>CM070602.1:9070711-11470711 GCA_036346395.1 Hsuehochloa calcarea
GAGATCTTGGCGTCTTAAACTTGTCTGGTCATCTGGCGCCCGAGCTTGGGAAACTGGACCAGCTAAAATATATGTAAGCCCTTCTAATTCATCTGTTTTCCTTGTTTTGTCTAGTAGCTTTTGGTACTGCGTTAAGGCTTGGTGCAATCATCGGTTTTGTTTTGCTGTATATATATTCTCGAGATCATTGGTGAGTCCATGTACATTGTGAATTTCAGCACTTATATGCTGGAGATCACTGGTGAGTTCATGTACATTGTGAATTGCAGCTCTAAGAATAATGGACTACCCTTGTTCTGCCCATGGTCAATGTGTAATTTGATCTCCCTTATTGCTCTGTTAACGACGAAGCCATCTGCTCCCTGTACTAGTAGAATGTAGTTCATTGAACCCTAATGCATTCTTTTAACTTGCACTTAAATTACCCTTCTGGGATCATTATTTCATATCCCATCTTTCTATGTGGTTGGTATTTATGAACTTGGTAAGCAAAAGAGCTTCAGAGAAAGGGTTCTAATCTCTGATGAGGATCCGATCCAACCTTTCTCAAGATCTTGTGAGTTTAAAAGATAAATTAATTAACAATAACCTATTATTTCCATTATGCAAACTGGGTTGTTTGATTCTTATTATCCTAGGCTGAACATGAAGGCAGGATTTATGTTCCAGTCATGACAGAGATTAACTGACTTTAAAATTACTACTAGTTTTTCCTGTTTTTGACAGGGAAATTATGCAAGATAGTTTTCATTGAATTGCAGTTCATCAGTTACATGGGTTTGGTGTGTGTGAAGTTTCCTTTGGTTTTGAATGTTGCCTGGTTTGGTGTCTGTGAAGTTTCCTTTGGTTCTGAATGTTGCCTATTCATCATCCATGTCAGCGAATGCAATATTATTTACACTTTTGGCATCTGAACAGGGAAATTCCCAGGAACAATATTCAAGGAACAATCCCATCATAGTTTGGTAATTTGGAAAATCTGATTAGCTTGGACTTGTTCAACAACAACATTTCAGGGCATATACCTCCCATCACTTGGGAAACTGAAGTCTGTAGCATTCTTGTAAGTTCATGTTCTTCGAAAGTTTTCCATCAGTTGTCCTTGTCATGCAAGTAATGCTCATATATAGTAGTTGCACATAATATTAATTCTTAAAATTTGGATGCCCATTGTTGATTCCGTTGAAGATGACTTTCGTTGTTGAAATAGTGCTGATTTACTCTGGGGTGTGCAATTCACATTTATCAGTGTAAACTTTATATGCCTATATACTAAGCTAGGTGAAACACACCATATATATGCATAATCCTCATTTTGCACACTGGTGCAAGTTTTTTTTTTTTGTATCAAGCAGCAAATCAGTCCAAGAAATCCTAAATTTGTAAAAAATCTGGCCTTGGGGTGATCTATAGCTTTGACAGGCGAATGGATCACAACCGTTTAACTGGGCCAATCCCTAGGGAACTGGTTAGACTGTCCAAGCTGAGAATTGTGTAAGTACAGTTGAACTTCCTATGTCCTCAGTATTTCCGTTGATCACTGCACACTTCATTCCGTCTTAATATTTTCTCCCTTCTTTCCACGGCAGGGATTTCTCAAACAATGATCTTTGTGGAACAATTCCGACATCTGGACCGTTCCAGAACGTTCCTCTGAGCAGGTAGGTGGAATGGAACTGCCTTCATGGTATTCAGATATTGTAATTACCTGTTTGAATAAATTAGAAATACGCTCAAATTTGACCTGCGGCTAAGGTTCGGAGTTGGAGTCACAAATCAGTAAAACTTGAATAAATGCAGCCTTTAAATGCTTTCTAGCCTTGCTTCGTCATTTTATTGCGCTCTATTTGGATATAATGCGGTCAGTTAAACTTTGCTAATCCTTGCCTTCTTTCCTGCAGCTTTTACAATAATCCGCGCCTGAAAGGACCTGAGCTGGAAGGACTGAAAGTGTATGACACCAACTGCTAGATGGCAGCATGAATAAACGAGCAGCAGGTAGAGTAATGGGCGATGTGCAGGTTACCAATAACCGGGTCGATCGATGTGGCTAGATTATGTCAGGGCTGAGCTTTTCTTTTTCATCGTAATCCTCTCTAGATAAGGCATTGTCTGTACCTGGCGTCCGCAAGAAAAGAATGTCGCTGTATGTCAGAGCAGAATGGTCTCTGTTGTATAAGCCAACATGTGCCTGCGGTTGTTGCCACAGGCCTCCGTAATGGAACTCACCAGCTGCTCAAATATGCATTGCGTTCCTTGCTTCTCTGGAGCAAACGTCCAGGGACGTTCTTTGCCTCCACTAAAATTGTGGTTCGCCATGGCCGTACGGCCCTTTTCTGGGAAGACAGATGGCTACGGGATCTAGCCATCAAGGAAATTTCTCCGGACCTTAGGCAGTCGATTCCCAAGAGAATTCGAAATAGTGGGACCTCGAATTTGTAACTTGGGCTTCACTGTATAAACTTGTGTCGTTTTTTATATCAGTAGATAGCATACACAGTTTCGTCGTGGATTCATTCACATACATCGCATTCATATTATAATAGCATACTTTATTACCTAAAAAGAGTCATACGACCAACAATCTACAAAAAGGGCCAAGCAGGCCAACATACACAGGCTTTAATACAGATAGTGGGAATACGAGCGGAAGTAAAAAGAAGAAGGGGTGAATCCATTTACTCTGTCTGCAAGCAAACGACTGAGGGTCCGCCTAAACTCCTCCATCGTCTTCACCATCTGGCCCTGATGCCATAAAGTAGGCACAATGGTCTTGAACCAGCGGCTCTAAATATTATGTATGAGCGAGCATGAGTACACAACCGTACTTGCGAGCCAACACACAGAATACAATTATTATAGATGCACCAATCAAAGGGAGGTTCATGATTCTTTTATTTGCACAAAGCTAAGCGTGAATTAGTATATTTAATAATCAAGTCCTAAGACTTAGTATTTTTAACTAACACAAGTTTTATCAAATTGAGTTTTGTTGTAAAGTACTAGTGGAGGTTCCAATCTCCTATACTATTGAGTGGCTCCATCAACCCAATGCTTATATTTTTTCTCGGGTCACATCCCGTACTTCTCACTGGTCCTCGACCAGGCCATCTCAAATCCCTGTGTTTCAACCCACCTTTTCATTCCACCACAAATTGTTTTATAAAAAATGAAAGCTAGTTCAAGCAAGTTCTCGGCATCGCCCATGACCGTGGGCACGGCTATCAAGATAGTTTTCAGACTCTGCCGAATTCGCACACTTTACCCACAAGAGACAATCAACTTATAATGTCCTTAACACACTCTCATAGATGTGCGACTAACATAATTGTCACAAGACCTTTACAATGTCCCACCTCAACGTAATCACACCCGCTAGGTATCACCTCCTTGGGCCTCGTCCTCAGGAGGTCTCCCATTTGCGGCGTGTAGTTCCAGTGGCTTCATTACCCTCTACCCACCCACACACCCACCAATGGTGAAACCACGCTGAGGCGAACAAATTAGTCAGCCAGATCGTACCCATTATAAACTTGTGGTTGTACTATTTTTCCACGAGAGATCATCACAAGAACCCAGTCCTTTATTGGCTTGGGCGGTACTTCCTCATACCTACTCTGTCGTGCTCTTTCTAGCACCCGCCACGCTTTCCAGCCGCCCAAGTCAAAATTTGTTTTTGGTTTTTCATTTGTTTTAAAATATTTTTCTAGTACCACATATCAACCAAGTTCCAACCTCGACTGTTCAAATACATTTTCAAATGTTTTAGTGATGTCGGGGCAATTTACTATCTACATGTCAATGTCACTGCGCAAAGTAAAGCATATCCCATAAGTATGTATTTAGTAACTATCAGGTATTCCCTCAATCTAGGGTGATAAGGATAATGTCCAATATTTAAGGATTGAAAATTTATACACAATTATCAGTTAAGGTATTAACTATAAGCTAAAGCAACATACATGTATAAAACATAGCAATGTAATTTAATAATTTAAAATAATATAATTGCATTAAAACTTAAGAGCAAAATGATCAAAGTATTGACTCGCCTTGTTCTAGGTCTTGCAGGTCTTGGTCTTGGTCTTGCTCGACTTGACGTCCCTCGGGAGCTTCAATGTCTATATTTGTGAAAATAACCAAAGTCCAAATAAGTACAAAAAGATTCAAATTGCATTTAAAAAATTCAAACGAACTCCAAAATGAGTGTTTTTTTGTTTGGTTGGGTAGAGCTTGAATTTATATAAATTTAAAAATAAAAATAATTCGATTTAGAGTTAAAATGAATGAGAATGGACCCTTCGAAGTTCGAACTCTAAATTAATTCCTGGAAAAGAAAAGGGGAGAGAGACTTCTCTCTGGGCAGATGAGGCCCATCTGCCATAGACTCGGTCCACATGACCAGTGCATGGACCGCAGGTCCATAGCTACTTGTTCTGGTCTATGGACATGATCTGTCCAATGCACTTAAGGTGGCGGGGCCGAGTGTCACATACTCATATCCAACTCCGACTTTAATTATGTCCTATTATTCATTCTTGGGCCCACATGTCAATATAATCGAGCCACATTACCTCAGTCCTAATTACTCCCTAATCATTACACTTCCATAATGATCTAGATTCGGTCTTCATGACGAGCAACAAGGCATGTCCTAACCAATCGGAATAGAGGAGTCCTCAGCGATTTCTTGCCATGCTCGACTCCGGCGAGCCAGACCACGGGGGCGTCCGAGGAAACCCAAAATGGGTTCCCTGTAGGTTTGCGGACCCATTGGCGCTGGTGGCGAGGAATGGGGTGGCCGGTAGCGGCGACGCTACAACGTTGAGCGGCGGTGGCTTTGGGGATACGGCGGTTCTTACCGTCTGGTGGCACTCTCAGCCAACTCTCGCGTGCATGAGCAGCTACAGGTGGTGAGGAAGCTACCAATGCCGAGAGAGATGACGGAGGTGGTCGGAGCAGCTTCACGCCGCAACGGTGACATTAAGTTTGGGGAGCTCCGTCACCTTGACCTGCTGCACCACTAGCTACCGGTCGCCGCTGCTGCCGGAGTCGTCCCCATGGCCTCCATTGCCACCAAGGCTGATCCCATCGCTTGGGATCCTAGGTCGGGAAGGAAACTTTGATCCGGACATCTCCACAGAACCGATGCGCTCTGATACCAATTGTTAGATAAATTCACGCCTACACAAGGAAGATGAACACACAGAGCCTTGCGGCACAACACAGCTAGTGCCTTTTCTCTTGTTTCTCTCATCTGCAAACTGATTACATTGACTCATATTTAAACACAAACACACACACTAGCTAAGCAAGTTGCCATCTCACGTCACGCATGGCGTGCACAACTGGCCGCACGCAAGAACCGGGCAACTAACTAGCCATGGCTAAACTAATGCACCTACATGCATAACTAACTAGTGCACGATCCAACAAACTAGGTCCTTGACCAATGCATGCGTCCATGCAAAACTAAACCACCTCCTGCTGCAGAACATGCACCACGACCTAGCCAAACACCTGGCCACAAACTCATTCTTTGGCTAATCCAAACAAACATGCATGCTCCCAACTCCTGGCTGGCGATCCGCTCACTGCACACTCCGGATCTTGCCACTATGCCATGCAGCTCACACTAAACCAGTTTGGACCAAGCATATTACATGCAACACTCAATCATAAATAAACAAAGAACACATAAACAACAAGATTAGTTCCAACAAATCTCGCCTTAATTTGGTATGTTTTCTTATTTTGGTTTTGAACATGTATCATTTTAAGATGCTAAAAATTGTAGTTTTGTGTGATGAATTGTTTAAGTAGGAAGTGCACAGCATGGATAGACATAACATGGTTTAACACGATAGATCGAAAGTTTTCAATGAACCAATCCTGTGTTTTTTTAGATATAGTGCTTATTAGCTTCGACTCTTTGTCAGATACTAAGAGGACATCAGGACTATTTGTCCGATGTCGCCGCTGCGGGCGCGGGTAAGCATGATGACGTGGGGCAGGCGGGAGGAGCCACTTCGGTGAGCTGGTGGTGGAAAGCAACTTGCCGCGGCTGCCGGGGCACCGGCGATGTGGATCTGACCCTCTCATATTCTCCTGCGGCAGCAACAGCAGCAGCGGAGGGAGTGGCGACAGCGGTAGCACGGCGAGCTCGCCGATGACGAATGCGCTCCCCGTCGAGAACATCTGCCCGTCCGAGCACGTGTCGCTGGCGGCGGCCGCGCCACCCCCGCCTCCCGCCCGGACGTGCTCGGATCCGGCACCGGCAACTACGGCCACGGGAGCATCATGTGTGGCATCAGCATGCCCCCGCCAGGAGCAGCATTGACACTTCGTCGTTTCTTGAGCACTCCTCGAGATCTCCGGCGAGCTCCCTGGTGGCGCCGGGGAGCGGCGAAATCCTCCATGAGGTGACTCGCTTAGGCAACTAGTGGTACAGGAAGGGGAAGTACGGGGAGGCGCTGCAGCACTATGACTATCGTGTCTCTGTGCCCTGAGAGCGCCGCGTGCTATGGCAACCGCGCCGCCGCGTTCATAAGCCTCGGTCGTCTCGCCGTCGCACTCTGCGAATGCGAGGAGGCCGTCCGGTTCGACCCGGCCAGCGCCAGCGGCCGCGCCCATAGCCGCCTCGCCGATCTCTGCCTCCGGCGAGCTTCTTGTGCTCATTTCTGCGACCAGCATTGCGTTGCTATGCGGGCAAAATCATTCGTGGCCATATGGGCCAGGGCCAACAGGCAAAAAACAAAATTTAAATACTCCTAAATGACAAAAGAACAAGGAAAGATACCACAAATGATCAACATAATGGTCTATTATTAGAACCACATGTAAGGTGCAACAATTAGTCAATCCCCAAAGCTTTTCGCTTTTCTAGTTAAGCAAGAAATTGACCTGCGCGTGTTGAGCTCGTCTCGTCCACACGGTGTCTGTGCTCACACGTAGCACAACTGGCTACACGGCACGAGACGTCGAGACCTGATGATTCAATGTACTACATACATATAACGTGGTTTTGATCATCGATCGCGGTATACACACTCTTCTAGGCTAAGCATGCATCTCTGGGATAACATATTATAATCCTGGATGTAACTAGTGTTAGTTTTTAATCTTGTTGCATGTATGTGTTGCATGGAGTTAGTGGGAGGTGTGGATGCATGTGTGCATGTGTTAGTGGGAGGTGTGCGTTAGTGGAGGTGTGGCTGCATGTATTGTGTGCGTGAGAGGCTTATATAAAGCCCATGTATCCAGTTTGTTAAATTAAGTTGAATAGGAACAAAAACGACACATGTCGAGTTGTGTCTCCGGTGTTCCCTGTGTTTCATCTTCATAGAGCTTAGTAGTACAAGAGAATAGAGGTTCTCTCCGTCGTACTCCAGTGTAGCTTCAGAGTGTTCTCTCGTGTTAGTTGTGTTCACGGGATAGCGTTGAGTAGTAGGTGAGTGCTCAAACCCAACAATTGGTATCAGAGCCGGTGTTGTGATGGCAAGGATGGCAAGGTCCGTGTCTTCGTTGTCATCGAGGCATGTCGCCAGTGGCCTAGAGGAGGTGGCTAGCGGCAGCAAGCAGCTGGTTCGCATTAGGTCGTTGGCACGAGACGGGAAGGAGGGGAGCGTCACGCTCCAGTACCCGTTGTTGACTAGTAGCAACTATGCTGCATGGTCAATAAAGATGCAAGTGTACATGGAGGCGCAAGGAGTGTGGGATGCTGTTGAAGAAGACGGTGTCGAGAGGCGCCAAGACAAGATGGCACTTGCGGCCATCTATCATAGTGTGAGCGAGGAGACCCTTCTTGCTCTCAATGGCAAGAGGACGGCGAAGGAGGCATGGGAGACTCTCAAGTCCATGTACGTTGGAGTTGAGCGCGTGACGAGGGCCAATCTCTAAACCGCTAAGAAAGAATTCGACAACCTTCATATGCGTGAAGGTGAGTCAATTGATGGTTTTGCCATGAGGGTCACCCTCGCTCTCAGCAAGATGCGGACGCTGGGAGAGAGGGTTGAAGACTCTTGTGTGGTGGATAAGGTGCTTCGGGTCTTGACACCGAAGTTTCTACCGATCGTTTGCACCCTCGAGAACCACAAGGACTTGGATGTGGTGTCGGTCGAAGAAGTGTTCGGACGGCTAAAGGCGTTCGAGGAGAGCCACATGGTTGGTGAGGAGGAAGGTGAGCACTTGCTGCTCACCCGCGCTCAATGGGAGTTCAGGGTCAAGAACAAGGAAGGTGGCTCCGGTTCCGGTAAGAAGAAAAGCACCTTTGACAAGGAAAAAGTGTGTTGCTATAACTGTCAAGAGTACGGGCACTATTCTTGGGAGAAGAAATGCCATGAGTCGAAAAAGAAGAATGAGACGCATCTCGTTATGGCGGACGCCGACGATGAACCAGCCCTGCTTTAGTGCAACAAGATTAGGGGAGAATGTTAGTTTTTAATCTTGTTGCATGTATGTATTGCATGGAGTTAGTGGGAGGTGTGGTTAGTGGGAGGTGTGGATGCATGTGTGCATGTGTTAGTGGGAGGTGTGGGTTAGTGGAGGTGTGGCTGCATGTGTTGTGTACGTGAGAGGCTTATATAAAGCTTATGTATCCAGTTTGTTAAGTTAAGTTGAATAGGAACAAAAACGACACAGGTCGAGTTGTGTCTCCGGTGTTCCCTGTGTTTCATCTTCATAGAGCTTAGTAGTACAAGAGAATAGATGTTCTCTCCGTCGTACTCTAGTGTAGCTCCAGAGTGTTCTCTCGTGTTAGTTGTGTCCACGGGATAGCGTTGAGTATTAGGTGAGTGCTCAAACCCAACAACTAGTGCCCTTGTCAGTGCAATATGTATGTTTTGTAGGATCGGATACGACAATTAGAGGGGTTGAATGATTACAATGCCTTCTTTTCAAACTCATTTAAAAGAATCTACTCTGAATTCAACAGACATCTTAATACTATGGCATCGTACGAGTTGGTCTTCTCGTCGTAGTGGTCGAAACTGTTGTGATCAGTTCTCCCAGTCGATGCTATTGTCGACAACCGGGAGAATAGCACTGTACGTAATCGAAGAAGATGAAGTCGACGAGTTATAACCACCTAGCCAAAGAGTTCGACTATCAGATTTCTTCTACCCTCCGGCTCGGGAGATTCACGCACTGCAAAGAACAAAAGCAGATCGAAGATGATGGACGAGAATAAGTTGAAAACCACTCGGAATAGGAACTAGTCGAAGACTGATCGACATGAGAACTTGTCAAAGACAGAAGAACATATCAAAGACGATGAACTAGAATAAGTCGAACACAATGCCCTGAAGCACAAACCGCCAGTGATAACTGATTTTTTTTTTAGAAATGACCTGATTTATTATTTCTCAATCATGTTCTATGCCTACAAAGTGCTCTCACGGCACCCCTAAAACCCTAGCAAGAACACACCGAAAAACACTCCCAAAAGCCGCCGCCAGAAGCCTCCTGCAGCGCATGTTACTCTTAACATCTTCGGCCTTTATATGCTAGCGCCTTAAACCGTGTCCTTATCAATACGGACACATAATCCTATCTCTTCCGTAAAACAAAGGAACCGAAACCCACCAAATCACGGTAATATCTCTAAACCTTCCAATTATTAAACGTCTTCCATAACTCTTCACGTGTCAAAGCCTCCAGGACAACACCTCCTGTAGTTTCGACCACGCATCATGCATTCACCTTTGATCTCCATGTGCCCCAACGTGAGCACGATCACCTCGTGACATCCACGACCACCTGAACCTTGGATTTCCCCCTTCAAGTTCTAGTCTTCCTCGTCATCGACTATGATCGTCTCTACGCTCAACCTGCACATGCAAATATCAAGGAACGTTTTCCTGACACAAGTTCTTCAACTTGACCAATATCAATTCACACATGCATATCACACTCACATGTATCAATAAACATGAATAATACCATCCACGATAATAAATTTTAACTTTCAGAACACAAATCGAGACAACTATGTAAAACCGATCGTACCGTGTGTACACACTGGTCATACCGCTGGCCAACCAGACACGAGTACTCAAGGTACTCGAAGAAAACAAGTATTGAAGTACTCGAAGCCTATGACCACTTATCAGAAGTGTACGACCACTTACCAGAAGCGAACGGCCACTTACCAGAGGCCTACGACTACTTAGTATGAAGCTCACGACTACCGATCACGAAACCTACGACTACCGACCACGAAGCCCACGACTACCGATCACAAAGCCTACGACTACCGATCACGACGCCTACGACTACCGACGATGAAGCCCACGACTACCGATCAAAAATCCTACGACTACAGTCCATCGACCAGTCGCTGTAGCTTCGACCATCCATCAGTTATTGTAGCTTCGACCATCGATAAGTCACTGTAGTTTCGATCATCGACCGTGCACGGTAGCTTCCTGGCCTTCAACCATGCTACCCCGAATGCCATTCATACTTGATACACACCTTGACTTATGATTGAGTACATTACTCGGAGCTCTACCACTCGCTACTTGTATCTACAGTACTCGTAGCTACAGTACTCTGAACTACATTACTCGGTACTCGTAGCTACAGTACTCGTCGATACAATGCTCTGAGTTCAGTCGAAAAGGATCATCGAGTATCATCGATTAGACCACTCGATACAAGGCATGATCCGACCATTCATACTGAAAATCCAACGACCGAAACTTTTACAACCACAAATATCAATACAAGCCAAATATCAATTATTCATCACCACAAAATCTACAACCAATTCATATAGTCTTTTACTATCAATCCATCTGGTCGGACTAACGTCTTTCCACGTGATTCCTGGCAACACACACATAGGGAGAGGCACACTACGCCCATTTATCGAACCAATAAATAAATAAATTACGTTTTGCTTAAAGCTCATTGAAACCGTGCCATCTTCAATCTTTTCATTGATCGACCTTCGGCCGCTCGACGCACGAGGAGACAGACGCGGCGACGCCCATTGACAATGAGAAAGCTAAAAAATGTTCGCTTGGATTGCAAGTGAAACAGCGGCTTTCCCGGTCTCCCGTCCCGGCCGGCCTGGTGCGGTTCATAATGGAAGCAGCTGCTTTTCATCGACGTATCTATCTTTCCCCCCAGTTGCACACTTGTCATTCTGAGTGTTATGTTGCTTAACGATCACATGTGTTTTTTTTTAAGTGGAATACACATCACACATTTAGGCTTTGTTTGGAAGGTTCATTCCCGATCCTAGTGTGGCTCAACATGAATCCTAGTGTTCTTTTGCACAACCTTTGTGCTGATTGTATCTGAATGTTTTAAATAATGAAAGCCCATGGCTTAAAAAAGGTCTTTTTTTTAAATAGTAGCAGTCAAATTCAATGGTAATTTAGACTGATCTTCTCTGGCAACTTCCAATACAGCCAACAGTGACAAGAACATTGTTTGGTGGATGCAGGCTGCAGGATAAGGATATGCATGCCCATGCGTGCAACTATCCAAAGCATGGGCAGCTGATCTGCTCCCTGCTGGCTGCTGCAGCTTTCGGACGATGCAACCTCCAACAGACCTGGTACCACACGGCCGCGCGTCGCAGAGGATCGCCCAAACAGCGCAAAGAGTAGCAGTGGATAAGCACGGCCCTACCTATCCATTAAGTGAGGCCGAACGGGTCTCAGTCTGTCGGTGCAATGACTCGAGATCAAAAGGACATATTAATTACTTTAAAATGTCACAAAACGACTCACCGATCAAAAATCCTCGACTACGGTCCATCGACCGATCGGCGCAGCTCCGACCATCCATCGATTCTTGTAGCTTCAACCATCGGTAAGTCACTGTAGTTTCGACCATCGACCGTGCACTGTAGTTTCCTGACCTTCGACCATGCTACTCCGAGTGCCATTCATACTTGATACACACCTTGACTTATGACTGAATACATTACCCGGAGCTCTACCACTCGGTACTCATATCTACAGATTTTCTGAATCAGATACTCGGTACTGCAGCTACGATGCTCTGATCAATCATATTACTCGGTACTCGTAGCTACAAAACTCGTCGATACAATGCTCTGAGTTCAGTCGAAAAGGATCATCGAGTATCATCGATTAGACCACTCGATACAAGGCATGATCTGACTATTCACACTGAAAATCCAACGACCGAAATTTTTACAACCACAAATATCAATATAAGCCAAATATTAATTATTCATTACCACAAAATCTACGACCAGTTTATATAGTCTTTTACTGTCAATCCATCTGGTCTAACTAACGTCTTTCCACCTGATTCATGGCAACACATAGGGAGAGGCACACTACGCCCATTTATCGAACCAATAAATAAATAAATTACGTTTTGCTTAAAGCTCATTGAAACCGTGCCATCTTCAATCTTTTCACTGATCGACCTTCGGCCGCTCGACGCACGAGGAGACAGACGCGGCGGCGCCCATTGACAATGAGAAAGCTAAAAAATGTTCGCTTGGATTGCAAGTGAAACAGCGGCTTTCCCGGTCTCCCGTCCCGGCCGGCCTGGTGCGGTTCATAATGGAAGCAGCTGCTTTTCATCGACGTATCTATCTTTCCCCCCCAGTTGCACACTTGTCATTCTGAGTGTTATGTTGCTTAACGCTCACATGTGTGTTTTTTTAAAGTGGAATACACATCACACATTTAGGCTTTGTTTGGAAGGTTCATTCCCGATCCTAGTGTGGCTCAACATGAATCCTAGTGTTCTTTTGCACAACCTTTGTGCTGATTGTATCTGAATGTTTTAAATAATGAAAGCTCATGGCTTAAAAAAGGTCTTTTTAAAAAAAATAGTAGCAGTCAAATTCAATGGTAATTTAGACTGATCTTCTCTGAAACAAGGAAGGAAAGGAAACCCCTGGCAACTTCCAATACAGCCAACAGTGACAAGAACATTGTTTGGTGGATGCAGGCTGCAGGATAAGGATATGCATGCCCATGCGTGCAACTATCCAGAGCATGGGCAGCTGATCTGCTCCAAAGGACCCTGCTGGCTGCTGCAGCTTTCGGACGATGCAACCTCCAACAGACCTGGTACCACACGGCCGCGCGTCGCAGAGGATCGCCCAAACAGCGCAAAGAGTAGCAGTGGATAAGCACGGCCCTACCTATCCATTAAGTGAGGCCGAACGGGTCTCAGTCTGTCGGTGCAATGACTCGAGATCAAAAGGACATATTAATTACTTTAAAATGTCACAAAAACATATTTGCTGGACTCCGTAGCCAGTTACACCACTCCCATCCATCCCCTGTCCCATCCATTTATTAGTATCACTCATCGTCCTTTGTTAATTTTCTAAGATCGCCAATTAGAGCCGGTTCATTTGTTTATTTTCTATGGTGTTTCGGGCTCAAAGCACAATGATTTCATTGTTAAATCGGATTTTGCTGGGCAAGGGTGCTTGGTTTTGTTGTGGAATGTTTCGTGGGCGCTGTGTGGTGCTCTTGAAGTTCCTTCCCTTCGTGTATCGTCTTCCCAAGACTAGTTTGGACAAATTAATTCAAACACCAGTTTATCTAGGCTATAATTTACATATTCGTTATTGATTCGTCGATTCTATTTTCGTATCCGTGACTCAGCAGCATACATGAGAAATGGCTACGCCAGCTGTCATCATAGTCTTGTTGCTGAGTACAACTAAATTCCAATAATCCATATCCGTTAGGCATTTTCTCCACCACGTCGTCGTCGCTATCCGAACACGTAATAATCCTTTGAAAAACCATCACCACAGGCCCCAAACGATGACTTCTTAGACCCATGCTCGGATGCTCCAAACCCACTAAGCAAAAACAGCATCCCAAGTCGAACTAATCCATGATTAGACCACCAGGGGCACTGCGGTAAATTGCCCCCGGCGATCCATGCATGCGCGGACGAATCTGGAAGGCTGAGATGGCCCGGCCCGCCCGATCCAACGGCGGGGAAAATAGAAAAATTGTTAGATAGAGCACGCGGGAGACGGCATGCGGGTCACGTGCCTCGCCATCTTATATTTCCTTCTCCCCTGCCTGCCTCCGGCGAAGCGGCCGGTGGCTGCGCGCGTGATTTCTTGCAACTCCAGGCGCCGGCGTAATTAAACCCGAAACCTCGTCGCCATTCTCGTAGGTCGTAGCCTCCGGCTCCTCTTTTTTAACAGCTGATTTCGCCTTTAACTCTTGCTTAGAGCGGTGTTTAAGAGGTTGTGGTACTGGTCGATTAATTAGTGGAGCTGGGAGTAGCTGTGGGCCGCGGCAATCCGGGCATGGGGAACGCGAGCGCCAAGGAGGGGGAGAACGGCCACGTGGTGCCGGCGCCGGAGCCGCCGGCCGTCGGCGGGGGGAGCTTGGCTGAGGCTGCGGCGCGGCCGCCGCCCGTGGACGCCGTGATGCGGGAGCTGCCTCCTCCCGTGCCCTACCTCTTCGCGCCGCAGGTGATGAGTTTTTACCCGAAAAGGCAAAAAAAGAGAGAGAAGGGAACCCTCTTCTCGTGTTCTTGATGGCTTTTTGCATGGTAAAAATGGCTTCTCTGTTGTTGGTTTGTGTGAATTGGGGCCTGTCTAGGCGTGCAGTTCTTGTTAAAATTGTTGCTTCATTATTTCTTGCTCCTCCTTGGTGATCAAAATTAGTTTTACTCGCTATGGAGTTGCTTCTTTTTGTTGGGGTTTTCTTGATTAGTTTAGCACTGGTTACGAGCTTAGTTTTGATAATTTTTCTGTGAATTATTAGCTCTTGCATCAGTCATTAGACAGATCCATCCGGGTGTTTGAAACTTGAAATGGCAACTTGATTTGCTTCAAGCCTTCAACTGTAGGAGTAATGAATAGCAGAAGCTGCAACCTACAGATCTACAGTTCAACTTCAAGTTGTAGATCTTTCTGATATTCTCGAAGAGTGGGTTCTTGTTTAGGATATGGCTAAACTTGTCTGTGCAAGAAAGAGCTTTGGTAAATACAAATTGGTTGATTTGGTTGCGCCGGGATTCTGCAAACAGATTTGGTAGCTCTGAATCTTGGATTTGGTCCGGTGTAGTGGGCCAGTTGGTGTTCTCCTTTCTCAAATGGCATACACTTTTTAACCATTCTGTTAGACATTTAGCTGTAGTGACATTAAATTAGGGTCTAACCACAAAGAATTTGACTGTTTTTGTTTGTAAAAATTTGTCATATTCTGAAAACTCATTTACAACTCCATTATACATAAATTGTAACGTTCTCATTTTTGGGACTGTTAAACTCTTTACAACTGCCCAGTATGTACAGTTGCGAAGTAAGCAGCATCTTAAGTAAGCTCTTGATTACAACAAAAACTAAACTTTTATTACATTAGATTAAGGTTTAACAGCCAGTTTTAACACTGACACGGGTTTCCAAGCCTAAAGTTAATATAATACAAGACAAAAGACTTTAAATCACAGGCACTTGAGCGCGGTCGAGACCTAATAACAGTAGTCGTTGCCATCCGGGGATCCACCGAAATCCTGCTCAACAAGATCCTCTGCATTTTCCCAAACTTTCTCTGTTGATGGTTTGGAGATTTCGCAAGAATGAGTACTACTACTATACTCAACAAGCTATATGGAAAAACTAAATTACATGCAAGGAGTTCAATGGATGGTTAGGGTTTACCATATCTGGCATTTGTGGATGCATTTTTTAGTTAAAACAGTTTAACTTTAAAATAATAAAATAAATGATAAATGATAACGACAAGGGGTTTCTCAACAATTGTAATTACCAACTTAACATCTCAAAAACTCTACTTATGCCTCATGTATTGGAATCACCCATGAACACAACTTCTTTAACCGAAAGCACAGCGTATTCGAATACCATTTGTTATACACTCTGCTGAGTTACTCAGCTTTACCCACAATATGCCTTAAGCTCATACTGTCATGCAATATACACGCAACATGTTAGCGTGCGACTGAGCTGAGATAACAAAACTTTTTCACTGCTCAACCTTTCTAGCTTTTACCCGGTAGGTTCTTGGATCATACAGCCCTCGGGGGACCACTAGCCAATGGCGGAAATATTGACTTGATGCTGATGGGCCTACCGTTGTGTAGACCAGCGAGTGTCCCTTCAGGCCCACTCATGATTTTGTAGATATTCAATAGAATGAGCGGTGTACTAAGCCAGAGAGGAATAACCACACCTGTGGTTGAGCGGTTTCCTGTGTCTGTTACTTTGGCACAAGGTTCTTGTCCTTACTTGTCTCCATTGAGGAAATTGACCAACACCAACTTGTGGCACTTGTCTCCATTGAGAAAATGCGGGAGCTGCCTCCTCCCGTGCCCTACCTCTTCGCGCCGCAGGTGATGAGTTTTACCCGAAAAGGCAAAAAAGAGAGAGAAGGAACCCTCTTCTCGTGTTCTTGATGGCTTTTTGCATGGTAAAAATGGCTTCTCTGTTGTTGGTTTGTGTGAATTGGGGCCTGTCTAGGCGTGCAGTTCTTGTTAAAATTGTTGCTTCATTATTTCTTGCTCCTCCTTGGTGATCAAAATTAGTTTTACTCGCTATGGAGTTGCTTCTTTTTGTTGGGGTTTTCTTGATTAGTTTAGCACTGGTTACGAGCTTAGTTTTGATAATTTTTCTGTGAATTATTAGCTCTTGCATCAGTCATTAGACAGATCCATCCGGGTGTTTGAAACTTGAAATGGCAACTTGATTTGCTTCAAGCCTTCAACTGTAGGAGTAATGAATAGCAGAAGCTGCAACCTACAGATCTACAGTTCAACTTCAAGTTGTAGATCTTTCTGATATTCTCGAAGAGTGGGTTCTTGTTTAGGATATGGCTAAACTTGTCTGTGCAAGAAAGAGCTTTGGTAAATACAAATTGGTTGATTTGGTTGCGCCGGGATTCTGCAAACAGATTTGGTAGCTCTGAATCTTGGATTTGGTCCGGTGTAGTGGGCCAGTTGGTGTTCTCCTTTCTCAAATGGCATACACTTTTTAACCATTCTGTTAGATATTTAGCTGTAGTGACATTAAATTAGGGTCTAACCACAAAGAATTCGACTGTTTTTGTTTGTAAAAATTTGTCATACTCTGAAAACTCATTTACAACTCCACTATACATAAATTGTAACGTTCCATTTTTGGGGACTATTAAACTCTTTACAACTGCCCAGTATGTACAGTTGCGAAGTAAGCAGCATCTCAAGTAAGCTCTTGATTACAACAAAAACTAAACTTTTATTACATTAGATTAAGGCTTAATAGCGGTTTTCCAACAAAGTTAATATAATACAAGACAAAAGACTTTAAATCACAGCCTAAAGTTAATATAATACTACCGAAATCCTGCTCAACAAGATCCTCTGCATTTTCCCAAACTTCCTCTGTTGATGGTTTGGAGATTTCGCAAGAATGAGTACTAGTACTATACTCAACAAACTACATGGAAAAACTAAATTACATGCAAAGAGTTCAATGGATGGTTAGGGTTTACCATATCTGGCATATGTGGATGCATTTTTTAGTTAAAACAGTTTAACTTTAAAATAATAAAATAATAACAACAAACGGTTTCTCAACAATTGTAATTACCAAATTAACATCTCAAAAACTCTACTTATGCCTCATGTATTGGAATCACCCATGAACACAACTTCTTTAACCGAAAGCACAGCGTATTCGAATACCATTTGTTATACACTCTGCTGAGTTACTCAGCTTTACCCACAAGATACCTTAAGCTCATACTGTCATGCAATATACACGCAACATGTTAGCGTGCGACTGAGCTGAGATAACAAAACTTTTTCACTGCTCAACCTTTCTAGATTTTACCCGGTAGGTTCTTGGACCATACAGCCCTCGAGGGACCACCGGCCAATGGCGGAAATATTATTTTACCCGGTAGGTTCTTGGACCATACAGCCCTCGAGGGACCACCGGCCAATGGCGGAAATATTGACCCGATCTTGATGGGCCTCTGTTTGTGTAGACCAAATGAGTGCCCTTCAGCCCACTCATGTCCCATTTTTCTGTAGATATTCAATAGGATGAGCGGTGTACTAAGTCAGGGAGGAATAACCACACCTGTGATTGAGCGGTTTCCTATGTCTGTTACTTTGGCACAAGGTTCTTGTCCTTACTTGTCTCCATTGAGGAAATGGACTAACACCAACTCGTGGCACTTGTCTCCATTGAGGAAATGGACCAACACCAACTCGTGGCTGTCCGCCTTCTTAGCCTCACCTTCGACTTACTTTTCAACAAGTCTATTGGGTTGTCCAACATCCTGGTCTCAACCCTCAACTTTCCTCAAAAACCACTAGTGAATAGCCAATACTGCTTTTCAAGATTTATCAACACATTTTTGGTGATAAAGCTAAATATCTAGTCATTATTTTATGTAACCTAAACTTGTCAAGGTGAATATGACATACAAGAGTAGGTGGGCTGGTATGTGGGTTGATAGGATTATTCTAACCATCATGGCATTCAAAAGTATTATTTCAATATTTAAAGTAATTGGTATAAATACAATAATGAAAGTAATAATATAAATACATGAAATGTTGGTTCAAAATGATCAAGGAATGCGACTTGCCTCCTAGCATAAATTCTTCTAGTAGCTCTTCTTGTCTGGCGTCTTTTGGGGCTTGGTCGTCGAAGTCGAGACCTAGCGCAAAATAAAATAAAACAAACCAAATAAAATCCGGCTCGACAAGGAATGAGCTGGGAACAACATGCAAGTAAAAAACAAACGGAAAAGAAACACCAAGGAAGGTGGTGTGGGAGGGTATGAATTTATCTGCTGTTTAATTGGACTAAACGGAGTGGAGAGATGGATTTCTGGGCTCGAAACAGACGAAATGTGGTTTTGGGGATGAATAGTGTTGGACGATGAGTAGTATTGATTTTACTATTTGTAGACGAAAATGGGTGATGACCAGTGAAAAGGGTAATGTGCGTTTGAACAGTGAATGTCTGAATTCAATGAACAGTAATTGTCGGCCCCATTTACTATGCGGCCCATGGCCCATTTGGCCAAGCCTTAAAGGCCCACGGCTGGGCAGCCATGAGCTGCGCTCGGCTTTATCCGAGGCGGCGCCAATGGCTTCTTCGACGACAGCGGTGGCCGGCGGTGGCGGGGAAGGGAACAATGAGCATCACGGAGGCGCGGGGATTCTATTTTGGGGACTTGGAGGGACGGAGGAGGTGCGGAGGTAGGGCGGCGGCGGTGGAGGCGCACGGCCGGAGCAGGGGAAGGTGGCGACGGTGCTACGGCGGCGCTCCGGTTAGGGTGACTGGCGAAGAAGCATCAGTGGGTGGAGGGGAGCTCATAGATGGTGGTGTTGGTGCTCGGGGAGGTCCGAGGCGCGTTGGTGACGGAGGCCGTGAAGGTGGCGGTGGAGCTCAGTGCTGGCGAGCTCAGGCGGGTTTGGGGGATGGGTGAGGGGTGGAAAATATGGGAGGCGGTGAGGTTGTGCTTGAACCGGGAGGGGGAGGGAAGGGGAGCATGGGAGAGGGCGAATTTTATCGAAGCTTTGTCGGGGAAGAAACACGGCGACGGCGGTTCTTTGGAATTCACCGGCGCTAGGAGGGGAGGGGGTTAGGGGAAGTGCGGAGGTGGGAGATGTAGAGGAAGGCTTGCCAGGGTGGCCTTGTATAAGGCCGGAGAGAGGCGATGGCTCTAGTAGGGCAGCGGCAACAGGGAGATGGTGGGGGCAACGGTTGGCGATGTGGGCGGTTGCGCACGATTGGGCGGTGTTGGGTGGTGTGAGGTGGCGGTGGGCGTGGCTTTGATGGCGAGGCCAGGTGGCGCGGGATGTGGCGGTGGCGGGGCAAGGAGGAGGAGGTGGTGGTGAGGGTGACGACGGGAGGATGGCGCTTGCGGTGGCGTGGGGGGACGAAGGGCGAAGGTGCCAGGGCAAAAGGCGCCACCGGAAGGGGAAGATGGAAATGCGAGAAAGGAAAGTGGGAAAAGAGAAGGAATTTCCGAAAAAGGAAAGAAAACCGAATTCGAACAAAAAGCTTCAAAATTTTGAAAACCTTAATTTTTGGGTTGTTTCAATCTACCCCCTTTAAAAGAATCTCATCCCCGAGATTTACTCAAAGCCAGGGGATAGATTGGAAAATCACACTGCATTTTCGATTCATTTTTCCATGGTGTTATTTCTTGTTCTTATTCCTGACATCTTGGAATGTAATTCCGCATGATTTTGACCAAATATAGAGAGGTGAGTAAGGTTCAGACTTGGGTTAAGTGGAGAAAGATTAAGGTAAGGTTTAAGACGAAAAGAAGGAATTGAATTTTTGACAAGTATGATATACATGTACTAATAGAAAAACAAATTATCAATAAATAACATAGCTCATTTATTTATACGAGTTGTATACATACTACTTAGAGTTTATAGCACAACTTGTGTTACAACCAAAAGATCGTCTATTTGGGGTTTACTCTGTTTGACGCTACTCTAGCGTACTTCGAACACTGCTTCCTCTACTCTGCAACTTCCAGCGAAAAAGTTGAAGTTAGCTAAGAAGAGGATAAATCTTTTGTAAAAACAAATCATGATTTTACAAATATAAGTTTAGATAGGCATCAATAGAATGGAAAAGGAAGCAATAGTACTTACATTTTTATTTTCAAAAATTCTTTTATAATTTTTCAAATTAAGATTTTTGAAGGTTTTTTTCCTAATTTCTATAACCAATCTAAGGTCTCAATCTACAGTCAAGCTAAGCTCTGATACCACTTTGTAACGTCCCTATTTTTGGAGGCTGTTAAACTCTTCACAACTACCGAGGATCTGCAGTTGCGAAGTAAGAAGCATCTCAAGCAAGCTCTCGATTACAACAAAAGATAAACTTTTATTACATTAGATTAAGGCTTAACAGCTAGTTTTAACACTAACATGGGCTTCCAAGCCCAAAGTTAATATAATACAAGATAAAAGAACTTCAAACTACAGGCACATTTGAGCGCGTTGAGATCTAATAACAGTAGTTGTTGCCATCCGGGTATTCACCAAAATCCTGCTCAACAAGATCATCTGCATTTTCGAGGCTTCCTCTATAGATGGTTTGCAGATTTTACAAGAATGAGTATTACTACCGTACTCAACAAGCCACATGGAAAGCTAAATAATTACATGCAAGGAGTTCAATGGATGGTTAGGGTTTACCCTATCTGGCATATGTGGATGCATTTTTCAGTTAAAGTAGTTTAACTTTAAAATAGTAAAACAATAATAAATAATAATAACAGGGGTTTCTCAACAATTGTAATTACCAACTTAACATCTCAAAAACTCTACATATGCTTCATGTATTGGAATCACCCATGAACACAAGTTCTTTAACCGGAAGCACGGCGTATTCGAATACCATTTGTTATACACTCTGAAGAGTTGCTTAGATTTACCCACAAGATACCTCAAGCCCATATTGTCATGCAATATACACACAACATGTTAGCGTGCAACTGAGCTGAGATAACAAATCCTTTTCACTACTCAACCTTTCTAGCTTCTAGCCGGTAGGTTCTTGGACCATACAGCCCTCAGGGGACCACCGGCCAATGGCGGAAATATTGACATGGTGCTGATGGGCCTACCATTGTGTAGACCAGTGAGTGTCCCTTCAGGCCCACTCATGTCCCACTCTTGATTCTGTAGATATTCAATTGGATGAGCGGTGTACTAAGCCAGGGAGGAATAACCACACATGTGGTTTAGCGGTTTCCTGTGTCTGTTACTTTGGCACAAGGTTCTTGTCCTTACTTGTCTTAAGTGAGGAAATGGGCTAACACCAACTCGTGGGTGTCCACCTTCTTAGCCTCACCTTCGACTTACTTTTCAACAAGTCTATTGGGTTGTCCAACATCCTGGTCTCAACCCTCAACTTTCCTCCAAAATCACTGGCGAATAGCCAATACTGCTTTTCAGGATTTATCAACACATTTTTGGTGACAAAGCTAAATATCTAGTCATTATTTTATGTAACCTAAACTTGTCAAGATGAATATGGCCTACAAGAGTAGGTGGGCTGGCATGTGGGTTGATAGGATTATTCTAACCATCATGGCATTCAAAAGTATTATTTCAATATTTAAAGTAATTGGTATAAATACAATAATGAAAGTAATAATATAAATACATGAAATGTTGGTTCAAAATGATCAAGGAATGCGACTTGCCTCCTAGCACAAATTCTTCTAGTAGCTCTTCTTGTCTGGCGTCTTTTGGGGCTTGGTCGTCGAAGTCAAGACCTAGCGCAAAATAAAACAAAACAAATCAAATAAAATCTAGCTCGACAAGGAATGAGCTGGGAACAACATGCAAGTAAAAAACAAACGAAAAAGAAACACCAAGGAAGGTGGTGTGGGAGGGTATGAATTTATTTGCTGTTTAATTGGACTGAATGGAGTGGAGAGATAGATTTCTGGGCTCGAAACAGACGAAAAGGTTATATAATGCGAATTAGGGTTTGGGGATGAATAGTATTGGATGATGAATAGTATTGATTTTACTATTTGTAGACGAAAATGGGTGATGACCAGTGAAAAGGGTATTGTGCGTTTGAACAGTGAATGTCTGAATTCAATGAACAGTAATTGCCGACCTCATTTACTGTGCGGCCCACGGCCCATTTGGCCAAGCCTTAAAGGCCCACGACTGGGCAGCCTTGAGCTGCGCTCGGCCGAAGGCCAGAGCGCGCTTGGCTTTGCCTGAGCCGGCGTCTCTAGCGACGGCGGTGGCGGGGAAGGGAATAGTGAGCATCATGGAGACGCGGGGGTTCCATTTTGGGGACTTTGTCGGACGGAGGAGGTGCGCAGGTGGGGCGCCGGCGTTGGAGGCGCACGGGTGAGCAAGGGAAGGAGGCGGCGGTGCTCTGGTCAAGGTTACTGGCGAAGAAGCATTAGTGGGTGGAGGGGAGCTCAGAGGTGGTGGTGTTGGTGCTCGAGGAGGTCCGAGGTGCATTGGCGACGGTGGCCATGAAGAAGGTGGTGGTGGAGCTCGGTGCCGGCGAGCTCCGGCGGGTTTGGGGGATGGGTCAGGTGGGGCAATGATGAGCGGCAGTGAGGTGGTGCTTGATCTGGGAGGGGAAGGGAAGGGGAGCATGGGAGAGGACGAATTTTACCGAAGCTTCGTCGGGGAAGAAACACGGCGCGGCGGGTTCTTTGGTTCTTTGGAATTCGCCGACGCTGGGAGGGGAGGGGATTAGGGGAAGTCCGAAAGTGGGAGATGGAGAGGAAGGCTTGCCGGGGTGGCCTTTTATAAGCCGGAGAGAGGCGGTGGCGCTAGTAGGGCGGCGGTAAGACAGAGGCGGTAGGAGCAGCGGTTGGCGACATGGGTGGTCGCGCACGATTGGGCTGCGTTGGGCGGTGTGAGGTGGCAGTGGAGGCGGGGTGGCTTTGATGGCGAGGCCAAGTTGTGCGGGAGGTGGCGGCGAGCTGACAGGGGCGAGGAGGGAGGAGGTGACGATCGGGAGGATGACGCGCGGGGACAAAGGGCGAAGGTGCCGGGGCAAAAGGAGCCACCGGAAGGGGAAGGCGGAAATGCTGGAAAAGGAAAGCGGGAAAAGAGAAGGAATTTCCCAAAAAGGAAAGAAAGCCGAATTCAAACAAAAAGCTTCAAAAATTTTGAAAACCCTAATTTTTGGGTTGTTTCATAAATTACAGTAAATTATTTATATAATTTTGATTGTTGGTCACTGTAATTATTCTTAAAAGTCTTAATAACTCATATTTCCACTATGTGATTTAAAATCTCACATGTACTTTGAGAGGTTGTGCAAAAACAAAGACAAAAACTAAAACTATATACTAACAAAATACGGTAATGTGGTGAACTCGTTATGTTCTTCACATTGAGCAAAAACAAAGATAAAAAATGAAATTATATACCAACAAAATACGACAATATGGTGAATCTGTTATGTTCCGAAGAAAAAATTATAATAAATTTGGACCCAATTATCATATGAAAAAAAAGTGCAAATCTCAAAGCATATCGGATGAATGAAAATTCGACTATTATAAAAAAAATTCTTACAGCACATCAACAACACGAATCTTATAGCACATCTAATGAACATAAAAGTGACGGTTTTGGCTTCACAAAACTGTCGGAAGTTATATAGCAATTCTCATTAAATTACTACATAATCTAATATTGTTCCCATCATTTTCCTCGGTGATTACACCGCATTGCGACAAAATCGTTACTATCTGATCTTGTTTTGAGGGCGTTTGGTCTCATTTGTGTAACATATACTGTGCTAAGAGTGGGGTGTGACATCGTAGTACAAATTGTTTATTGTTGGTTCTGAGATAGTCCCCATTCAAGAAAAAACGTGTTAAGGCGTCATGTTCTAGAAATGTGTTTCACGTTGGATACAAGTACTTTATCCGGTACGGCTTAAATAAATGTAATCAGAGTGCAACAGTACATAGTATTTTGGCCATTCGACTTACAATGATTTTTGGTAATGCTTTAATTCTTGGGTTATTTATCTAGAGAATACTGCCTTTCTATTCTATGATGTAATAGCAATGCATGGAACATCCTTCGTCAAAAAAAGAAGCAGCAAAATTCATATGGAACATCAGAATATACTGTGCATTTTTTTATTGTAAAGCCAATCAACATAGTTCTGGTGGGGCATGTAAACTGATCATAGGTTTTCTTGGACTGTTGGACCTGAGCACTGTAATCAGTCGATTATCCTTTCACGTACAATTTAGAAGGGACAAACCGGATGGCCCTTCAGTACGTGGGCTAGTAACCCCACTAGGATCTTAAGTTAGTTGGGTATTTGCTTGCTTATGTTGATAAAGTAAATATGTTATCAGGGGTGGAGGGGAGGGACGGATCCAGCTTGTAAGCATTGGGGTCACGTAACCCCAATGACTGTTTGCTAAGTCTTAGTACAAATTTTCTTTAAAGATAACAAATGACACTTACAAACATGCAATGGCACTATTATACTTAGAAGAGTGACCCGATGATATTTTTCCTAGATCCACCCCGGTATGTTATGCAGTAGAAGTAATAAGTAAACATAAATACCATATGTGATCCAACAACAATTCATTGTCCTGAAAACTGTGCTATGGTGCATTTGCCCAATGTGTGTTCAGTAACTTTATGGTCGTCTTATTACAAATGTATACAAACCTCCTGTTAGTGCCAGTTAAAATGATGTTTCTTTTCCCCCTTAGAATGGAGCCAGTGGGCATAATAAATCATCCAGTCTCCGCATGGTTAACTTGCTTCTCACCAATTCCATTTTGACTTATGAAAAGTTATATACATTATTAACCCTTTCAGATCCTGTAATACTGGGTGATGGGTGCTTGGGCTCATGCTTCAGATTACTCTGTCTGCGCATCATGACAAGTTGGAATCTATTACTTTGGTCATCTTTCATCATAGGATGTTGCTAACTCGCATTCATTTGGGAATTGTGAGTTGGGACAACTCACATGTATGAGCATTATTACTGGCCCTGTACTCCTGCTTGAGCTGACAGGTTAGTGCACCTTGCAGGTTCCAGTTGCTCCATTGCAGAGACCTACTGAATTTTCTCCTGTTTTTAACAATTCGCGGATAAATGGCTCGGACGAACCCACCAACAACCCCCAGGAGAAGGGAATTCCAACTTTGATTACATGGAGTCAAGGAGGAAATGAGGTGTTTGTGGAAGGGTCTTGGGATAGCTGGACATCAAGGTATATGCTTTACCTAGCAACAAGAATTGCATGTTCAATTTTTAATCGACATTTTAGAAGTAAGATGCTAAAATACACAAAATCGGTATGCTATTCTCAGGAGGACATTAGAGAGGTCCGGGAAAGATCACACCATCTTGCTGGTTCTGCCATCTGGAGTGTATCATTACAGGATCATCGTCGAAGGGGAACTGAGATATGCCCCTGAACTACCTCATGTGACTGATGAGAGAGGGCAGGTGGCCAACCTCCTCGATGTCCATGTCAGTAAGGATTACATATGTTTATTTCAGCATCGAACTTGTGGAAACCTAACGGCAAAATAAGATAAACATTATTGAGGCATTTTGCTCTGCTCTAAGAGGGCCTTCAGAATGCAGCTTCTTGGTTTTATCTGAAAACATCTTCGTTTTGAATAGGATTATGTTCCGGAAAGTCTGGACAGTGTGGCAGAATTTGACGCGCCTCCATCGCCTGAACACAGCTACGATCTGCAGTTCCCAGGAGACGAGGAATTTGCCAAGGAGCCGCCTACCCTGCCACCTCAGCTTCTTGTGTCTGTCATTGGTGGTACCGATAACTCTGACGAACATGCTCCGAAGCCGCAACACGTTGTCCTCAACCATCTGTTCATCGAGAAAGGATGGGGATCACAGTCTCTCCTCGCCCTTGGAGCCACTCACCGGTTTCAATCCAAGTATGTGAGCTTCGTGCTCTACAAACCGCTGAGGAGGTCACAACGTGCTGAGTGGAAGAAGAAAGGAATGGTGGCTAGGGACTGATGAAAGTGAGTAAGAGTGTGTAGCTGACAATGTGTACAGAAGGGGAACGCAGGAGCCCTTGTTCTTTGATGCTGCTCTTGTACCCTTGTGCATCCCCCCCCCTTTTCCTTTTATTTCTTTCTTCAATAAGCTGTTCTTGTATCGTGAGCTTTCAACTGCCTGAACTCTCGAGAGAATGAAACAACAGAGTTGGAAAAGAACCTTCCAACATGCATGCTTGTAGCAAAGAGACCGGACAATATACAATATAAAAAGACTTCGGTTACCGCGAGGGGAACCAGAGGATCTTCAGGAAAGAGAACCGATGCTAAGAGAAGTAAATATATATTAATTGCTTTGAGAAATAGTCATACTTGATAAAATAGGGAGATGGTTATTTATAACCTTTCGATCAGGGCACACGATATTACAATTCTACCCTTAAAAGACCCTCCTGATCCATCTGATCAATACGCGCGGTTCATCGGCACCTCTTCCCTTTTGCATCGTGCGGAGTGCCCCTTGGGCCGAGGGGCCTTGGATGCCCTTCAGTGCTCAGTAGATGTCCCTTGAGAACCTCCTGGTGGCCTTGGATGCCCTTCGGGCGTCCCTTGGGACTCTAGTGAAGTCCATCGACACCTCTTCCCCTTCGCACCTTGCAGGGTGCCCTCGGGCTAAAGGGCATTGGTAGCCTTCGGACGCCTCTTAGGGCTCCATCGAAGGTATATCTGGTATCTTCCAGGGTGTTTAGCCGCGTCTTCGGTCTTGGTTTCCATGGGTCTTTTGGTAGCTTTTATACTCTTTTGTGATTTTTCTGAAGGCATATTTGATGCCTCCGAGAAGAAATCTAGTCGCGCTTTTGGCCTTAGCCCTTGGGGGCTGGTAGGTGCCCTTACGATAATACTTCATATCAACAATGCGTGATTAATTTGTGCATGGTCTTAAAGTAGTGAAGCATGGATGCCTCTGATTGTGCAAATTGTTTCGTCTGTGTAAAGTTGAAGTGTCAATTTGCCGGAGACGTAGGTAACTAAGACAAGGAAAGGACCACACAAAGAGACACCAGACGATAGCGTCTTGCGATCACAAGCTACCTGCATTTGTCAAAAGGCTCAACAGCGACAGTGAGACAAAGGCAAGCAGTGTAATTCGAGCTGATCTTCTGAAACCAAGACGAAGAGACACTCATCAATCAATCATCCCCATGCTTGCACAGTCTCGGTTTCTTCTTAACTAGTCCTGTATCGTTCGGATCTGTATCTACAGTAGCATCAGTTGCTGAACCGAACCAAATCAAGCCACCATTTTGTTGTAATTTGCGTAAACACTGCATTGAGACATGGTCGCAGCAATGGAAATTTTGGTTGTGAATACCTGCTGTCTGTATACGGGGTTCTTCTACGCTAGTCTGAAGAAACGGCGGTGACCGTTCTTGAATTCTTGCTCGATGCGCGGCGCAACCAATGCCGCCGGGGTGGGCGTCGTGGCCATGGGCCCATGGCCATTTCTTTCTGCCCGTGATGGAGTAGCTTTCCATTGCCATTGCTTTGCTGGTCACATCTGGCTTTTCTCTGGCACTGCTTGGAAATAAGCCCATAGGCCATTTCTTGTGAGAAGAGAACGAACAGCCGGTGGGCTATATAGGCTTGGATCTGACCAAAATAGAGTCATAGATAGACATCGCATCATCAATATCACAACATTTTTGTGCGTCAGGAGACGGATGAGTCGAAGGCAAAGCTTGGACCTTGGATTGTTTTATCATGGAAGGTAGGTTTGAGGGTAGACTAGCGTGTGTGGTTTGGCGACTAGGAGTGATACTGTTGTGTGTTACAGATTTGTAAGGTCTACATTGAGGTTTTTCTTGCCATGATTAGTACTAATATTTCTTTATATAATGTTTTTATATAATGTGCATTTGAAGTTATCACGAAATGTGAACCGATGAAAAATCCAATTCACAACAACCTCCTTACTGATCACATTGATAACAAAGAAAAAACAGTACCAGACGATCGGCGAGAGAGAGAGAGAGAAAGGTACAGTTTGCTCACACACAGTTTCTTTTTTGAAAAGTCAAAAACATAATAATAAGACGATATGTGTAGTCACTCGTCGTAATTATTTTTCATCATAACACATCCCGTTATCCACCATTTTGACAAATCATCCTCACCTCCCATATCCACCATAGTCACTCTTCACCACCATAATCCTATGCTCGCAACTTTTGGGTTAAGTCTACATTAAATGTACTTTAGGAAAAAATCTATGTCATGACTTGATAAACCCTAAATCAGAATAGACCATCGATCGGTGATCTAGACACAATCCAAAGTTCAAAAGTGCAAAATGGAACGTGGAATCGTGGATGGCCGAGAACCGAAGAAAAGAAAAACGGAAAGAAGAGGGAAGAGGGAAAACGAAGCAGAACCGGATACAAAACCCGCAGTTACAGCAACCCTCCCCTCCTCGCTGGCCTATAAAACCCACCCACAGTCAGGTCATCACCACCGTGGCACCGCGCACCTCATTATTCCCCTTCGCGCAGGCGAGCCTTCGTTCCCGAGTTCTCGCGTCCTCTCGCAGCACCTCCTCGAAGTCCCCATGGCGGACCAGCTCACGGACGAGCAGATCGCCGAGTTCAAGGAGGCCTTCAGCCTCTTCGACAAGGACGGCGACGGTACCCCACCTCCTCCCCTCCCCCGTTGGTTCCCCTGTCTCTCGCTGCCGGATCGAGCTCCGTGTCGCCCGATCCGGCCGAACTCTAGCGTTCCGGTCGGAGTCCATGTGGTTAGGGCTGTAGATCCGGTCTACCCTGTGCTCTGATGGTTAGGGTTTGGTGATTTGTGAGGTATTAATTCGGTAGTATTTTACTATTTTGGGCGTGCGCGTGATGCTTTGCATGTGATGGTATCGTTTGCTCCGATTAGTTGCTTGTTCTCTACAGGTTATGTTGTTAAGGCGTGACGACAGCGAAATTTAGGGTTGTTTAATCTATATAGGATTTTTTTGGTGCTTTTGAGGAAGGAACGATTTGGGGTCAGCAATTGGTTGCTTGTAGGAACTAGATGTAGAAATTGAGGTGCAAATCTGGTTGTGCGATAGTAGTATGATGTCAAGGACTAGTCATTTTTCTTTTAGGGAAATTGTAGTGTTGCCGATGATTTTCTGTTTGTGAAATTAGCTTCTTCTTTGTATAAACACTGATGTTGAAAGAACTTTGTGATTGTAGTATATTAGTATGATCTAGCTCTGGTCCATGATAGCCGAGAAGTCAGAGATCAAATGCTCACTGTGTAGTCTTAAGACCAATTAAGATGTAGAGGGCTCTTTTCTAGCCACTCTATCATAGATCATTTCTGGAAGTCCTCTATTGTCCTGTTGAATAGGTATTTCTTACCCTGATACAAGAGAATTTCATTTTTCAGCAAGTCTTAGATGCAGGTTGGGATGGTCTGCGATTTGTGTCATATTTACTATACATAATTATTCTTGAATTGTAGGTTGACTTTTGGATTACATAAGTTAATGGCCAACAAGATTGGCATTTTATTAAGGTGGCAGGAGACCACCTAAGTGACTGTTAAACCTAGGCATTGCATTCTTAGGGTTTCATGTTATCTCTTCTGCCTATAGGTGGCCCGTGATCTGTGCTCTATGATTCTTCCCAGTATTTATATCCATTCTGTGAAATAGATTCATAAATTGACTGCTAGAATTCGATACGTTGATGATGAACAGCTGTGACATTTTAGGAAAGCGACTGGCAGTTGACCGATCTACTATTTCCCTTCAGTTACCTGGTCTGCCTAATGCCTATAACATCATCTACCCTTACTGTTCACGCTGCAATGCTGTGCCTGTTTAGATAACTTTCAAGCAATGTTTGTTACTTTGTCTTCTACTCTGAGTTCTTGTAATTGCAGAAACATAGGTGCCTGAAAGTGATCAGCATGCTGATTTGTGGTATTATGATGTGTCCCAATGGTTATATAGTCCTAAAGTGGGTATTTTACGAGCAGAAATCAGTCTTAAATCACTAGTGGACCTGATTGTTTTAATTTTATGAACTCTGGATGAAAACAGCATAATGCTTACCAAATAGTACTCTCTTATGATGAGCTTTTTTTTTCTTTGCAGGTTGCATCACTACTAAGGAGCTTGGAACCGTGATGCGATCCCTTGGGCAGAACCCTACTGAGGCAGAGCTGCAGGACATGATCAATGAGGTTGATGCTGATGGCAATGGGACCATCGACTTCCCAGAGTTCCTGAACCTGATGGCAAGAAAGATGAAGGATACTGACTCTGAGGAGGAGCTCAAGGAGGCCTTCCGTGTCTTTGACAAGGACCAGAATGGTTTCATCTCGGCTGCTGAGCTCCGCCATGTCATGACCAACCTTGGGGAGAAGCTGACCGATGAGGAAGTCGATGAGATGATCCGTGAGGCTGATGTGGACGGTGATGGCCAGATCAACTATGAGGAGTTTGTCAAGGTCATGATGGCCAAGTGAGGAGTGGGTCCCATGAAATAAGTTTAATCTCAAGTGAATTAAAATATCAGTCTTACATATTGTACTTTGTTACGTGCCATTAAGTACTTATCTTGCAGGTGGTAATGTTCATTGTTCAGTATTGATCGGATTAGGTGGTGTAGTCATGGGAAGAAACACCAGCTACCTGGTTTCTTTTGATTGTGATGTTTATATTGCACCTGTTGAAGCTTAGGATTTGCTGAAGTTCATCTTTTCCTGGATTTAGGGTCGTTGTGCAAATCTTATCTTCCACCGACCAAATTTGCATTCAATGGATGCCGTTTGGCCATGTTTGGAATTTGACAATTTCAGCAATCAGTTTTGGAGGAATCGTATTGATTGTTGTAATATTCATGTAAAATTCTTGTATTTCAAACCAGACCTAGTTTTGTGTCCCCATTTTGAGGTATGATACGCGCAAATGCAAAAATACTGAAAGACATCCTCATCTTGAGAAAGGTAAAGGTGCATAGATGATGCTTCTGTGTGTGCTTGTACGAACCAAATGCGTTAGCCTTTCTCTTTGTTTAGGACTACTGCTCTGGAATTCAAGTTCGGTAATGCTATGCTTTCACCAGGATCGGAATCAATAATACACGGAAAATGTGCCCATGACAGCAAAGCTCTTGCACTGTTGGGAATGGAATCTTGATATATGCTCACTCATGAAAAGGTCCAAGCCAATCCATATGATGCCAGGCTGTTAAACCAAGCTGGATCAGGACTAGTGGGCTACTTGGCTTCGCTGGTAGTACTAGTATCAACCAAAAGGAATATTAGAAAATAGAAACATTTAAGATTCGATTCAGCTCCCTGCATCATGATTCACCAAATGTTTTCCTTTTGCGTTTTTGAGTTCCTGGTGATCTACAATTTTACGACTAGTTGTCACCTGTTGGATCTCCTTTCTCATTTCTATATTTGCAAATTGTAACTGTCAGGTACTGACTCTGGCGTATCTTTACACCTTTGGGTCAAACCAAAAGGTGGATGGAACGTCCCTTCATGCGAGTGAATCATTGAAGTACTATGATCGCAAGCTAGGGGCCCTTTCCATGGTTTAACCTTGTCTAAGTCCGTTGTTTCGATCATTGGTCATTGATTTGTTATTTTCAGACCAAGGAGGAGAGTTCTCTCAAGCAGAAAAAAAGAGAGGAAAGTCTCTTATACTCTCTCTCTCTCATGGCGGACAAGCTGACCCAAGAGCAGGTCGACGAGTGCAAAGAAATCTTCGATTTGTTCGACAGCGACGAGGACGGTCGCATCGCAACCGGCGAGCTGGTCACGGTGCTCCGTTCGCTGGGCCAAAACGTCGACGAGGCCGAGGTGCAGCGCTTCCTCAAGGACGCGAACGTCGCCGGCACCATCGACTTCGCGACGTTCCTGGCCGTCGCGGCGCGCAAGATGGGCGCCGGTGTGTCGGAGAAGGCCCTCACGGACTGCTTCGACGTGTTCGACGACGCGCGGAGCGGGGTGATCCCCGCGGAGCAGCTGCGGCAGGTGATGGTCACCCACGGCGACAGGCTGACGGAGGAGGAGGCCGACGAGATGACCCGCAAGGCGGACCCCCGCGGCGACGGCCGCGTCGAGTACAAGGAGTTCGTCAAGGTGTTGATGAACAAGTGATCCATCGAGCTGACGCGCACGCAAAAATGGAGTCCTTGCGAAAACCCGGAGACCGATTGTGTATTCTGTCAGAAAATGTCATGTTTAACTTTGTGCTCTGATGTGAAAAAAATAATGGATGCCAAGGTTTCTGTATGTGTGGAGTTATAGCTGGTCTACCTAATGATTTTGCACACATGTATCGGACACGTATCCTATTGCTGGATTTTGCCTGTACCAGTTTGCAGTGGCTGCTCTTTGTCCAGGACCAGTTCATCTCAGACAACAGCATGCCGTCGCGCAAGGGTGGCCGAACAGCCCACACCACGTAGGGCTCGGCTTATTTGGTTTCTGGATCGGAACGGCAAACCTAGGCTGAATTGACAAAATTGATACTTTTACTGTACTCTTTATCTCGTACCTAACACACCTCCTCGCACCCCCTTCCACAATCCCCTGTGCGAGGCCTGGCTAGGCTGGCTAGTCGCATTCCCAGTTTGCGGTAAGATAATATGCGTATGTGGGTGTGGTAGGCAGTTACATTCTTGACGTACAGGGAGCGCAGCGGTTCGCCTACCATGCACGAGGATTGGGAAAGGTGGTCGACTGTTGGGGTGCTATTTTTATCATTTTGATCTTAGAAAGTCTGAATTTGCTATTATTACTTTTTTTTAAAAAAAAGCTAAAAGAGAAGGAGAATACTCGGAAACCTGCACGCCGTCCGTCCACGTACGTCCTATCCACTCGGCCACTCCCCGAACGGCTCCACCGCGCTCCAAGTGGAAGCTCCGACCGCAAGAAGAAGAACTCGCGCTCGTAGCCATGGCCGCGGCTACCATCTCCGCGTGCAGTTCAAGATGCATAGGTCTGAGCTTGATGCTTCAAGCTCGTGTCAACTCTCCGGTACCCGTCCCACTTCTCGGAGAGCGAGCCAGATGCCACCGCGACGGCCGGCCGCGAGCCAGCTCGCCGTCGTACCGGAGGAGGCTGGTGGTCTTGGCCGCGACGGAGGGGTCCGCCAAGTCGTCGGGCGAGGCGGAGGAGCAGGTCCCGTCCTGGGCCCGGCCGGGCTCCGACGAGCCGCCGCCCTGGGCGCGCGACGACGGTGGGCCTGGGGGCAGCGCACAAGGAGAGCCGGGCGCCCAGGTCCCATTCTACGCCTACCTGCTCGCGTCCGCCGTGACCGCCATTGCCGCCGTACGTTAATTTCTTGGCTTCTTGATTAATTCCCCCCTTCCCTTCCCTTTCCCGATCGGCCAAACGTGGTTCCGAATCTTCACCAACTCGGTCTGCAGGTCGGCTCGATATTTGAGTACGCGAACCAGCGGCCGGTGTTCGGCGCGGTGAGCTCCGACAGCGCCCTGTACGCGCCGCTCCTGGGCTTCTTCGTCTTCACCGGGATCCCAACCTCCGTACGTATATACGCCGTCCCCTCTCTTTCTGCATTGCCTTTGCCTTCTGCTGGGCAGGGGGGCAGATTTGTGTGTTGTTCTTTGCATTTTCGGCGTTCAGTTCTCTTGATCGGTCGAGTTTGTTGTGGTCGTGTTTTGTTTCAGGCGTTCCTGTGGTTCAGAGCCGTGCAAACGGCGAACAAGGATGCGGAGGAGCAAGACCGCAGGGACGGCTTCCTGTGACTTGATTTCGCTGCAGGAGATCAAGCAGCTTTGTTGTTCGTGTCTATGGTGTGACACTGAAGAACAACTGTACTAGCACCTGAATTTGCTTCGAGAGCTAGCCAGTAGATAAGTGAAGAATGATATACAGGAGCTAGGGCTCTTTGGTAGTACATGTGTACTGCAAGATGATCTCAACCTTTGGAACCTTCTGACATATAATTCTACCCTTGATTTACACCAACTATCTTTGATCTGCATCATCCAACCAAGTGTTATACGTATGTACCACCACAAAAAAAGTTTGTATGTATAGCATTGCCGTTATGTGATTGCTTCGTCGTTCTATAATCTATATACGTGGGCAACATCCGAATATCTGCGTATGAATATATGGGAAACGTTTTAGCCTTTTGGTTTCCTGATCATTAGTTTGGTTGAGGGTACCAAGTGAGATGGGATGGGATGGGACGGGATAGGAGGTAGTAGTGTTTGGTTGGAGTGATACGATAGTTCTGTGTTTTGTCCTCGTTAATTTAGTACCAGTATCATTTTATTCGATTCGGAGTTTCGTATTCTTTTGTTTCAAATAAGTTTGTGGGAAAATATAGGTTATCTATCTCTCCTCTAGTTAACCCTATGTTAATACATTCTCCGGACTCAGAAATGAGGACTAACTCCATATGCCCAAGCCTTACCTTGAAAATATCAGAGTACCATTCGTAGCAGACGTAATAGTCTTGCACTCTTAAGGATTGGATGTGATCCTCGGAATGGATTGGCTAACCAAGAATCAAGGTAAGATAGCCTGTGCCAATAGGTCTATCACCCTCACGAATGAACAAGGAATTAAAGTAGAATTCAGACCTGAGACCTCAGTTAGAGAAGGTTTTATCCTGACTAGTTTGAAGGAAGTAAAGCTAGAAGACATACTAGTAGTACAAGAATACCCGGATGTATTCCCTGAGGAATTACCCGGTATGCCACCAAATAGGGACATCATGTTCCTAATTGACCTAGTCCCAGGGACGGCTCCGATTTCAAAGAGACGCTACAAAATGCACGCAAATGAATTAGCAGAATTGGAGAAACAGATCGAAGAATTGCAAGACAAGGGTTATATTCAGCCAAGCTCATCACCTTGGGGAGCACTAGTATTATTTGTCAAAAAAAGACAACAGTATGAGGATGTGTGTGGATTGCATATCACTCAATGAAGTTACAATCAAGAACAAGTATATGTTGCCCAGGATTGGCGATCTCTTTGATCAATTGAAAGGAGCAAGTATTTTCTCCAAAATTGATTTAAGATTCAGCTATCATCAGCTGAGAATCAGACCAGATGGCATACCAAAGACTGCTTTCACCACAAGATATGGATTGTACGAGTTTACAGTAATGTCATTTGGATTGACGAATGCACTGACCTATTTCATGAATATGATGAATAAAGTATTCATAAAATTCTTAGATAAGTTTGTGGTTGTATTCATTGACAAAATTCTCATCCACTCAAAGGATGAAGAAGAGCATGAGGGGCATCTCAGGACAGTTTTGGAAAGACTCAGGAAACAACATCTCTATGTCAAATTTAGTAAGAGTGAATTTTGGATAAGCCAAGTAGATTTTCTCGGACATATCGTACCAGCAGGAGGAGTTGCAGTAGATCCCGCCAAAGTTGAAGCCGTAATGGATTGGGAGTAACCCAAGTCTGTCACCGAAGTAAGGAGTTTCCTCGGGTTAGCTGGTTATTACCGAAGATTCACAGAAGGTTTCTCCAAAACTGCCAAACTTGTGACTCAGCTTTTGAAGAAAGAAAAGAAGTTTGAATGGACCGATACTTGTGAGCAAAGTTTCGAGGACTTGAAGAAAAGGCTAGTATCTGCACCTGTTTTGACCTTGCCTGACATCCATAAGGACTTTGAGGTTTTCTGTAACGTCTCTCACCAGGGTCTTGGATGTGTACTGATGTAGGAAGTAAAGGTTGTGGCTTATGCATCTCGCCAATTGAAGCCTCATGAAGGGAATTACCCGATGCATCACCTGGAGTTGGCTGCAATTGTGCATGCCTTAAAGATTTAGCGGCATTATCTCACCGGTAATTGCTGTGAGATTTTCACGGACCACAAAAAGCTTGAAATATATTTTCACCAAGTTAGAGCTAAATCTCAAGCAGAGAAGATGGTTGTGTGCAAAGTTTTCCGGAGTTGAAGAAAAGGCTAGTATCTACACCTGTTTTGACCTTGCCTAACATTCATAAGGACTTTGAGGTTTTCTGTGATGTCTCTCGCTAAGGCCTTGAATGTGTGTGATGTAGGAAGGAAAAAATGTGGCTTATGCATCTCGCCATTTGAAGCCTCATGAAGGGAATTACCAGACGCATGACCTGGAGTTGGCCGCAATTGTGCATGACTTGAATATTTGACGACATTATCTCATCGGTAATCGCTGTGAGATTTTCATGGATCACAAAAGCTTGAAATACATTTTTCACCCAGTTAGCGCTCAATCTCTGGCAGAGAAGATGGTTGGAACTTGTCGACGATCAAATCGTCGATCTTATGAATATATAAATGAAAAGAGGAAAAATGTGCGTGACTTCTGGGAGTGGATCTAACTTGCTCTTTATTGCTATGAACTCACAATTACAAACACTGGGAGTATCTAAAAACACAACACTTCGCTATATCTTGCTTGATGTCTTACCTTGTCTTTGTTTATCTTTGTACCCGTGTCCTCTGTCCCTGTCCGTCCTTCCATGACCCTCCTTAAATAGTTGATGAAGCGGTGGCAGTTATCCCATGAAGAGACATCCGTTGGGGAGCGACGCGCTTGATCGGGAAGAGACGGCAGTTTGGCGGTTCCACTAACTGTAAAGGCGGTTGGTGAAAATGTCAACTGTTCTGCGGTTAATGATTCAGGAGATGTTAAATCATTAGCCGTAATAGTGTTGTATTATGTGGAATATGAAACACGTGGTTCATTCATCACATAGTGAGTGGTGTGGTCGGAGACTTGACCTAAACGCCTGTTCATAGCTTTACGAGCACTTACCTGGTCGTGGACTAGGCTTGGAACTTTGTCCGACCAGGGTATTTATTATATAACTTCCGTAATACCTACGACCAGTTAGGTCGGTGGTCTTAGAAGTTACGACCACGAAGACGTATGGTCTTTATCATATATTAAGATAATATATGAATATTTTAATCCTCAACAGCTAGCCCCTGAACTTTTAAATGAATGTCGGTCGTGCGGACACGTTCTCCGATACAATCATATCGAACAGACCTCTCATTAAATGCCGCGAGACTCGAGGCGGTCTGTATTCATTTTAAAGTTGAGAAACTGCTTTGGAAAAAGGAAAAAGCCTTTACGTCAAATCGGTGAAAAGGTATTTGCCCGTTGGACTTCTCGAAGAGTCTCATCTGATGAAAATGTCTATAAACGACCCTACTGAGTGCTTTAAACCTTTACGCCTCTATCTCCAAGAAAATCTTCCTTGAGTTCTTCACCCAAAAAAGGAAAGCATCATGTCGGACCTCATCGCAAACTGGTCGATCTCCGATCTGAGCGAGAGAAGATTGGAGAGTTTGGAGAGGTTGGGTTGCTACCCGAAGGAGTTTGATTTCTTGGAGATCGGCTTTTGGAAACCTTGCCCAGCGGCGAGGAGGAGAAATCCTGTTCCTCGCGTCGTTGAGTGCGGGCTCAAGCTTCCAAAGACATCCTTTTCTTTCTCAAGTCTTTGAGTTTTATGAGGTTGAGTTGATCAACCTTGCTCCCAACGCCATTGCAAACCTAAGCATCTTCGTCTACCTCTGCGAAGCATACTTGGGGATTCCACCGTCGATGGAACTCTTCAAGTACTACTATCGGATGGCGAACACGAAGAAAACGACCAAAGCACCACGGGAATGTACCCTAAGGCTTCATGATGGCAAGGTACGACGAGTACATTCGTATGTACTCAAGTCTTCTTGGTCGTCATGGAAGAAAAGCTGGTTTTACATGAAGGTTACGCGAGAAGATGGCAGTATATACGGTAAGAAGGCGGTCGAGAACTCGCGTTGGCGTTCCTCCTCAAAGAAGGAGGGGAAGTTGGGAGATGGGTTGAGGCTATACATCTCTTGAGTGTCGAGGTTTAACAGGGAAGTTGGGAGATGGGTTGAGGCTATACATCTCTTGAGTGTCGAGGTTTAACCTCCGCACGCGTTGTAAGGACTTTTCCATTAGGAGGATTAGTCCTTTAAAGACCGAGGCACGCTCGATGCTCGTTCACCGTGGCGACGACGCTACCAAGGATTCCGATCCGTAATTTTTCGAAAATCCCACCCAGTTATTTTGCGATTTGATCATTTTCGCAAAACTAAGATCTTTCATTTGTAATCGTAGTCTTGTCTTCTGAGGACGTCAGAAACAGGATCAAAATGATCTGTGCTGGCGAACCTGATGACAAGGCCAGCTTTCCCTCAATCCTAGCACTTTATGGTGCCGAGGAGAGGACTGAAAGACTTAGGGTAAGCGTATTAACTTCTTTTCATCTTTCCAGTTATTCTCGATCAGTTCTAATCCTCTTTATGTGTAGTTGGTCGGACTTAAGATCAACGAGGCTACGGAAACATGTGAGCCTATTGATTATCCGACCAGTCTTGTGATCGCTGAGGGCAGCGATCACGCTGAGGTAAGAAACTAAAAGAAATAACCTCTGCAAGATGAAGTATATTCTTCACCTCATTAACTTTGTTTGTTAATACAGGCGGCAATCAGTGAGTCTCGTCTAGTTGTCTATGAGACAGCTGTTCCTGAGACCAGTGAAACTACACTTTCTGATCCAGGAGTCAGGGACCTTGCTCTTGACCAGATGGTCGAGAACATTACTTCTGATCTCCTGATCGGGAGTGTAGAGAATACAATTGAACCTACCAGTTCGGAACTGGTGGGAACAATTGAAAAGAAGAGAAAAACAGGCGCAACGGATTTTAAGCCGGTAGCTTATAAGATCAAGACTAAGAAAATAACCGGTATGTACAACTTTATATGAAAAGCATACCTCGTATATTCCAAGTAGAATTGAACTTTCTTTCTCTCGCGCAGATCTGCTTCAATCCTCGTCGCTTTCGACCAATCGCATTCAACAGTCGAAGCGATCGGAGGTGGTCCTGGCCATTGTCTTCCTCAGGTAGGACATTTTGAGGATGATGTGGTCGGAGGAGCCCCCGAGCCAACTTCGGCTCAGGAAACTGAGCTAGATCCCGTAGTAGTCACTATGCCGGCAACGGAGGTAGAGACCATCACGATCTTCCACAGTTCCAAGATGCAAGGTCATCCCTCAAAACTAACAAGTTTCCTTTCTCAACTCGGTTTGCCGAGTAAGGAACTTGATGATTATTGGGGGAGAATATCGGATCGCCTGACGCAGGCGAAGCCCGATAAAATTTGTGCCGATTACAATGATGTCGTAATTCGGGTAAGTGTCTTCAATCCTCTCTATAACCTTTCTCAAAGTTCACAAGAAGGTTTATGGAAGAAATGCTACTTATGCAGCATATGATGGAAAACCTCGCTACTGGCCTGAGGACTAACCGAGCGAGTTAGGATATTAGAGGAAAAACACTCTGAGATAGAGAGTAAGAGTTCCTCTTCTTTTCTCATTAAGACTTTCCTTTTATTTATTCTCCCTTATCAAGAATTCTTTTGATAGACTTAGAGAAAATAAAAGAAGATGCTTTAATTGAAAAGGCGGAAGAATAAAGCTTGAAGAAGAACTTGAGGCTAAGAACCTACGATCGATGACTTGACGACCCGGCAATAAAAAGTTTCGGATGATTCCAAGAAGAGAGAGGAAGGTAACTAGTCGTAGTCATGACTTAGTATGTCTTCCAATCTTTTTACTTAATACTTGCTTTGTCTATGCGAACAAAAACAAGCATTGACGGAGCGAAGAAAGCTCGGAATTTGAGCAAGACAAGGGGCGACTCGTGCTTAGTTTGGATGAGAAAATCACCTCGCTAAACAAAATGCTCTTTGACATGGGCGGGATCAAGCTTGCCCTCCTTGAGTGACCCAATAGAAAAGGTCAACTTCCTAGGCTCTTTCTTTGGAAGAGCTCAAGGTTTTGCTCAAGACCACTTGGGAGAACTATGCCCACTCCGTTAAGTAGTCTATTGCCTGTGGAGTCAGTCTTGCTTTGGCAAAACTGAAAGCTTTCGACCCATCAACTAACCTTCAAGCCACCGAAGAGGATTTCAACTGCTTACCCGCAGAGGCAAATCAGATCCTCGCAGAGATGAAACCTCTAGGCGAAAAGGTCGCAGAAGAGATGGAAGTCGGATCTCCATCTAGCAGTAGTTAGTTTAGGCATTCTCTAGTAGTTTAGCTGCAGGAAAAAAATAATGCATACAATGTAAAGACTTACCTTTCTCTTATCAAAATGGAAAAAATTCTTTTATTCATCCGATCGACTTGTGAATTTATGTCTTATCTAGCCCCCGACTGTTATATAGTAGAAGATCTTTACTATATAATAGTACTACCTGAGGCCAAGAATATAAATCCAAATCTCAACCATTACTTGTAAGCATGTACTGATCTGTAAAAAACTGATCGTGGTAATACTAGGAAACCTTTATGGTCGGAACCGTGTAGGTTTCGGCTAGTTGTAAATCTGTTTTTAATGATCGAAGTACTTTACTAAGACAACATATGGTCGGAAAAACAAAGAATTCTCCTTGATAAGAGGAAAAAACATGAAAAATATATGTTAAAAGCAGACAAGTGGTTTTACTTCTATGCGATGCTCAATCTTTGGTGAATGAACCTAGCTAGGAAATAAAGGTATAAAATACATTTTGCAAGACGTGCTCATGCTCTTAGTCCGACTGGCAACGAGGATCGTAGGAAAAGACCGTCGCTAGGAAGCTCCTTCCAGTGGGCGGAACCACGTGCGAAAAAGGAGAGACTTCGACTAGGAGGTTTTCCGTGTCCCACCAAAGAGCCAAACAAGAGTAGAACAGAATTTTGAAACATAAACTATACGCTTTATAATCCAGAGCATACGAACCGCAGTTGACCAGGATTAGGCAACGTCATATAAATAACATCACTCACTACTCCAAATTCAATTATCATGTTTAAAGAATTTTAAGCGAAAATAGAACGAAATGAAATGAAAGAAATTAAACAAAGAACTTACGCAATTGGTCAATGTTCCATGAATTTGACAAAACCCCGCCCGACATGGCTAATCGATTGAGCCCAGTGGGTAACCGACCACGATGTAAGGACCTTCCCACTTAGGGAGAGTTTATTGCGCCTTGCTTGGCTCTGAATTTTTCTGAGAACCAGATCACCTACAACTAGGTTGCGAGGTTGCACCTTACGATTGTAGTACCTTCGCATGGCTTGCTGGTAGATTGCCGAACGTATCAAAACTTGGTTTCGCTGTTCTTCAAGGAAATTGATGTCGCCGAAGTCGATGTTCTTCCCGATTGCTCAAGTTAAAACAATCGGTCTTGCAGAGCCAATTTTCAATTCTGGAGGAAGCATAGCTTCGGCCCCATAAACTAAAAAGAAAGGTGTTTCACCGGTCGCACGACTGGTCGTGGTCCGGACAGCCCATAAAACAGAAGGAAGTTCTTGAACCCAAGCCCTGACCGTTTTATTAATTGGTCAAATCTCGACGCTTTATCCTCGTATTAGGATACCATTGGCATGCTCGATCGCTTCCATTGCTCGTGGATGAGCCACGAAGTTAAATGGATTTTGATTCCTAGTTCTTCGTTGAATTCACGAAATTGCCGCTGAGAACTGGTACCATTGTCCGTGATGATACGACTGGGTACACCAAATCGTGTAATCACGTTTTTTGTTATGAACCTCTTAGCGGCTTCAGTTGTAACTTTTACAACTGGCTCGGCTTCAATCCATTTTGTGAACGTGTCAATCATGACGAACAGGAATTCGAAGCCCCCGGGTGCTCTTGGGAATGGTCCCAGAATGTCTAGTCCCCAGGTTGCAAAAGGCCAAGAAAGAGGAATTGTTTGCAAAGCTTGTGCCGGCTGATGTACTTGTCGGCTATGAAATCGACATTATCGCGCCGTCCCACGAGCTCTTTTGCATCATGAAGGGCACCGCCGAGAGTATCCTTGCTCAAGGCTTTACCCAGCCAAGGTTACAGAGGAATGATGTGTTCCATGCACTCCTTCATGAATTTCGGTTAGCAACCTAATGCCAGCCGATTGAGATATGCATCTCATCAACACCCCATGAGATCCTCGTTTATACAAGGTACGTTCGATTAGAGTGTATGATTTGGCCTTTCGTGCTATACGATCAGCCTCTACATCATCTTCAGGAATTAGGTCATGCTGAAGATAATTGTAGATCGATATCATCCAGTCTCTACCTTGATCGTCACCGATCTGTGGAGCATCTAAGTTATCAGAGTCAATTGGATTGACCTGATGTAAAATATCGATGTTCTCGGAATGCTCGACTACCGAGGCGAATCGAGTTGCTCGAGAAAAACTCTGGCGGACGGTTGACCTAGTAGAGGCCATCCGGTGCCAATCGATCTGCTAGAAAGTTCTCCTTTCTAGGAATATGTTGAATCCGGAAACCAAGAAGTGCTTTTAATTTCCGTACTTAGCGAGATAGGAAGACATCTTGGTACTCGAGCATTGGTACTCTTTCCCTACTTGATTCGCTACTAGTTGAGAATCGCCTTTCACTAACAACTTGCGAATCTCGGCGAACAAGTGCCGCGAAGTCCTGCCAACAAACCTTCGTACTCGCCACATTGTTTGTAGCGGGAAAGTTAAAGCGACGGCATACTTGATGTGTTCGCGGTAGGGATATCAAGACGACTCGACCCCGATCCCTTAAGCATTAAGGAACCGTCAAGTACATTGTCCATTCATCGTGGTGCTCGTACTCAGGTCCTTGCTTAGATTCCGGGTTTGTCCACTCGGCAATGAATTCTGCTATTGCCTGAGACTTTATGGCTGTTCGTGAGATGAAATGGAGATCGAGCGTCCCTAGTTCCACCGCCCATTTTGCTATTCGTCTGGACGATTCCCTATTTCAAGGACTTGACCTAAGGGATATCCGATGAAACACGACCACTTTGTGGGCCTGAAAGTAATGCCTTAGTTTCCTTGAAGCCATAAGGATACTATAAAGCAACTTCTGTACCTGTGGATATCTTTCCTTTGGCCAATGTAAGACTTCACTTACGTAATACACTGGTCGTTGGACGTTTTCACGTTCTACGACCAGTACACCGCTGACAGCTTGTGGCGTTGCAGCCACGTAAATCAACAGTGTTTCCCCTGGTCTTGGAGAAACTAAGACCGGGGCACTCGTAAGGTACTCTTTGAGCCTTTCAAAGGCATCATTCGCTTCCGTCGTCCACTCGAAACTTCTATATTTCCGAAGAAGTTTGAAGAAATGTAGTCCTTTTTCCCCCAACCTGGCTATGAAACGACTTAGCGCTGCCATACAACCGGTTAGCTTCTGGACTTCCTTCTTCGTGGTCGGGCGCGATCGATGGATGACCGATATCTTCGCGGGTTTGCTTGATACCTCTAGCGAAACTAGGAAACCGGCGACTTTCAGTGAAACCCCGAACACACATTTATCCGGATTCAACTTGAGGTTATGTCTTCTCAAATTATTGAAAGTCTCTTTAAGGTCAAGCATATGGTCACCGGAGTTGACACTTTTCACTACCAAGTCATCAACGTAGGCTTTCAAATTCCGACCTATTTGTGGGCTGAAGGTTTTCTGCATTAATCTTTGAAAAGTTGCACCAACGTTTTTGAGGTCAAAGGGCATTTTTACATAACAGTAAGTGCCAAATGGAGTGATGAAGGAAGTTTTCTCTTCATCTTCTTTACTCATACTAATCTGGTGGTACCCTGAGTAAGCATCTAAAAAACTTAATAACTCGCACCCGGAGGTGGAGTCTACAAGTTGATCAATGCGAGGAAGGGGAAAATCATCCTTGGACAAGCTTTATTAAGATCCATGAAGTCTATACACATCCTCCATTTCCCATTACTCTTCCTAACCATTACGGATTAGCTAGCCATTGAGGTGATGCACTTCACGAGCGAATCCGACCTTTAAGAGCTTGTCAATCTCGGTGGATGGCGTCCTTCCGTTGGTCTTGAACGCGTCGAGCTTCCTTGGCCGGATTTTTGTCGGTTTGAGCGCTAGCTTTGTGCTCGATCACCTCCTGGGACTCGGGCATGTCGGACGCTTGCCATGCGAATACATCCTTGTTTGCTCGGAGGAAGGAGGCGGCGACTCTTCCTATTTAGGATTGAGTCCTGCTCCGTCGGCACCTTTGGTGAGGATCCATCGGCATTGCTTGACATGGCGTTTCTGAAGGGCGCCTTTGTCGAGTGGAACCTCTTTAGTGCAGTCGGACGGTTTGGCGTTATCTTGGAGTGCGAAGTGCTTGACACGCATGATGATGAGTCGAAATTTACGGTGGTAACTCATCGACCGATTCTAAAGACAACCGATCACATGCGTATGCCATTTTGCGATCTCCACGAGCCATGATCACCCCTTTTGGTCCTGGCATTTTCAAACTTTGACCTTGGGATCCATTATCATCCGGGCAAAGCAAAGTAGTGGCAGATGCACTGAGTCGAAAAGGAGTATTACAACACTATGTCGGTTTAAGAAAGTCAGCTAAGTTTGTATGATGAATTAAAGCATCTGAACTTCGAGTTTATCAACCAGGGTTGCGTGAACACTCTGGAGGTTCAACCAACCGTTCGAAGTCAAATCAGATAAAATCATAAAGAAGATGAAAATATTAAAGAAATCAAAGAAGAACATGAGAAGAGGTAAAGCCCTAGGATTCTCAGAGGATGAGCATGGTACATTTTTGACGGGAACGGGGTCCCGATCTTCCAACAGGTTCTGGAATATATTCGATTTGGTGGAGACACGACACAAATCGATCCGGCTTCCGAACGACACGTTCCGAACCCCGCAATCGCAGCACCACGTCTTCTCAGGTTATCAACCGTCGCTGCCGGTTGACCTTGCCAAGAAGGCTAATCCTCGCTTCGAATCGAAGAACACAAGCAAGAACAAGGAAGAACACAACCAAATTGCAGATATATTGATGAAGCACTTTCGAAAATTGGGGTTTCACAAACCGATGACGGCGAAACTGTTCAAAGACAGAATTAATCTAAGCAAAACCCAACCCTAATGGTGGGGTGGCGGCTGTATATAAAGGAGTAAGGGCGTGCAAAACCCTGGCGCGTCCTTAATGGACTCCAACACGATACAAAGCCAAGCGGCCCAAAAGGCGGTGTCGCGGCACCTCGACAGATTCTGGACGTCCACTTGTTTCGACGATTCCCGTTGACTCAGAAGGAATTTTGATATGAGACCAGAGCCATTGGAAAGGTTATCTTCTCAGCTTTCCATACATATGTGGGACGTCCAAAACGGAGTCGGATGCGATCTGGGCGTCCGTTTTAGTGCGGCTCGGTCCTGACTCCGAATTGGATTCGAAGTCGGCAGAGTTGGACATCCAACATGATTCGACCACCCTTGCTGGACTCGTGCGCCTCGTAGCCCTTCTCCAAGTACTTCTTGATCCTCTCCATGGTTCCTAATCATAATTAAATCATTAGGTAGTGTCGATTCTCAAATGAACAAAAGAAGTACTTAGGAGCGAGCTCACATGTAAATTCAATTGTCGGTAGCGAGCTCTAGTGATTGGTCCTTGAATATCAAGTGGAGGAGTGTTGTGTATATCCAAAGAAGTGATGTCCTCATCATCCTCCCCTCTTGAAGCGGAGTTGTCCTCAACTCAGTCTCATCTTCTTCTCCCAAGCATGGCTTCAAATCAAAATGTTAAAGGTGGGACTAACCCCAAACTCGGGAGGCAACTCAAGTTTATATGCATTATCATTTATCTTCTCAACTATCTTAAAAGGACCAGTGACTCTAGGCATCAATTTTGACTTTCTTAACTCAGAAATCTATCCTTTATAAGTGCAACCAAACAAAATCGCCTGGGTTCAAGTTTAACTTCCTTTCTACCTTTACTACCAAGAATCCTATATTTTTCATTCATCTTTTCAATGTTTGCCTTAGTAGTCTCATGCATTTTGAGAATAAAATCAAGACGCTCCTTAGCATCATTATGAACTCTCTCACTAGTAGGCAAGGTAAAATATCAATAGGGACACGGGATTGAATCCATACACTACGAAAAGGACTTACCTTGGTGGTGGAGTGTTCCGCTCGATTATATCACGAATTCAACATGCGGCAAACACTCTTCCCATAGCTTCAAATTGTTCTTCAAAATAGCTCGCAACATGGTAGACAATGTGCGGTTCACCACCTCGGTTTGGCCATCAGTTTGTGGGTGACATGTGGTAGAGAACAACAACTTTGTGCCCAACTTGTTCCATAGAGTACGCCAAAAGTGACTCAAGAACTTGGCATCACGATCTGAAACAATAGTAGAAGGCATACCATGCAAGCGAACTATCTCTTTGAAAAAGAGGTCGACAATATGAACGGCATCATCGGTTTTATGACATGGGATGAAGTGAGCCATCTTAGAAAAAGCGATCCACAACAACAAAATGCTATCCCTCCCCTCTTAGTCACAGGCAACCTAAAACAAAGTCCATAGAAATATCTTCCCAAGGAATCGAAGGAGCAGGAGTGGCATATATAAACCATGTGGATTTAAGCGAGACTTAGCTTTTTGACATGTAGTGCAGCGAGCCACAAACCGCTCAACATCTCGCCTCATCTTTGGCCAAAAGAAATGTGTGGTCAGAACGTCCTCCGTCTTCTTAGCACCAAAATGACCCATCAAACCGCCTCCATGCGCTTCTGCAACAACAAAAGACGAACGGATCCAACTGGAATGCATAGGCGGTTAGCTCAAACAAAACCCATCATTGATCACGAATTTATTCCATGCTTGACCTCTTTACAATGCAACAACACATCCTTAAAATCAGCATCAAAAGCATATTGTTCTTTAATAGTTTCAAGACCAAAATGCGACAATCAAGTTGAGACAACATGGTATAGCGTCGAGACAAAGCATCGACAATCACATTATCCTTCCCTTTCTTGTGTTTAATGACATAAGGAAAAGATTCAATAAATTCAACCCACTTAGCATGTCTACGATTCAAATTGGTTTGACTACGAATATGCTTAAGTGATTCATGATCGGAATGAATGACAAATTCTTTAGGCCATAAATAGTGTTGCCACGTCTCTAAAGAACGAACAAGTGCATACAATTCTTTATCATCGTGGAATAATTAAGAACAGGACCATTCAATTTTTCGCTAAAGTAGGCAGCAGTTTGCCTCCTTGCGAGAACACACCACCAATACCAATTCCGCTAGCATCACATTCGAGTTCAAAAGTCTTACCAAAATCCGGAAGTTGGAGCAATGGGCGTGCGTAAGCTTGTCCTTCAAAAGATTAAAGGACTCCTCTTGTGATGGTCCCCAATGGAACACAACTCCTTCTTTGTCAACTCAATCAAGGGTGTCGCAATGGTGCTGAATTCTTTGACAAAGCGGCGATAAAATCTGCAAGGCCAAGAAAACTCCGCACTTGGGAGGCTATGCGTGGCGTGGGCCAACTCCATATCGCCTCCACCTTGGCTCTATCAACCTCAATTCCTGTGGAGTCACAACATAGCCAAGAAAAGAGACTCGATCCGTGCAAAAGGTGCACTTCTCAAGGTTACCAAACAAGCGTGCATCTCTTAAAGCATTAAAAGCGATGCGTAAGTGAGTCGAATGTGCATCCATGGACTTGCTATAAATCAAGATATCATCAAAGTAAACGACCACAAATTTGCCAATGAAAGGACGTAAAACCTCATTCATTAATCTCATGAAAGTGCTAGGTGCATTAGTTAAACCAAAAGGCATGACTAACCACTCATACAAGCCGAACTTAGTTTTAAAAGCAGTTTTCCATTCATCTCCAAGTTTCATTCTTATTTGGTGGTATCCACTACGCAAGTCAATCTTTGTGAAAATGATAGCACCACACAACTCATCAAGCATGTCGTCTAGCCTAGGAATAGGATGACGATACCGTATAGTAATGTTGTTAATGGCTCTACAATCTACACACATACGCCAAGAACCATCTTTTTTTGGAACCAAAAGAACAGGAACAGCACAAGGACTAAGGCTCTCACGTACGTACCCACGGTCCAAAAGGTCTTGGACTTGGCGCTGAATCTCCTTAGTCTCTTCGGGATTGGTCCTGTACGCCGCACGGTTTGGCAAGCTCGCTCCAGGAATCAAATCAATCTGGTGCTCAATCCCTCGAATGTGTGGAAGTCCCGGAGGTATCTCATCGGGAAAACATCTCAAACTCTGCAAAGGTTAGTGACAGGAGGCGCAAAGTGCAAGGCATATTATCAAGAGAAAATAAAGCATCTTTGCACACAAAAGCATAGCATGTATCATTAGCATCATCAATGGCGGCAAGGTCCGATTTTGTGGCAAGCATAATGAATTTTTCAAATGGGTTACTTGCTGTTTTTCAGATTTATCATGTTCCTTTGGATCATTAGCATCAGCAGCTCTCGCCCTATCGGCCTCTATAATCTCAGCTGGGGTCAAAGGCAGTAAAGTAACTTTCTTTCCCTTATGCATAAAAGTGTATGTGTTACTACTACCATGGTGTAAAGCATCATTATCAAATTCCCAAGGTCGACCCAATAAAAGAGAGCATGCTTGCATGGGAACCACATCACAATCAACATGATCAACATAAGCACCAATGGAAAAATGTACTCGGCATGTTTGCGTTACCTTAGCTTTTCCAGAGTCATTTAACCATTGAATATGGTATGGATGTGGATGCGGTCGCGTGGTCAAGCTAAGCTTCTTGACCAAGTCAGAACTCACCAAGTTGTTGCAACTTCCTCCATCAATGATGACACGTGCGCGGTTCTTGATCGCAAAAAGGTGCAAACAAATTATGGCGTTGAAGTTTATCGGGTTGTTGTACTGCGTCTTTGAGGACTCATTGCACAATGATGCTCGTGAAGCGCCGTGTGGGCGCCCACCAAGGATGAGGTCGTCATCACCACCGCCATTGTCGTTCGAGGCGCGACAACATCATCATCCTCCTCGACATCCGGCGTCTTGATGTAGCCTCCATCTTACGTGGCGATGTATGCCCGTTGGCTAGGGCAATTCTTACGCACATGACCAAGTCCATGGCGGTGGTGGCATCGAATGCCGAGGAGCGGCCCGTTGAAGCCATCGAAGAAGAACTCTTGGCTTGACCACGCAAAGAATTTTTGAAGAATCGCAAGGCGTGTCGTGGAAGGTGGCTTTGGTGGCGCTTTGCCATCTTGTTCACAGTGGTGGAGGAGAACGAAACTCGAAGAAGAATTGGGCGATCCGTTGATGTAGTCGTTCGCGGGGTGTAGAAGGGTCGTCCGGTCGCGTGCCTTAGTTGATTACGTGCGTCCTGCAATTCTTTTACGCAAGCATAGCAAGGTGGAACAAGCGGTTGTGATAGTAAATTCTTTATAATCAACAATGTCACGAATTTCACGTAACCCCGTAGAAACGACAAATCTTATCCTCCGTGTCCTCAACAACCCCACAACGCACCATACCCTTTTGAAGCTCGGCATAATAGTCTTGAGCAGAACTATCACCTTGTTCTAAGCGCTGCAATTTTTTCTCAATTCCGGTTTATATGAGGAGGAACAAAGCGATTACGCATAGCTTCTTTTAAGCGCTCCCATGTATCGGTTGTAGCGCATGGTACTTAGTTCATTCCACGGATAATAGCAAAGTCCTTAAACTCACTAGTAGCTTGTCTAACTCTATGTTGCTCGGGAACTAAGTGAGAGTTAAACTTACGCTCTACCGTCATCTCCCAATCTAGATATATTTCAAAGATCATAAAGATCGAGAAAAGATGGAATGGTAAACTTGACTTTAGCAAAGGATCGTCGTTACCATGGCGGTTCGGTTATTACCTCCCATACCATGTCGGTTTTGTTGAAGACGCCGACGTAGTCGTGCATCTTGTGTCGCCACGATCAATGCCGCCATCTCAGATCATGCGGTATGTCATCATCATGATGATGGCCGTCATTGGCAGTGGCGGCGTGCCTCAATGTGTTTGTTCGACCGGTGAGGTCGACCATCCGCCGCTCCACCCGCTCAATGCCTTCCGTGGTGTTCAAGCGGGTAATGGCGGCGACGATGGTGTCCAATCTCGCGAAGTTCGATGAGTGAAGCGTTTTGTTTAGCGGCGCGCACTTTGTAGTGGCGCGACTAACACACTCATTGAAATCGGCCGGTGTCCCGTCCTCTTCGTTTCTGCCATGGTTAGTGGAAATACAGGGGAAAACAAAGGATGATCCTATCAACTACAAAGGAAGGGAGTGGAAACCCGCAAAGGAAGTGGCTTACCAAGCTCTTACAAGTGTGCTTACCAAAGCGTGGGTGGTACAACCGGTGGTGGTTCGTGATACCTTGTTGGCGTGGAGTGCGATTGCAAGGTCAAAGCGTGCTATCCGTGGTTGATATATGGAGTTTGGAAGGCCAAATATGTCGATGGAACACAAATCAATAACAGATAGTAATCTTTGAATAAATGTCCAAAGTATGGTCCTAGTTCTTTGGTCTAAATGTGTCCTATAATGTATGATATGAAGAACAAGGAGTCAAGAATGAATAATGAAGCAAAGACAAAAACAAAGATGGTCAGCACCGAGAAACTTAATTCACAAACACAACACAAATGAGGCTCGCCACCTAAAACTGTGCTCACACGTTTTTCGTTTTTTCTCTCTTTTTTTTTTTTTTTTTTTTTTTGGCCACGGATGGCACTCACAAGACTATCGTAGGTGCGAAATTTTTATTTTTTTATTTTTTTTATTTTTTTAGCGAGCACGGGAATAGGAAACACACAAAGTTTCACGTCAATCGATATAAGGTGTGGCCTACGAAAATGATGAATGTGCTAAAAAAGTCGGTGATGAAATTTCGGAGCTCGAGTACTACACGTTTGATTCGGATGTAAAATTTAATTTCACCCAACTTGAAAAAAAAAATCGCCTGATTTCGAGTCCGTATGAGAAAGTTATGGCCGTTTGAAGTAAGGTCTTGAGTTATGGTTTGTGTGGAGGCCAAACGAAAATCAGGCAGAGTAAATTGGTGGAATTGTGGCGGAAGCTCAGGGAAAGGTGGGTGATGGTTCTGGGAGATCACGAGATGCGATGGGTGACTCAAACAGAGGGTGGGATATGGGTGGGATATGGGTGGGAAAACAAAAATTGACGGCTAGGGTTTGTATGAAAGGTAGCGGAAGCAAAACAACCCGAAACAAAACACGATCTAAACCAGCAACACAACTCGACTAAGGACACAAACTCAACACTACGGACTCTGGAATCGAATTGTGCAAAAGGCTAAGCACGATCTAGGACAGGAAACAACCTATGACTACAATTTTTTTTTTGGGCTTTTTCTTGGACTCTAGGATGAAATCGAAAACAACAAGATGGGTAAACTTGAACCTGGAGGAACACCTGAAACTCTGATTACCACTTGACGGGAACGGGGTCCCGATCTTCCAACAGGTTCTGGAATATATTCGATTTGGTGGAGACACGACACAAATCGATCCGGCTTCCGAACGACACGTTCCAACCCCGCAATCGCGGCAGACCACGTCTTCTCAGGTTATCAACCGTGCGCTGCCCGGTTGACCTTGCCAAGAAGGCTAATCCTCGCCTGCGAATCGAAGAACACAAGCAAGAACAAGGAAGAACACAACCAAATTGCAGATATATTGATGAAGCACTCGAAAATTGGGGTTTCACAAACCGATGACGGCGAAACTGTTCAAAGACAGAATTAATCTAAGCAAAACCCAACCCTAATGGTGGGGTGGCGGCTGTATATAAAGGAGTAAGGGCGTGCAAAACCCTGGGCGCGTCCTTAATGGACTCCAACACGATACAAAGCCAAACGGCCCAAAAGACGGTGTCGCAGCACCCTGACAGATTCTGGACGTCCACTTGTTTCGACGATTCCCGTTGACTCAGAAGGAATTTTGATATGAGACCAGAGCCATTGGAAAGGTTATCTTCTCAGCTTTCCATACATATGTGGGACGTCCAAAACGGAGTCCGGATGCGATCTGGGCGTCCGTTTTAGTGCGACCTGGTCCTGGACTCCGAATTGGATTCGAAGTCGGCTTGAGTTGGACATCCAACATGATTCGACCACCCTTGCTGGACTCGTGCGCCTCGTAGCCCTTCTCCAAGTACTTCTTGATCCTCTCCATGGTTCCTAATCATAATTAAATCATTAGGTAGTAATCGATTCTCAAATGAACAAAAAGAAGTACTTAGGAACGAGCTCACATGTAAATTCAATTGTCGGGCGCGAGCTCTAGTGATTGGTCCTTGAATATCAAGTGGAGGAGTGTTGTGTATATCCAAAGAAGTGATGTCCTCATCAAGTTTGGTTCGGTAACCGCATCTGTGTACCTGATCACCAAGAAAAAAATAGTTAATTCTAAAGGAAGCCCATGAATCACCTTACTCCAATCACTCTGGAAGTACCAAGATGTACCAAGACTTGAAGGAAAAGTATTAGTGGGTCACTATGAAGCGAGAGATTGCTGAATTTATTGCATAATGTGATGTATGTGAACGATTGTCTGTGGCAAATTGTGTGACCTTCCTTACTTCTTTTGCTTCACTGTATTTCACTTGTTGGCTTTATGCCCCTTTTGTAACAAACTTTAATTATTAGCAATGAATGACGTATTATGGTTATGATACCCACTTTTATTTGACTGTATACACTAGTTGTTCATGTACTAGTGTTTGAAACACAAAGAATCTGAGATCCTTCGCTCCTGGGTTCGACACTTAGCTCTATCGAGACTGGAAAACGGAGCTTCTACGACGAACTAAAATCGTTATTTGTTGCGGAATTGTTATGAGAGCTTATAAAGAGAGAAAAAAATTGTTGGGATAAGATTGTAGTTTGTTTAGATAAGATCGTAGTTTGCTACAAGTTGTTAGGAAAGCTAATAAATAGAAGAAGAAAAATTGTGGGAGAGGTATGCACAATATGCTTTGACATATACCATAAAAGACATGCCAGAGTGCTGCTGGTATAGAGGGCCAGGGGCGTAGCTTGGCTGTGATACTTTCCATGCCAGAGCTGCCAAACATGAAGAACAATAGCACACATTAGTAACCATATCGGAGATAAAAATCTCAAAGCACAAAAGAACAAAGGAGAAACAAATATCCCTAGTTACAATATATTTATTCCATCTATCAACACACCAGTTCGGAGAGCAGAAGAATTCATATTTAGATGACGACGACAATAACAACAACAAAATCACGAGATGATCGAGGGTAGAAGGGAAACCAGCAGCAACAGCCTCATCGCTGCATGCGAGGCCACATTACGTCTATATCTCAGCGGCAGCCTGCCGGAGGCACTCATCTTAATCGACAACGCACCGGTGGGTGACATCCAGTAAGGCGTTCTTGTCTGACAGCCACCATATTGTTGTCGCTGAAGACGTCATGCCCATTGGCGGCGACATGGCTGGGACTCGGGCCATGTCAATCGCGGTGGATGGCGTCAATGGCGAGCACAACACCGCGTGTATAAGATGGACACAAAAGCAATAGGGGAGTGAGGTTGCGGGAAGGCAGACACGTCAGTGCAAGTTAGAGAGAAGAATGCCTTAGAGAGTTATGGAGCTGCGTGGCGAGGGGAGCGCCGACGTTTGAGAGTAGATGACATGTGATTCGAGGGAGGCGGCGTGTTTGTTGAGCCCGACAGACCCGGGGGGGCTGACTGACTCCTGGACGTCTGATGCATTTTGAAATGGGTAAGATCTGTTCCTACTGCAAGTTGCAGTCACAGTGACAACTGCACTGGATCCTGGTCCAAGGTGGTTTTGTGTCGCGGAAAGAGAAAGGCAAGCTCACATGGTCGTGAGGATCAATCACACTACGTAGTTGGATTGGTATACTGGGATGCTAATACTACACAGGTCCTTGCTCGTAGCATCGAATGATTCATCGTGTCGCATTCCGTTCTGCGGAGAGAAATCCATTTTACTCCATGCGCTGCGACACGAGCGTCCAAGGAAACTCTTTTGCCTTTTTTAAGCGGCACTAGCTAAAATCGTCCTTCAAATCCGGCCCAATCGAACCCGACCGCTGGCTCTCGAGCCGCCTTTGCTGCGTCGAAACCCGGTTCGAGTTCGACACGGACGCATCCGCCGCAGATACAATTACAACTACTCGTTCCGTTCCCCAACCTCTGCCTCCCCCTCTCTCCCTCCAACCCACACTACCCACCTTCTTGCGCAACAAGCCGGAGCCGACGAGACGCGCACGCCGCCGGCGACGCGACCTCCTCCGCCCGCTGGAATCGGTAGGCGTCCCCCTCCCTCCCATCTTCTCCACCCCGGAAAGAGGCCGGACGCATGGCCGCCGCCTCTCGCGCGCCGGGTACTTACTCGACCTAGATGGGATCCCAAATCCCGATCCTTCTCGCTGATAATTAGCCGGGCCTCGACGGGGTCGCGCGGTCCTTGGCGTATCGAGTCGAATCGAGGCGCCGTGGTAGTAGTAGTCGTCGTCGTGTAGTGCTTTGCTATGCTTTGCGATGGCATAGTAGTAGCTTTCCGTGTCTGTTTCTCGGATCTTAGCCTGCTCCTTGGTGGTTCCGGTCGATCCGGCGCGGTCTCGCGTCGTTGATCCGTTCACGTGTTTTTGGTTCCGGCGGTCCAACACGGCGTCAGAACAGAACCCTTCGTGCCAAATTCTAGGGTACATCCGACCCGAGTCAGTGTCGATTGCATCTGTAGCTGTCGCTTTTCTGACATAGAAGTCGCGTCTTGGTTCATTACCAAGTGTACTAGACAAAGGAATTTCTGAACATTTTTACCTTCGGTTTCAAATCAATAACACGCATCTCCATGTAGGACAGTAATTACTCCTCGGTTTTACGGGATCAGGTTCAGTAGATTACTTATGTGCTTTGAAGGCCCTGCCGTAATATCCTTGCGAGGAATTGCTGTTACTGCTTGTTCCATGCAACTTGTACTGCTTATTTTTAATACGATTCTTGCAATTTCTTTTTCCAGGAGCAGCCTCTCTATAAACGGTTTAGAGAGATTGAACCCATTGAAGCAACTTAACAATGAGTAGCATAGGAACTGGTTATGATCTGTCCGTCACAACCTTCTCCCCGGACGGCCGTGTTTTCCAGGTCGAGTATGCTGGCAAGGCCGTCGACAACAGCGGGTTCGATTTAGCTCCCTCCCCTCCTTCATTTTCTTTTACTTTTTTTGGCTGTGCAACTTCATGTTGAAGTTCTGATGTTTCTGTGTAGGACTGTCGTTGGGATCAAATGCAAAGATGGGATTGTCCTCGTAAGTGGTTATCGCTACAATTACTTTTGCTCGGAGGCGGCGTTATTTTGTGTGATAACCTTTTATGACGTTGTTGTCCTGTAGGGTGTGGAGAAGCTGGTAACATCAAAGATGATACTGGAGGGGTCAAATCGGAGACTCCACTCCGTGCACCGACACTTTGGCTTGGTAATTTGCCTTTCATTTCGTCGTTTTGGTTTTGTTTCAGACGAGTAAACAATCATATAGGGTGATTTGGCTCTGAAATTGTCCATTATTTTAGAATATATAATAGGCTAAGATAATATATTTTTACATTATTTTCTCTTTAGAATTGTCATTCTCGTTAATGGAGAGATGTGAATAAGGCTTGCATCATGTAAAGTGTTCAATTTTATGTCATTTTCTTGTAATGATTTGTGTTTTACTAAGATAATTCTTATCCTCATTTTCAGGCCGTTGCTGGTTTATCAGCAGATGGTAGGCAGATAGTCTCAAGAGCAAAGTCAGAGGCAGCCAATTATGAAAAGTGAGAATTACTGAAACTTTTGATTCCATACCTACTTTTTAGAACTGTAGTATAAAGCTGTAATGCACCAGGGTGTACGGAGAACCCATGCCTGTAAAGGAGTTGGCTGATCGTGTAGCTAGCTACGTGCATCTATGTACACTCTACTGGTGGCTCAGGTAAGACATGAAACATTTTCTTCCTTTTCAAGAAGGTGGTTTCCTTCTTCAATACGATACGTCTACTTGAAATGTTTGATGCAATTTAAACTCCTGGCTCAGGCCTTTTGGCTGTGGAGTTATTCTTGGAGGTTATGATAGGGATGGGCCACAGCTCTACATGATCGAACCTTCAGGGATCTCCTATGTGAGTTCTTTACCCTAATACAGGATAGTTCTATCATTTTTGACTTTATTTATTAGGACTGACAAAGGACCAAGTTGGCTAGGTTATACATATTTATATCTTGTGGTAATGGCTGGGCTCATGTAATGAACTGATTTGCATTTTTCACTAGTAAACAGATAACTTTGTTTACATTTATTAGGAGTACGTATCATATGTAATATTTAGTATGCTTGTGCAATGTTGCTTTCAGCAGCAGTAAATGCATATGGAATTCATGACTGACTGAATTGAATTTTGACAGAAATACTTTGGTGCTGCACTGGGGAAAGGAAGACAGGCTGCAAAAACGTAAGCAATCAAGTTTGAATAGTTTGTTTACTGTATCATTTCTGCATTAGTGCCCAACTTATCCTTTGTTGCAAACCACCAGGACACCTGTAGCCTAGGTTATTAAGTCGGTAAGTTGAGTCGAGGGGAAAGGGATGAAGGAGAGAGACGAATCTGGAGGCCAAGGTGACGGGTGCTGCGAGACTCTGCTACTACTTTGCTGCTACTATACTACTAGCAGTACTTGCCGACGGCGGCCTGATCCAGGGGCGAAGGCGATGGGTACTGCAAGACGACCAGAAGGGAGGGAACCAACAGGGTGGGGGCAAGAACCAGCGGTGGCTGCTTGCTAGTTGCTAGGGTTTGGGTGCCAAGACCCTTTATCCTCGTCAGTTTTCAACCTGACGCTGGGCTACCGCAAATCACACACAAAGTCGTAGAAAAAGTGTGCCAAGTCACGCGCCCTTTCCCGTGCTCGAGCCCTCTCCCGCACTCGCCCACAAGTCGTCTGACTTGTCTCTCCAAGTTGATGACTAGTCTATCCAAGAGTCAACCAGTCGACAGCAAGTTGCTCGACTTGCTCGGCTAGTCGAGTCGGTGGCTCCAGTCGAGCACCGCCGGTCGACTGGATGGCTAGTCGACGACTTAATAACACTGCCTATAGCAATGGCACACTCACAAAGAATTAATTTTGATGAACCTATAAATACCATCTTAACAGTTAGAATTATAGGACTTTTAGGAATTAGGATGTTCGTTTGTGTTTTCAATGATTTTGTATACATCAAATGACCTGTCCACAGCTAGCATTTGTGTAGGTTGTAGTTTTAATAAGTAGCACCACCATTCCATGTTGAATGGGTGAAAGATGCTCGTATTGCTTATATCAGGATTACTAGTTGTAAGAATAAGGCTTAGTTTGGCTTATTCAACAATTCATAAAGATTATTTGAACTAACTAATTTCCACAAACTACAATGCAGAACCGCAGCACCAAACTGGCCCTAAAGCTGTAGATTATAAATCGATGAGCAGCATTTACATAATGTAAATACATCTATAAGACCATCAATTTTTTAGTCCATGTATTAGTCTTTTCGGGGATTTGTGGTTTAAGAAAGAGTTGGCGATCGTCAAATACTTGGTTCAAATCTAGTTACCTCTTCTCTAAGTTTTTTCTACCAATGCACATAATTACCAGATCATTATCACAGCGAGAGCTTTATTTTACATAGAACTTGTGTGTTTCAAAACATTGAAAATACCCCTTTTAATGGATAGCAGTGTTGGAGTTGAATATCTCAACTTTCATATCTCAATCTCTATCACAGAGATGTATACACACGCATATATGATGAACACATACACACGCATGGGAGGAGAAGGACTCACTAGAAACAACTCCTCGTTTATTCCATTCATGAGAGCACCTATTTATACAAGACTCCATGTACATATGCAGCAGAAGCTAACAGACTCCCCTAGTCTATCGCCACTACACCAGATTGGCCCTTTTCTTCTCAACATGCATATACCATTTACACACATGCAGCCACCTATGTGGTACATGTAACAAACACTACGGACTTGATCCACTTCTTGCTAACAATCTAAAGTGCTCTATCTCAACACTAAGCTATCACCACACGTGCACCGCTAATTGCATTTACTCAGATGAACTCAAGTCAAGATTAATTTCTAACAAGCAGTTGCTGTGAAATGCATTTCCACAAAATGTTTATGATTTTTCAGGAAAACATGTTTCTTAAACCCAACTTTCGAAGATGTCTACTTGTATTTCTTTTGGTCATAGACAATGGTTCTGTATTCTGATTCATCTATTTGAATGTTGTTTTACAGGGAGATAGAGAAACTGAAGCTCTCTGAGCTAACCTGCAGGGAAGGCATTGTTGAGGTTGCAAAGATGTATGTCCTAATTCTTTGTCGTAGTACTTCCAAGTTTCCTTTTGAGAGTCCTCACCTTAATTTTTTTATCATGAATGTCTTGAAAGTTTGTCAATTATGTACTAATATGTGCCAAAGATGGTCAGTAGTTACTAGTTAATGATGATGGATTTTTGCCCCAGAAAAAAAGTACATTGTATTAATCACAGGAGGCATTCTTATTCATGCTGCTTTTACAATATTTACGATACTTGGTATCATGATTTTACTCCTACAAGCAATAGTTGTGGTTGCAACCACTATTACAAGTTGGCGAAGCAGTAGGCTAACATATAGCTTATAGGTTTTTCTTAGCACAGATTCTTGTGTAGATTTTGTCTTGTCAGGGAGCTGCTGTCAACTGATACCATTTTTTTTCCTGTGGAGAACTGACTTTAACAAGTTTTACAACCAAAGAGTTAACTGGTTTAACTAATAAGGATTTCTTCTTTTTTGCTGGCATGTGACCTTTGTTTGGCCATTGCAGAATTTATGGAGTACACGATGAAGCGAAAGACAAAGCTTTTGAATTGGAACTGAGCTGGGTATGCGATGAATCAAACCGTCAGCATCAGAAGGTAATGAACAATCATTCACGAAAATAAAAACCTTCTCCCCTGAAATTCCATGGCAATTTGAGTCTGTTGTTCAGAATCCTTTGCTCACTTGCCATACAGGTTCCAGACGATCTTCTGGAGCAAGCCAAGGCAGCAGCGCAGGCAGCGCTTGAGGAGATGGACGCGGACTAAGAAGAAACTGCCAATTATGTTCCAAACACTACTTCCCATTTACTTTCACAAACATCATCCATACCATCGTGTAACAGATACAGGATCAGTTCGTCAATTTCGTTTCAATGCAAAACTACCCCAGAACGTTGTTGTCGCTTCTATTCCCAGTCGAGGTAGCAGCAGGCTCCCGTTGTTTGGGTTCTGGCGAATCACATTCTGCTTGTCTGTTTCTTAGCGTGAATGACTTGAATTCTGATGTGTACTAGGTCTTCATTGTCATTACACCAACCTGCACCGTAAGCTTTGGGGCGGTGTGCGGGCGCGGTCTTGCCCCGTTGCACGACACACTGTATTTTTTGCTACGCTATAGGCCTTGTCGGGCTCGAAGGGGAGTGACGGACGGACAGTGTCGGCCGGCCGTGGCCATACTGCATTTGTATTCGTATTTCTTAATCGAATGTGAATATGAATACAATATGCTTGAATATGAATACAAATCGAATGCTATAATGAATACGAATTGAATACTTAATTTGGTTGAATTTGAATATCTAAAATATAAGAAAGTTTTACACAAGTTCAAACTTCAAATATCAACCCAATATATGGAATTACATGTCAACCCACCAATAACATGGTAACACAACGGACGTAAAAATGTTAGCGGGCTAGATGATGATAGAAATGAAACAGTCGGATTCAAATACAATAAAAAAAATCATATAATATCCGAGTTTGTATTCGTTTTATAATACAAATACTATTTTCCTTACTAAATTCGATGTCATATGGACTGTATCCCGGATAAATCCGCCCCGATTTACACCCCTAACCACTCGGGCGCACCCCGAGCAAAAAGAGCCCAAGAAATACACCCAAACCTTGTGTAATAACACTTTTTTTTCTTGGCATTGGAGTGAGCAAAAAAAGAATAAAAAACACCTAAATCTTGCGCACCAACACCCCTTTCTCCTTTAGTTTCCATGCAACTAGAGGTAGGCATTGGCCTGGGCCCACAGTGTTTCGGGCCGTGTCGTGCCGTGCCGGCCCACCTCGCCTCCGGTCAGGCCCAAGCACGGCCCAAAGCCCGTCGTGCCGGAGTCGTACCGTGTCAGCCCAAGCCCAGCCCGAAATAATTATAGACATCGGCGATGGCGGCGGTGACCGACATCTTCATTCCTCTTGTACTCGTCTCATTTAAAACTAGTTAAAATTCAATTAATTGGTAAAAACATAGGCACGTAAATATTTCAGAGAAAAATTGAATTTTTCTTGATATTTTACAGATACAATGTTACTACCTCGTTAAAAACCTTACGCCCCAGAGTGAGGTTCCCCGAGTAAGGAAAAGAGTACAGTAACAACATGCGTACATACTAGCTACTCATTAATGTTGAGATCGTTCATGGGTTCAAGGTCAGCGTACGCCTGCACGATCTCAAGATCCTCCAGTTGATGTTGTTACCACTCTTTAGCCAATTCCCAGTCCTTGGCGCATGTGATTGCCTCAACCATCCTAGGCGTGAGTGATGATCTTCTTTCTTCAATTATTCTCCCTGCCATGCTGAACGTTGCTTCTGAAGATACAGAGGACACTGGTACCAGCCGAACATCCTGTGCGAAATGACAACACAGGAAATATCCGCTTGTTGTTCTTCCACCACTAGAGCAAGTCTATCTTTTCACCAGAAAGATTAGGATCGATGTTTGCAAAATAATACTCCAGGTAGTGGTTTAGCTCTGAGACAGAATTCCACAAGGGGGTTGCCTGAGACTGAGAGGACGAAGAACTGAAGTTGGCCTTTAGTTTCTTCCACAAGTGGGATGTTAAGCTTTTTTTCCTTGTTGCTTCTGCTGTGAGGCCTCCGATCTCACGCTGCTGCCGAATTTGTCATGATACATGCAGAAAACACGAAAAAACTCCTCTTTGACATGTGCGAAAGCTTCCGAGTAATCAAGACCGCGGCATTCACCTATTCCCTCCATACCGATCTGCAAACTTGACAACTTTTTCGTAGGATCGAAAATGATAGCAAACCAATACACGTGTGAAATAGAACCGAAATATTTAATAAATTTTTCCTCCATTAGTGCGACAGCATAACCTAAAAGGGGATCCTTCCTAGATTTGGCAATCTTATCTGCAATTAACCAAATAAATTCTATAACTAAGGGAGAGGTAGGGTAATAAACACCAGATAACATCTTTGTTGCTTTATAAAAAGGTTTTAAAAACTCTCAAAAATGACTATCAATCTGCCAATCTGAATTAGTAACTACCAATTCATTGTCTTGAGAGTTAGTATTGACAAAAACGGATATGGCATGTTCATACCCTTGTAACTTCTTTAACATGATATAGGTCGAGTTCCACTTCACCTTCATGTCAAGACCGAATTTTCTTGGCTCCTTCCCATTGGCCGCGCAGTACTCCGCGAACCTAGCTGCCACTTGTGGGAAATTTGTGAGGTAGCGAATGGCGTCGCGGAAACTGTTCAAAAATCCGTCAATCGCTTGCATACCATCTTGAACAACAAGGTTCAAGATATGACATACACATCTCTGGTGGAGAACATAATCACCAATATACGTCTGCAATCTTGGGGTGAGGATGTTCATAGCAGTAGTGTTCGCTGATGCGTTATCAAGAGTTATAGAAATAATCTTATTATCTATCTTAAAATCATCAAGTAACGTAGTATACGCTCGCCAATGGCCTCTCCCGTGTATAATTCATTAATTACCTTAAACCCTATGACTCTCTTGTTTAGCTTTTAATTGTTGTCTAAATAATGTGCTACAACACTAAGGTATGCACTTCTCTGGTGTGATGATGTCCAGATGTCCGAAGTTATAGCAAAAGAGAACTGAACTTGTAGGAATAGTTCTTTTAGCTCTGCTAGTTCCTTTTGATATATCCGTAAAATATCAGATGTAGTGATTCTCCTACTAACATATTGGTACTGTGGGCAAAAGCCACGTTGGATCATTCTTTCGAACGCGCGACTTTCACCCATCCTAATCGGTTGATCTTCCGCAACAATATATCTAGCAATTTTCTCACAGGCAGAAAGCGGGTTGTATACCCAAATACTTACAGAGCCATCGGCCTCGAAGTTTAGCTGCGTTTATACTACTCCCCCTCGGCTCTGCGCCTCGATCTTGCGTAAGCATGCTTTGTAGTGCCGGTTCAAGTGCCCTGTCCCTGCAGCTGTACGAGTAGATAATTTAACTTGGCAATAATTACAAGTTGCGATATCTACCGTTTGGCCGTCTTGGATTTCCTGGCTCCAGGTCATGTTCTTCCAGCAATTCGCCCTTCATCCAGACCCGCCAATGTTGCCGTCCGTGGACGCAGGAGAGAACTCTGGAGCCCCCATTGGCTCTGGACAGCCCTGGTACTCCTCGTAGCCCTCCGTACCGTCCATATGACGATCATCCATGTCGTAGTCTCCCATGCTTGGCGAGAACTGGCGAGCATCAACGGGAGTAGGAGTCGGAGGAGGACTAGGGGAGCGGCGACGAGAGCTTACATTAAGTCGCCTGCTGTCCTTTTTGTGCTCCGACTCCTCGGTAGCATACTGCTCGGGAGCTTCTTGGTGCTCCGACTCCTTGGTAGCATAATGGATGGATCGATGGTGAATAAATAGGGAAGAGTAGATGGATGTTGAAGAAATGAGGAGAGTTGATGGATGATGAATAAATGAAAGTTGAATTTTGTATGGTGAAGAAATGAGATCACATAGTTGGTTTTTGTATGTGGCACAGCAAATGCTTGGTGATTTTATAGGCACGGTGAGTTGCCGAACGTTGAGCTTCTGAATGTTGAGCTTCCGAACGTTGCCTGTCATGTCTTCCTTTCTAATCTCCATTGTCTCTCGCGATTGAAAATGTGCTTGCCTGTTTGAAAGCAAAACCGATTTGAAAGAAAGCGAGATTCCCTGCCTGCGGATTCCCTCTGCCTCCTCTCTCTCCCCCTCCCCCGGGTTCTCTCCCTCTCCCTCTCTATTTCCCCGCCCCCACGGCCCCACGCCAACACGGCCACGCCTCTCTCCCGGTCTCCCCCGGTTTCTCTCTCTCTCTCTCTCTCTCTTTCTCTCCGCCCCCACGGCCCCACGCGGCCACGCAGCCACGCCCCTCTCGGCCACTCCCCCGGTTTCTCTCTCTCCCTCTCTTTTTCCCCACCCCCACGCCCCCTCGTCTCCCTCGCCATTGCCCCCACGCCACCTCGTCTCCCTCGCCACGGTTGCCCCCTCTCCTTCCTCCCCCCTCGCTCCCTTCCTCCCCTGGTCGCCTCCCTCGCCCCTTCCCCAGCTCCCCCGGTCGCCCCCTCCGCCGGTCGCCCCCCTCACCTCCCTCGCCGCCCCAGTGGCCTCCCTCCCCGTGGCCTCCCCCGTGGCCTCCTCGCCTCCCCTCGTCACCCCATCGCCCCCTCCCCGGCGTGGCCTTGGCCGCCGACCCTTACTGCGCCCGCGACTTCTCTCCCAGATGGCTCGGCCCCACGGTGTTGCGCCGGCCGTGGAGGCGGAGCGGCGGGAGGCGAGGAGGCGCGGCGAGAGGCGGAGCGACGGAGGCGAGGAGGCGCGGCAGAGGCGAGGCGTGACAGAGCGGCGGCGGCGGAGGTGCGAGGAGGCGTCTTGCGGCCGTGGGAGGCTCCCGTCCCGAGGCCCGGCGGCGGCGCCTGCCCCTTGGTGCTTTGGTGCTCGCGCCTCTCCGCTCTCCGTGCCCCTAAGTCGCTGGCGCCCTGCCTTAGTCTTGGTGCTCGCGCCTCTCCGGCTCTCCGTGCCCCTCGTCGTGGCGCCGAGCTCCTCCGTAAACCTTGGCGGTCGTCTTAGTCCAGCCAGCGGGCGCAGCGGGGCGAGATGCCCGACAGCGGCGAGGCGACTAGAGGCGGTGGAGGCGCGACCGCGTGTGGCGGGGCGGGCGTGCTTGGCCGTGCCCAACTGCGTCTTTATCTGCTTGACGGGCCGACTAGCTAGGCCCAGCTCGGCCCACCGTTCGGATTGGGCAATGCTTCAGCCGGGCTTCGGGCTGGCCCGGAAATGCACGGCCCAACTCCCAGCTCTACATGCAACTATGACCTCTTGCTCAGCAGACTCTAGCCTTACGTGGTGGTGACCAAGTAGCCATGCGGCCGAATACTACCGTCGGATCCGTGGCCTACACACAGGATGCAGCCAATGTCACGGTGGCATGCCCGTGCCGTCCCCATCGCGTGGCTGCCACGCGGGACGGGACACACGTACCTCCCGGAGCCTGAGGAACCCAAATAACCATTCGCCCATACACGATGAATGAACCCTTTTCTCCTGTGCTCTCTTCCATTTCAACCGTCAACCGCCTTCAGATATCACTTAATGTTCGTGCAATATCTCAGTTTTTAAGATTTTTTTTAAAAAGTTAAAATTAAAATTAAAATAACTATTTGGTTTTGTTGAATCGCTAAAGCTTAACTTGCAATTTTAAAAATTAAAAATAATTTAAATGACTAAATCAAACCTCAACTAATTCAAAATCTGGTTTGTTTTGAGTTTGTTGGAGTTCTCTGTTATTTTAAAATCATCTTTTATTTTAAAATCATCTTTCTCTGTGGTTCCAAAGTCCCGTCGGCCTGTTCCTGTACCTACCCTCTTGGTGTCGACCACCCTCTCGGTGTCGACTACCATCTCGGTCTCGACTAGCCTCTTGGTTTCGATCAGCCTTGTGATCTTGTCCAGCCTCCTGATTTCGACCCCCTCTTGGTTTCGACCAGCCTCCTGGTTTCAACCGCCTCTCAGTTTCGACCACCCCTCACCTCGGCGTGTGTTCCTCCCTCTTTTTCCCCAGTGCTGTCTGCGCATTAAATGTTGTTGTCTCCACTGTGCCACCATGAATCCAATCGCTCTATTTTGTCGCCCGGTCCCCCATCCTTCCTCTATAAATGGAGCCCCAGGGAGCCCTTTGCCTCCTCTTGTTTTCCCCTCAACTCTCCTCTCCTCCCTCTCTCGCCCTCGTTTTGGCGTGCTTCGAGTTTCGCTGCCGCCGACTAGTGCTCACGCCGCCGTCAAAGCTTCTCCGTGGCGTTGACTTCGCAATATCGCGGCCTACCCGATGCGCACCTCCTCACCGCCGAAGAGTTCCCTGGAGAGCCTGCGTCGTCCTTCTTCGCCTCCGACCGTGAGCTTCCCCCCGCCGTCCGACCTCCACCAGCCTCTCTCGCGGACTTGGTGAGCCCATCCCTGTGCCCTGTTCTCTCTCTCGTGTTCTTTCGACGGCGTCGAGTCCTTCCTTCGACTACGTTGATTAGTTGAATCCCTTCTTTTGACCACATCCTGTAGTGGAACCTCATTCGACCAGGTCGTCGAAGTCTTCTGACTAGTCGAACATCCTTCCGAGAGCTCGTTCTCCTTCGTTCGAGCTCCTATTTGAGTGATTCAATTTCTAAATTCAGTACCTTTATTTTGGTTCTAGTTTAGTTCTTTTTGGATTTTATTTGGAGTTGTTTTATTTATTCTGCTCTTTTCGCACGTATAGATTCGGCGTTTCCAAAGAGTTCTTGGACCCGACGACCACACCAGAAGCATCCCGATCCTTCAACGAAGGAAAGTTGTAGACCTTTGATCGTATCGTACCCTGTTTATAAAATTATATTGTTTATCATAAACTTGCATGGCTAGTTGTATAAAAATAGTTTTGAGAGTAGTTAAATACCTACTCGACAGTATGACTCCTTGAATAATTGTGCTCGACATGTTGACATGTATTCTTGGACACCATAGTTTGGATAATTTTAGTTGGACATTATTGTAATACCAACTTGGGAGCGTATTATGCTTAGTCATGTTTTAGTTATACGGTGGTCTCACGATCACATGATTTAATGATGATAAATTTGACTTAATGATATATGAAATTGTGGTGCGACCACTGTTGGTAACATTTATTATGCCATGGCAAGGGTTGTCATTTGGCCGGGTTGAACAAAAAATAATTTCATACTCAGGAGAATGATCGTGCAGTAAAGGGGGTGCTGGAGCACACTAGGATGAGGATGTTTTGCTTGAGTAGCCACTATGGAGTTAACTTTGTGCGTCATTGATCTGGGCCATACCGTGCAACCACATATCCAGGATGGGGTGAACTGGTGAATAATTAGCAATGTTTTGGGTTGGTTCTGCCGTGGTGGTGTAATCTCCAAGTTTACAGATGGATTCATATGGCATAGGAGGGGGTCCAGAAAGGCGAAATCTTAGCGGGCAGAACCAAGTCAAAATGTAGCTTTGTAAAGTCCTTGTGATAATCTCTTAATCGCACACCTCGGAAGTGTGTGGGCGGACAGTATAAGTTGATTATCTTTTGTGGATCAAGCTGTACAACCTCTGTAGATTATAAAACTATTCAAATAGCCGTGTCCCCAGTTATAGACAATGCTTGGTGATTTCACACGTGGGGTAGATTTTCTCAAAAATATTATTGTGGATGGTTCGAGTGGTTTAGGAAGTAAACAGGGTGTTCACGAGTTGTTTCAAGGAAACTTGTTTACTTATGTATTAATCTTTTAAATTGTGCTTTCAATCTACCTACTGTATTTACAGTCAATACTGCTTTCTGCAAACTAAATATAAAGCTATCCTTGTCAAGCCTTGCATGAATACTATCTGCATACTGTTCCATACGACTTGCTGAGTACTTTATGTACTCACGGCTTTGCGTCCTTTGTTGATCAGTCGTCAAAGAAGACCCAGGGATCACCGAGTTCTACAAAGAGGATTACTTCGAAGACCACGCGAACTAGACCGTGTTCTCCACTCGATTGCCTGTGGGCATGTCGAATGGCTTCCACGACTTTGTGTTGTTCCGCTGCAAGTTTATCTGGTCGTGGACCTGGTCGTGACTCTAGCCCTGCGTGGCAAGCTCTATTAAACCTTGACCATAAGGTCCTTTTGCTATTAAGTATTATTGTCTTATCTGCTCCTTTAGTTGTTTTGTTGTATGGATATGATTTCATCTATGTTGCAACTGTGTGGATTAGCTACTGATCATGGGACTAGTTCAGAATGCACAGAAGGTCTCGGGGTGCATACTCGGGGTCCCGACAGAGGTGGTATCAGAGTCATATCAACTGTAGGACGTAACCATAGTTAGCATGGTCGTATAGTCAAAAACTTCAAAATTTATTTTATAAATCAAACCAACCAGATAACTGAGTAGTTATTCTTCTCTCATCTTACTCTATTATTCTCTCATCTTATTCTAATCTTTCCCCATATCATCCATAAGTTCTTGTATCTTATCCCTTCTGAAACTCTGTTTCTGAATTCAACTGATCCTTCTCACCTCAGTAATCTCTAGAGGATTGAGCCTTGCTTCGAGTCAACTGCCCATATAAGTTAGATTAGAAGTGTTTTAGAATAGTTGTCATTCTTAGCTTTAGTATCGTGTAGTTCGAGTAATAGGACCTTCGGCTTGAGTTTTGTTGCCTCTTAATAGCTTTCTGGCTATTCATTCTTTGGTTTAACCGACTTGCCCCAGTAGATTGCTCTGTCTTTTCTCCCTTGTTCTCTCTCGTCTCTTGTGCTTTCCCTCTCATCTATCATGCTTTCTCCATCTCGTCTACTAAACCTGGGAGGATCGGTGCAGATGGTTCAGACCCACAACTCGGCAAGCCAAGATGAACCAATGGATCCCTTTACACCACCACCACCTCCTCCGATCGCATAAAGGATCGGGGTATGGGACAATTCACAGTAGCCTGAACCACGGTGATGAACGCGATGATGCAGAATATGAACCAGATGATGACTCTACAGAACCAGACCACTGCCGCCCTAGTCGTAATGCTGAATCAGACCAATCAAGCAATTTCCACGCCACCACCACCAGCTTTTCCCCAGTCAAGGCTGGCAGAGTTCATGAGGATCCATCCACCTACGTTCTCCAGCTCCTCCAAGTCATTGGACGCAGATGACTGATTGCACTCTATCGAGAAGAAGCTCGCCATCACTCGATGTGATGACCGCAAGAAGGTTCTGTATGCCGCGCACCAGCTTGAAGGTACTACCACAGAATGGTGGGAGAATTACTATGCTGCCCATGAGAACCACCAGAACATCACTTGGGCTGAAATTTCAGAAGCCTTCCGCCACTCTCATATTCCTGATGGGAAGTTGGAAATAAAGAAGAACTAGTTCCGTGAGCTGCGGCAAGGGAACATGTTAGTCAGTGAATACCTCAACAAGTTCACTCAACTCTCTCGTTATGCACAAGAGGACGTTGCCACAGATGATGCACCTCAAAAATATTTCAAGCGTGGGCTCAATCCTAGCTTGAAGGTTCAAGTCGTTGGCAATGACTATGCAGATTTTCAACGACTCGTAAACAAGGCTAAGCTTATAGAAGATTCTCGTCGTGAGCTTGAAGAATCCTGTGAAAGGAAGATGATGCAGCATGGTGCTCAGCAAAGCCATCCGCAGAGAGCCAGAGTGAATGTGCTGCAGAGGGACAGAGTGAATTTGCAGCACCCTGGCCGTTTTGCTTCCCTTGTTACCTTCAGGACCCCAGCGACCACACTTCGCCCAGCTGCTCCAGGATATCGCAACTTTTGTAACAACAACCCCAACAGCCAGCAGCCAAGAAGCAACAATCCTGCCGCGGAAGTCACCTGTTTCAACTGTCACCAATTGGAGCAATACGCCAGCAACTACCTGCGGAAGCAAGGTCCAACGCCTATCAGATTCAACGTGGGGGCCACTCCGACCAGAACCCCCATGCCAAGAGCAGGTCATGGAGCACCTCAGACACCAATTGTACTAGCCAAGACCCCTCAGCCTTTTGGAAGAGGTCGTGTGAACCATGTCACAGTGGAGGAAGTCCAGACAGCCCCGAACGTCGTGCTAGGTAAGTTCCTAGTAAATTTAGCACATGCTATTGTTTTGTTTGATTCTGGAGCTTTGCATTCGTTTGTTTCTCGGAGTTTTGTTGCAAGGTACCAGCTTAAGGTTTTGACTCTTAAAAATGTTTTGATGGTTCAATCCCCTGGTTCGGAGTTAAGTACGAACCAATGGTGCCTAAAAGTTAAAGTAACCATAGAAGGGGTAGAATTTCTAGCCAACCTCATAATCATCGACACCAAGTACTTAGATGTGATTTTGGGTATGGATTGGTCGTCAATATCACCAAGCAGTTTTGGATTGTGGTAGTAGAAGCATCAGTTTGGCCAGTCTAGTTCGATTGCGATCTGACGCTCCCGATCAGCCGCCCATTTACCGTTTCGCCGAGTCACCGACAGCCCGGGCCCACGCTGCAGATGCTTCTTCCACCTCAGTCAGGCGCGCGCAGGAGCTGAGCTCCACGCGGCCGATGCATGCTGCGCACATCCGATAATGGTGTTGCCGCACCGCCCGTGGCAACCAGTCGCAGGGTTTCGCCCACTCACGCCGCCTATCCTTCCGTCCCCTGGCCCGAACAAAACCCCCGGAATGCCCACCTTCTTCCACACTTCTCCTCTCGGTGGCCGAGGAGAGGGGAGCTCGTTTATGCATCTCCCTCGGGTAAGCTTCCACCCGCTGCGTCCCTCGGTTCCTACCTTCCATGCCCTCCCCATCTTCGCTCATTGGAGCTTCTGTCATTGCTTGTAGGATCCAAGACAAGCTCATGCTCCCGCTTTGTCCAGAGCGTGCCCAGAACTACGCCCTTAGGCCATCGTCGACTCCGTTGAGAATTTCTCTCGGTTAATTGCGTCATCCCGTGCCCTTGAGTGTTCTCATGATATACCCTCGACCAATTTGGTCGATGCATCACAGGGGCATACGAATTTGGAGTTCTTCCCAATTCTCGGCCGACAACGCTGTTCCCAGTCCAATTGTCAATCGGGTGAGTCCATTGTCGATTCCCTTGGTTTACACCATCTACGCCACCCCCTGAAATATTTCCTTCGGCCAACTCCCTGTGTTGTTCCCCAGGGTGACCCCCGTCGTGAGCTGCACTGCCGCCGCCGCCATTGCTGTGGACAACACCTCGCCGAGTCTACCCCGGTCTTTTCTTCCCTCTGGTAAGCTTCAGTGACCACCTCTGCAGCTTATGCGCCCTTGGGTTGACTCGGGTTTTTGCTGTGCCGCCGTTTGCACCATGGTCGTATGGTCATCTCCGCTCCCGGGCGTTGCGCCGCCGATACAGGTCACTCCAGCCACATCCTCCACCACCAGTAGATGCGCAATCGTATGCGGAGCTCATTCCTGCCCTTAGCCGACACCGCCGTGGCGGAGATCTTGTGAGCCGTCGAGCAAAGCGTCGCGAGGCGCCTACTATTCTTGTCGGAAGCAGAAGATCTTGTGGAAATGTAATTAGTGTATTAATTAGTATTAATGACGAGATCACTATCGGCTAAGTGGTAGCGTAGACTTAGTTGGTACATTTTCCCTTAAGCAAAGCGTATTCCCGACACACTAAAACCGAGAGTACGTTTTTGTTATCTAAAAGCGCTTTCTCATAATACGCCTCCAACGTCATTCTCGGCGGGGCTGGGTCAATGTTGACCTAGTCAACTATAAACCGGGGGTCCCGCCTGTAAGTGGCTACGGCTAGCATAGGATCGGTAAGAAAAGTTTTCAATACAATTAAAATCCCGAAATGATTTATTTGTTAACTAAAAATACAATTAACTTTAAAAAATACATAACTAATTCATTTCAACTCCAAAAACAGTGAAACCACTTTTGTTATTTTTCATTTTAATTAACTTTATTATAAAATAGGTTTTAACCTTGTCACTGTCACGGAAAACATATTTTGTGGAGAGTGCTTTAAAAGGGAATTATTAATACATTATAAATTGCTTTTAACTTTGAAAATTCATAAAAACCACAATTGAGATGAACCAAATTATTTTGGTCATGTAATAATATTATCTACCCATTATTGTAATCCTTATGTCCACCACTACTCCATAAAATTTTGCAAAAACTTTGGATGCGGTGATCAGTGGCAGATTCTAATTTATTTGGATTTTCTGGAAAACTGACTTTCAAACTGTGATAACTTTTACATAGAGCATCCAAATCAATTGATTCTTATTGTTTAATTACCTAAAATAATGCTTTACGTTCTGTGAATTTTTCATAATTTTTGGATGAATTTGAATTTTTGGGTCTTTTCGATATTATTCGTTATTATTGTGCTTTAGACTCCTTTCGGTAGGTTCCGACGATCCTATTGTATTCTAGAGTGATCCTCTGCAGCAAGATAGTAATCCTCAGCAAGGTAAGCAGTTTGATCATGTTAATCCCAGTATTTTCAAGTCTAATATATTAATTTCAACTTGTATGTATGTATTGCTATTTTGTTGTTAAATTATGGTTTGATTAGTTGATCCTATAGTTGCATACTCTGTAGGTAAATGATTACTCTCTACTACCTGAGCCTAGGTTATTTGCTGTGATTAGAGTTCGTTGGATGTGCTCTTGTCACTTAGTAGATTCCGAGTTAATATGCTTAGACATGCTTAGCTATCGGTAGTATTGGGCGACTTAGTCGATGATCTTGGTCACACAAATCTTATTATTACTCCATTATATCCAGAACCTTGTGCTTTGTTAATTTATAAATCTAAAACTGAAAATAAAATTGTTTTAGACTTGGACATAATGGTATGTTGGTGTGATTGTTTGGTGTGACAAGGAAAGGAGCCCGAGTCAACAAGGACCGAATTACTTGCGCCATTGATCCAAGCACTTTTGTGTGCTAACCACACAAGAGGGATATGGGACCTCTCTTGACCTAGTACTTTGGCATGTGTTAGCTCCGGATCGCAGGAGGTGGGTTGTGTCTTGTGTGAAAAAGGAACTGTGTGTTGTTGTTGGGTGTGCGGTGGTGGAGTTCCGGGTAGGTTCTCCACCTCGAGGGGCATCGTTGTTGTCCAAGGCTTTACCCGTGAGGGGTAGTTGACCGAGGCTTTACGATGACTCCGACACAACGTATGGGTTTCTATCCATACAGGCGACTCGTAGTTAATGCATAATATTGGAAATATCTCGTAGGACTTAGCCGTGCCGGCATACCTAAGGAAGTGTGCTTCATAGCTTGGCAAAAAGGCGGTCTGGCGTGTGGGTACATTGGTACACCCCTGTAGGGTTAAATCTATTCGAATAGCCCCGTCCTAGGTTATGGACAAACTTGGTTATTTCTCGCAAGAATTAGACTATAACCTTTAATTAAAACTTGACATGGGTGGTATGAATGGGTAATTCATGCTATTGTTGTGGTGACTATTGGGTTAGTCACTTCCAGGATGTTGTTGTCATCTATTTATTGTTATTATATTGTTATTTACTGTTATTTGAACAATAAAAATATATTATAAACTTGCTTTTAAATGTACTACATTATTGCAAATAAAGATTGCTTTGTGCTGAAAATGAAACATACAGCCTCCACTTAAATAAGCTTGCATGTAGCTATGTATAGGTCTGTTACTCTACATGTAAGTCTTGCGGAGTATAATTTTTGTACTCATTTGCTTTGCTTAACTATTTGTTGCAGGGGAGGAATGTGAGCCCCAAGGGCCTCACTTTTGTGAGATATGTTGCGGGTTTGACGACTAGCTTGGCGGTCCGGTTGGTTGCCTTGTGGGTAAAGACACACTAATTGGCTCTTTTGTTTATCGCCATCTTATGGCATTTCGCTTCCTCTGTCTAATTAGTTAATTGTATGTCTTTTGGCCGGTCGGCCTCCTTTTTGTAATAACTCTACTATGTATGTCTTTTGATTTGATTAAGTGTTGCTTTGGTTCTATCTCTTGAATGGAATTGATGCATGAATTTTGTAAAGGGGTGTGTATACTGTATTTCTGGGAAGTATACATATCTCGAAGACACGAGTTATTTTGTTTGCGATGCTAGGGTCAATTGGTGACTAAGCATTGCAAGCTTAATAAACCGGGGTCCTCACAGTCGTAGTAAAGCTTACGACTATGAAGTAATCGTAGTAAGGCTTACAATGTAATATCCCAAATCGCTTTAAGAGAGGATAATTGTATTAAAGAAGGAATTAGGGGATTTAAAAGGGTACTTTTGCTTAAGTTAGAGAACTTGAGCCATGGGCTTTCGGCCCACAGCGTTTGGCCCAAGGGGGAGCCAGCTTAAGAGTGGGGAGCCAAGCCCTAGCCCCACCCCCTGCACACCCTACCCTGCAGCCACCGCTGCCCCTTGCTGCCCTTTCCCCTGTGCACCACCCCTTACCTTCCCTGGCAAACGCCCCTTGCCCTCCTTGTGCCGCTTCACCCCTTGCCCTCCTTGTGCCGCTTCATTTGCTGCTGCCGGCAAGAAGCGAGGGAGGAGGTCCCTTGGTTGCTGCCAGCTGGAAGGGAGAAGGGAGGGATCAGTAGGGAATCGCCCAGAGGAAGAAGGAAGAGAGAAAGAAGGAGAGGGGGATCTCGCGGGGAAAATTCGGTGATCCTCATCGCGGTCTCTGGGGTAACGATCAAGGTTTCCTCTCTAGTTGTTTATTTTATCTAGATATTGACAATTGCTAGTCGGGAGAATTTGTTTTGTAGTTTCGGTAATCGGTTGTTTTGGTCGTACTATAGATTCGGATACCGGTTGTGCGTAATTTAGAAATTACATCTTCCAGAAAGTAGTAGAGGATCTTGATAGATTTCTGTAGAATATTTATTCATATCAATCGGATAAGTAGATTTTAAGTTATGAATTTTGTAAGTTGGCTATCTGGTAAGTTTGTCGGGTTCTGGAAGCAGGCATTAATATGTAGATTAAAAATAGAATATAGAATAATTTGGGGTTTTGATCTATATTAAAATGGTATATAACATCTTAAGTATTCCATAGAGTTCAAGAACATAATTTTTGGACGGGTAGAACATAAGTTATAATTTTTTAAAGACTGCAGTCCAAAATCGGGTTGCTGCTGGATGCAGTCGTGGGAAAACATTAATTTGATAAAGTTAATGGAAAAATTGAATTTTTGGCATAACTAGGTTATGGTATATAATTCCATTTAGTTTATGAAAATTCCTAGATCATTATATTTGCATGTGTGGATTAAAATATATGAAATTATTAATTTTGTTGTCTAGAAGATGACATATCTATCTTCTAGGTTAAAAATAGGGGTTTAAATAATTTAATATGAACTTTTAATCATCTAATAAGTTGTATAAAATTTTGTATAGATTCCAGAATGATTTGATTTACTACTTTACAATGTGGGAGTTGAAAGTTATGACGATTTTAATATCGGGATAGTAAGGGGAACTGTCCGGGAAGTTGTGGAATTAGAAGAGCACATAGGAGCATTGTTGATTTATATTTCCGTAGCTTGTATCAAGTTGGGTATTTGCTGTAGGCGGAGTGACTTCGAGATTGGTGTCACCTTCAAATTATCCCGGTCGTCGCAACTAGAAAGGCAAGTGCATGGTAAAATGATATTTTAATCATTGTAATTGGTATTTGGCTAAATGAATGCTTGTCATGATTATTCATGTGAAATATACCTATTTCATATTGCTCATATGCTTTCGATAACTTGATGATGATTATTTATTGCATTGCATGTTGAGCATTCATGCTGAAATGATTTGACCTATGGGAGTGGGATGAGGTCCCCATATATAAGATATGGGCAATAGGGCCCCCGTATGAAAAATGACAACAATTAACCTCGCATTTGAGAATACGGGCATGAGTGAACACCGACGGATATTACACTCCGCTATACCGATATAAATAGAAGTTGAGTTGTGACATGAGCATAAGTTTGCATTGCATTCATGAAAAGTGAAAAATGTGATATGAGATAATGAGAATCATGAAAATGAATTGTTGTTGAGATGATACCCTGTTTGTTATTTTACTTTTTACTTACTGAGTTATGGATTCATTCTTGCTTATTTATTGTTTTAGGTGAATGTTGACGAAGACATGCTTCGGGGTGGAAGTAGAACATGGATCGATTGCATTTTCGTAGCACTTCATTCCACCTAATAATTCACTCTTTTTGGTCAAAGACAATTTAGCAACTTCTTTTATAATAATTGGCTAAACGATGGCTTTCCCTTAGCTCCTTATGGTTTGTAATATTGTTAGTTGATGCGTCCCTTTATTGAAATTTATTTACGATGCATTTGGTAATTATTTGGTTCATATTACATTTGATTTATGGTCTATCATGTTGCTGAAATTTATGATTAACATATTGTGAATGTTTATTCTTGAAGTTTAGATGTTAGTAATACTTGATTGATGGTTAAATTTGGTAGCAATAGTATTTATAGGTGACAACTTTTTGTTAAGCCGAGGTGTTACATACGATCATGAGGTGGTCTTAGAAAATCTTACAACCATTAGGTGGTTGTAGAAACACTTACAACCATATATATAGTGGTCGTAAAATGGTTTACGACTACTCAACTAAGTTTCCCCCTTATTAATAATAAGGGGCATCCTTACAAATAACATGAAGATGTTGCTATCTATAATAGCAATTATATATAATCAATTTATTTAATTGATGATTATTATATGCTCGTCAGATAGCCTCCTCGCAGCTCCGTCCTTGTCCCCGCCAAGCTTCGCAGGTGGAGAGTGTCCCCCGTCCCCTGCAGGGACCCAAGCCCCGTGGGGATCCTCACGAGTTTGAAAATGTAGTTTAAATGTAATTTTTTACTTGTTAATACAAATTTAGCTATTATTTTATAATTTTTAGGTTTTTTTTGTAATATATAGTTCCAATACTTAATTTATAATATATACTATATAGATACAAGTTTTAGCTAAACATACAAGAAAGTTCAATCTACATTGTATTAAAAATATATTACATATGTGAGCTAAAATAGTATGTTTTTTCGAGTCCCCGCGGGCCCGTGAGGGGGACTTCGACCCCGTCCCGACACCTCGCGGACCAAGAATCCCCCGCCCCCACGCACGCATGGGGATAATCCCCACGGGCCCGCGTCCCCGCGGGGCAAATTGCCAGCACTAGTTTTGGGTGGGTCCCACCGTACGCTAGCTACGACCGTAACGCTTGCGCGCATAGATAGCTTTCACCCTTAAGCACACGGTTAGCGCACACAAGCCGAGTCTCTAATGGCAAGATTGTAAAAATGATCCGACAAATTTTTCCCCCCTCCATGCACTCCGTGTGTACGACAGCAACCCACCCAACACAGAAAATACAAAAAAATATCCCCTTCGGGCCTCGCCTCCATTTCCTCTTCCCCTGTCTGCTCACGCCGAAGTGCCGAACACTGTCGAACCTTCCCTCTCAGCCGAACACGCGCGCCGCCAGGTCTCCTTCCACCGAGAGAGGAGAGAGAGAGAGACGCTCCTGCCACCTGTAAGCCAAGGATCATCTTCTCTCGTAGGAGGCGTCATCCTCTTCCTCCTCCGCGCTTCTGGACTGGCGTGGCGTGGAGCGGAGATCCATCCCATCCGGGCTTTTTGCTTGGATTGATTTCTTCTTTCGTTGGTAAGGAAGCCCTAGCTTGCTTGGATTGTTGTTCTATCGTTTTGTTCCGTGGGATCATTTCTTTGCTGCGAGCAATCGATCTAATCCAAATGTTTGTTTCTCTCCAATCCATGCTTTTTTTGTTGCGGATGTGTTGGCTGCGTGGTGGAGTACCTGATTACTACTGATAACAGTATATTTTCCTAAGTTTTGGGGGGTTTAACTGAACTCCCATGCCCCACGTTAGGAACACCCCTGATGAATACTTCAAAAGGTAGCAGCGTTGAACATGATTACTGTAAGATGCGGTGAGATTACGCTGTGCTGGATGCCTGGATGCGTGTTAGACCCGATGTGTTTCTGAGTACTACTTGTGAGGCAAACCTTGTTAGTGGAGCTGCGTAAAAAATGTCATTACTCATTAGCAACACACATAACAAGAACAATCCTCCTTACCTCTATCGTTGCCTCATCACTAGGAATTTGACAGCCATTCGATGTCTTGAAATTGCAACCAAGGGATTTTCCCTGTAAGCAACTTCCCGCCGCGCAACTAATTGTCGTAGACAATACTTTGTTGAAAACCCCTATGTCATCTGGATAGTAACAGAAGCTTCCAATTGAAGTAGATTTGTTAGCAAAAGTACTTGTTGGATCTGGAATCGATAACTTGATTTTTGTTGCCGGTTTATGAGTTCAATTACTTGATCAAATTTCCCCCGATCGATTCATTGTTGAATCTGGAGATTGATTACTTGATCATTTTTTTGGTTGCCGATTCATGAGTTAAATTAAAAGTTCAATTGTAAACTCTGTGAAGCATGAAATTTCGTTTTATAAAAAATCTTCCATAAATCCAATGGTATTCTAGACTTCAGTCTTAGCACATCATCCACCGTAGCTTGTACAGCATGTTGGCTTATTTGCCAAACAGCATGATCTGCTTCTTTAGACAGCAGCTTTCCTAGCTAAGCTGGGCTTATGGGGCTTACGCACAAGCCCCAAGCTCCCCCAAACGGGGCCTAAGCATTCACTAAGGTCTACTTACTCTACTAAGATTTTTGTTACCGAATACTCCACTAAGATTTTGCTTTCTTGTGCAGGAATTTTTTTGTTGATTTGTGATGGATAGGGCTTCGAATTTCATACCTGGTCCTAACCAGGAGCTCCTGGATGTGAAGCCATTAAGGTCCTTAGCTCCAATGTTCCCTGCACCCATGGGAGTTAATGTTAACCAGTCAAGCACCCCACCGTTGGTCTGTGTTACCCCGGTTGGCCAATTTCCTACAGGGTTTGGTGTGGGTAACCTTCCTGCCTTTGGATCATTCGCCACCTTCAGTGCCACTGCGGATGGGGTTTCACATGCAGGCGCCAATGCTAATGGGCCCATTGATGCCACCCCTATCTCAGCATACAAGACGAGATCAACGGGCGTTATATCACTTGAAGGTGATGATGAACCTTACTCAGGTAACCAGACTTCACTATCTGGACGGAAGTCTAAGAGGTCATCCGGTTCGGCTGCTGACGGTTCAAATGGAGTTAAGGTCAAGCGCCCTAAACCCATCTACAAGAATTTTGTTGCTGGCAAGGAGCTTACCTTTCTGCCGGCTTCATCTAGTGATCCCAGGGAGACTGTGGAAGTAGTTCACATGACCTTTGAGGCACTCAGACGGAGACATCTGCAGTTGGACGAAATACAAGAGGCTAGCAAACGTGCAGACCTTAAGGCTGGCGCCATCATGATGGCCAGTAATATCAGGGCCAATATGGGAAAGAGGGTAGGAAGTGTTCCTGGAGTTGAAATAGGGGATATTTTCTATTTCAGGATGGAGCTATGTGTCATCGGGTTGCACGCTCCTAGCATGGGCGGCATTGATTACATGAGTGCTAAATTTGGAAATGATGAGGATTCTGTAGCAATATGTATTGTCGCTGCAGGCGGTTATGAAAATGAGGATGAGGACACAGATACGCTGGTCTACAGTGGTTCAGGGGGTAATAGTAGGAATAGTGAGGAGAGGCATGACCAGAAGCTTGAGAGGGGTAACCTCGCTCTCGAGAGGAGCCTGCACAGGAAGAATGAGATAAGGGTTGTACGGGGCTTCAAAGATCCATTTTGCGCGACTGGGAAAATCTACATATATGATGGCCTCTATAAGATTCATGAGTCCTGGAAGGAGAGGACAAAGTCTGGTATCAATTGCTTCAAGTACAAGCTGCTGCGTGAACCTGGACAGCCTGATGGAGCTGCAATATGGAAGATGACTCAGAGATGGATAGATAATCCAGCAACAAGAGGCAGGGTTATACTACCTGATCTATCATCTGGGGCTGAAAATATCCCAGTTTGTCTTGTCAATGAGGTAGATCGTGAGAAAGGACCTGGACATTTCACCTATACTAACCAGGTCAAATACTTGAGGCCCCTCAGTTCTATGAAACCATTGCAGGGTTGCGGTTGCCAGAGTGTTTGCCTACCTGGTGATGCCAATTGTGCTTGTGGACAACATAATGGAGGTGATTTACCGTACAGCTCATCAGGACTGTTGGTGTGCCGCAAGCCGATAATATATGAATGTGGTGAATCTTGTCACTGTACTTCGAATTGTCGGAACAGAGTGACCCAGAAAGGGGTCAGGTTCCACTTTGAGGTTTTCAGGACCACAAATCGAGGCTGGGGCCTTCGCTGCTGGGAGCCCATCCGTGCTGGTGCATTTATTTGTGAGTATGCTGGTGAGGTCATTGATGAGCTCAAAGTTAATTTGGATGATAGTGAAGATAATTACATTTTTCAAACCGTGTGTCCTGGTGAGAAGGCGTTAAAATGGAATTTTGGGCCTGAATTGATAGGCGAGGAAAGCACATATGTATCAGCTGATGAATTTGAGCCGTTGCCCATCAAAATAAGTGCAAAAAGTATTGGAAATGTCTCACGTTTCATGAATCATAGTTGCTCCCCAAATGTCTTCTGGCAACCAGTTCAATATGATCATGGAGATGACAGGCACCCACATATCATGTTCTTTGCACTGAAACACATTCCTCCCATGACAGAACTGACTTATGACTATGGTGTGGTTGGAGCTGAGTCCAGTGGTTTAGGTTCTCGTAGAACTAAGAAGTGCATTTGTGGATCATTCAACTGTCGGGGGGTATTTTGATTGACTGGGGAGCATCTACATTGTGGTGTATCAACATGCAAACCAATCTGCTAGGTAATGTTCTTTGCCAGATTGATTTCTTCATTACTCAAGTATGCAACTATTTCCTTCGATGCCAAAATGCTCTATTTGTTGAGTGACTATAGTTCTGTGATCCACCAATTTTTATATTCATATCATAGAATTGAGCATTTTGTCTCCCCCTAGCACCAATGTTCCTTTTCTATTACCTTTTGGAGTTACTTCAGAACCGCAAATGTAGGAGGATGATAGGTTAAACACAGCTCTTTGTTAATTTAATGGAAAATGTTGCACACTTATTGTTTACCCAGAGCCATGCTGCAGTAGTGTTTATACAACGCCAGAAAGGCATCACTTTCTGCATCTCAAAGTAGTTAAAATTAGATACTATTTTGAATCCTTATCGTTTTTTGTAGATTTCTCTTGGGGTTATTAATCTCATCTTTTAAATGTCTGATTTACATATTACTTGTTGGCTCCTGCAGATATTTCTGCTGCTACCTAGATTCGAGCTATGGTATTATTCCCTAAGAATGATACGAGTCAAGACGTTGCTTGCTATGTGAACTGTGAAGACGGTTAGTTATTGTCGATCTGAACTGCGAAGATAGTAAATTATCATCGAGCTGTAGAATGCCCACTGTGTTAATGCCGCACTTGGCTTTTGTTGTATGGTGGCTTTGTACCACCATTTGTTCAGATATTTATAAGGGCATGTATTATGTATTGCTGCTAATCTTTTGTACCCATTTGCACCCTTCTGTGTAGGCTAGCGTAAGTTTTAACTGGACCCCTGGCCGTTAGCTGTGACTCGTCAGATTCAGTCCTGTAAAATATGTGGCTTAGGATCACCTTGCATTTGGCTCAATTTCTTTTTTCTTGCTTGGTTGTTGGGTGACGTCTATTGCGCAGATCAGATATTCAGACGCGCAAGGGTGTTCGGCTTCCGATTTTCTGATGATAGATGCGTCATGCATGTTGCCCCTGATTCCCTGAATGCCAGGACTTGTTTGATGTGGGGATTTGTATGCAAGCTTGGTATGTTCTGATGGTGGGCCATCTCTTGTGATGTCTATAGAATTAGACATTTTTTTGGTCGCGAGACACGGGTACCATATCGGTTTGGACTAGTTACCCTTTGTGTAAGATGGAAAATTAGGATTTTTTTGTTATATTAATCAAGAGTCATTTGGATCTTGAAGCCGTAGGAAAACTTGAATTTGTTGAATCATATCTAAAGGTTTTGTAGAAAGCATTGGTTCCTTAGCCTAGGATAAAATCACAGTATAGCATCCAATTTCCTTAGACACGAAGAGGCTGAAGTAAATTTGCCGAGGGAGGCCCTCCGATAACCGTTGTGTAGGATCAACACGGTAATCAGAAGAGAGTGAATGATTATAGTGCCTTCTTACTTTCTTCTTGGATTACCAAAGAGTACATGCGTTGGATTTAACCGATAATTGTATACATTGTACTCGTGTGAGATGTCTCCTCGTTGTCATGGTTGAAACTGCTCTGATCTGTTCTGCCAGTCGATGATATTGTCGACAACTAGGTGAACAACACAACACGTGATCGAAGAAGGTGAAATCGATCTGATCGAAGGAGTTCCGATCACTTAGTCGAAAGGATCCGACTATCCGATTTCTTTCATCCTTTGGCTTGGAGAGTCACGCATTGCAAGGAACAAGAACAGATCGAAGATAATGAACAAGAAAAAGTCGAACACACTGCCTAAAAGCACACGACGCCAGTAATGACTAAAGTTTATTGAAATCGATCTGATCTGTTATTTTTGAATTATGTTCTGTGGCTACAAAGTGTCCTAACAGTACCCCTCAAACCCTAGCACGAAAACACTAAAAGCTTTATCAGAAAGTCGTCGCCAAAAACCTCATCTAATTATTAACCTCTTTCGGCATTTATATGGTAGAGTCATAAATCGTTTCCTTAACAACATGGGCACACCATCCTATCTCTTTCAAAAAACAAGGGACATGGAACCCCTTAAATCACGGGTTTTTCAAAATCTCTAAACATTTCGATTATAAGCACCTTCTATACGTCCTCACATGTCGAAACCTTTGGGTCCGCATCTCCTGTAGCTTCTCCACGAATCATGCATTCACCTTTCATCTCCATGTGCCCCAGCGTGAGCCCAACCACCTCGTGACATCCACGACCACCTGAATCTTGGATTTCCCTATCCTAGTTCCAGCCTCCTCGTCATCGACCATGACCTTCTCCACGCCTAACCTGCACATGCAAAGATCAAAGAACGTTTTTCCAGCACAAGTTATCCAACTTGACCAATATCAGTTCACACACGCATGTCACACTCTCATCTATCAATAAAACACGAACCAGATCAACCAAGACCTTAATTTCTATACTTTCAGAAAACAACTCGAAACCACTCTGTAAAACCGGTCTTACCGCTGTGTACACACCGGTCAAACTGCTGGTCAACCAGACACGAGTACTTGAGGTACTCGAAGATGACAAGACTTGAAGCACTCAAACCCTACGACCACCGATCAGAGGCTTACGACCATTGATTGCAAAGGCTACGACTACCGAATATGAAATCCACAACTACCGATCATGAAGTCCACAACTATAGATTGCAAAGCCTACGACTGTCGACCATCGACCAGTCATTGTAGCTTTCGGCCATCGACCAATCTCTGTTGCTTCGACCATCGACCAATCTCTGTAGCTTTCGGCCATCGATCAGTCACTGTAGCTTTCGGCCATCGACCAGTTTCTGTTGCTTCGACCATCGATCAAGCACTGTAGTTTCGACCATCGATCAGGCACTGTAACTCCCGATCATGCGACTCCGACTGTCTTTCGTACTCGGTACACACTTTGACTTACGACTGAGTATATTACCCGGTGCTCGGAACTACAGTACTCTGAACTCTATTACTCGGCACTCGGATCTACAGTACTCTGAGTCCGGTCGAAATGGATCATCGAGTATCACCGATTGGACCATCCATACTGAAAATTTCAATAGCCGAAATTTTTACACATGCAAATATCAAAGCAACCTAAAAATTAATTATTCATCAACACCAAAATTACAAGCAGTCCATATGATCTAACACGTTAATTCTGTTGGATCGGCCTCGGACGGCGGATGGGTGCCCCCTCCCCGTTGAATTTTCTTCCCGAAGAGACCAAGTGCTGAGAAAAACTATTACCGCTAGCAGGCTAGCATAGCAGCCAATAGGCGCCTTTTTCTCAGCGTGTCGTAACTCGTAAGTCTTCAGTTTCTCACTCCGCTGGAGCTGGAGATTTCCTACGGTCCTACCTATCTCCTGGCGAAATCCCCTCCTCCTCCCCTTCTCCGCACACTACTGCCTCGGCCAAGCGCCCCCTAGCCCAATCCAGGAGGGGGGCGGGGGTTACCTCGCGATTCGATCCAGTCCCGCCTGCTCCAGCTCGGGGTTTTGGTCAGGTAACAGGTAATGCCAAAGCCCGCGAAATCGCGGGTTTCCTCGGGCTCTGGGGCGGGTGATCTTAGGCGGGAAGGGGGGATGGGCTGGGGCTGGGGTTTTGGCCCGGGATTTCCATTTCTGGGGATGGGGATTGGTGCTTGTGGTTTGGGTTTTATACTTTTATTCAGTGGTTTGATCTTGTGAATTGTGGGAGGCAAGCGAACCTGTTCTTCCGCTTCGCTTCAAATCTAGGCTGGTTTTAGTGTTAAGTTTGATCTTTAATAGCTTCTGGATTTGGCTGTGCTAGATTTGGAGGTTAAGTAGCTCTGATCTAGTGGTATCGAGTACTTGGCTTCCTACTTGTTGTAGACTTACAGATGATTCAACTATTAATGCGTGTGTATATATATCTCTTAAATTTTCCTTAAAAAGGTGCTACATCTTCTTCTTCTTTTTTTAATAAAAAAAGTGCAGAGTGCTATCTCTTATCCATGTCTCGTCTCAGTCAGCTTATACTGTTATGCTAATATGATCTCTACTAGCAATCATGTTTCTGTGGCCAAACATTTAAAACTTGCGATATTTTTTGCATAATTCAGCACTGTGGTTCTGAGAGACGAATCGGACTAAGAGCGAGAGCTACTGCGAGATGCTCGGTCAGGACCAGATTGGCGCTTCATCTGGTGATGATAGCAGCAGGGGATCACCGCCTAAGGGAGCTGGCCCGCAACTGAAGAAAGGCCCTTGGACACGGTCCGAGGATGCCATCTTAGAGGCGTATGTTAAGAAGCATGGTGAGGGGAACTGGAATGCGGTGCAGAAGAATACCACCCTGTTAAGGTGTGGCAAGAGCTGTCGTCTCCGGTGGGCGAACCACCTGAGGCCCAACCTGAAGAAGGGGCTTTCACCAAGGAGGAGGAGAACCTGATCATTAAGCTCCATTATGATATGGGGAATAAATGGGCTCGGATGGCTGCTTATGTAAGTTCAGTTATCACTTCATGTGTTCTGTTCTGCACTCTCAGAATATTATTCCCAATTTCTTATGCTTGTTCTCATGAGTTAGAAATCAATTTTTAAGTGATTCTTCCATTCATCAATTGTATTCATGTACATTTGTCCATATATTATTTGTCTCATGTTGCATCTTATCTCACAGTCCTTGAGACCATGAGGCTGTGAATGCATGCTATGTTCCTTTTATCTTCTCATACATGGATTTGTTTTTGCAAGTACCTGGTTTATGTTGTTCGGAATTTCCTTCTTGAGGAATATGTGATAGTTATGATTAAGAGAATTACAGTATTTGTTTCAGAAATTAGAACTTCATTTCCGTTATGGTTGTCATGTTACTTATGCAGGTTTGTCTAATATATAAAACTTGATAATTTTCTTGGTGCAACATAATGTTACAATACAACTTCTCAATTGTATTAGATCAATACTGTAGTATATATATACTACGGGCCTATTTGGTACGGCTCTGCTTCAATTTTTTACAGCTCCAACTCCAGCTTCACTCTTGGATCCACTCCTATGAGAAGTTGGAGTAGTCTACGGAGGTGTTTGGTTAGAAAGTTAACTCCAGCTCTAGGAATGAGAAAGATCTTTGTAAAAAGACTATACTACCCTTGTTTTATGACTTATAATCTTTTTTCGTATTGCTTAACCTATAACATTTTAATAAATTGATTTTAATCATGCTGTGCTTTTATTTATCTATTTTTTTTGGTCATGTTGCCGTATTTTCACCTAAATTCAAAAGGTTTACTAAAAAAACATACATTAACATACGAAGTTCATAACAAATGTGCTAATTCAATAAGTATCATAACAAAAGTCCACAACAAAGGCATAATATTGTATCAAACAACACAAAATCAAATCAAATATTGTATCACCCTGCAAATATTCAGCCATCCACTAGAATAATGTATCATCACACAAACTCAAAAGCATTCCAAAGTCACTTGTTCATTCAGAAAATATTACAAAATTGTTTATTCCAACTCAAGGCATCTATTACAACAAATCACCAGAAACTAACAGATTAGTTAAGCATTTTACAATACATGGTGGAGGCCGGCATGGCGGAGGAGGGCGAGCATATGGTCACTGTCCATTGTCGAAGTTGCTGTCTCGTGAGACAAAACAGAGCGATTTGGCTAACATATGGGATCGGCACATGCCTTGGCACTGTGCTCACCGCATTTGGTCGTCAGTTGAAGTTGTGAGGCCCTTCAGGCGCCACAAAGATGCTCTAGGTAATTGTTTGTAAAATCTGCATCGAGAGCAAATGTTAGGTCCCTACTACTTGCATATACTTGAAAGAAAAATCATATCTCTATTTCCGGAATAAATGCATATCCTGCTTATATGAGCAATGATGCATTTCCTTATCATCTAGCGATCAAGACAAACACTATCATTGTCGGCAAAATTAATTTAGTGAAGATGGGTCACAAATGGGTCAACTAATCGAGCGATTCTTGGTGTTTGTACTTCTAGTGATAACAACTTCAACAAAAGTAGTTCGCGCAACCAATCGGATTTGGGTGAAGAGGAGCCCGAGTTCCAGACGGTCTTCCGAGCCCCGCTTCTCGAAGAACTCTGTCGAGCGGCCGTGGCGCGGTGATGGCGAGTTGGCGCCTGCAAGCCGCATTCTTGGCCTTAGGCGGCAGCGGCGGCACTCAACTCTTGCGCTGCAGAACCAAGAAAGCCGAAACCACACAAATCCATCAAATCTTCAACCCAAGACACACCCAAGAACACATTCAGAGGAACCAATTTGCCAATTACCGATGAAATCGATGACGAGGCGTCGGTCGGCGTGGCCGCTGGGTACCCGTAGGTCCGGCCAGTAGGGTAGTCGCACGATGGCGAGTAGTCCGGGATGCCCTCCGTCACCAGTTGCCGGCGTCCACCAAGGAGTCCCAAAATTGAACACCGCCTGGAGACTTCCGGTCTCATGCCGCTGCCGCCGCATGAAGAAGCTGCAAGATCAAGCAAGAACCGCCGCGACCCTCCACCTCGCGCCTCTTCTCCTCGCCTCGCCTCGCCTCGCCATTGTTCCTTCTCCCCATGGCCTTCTTGTCCAGAAATTTAGCGTGGAAAAAAGGGCCGAGAGAGGAAGTAGGCTAGTCCGGCTTGATTTCTTGGTGTGGTTTGAAGTAGTAGCTTCAGCGTGGTGCTTGTCTGCTTCTTCCGAGTTTTGGCTCATATACTGCGTCGGGCGGAGGAGGAAGGCGAAGGGTGGGGTGGTGGCGGGGTGGAAGCGCAGAGAGGCGAGGAGGAGGTGGGCGGGGATGGGACGCCAGCGGAGGAAGGGGGTGAGGCGGGCGTCGGGCGGAGGAGGAGGCGAAGGGTGGGCGGTGGCCGGTGGGCAGCAGCAGAGAAAGCCGAGAGGGAGGCGGGCGGGGATGGAGCAGCGGAGGAAGAAGGGGTGGGGCGGAGGTGTCGGGGCGGAGGAGGTGGCAGGGGATGGGGGCGCATGGAGGAAGAAGGGTGGGGCGGAGGGTGGCGGGCGCGAGAGGGAGGCGAGGCGGAGGCGAATGGGGTGGGGATCGGGATGGATGGGCGAGGGGGGTTTTGTTGGATGGCATTTGGTGGGTAATTTTATCTTAATTTTAGGGTATTTTAAGAATCGGATAATCGCTCCATGCGAAAGCAACCTTCTCATGACTCGAAAAAATACACTCTGACTGCTCCAGTTCTCAAACTCCAAATTCAATTTTTTGTTGGAGCTGGACCGTTTGGCATGGCTCCACCTACTCCAACTAAGAAGCTGGGAGTTGGAGCCATACCAAACAGGCCCTACATTACAAACCCTAACAAGGGCTAATGGGCCTCATGGCCCATAAATACATATGGGTCATATACACATATACATAACACCCCCCTTCAAACTCAACATGGGTCAGGAGGATCTGGAATATTGAGTTTGGAGAGATGGAAGCGATGTTGTTCTCAAGTTTGAGCCTTAGTGAATAAATCAGCAACTTGAATCTCAGAAGGCACATACTGAAGAGCAATAGTCTTCTGTTGACAATGAGAATGTGTAAAAGATGCATCCACACCAAGGATAGAAATCTCGGAACCGGATGAAATCTCGGAACCGGATGAAATCCGTGAGTAGTAGAATGATTCTGATTCTGAAAATTCGGAAAAAACCGGTATGAATTCAAAATTTGAATTTTTGAATCCGAAATTTTACCGATCGGTAACCAAAACCGGAAAATGGTGAAAATGGTAATTATGAAATTTAAATTTGGAATAATGCAAATATTAATGAGAAAATGTTTCAAGATGTACATAAAAAGTCATCCTTGGTTGCTTCACTCTCTAGAACAGTCCTCTCGTCCAAGTGTTCTAAAGCATGTAACATAATAAAAAACATAAGTTAATGATAATGAACGATAGCTTGACTAGCATACAAAAACAATAATGAGAAGTAATTCATACCAATACACTGTCGAGAAACGCGAAGGTTGTGCAATGTAGTCGTTGGTATCATAGAGTATAAGTCCTTCAAATTGTGCTAGGTGAGCCTTGTATTGATCCCAAGTGTGTGTTTCGTGTGCATATTGTAGCCAATGATTGTAAAGTTGTTGGTAATATATGGGTTCGACCCACTGGTAAACGTTTCTGGCATTGGTATTGAAGGACACAAGATCTCTCTTTAGTCCTTACTCCTTACAAACAATGAACTCAAAAGCTCCACAAGTAGAAAAAATTTGGACCTGTTTGTTTGTGCTTGTCTTCTTTGCTCCTGCTTACTTGTCTTTGCAATGCGTGTGTTGCTTGCTTGTCTTTGCCTCAGTTGCTTGCTTGAGCTCCTGGAAATGGAGAAGGAGAGGAGGAAGGGAAGAGGCCAAGAGGGAAGCAATTAGGGAGCACAAAAGCAAATCAAGTGGGGAACAAAAAAACAAAAGCAATGGGGTGAGGGGGGCCTGCTGGCTGCTGCCCACATGGGATGATAGAAAAGCAATCAGAGTAGCAAAGAATCCAAGGGAAGGAAAAAACCCGGCCAGGTATTTTCGATCTGCGGCCGAGTGCGATAAGCCGATGAAGGTGGATTCTGCAAGTGGTTTTGAACTATGATCCACACTAATGTGCTTAGTCAGCTCATGCTTCACTGGATCAGTAGCAATCTGTATAGCATTAGTGTTGTCACACAGGAGAGATGCAGGAGTACTGCATGATACATCAAGATCAGCTAACAACCAACGAAGCCAAACAATCTCTGAAGTAGTAGTGGCCAACGCTCGAAGCTCTGCCTCAGCACTAGACCGTGAAACTGCAGTCTTTTTCTTGGATTTCCAAGCAATAAGTGAAGACCCAAGAAATATGCAATAGCCTGAGACAGATCGTCTATCAACAGGATCACTCGCCCAAGTCGAGTCAGAGTAAGCATGAAGCTGAAGCTGAGTCGACCGAGAATAAAAGAGACAACGATCAACAGTCCCTCGTAGGTAGCGCAACACACGTAGTAGGTGAGTATAGTGAACAGACGTGGGAGCAGAAACAAACTAACTGAGCACATGAACAGAATGAGCAATGTCAGGGCGCGTGACTGCAATGTAGACAAGGCTCCCAACAATATGACGATAACGAGAAGGATCTTCAAGCAAAGTGCCATCAGTAGGACGAAGTTGAAGATGAAGCTCCATAGGAGTAGCAGTTGTCCGACTGTCAGTGAGACCAGAACGAGCAAGTAGATCCTGAATATAGCACTGCTGAGATAGATAGTAGCCATCATCTGTGTGAGTAAACTCAATCCCCATAAAATAATGTAGATGACTCAAATCTGACATCAAAAACTGCTCACTGAGTCGTTGCTTAACAAAAGCAATATACTCCTTGTCATCTCCAGTAATCAGCATGTCATCGACATGGAGTAAGAGCATAGTACGCCCACGTGGAGATGTATGAATAAACAATGCAGGATCATGATTACTCGGGGAGAAACCAGCAGTTAACACAACTGAACTGAACCTCTCAAACCAAGCACGAGGAGCCTGTTTGAGACCATAAAGAGCATGACGAATGCGACAAACATGACCAGCAGGAGCCACAACACCCTGAGGTGGAGCCATATAAACCTCCTCCTGCAAATCACCATGAAGAAAAGCATTCTTCATCCATCTGAGAGATAGTCCAAGAGCGAACAGCAGCCACAGCGACAAGAGTGCGAACCGTTACCATATGAGCAACAGGATCAAATGTCTTATCATAATCACGACCATATGCCTGCTGAAAACCACGAGCAACTAGTCGAGCCTTGTATCTCTCAACAGAACCATCAGATTTCGTCTTAACTTTAAAAATCCACTTGCACATAATAGGAACAGCATGAGCGGGTAAAGGAACAAGATCTCATGTATGAGTACGATCCAGCGACCAACTCCTCGACCATAGCTAATCGCCGCTCGGGATGAATAACGACCTCGATAAGTGTGAGGCTCGAGCACAACAAAATGATGAAAAGAAAACCATATCTGCCGAGGCGATAATAGTAGTACGATCACGAAGCTCATACCGACATGACGGTGCCGGTGGAGGATCATCAGAAGGAGTATCATCAGTACTAGCATGCCATCGAGAGAGAAAAAAATAGAAAGCTGAGTATCATGAGAAACCTTAGACCGACGAGTATAGTGAAGAGGAAACGGTGATCTGACTAAGGATGGAGAGGAAGACTCCACAAAAGAAGGTGTATCAGACGAAACAATGGGTGGAAGATAAAGAAAAGAGAGGGACTCAGCGAGAGAGGAGGACCGAGTGGCAGAAGAGTAAAAGTAAGGATGATTCTCAACAAAAGAAACATCACGAGAAATACGCATACGCCGAGCAGAGGGATCATAGCAACGATAACCCTTATGCTCAACCCTATATCCAAGAAAAACACACTCAACTGACTGAGCTGTTAACTTGGTGCGCTCACGAGGTGGAAGCAGAACATAGCAGGTACAACCAAAAACTTGAAGATGGTCATACCGTGGGGGAGTGGAAAACAAGAGCTTTCCAGGACACTTTCCCTCAAGGCGAGAAGATGGCTGCATATTAATGAGATAGACACCCGTAGAAACCACATCAGCCCAAAAATATCGTGGAACATGAGATGCAAGTAAAAGAGTACGAGCAGTCTCAATAAGATGACGGTGTTTACGTTCAGCAACACCATTCTGAGCATGGGCACCAGGACAGGAAAGCTGAGGAAGAGTTCCCTCAGCGGAGAGAAATTGACGAAAAGCATGCGACAAGTACCCCCCCTGAATCAGAATGAAAGGTCTGAATAGGAGTGGAAAACTGAGTGTGAACCATACGAGCAAAAGAATGATAAATAGGCAGGAGTTGAGAACGATGTTTCATAAAGTAAACCCAAGTATATCGAGAATAATTATCAATAAAAATGACATAATAGATATGACCACCTTTAGAAGCAAAGGGAGTAGGACCCCAAACGTCAGAGTGAACCAACTCAAAAGGATGTCTGGACCGCGATGTACTAGTAGGATATGGGAGTTGCAATTGTTTACCAAGCTTGCAACCCTTACAATCATAACTAGTGTCCACAATGACACGACCTAGGACACCCTGACGAGTTAATGTAGAAAGACGAGATCCACACAAATGACCAAGTCGATGATGCCACTGAGGAAAACTAACAGAAGCTGAGGCAATGACTGAAGATGCATGAACGGAAGAAGATGGAAGACTTAGGCGATCAAGGAAGTAGAGACCATGAGAATCTCTAAGGCGATGGCCAGTACCAACAAGAACTCTTGTCCGACGATCCTGCACATAGCAAGTAGAGTCATCAAACCCAACAAAGTAGTGCATATCAGCAAGCTGACCAGCAGACATAAGATTCATAGAAAGCTGAGGTACAAATGACACTTCTGGAACATTAAAATGAGAAGTAGAGAGGGTGCCCTGATGAGTGACTAAACATGAGGTGCCATCAGCTGTCTGTACACAGGAACCATCCATAACAGGTCGACATGAAGCAAGGTGAGACTTATTCGATGTCATATGAAAAGAAGCTCCAGGATCCAAAACCCATGGAAGACTAGTACCTGATACAGAAGAAGAGGCTACAGCAATACCGGCAGACCCACTAGGAGAAACATCAAATGAAGGCCGCTGTTGAGCTTGAGTCTGAAGAGCCTGAAGCTGGGACTGAAGCTGACTCAACTGAGTGGCAATAGTTGAATCCCCAACAGGTGTAGGAGTGGTGGCAGCAACCACACTACGACGACGACGATGAGATGCAGGTCGAAGCTCTGGATGAAGACGGTAGCACCTCTGAACAGGATGACCAGGCTTCTTGCAGTGAGAGCATATAATCTGGATGCAACATCAGGAAGTGGAATAGGCTGATAAACCTCTTGACGAGGTGCCGCAAGAACAGACTGAGATGGTGTCAATCCGAATAACAGAGAGCGAAGTCGAGTCTCCTCAGCAATCAACGCAGCAAGGGCCTCCTCCATGGTTGGAAGAACGACACGCCCCAGTAGTTGAGCGCGAATAGACTCAAATTCTGGGCGAAGGCGCATAACAAAAGTGAACATTAGATTCTGCGCATCATGGCGCCTTGCTGCGCACAAAGGTACATCGATACAAGAAAAAGGAACCATGGAGATCAACTGCCGTGAAATGCAAGTGAAAGAACTGTAGTACTCCTCAGTAGACATCTCCTGCTGACGCAAATCATGAAGAGTTTGTAAAAGAGAAAACGACGCGTCGCGCCGGTACGCTCATAACGATCTTTGAAGATACTCCCACATCTTGCGAGAACTTGGAAGATCAATGAAATCCATCCTGATTGAAATTTGAACACTGTAACATAAGATACCCATAACACGATCATTAGCACTTCGCCATACAGTAGCTTCTTTCACATCAGTCTTCTCGGTCGGAGGCTCCGCCGTAATATACGAGAGAAGACCAATGGACCGGAGAAGCATGTAGACCGATGATGACCACTCACGATAATTTTGACCATCCAGCTTGATATCCGAAGTTAGAAGAGCACCTCCCATACCGAGAGAAACAAAATTACCATCAGCCATTGTACCAACTGAGCGACCGGACCGTGGCACCAGCGACCGATCCTTAAATCACCGAGATCCTTAAATCACCGAGGCATTCAGATTGAGAGCAACCGACCGGTCCCCTTCTCCCTTCTCCTACCGAGAGCCTCCACCGATGGTCTCCCCTTCTCATCCCCTCTCCTACCGAGAGCATCCACCGAGCGACCGGTCCGAGCTGGAGGCAGACGACCAGGCGGCGGCGGCTGAGGAAGACCAGGCGGCGGCGGCGGCGGAAGATCAGACGGGTGGCCTTCTCCTCCTCGCGCGACCGCCGTGGCCGATCCGAGCCGGAGGCGACGACCAGCGGCGGCGCTGCGGAAGATCGGTGGTGGCGGCGGAAAGATCGACGGTGGCCTTCTCCTTCCCTCGCGAGACCGGCGGCCGATCCGAGCTGGAGGCAGATGACCAGGCGGCAGCAGCGGCTGCGGAAGATCAGGCGGGCGGCGGGAGACACAACTCAGCAGCACGGAAGGCGGCGTCGAGAGACTAGCGTTGGCTGCAGCTTCCCTTGTCCGCTCCTCCTCCTGCGGCTCGGCGGACGAAGAACAATGCAGTAGATCGGCTCACGCGGAGACGAACGGTGACCTCCTCTGCTCGGCGGAAGAAGAACGGCGCAGTAGATCGGCGGAGAAGTTTACTGCTTTGATACCATGTTACAATACAACTTCTCAATTGTATTAGATCAATCCTGTAGTATATATATACTACATTACAAACCCTAACAATGGCTAATGGGCCTCATGGCCCATAAATACATATGGGCCATATACACATATACATAACACATAATACCATATTTAACGCTTGATTCGGATTAAGTTATTTTGTCAATTGTGCAAAGAATCCTCATTTTCTGCTAACCTCTTTCTCAGATCGTTCTGCTTACAAAATCGTCAATTGGTCCAATATTTCCATCTGCTTGGATTTGTCATGATCAAGTACATCAAGCAATTGACGTACATTTTTCCTAGTTTTAGCCATTTTTTTGGTTTAATACGATCACTTGTCAGTTCTACTTCTATCCTCTTCAGGTTCTATTCCTTGCCAATTGTCGCGGTTACAGTCTTCTGGCAAAGCTATGATAATATCCTTTTTTCATCTAATGACATTGTTTACCAAAACATAGTTAGATAATAATGCTATAATATATAGCACCTGATAATACACGCTGTAAATTTTCCTTCAACACTTTATTCAGATAAAGTGGTTATACTCTATCTATTTTATTCTGCATTTTGATGGCCAGCATTTCCAAACTCTGACAATTATATGCAAATCTCTCAATTGCATCCTTCCTCATTGGCACTTTAGCAACATTTTTCAACATAGTCTTTTACTGCCTGCTTATTTGTTTGCATCATATGATTGACCGTCCTGTCTTTTCCACATATTTTTTTGCGGTGGTTTATTTGTTTGATTAGTAAAACTGTAAAAGCAAAATGCCATGATGAAGTTCCGCTCCTTCATAGCGTAATGGTGAACACATTGTGGTGTCAAACTAGGACGCCAAGGGGCTTTTTGTTTGACAAATACAAGGACATAGATATTTGTGGCAATAAATCGTGAGTTGTGGATCATGTACAAAAGTACTAGCTTGCTTAGAGATGAGAAAACAAGAAAAGACGAAGAAAGTTACAACGCGCCAAGCTTATTTCCTTTGTCATAATGATAATTTTTCATGGACTTATAGATGCCATTGGGATTGTTTTTTTGACTTGGCATAGATATTTGTGGCAAAAAACATGTTACTGGGAGAAGTAATTTGATCTAATGTTTAATAGTTGATGTTTTTTCTTGGCGCGTTCTGGGTGAAGTAATTTGATCTAATGTTTAATAGAAGGCATGCTTTACATTTCATTTGTACTTGGATTCTGTTGAAAGAATTAGCTTCTATCCTAAAATATATTGATATCAAGAAACCAATGTTCACCAAGGCACTAGGCGCTTGTCAGGCGGTAGATCGGCGCCTACGAAGAAAAAAGAGAAAATAAAACCAAAAAGGAAAAAGTGAAACTTACCTTCGTGGCCCAGTCCAGCATCTTCCTCCGGCCCCTCAGCCCAGTCCACTACTCCTCGTTTCCTCCTAACTCTGCTGCCCGACATGCAGTGCGTCTCCTCCCAACACTCTCTTCCCCTTCCTCATGGCATCCCTCTCTTCCCTTCTCTTCCCCTTCCTTCAAATTCGGCCGACGTTGTACATCTTGCCCCTCCAAGGATAGAAATCCCCGTGAACTTGATTCTGCGCCGATAACCGGCTCATGGGCGGATTTGAAATCCTCTTTTTCCCTTTACAAATTCAAATTTTGAATTTTGAATTTTGTTTAAACGAAATTGACTTTTCTCGAGAAAACCGGTGCCTGATTCTGTGCGGCCACGGGGCCATGTCATCTCCAATCCACGAGTCCATGTCATCTCCCAGGTCCAGTCTCCCTCTCCCGTCCTCTTCCCCTTCCTCATGGGCCCATGGTAGCAAGGTGGTGGAGTCCGATGGCGGGGAAGGCGGAACCGGCGGCGAGGATGAAAGATCCGGCGGCAAGCCGGAATCGGTGGGGGTGGCCGGGGATTCACCTCCTACAACCCTAAACAAGTGAGGCAAGTCCTCTCCTCATCTCCTCTCTGCGTTGCCTTCTCCCGTCCTCTCCACCGCCTTCGATTGCCTCCCCCGCCTCATCCCACCTTGGTGGCCAAGGCCGCCGCCGCCACGCCTTGGACCACCCCGGCTGCCTTGGAGCGCCTAGGCGGGCGACCGCCTAGGCACCCGACTAGGGCCCAAGTCGCTGCTGCGGGCCGGTGCCGAGCGCCTAGGTGGCGCTTAGGCGGCCGCCGAGACCGATTTCGTGAACACTGCAAGAAACCTGATCAATACTTTGATGACATCCAAGTTACATAATGTCACAGTTCCATACATGAAATTTATCTCAGAATTGTAGCCTGATTTGCTTGTAAGGTTTAGAGATTGCCATTTAAGGCTACCGGCCGTACACCTGGCAGCATTCTTGTACTTTGCCATCATTAATAGTATATACCCTTATAGTAATTTTCATGGAAAATCAGAAGCTACAGATTCAATCGAAGTTTTGCTGACAATAAAAAGTGAAGCATACGCCCTCCAGTCACAAAAGAGTGACGTTTTTTACTTTTTAAAGTCAGTAAGATGCTTATTTGACCAATAAATTCTCATATCATATATTCAAAAAGTTGTAAAAGTGAAATATTGTGAAAGTATTTTTTATGACAAATTCACTCATATCACATTTTCATATATCCTAACCATGCATTTTAAATAATATCTTTGGTCAAAATTAATATGGTTTGGCTGCAGTCACTATTTTGTGACCGGAGGGAGTATCTAGCTGCATGTACATACCTGTTTTGGTAGTTGTCTTTAAATCAATTTCTCAGTTCTATATGCATTTCTTCTCCTTTATTTGTCATTATTACTAACCTTGAGCACATGTTCTCAGTTGCCAGGGTGCACTGATAATGAAATAAAGAACTACTGGAATACTCGAATAAAGAAATGCCAGCGTACCGATGTGCCCATACATCCTGCTAATATATGCCTGCAGGCTTCAAATGAAGATCAGCATGAATCCACTGACTTCAGTTTTAGTGAGAAGCTGGCCAATGATCTCCATGGAAATGGTCTAAATGTACCCCAGCTTTCAGATGTTTCTATCAGCAATACACTTGGTCAGAGCTTTGCATCAAAAAATTATGGCTTCGTGGATCAAGTAAACCAAGTAAAAGTCCTGAAAGAATCTGAGAGTTCATTTCCTGTGTTGAATGCAACCATCAATGGTATGTTTCCGCAGTTGATCAATCCTTCAACAAGTCTGACAAGCTTGGACAGGCTTTTGGTTTTGACTCAATACTACGCGACCAACTCTATTACAAGACAAGACTATGGCACCTTTTGCAGGTGCTTTTTTGGAAGCCATGCCTTTTCAAATGGCAACCTCTCTGCTTCTTGGTCCACAACTGGTCCTTTGAAGATAGAGCTCCCTTCACTCCAAGATGCCGAATCTGATCCAAACAACCGGTCCACACACTAAAGGACTTCTGCTGTGCAGACTGCCGACTTTGCTGACATCTGCATGCACTCAGCAGCAACATTGCCAGCAAAATCTGAGTGCATGGCACCAAGGAACAATGGTCAATTGGAAGAACTGCTTCCAGAAGCTCATGCATTAAGCTCTGTAGAGAACCAACAGCTGTCTGTGGGGAGTTTGAGTTCCTCTGTCGTGAGGAATTCTGGGAACAGTAATATATCCGGTAACTTTTAGCATTAATAATTCAACATAACCAATGCTATGTACAATGATAACGGAGTAGCGATCAAAATGCTTACCAAGATAAAGAAACTCACTTGTAATATTTGTTAATTGTAGAAAAGTGAAGCAATTAAGGGTGAAATTACGAATAAAAGATAGTCGGTAATGGCAAAATACATCATCCGACCTAAATGACATACAAAAAAAAGAACAAAATGAATTGAAATTGTAAAGTAAAAAAAGTAGAATGATCGAATAAAAGTAAATACATTACCTTTTAGTATTTACGTTCTTTCAAGTTCATGAAACGATGAACCACGGCGTCATTGGTAACTTTCTTCATTTCTTCTTTCTCCACATAGCAAATCAGGCTATCACTCATGAAATCATCACTGATGCGATTGCGCAAATAATTTTTCACAATTCTCATGGCTGAAAAACACCTCTCAACTGTAGCAGTGGCGACAGGTAAAACTAGTACTAGCTTCAAAAGTCGATAAACCAAAGGATAGCAAAGATGTTTCCTTGTCTCCACCATTTTTTGAGAAAGTTGGGCAATAGTCTGTATGTTGGAGAATCTATCATCTGCTCGCACATCGGCAATGTAGAGGCAAAGGTGATGGTTAAGGTCCCTCAATTCCCCAAAATCAAAATCAATGGGATAAAGTTTAGCAATGCTCATCAAATTATCCAAATTGAAATCATGAAATGAGTCTCTTGGACTCAAAGCGGTGACCAAACAAGCAAGTTAGAGGTTGTCTCGTTGAGGCGACTATCAAGCTCTTGAAGTAGCCAATCAAGAACATCATTAAAACAATCCACTTCATAATGATGCTTGTTGGTAATTCAGCTTTTTGCCGTTGCTTCTTTGGATTAACGTAAGCTTCTCCCATTTCCAACTTAGGAATACCATATTTATCACGAAGGCATATACTTCACCTAGAATGATTCCCACCTATCTCTTCTAAGCTCATCCAAATGCAACCTAGTTGATTTCACACATTTAATGGCATTCACAATGTCTTGATCCTTTCGTTGAAGTGCTAGTGACAAGGTGTTTGTGATTATCAAGATGGTCAACATGAGATGCAAATAAAAGACAAAATCAAATGATGAAAGTACACTAGTAGACCCAATGCTTGATCTCTATTTGTTACATCCTTGTCTTCTTCTTCCACAAATTCTAACACGTGACAACTTGTTGAGAACAAGTCAACCAAACTCTTAAGAGTTTTATAATGAGAACTCCAACGAGTATCTCCGGGTCTTTGAAGACATTGCTCTTGATTTAATCCCGTCCCAGTTTGAAGTAGCCCACAACCTAAAGCCTTGTGCACTTGTTCGTGGTTGATATCTCGAACCATGTCCCTCCTCTCGAAGATCCACCCACCACATTCAACAAGAGAGAAATCATACTAAAGAAATTACTAATGCCCTTATGCTTTCTTACAACGGCCACAACTACTAATTGAAGTTGGTGAGCAAAACAATGGACATAATAAGTCAGTGCTACTTTCTCTTATGATCAATGATTGCAAGCCATTGAACTCACCTCGCATATTGCTAGCACCATCGTATCCTTGGCCTCTAACTTGCTTCAAACTTAGCTTATATTCGCAAATAGAGAATCAATAGAAGACTTGAGGTGGCGAAGTTGTCTCTTTTACATGAACAAGACCAACAAAACTCTCCTTTATAATTCCACAACTATCAACATACCGCAAGACCACTTGCCATTTGTTCTTTGCAAGAGACATCTCGGACTCATCAACAAGCAAGCAAAACACATCATGTCCAATTTCTTTGAGAATAGAATGCAATATGTCCTTTGCAAAACAATGAGAAATGCCAGCGTACCGATGTGCCCATACATCCTGCTAATATATGCCTGCAGGCTTCAAATGAAGATCAGCATGAATCCACTGACTTCAGTTTTAGTGAGAAGCTGGCCAATGATCTCCATGGAAATGGTCTAAATGTACCCCAGCTTTCAGATGTTTCTATCAGCAATACACTTGGTCAGAGCTTTGCATCAAAAAATTATGGCTTCGTGGATCAAGTAAACCAAGTAAAAGTCCTGAAAGAATCTGAGAGTTCATTTCCTGTGTTGAATGCAACCATCAATGGTATGTTTCCGCAGTTGATCAATCCTTCAACAAGTCTGACAAGCTTGGACAGGCTTTTGGTTTTGACTCAATACTACGCGACCAACTCTATTACAAGACAAGACTATGGCACCTTTTGCAGGTGCTTTTTTTGGAAGCCATGCCTTTTCAAATGGCAACCTCTCTGCTTCTTGGTCCACAACTGGTCCTTTGAAGATAGAGCTCCCTTCACTCCAAGATGCCGAATCTGATCCAAACAACCGGTCCACACACTAAAGGACTTCTGCTGTGCAGACTGCCGACTTTGCTGACATCTGCATGCACTCAGCAGCAACATTGCCAGCAAAATCTGAGTGCATGGCACCAAGGAACAATGGTCAATTGGAAGAACTGCTTCCAGAAGCTCATGCATTAAGCTCTGTAGAGAACCAACAGCTGTCTGTGGGGAGTTTGAGTTCCTCTGTCGGTACTGTTATGAATTGATTGTGTGTATTGAAAAGAGGCCCAAAGGGCAATATATATAGAGTACAAGAGGTATAGATAAGGATATGTTAGAGATAGATTCCATCTCTAACATATCTCTAGTACTCTATCTCTAACCCCCCCTCAAATGCAAGCCGTATGCAATATCATTGCATTTGAAAAGGGTTGACACTAAAATATGAAAAACCAAAATCCGAGTCTTCATAATGTAAGTCGTAGTGGCTTGCTCTTGGAAAATATGTCGACAAAAGGTCTTCTCCCACCCGATGTGCGTGCGTGATTGACCATAGGCACAAGGTGCTGGAGCCGAAGTCGGCCGTGACAACACGACGAAAGATGATGAAACCAACAAATATAGAGAGAGTATCAAATCAAGTCGAATAGGAATTGATGGAAGCATGGCGTATGAATCGTAGCTCAAGGCTGGTGGCGTGTGCGATGCACAAGAGTGCAACGAATGCCTGATGCAAAAGAAGCGCAGCACTGAATGCACAAGAAAGCGCAGCGAGAGGCGCAGATCTGAGAAGAAGCGTATGATGCACAAAAGCGGCGTGACCTTGAATGCTTGGGCAGCGGATCGCGGCGGACTCGAAGAAATAGCGGTGGGAGCGTATTCTTCTGGCTGCTATGCATAAAACAATTCCTACTTAGCTATGGTGCAGATAAGAATTTGTGGACTCGCATGGCGAAAGCGAACTAAAAATTGAGTACTACGGACTTGAATGACATAGCGGAAGCAACGACACAAGCGAGGAAAAACCTAAGGATAACTAGCGATGAATAGCTTTAACAGTGAAAAGCGCGCGAAGCGATTTGGAGAAATCAAAGTAGAAACCAAAATCGAGCCAATAGAAATCCAAAGCGATCGTTGAAGCCGGGCGACTCTGATCTGTTAACTTCGGATGAAGCCGATTCGTTGGCGCGGGCGACCTCGGATCTGGATAAACCGTGAGAATAAGTAGCGGCATAACTCCAATAAATTGCTTGTGTGGCTCCTCGCGCCTTCTTTGCACTCTCGAGGGTCACTGTAGACAAATAGCGCAAAAAACCCTTGGACTTCCGGTGACCTTGTTTAGCCCAAGCGGGCCTCCTCAATCTCACCATACTTTGAAAATAAATGAAGCCGTTCTGCGGGTGCGATATCCGCGCCAACATTCTTGACAAAATCTTGATCGTTAATACTCGAGGCCTTTGCTTCGTAGTATCAACGTCAGCTGCCCATTGGAAATGCGCGAGGTTGTTGCCCTTGCACTTGGTGAGAATGAGAATATGGCGGTTGCGGCGGTGGTGTGGTTGCAGATCTTCTTCGTGTAGCTCTTGGAAGCGGCAACTTGCGGGTGGGCGGAAGAAGGATGAATCCGTAGCCCTTGCACTTGCCGTCGTCGCGGTCGGTGAAGTGTCGCGGTGGCGTCCAGTAGGCCCGTGGACAAAGATCTTCCGGCGCGCAGGTCCGCGTCGCCGGCCAGCGTTGATGGGCGGCCTCCAGACGCGTCGTCGTGGCGGCAGCCCGGCGTCGCGGGCGGCTCGGCGGTGGTCTTTGGTGAACGACTCAGCCGCGCTGGATCAAGCGCGGAGTTCGCTCTCTCGCTGATCTCCTCCTCCCGTACTCCTCCTCCACCGCCTCCTCCTCGCTCTCCTCACACGAATCGCTGCTCCTCCGCGCCCTCGGCGGCGTAGCTGTTCAGTGTTAGAGTTCGGGGAGGAGCGAGGTTTCGACTTCTGATTACATCTTTGAAGGAGGGGCCGCGCGCATGACCTTAGCGGTGGCGGAGGACTTAACAATACGAGGGCCACGGGCGAAACTTCAACTTCTTGCCCATGTGACGGCTGGAGTGGAGAGCTTGAGGCGGACATCAGCGTCGAAGAGCCGAGTGGCGGCGTCGCTTGATCAAGCGGTGGTGGATGACGGATCGGCGAGGCTCCCGGGTTCGGAGGTCATCGATGAGAGATGAGCTGCCAGATCCGAAGACGCTGGGAAAGGGTGTGCCAGCGAGGAAGGATGAAAGCGACAAGCGTGGGAAGGAGGCCACCCGGGGTGGAGATTGCTCCTCCTCCCGGGAGGCGGCGGGACAGCCTTGGCCGGAGAGGCTAGAGGCGGCTGACAGTAAAACAAACCCTAACCTTGCTCACGATACCATGTTATGAATTGATTGTGTGTATTGAAAAGAGGCCTAAATAAGCAATATATATAAATTACAAGAGAGTATAGATAAGGATATGTTAGAGATAGATTCCATTTCTAACATATCTCTAGTACTCTCCGCCATGAGGCTTTCAGTTTGGAACTCGACATGCTTGCTTGTTCTTTCGGGAGCATTGTGAGACTTGTTATTGCCTTTTTTAGCGTGTCACCTGAACATTTCTTCGCCGTTGCTAGGTGATGATGACAATGTGTTCCAATGTTCTATTATCGGATTCGAAGGCTGGTGGCTTGTTTCATACTGCAAATGCCTTCTCTTAATGACAGGAATGGGCGCTGTGAATCTGCGATGGCCATTTCTGATGCCGTCGAAGCGACCGCTGATTCGCCGGCTTCCTTCGGCGATGAAGCGGCGTATGTCTGATGCCATCGCCTGTAGCCTGTAGATTTGGAGTTTTACATGGAGTGGAAAAGGACAGCGGAATGTGCGATCGGAAATCCGCATCCATGGGTTGGGCAGTTGGGCACGACGGTCGTTTCGTTGGTGTTGGTACGCGCGTGTTTGTAAGTTCTGGAAGAGGAATGTTGCGTGGCGAATATCCTCGTTGGTAGAGAGGTCTCTCACGTACGCAACGCATCCCTTCGGGCGTTTGGCAGGTGGATCTTCCACCCAAATCCCACCTGTTATTAGCGAACTTATACGTGTTGAAGCGTATAAGCATATCAGAGATGTAGTACATCCTAACTGCGACGGGAACAGGCGCAAAGAGTAGTAGCAGTAACTGTTGCTACGACGTGGAACCAGGGTTTTCGGATTTTAAATAATAAGAAAAATCAAATTTGAACAAAATTGAAGCAAAATCGATTTTTTTGACAAATTCCATCCAAACCGATTTTTTTATGACCGATTCGTATTCCTACCGCCCCCATCGATAAATCCGAAATTATCGATTTTCAACCGAAATTCGGAACACCATGGGAACCTGCTCATGGCCACCCGTGCCTAAATGGCTAGTCGTGTGAGTGTACATTCAGCTTATTAGGGTTCAAGTCTTAGATTTGAGCTGATATTCATTAATTTTAGGAGTATACACACGTGGGAATCCATTGAGAAAACACATGTTCATGCTCCCTAAGGCATTGGCTGCCGTCTATAACTTTTCTAGCATGAGGGGATACATACGCGTGTGTGCCGATGGTGTGAGTGTCATATGTGTTAAGTGTGTACTGCTAATTGAATTGATGAGAAATATTGTTGCTGGGACGTAAGTAGCAGAATTTTTTAGAAAACAATATTATTTTAAAAAAAATTACAAAACTAGGTAGTTATCTAAAAAAATTACAAAACTAGATTTTTATCGCCATTTCAAATAACGACAAGCTCATGTCGCCATTTCCATTGGCGACACGCTCATGTCGCCAATGGAAATAGTGGGGGTGTTCCTGTCGCTAATTGAATTGGCGACAGGGCATTGTTGCCAATTGGAATGGCGATAAGGGGCTGTCGCCAATTCAACTAGCAGCAGGAGGACTCTGTATTTTATGTTTTTAATTTATGTGTAGCAGAATTTATAAATTATTACAAGGTTGTTTTTAAAATGTGGTAATTCTTTTAAAGGTGCGGCGGAGGGCTCTGTAATTCTTTTTATAAATTATGTGTATTTTTTTAATTTATGTGTAGCAGGCCCCATAGCGTGGAAGTAGCCACGCTCGAACCCACAGCGTGACAATCCTATCTTGTCACGTCACTAGAGTTGGCGTGACATGGGCGGACATTATTTAAAGGTGTTCTCGGATAATGACATCTTATCATTTGGTGCGGCGCCCTGTGTTATTACCCCGAGGGTAATCATGTTTAGGCATACAGATTATTATTCGTTTGTCCGGTAGAATACCGCTCCAATGAATAATAAGTTTTACCAAAGTTAACATAGCAGAACAATAAGATAGAAAATATACTTTATTACAACAGGTAGCCACGCAAGGCTATGGTCTTTAATACAAGTATTTAATTACAACTGAAAACGGGCCAAATCCCCTCGCTTGCTTGCCCTGCTCCACCGGTCGTCTACTCGTCTCACCCGCCGAATAGGGTGTCCACCTCACCCTGGTCCTCATAGTGAGCATCCTAGCCTCCTGCGGCCTCCTTGGCACCTGCGTATCCTTCATCCCACTCGAGGTAATCCCTGGTTGGACTAGTATCTACAAAGTAAGTAATAGCAAGAATGAGTACTAATGTACTCAACAAGTATTTATTAGTAATGATGCACTGTATGACTATTATTTGTTGATTATCATATTTTTCTAGCTCATCTCTTTTTCTGGAAAATAACTTACTGAGATTTAAGTGACAATTTAAATTCTGAAAAGACTACTTATCACTTGGCGAGAAGATAGACCCCTAGCGGTCACCGCAGACTCCAATCCAGGAGATAGGCATGAATTCATGGTTTTATATAGTATTACGCAGGTTTTATACCACTTTACCCATAGCTACTCTGAGCTCTATTTACGCTAGGTCTCCCGTATTTCCTTTGATGCGATATCAAGTTCAGAATACGGAACGTTTTCCAAGTTACGTTATTAAGTCTCTACCCATTATTTTTCGTCGGTGTCCTAGGACGCTCACCCAGTCCTCCATCGAGTTTTAATAGTGTTGGTTGGGCCAGTTATCCCCGCACTCAACACTCTACATGCACTACTATAGCGCCTTGGATCCCCCACTTCCAGACTCTTCCTATCGGTCTTAGGTTCCTCCATAACTCACACGATATATTACTTACCCGATGTGGAGAGTATAGTAACGTAACAAGATAGCATTTTCTACCGTCGAAAATTGGAAATGGTTGGCACTTAAATATGACCTCTTATTCGAGTGAGAGTTTTATTGGTCCTTATATATTATCAATATGTAAAGGGTCCCACCTCTTCCCTCTCTTTCCTGCCAATGGCCCCCTTTACCATCCTAATATTTCTTTTACAACATAGTTGCTCATCTCAGCTGTACTTAATCTTTTAAATTATGCTCTTAAATCTATTTACTGTCAATACTACTTTCTGCAAAATAGCCATAAAGTTGTGCTTGTTCAAGCCTTGTATGAATACTATTTGCATACATTTCCCTACAACTTGTTGAGTACTTTATGTACTCACAGCTATACGTCATTTGTTGATCAGTCCCTGCAGAAGAACCAGGGAACTCAGAGTTCTACGAGGAGGAATACTTCAAGGCTATGCGAACTAGGATGCATTCTCCACTCGATTGTCTGTGGATATATCGGTTAGCTACCACGAGTTTGTTTTATTCCGCTGCAAGTCTACTCTGTTATCTTTAGCCCTACGTGGCAAATCTGTAAACCTTGATTGTAAAGTCTTTTTTGCTACTAAGTAATATTAATTTGTTTGCTTTTTAGATATTTTGTTGTATGTATATGATTTCATCGATGTTGCAACTGTGTGAGCTAGATACTGATCATGGAACTAGTTCAGAATACACAAAGGGCTCAGATCCATTGGTCCGGGATCCCGACATGTCGCTAGTTCAACTGGCGATAGGTAGTTGGACTGGCAACAAAGAGTAAAGAGGGTCTCTATCGCCAATTGAAATGATAACAGGAGTCTGTTGTCATTCGAAATAACGATAAATATCTAGCTTTGTATTTTTTTAGTGACTACTTAGTTTTGTAATTTTTTAAATAATATTATTTTAAAAAATCGGTATTTAACGTACGCACATCGTAATCATGAGATCCACAGCCCCCGGTCAGACCAGGCCAGGTGCGCGCGCGATGCCATGCCAGCCTGGCTCGCTCCTCCGCGCCCGCGTGCGCGCCGAACCCTGAAACAGCGGGGCGCGCACACGCCTGTCCGCCTCCTCAACGTCGTCTCCCCCGCGTCGCGTTGCGTCGACGAGAGAGACAAACTCCAAATCCAAAACCCAACCGCTTGCTTGCTTCCACTCCCCGCAAGTCCGCAACTGCTGCCTCCACGGATTCCCCCTCCCTCTCACTTGCTTCCTACGGCGAGAGCGATGGGCGCCGCCGCGGGTTGCCTCCACTGCCTGTCGCTCAATCGACGGCCGCGATGAGCTCGACGGAGGCCAGGGCGGATCCGGGCCCCGAGGTGGTGGTGGTCACGTGGCCAGAGCTCCGGGACCGCCTCGCGGGGGTTGGCGGCCTCGCCACGGAGCTCGCCGCCGCGGCAGAGGTCCGGGCGGCCCTGGCCCGCCGCCTCGAGGCCGCGCTCGAGGTGCGTGTCCCGCGAATGCGCGCCCGCATGCCCGCGTCCGAATCGCATCTCTGGCGTGGCGTGGATTGGCTTGATTGGTGGATTTGGTGTGGTGTGGTGGGGGCGCTGATGTGCTGTGCTGTGCTGCAGGTGAGGAGGGAGTCGCTGCGGCAGGGCGCGGCGCTGGACGAGATGAGGTGGCGGCTGGAGCTCCGGCGGCGGCGCGCAGAGGAGGTCGTCGTCGGCAGGAGGAGGGCGCACGTGGGCGTCGAGCGGCGAAAGGAGCAGCTGCATGCGCAGATCGATCGGGTGCTGCCGTTCTCCAGGGCCCTCGCCGCCGCGCACCGGCAATTGCAGGTAATTGAAGCAATCCGTTTTTGTGCCGATGAAAAATGTTGCGAATTTGCATTGGGAGTAGCAGCTTTTTACTCCGAGAGCATGTGTTGATTGATTGCAGGAAGCCAAGGAATTGTTATCTGGAGAGAAGGCGCGCCTGGAGGATCTGCAGAGGCCGCTTAGGATGAGGCAGCAGTGCATGATAGGCCAGGTTGCTGCCTTGTACCCTGTGAGGGTCTTCCATGATCTGCCGCATGCAGAAAACCATCGTGCCGATACTAATGGTGTGAATCCAGAACTCATGTCTCTATTGTTTATTCAGTGGCCTAATGTTGAATCTGCCTCATCGTTGTGATTAAATTGCTCTGCTCTCACCTCCGTGATATTTATGCCTATGGTGGGACTCTAGTTTAGTGTCCGATTTGCTAGTCTGGCTGGAGAGACCGCTCTCTGCACTCTGCAGACAGGGAGAACCGCATGAGTGCAGCAGCTACTGCTTAAAACCTTCAAACATAAATATTTACATCTCAGTTTTCACACAACTTGTTTATGATATTTCTATGCAAGGATTGCTGGTATGCACATTGTTTTTAATACGATAATTTATGGAAAATAATTGATCCCTGAATCGCTTTTTGAAACCATTTGTGATGAGATGACAGAACACTTTCAGGAGAGCAAGGAACACTTTCAGAAGAGAGTGGAACACTTCCAGGAGAGAATGGAAACGGAACACGTTCACTCAGTGTAATCAAATCTCCACAAGTACGTCCTTTGATGTTTTTTAGTTGGCAAATTGCAAAGCATAAAAGAAAGCAGAAGAGTTACAGTGACAATGAGCTTCAGAGGTCCGCGGCTGTTCTGGGATATGCAGCACATGTAAGTTTGTCTGCCCAATGCTCTTGTACCATAAAAGTTGGCATTTATTATCTATCAAATATGAGATCCATAGTTATGGAACGAAATTCAAACAACAAAATGGCAAACCTGGGTTCTTCTCTGGCGACGGCGAGCAACGGCGGTGTCCAGAGTTAGGGTTAGGGTTCACTGAATTAGGATGGGGTTCACCAAACTCCCCGCCTATAGATCCTGGTGGCAGGTAGGACTGGTGGTGGGCGGCGAGGGTGTCGCCAGCCGTGGGTTTGTCGGCGGGGTTGGGGGCGGCGGTGGCGACGAGCCCGACGATCAGTTATGGTGTGCAGGGTGGGGTGGCAGGGGCAGGGAAGAGGTGGAGCAGCGAGGACACCACTGGCCGCTGGTGGTGGCCGGCGTGGGCGGTGGAGGCGCGGAGCTCGCCAAAGAGGAAGAAGAAGAGGGACGGGGGAGGAGGAGCGCGGAGCAGCGGGGGCGGTGGACGAGATGCGTCGCTGGTGCAATCGGCGGCGGAGAAGAAGAGGGGTGGGGGCTGTGGAGGAGAGGAGGCATCGTTGTCGAGAGAAAGATGATGTGTTGGGGCGGGGAGTAGAAGTGGCCAAATGGGCCGTGCCAGCCGGCCCAGCCCCTGCACGGGACTGTTGGCCTAGCCCCTTGCACGGCATGGCCTGGCGAGACGTGCCGTGCTTGGATCGCAACTAGCGCGGAGGAGGCTGGGCGCGGTGGGGTGCAGCCGTGGCGGCGGCGGCTGGGCTTACTTGTCCCGTCGGGCTTATCGTGCTGGGCCAGTCGTGCTGTGCCTAATCGAGCCCGGGCCGGGCCGGGCCACCCATCTGGAGGAAGACGATGTGCATGTGATGTTTGTGTCAATTGAATGGATAAGATAAGGTGCTTGAGTTGTGTCTTTGGCCAGAAAAGACATTCGGTCACAATATCTTCGATATAGCATATATGTCCCAACCTAGCTAGGCTCATTGTCGTGCTCAAAGGAGAAAATATCTAATATAAAATTATGGACAACTAACCTTTTGATATGGCATCTGATACATTTTATGCTATAGCATTCCACCAGTAGGAAAGAATATAAGAGCATAGAGTTTTTCATATATTAGTTTGGAATACGACAATAATAAGCAACGTGGCCCTTTGAAATTTAGTGGTTATTACAATGTCAAGCGTAAATAATGATAGGAGTTCAAGTTCTTCTGCCTGCATGCACCTACTAGATCTGATAGTTGATGCAATCACAAGAGTTAGAATCACCACTTGTTTATTTTGTTAATTCCTTGTAGGCAGTCTTGCTCATAGCCTCATATCTTGATGTTCCACTCCGACATCCTTTGCGTTTTGGAGGATCACGATCTTATATGAGTGATAGTTTGCCTTCAGCTGAAACAGCATCTGTTGCTTCAGCAGAACATCCAAGTGTCGACAGCACTGACTCAAAGCTAACAGAATATCCCCTTTTCCTGGAATGCCAAGAAGACTCGACTAAGGCATCCTATGCCATTTACTTGTTGCACAAGGTGTGTATTTTCCACTTGCTTGTATTCTATCTGCTTGTTTGTCGTTGCAAATTTGCAATGTTTGTTTAATCCAGTTTCCCCAGTGAACTAAAACTGCTGTTTACATTTCCATGATGGGTGGTTAGGATACGGAGCAGCTTTTGAACTACATTGGAGCAGAGAGCTCTGGAAGGCATGTATTTGGTAATCTGCGAGAGCTTATTAGGATTATACAGTCGGATGAGTATGTGTACAGATGATCGATGATCGATTCCACCATCATTATGGTTTTGGATCGCGTATGCTGTAGAGATGGGAATATACAGATTTAAGTTGGTGTTCTTTCTGTTCTTTTGTGTGATTCTTGCCTTCTTTTGCTGTGCCGAGTTTTTGTATGCACAGGAAATAGGCGCATTGGGTTTTTTTGTTAGATGAAATGATATTTACATATGTGGTTTTACATGAGCACGAGCCTCTCCATGTATATGCTTGAGGTTTCTTGGTGTTACCCTTCGAGGCTAATTAGATGTTGTATAAAAACCTTATGAGTTAATGTCAGTAAAAAAACTTTCTAACCAATATGCTGCCCTCACAGTGGATTGTGAAATTCAAGATGTACCTTCCCAGGGGATGTTTTCTATTTACATTCCCGTCTCTTAGAAAGAGACGCTAAACGATCGGACCAGACAGCTGCGGTTAGCTCGACTGCGTTACCCCGTGATTGAAACACAAGCCGAAGACCGTATCGGCCTATATCCATTCCCCACCAATGTGATCTCCATTACAGATGGACAAATCTGTTTGGAAACTGAGCCTTTTTATCGCGGAATTAGACCTCGAACGCAAGAATTTTTTCTATAATCCTGCAGAACTGTTTCTTGTGCATCCCAAAAAGGTCGACTCCGCGCCTAACTCATGACTGATTTGAGCATGGTTATCACAAGTCCAGTATTATAAAATGAAATATCACTGCAGTCACCTAACTTCATGACTGTTTTAAGCATGCTATTGTTCTGTGAACAATTTATAAACACATTAAAAAAAACTGAAGACCAAACAGAACTTAACTAAAGTCGGTGCATTAACATCTGAGCTGTTACCATCATCATCAGTCATCAGTACACGCAGGAAGGGACGGAGTGTCGGAGACCAACGAAAAGAGTCCGGAAAGAAGCTTTCGGCACCGTCCACGATCCATCCCGACCAAAAAAGGTACAAGAAAGCAGCAGATCCCACCCACCACCACCACGCTTCCCTCCAAGATCAGACACGCAGGAAAACTCTCCGGTCTCCACCCACCGCCACTGGCTCGGCGGCTCCACACGCCCGCGTGGGCACACGTGCCACCGTCACCCACGGCCGGCGACGGCCGGAGGATTGTAAGTACCAGCAGCGGCTGAGAGGCCGCTCCCACTTCCTCCCAGTCCCACCTTCCCCCACTACCACTGTGCTGCCATTTCGTGGTTCTCCTGTTTCACTTTATTGAGCTCGTGTCGTGTTCTCCTGTGCTGTGTTCTTGTCCTTTCCGTCTTCCTTCTTCTTGGCGACCGCCATTGCCACCCGCTGCACAGCCGGGCGCGTCGGCCGGCGCCCTGAGTCTTGCCGCCCTGCGTTATATTTGTGCCACTGGTGGTGATTTGATCTGGCAATCCTCGTGTCTTACTAGCCGGCTTCTTCTTGTTCTTGACGTGTCTTTGGCTTCTTCTGCTTCTTGCTACCGTCACCCGTGAGTCCTGTCCTCTGTAACTTGTTGTGTTCCTCTGACACTTCTCAGATCTCGGATTCCGATCACCGGCTGACTAAAGGTACGATCTTATTTTGTGCTATCTACTTGCCTTTGTGATATCGTAACAGATGGCAATTGCACTGCCCAACTGTATGTTCTTGGAGATTTAGCATTCTGTTGAACTGAAAGGATCTGATTGTTGGGTTTGGGCATAGTGTTTCCAGATGAATAATGTGAATTGTGTTCTAACTTCTAAGATGTGCTTTAGCAATTATAGTTCAGCTCTATATGTTCTTGCGGATTTGTTCGTGAGGTTTGCCTTGGATTATGTGATTGGGCCATTGATCATGAGGTTAATTAATACTATCTCAACTAAGCTTCGGTATAACCTGGAGTTGTCTAGGCATCACACAAGTTATAGGTTACATGTTCTGTCTGTTTACTTCGTTTCTTGGTGAGTCTGTTAAATTAATGAGCTAATGTTGCTTGTTTGTTTTCTTCTGGTAGATTTGTGCTGCTAAGTGAGAGAGTAGTGGCCATGGGTGTTGAGGCAAAGCATGATTCGTTATGTATCAAGAGAGTTTTGAGGTCTTCTATCAGAATAAGCTACGGATGTGCTTCTGAACATTGGGTGCTCTTCAGTCTAGTACTACTGCTTTACCTGCTGTACAAATCTTCACCGGGTTTCTTCGTATTTGTTCTCTCCTCTTCCCCGGTAATTATATGCGCTACCCTTCTTCTTGGTGTACTACTAAGTTATGGGAGCGCAAACTTTCCTGAGATCAATGAAAACGGGAAGGCTCCTGCAGATATTTCAGCTCCCAAGTTTGGAAGTTTTTCCAGAAATATTCATTTTGAAGCTTATCAGGGATTTTCAGTGCCTGCATTTAAGGAGAACACAATAAGCTTCAAAGATTGGGAAATAAAGAACACAAGTTTTGGCAAGGCGGGGACTAACAGGCATGTTGAGCTGGATGATTGTGTTCCTTCGCCTCGCCACGTAATCACTCTTGAGAGATAATACATTACGCCACAGCCATTAAGCGCCACGATGCCTATGCACCTCAGCAGTTCTTCTTCGAGAGACACGGAGATGGGCGTTACATTCGCCCATCTTGCCTTCTGGGTTGACTGACGACATTCCTTAGTAGCAAGTATTTGGGAGACATGCGCCACCTCTCTTCACCTTCTACCTCTTTGCCGCCACAACTTCCTGCATGCCGTGACATGACTCACCAAGTGACTCCAACCTCGATTCTTCCTCGACGGCGACCTCCATGCCATAAATGGTTTATCGTCCTCACCCGGCTACGTTTCGGCTGACTTTACCGCCACACCTTGCCGCGGGGTGACACAACTTGCTTGCGTATTCACTTCTTACATGCAGGTGACACACCGCCGGCGACTTGACCTCTACCTTAGCTCCAATTGTCTTTCGCGGTGACACAACTTGGCGGCGCGGAGACTCAAACGAAGGTTACACTCTTTGTCAGTCTCACCGGGTGCTAATTCGCACAAAAGGCAGCAACTCACACACGAACACTCCAAGATAAAAACAAAGAACAACTCACGAGATTTTTTGCTCTGCAATCAAGCTGCAGAATTCATTTTTCTTCTCCCCTTTTACTCTAGTCAAGAGAGTACACAGACGTTGCATGCAAACGTTACATGCAATGCTACTAATTGCACCCAGGCCACTAATTGCACGGCAATAAACGCACAAGTTACCTCCACGCACACTACTGCTTGCAGTTTCTAGCCTCATGCATAAACAAGAAACTGAAATGTAATTGCTGGCAGTTACCAAAATATAAAAGATGCAATCAAAGGATTAATCAACAAACACCCCCTAATCCTTGACGCGATTTCTTGATTTCGTCGACGTCGCTGGCCATGTTGCTATCGTTGTAGCCGACTCACCGTTGCGGATCGCCCGCAACCTCTTGCCACGCGTAGAGACTTTCTCCTTGTTGACACATGCAGCGGCCCTTCTTGCACGACTCATCGCGCCATTGACGGTTTTCAACACTTATCTTCAAGAAGTTTCGTTTTTCTATTCGGCACGGGTTAGCAACACAAACTCCCTTTATGTGTTGCCGAACCTACGCAGCCGCTTCTCTACTATATGGTGCACTATTTGAGGGACAGTAGAGTCGCCCTCGCCACGTAATCACTCTTGAGAGATAATACATTCGCCCTGGCCATTAGCGCCACCGCAGCCTATGCACCTAGCAGTTCTTCTTCCAGAGACACGGAGATGGACAGTACATTCGCCCATCTTGCCTTACCGGTTGACGACGACATTCCTTAGTAGCAAGTATTTGGGAGACATGCCGCCACCTCTCTTCACCGCTACCTCTTTGCCGCCACAACTTCACCGCCGGTGACATGACTCACCGAGTGACTCCAACCTCGATTCTTCCTACGACGACGACCTCCATGCCATCGTCGTTTATCGTCCTCACGCCGACTCGTTTCCCGACAGCTTTGCACCGCCACACCTTGCCGCTGGTGACACAACTTGCCGGCGTATTTCACTTCTTCACCGCCGGTGACACACCTCGCCGGCGACTTCGACCTCTACCTTAGCTCCAATTGTCTTTCGCCGGTGACACAACTTGACGGCGACGGAGACTCAAACCGAAGGTTACACACTCTTGATTACTCACGCTTTCTCGTGGACACAACTAACACAAGAAGACACGCGAGTACTCTAGACACACGCTTTCTTGTGGACACATCTAACACAAGAACTCACGCGTACAACATGCATGGACTCAACTACATGCACTTACATAGGACGTGTCCATGAAAACGGACTCAGCGCCTCCACGTCCACGCGTGCACGTTGTGTGTTGCTTCAGCAAGTGCTGAGCGGACACCGCTTCCGCTTCGCCCACATCGTCATTGCTGCACTCCACATGCACCGAGCGGCGAGGTTGTTTGGGCGCTCGTGCATACCGCATCACGAGGCCTCGCAGACCTTGATGCACTTGTACTCCTTCTGCGCCCGGTTCACCTCCTTCTTTGACACCTGTACCTTGACCAACGCCCTCGACGACGCAGTGCCAGCAGTGATGCTGCCGCTCTTGCATATCACCTAAGCCGTCGTGCTCGCGCCGCCGAGAGCCGCGATTACTGACCGAGCCAGCGACCGCCTCGATCGAGCCTCCTCGCTAACTACCATGCCACACCGCCAGCGCTGGGTCGTGCCCCACCGTTGGCGCCACCGGGTGAGCACTCTTCTCACATTAAACCTCGCTCTGATACCAATTGTCAGTCTCACCGGGTGCTAATTCGCACAAAAGGCAGCAACTCACACACGAACACTCCAAGATAAAAACAAAGAACAACTCACGAGATTTTTTGCTCTGCAATCAAGCTGCAGAATTCATTTTTCTTCTCCCCTTTTACTCTAGTCAAGAGAGTACACAGACGTTGCATGCAAACGTTACATGCAATGCTACTAATTGCACCCAGGCCACTAATTGCACGGCAATAAACGCACAAGTTACCTCCACGCACACTACTGCTTGCAGTTTCTAGCCTCATGCATAAACAAGAAACTGAAATGTAATTGCTGGCAGTTACCAAAATATAAAAGATGCAATCAAAGGATTAATCAACAGTGTTCCTCTTCCAAAGTTAATTGATCAAGGAGATGGGAGAGTTGATGCACGTGATAGACTCGAGGAAGAGCTCACTTCTATTCTTTCCATGGTGACACTGCACCAAGAGGTTGGTATGGAGAAATTCATGAAGGATAATCAGGTTCAAGAGTCCAAAGATCCATTTTCCAGCAAGGATAACGGCGATAAGTATGCTGACTTGTGCGAGGATGTTCATCAGAGTAGAGTTGATGGGAAAGAGACAACATTGGGCTTATGTTCTTCCAGTGAGAATGATAGGGAAGATGGTGAAATGGCGGCGAAGGCAAATCGAGATAGATTATTAACAGATTCACAAAGTGATGAGGTGGGAGAGGTTTCGGAAGATAAGCCAGCTGAGAAGCCAGCAGGTGCTTGTAGATGGGGCCGTGCTTTTTCTGTGCGTCAAAGGAAGAAGCGTGCTGATCTAAAGATTGAGGCTATCAATGATGCTGTGGAAAACCAATTAGACCCTTCTCTATGTTCACCATTTGCTAGAGTTGGCAGCCATGATGGTTCATCAGGTTTTGATTCTGACAAGGCAGAGAGGTCCTCTCCTGATGCTTCTGTGACTGACATTGCTCCGGTGCTCGAAGAGATTGGCCCTCTTTTAGGTGCTGACTTTCCCAGTCCCGATCCCATTGCCAATGATGGTTCAGGCAGCGATTCCAACTTCTGCCCTCAGGAATGTCAAATTGACAGTGATAGTAACGATGAGTCTGATATTAGTAAGGCCAAAAATAATGGTAAGGATGGTGAGAAGAAGGGTGATGGCAATGAGCCTGCATTTCTTTGGACGGCTAATGACGAGAAGAATTTCATGGATCTTGGGTACTCTGAGGTGGAAAGGAATCGTAGGTTGGAGATCTTGATGGCTAAGAGAAGATCAAGGAAGAACATAAGATTTGATCTCGACAGGAACTTGATAGATCTTGATGGAAATGATGTTGCCGGGAGTGCAGATGGATTTTCACGTTTTCATATACAAGTCCAACCTATTTCAGTACCGAAGAGAAACCCATTTGGCCTTCCTTCTGATACTGATGAGGCAACTATTCCTGGCTCAGCTCCTTCTATTCTGCATCTGCGAAAGAATCCGTTTGATCCCCCTTTTGAACATTCAAATGATAGTGGTCTCCCTGCACATCATAACTTGGACCCTGAAGAATTTATGACAGTTTCCCATCGAGACGTGTTCTTCAGAAGGCATGACAGCTTCAACTTTGGCAGCCAGGAGAGAAATCTTTCTAGGTTTAAGCCATATTTTTTCCATGAGCCAATGAACTTTGAGGAAGCAAGCACAAGCAATTTCCAGAGACAGTTTGGTGACAATAGTGTGTCTAAACTGAGCGTTGTCACTGAATCTGATACCATTTCTTCGGCTGCTGATCAAGAGGACCACAATGACCCCATCAAAAAGGATATCATTTGGGAACATGCATCACCAGACCTGCTAACACAGGAAAGTGATCTTGGATATGTTGGAAGCCAACGCTCAGATGGTATCAATTTTGTGGATGATGAAACTCTGAATGCTGTCATGAGTGGAATGGAGTCTGAGCCAGCGGAGAATACTTCAACGTAGGTTTTATCACGCCGAAGTCCATAGATACCTCCACGCAGCATTCAAGAATCTCTCTGATGGCAACGCTAAGAATGTTGAGGAGAGTAAAGCGAAACTAAACCATAGATAAATGTCCATAACAGGCTTATTGAAGCCTTTTGTCAGTCAAAGTGTTTGAGATGCAAGAGCAGAGGAACTTCTTGTAGACTTTGCTCATGATGCATACTCTCTTTTTTTCTTCTTCTTATTTTATCTGATGAAGTGATTTGCGTTCTTCAGATACAAGCATAGCTCAGAACACAAGGTTTTTCTGTACATTTTTGTGAATGCAATTGAATAAAACATTATACAATTACGGTGGTTTCATTATTTTCAACATAACCGTTCAGGGTTAACTAAAAATACAAGTATTCCATTGGAAAATGCAAAGCTACGTGCATGTGCACCTGAATCTACTATTCCATTTCATCTATAGAAGGTTGAATACTTGCATTTGCATGCTTTGGCTGGCACGCATGAATTCCAGCACTTGATTCCGGTTTGCTTGTATCAAGTTTTTCAACTCTGACGCAATCTGGAGCCACACTAGGACAGTGACCAGCTGCGCTAGAGTTGGATTGGAACTTGGGCATTCTTGTCTTGTGGGAAAATTCTTTTCGTCAGTTGGAAGCATACTTGGATGCCAACAAAAAGGCTAACCTTTCAGTCCTTAATGCCATGTCAGCTACAGCACACACACACACACACACACTTGCTTGAATGACAAAGCACTTCCCTCTTGGAGTCACACAATTCAAGGAGAAACCGAATAAAGTCCCCAAAATGACCCATTCATTCGTGCATGCAGATGCAGATAAAGAGTGCTTTTGCAAGTCCAAAGAAACCCATGCATGCCTGCCTTGATCGATCGCCGCATTTCAAGAACAGATTCTTCTCAACTTTCTTGTGGCGGAAGATAGCATGTCTCGTACTCTCATGCGTGAGAGACTCATCATTCGTTCATGCATGGCCTCACAAAGAAACCCTTTATTCATCCATAAGCAACTGTCAGTGACTGATCGAATGATCACGAAACGGAAGAAATGGATGCGATCGATCCATACCGGTTTAGGCCCCGGTTGGCCAGGAATTACGTAAGAATAAGACCTCGATTTGCAGGAGTGCTGGATCAGTCAGCCAATCACTCGTATCAGAGCTGACAACACATAAACCGTCACATCTTGGCTCTTTGCACTGTGCGGTTGCTTCAAGGCGTGTTTTTTTTAATGGCGAGGCACCCTGGAATCAAGCAAACCACGCGAGCTGCTACCTTGGTCCAAGAAACCATACCCATAGCCATAGGGTAGAACAGAGAGGATTGTGGCATCATGTGGCAGCAGTCAGTCAGATGTGTTTAATTAGTGGGTGGGTGCATCATGTGAATCATGGTATCATTGTGTTGGTGAAGTTGTCTCTTGAGGGAAGCTTCACCTCAACCCAATGGAAAGGAAGTTTCATCCAAAAGCTCCAAACATCCCATTTGAAGTTTCAAAACATTAATTCAAGTACTTTTCATATTTCCTTTGCTTGCATGACACCACCCAATTCGTACGGTTATTTTTCTGCTCTCTCTCTCTCTCTCTCTCAATAGTTGTAACACGCATTTCTTTTCAAGATTGACATATGTCCATTGCTGAAAGTCAAGGTAGCGTGCCTAGGGTAGTGCACTTATTGTTCATGTGAGCTTCATTATATTCATTTCTAGCTTTCACATTTTAAGCCTGTTCCATTTTTCTGAAGCGATGAAAATAGTTGTTTTAACTTTTCAAGATCGAGTGACTTCAATCAATGCAAGAGCAAATACACAGCTACCCTGCCCTCAACCAAAGAAGTGGGCCCTCCGTGTCAGCTGCAATGTGTACAAATATCTACGACTGGAGGGCCCACATCCCCAGCAAAGTCTGCACAACCCCATGTACCACTCCTGCCATCTCAGTCCCCTGGCACCATGTAAATCCATGTGAGCTCACCACCCCTTTGCTAGGGCGAAAGAAGCACCAGACTTTAATGCTAACAGTAAAAACTGCAGCCATCTGCTGCTGATCTTCGCATTGACAGGACTACAACCTGCATTGCATGCACCAAACTGGGAAATATTCCTTTTTTTTACCCTTCGAAATAACAGTATTAGAAACGGGTATTAGCCAAAATAACACATTTGCAGTCGCAATTACAAAAATAACGTTCTCGTTCATCGATCACGGGACGAACAAACCGCGGGCCGGATGGACGAGGCGCTACGTGTCGGCCCACGGTTTGTCCGTCCCATAACCGTGCGGACGAGAGAGTTGTTTTTTGCAATCGCGGCTGCGATGACATCATTTATACCGATGCCGCTTTAAATAGTGTAATTTAGGCAAGAAAAAATAAACTCAAAAAAATGCAAGGATGAGCTGAGCTCATTGGCAAAGAAAAAGGGGCCACATGCTGACACCACCAGGAGGTGTGTGTAGATGTAGTGCACTGGTGCAGTGTACATCTCCATTCTGATCACTGACCACTGCCTGTTTTGGAGAAGCTCACACAAGTGTGCCGACATTGCAAGAGCCCCACAAGTCTTCCAAGTTTGTACATTAGTGGATACCTACATTGTTAATTTGTTATCATGCATGCATGCATGCCTTGATCTTTGGATTAGCATGCATAATTGTTCATTACTAGGTGTGTATAGCTGTAATACACCAGGTAAGGTAGGCGGTACTAATTAAGCAGTAGAAACTGCAGTGACCGGCTGTCGGCACGCTCGAGGATGAGAAAAGCTCCGGCCCGGCCGCCAACTTTGCGTCAGGTGGCTCTTGGCAGATTCTGCATGCTAGCTCGCCGAGAAAAGTTTTGCAGCTCGCACCAGTTCGTCCTGCGTTAATAACTATGGACTACATGTAATAGTAGGATGAGATTTGAGAGGGATAGGTGAGACATGTTTTGGTTTATGAATGTCCTGATCGTCCTACAGAAACTTAAATTATTACAGATGGAGATTAAAGTGCTTTATCAACCTTCCTATTTTTACTGAACCAGTTTAATTCTGTTTCTTTAGGTTATATTAAAATCCAACACACAAGTCACGAATGACCCACAAAGCCATAATCTGGTACGAATCGAGCTCAGGTCAGTAAACCGATTATCCGGACGGTTCGGACCAAAGCAGAAAGACACCTTGCTGTTACATGTCAAATTCCCCTGGCGAATCAAACAACTCCTTTTCAGAGTAGATTTGATGGCATGCAAATACAAGCTGCAAATCAGAAGTAGAAAATGACGCAATGGCATTGACATGGTGGTGGCCTTGCGCCGTTTCTGTTTTGCATAGCCGTTCATGTCGGCTTCGACCAGTCTGAACATACCAACATACCATTATGCCCCGTACGTGGTAGAATCCATCTCACCATCACAAACAAAAGAGAGAGTGAGAGAGAGAAAGAGAAAGAGAAAGGAAAAAGCACCGCAACTACCGCGTTTTCATAGGCTCGGCGTGTCAGTTCTCTCCTGCTGATGTTTCGTTGTTTTTTGACCGGTTGTGCCACTGTGTGATGCTTGAGCTTGACCTGTGGTTGATGGTGAAATTCCTTTCTCTGTTATTATTCGTCGAGATTCATGCTCTCCAAAGTTGTTACGCAACTGGTTTTTGTTCCTACCTTGCAGCCCTCAAATGACTTTTGTGACACTCAAAATCAGATATTCGTAAAAGTCGACTGAAATGTGTTAGAATTGTACATTTGTACCCTCTTCGTTTCATCCTATAATGCATAATTTGGCTGCAAAAATGCAATGCATACATTTGAATTTAATAATCTCTTTTGCCCCTATTTATCTTTCCTCTGTCTTCAGCATATAATCACATACTATAAACGTTCGCACACCCCGTTACCAAGACATTTATACCAGGATATGAGATATCATGACCTTGTTCGTGCATAAAATTTTTGGGGCCGGCTAACCTACGATCCCTAAAATTTTCTTAAAACCTATACACTGGATCATCGTCCAATGATTTCTGCTTTTTTATATTGAACAATTCTAAATTAGACAAAAGTAAATCTAGATGAACTCTACAAATACGAAAATAAATAGAACTAAAAGTTACAGTAGAGCTATGCTAAAATTACACGTACTTGATAATGCAATTTTAAGTTTAATCTTGCATAATTGTAGGTGATTGGATTTTTTTTAAAAAAATTAGGTGTCTGAGAGCTAGCAAAAGCAAAAATTTATTTGTTGTATAACTTTTTAACATGTCTGCTTTGTAAAATGACGTCTTATGAAGGTCTTTTTCTGCCATTAGAAAAGACACTAAAGAAAATGTTTTACTTTTTAAAACATACTCTCGTTTCCTCGGTTTAAAAAACAAGTTATTTTAAACATTAGCACGGTGCTCAAAATGCAACATTGACCACTAATTACTATTATGAAGTATTAGTAAAATCCAATAAAAGTATAATATTATGAAAGTAATTTTTGATATGAATCTACACATATAATTTTTATCTATCTAATCTAAATATTCAAAAAAAATATTAATAGTCAAAATTTTCAAAGTTTGACTATACATGTTTTGAAATTTTCAAAGTTTGACTGTATATAGTTTGAAACGACTTATTTCCGTGGAGGGAGGAGTGTGTTACAAAGAGATTATTACAGAATTAATTTAAACCCCATCACGGCTTCACCAACCCACCCACCCCGCTGCCGCTGACGTGGACTAGACGGTGCGGAGCCGTTACTTAACGGCGCACCACCACCGCCGAGACAATATTAAAGCCGCGTCGAGTGGTGAGAGAAGAAGAGTAGTGGGTAGTGGCATAGCATTTCCTCTGCACAACAAAACTGTCGCTGAGAAAGAACAAAAAAAAAAAGGAGAGAGGGGAAGTATCCCTGATTTCTCATTCCCTAAACCCTAATCTCGCTGAATTCGCACCAAAAGCCTCCCAAATCGAAGCTCTTGGGTGCTCCGGTTGGTGGGAGGAGCTGCGCTGCGCTGGGTTTGGTGAAAAATTGCAGGTTTTTTGGGCTAGAAGCCGCCAGTTCAGGCTGTTTCTCGGGGCGGTTTCCTGGGCCAGGTACTGTACGGTGCTCGCCGGAGCTGGATCCGGCCGTGTTCCGGCGAAAAATCGGTTTTTGGGAAGGGTTGGTGCAGCCTCCCGCTCGATTTGCTCGCCTGAGTTGGTCCACGGCTGCAGTGGTGGCGATTGAGGTATACCATTGTAGGATTTGTTTTGCTCAGTTCTTGATTTGAGGTTCTTGTTGATTTTTTTTTCTCGTACTTTTGATGCGTGGGGTTTTAATATCTTAACCAGTCCATTCATGTTCGTTTGGTCGCTCATCTGTGTTCTTACTGCCGTAGTTCTTGTTCTTGCTTTGTTCAGATAGTTGCGTCAATTTGACGGGCTGTTGCGGGAGCCATTCGGAGAGACCGAGGTTGAGCAGCTTGTTCGTGGCATTTCCGTAGCAAGATAGCACCCCATTTCTCGGCAGTCTTGGGGGCGTTTGATCTGCTGCGTGGCACGAAAGGCGTGACCTTTCAGTTGCGCGATGCATCCCAAGGCTCGAATCCACGCGGACCCGGTGCTCGAATTCGAGGTCGACCAATTCGACTGCCTGCCGGATTCGCTCGTCCTGCTGATAGTCAATAAGGTTGAGGATGTGCGGTCGCTTGGCCGGTGCTCCGCCGTGTCGAAGCGGTTCTACGGACTTGTTCCCCATGTCCATGATGTGTATGTCAAGATTGACCGTGTTGTGACGGTTGATGGCGACGCGGAGGACGCGCTCAACCTATCCTCGCCGAAGCCACGGAACATCCTCTCGCACTTCCTGAAGCTGATGCTGTTCACAATCATCAAGCCGTTCCACAACATGCGCAGCCCAAATGGCACTGGGCGGCCGCTCTTCCCGCAGCTCGCACAGCACTCCCCAGCGCAGGTGCTCCGGAACTTTACGCACATCCGGAATCTTCGGATCGAGCTCCCCTCCGGGGATGTGGGGACCGAGGAGGGAGTTCTCCTGAAATGGCGGGCAGAGTACGGAAGTACACTTCAGAATTGTGTGATTCTGGGGGGTACCAGGGTTGACCGCAAGCCTGTTGGTGCAGAGCACGAGCCATCGTCGGAGGACAATGGAAGCATGCCAGAGTCTTTCTATACCAATGGCGGGCTGAAACTCCGTGTCGTGTGGACAATCAGCTCTCTGATTGCAGCATCAACGAGGCATTATCTTCTCAGGTCAATCATCAAGGACCATCCCACACTTGTGAGCTTGGTCCTGACTGATGCCGATGGCCAGGGCACACTGTGCATGGGAGCAGAGCAGCTGAAGGAGTTTAGAGAAAATCAGTTGTCGGCCTCAGCATGTTCCAACAGGACTCAGGTCCCAGCCTGCAACATGAAGCTGAAATATGCTCCATATCTCGAGCTGCCTGGAGGCATTGCATTGCAGGGCGCCACATTAGTTGCTATCAAGCCCTCATCCGAGGGAAGCAATGGCGGCCATACTAGCCGTAAGGAAACGGATGCATTCCTCTCTGGAGCGTTTGAAGGACCATTCAAGTTTGCTGTGAAGCCGCTGATGAAGAGACGCACGTACCTTCTGGAGATGAATGGCTTCTAGATATCTCGAATTCTTCCTGGGTACCTAGCTTGTTGGTGCGGGCATGGGTCATGTAGCTGCTTTAACTTTTGATCTGTGTAATAGGTTGTGCTTGTTGTCTGTTGTGTTAGCTCTTTGTACAGTGGTGACATTTTGTTGGTTATATGAAAATCATATCAAATTAGTGTAATTTTCTCATTGCTCTCCTCTCTAATGCCATGTGGGATACTTTGCTGTGATCCAACTATTATGCAAGCTGGTTGTTTACCTCTCTTCTTACACATCCACTAATCATTTTGTTTTTGCCAGTTGAGGTGTCTGAAACGGAGATATGCATTTTCTGCCTTTTTTTTAAAAAAAAAAAAAACCAAACTAGACCAGGTAAACTATGCAACTGAGAAACCACGTGTAGTGTAGGCTTCCTCATTCCAGTGGCATAACCTTGTATTTGTTAGATATGTTTCTTGTATAGGTTGTACATTCTGATATAGTATCAGAGTCATAGCTCTTTCCTCCCCCAAAACCCTAGCCTCTCGTCTTCTTCTCCCTACGTGATCGACGTTGTTCGTCAGCCGCCGCGCCGTCCAGGGGCCCCAAATCTGCTCTGCCCCGCCGCTTCCTCGGTCTGCTGTCGCAACTCCCTCGCCTCCCGCGGATCTGACCACCGTCGTCGCTCCCGCCAACCCAGATCTGCTCTACACCCTGAGCCGACGACGGATCCGTCCTCTACCCGCGCCCCATCCTCTGCTCCGCATCTCCCCGACGACTGGTCTACTCCGCGCCCTGAGCCGACGATGACCGGATCTGCTATGCTCTTCCCCGAGTCGCCGCCACAATTCCCTCGGGCCTCCCCGGATATGGACGCTGCCCCCGCGGGCCACCTCGGGCCGACGGCGCTACTCCCCTGCCTCCCTCGAGTCGCCGCCCCTCGGTTCCGGTCGTCGCTCACAGAATCTGACCGCCCCTCCCTCGGCTTAGGCTTACCGCTCACCGGATTCAACCGCCCAACCTGGATCCAGCCGCCGCCGACGTCGGGCCGCCCTGACATCGCTGACTACAGGTTGTCCCTCTGCTCTAGATGGCTACCGCTAGTGACTCCTTCGCCATCCTTCTCCCCCATGTTCGGTTCGACAGGACAAACTTCCAGAAGTGGGCTGTTCACTTGAGGATTCACATCAACATCCACCGCCTTTTGGGTCACCTCACCGGCGAGCAACCCTATCCGCTTCACCCTACACCATCGGTTTTGCCTGCTCTTCCTGCTGGTGCAGATCAGACTGCTCAGGAGGCCACCAATGCTGCTCTGGAGGAGGCCATGTAGCTCTACTAGTCTGAGTTGCACTCCTATGAGAGATGGCAAGATGCCGAAGCTCGTGCTACCGCCATTTTAGTAGGCAGCATGCTAGTAGCTGTCTCCATGGATGTAGCAGAGCTGCTGATGATTCAGTTGATGTGGGACCGCCTCCGAGCTCACTATCAGCCGACGAGTGATGCTATGTACCTCTCCGTCGTGCACCAGGCGTACTCCCTTCAGTAGCTTGATGCCACCGTGGATGACTTCTAATAGCATATGTTTGCGGTGTGGCGTCAGCTCGACCCTTTGGGCCTGATATCTGTCGGACCTGTCCTTGGTGTGTGCGGCTTCATGCTCACCAGGAGACTCACCATCTCTACGACTTCCTAATGCATCTTCGGCCTGAATTCAAGACTGTGTGTGCTCAGCTCCTGACTCGCCACCCGCGCTGGACCTTGGTGGAGGCCCTCACGAGTGTTCGTGCTGAGGAGACTCGTCTTTGTGGCGCGGCTCAGATGCAGGCTGTATTGTCTACTTCAGCGCCCATTCCTTCATCTCCAACCATGGTCCCTCCAGCTCTCGCGACACCAGTGGTTGTTATCTCTACTACTAGTCTCTGCTGCACCTACTTCCAACGTGACGACCACATGTACCAGGGTTGCTACAAGCGGAGGGACCAGGGTCGCAGGGGTGGACGTCCACCGAAGAGCTTCGGAGGTTCTTCCCACTCAGGAGCTTCTCCAGTGATGCCACACAGCAACTCTTCTCTCTGCTCCAGTGCCTCGGTGTCGGTTCGTCCTCAGACTCCTCAGGCTCTGCTCATCTAGCTCTTGCTTCTCATCAGTCTTTCTCACCTCTGTTATCTCCCTCGTTTGGTATCTTGTCTCTGTATATGTTGGACTCTGGTGCTTCTTTTCACATGACACTAGAATTTACTCACCTCAGTTATGTGAATCCTACAACTCTTCCTTCCACTATTCAAACTGCAAATGGGACATCTCTTCCTATTTCACGCAGAGGCACCCTTTCCACTTCTTCCTTTCATGTTCCTGCAATCTCTTATATTCCCAAGCTTACTATACAGCTTATGCCAGCTGGTCAGATAACTGACCACGACTATCGTGTTGCTCTTGAGTCTAAGTCTTGTTGTGACTAGGACCATCGTACGAGGACTCTACTTGGTATTGACTCTCGGTGCTGCGATTCGTAACGTCTTTCGGAGCTCGGTTGGCTGCACCTTCCTTACGTTGTCTCCACCGGCCAGTCAACCACTACCACTGTCTCTGTTTTTGCTACGTCCTCTACTGCTTCCTTCGCTCGGTGGCACCATCGTTTGGGTCATCTCTATGGATCACGTATGTCGTCACTAGTAGATCGTGGTGTTTTTGGGTTTGTTTCTGGTGACACATCTTTACATTATATGGGTTGCAAGCTTGGCAAGTAGCTGCAACTCCCATATCCCTCTAGTGATTCATTATGTTTCTACTTATCCTTTTGATCTTGTCCACTCTGATGTTTGGGGTCCAGCTCCTTTCGTTTCGAAAGGGGGTCATCGATACTATGTGATCTTTATTGATGATTATTCTCATCATACTTGGATTTACTTCATGTCCTCTCGCAATCAGGTTCTCTCTATTTACAAGATATCTCCCACCATGGTCCGTACTCAGTTTGATTCATCCATTAGTGTTTTTCGTATTGATTCTGCTGGTGAATACATATTTGCTGCATTGCGTTGCTTTCTCACCGAGCAGGGTACTATCCCCTAGTACTCTTGTCCTAGCGTTCATGCTCAGAACAACCTCTTTGAGCGTAAGCACCGTTACTTGCTTGAGACAGCTCGTGCTCTCATACTTGCCTTTTCTGTTCCAGCTCACTTCTAGGCTGAGGTTGTCTCCACTGTTGTTGTCCTCATCAACATGCAACCTTCCACGGATCTTCAGGGTTCTACTCTTGTCGAGTGTCTCTACCGTCGAGTTCCGGAGTACAATCATCTTAGCTATTTCGATTGTGTCTGCTTCCTCCTTCAACCTCATGAGCACACCAAGTTGACTACTCAGTCAGTTGAGTGTATCTTTCTTGGATACAGTCTTGAGCATAAGGGTTATCGCTGCTACTGCTACGATCCTGTTGCTCGTCGAGTGAGGATATCTCGAGATATCACCTTTAATGAGTTTTGACCATACTACCCTCACCCCCTGCTATCAGTTCAGATTCTTTTGTTGAGTTGATCTCCTTTCCGACTTTTCCTGACTCTCAACTTTACACTTCTATTTCCCTTTCTTCTATCTCCACTTGTTCTATCTCCTCCAGAGTTTCCTTCCAGCTCTTCTATTGAGATTCCCCCTTTCCCTTGCATTACTCTCACTGTCCTCGGCCTACCCGTCCTTCTATAGTTAAACCTCCGTCTTTGTTGGACCCGGCTCCCCTATCTTCATCCCCGTCCTTGCTAGGTCATGCTCTACCTTATCATCGTAAATACGTTCTTCGTGATCGTCGTACTGCCAGGCCTCCTGAGCGCTACGGCTTCACAACAGCTGCTTTTTCTGATCCTACGACCTACCGTGAGGCTACTGCATACCCTGAGTGGTAACTCGCGATGTCTGAGGAGATTGTTGCTTTGGAGCGTATTGACACTTGGAATCTTTTGCCCTTACCTACACATGTCACTCCTATCACGTGCAAGCGGGTGTATAAGATCAAGACCCCCTCTGGTGGCTCTCGTAAGTGCTACAAGGCCCGTCTTGTGGTGCGTGATTTTTAGCTGGAGCATGATCATGACTACAATAAGACCTTTGCTCCTGTCGTCCTCATGAATACTGTTCGCACTCTCCTTGATGTGGCCTCTGTTCGATAGTGGTCCATCTCTCAGCTGGACGTCAAGAATGCATTTCTCAATGGCGAGCTGCATGAGGAGGTATACAAGCAGCTGCCCCTTGGGCATTCTGTCCCCGATGGTATGGTTTGTCACCTCCGTCGCTCTCTATCGGCTCAAGCAAGCCCCTCGTGCTTGGTTTGACCATTTCTCCTCTGTTGTCACCGCTGCTTCTTCGCCAGTGATCACGACCTTATTCTTTTTGTACACACCTCTCCTCTGAGTCAGATGCTCCTCCTTCTATATGTGGATGATATGACCATTATTGGGGATTACTCTCAGTATATTGATTTTGTGAAGGAGCGTCTCAGTGAGCAGTTGTTGATGTCTGATTTGGGCCCTCTTCATTACCTCTTTGGGATTGAGACCACTTATATGCTTCATGGCTGCTAGCTCTCCTAGAAGAAGTACATTTAAGATGTTTGAAATGTGGACAACATTTTAATTCTAGAATTTAGTATGAGGCAAAGATCACAAATAACTAGAGATGCATAAAATGATATCAATGGCAGACAACTCATTACACTTCTAAATATACACAAGAATAGGACTATAATAGAATAAAGTGGTCTTACAACCAACTTACAGTCGGGTTCGATGTAGAACAGGAAATAGCGCAGACTTGAAGTAGTGGTCATAGCGCAGATCATAAATGATGCAGCGAACGAGCGGTTGCACAGATACACAACTCAGAAACCTTATTAACACCCGTGCATGTGAACTCTACTATAATGGTTCGGAGATACCCGCCACCCTCCTTCGGTGCATGCCAAGGAGAAGGGGCGGCTTGGTTCAAACAACACAACCTTCAGCACAAGAGAACAGAGAGGAATTAGAAAGAAAAATAGGTGTTGAATCATCTGCCCTCATCTGGATGTCTTCAGATCCTATTTATGGTCGAGACAATTACTCTCTAGTAACTGTCAACTTAAACCACTGGTAATTACTAATTCAAAACCAATTAATGGTCATTAAGTAGTGTTTATTGATCTTGATTGTACACTGGTCTATAGCTTCAACCACTGGTCTACAGCTTCGACAGTGTATTACGACCACGCTGGTCTAAGGATCCGACCACTATTTTTCGACCACACTGGTCTATGCCTTCGACCATAATGGTCTATGGCTTTGACCATATTATTTCGACCATACTAGTCCATGCCTTCCATCACACTAGTCTAAGGCTTCGACCACACTGATCTATTCCTTTGACCACATTATTACGACCACACTGGTCTATATTTTTGACTACACTGGTCTATGCCTTCGACCACACTGTCTTGAAGTGATCTGAAGAAATCTCCAAAGGAGGTCCAAGAGGATCTCTCAAAGAGGTCCAAGGGGACCACAATGTCTGACCACACTCTCTTGGAGTGACCCGAAGAAATCTCTAAGGGAGGTCCAAGAGGATCTCCCGAAGGGGTCCAAGGGGACAACTGTGTTCCAACCATACTCTCTTGGACTGATTCGAAGAAATCTCAAAGGGAGGTCCAAGAGGATCTCCCGAAGAGGTCCAAGGGTAGTCTAAGGAAAACTCTCACTGGTCATATGAGACACTTGTTTGAGAGAGAAATGCACAGTTAGCAAAAAAAAACCATGAATACTTTGAAATTTCAGGAATGAATGAGTCTTTACAAATAAAGGCCCAATTCTAACAACCCCCACCAATTCCATGGCAAGCAGCAAAAAGAATGATAAAGAGTATTGTACTGAAGAGTTGTTAATATACCAGTCTTTTAGTGTAAGTCCTGTACGGGTTGAACTTGCACCTAGAATAACAAGATTCATTTTCTCACAGCTGATGAATGGACTATGCCATGAGTTCATAGCTTTTTATGATTAAATTTTACTTGAAATCTCAACTGATACTAGGCTGTTAAAAAACCAAGCCTATCTGTAGCTTTAGTTAGTTATATTCCCTTATCCGCTCATGAGTTTTTTCTAGAGAATGCCCCTATTCTCATGAACTATGACCTCAGTTAAGCTCAAGTAGGTGTATTTATTCTAGGTATCCTGTAGGCTAATACATTAAGATTTTTTGCCATCCTTCCATACAGTTGAGAGTACTTTGTCTATTAGGACACGGGTATACATATTATTATAATGTACTCTCTTGTTTAAATATCAACTTATTTTCCCATTGCCTAAGTCACGGAATCTCCGATCAAAAAGGTATGGGTTACTGTTGAGTTGTAACTCCAATAGGCCTCATTCCCATGTCTATAGACGCAACAAAAATCTCCTTCTGTGCTAGCCCCTTTGTGAAAGGGTCTGCCAGATTTTTCTCAGTGCGAATATAATTCACAGTAATCACTCTGGAGTTCTTTATTTTTCTGACAAATTTAAGCCTACGCTTCACGTGTCTGGAGGACTACATATTATCCTTAGTACTTGTAACCTTAATCAACATTGTTTGATTATCACAGTACGTTATGATTGCCGGTATTGGTTTGTCAACTAGTGGTAAGTCCAACAGAAGCTCTCTAAGCCATTCAGCCTGAACAGTAGTTGTGTCCAGTGCTACAAGTTCTGCTTCCATGGTTGACTTCGTCAATATGGTCTGTTTACACGACCTTCATGAAACTGCAGCACCTGCAAGGGTAAACACATACCCACTTGTAAGTTTGATCTCATCTGTATCCGATATCCTATTTGAATCACTATATCCTTCTAATACATATGGATACCCAGTATAGTGAATTCCATATGAGGTTGTGCCTCTCAAGTAGCGCAACACTCTTTCAAGTGCCTCCCAATGATCATCTCTTGGGTTAGAAGTAAACCGACTTTATTTGCTCACAACAAATAATATGTTTGGTCTTGTGGCACCAGATAGATACATAAGGGACCCAATAATTTGTGAATATCTCAATTGATCTTTTTCTAATCCCTTATTCTTACGAAGCATAACACTAGCATTATAAGGAGTTGAGGAAATCTTGCAGTTCTCAAAACCGAACCGGGTCAATATTTTCTCAGGATAATGGGATTGGTTCAAAGTGACCCCATCCTCATTTTTGATCAATTTAATATTTAGAATAATATCTGCCTCTCCTAGATCTTTCATACGAAAGTATCTATATAAGAAAGATTTGACCTCGTTAATAATAGTAGTGTTTGTCCCAAATATAAGTATATCATTGACATACAAACACAAAATAAATCCTTGACACCCACCGTAACAATAATACACGCACTTATCTGCCTCATTCACACAATAATAAGCAGATGTTAAAGTTTTATCAAACTTCTCATGCCATTGTTTAGGTGCTTGTTTTAGGCCATATAAGGATTTGATTAATTTGCATACCTTACTTTCCTATCCAGAAATCATAAAACCATTTGGTTATTCCATATAGATTTCTTCCTCTAACTCTTCATTAATGAAAGCTATCTTCACATCCATTTGATGAATGTGTAGCCTATGTGAAGAAGCTAATGCAATGAGCACTCAAATGGTGGTCAATCTGGCAACAGGAGAGTAAGTATCAAAATAATCCTCACCTTCTTTCTGGGTAAAACCCTTGGCCAAAAGTCTTGCCTTGTACTTATCAATAGTACCATTAGGCCTTATTTTCTTTTTAAAGACACACTTGCATCCAACAGGTTTGCACCCGATAGGACGATCAGTGATCTCCCAAGTCCCATTAGCCATGATGGAATCCATCTCGCTATGGACTGCCTGTTTCCAATACTCAGCATCAGGTAATACATAAGCCTTTGAAAGAGTGTTTGGCACATCATCCATGAGATATACAATAAAGTCTTCGCCAAAGGTTTTCTTAGCCCTTTGTCGCTTGCTCCTGCGAGGAGGCTCTTCGACTTAATTGTTATCTTCCTTAGGATTGTCACAAACTGGTGGTATATCACTTATTGGTTCAGAGATAGTGGTAGGTTCAAAATTACTATTATTCAAGTTTGATTATCCTTAGTTTAAGAAGTATTGCCTGTAGTTCTCATAAGATAAATATCCTCAAAAAATGAAGTATCTCTAAACCCCGTTATTGTGTTAACAATAATCTCATGAGTTTCTTATTTTACTACTAAAAATCTATAGGTCGTGCTGTTATGAGCATATCCCAGTAAGACACAATCGACTATTTTAGGTCAAACTTTCTCTTTTTCTGCAATGATATATTTACTTTTGCCAAACACCCCCAAGTTCGCAGAAAGTTAACGTTGGGTTTTCTCCCCTTCAATCCTTCATACGGAGTAATCTCACACCTTTTAGTGATTACTCTGTTTAGGAAGAAAGTTGTTGTCAGTATAGCTTCCCCCCATCATATCTTAGGCATACCGGCACTCTCCAACATGACATTCACCAAGTCTGTTAGTGTTCGATTTTTCCTCTCAACCACCCCGTTTGATTGGGGTGAGTATGGTGGTGTAACTTCATGGATTATTCCATATTCAGAATAAAATTGGGAGAATTCATGAGAGATATACTCTCCTCCACGATCAGATCTTAGTTTTTTTAATTTTCTTTTCTAGTTGGTTCTCAACCTCGGTCTTATAAACTTTAAAGTAATTTAAAACTTCATCTTTTGTTTTCAATAAATACACATAACAATATCGAGATGCATCATCAATAAGAGTTAGAAAATATCTTTTGCCTCCTTTAGTTAACAATCCATTCATCTCACACAAGTTAGAATGGACAAGATCTAAAGGTGCCGAGTTGTTTTCTCTCCTGTAACCCCTTAAAGGGTTTTCGATGTTGTTTCGCTCGCACACAAGTTTGGCACTTTGATCCTTCGATAATTTTACATTTTGGAATTAAATCTAATCTGGACATTCTAGTAATACTATCAAAACCAATATAACAAAACTGAGAGTGCTATATATTGGCATCGCATTTATGCAAACCAGTTGCAACATTCAGACTATAACAATACTCTAAAGTACTTATGCGAAACAAGTCTCTGCTCTCATAGCCTTTACCAACAAAGTTACCAAACTTAGACATTATAATTTTATTTGACTCAAATACTAGCTTATAATCATCCCTGAGTAGGAAAGAACCACTAGCGAGGTTCTTGTTTGTTGTTAGAGTATGCTGCATGTTCTTCAAGTGGACAATCTTCCCTGAAGAAAGCCTCAGATCCACCGTGCCAACACCAAGGACAAAAGCATGCGACCCGTTCCCTATTTGGACGGAGGAAGCCTCGGCTGCCTGGTAAGAAGAAAATAAGGAAATATCAAAACATACGTGAACATTAGCTCCAGTATCAACCCACTAATCAGCGGATTGACATGCTGAAAATATAACAGGTGGATTACCATAGCCTCCTATTGAGGCCTCGCCTATGATCAAGTTGACAGCCTTTTTCTTTGGTTGTACACCATCCTCGATCTTATGAAAATGACAGTCTTTCGCCATATGACCGTTTTCCCACACACAATTCAGGTGATGTTTCTCATATCCTTCTTCTTAGTTTTCTTCTTGAAGTTAGTTGTCTTGTTTGGTTTAAAGCTTTTATTATACTTGTCATATCTCTTCTCTATGACATTTGCATTGATTTGGTTGTTCTAACTGGAAGTGCTTGGTGCATCTTTTGCTCTTGGCTTTTCTTCCACATCAAGGGCAGTAATGAGATCCTCAATAGATATCTCTTCCCTCTTGTACTTTAAGCCAGGGGCAAAACCCCTCCATGAAGCAGGAAGTTTGGCAACAACGCTCGCAGCCACAAATTTAGGAGGAAAAATACAACCCAGATATGCAATCTCTCTGACCAGTAACTGTAGCTCATGAGCCTGTGCAACTATCGACATAGCATCTTCCATGCTATGGTCGAAGAAGTGCTCGCACATATAGATCCAACAACCAGCCTCAGCTTCGTTATATTTGTGCTCAAGTGCATCCTACAACTCTGTGGCGAACTTGAAGTCCATGTACATATCATAGAGCTGGTCGGCTAGTATGGTCAGTATGCATCCAAGGGCGGTGTTGTTATCTGTGTCGAACTTCACGGTCTATTCAATCGTAAATGGATACTGTGGTCGGATCACCCACCATAGCCCCAAACACATGAGCCAAAACTTGACCCTTGTCTGCCATCGACAAAAGTTCTTATTAGAAAACCTCACAGGTTTCATAGCATCAGAAGCACCAGCCATTGCTGAATCACAAAAATATCCACAATAGGTTTTCTGGATTGTTTGAAATGTGGATAACATTTTAATTCCAGATTTTAGTATGAGGCAAAGATCACAAATAACTAGAGATGCATAAAATGATATCAACAACGGACAACTCATTGCACTTCTAAATATACATAAGAATTGGACTATAACATAATAGAGTGGTCTTACGACCAACATACAGTCGGGTTCAATGTAGAACAGGAAGTAGCGCAGACTCGAAGTAGTGGTCGTAGCGCAGATCGTAGATGATACAGTGCAGCGAGCAGTCTCACAGATGCGCTGCCTAGAAACCTTATTGCCGCCCTGTGCATGTGAATTCTGTGACAATAGGTTCGAGATACCCGCTCACTCTCCTTCCCGGTGCACGCGAGGAGCAAACCTCCAACACAAAAGAACAAAGAGGAAGTAGAAAGAAAAATGGATATTGACTTGTCTGCCCTCGTCTGGACGTCTCCAGATCCTATTTATAGTCGAGACAATTACTCTCTAGTAACTGTCAACTTAAGCCACCGGTAATTGCTAATTTAAAACCAATTAATGGTCATTAAGCAGTGTTTATTGATCCTGATTGTATACTGGTCTATAGTTTCGACTACTGGTCTACAGCTTTAATGAAGATTAAAACCTCTATGTATTACTTTAATACATAAAGAGAAACCATATATCTTCGTGGTCATAACCCCTAAGACTAACGACTTCACTAGTCGTGAGGATTCCAGAGGTTATATAATGAATACCTTGGTCGGAAAAGGTACTTTACCTAGTTCCCGATCAGTTAATTGCTCGTAAAGCTATGAATTGGTATCATCTGGACCTGTATCCAGGTATATCTCTTACCGTGTGATGAATGGAACACGTGTTGTATATTCCATGCCACGCGACGTTACATAATTCTAAGACACTGGACTACGGTTGAATGTCTCACCGACATATAAACTGCACAACAGTTGATACCTTGTCAACTGACACCTCTCTCCGACTAGATGCGTTACTTTCCAACAGACGTCTCTCCAAGGGATAACTACCACCACTTCATCAACTACTTAAGGAGGATCGCGGATGGAGGGGGGAGGAGAGGATATAGGAGATCAGATCGAAGGCAATTGAGAAGATTAGCAGTCGATTTGATTACAATACCATAGCAAGCATTGCGCTCCAGTGTAATTAGGATTAGCCTTTTGTTTGATCGAGGCATCCCTTGTAATAGCCAGTTCATAGCAATAAAGAGTTACCCCGTTCTATTCCAGGAGATACGCACCATTTTCCTCTGTTTTTATATATTCATAACATCGACGATTTGATCGTCGACAAGCTTCGACAGTGTATTACAACCACGTTAGTCTAAGGATTCGACCACTATTTTTCGACCACACTGGTTTATGCATTCGACCATAATGGTCTATAGCTTCGACCATACTAGTCCATGCCTTCGACCACATTATTACGACCACACTAGTCTAAGGTTTCGACTATACTAGTCTATACTTTCGACCACACTGTCTTGGAGTGATCCAAAGAAATTTCCAAGAGAGGTCCAAGAGGATCTCCAAAGAGTTCCAATGGGGATCACAGTGTTCCGACCACACTCCCTTGGAGTGATCCGAAGAAATCTCCAAGGGAGATCCAAGAGGATCTCCCGAAAAGGTCCAAAGGGACCACAGTGTTCTGACCACACTCTCTTGGAGTGATCCGAAGAAATCTCCAAGGGAGGTACAAGAGGATCTCCCAAAGAGGTCCATGGGTGTTCTAAGTAAAACACTCACTGGTCATATGAGACACTTGTTTGAGAGAGAAATGCACGGTTAGCAAAAAAACTAAACCATGCATGCTTTGGAATTTCAGGAATGATTGTGCCTTTACAAATAAGGGTCTAATTCTAACACAAGATATCTTTGGTCGTGCTTGTTTAACTGATCAGTGCATGGTGGACACTCCTGTGGAGCTTAGTGTTCACCTTCGGTCCCACTGATGGAGAACCTCTTGAGGACCCCACTCGCTACTGCCGTCTTGTCGGTAGCCTCGTCTACCTTGATATCACTCGACCTAATATTTCTCACCCAATTCACATTCTGAGTTGGTTCGTTTATGTTCCTACTCAACTCCACTACAATCATCTTCTTCGTGCTCTGCGATATCTTCGCAGGACCATCAGTCATCGTATTTTCTTTCCTCGCTCTAGCTCTTTACAGCTTCAGGCGTACTCTGATGCGACCTGGGCTAGTGATCATCCTGATCGCCGATCTCTTTCTGCCTATTGTGTTTGCCTTGGTTCCTCTCTGATTGCCTGGAATTGGAAGACCAAGAAACATACTATTGTTTCCCGTTCGAGTGTTGTGGCTATGTTGCGAGTCATGGCGGTGTTGACAGGTGAGATCACTTGGGTTTGGTGGCTACTTGAGAATTTGTGTGTTTTAATTTTTGTACCAACTCCTCTTTTATCAGACAATACTGGTGCGATCAACATTGCTCGAGATCCAGTGAAACATAAGCTCACCAAGCACATTAGAGTAGATGCTTCGTACATAAAATCGCCGGTGCAAGACCAAGTCACTTCAGTATGTGACTTCAAAGTTTTAGTTAGCATATTTCTTAACCAAGGCACAGACTCGAACTTAGTACAACTTCTGCCTCTTCAAACTCTGTGTTGTTGATTTATCATTAGTTTGAGAGAGGTGTTAAATATATTTCTTGTATAAGGTGTTCTTTACATATTTACCTACACGTGTAACTTATATTTTAGTCTTTGACCCATTAAAATAGATTTAGAGTTCATTCCGACAGTATTTATCGGTTGTGTCTACATGGGAGATTCGGATTCAGTCATTGCGTTTGTGTTTGTACCACTGCATGTGTAAAAATAAATCCTTTGCAAGTTACTCCTCTTTTGCTCCCAGGAAATTCGGTTGAAACTTCAAAGCAGTTTCAATCCATTTTGGGATTGTGAAATGAAAAAGACTAATCTGATGCTGACCAATTCGTGCAGGAGAACAGATGCAACTTGATTTTGATTTGTGTGTTTATTCTGGTGTGTTTAGTAGATATTGATTGCAGTAACAGTTGTGAGGATGCTCTCCTGAAATTGGCTTTGTTAATGGATTAGTACTACAGTACTAATCGCTTTGGGTTGCATGGATATAGTTTCTACTCTTATTTATTTATTTTACTGCGTTGGTAAAAAAGATGCAGTTTCCGATTAATTATCATTGGTCAACTATGTCTAGCCTTGACGTTAATGATAAGATATATAATTAATCCCATCCCCATGTGATTTGGACCATGATCGAGTCCGTAGAAACAAATCAATAATTTGGCAATGGAAGTTCTTACAAAAAATGATTCAGAAGACTTCAACTTGCCATATCCATTCTTACGATATTACAGCAATAGTTTTCTCCTTTTTTTATGATCAATTAAGAGGCTTTAGGATCTCTCATGGGGGTCACTCATAAGGCGGGCCCAAAAGTAATGCCCTGCATTTCTAGCATTTGGATTTAGCTGGCATGAGTACTTGCAAATAAGCTAAACTGATCAAGACTTTGGAGAATCTTTGGATAATGTCCGTGTCTGATGTCTCAAGTGTGCATTCCTCGAAATTAAATGAAATTGTACTTTCACACGTTTACCTATTATACAATACAGTTCAAGTTGCATTTCTCTCTCCTGATGATGGGCTATTTTATTGATGATACTGATTGTGACTGCCATGTATGCATTAAGAGGTGCATCAAAAAGAAAAAACAACTCTCAAAAAAAGAAAAAAGAACAACTCATGTATGATTGATCTTATTATCACAATGTGGTTTAGTTTCTGTAGCTGAAAGATGAAGTTTGCATCAACTTGAGTTTTCTTGAAAAAGCCTATAGGATTTTTTTTCTTCAGGCAAGTCCTAACCTCACGTGCACTTGGAAGTTGGAACTGCATATTTTTGTATCTTTGACCAGCAATGGTAAATCTAGTGTTATTGGCTAAAATCCAAAGACTAACTAGAGTACATACACATATTGGAGTAGCCAAATTACTTACCTCTTTACCACTATAATTTCTACTAAAACAACTCAGGTGCAAACTCGGAAGTTACTACCATTAGTGGGAAATGCGAAAATTACTTGAATATTCATTTCGAGAAAAAAATTCCAAACTAACTGTAAGTGGAATTTCCTTTCTTGTTTGAAAGACTAAGTGGAACGTTCTTCGGTTTAAATCAAAGAATGGTGTTAGTTAGGAAAAGAAAAGGGGAAAGTACATATGGTCTCTTTTGAGTTCTAGTTTACCATTTGCTCCTTCTTTTGTTAATTTTTTTCTATTAAAGCTGAGACTACAATATTAACATCCATCCTACATTGGTTGGTGAACTTCCTTTGTGAAGTAAAAGCTCAGGCAGGTCTCTGTGTTTCTTTCTGTTTAAAAAAAATGGAAACAAAAGCAAGTAAATTGTTGCATTATTATTAGTTCAGTGAATTGGACATATTTTTGCACCATATTATGTTCCTTTTTTGTTCACAGGCATAGCAGCGCTTTATCCAAGAGAAGGTGTAACAAAACTTGGCAGTGCTATAGAAGCTCTACTACATTCGAAGGAGTTGTGCAAATCTATGAACTTCCAGATAAACTGCTTTAGAATGTTCTTTACGCAAATCTATGAGCTTCCAGGAAGAAGAAAAAACTGCTTACCGGCAGGAGATTTGGTTTTGTTAGCCTAGAATCGCATCGTTTTGTAGGGTAACCTACCCCATGAAAGGGCTTCCAAAAGTTCATCCTAGGACTAAATTGGTGACTTCCTCAAGAACTAGCCTAAAAGACAAAACTTAAAACTCCTTGAGTGAGAGGTTTCCTGTTATAAGGCAGTGAGGAATTTTATAGGCGCATTTTGTTGGTAGATTAATGGGGTGTTTGGTTTGAAGGACGGGATGGTAAATTGATCATCCAATTCTAAGGCCGAATCTAACCCACTTGTTTGGTTTGAGAAGTAGAATGGGTTAGTCCATCGTCACACCATCCTTCGTAATTATAAGCCTAATAAAAAATAATTGATAGTGTCACCTCACCAAATTTACGGTATGATCCCGATGAATTGATCCATCATAGAATGAAGCGGTTCTTCTAACCAAACACCCCATAAGTTGATTTTTACTCTCATATTACACCTGTAGTTCCATTTAAAAAGCTGAAATGAATCAGAGAGATCTCTCCTATGGATCAATTGTAATAAAAATTCGCCACTTGCAGTGTAATCTGTATGCCGTATCCTCGTGGCCATGTATCTCTATTGACCTTCCAAATGCGGGCGCATCTGCAGATCAATCAATGCAAGTAGTATCAATCTGACAATTAGTAGTCCATAACTCATACTGACATCCTCTGTTTCTGAAGCTCTGATTTGTTCTTATCCATTCAGCTCTTCAGATTATAAATATATGATCCGGTCAAAGTGCAAGGAGAATCAGATCAGCGTTACTTGACTCATCTTATTCTTAACCTGAGCAATTCTATCGTCTTAAACTAACAGATGTTAAATTAATAATTCTGCATCTGATTAAGAATGTAATTTAACAAGAGCTAAGTCAACTCCTTGGTTCATTAGAGAAGAAACCACTCCCTTGTTTATGTTGAATAATGTCGCAAATTGCCTTTTATTCTCTGTAAAATGACAATAAGTAATATCCTATTTCTAATAGGGGAAGGAATTCGCCGCACCCACAGCGCCGTTTTTGCGAAAAGGGCCATGCGTTTGTCAAATTGGCGTCGAGGTCCCTATCTTGGCGGTCGTCGGTCGTCGGATCGCCATCGTACATCCGGGATCGGGCGAGTACAGATCCATGTGATCACACGTTTTTCACGGACGGTCCGGATCCGTCTGTCCCATCTCCGCATCCCAACCCTAGCTCTCTGTGTATTCTTAACTAGTTTAATGATTGGTAACTAGCTCACACAGTGACATCATCGGTGGCATATCCATACAACAAAACATCTAAGAAGTAGACAAATTAATATTACTTAGTAGCAAAAGGACCTTATAGTCAAATTTTACAGAGTTTGTCACACAGGGCTTAAGACAAAAGGTAAACTTACAGCGGAACAAAACATCTCGTGGTAGTCATCCGGCATGCCCACATGCAATCGAGTGGAGAACGAGACCTAGTTCGCATAGTCTTCGAAGTACTCCTCTTCATAGAACTCTGAGTTCCATGGTTCTTTTCAGTGACTGGTCAACAAATGACACAAAGCCGTGGGTATATAAAGTACTCAACAAGTCGTAGGAAAATGTATGCAAATAGTATTCATGCAAGGCTGAACAAGGATAACTTTATGGCTATTTTACAGAAAGTAGTATTGACAGTAAGTAGATTGAAAAATATAATTTAAAATATTAATTACATAAGTAAATAAGTTATTTGAAACAACTAGTAAACAACCATGTTCACTTCCCAACCATCAACTAGATCCAACTACTCGAATCCTAACCAAACTATTCCAACATTTTTGATAAAATCTACCCCTCGTGTGAAATCATTAGGCATTGTCCATAACCAGAGACACAGCTATTCGAATAGTTTTTAACACTCTACAGATGTTATACAGCTTGACCCACAAGAGATAATCAGCTTATAATGTCAGGCATAACACGCTTCCGAAAGGTGTGCGGCTAAGTGATTATCACAAACATTTTACAAAACTCTGTTTTGACCTAGTTATGCTCGCTAAGGATTCGTCATTCTGGTCCACCTCTTGCGCCGCTTATCAACCCAAACAGAACCAAATCAAAATATTGCTAATTAGTTGGCCAGATCCACCCCACTCTGAACATGTGGTTGTACGGTATGGCCCAGATCAATGGCGCACAAAGTTAAGTCCTTAATGACTACTTAGGCGAGGCAACCACATCCCAAAATTCATCCCCTTTACTACATGATCAATCGTCTGAGTATGAAATCATTTTTTGTTCAACCCGACCAAATGACAACCCTTGCCATGGCACAACAACTTTTAATACAATATCATATTTCATTAAGTTAAATTTAATCATTTATGAGCATGTGATCATGAATATCATTGTACAACAAAAGCATGGCTAAGAATATTACGCACCCATGCTGGTAATTAATTATTTCCAACTAAGATTATCCAACCTATGGTGTTAAGGATACATGTCATTCCCAATTTATTCAAGAAGGCAATATGTCGAATAGGACTTTAACTATTCCCGAAAGCAGTTATTATAAAACTAGCAATGCATGTTGATATAAAATAATATAATTTTATCAAATGGGTATGACAAGATCAAAGGTCTACTACTTACCTTCGTTGAAGGGTTGAGCTGCTTCGGCAGACGGTTCCAGGAATTCTTCGAAAACGTCGGAATCTACATGTGCGAAAAGAGCCAAATAAATACAACAATTTCAAATAAAATCTAGAAATTATTAAATTATAACCAAAAGAAAGGTATCGAATTTAGAAACGAGAATCAATGGAATCAGAGTTTGTACGAAGGAGAACGAACGTCCGGAAGTTTGCAATGACATGAAATGGTAGAAATTCTGAAAAATGGAAAAGAGGGAATATTCTAAAGAATATTCCTTTTAAGAAATAAGAATATAAATTGCTGATTTGGGGGGCACTTGCTAGTGAGAGAGATGGAGAAAGGAAAGATGGTGGGAGTATGAGAATGGCCCCCACATGTCATTGAGGTGAAGCAACACACATATATAGCATCGAACTCAGGGGAGAAGAAGAACAGGGAGCTCGGGCTAGGTGGGGGAGCCGGAGAGGGAAGGGGCGGCGGCGGCCGGAGACCAGCAAAATGGAATCCCCCGACGGTCCTCTACCTGATGCTGGTGGTGGTATCGCCGGAGGAGGAGCGAGGCGGCGGCGGCGGCGCATGGGGAGATGGTGGCGTCGATGAACCTGCGGTGCTCCAGAGAAGAGGGAGGGAGCACGGCGTAGGACGTGACCTCACGATGCTGGTGGTGGGGTCAAAGGCGGTGCTGGGTAGTCGACGCAGTCGGGAGCGGTGGCGAGAGATGCTTTGGCCGGCGAGAAGAAATCCTCGTTTGCGGAGAGGAGAAAGCGAGGGAGGGCAAGGGATTCCGGGGGTGAGGTGAGGGGAAGGAGGGGCTCACGGGGCTCTCCTTTGTAGGGCCGGAGGGGAAAGGAGGAGGGAGATCAAGAGGAGGGCCCACGGCTGGAGTTGGGGAAGGAATGAGGAGCTCGTGGTGGGAAGCTTATGTGAGGGAGAAAGAGGGAAAAAAGGGGGAGGGGAAGGAGAAGGGGAAGGGGAAGGGGAAGGGAAAGAAGCTATGCAGCCTTTATAAGCGAGGAGAGGGTGCAGCGTGGGATGGGGTTCGCCGGGTGATGCGCTCGGCGCGGCATGGGACTCGCGTGGGAGCGGCGGGACAGGGCAGGGCATGGAGTGCGGGCGTGGCGGCAGGCAAAGTGAGGTGACGAGTGCGGGGGTGGCAACGTGGCGTGCGGGGCAGCGACGTGGCGCTCAGCGGTGCGGTGGTAAGCGCAGGGTACGACGAGGTGGAGCATGCTGGCTCGGGGAAGAAAGCAGGAGGGAGAGGGAGACTAACGGGCGGGCCCGGGCTGGAAGTGAGAGAGGGGGGAGAGAGCTGGGCCACTGACAGACGGGTCCCATTTGTCAGCGAAGAGAGAGAAAAAATAGATTTTTCTGATTTCTAATTGATTTAAAATTTCCAGAAATTGAAAAAAATTACTTAAGCATTTAGAAAATAGCAAATAAAGCTCAAAATTTATGGAAAAATTCACAGAAATTCCCTCAGATATTTTGGACTTAAATAAAATATTTTCAACTTATCATTGTCATTTAGATTTGCAAATAAATTATTTTGTCTTTTAAATAAATAGAGAAAAACTTTTTTAAAACCCAGAAAATTCAGAAAACACAAGGAAAATTATTAAATTTTATTTTAAATCAAAAATAAAAATTTAGGATATTACACCCACCCCAGCCCCCGCCTCGCCTCCTCACCGACTTCGCCCCCACCACCACGCACCACCCTCGCCTTGCCTCCTCACCGTCTTCGCCCCACCACCACGTCGCCGCCTGCCTCCTCCCGCCCCCCACGCACCGCCCTCGCCTCGCCTCGCCTCCTCATCGTCTCCAATATTAACATCCATCCTACATTGGTTGCTGAACTTGCTTTGTGAAGGAAAAGCTCAAGCAGGTCTCGGTGACACGACAGAGTTATTTCTTAATATGTTTCTTTTTGTTAAACAAAATTATGGGAACAAAAGCAAGTAAATTGTTGCATTATTATTAGTTCAGTGAATTGGACATATTTTGCACCATGTTATGTTCCTTTTTTTTTTTGTTCACAGGCATAGCAGCGCTTTATCCAAGAGAAGACGTAACAAAACTCGGCAGTGCTGTAGAAGCTCTACTACATTCTAAGGAGTTGTGCAAATCTATGAACTTCCAGATAAACTGCTTTAGAATGTTCTTTATGCAAATCTACGAGCTTCCAGGAAGAAGAAGAAAAAACTGCTTACCGGCAGGAGATTTGGTTTTGTTGGCCTAGAATCGCATCGTTTTGTAGGGTAACCTACCGCAAGAAAGGGCTCCCAAAAGTTCACCCTAGGAATAAATTGGTGACTCCCTCAAGAACTAGCCTAAAAGACAAAACTTAAAACTCTTGAGTGAGAGGTTTCGTGTTATAAGGCAGTGAGGAATTTTATAGGCACATTTTGTTGGTAGATTAATGGGGTGTTTGGTTTTAAGGACGGGATGGTAAGTTGATCATCCAATTATAACTTCGAATCTAACCCACTTGTTTGGTTTGAGAAATAGAATGACTTAGTCAATCATCACCATATCCCTCGTAATCATAAGCCTAATAAAACTTGGGATTGTGTCACCTCACTAAATTTATGGAATGATCCAACGATGAATCAATCCATCATAGAATGAAGTGATTCTTCTAACCAAACACCCCATAAGTTGATTTTTACTCTCATATTACACCTGTAGTTCCATTTAAAAAGCTGAAATGAATCAGAGAGATCTCTCCTATGGATCAATTGTAATAAAAAAATTCGCCACTTGCAGTGTAATCTGTATGCCGTATCCTCGTGGCCATCCTCGTCTGCAGATCAATCAATGCATAATTATAGAGTTACTCCATATATATAGTTCCATAAATATAGAGAATACTTTGTGTTACTTTTCTCACTATTTTCGCAGCTAGGACTCCTTTATATAAAAAGAGAATACTTTGTGTTACTTTTCTCACTATTTTTCTCCTTTTGCCCAACGATCAGACTCTATTATTTGACAGCAATATTCATGTTTCTATATCAGATTTCTTTAATATCATCTTTTAAAAAGGATAACTCAGCCTCATGATTCGGCCTTATTCGCAGGCGAAAGAAACAAAATGTGTATCATCGCTGCTTATTCATGTTGTATAAGTGATTACGCAATAACAACGCTACATGATTATAGTTGTAAATCACAACCCTTTCTAGGATTACACGAACACCATAAATGTAGCCACTCTAGAACTATACAGAGAAAGCATGCTACCAAAACAAAACTACATCGTCATCTCAGCATAGAGATTTGCAGAATGAGCGCATATTAGTAACCATGTTTTTGACATTCAAGCCCATATCAGACCCACAACGAAAAAAGATACACATAACACAAAGGTATATCATTGTCGTAGCAAGGCAGCCAGGGGTGCCTCTCACCCTAGGGTCGTCAGGGATACCGCCGTACCGTCGGAGATACTGTGCATATGTAGACAAGGTCTATGCAGTGTTTTCATATTAATATACCTAAATACCCCCTCTCTCTCAGTACATTATGAGGGCAAGAAGGTAAATATCCTTTCTTACCCCTATAAATAAAGCCCCAAGGGTATGTAGAAGTGCCCCCTCTCATTCTCACATTTTGATACATCCAATACAACATGAGCATACATTGTGTCTTTGGCTCTTCTCCTCTCCGGTCTCTCCCAAGACGTAGGGTTCTCCGTACCCACTGTCTAGTCTTTTCTTGTTACAACAGTTGGCGCCGTCCGTAGGGTCCAAACAAGAGGCTACACATGAAGAAGAAGCCAAACCCCGAAGCCCATATTCAATCAAGCCGAAGCACCCCTTCGGGCCACCTTCGCTCAGCACCTGAAGGCCTGCTACACCTTCGGAACACCTTCGCTCAGCACTCGAAGGCATGCTACACCTTCGGAACACCTTCGCTCATTACCCGAAGGTCTGCAACACCTTCGGAACATCTTCGCTCAAAAACCTGAAGCCTTCACTCGAAGCGAACGGTGCCCATCTCGCCCTCGCTCTGCCCCTCACCCTCAGGGCATGTCCGCGCTTCGGAGCCGCCTCAGCCCCAGAGCCCATCCACGCTCTGGAGTCGCCTCACACTAACTCTCTCCAGAGTTTGAAGTGTATAAACAAGATGCCGCGCATGGCTCGAGCCCCGGTGCACACTAACTCTCTCCGGAGTGTGAAGTGTATAAACAAGACGTCGTGCATGGCTCTGAGCCCCGGTGCACAATAACTCACTCTCCGGAGTGTGAAGTGTATAAACAAGAGCCGTGCATGGCTCCTAACCCCGACGCACGCTAACTCACTCTCCGGAGTGTGAAGTGTATAAATAAGACGCCACACATAGCTCCGAGCCCCAGCGCACACTAACTCACTCTCCGAAGTGTGAGGTGTATAAACAAGACGCCGCGCATGGCTTCGAGCCCCAATGCACACTAACTCTCTCTGAAGTGTGAAGTGTATAAACAAGATATCGCGCATGGCTCCGAGCCCCAGTGTGAAAGCATCTAGGCCTCTAAAAATGTGTTTTGGTAATTAATGACATTATGTGAATATGGGACTAATATGTTTGTTGAAGTGATTACAAGGCATAGTCCTAGATGACAAAGTCAAATCAAGGAGCTGCATGTCGAAGAATGTCAAGAAGATGGAGTTTGTCTCAAGGGCAAGGTACAAATAGACTAGGACCCCTTTTGAATTTTATCGGTCTTTGGAGTATGGTGGAAGACCGAACTTTAGTTTAAATGTCGTACTATTAAGGGGAAGCTTGCCTAGTAGCTTGGAAGCACTTCATTATGCCTTTGGATCAACTTAGGATCATGCATGCTCTCTTGGTCTGGTTTTAAAATCAAAATCATCTTTTCAGTATGTAATCGGAAGTTCTGGAGTTATAAAATTCGCGGAAAGTATTTTCCAGAGAGTACCCGGTTTCTGGAGTGGATCTTCTGAAAAATTCGCGGAATGTATTTTCCAGAGAGTACCCAGTTTCTGGACTTAGCCGATTTTTCGAAGTGCGGAAGTTCTGCCATGATACGAGCGGAAGTTCCGATTATAGGTTGCTCCGAAATTCTTGCGGAATGTTTTTTCCAGAGAGTACCCTTTTTGGGGACTTAGCCATTTTTCGTAAGTGCGGTAGTTCCGCCATGATACGAGTGGAAGTTCTGATTATAGGTTGCTCCGAAATTCTTGCAGAATGTTTTTTCCAGAGAGTACCCTTTTTGAGGACTTAGCCATTTTTTGCAAGTGTGGTAGTTCCGCCATGATATGAGCGGAGCTTCCGATTATTGGACGAACCGAACTTTAGTTGGCGGAAGTTTCGCATATAAATCCAACAGCTATAATCAGAGCATTTAATGCCACTATAATGACCGTTGCAGTACACTCAATGCAAGGGCGGAAGTTCCGCACATTACATGGCGGAAGTTCCGATTTCCCTGAATTTTTCTGGATTCTTCGTGTAACGGTCATATTTGGTTGTGGGGGGTATAAATGCACCCCCACCAGCTCAAGGTTAAGTTGCTGAGTATTCATTCAATACATTTGAGCTTTGAGCACCCCCCTCAACTCTTTGCACAAATTTGTGAGGTTGTGAGCAAAACCGAGAGCATTGCATTCTAGTTGATCCTTTGGCTCTTGGTTGCCGTCAAGCGAAGGTCAAGGTCTATTCTCTTGGTGCTTGTCGGCACCTAGACGGCTTAGCGGAGGTTACGCGGTGATCTCTTCAAGAAGTTTGTGAAGAGGCCCGACGCCGGTTGTGATTGGTCGGTGTTCACCAACTCCGGAGAGGAGGAAGAACAACCAAGTGATTACGAGAGAAGGCTTAATATGTGGAGCCAGCTTGATCGAGTCAAGCTTCCTCAACGTGGACTAGTGAAGATCGACAAATCTTCGATACAACGGGAAAAACCTCTTTGTCCCATTGCGGTTATTTCTTGTCTTTACTTATTGTAATTAATTTTGTAGCGTATATCTTATGATAGATAGCTTTGCTTAGTTCATCTTGCTAAATTGTTTAATTTGATCTAGATTTTTTAGAAACCTCCTATTCAACCCCCCCTCTAGTCTGTTATCCTTGATCCTACACAGTGCACACTTACTCTCTCCGGAGTGTGAAGTGTATAAACAAGACGTTGTGCATGGTTCCGAGGCCTAGTGCACACTAACTCACTCTCTGGAATGTGAAGTGTATAAACAAGATGTCGTGCATGCTCCGAGCCCTGGCACACACTAACTCACTCTCCGGAGTGTGAGGTGTATAAATAAGACGCCGCGCATGGCTCCGAGCCCCGACGCACACTAACTCTCTTCGAAGTGTGAGATGTATAAACAAGACGCCGTGCATGGCACTAAGCCCCGGTGCACACTAACTCACTCTCCGGAGTGTGAATTCTATAAACAAGACGCTGCGCATGGCTTCGAGCCCCAACACACACTAACTTACTCTCCGGAGTGTGAGGTGTATAAACAAGACACCGCGTATGGCTCCGAGCCCCGGTGCACACTAACTCTCTCCAGAGTGTGAAGTGTATAAAGAAGATACCGCATATGGCTCCGAGCTCCGGTGCACACTAACTCTCTCCGGAGTGTGAAGTGTGTAAACAAAACGCCGCGCATAGCTCCAAGCCCCGGCGCACACTAACTCACTCTCCGGGCTGTGAGGTGTCTAAACAAGACATCGTGCATGGCTCCGAGCCTCGGTGCACACTAACTCACTCTCCGGAGTGTGAAGTGTATAAATAAGACCCGCGCATGGCTCCTAACTCCGGTGCACACTAACTCACTCTCCGGAGTGTGAGGTGTATAAAAAAGACGCCATGCATGGCTCCGAGCCCCGGCACACACTCACTCACTCTCCGAAGTATGAGGTGTATAAACAAGACGCTGCGCATGGATTCGAGCCCCAGCACACACACATTGCGCTAAATCGCGCAAGACCCTAGTCGTTATGAAGGCCCCGCCTCGGCGATTAGGGAGTCTCCTACCTCGAGGGTCTTGCCTCGGCGGAGAGACATCGCACGCAATCGCGCAAGACCCTAGTAGTTCCGGAGGCCCCGCCTCGGCGACTAGGGAGTCTCCCGCCTCGAGGGCCTCGCTTAGGCGGAGACGTCGCACATCGTGTTCAATCGCGCAAGACCCTGGTCGTTTCGGAGGCCCCGTCTCGGTGACTAGGGGGACATCGCACATCACGCTCAATCGTGCAAGACCCTAGTCATTCCGGAGGCCCTGCCTCGGCGACTGGGAGTCTCCCGCCTTGGGGGCCTCGCCTCGGCGAGGAGACATCACACATCGCACTCAATCGCGCAAAACCCCAGTCGTTCTGGATGTCCCGCCTCGGCAACTAGGGAGTCTCCCGCCTCGAGGGCCTCGCCTCGGTGGAGAGACGTTGCACATCACGTTCAATCGCGCAAGACCCTAGTCGTTCTGGAGGCTCCGCCTCGGCGACTAGGGATTCTCCCGCCTCGAGGGTCTCGTCTTGGCGGAGAGACATCGCACATCACGCTCAATCGCGCAAGACCCTAGTCGTTCCGGAGACCTCGCCTCGGCGACTAGGGAGTCTCCGCCTCGAGGGCCTCGCCTCGGCGGAGAGACATCGCACATCGCGCTCAATCGCACAAAACCCTAGTCATTCCAGAGGCTCCGCCTCGGCGACTCGGGAGTCTTACGCCTCAAGGGCCTTACCTCGGCGGAGAGACATCGCACATCATGTTCAATCGCGTAAGAGCCTAGTAGTTCCGGAGGCCCCGCCTCGGCGACTAGGGAGTCTCCCGCCTCGAGGGCCTCGCCTCGGCGAAGAGATGTCGCACGTCACACTCAATCGCGTAAGACCCTAGTCATTTCGGAGGCCCCACCTCGGTGACTAGGGAGTCTCCCACCTCGAGGGCCTCGCCGCACATGGCGCTCAATCGCGAAAAACCTTAGTCGTTCCGAATGCTCTGCCTCGCCGACTAGGGAGTCCTGCCTCGAGGGCCTCGCCTCGGCGGAGAGACATCGCACATCGCGCTCAATCGCACAAAACCCTAGTCATTCCAGAGGCTCCGCCTCGGCGACTCGGGAGTCTTACGCCTCAAGGGCCTTGCCTCGGCGGAGAGACATCGCACATCATGTTCAATCGCGTAAGAGCCTAGTAGTTCCGGAGGCCCCGCCTCGGCGACTAGGGAGTCTCCCGCCTCGAGGTCCTCGCCTCGGCGAAGAGATGTCGCACGTCACACTCAATCGCGTAAGACCCTAGTCATTTCGGAGGCCCCACCTCGGTGACTAGTGAGTCTCCCACCTCGAGGGCCTCGCCTCGGTGGAGAGACGTCACACATCACGCTCAATCGCGTAAGACCCTAGTCGTTCCGGAGGCCCCCGCCTCGGCGACTAGGGAGTCTTCTTCCCCGAGGGCTCGCCTCGGCGGAGAGACATCGCACATCGCGCTCAATCGCGCAAGACCATAGTCGTTCCGGAGGCCCCACCTCGGCGACTAGGGAGTCTCCCGCCTCGAGGGCCTCGCCTCGGTGGAGAGATATTGCACATCTCGCTCAATCGCGCAAAACTCTAGTTGTTCGGAGACTCTGCCTCGGCGACTAGGGAGTCTCCCGCCTCGAGGGTCTTGCCCCGACGGAGAGACATCGCACATCGCGCTCAATCGCGCAAGACCTAGTCGTTCTGGAGGCCTCGCCTCGGCGACCAGGGAGTCTTCCGCCTCGAGGGCCTCGCCTCGGCGGGGAGACATCACCTCCCCTTCGCCGGCTTTGGGTTCCCAAGCGAGCCCAATCAAAAAGAAGGGGCGGTGTTTGTCTTCGCCTCCCCCTCGCTTGCAATGGGCTCCCAAGGCCAGCCCAATCAAAAAAAGTATGGGAACGACGCCGGCTTCCGGTTCCCAAGCGAGCCCAATCAAAAAAAGAAGGGGGACGGCGTTCGTCTTCGCCTCCCCCTCACTTGCAATGGGCTCCCAAAGCGAGCCCAATTAAGAAAAGTATGGGACGGCGATCGGCTTCGCCTCCCATTCGCCGACTTCGGGCTCCCAAACGAGCCTAATCAAAAAATATGGTAGATGGCGATCAGCTTCACCTCCCTCTCGATTTGCAATGTGCTCCCAATGCAAGCACAATAAAAAAAGTATAGACACGGTGATCGGCTTCGCCTTCCCTTCGCCAGCAATGGGCTCCCAAAGCGAGCCCAATAAAAAAGTATAGGGGACGGCGATCAACTTCACCTCCCCCTCGACCAGCAATGGGCTCCCAAAGCAAGCCCAATCAATAAAGTATGGGGGACAGCGATCGGCTTCGCCTCCCCCTCGACTAGCAATGGGCTCCCAAAGCGAGCCCAATAAAAAAAAGCTAGGGGACAGCGTTTGTCTTCGCCTCCCCCTCGCTTGCAATGGGCTCCCAAAGCGAGCCTAATAAAAAAGGCTCCCAAAGCCAACCTAATCAAAAAAAGTTGGGGTGGTGTTCGTCTTTACCTCCTCCTCGCTTGCAATGGGCTCCCAAAGCGAGCCCAATAAAAAAAGGGATCCCAAAGTGAGTCCAATAAAAAAAAGTTGGGGACGACGTTCCTCTTCACCTCCCCCTTGCTTACAATGGGCTCCCAAAGCGAGCCCAATAAAAAAAAAGGTAGGGGCGACGTTCGTCTTTGCCTCCCCCTCGCGTGTAATGGGCTCGCAAAGCGAGTACAACCAAACAACCCTTCGAGCCACCCCGAGTTGCGTGTGCAAACTGCTAGGGGTAGCCGAAGGGAGGACGGTACCTGGCCCCCAACAGGATCGGCGCGAGCGGTCACACCAACGAAAAACGAACACAATGAGGTACAGTGACGGCTTCACCTCGACACGTCGCCCGCCTCGTAGGACATGCCTCGGTGTGGCGGCCCTGTGTCGACTTCGCCAGCACAGGCCCCGTCTCGGCGCCACCTCGAGCCCCTTCGGCATCAGCAGCAACCGAGCACCTTCGGCCAAACCTCGAGCACCTTCGGCATCAGTAGCCTCCGGAGCAACTGGAGAACCTTCGGCGTCAGCAGCCTCCGGAGCAACCAGAGCACATTCGGCGCCGCCTCGAGCCCCTTCGACGTCAGCAGCCTTCAAGCACCTAGAGCGCCTCCGATGGGACGACCCTGGGTTAATTTTTTCCCGGGTATCCCGACTCCCGAGGAGCCAGGGGCGACAGGATAGCGTCCGCTCACCCCTCGGGACCGCGGGACCCATCCTAGCGACCTCAGACCACGTAGACAAGGGTGTTATCGTAGCATGGCACCCAGAGGTGCTCCGCACCTTAGGGTCGTCAGGGATACCGACGTGCCATCGAGGATAATGTACATATGTAAACTAGGTCTATGCAGTGTTTTGATAGCAATGTACCTAAATGTCCCATCTCCCTCAGTACATTGTGAGGGCAAGAATGTAAATATCATTTCTTGCCCCTATAAATAAAGCCCTAAGGGCACGTAGAAGTAGAGAAACCACCCCCTCTCCCCCTTCATTCTCACATTTTGATACATCCAATACAACATGAGCATGCAATGTACCTTTGACTCAAATGTACTCTATACCCACTATCTAGTGTTTTTTTTTGGGCTACGACAATCATTATTCTGTATACTAATTTCGTACTACATCGATCTGATCAATGCGTTCATAACGTCAGCCCTATTTCTAAGAGCGCGCGACGAGATTCTATCTAGTCACTTCTATGATCTACATAGTTCTTTCCTTCTAGTTAATTATATCGCTGCCACTGAAGTGTTCAGATGCACCCAAAAAAAGAGAGTTCTAATTCCTCCTGAAAAGAAATAGCAAACAATAAACAATGTTAGAAAGATACAATGAGTGAAGCAATTTGCAAGATAACATTCCTGATCTATCCTCCTCCAAGTACAACATTGCGCCAGTTTAGGCCATTCAACGACAGTTGCCAATGATGGACATCAAAGTACTTCCCAGAACAGCCTATTCTATCTATGGACATCAGAGTACTTCCCAGACCAGCCTATTCTCTCTTTTTACAAGTTTTGATCAACTAATGTGCCATGTCATCGATTTGACGACTCGCAACCTCTCAGCGAAGCGGCGTCTCATCATCTTTAGAGCGGATATACTGGATCAACCTCCTTACAAGCCACAAAACTTGGAAAACGTGAGGGGCAGTCCAGGTTTGAGGCAAATCATCTGTACTTGCCTAGCTCCATTTTCTTCCTAAGTGCCTTCTGTCCATGGTATATGAATGAGTCGATGATGCCAGAGACAGTGAAGACCCCTGAGGATCATGCAGACCACAGTTTAGTAAGTTGCATACATACTACGTTTGCAACATGTCACGTGGAGAGCTCAGCTAAAACAATTCAACAAATTTTATAGAGAAACACAACAGTTGTAAATATAAGACCACTTTTCGTACTAAATAGACAGAAGCCTCAAAAGAGGTTTACCATTTTACAAAAAACTTGGTCAAAGAAAAACTGGAGCATTCAGAGATGTTTATTTAGCAAAACTGAACAGGTAACAACTTTTCGACATGATATGAAAAGCATAAGATTAACTAGTTCGTGCATAATTATAGGTAGTGCTCATACCTCCCACTATAGCACACAAGTTCGTCAGGTAGTGGAGCAGAGATCTATTTTCTTCTGTGAATATCACCTGCAAAAAAACATCAGGCATACAGCTGGAGTCAGGATTCAATCTTAGCACGGTCACTGACCTGAAGAGCCGAGTAGAGTGGCTTTCAATCTTGTGCAGACTATAATAGGACTAAACTACACTAAACAACACAATTAAGAATTAAATTAATGAAATCACAAGTTTGTTTGTATGAGGTATTCATGTGAATTGTGAATTTATTTCATGCACATGCACTGTCAATTTTGTTGCAAACTTACTATGATGCACACACACACAAATGTGTTTCAGTATGTTAGGATACTCCCAAGAGATACATAAATTCAACAATACCCTGCTCCTTTCTATTAGAGATATATATATGTTAGAGATATATATGTGTTAGAGTAGGACTCTAAATATAATTTGGTTTCCTAATCTGTAACATGTACTTGTGTATATATACTGGCTCATTGGCCTCCTGATAATATAAGTTGCTATTCCTAACATGGTATCAGAGCCCTAGGCTTACCTCTCCGGACGCGCAACTCGTCCTCCTCCCCTGACCTAGCCGCAGCCGCCGGCTTGCCGCTGTAGCCGGCCTCCCGCGCGTCATCTGCGTCGCCGCATCCATCGGGTCAATCGCCGACGCCCCGTCGCCTCCTCCAGGACGTCGCTGACGCCGACGCCTCAGCCGTCTTGTCGTCACCGACTCTGCCGTCGCCTCGCGTCGCGACCCGTCGCCCGATCTCGCCGCCTCCTCGTCCATCTGCTGTGGAGGGACCGGTCGATCTCGGCTCCTCCGCCGCCACGCCCGACCTCCACGCCGACGCCGCCGCCATCGCCGCCTCTCTCGCGTGGGCGCCGCCGCCGCCGCCTCTGCTCCGTGTGGACCGCATCTTTGCACGGCCGGCCACATCAACTCCGCAAGGGCCGCCGCCGCCTCCGCCTCTCGCTCCGTGTGGGCCGCCGCCGCTCCCGGCACCACGCCGGATCTGCGCGCCGAAGCTCTGCCCTTCACGCCAGTGTGATGGGCCGCCGCCACGCGCCTGTAGTGAGGGAACCTAGCCCCGCCGATTGCTTTTGGGCCGTTTGGCGGTTAAAAGGAGGCGGCCGTTTGGTGGTTAAAAAAAAAGAAAAAGAGTCGGTGAAAAAAAAACGTCGGTCTGATCGCCGCGCCGTCCAACGCCGCCTATTAGACTACGTTATCTTGTCGCCGCGCCGTCCAGCGCCGCCTACCAATGGGCACCGTTTCCCTTCCTCCCTGTCCGGTGATCTTCGATGGTGTTAATTACACTGACTTTGTATCTCGCATGCGCATCCACATGCGTGGTCTTCGTCTCTGGGGCGTCCTCTCTGGCGATGTCACCTGCCCGCCTTGCCCTACTCCTCCGACAGAGCCTCGTGCATTGCTTGCGCCCTCCGACGGCTAACAAAGCCTCTGTCGAAGCTGCTGGGCTTGCTGATGAGAAGGCTGCCTCTGCCTACCAAGAGGCTCTGGATTCCTACATGGATCGATTGACTGCCTACACTCAGTGGTGTGACGACGACGCTCGAGCTGCTGCTGTCCTCATCGCCGATGTCGACCTCGATTTTCTTACGAGGTTGTGGGACTCTTCCGGTACCGGTCTCAGATGTGGACTCACCTCCGTCAGCGCTACGAACCCTCTGGAGATGCTCTCTACCTGTCAGTGATTCGCCGGGAGCACTCTCTTGACGAGGTGATGCTATCTTGACGCCTTCTACGCTCGAGCTCTGTTGTCAGCGTCACCGGACTCTCTTCGCCTTCTTGGTTGTCGCTCTGTTCGTCTTTGCTGGTATGCGCGTGCCGACACAGTTTCGGCGTATCTCGAGTTCCTTACTCGTCTTAAATCACGAGTTCGGCGGGCGTGCCCGGCTTCTTGCACGCCCCTCGTGTTACTCTCTTGGAGGCTCTTCCGAGATACGCGCGAGAGGAGACTCGTCGAGTGGTCTTTGATGCGATGCAACTCCCCTTCGTGCTCGCTGCTCGTCCACTTGTTACACCGACTGCTCCACGTTTCAGTATACTGCCTCCTCCAGCGGCTGCCACAGGTGGTGGTGGCCGTCATCCATCTGGAGGTGGCCGTCCTCGCTGCTCCTACTGCGACAAGGTCGGCCACATTGAGTCCCAGTGCTATAAGAAGCAGCGGCATCTTTCACGCCGTTCTTCTCCTAGCACCGCACCGTCTTCTACATCGGCGACTACATCAACTCCTTTAGCGTTTCTCTCATCGAGCGGAGATAGTCGACTTGACGGCGCTTGCGATTCGAGTTCTCCTCGGCGGAGTTACGCTCATCGACTTTACGGGCCATGAGAAACCACCTTCTACGCAGTCAGGTACCTCCCCATGGATTCTTGATTCAAGAGCATCTTTTCACATGACTTCTGATTCTTCCACTCTGTCTTTTGTTACACCTCTTGATTCCCCTGTCAGTGTGCTTACTGTTGATGGTACCTCTCTTTCTGTCTCTGGTCGAGGACCTCTTAGCAACTCATCTTTTCATGTTCCTTACATTGCTCATGTTCCTCGCCTAACCATGCGACTTCTTCTGCTGGATGATTCTTGACCTTGGTTGTCGGGTCATTTTTGACTCTGACTCTTGTTGTGTTCAGGACCGCCACACGGGGGCTCTGGTTGGTTCTGGCCCTCGGCGCCTTGATTCTCAGCGTCACCTTCCTTCCACTGCCACCGTCACCGCCAGTCTCTCCGCTTCTGCTACTCCGTCTACCAGCTGTTTCCAGCAGTGGCACCACCATCTTAGTCATCTGTGTGGATCTCGTTTGTCATCTTTAGTCCGTCGTGGTCTTAAAGTGCATCTCGGAGGCGTATCTTTAGATTGTCGGGGATGTAAGTTAGGAAGCAGATTGACTTCCCTATTCTCATAGTGAGTCAGTGTCTCGGCGTCCTTTTGATCTTGTTCATTCGGATGTTTGGGGTCGGCTCCTTCCTTTCGAAGGGGTCATCGATATTATATAAATTTTATAGATGACTTCTCTCGTCACACTTGGATATACTTTATGTCTTACTGTAGTGAGGCTTTGTCTATCTATAAACAATTTGCCACTATGGTTCGCACACAGTTCTCCACTCCTATTCGAGTCTTCCGTCTCGACTCTGTGGCGAGTACCTCTCATTACTGCGCAGACTTTCTTGCTTGGCGAGGGGCACTCTCCTTCGATTCTCTGTCACGGTGCTCATGCTCGAATGGTGTCGCCGGCGCAAGCATCGTCACCTCCTTGAGGCGGCTCGTACAATCGATGATTGCCGCCTCTATTCCACCTCACTTTTGGTGAGGTCGTCTCCATCGCCACCTATCTCGCCAACATCCGACCTCTTCTCGCTCTTGGTGAGATCCGGTTGGCGTCTGTGATCTTTCTCCAAACTACTCGCCTTCGTGCATTTGGTTGCGTTTGCTCGTTCTCCTTGCACCTCGAGAACGCACCAAACCGATCGCCGATCTGTTGAATGTGTTTTTATGGGATACAGTGCCGAGCACAAGGGCTATCGGTGCTGGGATCCTGTTGGACGACGGATGCGGATTTCTCGGGATGTGACTTTTGACGAGTCTCGTCCCTTCTACCCACATCCTACCTCTCCTTCGGTTTCCTATGTGGAGTCCCTGTCTTTTTTTACCTTTCCAGATACACACATCTTTGTCTTGCCCTCGTCCATCCGTCCCACTGAGTCTCCACATATCTCCTGAGGCCTCTCCACCGTTGTCGCCTCCTGCTTCGTTGCCTGTGGCTTCTCAGGCTCCTCCCACTCTCTTTTACACTCGTCGACCTCGTATTGAGGCTCTTCCAGATGAACCATCTTCCCCTGATGTTTCATCTTCTCCTGATGCTCCATCTTCCTCTGATGGGCCATCATCTCCTCGCTACGGTCTCCGCGATCGTCGGTCGATTCGGCCTCCTGCCCGTTTTGGTCTTGCTGGTGCAGCTACCCATGAGCTCGTCTCCCACCGGGATGCTGTTACTCATCCTGAGTGGCAGCATGCTATGGCCGAGGAGATTGCTGCTCTCGAGCGTACTGGTACTTGGGATCTTGTTCCTTTTCCATCTCACTCTCGTCCCATCACGTGTAAGTGGGTCTATAAGATTAAGACTCGCTCTGATGGCTCTCTTGAGCGCTATAAAGCGCGTCTTGTTGCTCGTGGCTTCCAGCAGGAGCATGGCCGTGACTACGACGAGACTTTTGCTCTTGTGGCCCACATGACCACTGTCCGCACCCTTCTTTCGGTGGCGTCTATTCGTCATTGGTCCGTTTCTCAGCTTGATGTAAAGAATGACTTTCTTAATGGCGAGTTGCGTGAGGAGGTCTACATGCATCCGCCACCTGGGTATTCTTCACGAGGTATGGTGCATCGTCTTCGTCGCTCTCTATGGCCTTAAACAAGCTCCTCGTGCTTGGTTTGAGCGTTTCTCCTCTGTAGTCACTGCTGCTGGCTTCTCAGCTAGTGATCATGATCCTGCTCTTTTTGTCCACACTTCGTCTCGTGGTCGGACTCTTCTTCTTCTATATGTTGATGATATGATCATCACCGAAGATGATTCTGAGTACATTGCCTTTGTCAAGGCTCGTCTGAGTGAGCAGTTCCTTATGTCGGATCTTGGTCCTCTTCGTTACTTCCTTGGGATTGAGGTTACTTCCACTCGGATGGTTTCTTTATATCCCAAGAAAGTATATTCGAGATCTTCTTGATCATGCTTCTCTCATCGATCGTCATCTTGTTGAGACTCCATGGAGCTCAACGTTCATCTCCGACCTTCGATGGCGAGCATCTTTCTGATCCGGCTCGCTATCGTCATCTTGTTGGGAGTCTTGTCTACCTTGTTGTTACTCGTCCGGATATCACTTATCCGATTCATATTCGAGTCGATTCGTTTCCACTCCCACTCAGTCCACTATAGCCACCTTCTTGAGTTCGCAATACCTTCGTGGGGTGTCTCTCGCCGTCTCTTCTTTCCACACTCCACTCGTTCTGACTTGAGCTTATTCGGATGCTACTTGGGCGTGATCCGTCGATTGCGGTCTATCTCTCGCTTCTTGTTTTTCTTGGTGGTTCTCTCGTTGCACGGAAGGCGAAGAAACAGATCGCGATGTCCGTTCGAGTCAGAGGTGAGTTGCGAGCTATGGCTCTCTTGGCAGAGATTACTTGCTACGGTGGTTACTTGAGGATTTTGGTGTTTCGTCACTACACCGACTCCTCTCTTGTCGAGACGATCAGTGCTATCGATGTGCAGTGATCCTGTGAAGCATGAGCTCACCAAGCATATTGGTGTTGATGCTTCCTTCATGAGGTCTTGTGTGCATGATCAAGTTATTGCTCTTCAGTATGTGCCTTCAGAGCTTCATATAGCGGATTTCTTCACGAAGGCCCAGACTCGAGCACAGCATGACTTCTACCTTTCCAAACTCAGTGTTGTTGATCCACCATGAGTTTGAGGGGGGGGTGTTAGAGATATATATATGTTAGAGATATATATGTGTTAGAGTAGGACTCTAGATATAATTTGGTTTCCTTATCTGTAACCTGTACTTGTGTATATTCCTAACACTTTCAAGTACAGAACAGTAATGCTTCAGATACTTTCCAGGACCTAATGGTTACTTCATAAAATCCAGTTTGGTCCTGCAATTCTACAGGTATGCAATTACAGAATAATAGAGGGTAAAAGAGAGGTATTTTAGCCTTCTAGTGTGTTTTAAATAAAACTGAATAAGAACAGATGGTGCAATTTACACCTGCTATATGTGCAGTAAGAATGCACAGAGCCAAACACAGGAGAGCAAATTAGCAACAAATGTGCACAGCTGAGAAGGTGAGCATAGAACGAGTCAAGATAGAAGCCTATAAGAAAAAATTGCACATGTTTCTGCAGAAAACTGTGTGTGCATCTTTTCACATCTTCATTATTACCTTTATAGGTGAGAAATCATAGAAGAAAAATACTCCAGGTTGGGGTTTTGGACGAACATTTCCATCTCTGAAGTGCTCCGTCACTGAGAACTGTGAATGAAATTAACAATAACATCATTAAGGTTGAGAACTGAAAAGGTTGTGTATATAATCATTTAATGAACTCCACTAACTTGATTGGAATCAATCTTTCGCCCCCTTATATCAGTGTAAATTGTAGGGACAACCTGGATAGGAAAACCCAGTTAAGTTTCTGAAATAATGATGGTTGGTAAATGCATTGACGGAGAGCAGAAGCAAGTCATAGAACTTCAATAAACATGGATGAAAAAGCACTCGCTTTTATGAAGTATTGGTATGTCCCATCTGATGCTGGTTGTGTCCACTGAGCACTGTGTTCATCAAATTGGTTAGTACTTGAGGGTACAAAAATAAAATGACCAGAATAATACATTTAGGAGAATATGAATGCTTCAAAAAGAATTGAGAAAAATTTATACTGAATGTGGTAGTGTTATAGACTTACCCATCAAGTGGATTAACAACACCAGGAAATTCTGTCCCAAAGGACAGTTTGTTTATTTTGTGAGTAATCTGGTAAAATAATACACAAACATATTAGAAACACTGAACGCAAACACTTTCAAAAACCAATCTAAGGAGAGAGAAAAAAACAATTAGGTGACCTACTTACATTAAAACCTTCTTCAAGTACCGACAGCTCAGGCACATATATGTTTGATTCATAAAATCCTTTGCCCGGAGCAAAGTGGAAATTCCCAGCAACTTTGCTGACATCTAGAAAGCCGTGGACATTACAGCCTTCACCTTGTTGAGTTTTAACTCTTTCAACAAAATCCTCTCTTGTGCACTGTCACAACCGTCATAGACACCATTAAATCTTAGCAATTGCAAACAGAAGGCATGCAGGAAAACTTGAAAAAGGTTAGCACAAAAAAAAGAAGCTATGTTGGATAGTAGGATTCAAAGTATCAAGTATACATTATAAAACTCTAGGGGCATGTTAGATTTGCAGGCTTATAGCATATTAGCATTGTGTGCTTCACCTAATTCTTATCATGTCAGCCGTCAAATGATCCAGTAAATCTCACAGAAATGGCCATCGAATAGTAGAGCATGCCTCAATTTTAATCCTCAAAAAATAAGAACAGGAGTGCGTAAAGTCCAGTCAACATTAGGAGCTAGGGTAGCACATCATTCTTTCCACTTATAAATGAGGCCCACCTTGCCATGTGATACAGCAGGCTCATGTACAAGCATGAAGAAGTGCTATACCACCCTAGCTTCCCACTAGTACAGAAAGTAACACCTGAAATAGAATAGAGAAGGTTGATGGGTGCCGTGCAGAAAGCGCAGGATCATATGCACGAGGCAGCAAAGTGTAGGGCATGTCACTATGTTAGGGACGGGCCATTTCTGTTATTCAAGGGAGACAGAGCAAGGAGGATATTGGATCAAGGAACAAAATATATTGGTTGTTCCAGTAATAATGGTTTCTTAAGAAATTAATTGAGTACCTTACAATCTTCAACAGTATTACCATATGATGTATCTTTTTCTGAACTTACGAAACACAAAAAACTCAATGGAAAACTACAGAATAGATATAACCAGGTAAAAATACACCTAAATAAATGATATACCTGGTCAATTAGGTCAGGATTTGTAAGGGCCCATCCTTTCTTCTTATATGCCTCCCTAACTTCTTCACAGGAATTACAGCATTGTTCATCCGACTGAACTCCACATAGGTGCAAGCAGTCCAAAGTTAAAAAAAGTAAGAGAGTGAGATGGATAATCAGAATGCAGAAATAAAAGGTAAACACAAGAAAAGGCTCCCCTAGTGTGCATACCTCCTCAGCACCATAACATGTGCCACAATATTCCTCGCCTTTGTCAAGCCTTCCTCCATGCTTTTGCAATGGTCTCTCGATCTATAAAAAGGACCAATCAAGGATATGCATTAAATGGCAAAGTAGAACAAATCCACAAGATGTAAAACAGGTTACTTGTACACATAAGTAAATAGCACTGGTCAAAACTGGGTTAGCCTTTATAATTTCTATCAGCCAGGGTATTATTCTGGCCAATAAAGTTTTAATCTCAACGTCCGCTCGTCGCATACCAGAGGAAACAGGAGAACACATGATTTCGCATTACCAACCGCTCCTCGCATACCAGAGGAAACAGGAGAACACATGATTTTGCATTACCATAATTGGAAATTGCTCTACTCAAATGTAAATTTACTTATGAACTATGATCAAATATATTTGAGACTATCAATAAGTCCCAACTACCCAGTATCATACCACAAAATGGCAATTTTTCCATGATTTTCTAATAGCTCCTTAGGAAGCCCACACCTCAACAGGGAACCAGATAGAAGCATAGCTTGCACAAATGCGCAAGGGGTGGAAATAAATCAGCAACTCACAGATATGATCATCATGATGTACCTCTAGAAAGTCTTATCACTTTGCAGAAGATGGCAGAGTAATGTGTAAGTCGTAGCTATTTCAACTTTTGCTGCCTTAGTCTTATAAGGTCGCATAAGGATACAAGAGTACGTTTTCAATATTTGGATAGTCCACAAATGGTTCTCAAATTTTGATCTCGTGTTTGAAAAATATATATAAGCTGTCGATGCTAAATCCTCACCTAAATATAAAGTAATAAACAATAGGGGATAAACATATAAAATAAGGAGGGGTAGGAATTTCTACTCATACTTCAACCAGAATTGCTACAGTTGTCATAAAACACATGTGCCTAAGGTACTCACCACCCATACTAAATTGGGCAAGACACTCTACTCCTATAATTTTTAATGAGCTCAACATCCTAGTGTAACTGAAACAGAGATCACCAACCTTTGCTCCACCAATGCCTTCTTTTCTTGATTCAATAACATTACCATGCGAGTCTAATCTTTTCTTTTCAATGTCATGCCTCTACAACAAACAATGGAAATGATAAGATGACATGACAACAAATAGACTAATAATTAGCACAAAAAAGAGATAACCTAAGCCCGTACAATGTCATGATGCTGCTCTCCACTGATATCCATCGTATCAACACTGAGAAGGGTGCAAGGAATGCTTGGAAAAGTAATATCAAACTGCAAATAGATTAGCATTACAACAAATATTCATAACAAGCTGTCAATAAATTATAAGAGAACAGCGCTACAAAGAGTCTTCCTTTTAGAATAGAAACAGTAGAAGTACTGCAGTTAACCTGAATCTAGTCTAATTAATACAAGGTTAATACTAACATTTACTCGTAGCCTTTCTCCTCTTGATGTGTCTACCACTAACTTAGTCTCTGTTGCTGAATATAAATATGACCCTGCAAAAGCATTATATACACATAAAAGGTGATTATTAGAAGCTCTACGCCTTTACCCTACTTTATTTATTTGTATAAGACTAGCGTATAACAGAAACGAGATTTCCTTATCAACAATGGGACACGACTATAAAGAACCACACCACTAAGTCACAGATGTTAGAGGTCACAAACAAACAATAGGATGAGGTTAAAAGTTTTTGCAAAGAGTCAGAAAAAATAAAAGGAAAAAGTGTGACCAAATACACTGTGGATTTCATGACTGTCCACTGCACAAAGAGGCACGTCCAAAATTTGCCCAAGAAAGAAAGCTACCAGGTATACTTCTATCCCAATTGCATCTGTGAACAAGTTCAAGTCCTGTGAATTGCTGGTAAAACGTTGGGCATCAGCCTTAGCAAGTCCTCTTATTTTGGATTACCACCCGCTAAGGTAAAAATGTGATCGGTTTTTTGAAAACAATTGAAAACAGAACACTGCTATAACAGATTCAAGCTGCCCACACGATACTTACAAACATGGAAAGGTCAACAATGTTAATTGGATGCAGATCAGGTTGTCGCAAGAACAATGAATTATCTGCCACAACCAAAAGGAATAACTTGGATCCTACTACCAGCAACAATAAATTACAGGCTACTGTATGGGAAAAACTTGGGCATGGTGAAACTTGGTTCCAAATTCCTAATACACGAAGAAGCCATCCGCAACATTCACACTAAACAGAATGTCTTCACTCTCAAACACCAGATTGCCGCGAGTACCCAACAAAATGATTATCAAAATTCAACCACTAGCACATATGGTTCTCCAAAAGTAATGTAAGTCCATGCTGGTCCAAATATGTTAACAAATAACTGAACCTTTCCACCGTCAGACTTTACTAAACATATTAACAGCGTGGAGCGAAGATGAGCTAATAATCTTCATTATTACCTAATTATGCGCACATGATCCGAAACACAAACCCAAAGCCATAACCTTTCACGATCAAACTGAGACATCAGCACATAAATCCAAGTACATACCGGATAATTTGAATCTAGTTCCCCACCAAATCTTTTCCCTCCTCGTCATCTTAGCCCAAGAGGCCACCTTTGTCTGGAAATTACCATCTCGAAATCTTCCAAATATGAAGCAGACAGAACCACGGGCCATTGAAATCAAACCTTACCCAACCGAAATCCAAGCAGATACCAACCATTAACCCCAAAGACAGCTACAATTCAACCTTTTCAGAACCGTACAACTCGAATTCCAAACCATGGCGAGCCAATACGGCCACAAAGTCACCACAAAATCGAACAACCACGGCTTCACGAGCACTTACTGGTCTCGGAGATGAAGAGCAGCAGCATGACGACGGCGGCAACGAGCGTGACGACGCCGCCGGAGAGCGTCCGCTTGTAGAAGTCCTCGTTCACCTTGGGGTACGCGTCCAGCCCCTTGAGCTTCTGCAGGAACGCCTCCATCTCCCCCTCCTCCTCCGCCGCCGCCGCGGAGCCCGCCGGACGGCAGCTCGCTCGCTCGCAAACCCTAGCCCCCCGATCCGAGCCCCGAAGAGCAGGCCACGCACCGGGCTCGCGCGCGGCAAAGAGGTGGCGACGCGGGCGGAATCGAGGCGGGGTCACCGGGTTCGGGTCGGGATTAGTCGAGGAATTGCCGAGGAGATGATTAGGAGTAGAAGGAGATATGGACGTGGACGCGGTAATGATGTGTCGGGACCCGAGTCCTACATGTATTTCGAGTTAGTCTTAGATTAGTAACAAACTCGTACAGTTGTAGTATTAGTGTAATCATATTCATACAATAATATATTTATAAAATAGACAAAGTAATATTACTTAGTAGCAAAATAACTTTATAATCAAATTTGACAGAGGTTGTCACATATGATTTAACAACAAAAGATAAACTTACAGTGGAAACTAAAACATCTCGTGGTAGCCATCTGATATGCCCACAGGCAATCGAGTAAAGGACGCGACCTAGTTCGTAAAATCTTCAGGGTAATCTTCCTCGTAGAACTCAGAGTTTCCTGGTTCATTTTCGATGACTAATCAACAAATAGCGTAAAGCCATGAGTACTTAAAGTACTCAGCAAGTCGTAAAAAAATATATGCAAATAGTATTCATGCAAAGCATGTACAAGGATAGCTTTATGGCTATTTTGCAAAAAATGGTATTGACAGTAAATAGGTTGGAAAACATAATTTAAAAAGATTAATACATAAGTAAATAATTTAAAAATATTAATACATAAGTAAACAGGTTCTTTCGAAACAATTAGTGAACATCTTTTTCACTTTCCAATCGTCAACATCTAGATCGCTTCCCAACCAAACAATTCTAATATTTTTATAAAAATCTACCCTTTGTGTGAAATCATCAAGTATTGTCCATAATTGGAGACATGACTATTTGAATATTTTTACACTCTGCAGAGGTTGCACAGTTTAATCCACAAGAGATAATCATCTTATAATGTCACATGTTTCACACTTCCATAGGCGTGCGACTAAGTGATTATCACAAGGCTTTTACAAAGCTCTGTTTTGAACGGGTTCTGCTCACTAAGGATTCGTCACACTAGCCCATCTTGCACCACTTATCAACCCAAACAGAACCGAAACAAAAACATTGTTAATTATTTGGCCAGATCCACCGCATAAAGACTTGTGGTTGTAACGTAGGACACAGATCAATAACGCACAAAGTTAAGTCCTTACCAATTACTCAGGTGAAGCAACTACATCCCACAATCATCTCCTTTACTACACGATCACTCGACCGAGTATTAGTCATTTTGATTCAACCCGACCAAATGACAACCCTTGTTATGGCACAACAAACTTTTAATAACAGTGGCTGCTAGGGATGACAATTGTGCCCGATTACCCGCGTGCCCGCGGACGAATACCCTAATGGAGGCGGGTATGAGCATCTTTTTTTACCCACGGGCATGAAAACGAGCACAATTCCTTACCCATCGAGTAAATGAGCGTGGGCATGGGTAAACTCCACCTGTACCCGCTTCGCCCGATTACCCATAATCTATCTGTATGTGTAAGGAACTACATCAGTTTGTATTTTTATTTTATTTGTTGAACTTGATTAGTTGTCTTGTCAAATATGATATGTGAATTGTGATGAACTTTATTAGTTGTTGAATGTGTGATGCACCATTGATGTGTGAATTATAATGAACTTGATGAATGCATTGCTCGCGAATAACGAGCATGCCCGCGGGCGATGGGTACCCACAGGCGACGATGCATTATTCGCGGGTAAACGGGCATGCCCGCGGGGCGACGGGCATGGACGAGGTTTTTCGCCCGTCGTCCTTCACGGGTATGCCTGTGGGGGGAATTCGGGATCGCGGGCATGAGTATGGGCGAGCACTACCCGTACCCCGCCGCGCCCCCGATTGCCATCCCTAGTGGCCGCACCATAATTCTATATTTTATTAAGTCGAGTTTAATCATATGAGCATGTGATCAAGAATCCCATCGCACAACTAAAGTATGGCTAAGCATATATGATACCCAAGTTGGTACTAAAATATATCCAACTAAAATTAATCCAACCTATGGTGTCCAAGGTACATGTCATTCACAATTTTTCAAGGAGGCATAAATGACAATTAGGTAATTAACTATTCCCGAAACCATTATCATACAACTAGCAATGCATGTTGATATAAAACAACATAATTTTGTAAAGTGGGTACGACATGATCAAGGGTCTACGACTTGCCTTCGTTGAAGAGTTGAGATGCTTCGGTCGCCGGGTCCAAGAATTCTTCAAAATGCTAGAATCTATACGTGCGAAAAGAGCCAAATAAATAAAACAATTTCAAATAAAATTCAAAAATTACCAAACTAGAAGCAAAAGAAAGACACTAAATTTGGATGAATTTAGATATTTGAATCACTCGAATCGGAGCTCAAACGAATGAGAACATGCTTGCGGAAGGTTGAAAAACATATAAAATGATGAAAAGGGGACTTTCAGGATTATTTTTCTAAAATAAATCATTTTATTACGTCATGCTAACATCAGTGCACGAAATAAATTTTTGGCCAAAATATTTTTCAAAAGAAAAATGGCTTGAGTCTCTGACAAGTAAGGCCCACGTCCATGGGCTGGGTCCACGGGCTGTCAACGGTCCACGATGGACCCGCTCACGCAGCAATGACAAAGGCGACGCAAGCGCACTGCGTGGTGTGTTGGGTGCGCCACATCGTGAGGAGGCGACGTGGGCAGCCATGTCGGCGCCCAACGCGGCGACGCTCGGGTCCCTAAGGTTGCTAATGAATAGCAGTGACTAAGTCATTGGTGAGGTCAGCAATGGAGAGAGGGAAGCAATCGCAACCTAGTGCGCATGGACTCGGTGACAAGGCGCGAAAGGATGGCCGGCAGCGAGGGAAGAAGCGGTGGCGAGATGCGGCTTGCAGCGACGCTAGAGCTCCAGTGGCGAGGAGGCGCGCACGATGTAGGGCAAAGCCATGCGATGCCGAAGGTGGAGACGAAGACGCTGGAGAGGCTTTAACGGCGGCGCTAGGGGCAGAGGCGCAAGCTCCGGCCGGCAAACTCAAAGCTCGAATAGCAGGGAGGTTCGGGTGAGAGAGAAGGGGGAGATGGGGCAAAAGCAAGAGGAGGGCAAGGGGCTCCTGGTGCTCCTTCTTATGGGGAGGAGGATGAGCGGGTGAGGGGATCAGCATGGGCGAAGCTCCGGGCTTCGTACGCTTTGGCGTGACGGAAGTAGTTGGGGAGGAGAAAAATGGGGAAATAGGCACGACGGAAGTCGTGGCATTTAATGCGCACGTCGGCGAAGGAAAAGAGGGAGGGAATCGCGCGGGGACGAAGACTTTTTCGGCGGGTGTGACCAAAATTCCTAGAAATTATTTCATTAATCGAGATAAAAGGTAAGATATATACCACTTATTTCGGTAGGGGTCAGATTATAACGATACAGATTAATCATTTATATATATATTACAAGTGTTACAATTGTATTACGAATACACATATAACTTTTTTAAGATATTAAAGATATATAACAAATACAATATGTAGCAATATCTAATCGCACAATTGCGTAGGAAATTCCGCTAGCTATACAAATATTAAAGCACTATGTAAGATTGGATTATGGCTACTTATCTCTTTAAGATTTGTGCATGTATATGGAAGTGAAGAGCAAGGGCAACTTTTCTTTTCTTACGAAGAATCAGCCGCTATTTTTTGGCATAGTAAAATTTTTAATTTAATTCGTGTTATTTTTAAATTTGTTTTTTTAAAACAAATAAGGTTAAAGTAGTTTTTTTAATAAAAAAACCTATGTGTTTTTCATCTTCTTGGGAATGTGCTAAACTTTTAGCGATATGTGTTAGTTTTGGGTGTACGAACGGTACGTGAGCTAACCAGGTTTGTGTTGCGATAGTAACGTGCCAGGTGTGGATCTCTCTGCTGGCCGCTGGAACCTTCCGAGATGGTCAACCTTTTATTTCCATTTAAGTCCACAATTTTTCCCCTCAATGGAAAGGAAGACTGCCCAGAATGCTATAATAAACTTGCAGCATGTGCACACGTGCCAGGTTCTCGTAAATTGTTTCACAAAATTAGCTCATCTGAATCTGAATGAGGGTAACTAGAAGTGACAAAGCATTGCATCAGGATATCTATTACCCGTTTTATGCATCTTTAAGATTTCGCCGCGTCACTATCTCGTCTTAAAAGCAGTACTTATACTTCCCGTTTCCTTATATTTATCGAGAGGGTCGACTAAGTTACAGTTATTTTTTCAAAAACAAAATCCATACGGTACAGTGGATCACCGCCAAATAATATCTGTTTTTATAGTAATTTTTTTAAAATTAAACATAAGTAAATCTAAATGAACTATACGAATACAAAAACAAAACAAAACAAAACAAAAGTAAATCTAGGTGAATACTACAAATACAAAAAAAAATCCAAACTAAATAAAAATAAATCTAGGTGAATCTTACAAATACAAAAAAAAAATAGAACTAACAGTCACAGTAAAATCATACTAAAATTACATATCACTTGATAATACAATTTTAACTTTAGTATTGTGTAATTATAGATGACATAGTTTTTTTAAACATTTAAACGATTAGGAGCTACCAAAAGCGCTATCTATATTCCACCATGCGCACGGACTAAAAAAAATTGTAAATTTAAAAAATATTTAATGAAACATGATCATATATATTTTTATTAAAATTTAAAAATATTTAATGAAACTAACATTTAAATAGAGATAAGAGACTAAAAGTAGCAATACCCACACCCAAGAGAGACTCTGAATAAACAAATGTATTAAAGCGAACACTATAAAAAGATTCCATCTATGATACGCATGGTATGAGGTATCCGCGTGCGAGTAAACAAGGCTTGCACACGCGGATTGGCAAACAAAAACGCAGACGTGGAATGGAAGCAAACATTTCAAACCAGTTTTCACATTCTTTCCAGGAGATGAGAAAACAGACATGGCAATCAACGAATCACACGATGGTTAAAGAACAAAGCAAGAATCGATGCGCAATCGTAATTCGTGAATCAGAGAGCTTGCTTCATATCATCATATGGCCACAAAACAGGTTGCACACGCATAGTTAAACGCAAGAATAATCAGAATTAACCAGTTACATGGATATAAAGACTTCATAAAACAAAACCATAGAAATGCCTTACATAACCACCATATGTAGTATCATCTGTATGGCAGCTCCCAACTCAGCATAGCAAAGTTACATAACTAAAGATAGCAAGAAACGCCCATTGGCCTTGTAATTTTAAGCACGTCTGAACCCTACACCTCAACTAAGTAGGAAAAGTTCTCTTCTCTTCACTGGGCGCCTGGCGTGGTACTGATGATGTCCGAGTCGCCTGGAGCATCAAGTGGTAAATCGTTCAGTAAAAATTAAGGAGTAAATGAAAAGAAAAGGAAGCAATTTAGACAGCAACGAACCAGGATCAATGATGCTGAGACAGCACACCCGGTAGTACTTGCCGCAGGCAGTCCCAAGATCAACATTGTCTGAAAGACAAAATCCACATTAACAAGTGCATAGCCAAAATTGTAGCATTCATTACTTAGGTGGAGACAGTAGTAATAGACAACATAAATTACATACAATGGAAAACTGCAAAAATGGTTCAGAATGAATGAAATAATCGTACTTCCATGGAAATGATGCACGCTAATTTTTGCCAACATTGCGTAGTACTCAATCTCAGACTTCCTAAGCGGAGGGCAGTTGTTTGCAAGGATTATCAGCTTCCCTGAACATTGAAACAAATCTCACTGTATGAGCTTAGAATCATATGTAGAAGAGAAACCAATACATCAGTCCAGAAGTTTTGTCCACAAGGAACCATCTTAATTTGATATAATCCCAACATAATACAAGCATTACAAACAAAAATATGTAAACTTACAAAGAAGGCAGCGATACAAGAAGAAAACATCAGAATGACCTGTTTGGTCTAATCTTAATGATTTTCTTTAACTCCTAACAGCTTTTCTAATTCACCTACGAATCAGAAAACATGTAGGTCTCCATGTGGCTCCCCCTCTGGGTACAAGGACATACAAGGACGCAATCATAATGAAAGCAGTAAAAGCACAGAGATATACAATAAAAATGACTCACTATAAATAGACTTGACGCCTAGCAAATTTCGTTCTAGGGCTCTGCATTCACAGATTAAGTACTAACAACAGGAAACAACAAATATTGCAACCTCCCATTGTTCCCCAGATATGGAAGAGGGATCAAGGAGAATTCTTAATCAAGAGGCTGATATTGTTCTAGGGCTCTGCATTCATCTCTAAGGCACGGCGAAAGCAAGCCGAAGAGGCAAACTTCAGTCCCATTCCACAATAAAAAAATCCAAAAACAACAGCCTCCAGTGAACATCATAACAGCAAAGTGCCGACCATTGGAATATAATTCCAAATCTGCAACCTACTCGACAAAGAACTACAACTAATCAATCTAAAGCTGCCGCTACATGTCAATTTCCAATATCTCACAATTCCACGCGTAAACAAAACAAAAGGTAAAGAAGAACCGCCACATTCTACACAAAAACTAACACACAGATCTATAAGCAGATTACAAGAAGCTAACCACGCATCTACGAAACACCAAGGTCCCAGCTATTCCGCTATTTGGATCTAGACAACTAGCAGGCTAATAGATCAATCACCACGCAAGGATCAAACCAACTGAGACAAGAGCGTAATAAAAACAGAGAGGTGATCTATACCCTTGGAGTTGCGCAGCGTCTTGAGGACGGTCTTGTAACCGAGCGTGTACTTGCCGCTCTTCATCACCAGCTGCAGCTTGTTGTTGATGCTCTCCGTGCTCTTCTTCTGCAGCGCGCATCGACCGAAACCCATCAAGAAACCACATCAGAAACCGAAAAAAATACAAAATCTGCTCGAAATGGGACGAACAGGGAGGTCGATTAGGGTTCTTACCGCCTTCTTGGTGGGAGCCATCGGATCGAGCAATCGCGGGAGGCGGGGCGGGCGGGTGGCTTCGGAGGCGGCGGCGCAAATAGGCGGCTCGCTAGGGTTTAGCGAGAGAGGGATAATATAGGTGCGGTTGTGCAGACAAATTACCGAGTTACCCCTGGGCGTACTGTTCTGGACCACCTAGCTGCCTCAAAGCCCTTTATTTTGGGCCTTTTGGGCCTAAATGGGCCTAATCAAGCTCAGATTTAACGAATGGCCTATAGGTAGACACTGACAAAATGGGTCCTAGTTGTCAGGTGGAATGCCCGCAAATAAATACGGACGATGTGTTTCCTATCCCAGGTCCCTTCTCGTTGCAAAACCCTAACTCGAGCTGCGCCGCCGCAGCAGCAGCCATGAAGGCGTCGCCTGGGGAGAAGAAGAAGAAGGCGTCGCCTGGGGAGAAGAAGAAGAAGGCGTTGGACATCCTCGCGGGCTCTGACGATGACTCCGAAGGAGGAGGCGCGGACCTCTCGAAGATCCAGATCAACGAGGAGTACGCGCGCCGCTTCGAGCACAACAAGTGGCGCGAGGCGCGCCAGCGCCTCGAGGAGCTCGAGAAGCAGGGCCGCGTCGCCGCATCCGACGGCGAGGACGATGACGAGTCCTCGTCGGATGGCGACGCCGCCGCCGTCGCATCCAGACGCGTCGATCGCCGCATGTTCGAGGTCATCCGTCGCATCCGCAGCGGCGACGCCGTCATCCTCGACGAGAACGCCAAGATGTACTCCTCGTCGGAGGACGAGGCCGGCGAGGAGGAGCCCAAGGAGGGGAAGGCCAAGAAGGAGCGCCCTCTGTACCTCAAGGACGTGAACGCCCGCGACCTTCTCGAGGAGGGCCCTGGGTTCGTGGCGCAGACCAGTCGCAGCAGCAAGTACGACAGGATCACGTACGACGAGCGCCAGAGGAAGGGACTGCAGGCGTTCCTTGAGGCGGAGAAGGCATTAGGCGATGGCGATGGTGATGACGAGGAGGACGATTTATTTCGGGAGAAGCCAAAGGGTGGAGGCGGTAGCGACAACGAAGAGGATGATGAGGAGGAGAAGCAGGCGGAGGAGCTACTGGGTGAGATTTTTGGGAACGATGAGGAGCTGGACGACAATGAAAAGTTCTTGAAGGATTACTTCCTCAAAAGGCCGTATCTTGGGTCGGGGAAGGAGAATAAGTTCTCTCTGGATGATATCCAGGAGGTGTCGGAGGAAGAGGATGAGCTTGAAAGGCAAGAGCAGTATGAGACTAAATTTAGTTTCCGGCATGAGGAGGCCGCATCGTCTGGGGCGCTGGTGACAGACCGGGTAATAGGACATTCCCGGGTTGTTGAGGGGTCAGTGAGAAAGAAGGAGAGCAGCAGGAAGCAGCAGCGGAAGAGCAAGGAGGAGCGGATAGCACGGGCTAAGCAGGAGCAGGCGGAGGAGCTGAAGCATCTCAAGAATTTGAAGAAGAAAGAGATTGCTGAGAAGCTTGAGAGGATCCAGATGGTTGCTGGAATCGATAGGGATGCTGCTTGTAAGCTTGGTGCTGATGACTTGGAGGAGGATTTTGATCCGGAGGATTATGACAGTAAAATGCAGGAGATTTTTGATGACATTTACTATGAGGCTGATGATGTTGATCCTGGCTTTGGAAGTGGCGGGGAGATTGATTTGGAAAAACCTGATTTTGATAAGGAAGATGAATTGCTTGGGCTATCCAAGGGCTGGGCTCTTGATGAGTCTAAAGAAGGGTCTTCTGCCACAGATGAGAGAGCTATCCCTGAGAAGAAAAAACGTCAGAAAGAGCTTACAAATGGTGACGGGATAGGTGAGAAAACAAAAGGGAAGATCTCTCTCAAGGACAAGGTGGAGCTCGAGAAGGAGATGGAAGAGTACTATAAGTTAGACTATGAAGACACTATTGGAGATCTGAAGACTCGGTTTAAGTACAAGCAAGTTCAGCCAAACAGTTTTGGTCTGAGTACCTACGAGATATTAGCAGCAAATGACAAGGATTTGAACCAGTATGTTTCCATGAAGAAGCTAGCACCTTATAGGGAGAATGAATGGACAATGACTCATCATAAGAAGTTGAGCAAGGATTTGATCTTAGGAGGACAGAAGAAAGAAGGCAAGAAGGTCAAAACTGGCAAGAAATCTAGGTCTGAGGAAGGCCCTAGTTCTGAAGATCAAGAGAAAGATAAGCTGACAAATGAACAAGATGAAACAGATGTCAAGACGAAGTCAACTAGAAGTGATCGAAGGAAGCGTCGGAGGAAGGAGCTGAAAATGTCCACTGAAAGACAAGCAGCATATGGAAAGATAAACCCAAAGCGTCACAAGAGCCATTGAGTTTTGGGGATTCAGCGTAGTTCATCTAGAAAATTTAGTTTTTCTTGTGCATTTTTGTCTGGCTGTTGCCCTAGTGGAAACATCTGTTTAGAGCCATTGATATATTATTCGAGTAGAATCTTTTCCTCTATTTTGGAAGTTGCAAACCCAGTGTTGCCCTAGTAGAAACCTCTGTTAGAAAGTTTTGCACTTCCTTTGATGAACCATATAATTAAAATGTTCTTATGTTTGCTGGTACAGTTTTATATTCTTTGCGATTTCTTTGATGACTGGTAAAGGAAATGCTTAGCTTATTAAATCGTCCTTGTGATGAATCTACAACTGAACTCAAAGGCTTCGGTAGAAAGCACTCATTCCTCATGATAGCACTGATATATGATGGTAATGATATAGTCCCTGAACAATTCAAGTTCGTTTGATGCTTACAAACTTTTTAGTCTTGCCATTTACATCCCACTGAACTCATAAAGGCTTCGGTAGAAAGCACTAATTCCTCATGATAGTACTGATATATGATGGTAATGATATAGTCCCTGAGCAATGCAAGCTCGTTTGATGCTTACAAACTTTTTGGTCTTGTCATTTACATCCCATTGTCTGAATCTACCATGATAAAATACAATGTTCAGGAATGCCATCTGCGTTTGCTTCAAATTACAGTAGTAGTGAGATTGCTTTTTGCTTCTAGGAACTGCCCACTGTTCTATGCAGTCTAAAACCTGAGAACAATACTATTTCAGATCAGATCAATTGGAAAGGAGTGCTAAGTGGGGCGTGCGAAGCAATCCTGTTGCTGGAGCTCTCTTCTGCAACCTGCATGTGGTTAGGCCCAATATACATGAGGTCTTCTGTCTTTTGCAGCCCTCCAGCTCTAGTGTTCACCGGTTGAAGAAAGCTCCATCAATGGCTGCAAGGTCACGGTGACCAACTGCAGTGGTTAGCCGCATCCGTCACCGCCAGTCTCTCTGCTCTGGTGCTATGCCCACCCGGGTGAGCGCCTTCACTAAGCTTTAACCCGGCATCAGTTGTCCTCTTTCCAGCTTTCCATACTATAGATTAAATTATGTTACCACTTGCAACTTTGCAAGGGGCAGACGTCTCATACGTATGACGTATTAAAATTATTCATTTGTGCCGAAACTTTTCCAACTGTGTTTGGTTCCCACGAGAGCGAGCGAGCGAGAGATTTACCATTCACCCAAGCAGCCCATATACATGGACAATTTACATATTTATGTTGATATGCACCGATAGAGCTTAGGGTTGTTAAAATCGCTACTCTAGTCGTAGAATTGTACTATTCTACGATCCTACAACACCAATACAATCCAAATTGCACCTAGAGTCACATCGTTGTTTGGTTGTGTTCTATCCCTCAATTCAAATTGTATGATAAGTACTAAATAATTAGTAGGTTAGACATTAAGATTTAGAGGTTTGGAATAATAAAAATTATTTTATTTATTTATTTTACTTTTTATGTAAAATGTTCAGGTAATAGCATGGTTGTTAAAATCAATATTTTAGTTGTAGCTCAGAATGATATGGAATCTAAACTACGATTTATCAATCAAATTAGATGTTAAATAACCAAATAAACACTCATATCACTTTTGGAATACATGACACATTGGAAAAAATGTATTTTTAGTAGAATCAGGTAGAATATTAGATTATACGATTCGATCCTGAAATGCTATCCTACCGGAGTGTTTTCGAATCACAACTCTGATAACCTTAGCTTAGAACTCTCCATGTTCATGTTGCTGTCGGCTACATTGGAAATTTGCTACCTTTTTACATAGTGTAAGACAGAGCACTAAACTAAAACTAAGTTAGGCCTCACCGAGTAAAGACCAATTCAAGGCAGCCCTTGAGCAGTGGCAACCAGGTCAACAACAACTATTTTGGCCTGGCATCTTCTTCTCATCACTCTCTTCTTGTCCTCTTGTCCTCTGCACCAGAAGAATTCCTTGACGAGTTTATTCCCTTGTGTTGGTTGTTGCACATGTCCCTTTGTTCTATCGTCACAATTCTCAGGCTGTTTTGTATATTGGTCAGAGAGAAGCTGCATATATATACGTCCTTTTCTACTCCCAACTGCTCCTTCCATTTTGTTCTCTGCTGTTCCCCAATCTTTCTTCTTCTCCCCAGAGACCTATGATGCATTTGTTCTTTCTGTGTTACTTACCATTTTGATTTCGTTTCTGTATGAAACAAGGCTGATTGTTACTAGCTTACTGCCAGTTTTGAGTGCTTGTGGTCTCTAGTCTTCAGATATTAGTATTTGCCTATTTGGTTCCTTTAGTTATTAGGTTATTTACTCAGTTTACAATTGAATTTTGTAAACTTGATGTGCAATGTCCAAAACTGAGTGCAGAAGGCTGTCCGATGACTATGAAGTTGTGGATGTCCTTGGCCGAGGTGGCTTCTCAATAGTCAGGGAGTGAGCAAGTCTGAAGGAAAGACTCAAGTTGCCATAAAGACCCTGCGAAGGCTTGGCCCGGTGATGGTGGGGACGCAACAAGGGCCAAAGGGTGCACCTAGCTTGGGCCCGCCGATGTGGAAGCAGGTATCGATCTCTGATGCATTGTTGACTAATGAGATACTTGTCATGAGGAGGATAGTGGAGAATGTTGCTCCACATCTGAATGTCATCAACCTGCATGATGTGTATGAAGACGTGCATGGTGTGCACCTTGTCCTTGAGCTGTGCTCAGGCGTTGAACTGTTCGATAGGATAGTGGACATGACTGGTATTCAAAGTTCGATGCTGCCACTTTCATTCGTCAGATTGCTAGTGGGTTGGAGGCACTTCATAAGGCGAACATCATACACAGAGACTTGAAGCCAGAGAATTGCTTGTTCTTGGACCGAAATGAAGATTCCACATTGAAGATCATGGATTTTGGTTTGAGTTCTGTTGAAGATTTCAGTGACCCAATTGTGGTGCTGTTTGGGGCGATAGATTATGTTTCACCGGAAGCACTCTCGAGGCTAGAGGTTTCAGCTGCAAGTGATATGTGGTCTGTTGGAGTAATTCTGTATATTCTTTTATCTGGTAACTGGTATGTTGGTCACCCTTTCTTGTAATAATTCCCTTGGTTTGATTTCTTCGTCATAGTTTGAAGGCTTTTAATTTGTGTATTTCAGATGCCCACCATTTCATGCTGCAACTAATCGAGAAAAGTAGAAATGGATCCTGCAAGTAAGTCTTCCTCTGAGCTAACATCTGGGCAAAATGGTGTTCAAAATAGTTTGGAATTTTCTTTTTGATTCATATTTCCATGTTTCCACATTTTGAGCGTTTCTACAACCAGCCCTGACAAATCGATTGAATATGTTGGCACAGTTTTAGTGGAAAAGGAGTCAAGTCAATTTCTCTAGGAGTATCTTGGCATATGCTAATGAAACGGATTTGTCGTATACGTGATGTAATGTTGTTGAGATACATTTGGCCTGTTTGGTCCATATACTAAAATTGCCAAAGTTGTCACGGTTTTTTTTTTGTCAAACTCGAGTAAGGTTAGTTCATGAAATTCGGCACCACACTTTGGCCAGCAATAAGGAATCTTGCTATACTATACTTAAAAAGTCACTGACGCGTAAAACCCGGGTAACAGAAAAGGAATCTGGCCACAGGTGTGACTACGAATTGGTCGCTAATTTGGTCAAACTTGTCTAACTCGTAGTGTGACATGTTTGACTACGAACCAAACATGCCCTTACTGTTGATCTAAGAGAGACTGTCATACGCTCTTCCGATCTATATTATGCGTAGGACACTTGATTCACTCTGTATTGTAGATAGCATGAGTTTCAAACTTCTATCAGCTGGTTTGGAGCAATTGACCTTGTGTGGTATAGAAACATGTAGTTTTTGGGGCATTTGCTGCTCTTGATGCACGAATTTGCAATTATACCCCTATGTGCACATTAAATGCAAAAATAGCACCGCGGAGCTGCGGGGACGCGACACGTATTGAGTCAGTGCCCCTGGGGACATAACTTGCCTAGTAAGTGCCCCTGGTGTTGGACTCGCCACGTTTAGGGGCTGAACCTCATTTGGTCAGTGCGCTATGGGCATGAACAAGTGAATTTCATGTGAGTTTTTTTTTGGAATGAAAATTCTGTGATTTCATATAATAATAGAGCACATGATAATTTAACAATGACATCATCGATACATACATACATAATGTACACGACGTAATTACACATGAACTACAATATAATTTATTTAAATAAAGAATTACAAAAATAAATACTCATTAAAAAATGAACTACTATCGTCATTCTAAATGGCGAAATGCTCCTATTGCCGTTCCATTCCAAATGGCAACAAAATGCTACTATTGCCATTCCATTCTAAATGGCGACACTGGATCCTGTCACTATGAAAATAGTTTTCCCGCCATTTGAATTGGCGACAGGAGGTGGAAATTGAAATTAAATTATATAGACATGTTGGTAATATCTTTAAGTGTCCACGCAACTGGTCATTTTTAAAAGATAAGGAAATATGAAATAGAGCACAATTTAGGAGTTTCGGTTTGACAAATCATATTTGGAATGCGATTTCAGCGTCGAAATAACAAAAATAGCCTCATTTGGAGTGAAATTAACATAAATATTTAGAATGCGAGTTTGGCAGTGCAATAACAAAAGTATTGAAGTACAATTTTCTAATGCAATTGTCCATTTGCTGAACCGATTTATTTGAGAGTACAAAATGAAATATCAGAGAGAATGACTTGGGAACAAGGGTGTGATCATTTCACCCCACACCACCCTACTTCCCTTGTTCCCAAATTATTTTTGTAATTTTTTAAAATAATATTTTTTAAAAAAAATCTATGTAGCCCTCATGTAATTACGTTGTATACATTGTGTGCGTATGTATCGAGGATGTTAATTCACTATATTATCACGAGCTCTATTATCACATGAAATCACAAAATTTTCATTCTAATTTTTTTTTTGTACTTGAAATATACTTGTTTGTGTCCCTGTCGTACTGACCACACGAGGTCCGGCCCCAGTGACATGGATGTGGCGAATCCGGCCCAGAGGCACGGACGTGTCCAATCCGGCCCCAGGGGTACTTACTAGGCAAATCATGCCCCTAAGGGCACTAACTCGACATGTGTTGTGTCCCGTGGTACCATTTTTGCATTTGATGTGCACAAGGAGTTAGAATTGCTAATTCGCGGGTCAATAGTGCCAAATACGCCAAAAACTCTAGAAATATGTTTGCATTTTTGCATTTGATGTGTACAAGGAGCTAGAATTGCTAATTCGTAGATTAATAGTGCCAAATGCACCAAGAACTCTAGAAACATTTCTGCCAATCATTGGTGATCTGTCTTCTTTTGGTTGTTGTTGGTACTTGAGTTTCGATTTGTCTTATCCTCTCCAGTTCCAATGGGCAAGTTTCCTTGAGATGTCAAATCATTAGCTAATTAGACCTTCCTTTTACCTCAAAGGGTGTAAACAAAATGTTTTCCTCCACATAAACCACAAAAACTCGAACATGATTTATTTAGAAAAAACACCAAAATATGTTGTCGGTATGGATGCGGTGTTAGTTGGAGATTGCGTCATAAGCCACTGAAAAAGGAATTGTGCCCTTTGTTTTTCAAGATCAAGGGTTCCAAAATCGATAGGGTGTCTTTGAACAACTTGACTACTTGAGGGTATACAGATACCCCTAATTGTTTACTTGCTTCAACAAAGAAGGCACCAATTGTTGAAACTGCTTGCATTAGTCAGGGTCTTACTATAATGCCGTATTCTTTCTGTGCTCCTTTCAGGGTGAATTCAGTTTTCAGGACCATAGATGGAAAACAATATCTTCATCAGCCAAAGATTTGATTTCCAGTCTTCTTTCTGTCGAACCTTTCAAAAGGCCCACAGCAAGTGATGTCCGTCTCGTGCTCCCTTTTCTGGATCTTCCCGCTTGACTTGATATTAGTTGATATGACTGTACTTAACTTGGGGACCATATATGATTATAAACCAGCTTTTCAGGCATCCTTGGGTGATTGGAGACTGCGCCAGGCAAGATCTCATGGATGCAGAGGTCGTCTCAAAACTGCAAAGCTTCAATGCTAGAAGGAAATTGCGGGCGGCAGCAGCAGCCAGCGTCCTAAGCAGTAAAGTAGCATTGAGGACAAAAGGCTCGGGAGCCTTTCAGGCACCCATGACCAAGGATCCAAAAACTGCTACTGGGACAAATCCTGCTGGACGGTCGGTAATCGGAAAACCCAGCAATATTCAGTTCGATGCAACCATATAATATGCAATACTAGCGATCACAGAGGCAGACAATATTGAGTCCTCTGATACAACCATATAATGTGCAATACTATACAGTTTATACACCAACGCATCCGGGACGGTTACAGGCAATATCCTGTTCTTCGACACAACGATATAATTAATGTGCTATACCACATTGTTTATACACAGACACGTCCTAGAGGTTTCAGGAGAGTTCCGCCGCGACACAACCTTGAAAAACGTCGTCTGTCGGCTCAGCTCCCTCACCTGCAAAATTAGGCGAGCCATGCATGTCGCAACGACAGAACCAAAACGGCACGCGCGCACGAGAGGAAAAGGAAGGGGAATCTGCTCTCTTTAACCATGCCACTTAAATTCATCCTTCAAATAACTCCTTGATCATGTCCTCCAATTCCAGGGGAGTGTTTGCTGGATGGCTAATGTTCTTCTCCGGCACCGGTCGCTCCTCCAGGTACTTGCCGTAACCTGAGACGACTTTCTCGACGATTGCTCCGCGCAGCCTTTCCCTAAGCTCTGGGCTCGGGACCTTCCACATCTTCTGCTCACGGTAAACCCTGTGGAATTCCGACTGGAATCTATCCAGCGCAGAGTACTTGCGCTTCTCGAAGAGAAGCGTGTAGTATCTCCGGAGACGGAGAGGGGCGGCGCCGGCGTCGTACAGGCAAGAAAGCACGGGCGTCCAAGAAACGTGGAGGTAGCTCTCCATGTAGCTGTTGGTTCTGCGCTCGCCGAGCGGGATCCAGGAAGGCAGGCACAGCGACTCAACCTGCCGTGTGATGAAATGGGAGTTGTTGAGCAGGAAGAGATACCTCAGGCCGGGCTCCGGGAACGATCGCGATGTTTCCGCGAGCCGTTGCTCTAGGCAGGAGACCATCTCCAGTACCAGGTTCACCACCGAGCTGAAGCCATCGGACTCGGACACGAACATGCCGAAGTGGTGGTCTTGCAGGATGACGGTGAGCGCGTCGTCGTTTCTCCACAGCAGCTTGACGTGGTTCATCGTTAATCGAGTCGCCTTGTGGATCCCCGCGTCAATCTGCGGAGACTCCCACGCATAGTCTCCCTCCAGGATCGAGGCTCGAGCCTCCTCCATGATGCTCCACACTGCTTCACTCAGCTCCGCCCTTTTTCTCAAGTAAACGCAGCTCATCTTCTCGAATGTGTTCTTGATTTCTCCATGAGTTCGCCGGTAGGATTCGGACGCCCCTCGGAATGACGCCAGGAGGTCGTCCGAGGCGTCCGTGACGCAGGCGAACACTTGCAGCATCGCCGGGAGCCTCTCATCCGGTGCCCGGTCGCTATGGATGGCAGCCACGGCGTCGACGAATTCAAGCATCTTGAGGATGCTTTCTTCGGCGAACCGTGCGAACAGGCTATCATCCGACCCCCCGGCGCCGGCGGCAGCCGGGATCCTGTTGAGCGCCGCCAGGTCTATCTGTGCGACGGAGAGGACGCGCACCATCAGACTGAGAGCTCGGGTCCACGCCTCCACCAAGTCCAGCAGGGACATCCACTCCAATCGCTGCAAGCTCCATTGGTTGGCGTGGAGAACCCAACCCACGTCCAGCTCGGAGAACCACCGTTCCAGGAGAGCGTCGCGGCAGCCGGCGGTGGACTCCGCGACGAATTCTCGGATCAGGCCCTGCATGTAGCCGTCCCGGACCATGTGGCGCGCGGTCTCACAGACCTCGTCGGTCCTATGGACATCAAAGCTTCTTGCAGCTGCGGCCACCGAACCAGAGGAGGAGCAGGGGGAGGGAGCAGATGAGGGACTCGAGACGGTGCTGGTGTTGCTTGGGCTGGTCTCGGTACTAGGACTGCATCGGAGGGGCAACGGAGCTGACGCCGCCGCGATTAGCTTTCCAGGTGAGAAGGCTGCGGGGATGCTTCTTATCGGCTCGCTGTGGTTGCTCGAGCCCTGGGAACCAGCGGCCCTGAGGCAGTCGAGCTCGGCTTGCAACTCCAATAACGTTGCAAGCCGCCGCGCCATGGCGTCGCCGTGGTCGAAAGAAATCAAGGAATCGCGCAGGTTGCCTCAGGCACCTAGGGAGGACACCCAGGAGGCGCAGCTTCGGATCCCAATCTGACTGATTGAAGGCCCAGTTGACTTGGATCTCACTGTACTGGTTGCAATTGCAGCGACTGAACGAAGAACACATGAATACATGGTAGTCAAATGAGATGTTGGAATACTACATTACAACTTACAAGAATTTTTAAAATAATATTAATTTAAAATATAATTACAAAAATAAATAGTCGGTTTTTTTAATAACAAAACTGAGCGTCTGTTGCCAATTGGAATAGCGAAGGCGACAGGAGCCTAGCCTCTGGTGATAGTGAGTTCAACAGTACTCAGAGCCCCCTATCGCCAGTTGAATTGTCGACACGTCCCAGTCGCTAATTCAAATGGCGACAGAGATCCTTAATTTTTTTAATTTTAAAATTAGGAAAACTGCTATTTTAAATGACAATAGTGATCTCGTAAATCTCTGTCGCCATTACGCTTGAAACCCTAAAATTCAGGGGCAAACTTACTTTTATTTAGAAAAAAAAAAAAAGAGAGGATGGAAGGGAGAGGAGAGAAGCTAGTGAATCGCTGTCCGTCCGGTCGCCCACCTTTCGGGTAATTATTTTAACCGAATGGATTACATAGTGTAGTATGTTGTACATAATCCTTTTCAGTGGCTAGTTTAGTTTTAGATATGTGGTTAATCATGAAAATATTGTTTACGGTGCAGTACGTCAAGTATGTTGGACGCCATCAACTTCAAAATTTACTACAGTCAAGGGACTATTCTTGAGGGTCCCGAGGGGATTGATTTGCGTTATTTTTAATCAGCGACTGTGCCTCTGCCAAGACCAGAGCAGCGTATATATGGCACTGTGATACGGTGGTTGTTTCACTTATTCGATTTTGGATTATGTTGTGTATGATCTGAGATTGAGTTGTCTTGACCTCTAAGCAACACAACATATATATTAGGAGTTAGTGCAGCTCAAGGGAACAAGGTTATGTCAGCCATATATACGCATGACGAGGAAGGAAGGGTGAGATTTGATCCTTCGGCTCATGCTTATGCCAAGCTCACTCCTGCATCAGCTGCTGAACAAGAAGGGAGTGGTGATACCGAAGAAGAAGTTGGAGACTCCAGCCACATCGCGGCACACACAATGGTCGAAGCTCCTGGAGTTGCTAATGCTGTTGATAAAAACTATGCGGAAGTAGCTCCTTCAGTCAGGCAAGGTAGTGGGTATGCTGACGAGGGTGAGGAGCTGGAAGCCCTAGTGTAAAGGATGGATCTCGAACACCGGACTACATAGCATTGTCAGAAGATGAAGGATCCGACGACGAGGATGATGTGGACCAGCAGATGGTTTCATCCGAGTGGAACACATACCAGTTCGACAACCTCGTCGTTAGCAAAGGCTCTGTGTGCCATGGGAGTACGACCAGAGCGAGGTTAGGCAAGGAGCTATGTACAAATGCAAGGAGACCGTGCAGGAGGCGGTCAAATTCTGGGCCTTGTCGGTACAGCGTACATTCACAGTCATCAAGTCTAACCCAACATGCTACGACGTGAAATGCGACATAGAGGCATGTCCTTGGAGAGTGTACGCATTTAATCCTAAGTGGGGCACCAACTAGAAATGCTCTATAGTGGTCCGTCACATATGTGTCGTCGCTGAGTCAGTGTAGTCCCACAGGAACCTGTCATCAGGCTTCATCGCCAACCTCATATACGGTGAGATCATAGATAATATATATTTTGAACCACGATCTATCATTCGAGCGATTGAGGCAAGGTTCCAGTACACGGTCAGCTATACCGAAGCGTGGAGGGCAAAACAGAAGTTATTGGAATCAAGGTTCGGTACGTTGGAGGACTCCTACCACAACCTCTCTGGGCTACTCCGAGTCATGTAAGACAGGAATCCTGGCACTCACGTCTATATTCAAGATTCCACGCATCTGAAGTGAGCCAATAAGAGGGTACTAAAGCGAGAATTCTTCACATTTAGTCCATACATCAATGCATTCCAGCACTGCCGTCCAATCTTATGCCTGGATAACACATTCTTGGCTGGAAAGGTACAAGGGCCAAATACTGATTGCAATAGCGACAGACGGGAACAATCAAGTTCTTCCCGTGGCATTTGCTTTCATTGAAAGCAAGAACACAGACGACTAGTTGTGGTTCCTAGAGAATTTGGGGATTTATGTTGTACAGAGTCGTCCTAACATATGTGTCATACATGATCGACATGTGGGCCTGTTGAGTGCAACAACTCAGCTACAACAAGGAGAGAACAAACCAGTTCCATGGGCGGATCTGCAGAGCAGGTGGTGCATGAGGCACTTGGGTGCAAACTTCTACAAGCAGTTTCGCAACAAGTACTTGATGAACTTGTTCAAGTGGCTATGCAACCAGAACCAACAGCGAAAGTTTGAACCACTCGGGAAGATTCTGGATGAGCGAACCCACACGCACAGAAGGGGGTAGCGAAAAGGGCCGCCCCAAGCGCGGACCAGGCCCTCGAAGCATTGCCACAGCTACCCACAGATGATCCCAGTGTTACGAGGAAGACAGGGGTGCATGTGAAATGCTTCAAGGACTGAAGGTGAGGCCAAGAAGATTGGTAGCCACGAGTTGGTTGTTAGCTCACCTCCCCATTGGAAACATGTAAGGATTAGAACCTTGTGCCAAGTATCAAACACAAAAATCGCTCAACCACGGGTTTGGTATATCCTCTGAGTCTTAGTACACTACTCTGATTGAATATCTATAGGATCTCACTTGCTCTTGTTGTATAGAGCAACCAAAGATTTAGGGTGGGACGAGAGTGGGCCCGGAGGGACACTCGCTGATCTACACAATGGTCGGTACAATCAGCATTGGACTGCGCATTCCACTGTTGGCCGGTGGTTTTCGATGGCTTTGTTATCCAAGAACCTACCGGGTTGAGGCTAAAAAGGTTGAGCAGTGAAAAGGCTTTGTTATCTCAACTCAGTCACACACTATCGTGTTGCTTGTATATAGCTTGACAGTGTGAGTTTGAGATATCTTATGGGTAAAGTTGGGTAACTCCTCAGGGTATAAACAATGGTATTTGGATATGTCGTGCTTACGGTTAATGAAGTTGTGTTCATGTGTGATTCCAATATACGAGGTATAAGTAGAGTTTTACCAATGTTAAGTTAGTAATTGTAGATATTGAAAGCCCATATATATATATATATATATATATATATATATATATATTTTATATATATAGGAGTAGTTACTCCCTATTACGTATCTCACAACGTAGGGAGTATGTTGCACAACTGAGAGTATGTATGTGTAGTATACGAATATATAAGATCATCTAAGTGGTATTCACACCTTTTCAGGGGTGATATGTACAATTTTTTAGATATACTCCTTTTTAGTGTGAATATGAAGGTATTTATAAAATATGCTAAAAAGTATGGACTCTCTTACAAATTTTTCGTGTGGTTCGCATTGGAGTATCTTATAATTAGTATGAGTATACCCAAAGTGATAAATGAGTATGTCAAGTTCTTTTAGGTGGTATATCAAAGGTAGGAGTAACTACACCCGGGAGTAGAAAGTATTAATCACACACACACACATCCACAACAGGTGTATGTGGATGCATTACCTTGAGTTGAAAACAGTCTAGTATTTAAAGTAGTAAAAGGTAATGCATCGCCATACACCTGTTGTGGTAAAACCAATCCAATCACTTGTTTATCCTGCAAGTAGTTAAATAGAACTTCCCATGCAACTTGCTGAATGCGGTTGTGCTCATTCTTGCTAATCATCAACAGAAGAACTTTGGGAAGAAACATGTGATCTTTATGATCAGGAAGAACCACTGGATGGTGACGAGTACTGGTACTAGGTCTCAATCACGCTCGGGTGTGCTTGTGGTTCAGAAGTATCTTTTGTCATGTAAAGTATTATATTTGGGCTTGGATGTCCGTGCTTTTATCCAAACTGGCTATTAAGCCCTAGATGTTGTAATAAAAGTTTGCCTCTTCTTGTAAGCATAAGTCTTCTTATGATGCTATTTCTTGCTTTGCAATTGCACTTCTTGGACGGTTGTGAAGAGTTTAACGATCTCATAAATAGGGTTGTTACATTGCTTTTTTTTAGAGAGGAAAAGGTATGAGTCAGTAGTGGTGGCTAGCTTCAGAGTTGTTGATCATTTTAGCTGTGACAAGGAGAAGGCGACCAGCGACAAGTGTGTGCCATATATGTACTTACTTGGTTCCTATTCCTATCTGTCTTATTCTCGTTCTGACAGCATACATACAACACCCCGCAGAGACACAACATGAGTTTTTGGCTAAAATGTTACTGTTCTGAAGTGAAATAGCAAAATTAGTCCCCGCGAACGAATTGGCAAAAATAACATCGGCTCCGTGCTAAAAAATCACAGAAGGTAGCAAACATATATATTAGCTATTTAGCTAGCCATTTTGTATGCATGGATTAGTTAAGCTTAGGCCTATCTAGCTAGCTAGCTCAATCGTGTAGGAGTACGTGCGTGCAGCTAGCTAACACTAGATAAAAGTAGGGTTTATTTTGGAAGTGCGAGACACAGTGTGTGCCTAGCTACTTTGGACTTTGGAGCAGCTCAGGTGCGTTTTGGAAATTAGATATCATTAAGTGATCAAAGAAAAGAGAGTGGTAGTATGCATGCAGTACATGACTATTGCATTGTGTATATATGACTGTGCATGCAGTACAATGACGATTATATTGCATATATATGACAGTTTTTATCTTCTTTACGTATGTAAAAAAGAAGTAAATATTTTTATGTGTACCAAAAATTTGACTCCATAATTTTTTTACGTGGTCGGCCGCCTGGCCCGTCCTTGCTGATCATATCAAACTTTCGTTGTCGGGGAGAGGATATTATCACATGTGACAAAATCATATCAAACAATATTTTTCAGATTTTAGTGAGAATCCAGGGACGCTGAAAGCAAGATTTTAGTTTTTTTAAATAAAGGGTGGGGGCTACTACACTCTTAGGGCCCCAGGGGTTAGGACGAGGCAAATCCGGCCCTCGGGGGTTAGAAATTTTCAAAAAATGGTAAAGTTGGGATAATTATAGAATAAATTTGGAAGGTATTTTGAGCATGTTTTTGAAAAATTCCTCAAATCAATTATTACATTTGCATACAAACAGTAGACTTAAAAGAATTTTTGAGAAAAATACAAAACATATAGGATTATGAAAACATTACACAAGCAATTACACTGTATTAGGAGTCTTCAAAAAATATTTCATAATTTTTAGAGCTAATATTTCATAATTTTTAGAGCTCATTTGCTATATTTAGAAATTCATACAATCAGTAGCTTTAAATGAATTTTCAAGAAAAATTCAGAACATATAAAATTCTAAAAAAAATACACAAGTAAGTACACTGTGTTAGGAATTCCATCCCTCTGAAGGTCGAACCATGGTATTTCCACATCACTAAGGGCCGGACGTGGTATTTCCACACCCTAGGATTGAACGAGGTATTTCCGCGCCCCTGAGGCTAGATTCGCCTTGTGTCGCATTTGTAGGACCGGAAAGGCGACTAAGGGGGGGGGGTGAATAGGCGCTTTCAAAACTTTCTCGCCTAAATCAAAACCAACACGAACTTTACTCCTTTAGCTATGAAAGCTAAGAAGTTCAGTGAGCACACAACGGAAGCCTTGTGTTGGATTTGATAAACCCCTCAAGCACACGACACAAAAGGAGAAAAGAACTCAATGTTCTTCATCGAGCACGGGCGGTCGACCGGCTACCACGCAAGCGATCGGACCGACGGTCAGCAATGATCGACCAAGAACTAACCAAATGATCGGACCGGTGGACGGTGGTTCGACCCGGCAAACCAGCGATGCGAATACACGGCGGTCGAACCGCCGTTGAAAGGCGGTCGGACCGGTAGAGTCCATCTTGAAAAACTCCACCCAAATCCAAAACGAAATTTGATCCAACTTTTGATTCAACCAATAAAACTTGACCAAATTTCTAGCACACCTCCTAATGATATTAGAGACCTATTTCTAGCGACGATCCGTCGATCCACTTCGCGAATCGATCTCTCGAGATTTTAACAAAGAAGTGCTCAAACCCTAGAAATGAGAAAAACTTGATTCAAGACTTGCTTGTGGGGTTTGATGATCTAGATGACTCTAGGAGTAATTCCACACATCAAAGCAAGATAAAGTAGGCCGAGAGACCAAGCATGAACCTTTGAATCAAGGAAGCACAAAAACATCCAAAGAGAGAAGAACACAAAGGAGCAAATGATCTTTCAATTAAGCATCACAAGATTGTTCATTCACAATAGATGCTTACAAAGCCTCTCCACCAAGGAGGGCAAGAGCTCAACAAAGAGCACACTCCAAACCCTAGTTCTCCTCTCCTCTCCTCCAAACCCTAGAAAAAGGAAGAAGGGGGCTAAATGAATGCTTGCTTAGGTTTTCCACCTCTCCCCTTCCTATTTATACTAGAGAGCTAGGGTTTCCCTTTTGGGTCTCTTACACATGGGACCCACACACAAATAACTCTTGAAGCAATCGCCTGGCTTCACCACGTGTAGGTTGATCAGCGGTTCTCATCGACGCCAAGCCTCTCTTGTCCGAATCCCATCGAACCTCCCAGAGACTCGCACCGAGATCCGCACCGCCTGATCCAACCAGCTGTTTCGAACCACCCGTTCGATCCATCTTGTCCATTCTGCACCATGCTTGAGTCACACAACCTCACCCGGTATCCCTGATCGTTCTGGACCTCAGCTCTCCAAGCGTAGTCCCGATCCACTCACCGCTGACGTCGTTGACACGCAAGCCACCGCGACAATAGACAAACAAACCGTTTCCGGGAACAAGTTCTTCACAACTTGATCCACGTCAGTTTCGCAATGCAATATACATCAATAAAACATTGAAGTTCATAGAATAACACACTCAGAACAAACTCAATGCAACACTTGGCTTACTTCCAAGTATTGCCGGTCCGATCATTTACGGGGCGGTCCGACCGATTCATCTTGTCGGACCGCCCCAACAGCGGTCGGACGGTCCAAAGGACTTAGCCAAAATTCAAGCGAGAAATTCCGAAACCTTCTGGAAATTTCAACCGAATAGAACTTTTGACTGGGAGCTCCAAAAATGATGGGACCACATCCAGTAGACTCCCCTCACTTGCCTACACAACCTATTTTTGGCGCAGCTCCAAAAACCCAAATCTCATTGTGGCGGTCGGACCGGCCACCACGGCCGGCGGATCGCTCCCACGGCGGCCGACCACCCTAAGACAACCGGTCGGACGCCCGATGGCTTTGACAACGATTGGAGCAAACCTGAAAACGCGAGATTTTGCAAACCAACAACGCCATTGCCAATTGACTCATCATCCTGAGATCGTGCACATATCCTCACGATATCCACAATCTCCCCCTTGATGAACACATTGGCAATTTTCAAGAAAATGTGGTTTTTTGAAATGAAAAGTAAAAATTGCCGTTTTAGATAAAGGCACAACTTGGTCCATAACCAAGAAAAACCCTGAACCGACCAAGTCGGCTTCACAATAGTATAGGCAAGTGAGATAAGGCAATGAAAGCACCAAAGGATGCAATTTCCAGAAAGTAGCCAAAAATCTCACTAAGGTCCATAAGAAAGACAAAATGTTCTATTTGACTTTTGATCATTGTGAGTCTTCTTGAATTGCAAATCAGATCGAGAAAAGACAATAAGACCCAGAGACTCAACTCACTATGATCACAAATTTTCTAAAGGTTTTTTTATGTTCTTTATATGAAACTTGTATATTACCAAAAGCTCCAAACTCCAAACATTTTCTTCACAATCTTTCTTCCCTTTGACAATGAATTCATCAAGATGCATGAAAAGAAAGAGCATGAAGGAATGACTTTATTTTGAACTTTAGTAAAAGGAGCCATGACCATTATACATGAAGACAAGATACAAGTATTATACCAAGCCATATAAAGAGAAGACGCTATATTCAATCATGGCAAAACGTGTCTCGCAAAGCTAAAACCAAGATAGCAACAATCTGAGATTAACGAATTAAAGTCATGAAAGGTTGCTCAAAATCATAGATTCACTCAAAGCAACCAAAAATGAGTCAAGCCATGTCTATAAGTAAAAGAGACTCAAAACAAGAATTGAGGCATTTTGAGCATTAAGAAAATTCTTTTGAAGCAAAGCTCAAGCACTTAGCCCTTTTGGGCAATTTTTCTTTTCTTTCTCTTTTTTTTCTGTGCTAGATCTCAAGCCTTGCGCGACCATCTCAAGCGATAAGCTTAAAAGAATGATCTAGGTCATCCAAAACTCCCCGAGTTCATGCCTAGTGCAATGGCAAGCCGTCTCATGAGAAAGGATTGGTGAGATCGCTTTTTCATACAGAGATTTTTTTCTTTTTCTTTGCTTGACTTATGAAGATAAAAGCTCATTTTTTCATCTCAAAAGTTCAAGACTCAAATCGACTTGTAAGACATGGCGAGAATCATAAGCGGATCACTAGAGCAAAACTAGTCACAAGATCCAACAAGACATGATTTGATTCAAATTTCTCACAGATATAAAGCTAGCAAGGCAAAAGCTAGGCCAAACACAAAGAGCCATAAAGAGGTCTAGCAGACTATCACTCGATATGACACGGTATAGAATATGAAAACAAGTCATACAGGATAATAATCAAAGCTCCATTAGTTTTAATATACAATGCAAGACAAATGAAATGAAACATGCATTATGATACAATGAATGCAAAAGAGCCACTTCCCCTCAAAACAGCCCAATAGGACTAATAACCCTAACTCTCCCCAAGCGACAAAGCGAGAAGAATCAAGAGCCTTAGTGAAAATATCGCAAGTCGTTGCTCGGACTCTACAAAATGAAGCACAACATCACCTTTCTCAACATGGTCTCTCGTAAAATGAAATCGAATATCAATGTGTTTAGTCCTGGAATGTTGCACTGGGTTTTGACAATATTAATTGCGTAGTGTTGTCACGAAAAGAGGAACACTTCCCAAAGATAACCCATAGTCCCGCAACATGGATAAAATCCAGAGAACTCGAGAGAGCGACCAATCGCGCGGCACTACATACTCGGCCTCACCAGATCGTGCAAATGTAAGACTTTTCTAGAAGACCAAGAAACAAGAGATGTGCCCAAGAAATGACAAGTGCCGAGGTACTCTTCCTATCCACTCTACACCGTGAAATCAAGATCGTAAAATGCTCGAATTGAAAGAACCAAGAGGAAGAATACGAGTCCAAAGTCAAGCGTATCTTGAAGGTACTGAATATGCGCGTCTTGCTTGACGATGAGAAGCGAGGAAGCTCGAAGCGAGCGCACGGACATCTGGCGAATTGTATGTCCTACTCGTACGTAAGATAGAGGAGGAGCCAATCATCTGCGATACTCCTTCCGATCCACCGACTCTCCATCCTCATCGTGGTCCAACACGGTGGTTGTTGCAATGGGAGTAGACATTGGCCTACTGCTTCCCATATTGAAGCGCCGAAGAAGGTCCTTTGTATACTTACACTGGTGAACGAAGGTGCCTTCTTTCAGTTGTTTGATTTGAAGACCAAGGAAGAATGTCGCTCTCCCATCATGCTCATCTCAAATTCACTGCTCATAGAATCGAAAATCTAGACACCAAAGCATGAGAGGAACCACCAAAATAATATCATCCACATATATTTGAACCAACAAGAAATCACCGCCATGCACGAGAGTGAACAAGGTTTTATCAACCATTCCCATTTTGAAATCATTTTCAAGCAGGAAACTCTTAAGCCTGTCATACCAAGCTCTAGGAGCTTGTTTCAATCCATACAGGGCTTTAGAGAGTTGAAAAACATGATTTGGGAATTTTTGATTTTCAAAACCAGGAGGTTGCTTGACAAAGACCTCTTCTTCTATGAAGCCATTCAAGAAAGCACTTTTAACATCCATTTGAAAAAGCTTGAAACCCTTGGATGTTACAAATGCTAAAAGAATGCGAATGGCTTCCAATCTAGCTACTGGAGCAAAGGTCTCCTCAAAGTCTAAGCCCTCTACCTGGGAATAACCTTGAGCTACAAGTCTAGCCTTATTGCGAACAACCAATCCATCCTCACTTTGCTTATTTTTAAAAACCCATTTTGTTCCAATAACATGAGAATCGAAGGTCGCTCAACTAAAAACAGGACTTTGTTTCTTTCGAAATTTTCAAGCTCTCATGCATGGCATTGACCCAAGAGGCATCAGATAAAGCATGGGTGATATCTCGGGGTTCAAAAGAAGCGACAAAAGCAGAATGTGCATGGGAATCAGGAGAAATAAACCTGGAGCGAGTGACTCGCTCTTGAAGATCCCCAATCATCTGTTCAGGAGGATGTTGTCGCTGAATGCGAAGAGGTGCTCCTGGTGCAGAAGTGGCCTCTACCCCATGAGTTGTGGAGGTAGGAACAGAGCCACTTAGATCGTCGGTGGGGATAGGAGGCGGTTTTGCACCGTGACAAGTAGTAGTAGTAGCTCTCCACCCTCTCGAGGTAGCAGGAGGATGGTTTGGGTCTTCATCCTCAGAATCATCATCGACGAAGATGCTTTCTTGAGTTTGAAAACGTGTGCACCAAGCATCGGGTCTAGTACCGGACTAGCCTCATCAAAAGTGACTTCAAGTCTCAACAATTTTGTTAGTATCAACATTAAAAACACGATAGCCACGAGAATGAGCAGGATAACCAAGAAATATGCCATCAAAACATCTAGACTCAAATTTATCAAGATTGCCATGTTTAAGAATGAAGCACTTGCAACCAAAAATCTTGAAATGAGAGACCTTGGGAGAATGACCAAATCTAAGCTCATAAGAAGTCTTCCCAACCACGATCTCAAGAAAACCCTATTGGAGATATAACAAGCAGAGAGATCGCCTCATTAAAATCTCCTAGGAGTAGAATGCTCATCTAGCATGGTCCGAGCCATCTCTACAAGGGTTCTATTCTTCCTTTCTACAACACCATTCTGCTGAGGAACTCTAGGAGAAGAAAACTGATGCTCAATTCCCTATCGGTAGAAGGTAGAAAAGAAGAATTCTTGAACTCGTCCCATTATCACTCCTAATGGCTCTCAAAGCTCGGTATATCAACAAAGAATTCTAAGGACCAAATCTTTAAAGAATCCAAATGCTTCGTCCTTAGAAGCAAGAAAATAAACCCATGAATACCTGGAGTAATCATCCACAACCACCAGCACATACCATTTCCCACCAGCTGACTGAACTCTAGAAGGACCAACTGTATCTAAGTGAAGAAGCTGTCCTGGTCCATCAGTCATTACCAAAGTAAGAGGTGGGTGGGAAGCAGACACCATCTTACCATGTCTACAGGGTGAGCACACAAGATCTCTGACAGCCTTCAGCCTAGGCAAACCTCTAATCAAGTCCTTGCAACTGACTCTAGACAAATGATCAAAACCTATATGCCCAAGTCTACGATGCCACAAAACAAGGTCATGAGAATCAGAGGCTACCAGACATCTAGGACTGGAAGCGTAAGAAATCTCAAATTTGCACTGTAAGATCTTCTCAAATCTGGAGATCTCAAAACAAGCTCACCTGAGGAATCTAGAACTCTACACTCACCTCTCTTAAACCTCACTTCTAGACCCTCATCAAGCAGCTGAGAAACAGATAGAAGATTATACCTCAGCTTACTTACCAAAGCGACGTCTTTTAGCATGAACTTGTCGTTGACGCGACAAGCCCTTTGCAATCACGGTCCGGTAGAAGCATCCCCAAATGTAATCAATTCATTGCGGATGCACGTGTGAGGAGGAGAACCATCTAGAATCTCCAATCATATGTCGAGAACACCCGAGTCAACAAGCCATATGTCCTCCTTCCTCGCACGACGGACCTAAAAGCACAATCGAGAAAACATCCGTGCCTCGATCTCAAGGTTAGTGATAAATGAACGAGGAATCCATCTCGAGAAGCACGATGTCTAGGAGCAAGCAGAGGAATAGTTGAAACATGATCAGAATAAAATCATAAGAATGCACATGAGAACCACCTAGACCTCTCCAAACGATCTACCAAAAGATCGATACTCCCCTGCCTAGGTGCTACCCTGTCTCTCCTCACGATGTCCTAATCCAACATGCTTTGCCTAGACCCACCAAAAGAGTCTACAAAGTTCTCTACAAATCTAGGCCTATGTGTGGTGCGATAAACAGGTTGCCTAGCTCTAGAGACTACATCTGGAGAAGGGACTCCTCTAATGGATCTTAGGACGCTCGTCCTCTCTTTTCTCTCAAGTTTTGCTCTCCGGAAGCGAGAACTCAACAAGATGGCCTTCTTTCTTGCGTAAGGTGCAATGGTCTCGACCTTTGAGGGGTCTGCATGAATGAGTGAAAGCACCTTTCTTGCCGAGAAGAGTTTGAGCAAAACCACCGGATTTGAAAACAACCTCGGATGACTTAGGAGGTTCTAGCTCAAACAAACCATTCTTCACAACTCTAGCAATCTTAGGTGGGTTTTTCTTGGAATGCTCTAGGGGGTTGAAACCTAGACCACTATTTTTCACGCTCACCTTGGATTGATCAAGAATCATGTTGAGTTTCTTTTTCCCACTTGAAAATTTCTCAAGAGTCACCTTGAGGTAATCATTCTCTTTCATTAACTCCTCACATCTAGTACACTTGCTAGACTTGATTACCTCATTGCGCTTACTCTTAAGAAGGGCCACTTCCACTTTGAAGGCCTCACAAGACACACAATAGGATTCTGAATCCTACTCAATCTGCTCCTTAAACTTGACTCTAAAAGCCTCTTGTATCTGACTAACTATGGTTTCAACTTCAGCATTCAAAACACAAGAGTTAGAATCAATAACCTTTTTAGAAGCAGTAAAAGACATGGATCTTTCAATTTTAGCCTTTTCTTCCAGGGTCTTGTTTAAGGCTTCAATCTCAATTGTAAGCTTGGGACAATTTTCACAAGATGCAACTCTAGAGTAAATCAATGTTTCATCATCTCTTGCATCTTAATCCTATTATCCTTACAATGAGAGCATGTGTGACTAGCATCAAACTTTTGCAATTCTTTTAAGGAACTATCCAATTTTAATTCTAGCAAAGCACAATTAGAGCAAGTTAAAGGGATAGCTTCCATGGCGGTCACATCAAGAGGAATGACATCTAAACAAGCGAGATCTAGACTTGAAAGATTCTAGTTCATCGAGAGCATCTTTTAATTGATTTGTGACAGAGGAATGAGCAGATTTCAAGCTTATCAAATCTTTAAGCAAGCTAGTGCAGAATCACAAATATCGCAGGATTGATAGATTTAAGCCTAACAACTTCAAGATTCAAATTATCAATCATAATGTCCTCGCTTCCTAATCATTTTTACTTGCTTATGCAATTTCATTCAAAGAAGCACCAAAGCCCTTTTCATATCGGCAATAGAAGGGCATACCTCATCGATCACTAAAAGGATCCTCATTGTTGGAGGAGTCGCTATCGTGGTGTTCTTGGCCATGAAACACATGCTTGGTGAAGTCATGCGCCTTCTTCTTGCCACGAGAATCACTCTCGTCGTCCTCCGTTTCGAGTCCACATCGCTCATATTTACATTCTCAAGAGCGGCAGGACCCTACCGACAAACTTCGATAGTTTGTCTTCTTGGGTTTGCATCCTCTCCGGGATGTCTTCGTGTCTCCTTCTCCTCCTTGCCCTTTAGCTTGGGGCACTGGAGCGAATGTGGTTTGGCTCACCACATTGAAGCACGTGATAGGTCCACTCCTCCTCCTATTTCTCACCTTGTTGTACGCTCTTGTGAATTTGGTGGAAAGGAGGGCTAAGTCATCCTCGGACAATTTCTCAAGTTGCTCATCACTCAAAGAATGTAAAGCAGATAATGAAAAGCCAGATGAGCTACAATCAAGAGAATCAGAAGAGCAACCCTTGGATTTGTCGACCACTAAAGCCATCGACTCTGTCTTGGGAGACGCGAGATAAAGTCAATCTCATGCGTCTTCAACCTTGAGTAGAGCTTATCCATGGTAAGCTCACTCATGTGATATTGTCATTGATGGAAGTGATCTTCATACCCTGCACCTTCACATCAAGAGCACCTGAAGTGGCGTGCATTTTCGCACTCGAAAAATACCAAGTCAACAAATACGAGATCATGAAGAATTTTAGAGAATCTTCCCACACTCATCCAAAGACTCACGGGCCTTTGTTCGATCTTCGAGTAAACCTTTTGAGTGGTTCGTCTCACTTCCTTGATCGCGATGGACCCTTCGTGATAATCACAAAGTGTCCGCGGATCTCGTGAGCGGACCGCAAGTGAGCAACACGCTCAAACTCGGATCGACTAAGGCCTTGGATCAAATAATTCGAGCCTTCTTTGTTGGCCTCCACATCCGGAGTGATCGTATCGTCATCGGTGGCACGACATAAGGGTTTTTCACCTTTAGCCAAATAGCGTGCCCTTGAGCCTCGATATACGCTTGCATACGAGCCTTCCAAAGTATGCAAAGTCAACTCCTCAAAAATGTGTGGCTTGGTTGAGTACTTGTCGATCGCCATGGCTCCAAAGACCGGTTAAGATCTATAGAAAAGAGCTAACCGGCTCGATACCACTTGTAGGACCGGAAAGGCGACTAAGGGGTGAATAGGCGCTTTCAAAACTTTCGCCTAAATCAAAACCAACACGAACTTTACTCCTTTAGCTATGAAAGCTAAGAAGTTCAAGTGAGCACACAACGAAGCCTTGTGTTGGATTTGATAAACCCCTCAAGCACCACGACACAAAAGGAGAAAAGAACTCAATGTTCTTCATCGGCACGCAGGCGGTCGGACCGCTACCACAGTGATCGGACCGACGGTCAAGGCCGATCGGCCGGAACTAACCAATGGCTTGACCGGTGGGCGGTTCGACCCGACAAACCAGTGATCTCGAATACACGGCGGTCGAACCGCCGTTGAAAGGTCGGTCGGACCGTAGAGTCGATCTTGAAAAACTCCACCCAAATCCAAAACGAAATTTGATCCAACTTTTGATTCAACCAATAAAACTTGACCAAATTTCTAGCACACCTCCCTAATGATATTAGAGACCTATTTCTAGCGACGATCCGTCAGATCCACTTCGCAGAATCGATCTCTCGAGATTTTAACAAAGAAGTGCTCAAACCCTAGAAATGAGAAAAACTTGATTCAAGACTTGCTTGTGGGGGTTTGATGATCTAGATGACTCTAGGAGTAATTCCACACATCAAAGCAAGATAAAGTAGGCCGAGAGACCAAGCATGAACCTTTGAATCAAGGAAGCACCAAAAACATCCAAAGAGAGAAGAACACAAAGGGAGCAAATGATCTTTCAATTAAGCATCACAAGATTGTTCATTCACAATAGATGCTTACAAAGCCTCTCCACCAAGGAGGGCAAGAGCTCAACAAAGAGCACACTCCAAACCCTAGTTCTCCTCTCCTCTCCTCCAAACCCTAGAAAAGGAAGAAGGGGCTAAATGAATGCTTGCTTAGGTTTTCCACCTCTCCCCTTCCTATTTATACTAGAGAGCTAGGGTTTCCCTTTTTGGGTCTCTTACACATGGGACCCACACACAAATAACTCTTGAAGCAATCGCCTGCTTCACCACGTGTAGGTTGATCAGCGGTTCTCATCGACGCCAAGCCTCTCTTGTCCGAATCCCATCGGAACCTCCCAGACTCGCACCGAGATCCGCACCGCTGATCCAACCAAATGCTTCAACCACCGTTCGATCCATCTTGTCCATTCGCACCATGCTTGAGTCACACAACCTCACCCGGTATCCCGATCGTTACGGACCTCGGCTCTCAAGCGTAGTCGATCCACTCACCGCTTGGCGTCGTTGACTCGCAAGCCACCGCACACAATAGACAAACAAGCGTTTCGGGAACAAGTTCTTCACAACTTGATCCACGTCGATTCGCAATGCAATATACATCAATAAAACATTGAAGTTCATAGAATAACACACTCGAGAACAAACTCAATGCAACACTTGGCTTACTTCCAAGTGATCGCCGTCCGACCGCTCCCACAATGGTCGGACCAGGTCCAAAGACAGCCAAAATTCAAGCGAGAATTCAAACCTTCGGAAATTTCAACCAAATAGAACTTTTGACTTGGAGCTCCAAAATGATGGGACCACATCCAGAGACTCCTCACTTGCCTACACAACCTATTTTTGGCGCACTCAAAACCCAAATCTCATTGTGGCGGTCGGACCGGCCACCACGGCCGGCGGGATTGCTTCCACGGGCGGCTCGACCGCCAAGACAACCGGCCGACCGCCAGATGGCTTTGACAACATTGGAGCAAACCCGAAAACGCGAGATTTTGTAAACCAACAACGCCATTGCCAATTGACTCATCATCCTGAGATCGTGCACATATCCTCACGATATCCACAGCATTCTCAACAAATTCAATCCTCTGGGGCAAGGAATATTTTTTTTTTGTGTGTGTTTGACTCATGACTAATTTTACTGTTACACACGACGGTATTTTATGCAAAAACTCGGCCTTCACACACCGGCCGTACCACACGCAATGCAGAGCCGAAACGATCGCGAGATCAGGCGTTATTAGCACCTGACCGACGTTGTACGTGCGTTCCAGACCAAACGCACGCGGGCCCAATCAATCATTGGCTCTCGCGTTACGTCCAGCGGCGCCTCGTACGAAATGCATCTCGCCTCTACGTACGTCAGATGGGTAGCATGAACGCTCAGATGTGCAGGTGAGCATGTGAATTGGCTGTCAATTTCTCGCCTGACATATCTTAGCTGAAATAGAGGTGCAGATGTTCATTAGGTCAAAACCCCCACTGGCCCTCTCTACCAGCTAGAAACAACAGCAAGAGCGACACCCTTTGGCCATACCAACATGATCATGACAAACACAGTAAATATGTGTCTGGCAGATTTACAAACTTGTCATATATAAGATTGTCTATTCGTGAAATTTTCTTAAGCATAAGTCATATTTTTTATCCATTGAATCAACATCCAATCATATGACACATCAATCTCTACACAAACCCAATGATCACAACAATTTACTGAAACTTAAGAAAATTTCAGGCAACTTGGAAATAGCAAGTCCGTAATAAATATGTACTTGGCAGATTTACAGACTGACAAAGCCTCGGAAGAGATCAGCTGGGACATGCTAGGGCTGATAACTGATCGGACTGGGACAAGCTAGAACCTCAAGCTATCAACTCTTTCAACCGCAAAGACGCAAAATACATAAGCGGACCCCTTATAATCTACAAAATTTACTATGGACATCACCACCATCAAAAGGCGGCCGAGCTTGGTCTCCTCAGTTGGTACTTGGGTTCTGGGGGAGGTGCAGAGAACGGTATCTTGTCCAACTCCTGAAAATTTTATGAAACGGAACAAACAAAACCAATATCATCAGACATGACATGAATATACGGCAATAAGATGTCCTAAGGTAAGTAGCATTGCATAGAACTGTATGGGGCTATTCTTTACCCAATCTCAAGAACAAGAGCAGCATGTAGCTCAAGTACTCAATTACTTCATGCTGCCAAAAATTGATGCATAACCAAAAGAGCAAGGAGTATTCAATCTCATTGTGTGAGACTAAAAAAGGAAATGGACTGTAAGATCATAGCATTATAAAAGAACAGGCTCTGTGGCTTTGCACGTGATTTAACTAGGATTAACTACTAGTGAAATGATTTATAAATCTGATATGTTTGTTGCATGTGGTTCATGCCAATGTTTATGAAATGTTTTTTTTTACGAAAGACTTGTTTGGCACTTTAAAATGTGTGAAGGACCAGAATCTGGATTGCAGGCTACTTCCAGGATTGTCAATTGCATAACGGACTAGGACTTGTCTCATTTTATAAATTATACGGAGGACTTATGGACTACAACAAAAATTTATAACCAGGTGTTAATTGTCAATTGGTAATCAATTCTATTACGCTAATAGTACAGAGATGATTGGAACAAAAGTTCCTCTTCCTCAAGATAACCCATGTATGTAATGCTCAGCGGCAACTCTGTGTTTTAGCGGAGCAAAGCAAAGAAGGTAAGGGCATCAAGCATCATAATTAATTACTATGCAACCACAGGGATTGCCCGTAAAGTCATATGAATCAATGGAGTAGTTCCTCTTGTAAATTGCTTATTAGAAATAACAAGCAGAGCTGAGAAATCACTAGCATGCTTAACAAACAAGAAGCAACCAAAACACAGGAGTCCAACCTATGTGCTTTCAACAATTTGATGTACGCAACATATCAAGTTCACCTTTGAAATATTGAAATGACTAGCAAAATGATGATAACAATATTAGTGTTTTATATACTTAGTGCAAGTACACTGGCCACTTTAATGCAGCGGGACAAATCAATAAATCATGGTTGATTAAAATCCTCAAGAACTAAATAAGAGTTCCCTCAAAAAGTCAAATAGGGAATTGCTCATCTTTCCAATAGTTACTACTTTATTCATGCTAACACAATATAGCCTCATTTGGTTGGTTCAAAGTTCCAACAATGCTTGGGGCCTTGTAAAAGGAGACTACAGCATAATCCTTAAGTCAATGCCAAAACTTAGTGACCTCAGTAAGCAAGAAAAATAACTTTAGTAAGTCACTTTTTTCTTTACATAGCCTCCAATAGAAGTTTAAACAGTCAAAACCTAACAATGAGATCACCACTATGGTATGGTGTTGTAGAAACAAAAAAAAAAAGTTGTGTTTTACTTCAAAATGGTTCTTCACCAAGACTGGAAGAAAACAGTAATACTAATCATAAGGGGTTTAGTGGCAATAAAAGATACAGGTCTCCAAAGCATCCTAATCGTATGGAACTATAGATCGAACGACAGTTACTAACATGAGTACTGTACATTGCACTTAGCACATGATATAGCTATTGAGCCCAGGCAGAAAGTGGAAAAAAAAGGAAATTGACAATTGGTGCTAAAGTAAAACAAAAAGAGTTGACCATCTGAACAATAGCAGTGTTGCAATAACCTACAGTTAATGCTTTAGTTGAATATCATCCACCAAAAAGTAGGGGGGAAGATAACAGTACTATGACAACAGGATATTGTTACGAATAATGCTTGTCTATTCAGGAGGCCAATGGGCCGGTGTATATATACAAGACATGTTACAGATAAGGAAACCAAATCAAATCTAGAACATATCTCTAACTCTATCTCTAACACCCCCCCTCAAACTCATGGTGGATCAACAACACTGAGTTTGAAGAGGTAGAAGCCGTGCTATGCTCGAGTCTGAGCCTTCGTGAAGAAATCCGTTATCTGAAGCTCTGAAGGCACATACTGAAGAGCAATCACCTGATCATGCACACAAGACCTCATGAAGGAAGCATCAACACCAATATGCTTGGTGAGCTCATGCTTCACAGGGTCACGGGCAATACTGATAGCATCTGTACTGTCTAACAAGAGAGGAGTCGGTGTAATGTGAAACACCAAAATCCTCAAGTAACCAACGTAGCCAAGTAATCTCTGTTTGTCAAAGAGCCATAGCTCGCAACTCGACCTCTGCACTCAAGCGGGACAACTGCGATCTGTTTCTTCGTCTTCCGGGCAATAAGCGAACCACCAAGAAAAACACGATGCGAGAGATAGACCGCGATCGGAGGATCGGCCCCAAGTAGCATCCGAATAAGCTGAAGTATAGCAACGAGTGGAGCGTGGAAAGAAGAGACGAGAGATAGTCCGAAGGTATCGCGAGAACTCGAAGAAGGTGGTTGTAGTGGATCCGAGTGGGAGCGAAACAAACCGACTCGAATGTGAATCGGATAAGTGATATCCGGACGGAGTAGCGACAAGGTAGACAAGACTCCCAACAAGATGGCGATAGCGAGTCGGATCGAAAGAGGCACGCCATCGGAGGGTCGGAGGTGAACATTGAGCTCCATAGGAGTCTCAGCAGGGCGCCCGATCAGAGGAGGCGCAATCAAGAAGATCTGAATATACTTCTCTTGGGACATAAAGAAACCATCTGGAGTGGAAGTAACCTCAATCCCAAGGAAGTAACGAAGAGGACCAAGATCCGACATAAGGCTCGCTTTCTAAGGCGAGCCTTGACAAAGGCAATGTACTCGAAATCATCTCCGTAATGATCATATCATCAACATCTGAAGGAGAAGAGTCAGACCACGAGGCGAAGTGTGGACAAAGAGCACATGATCATGATCACTTCTTTGAAAAACCGGCGAGTGACCACGGAGGAGAAGCGCTCAAACCGAGCACGAGGGCTTGCTTAAGGCCATAGAGAGCGGCGAAGCGGCGGACCATGCCCTCGAGAGCAGAATACCCGGTGGCGGATGCATGTAGACCTCCTCACGCCTTCGCCATTAAGAAAGGCATTCTTGACATCAAGTTGAGAAGCAGACCCGATGGCGAGCAGGCGCCACCGAAAGAAGAGTGCGGACAGTGGTCATGTGGGCCACAGGAGCAAAAGTCTCGTCGTAGTCACGACCATGCTCCTGCTGGAAGCCACGAGCAACAAGATGTGCCTTATAGCGCTCAAGAGAGCCATCGAGCGAGTCTTAATCTTATAGACCCACTTACATGTGATGGGGCGAGTGAGATGGAAAAGGAACAAGATCCCAAGTACCAATGCGCTCGAGGCGGCAATCTCCTCGGCCATGGCATCTCGCCACTCGGGATGAGTAGCGACATCCGTGGAGGCGAGCTCACAAGTAGCTGCGCCAAAGAAAGGCAAAAGCAGGCGAGGGCGAATCGGTGGCGATCGCGGAGGCGTAGCGAGGAAAGACGGCCCGTCGGGGAAGATGAAGCATCGAAAGAAGATGAAACATCGGGAGAAGTGGGCTCATCGGAAGATCCTCAATACTCGAGGTCGACGAGTGTAGTGGGGAGCACGAGGAGCCGCAGGAGGCAAGCAGCGGTGACAATGGCGGAGAGGCCACAAAAGAAATATGTGGAGATGAGATAGGTGTATCTGGAAAGGTCAAAAGGACGGAGACTCCACGAGGAAGTCGAAGGAGAGGCGGGGCGTGGGTAGAAGGGGCGAGACTCGTCGAAAGTCACATCCCGAGAAATCCGCGTCCGTCGACCAACGAGGATCCCAAAGCCGATAGCCCTTGTGCTCGACGCTTGTACCCCGAAAGACACACTCAATGGTGGCGGTCGGTTTAGTGCGTTCTCGGGCGAGGAGAGCGTAGCAAGCGCGACCAAGCAGAGAAAGAGCGAGTAGTCGGGAAGGAGACCACGAGGCGCTCAATAGGGATTGCGCCTGAAGAAGCGAGAAGAAGGTTTGGATGTTGGCGAGATAGGTGGCGATGGAAGCGACCTCGCCCAAAAGTGAGGTGGAGCAGGCGGCAATCATCGATTGCGAGCCGACTCAAGGAGGTGGCGATGCTTGCGCTCGGCAACACCATTACGAGCATGAGCACTGGACAAGAGAAGGCGGCGAGTGCCACCTTTCGGCAAAGAAAATAGCGCGGTGATGAGAGAGGTACTCGCCAAAGGAGTCGGCCACGAAGACACGAATAAGAGTGGAAAGCGTATGCGAACCATAGTGGCAAACTGTTTATAGATAGACAAGACCTCGCTCTACGAAGACATGAAATATATCCAAGTGTGGCGAGAGAAATCATCTATAAATATGATATAGTATCGATGACCCTTTCGAAATGAAGGGGCGGGACCCCAAACATCCGAATGAACAAGATCAAATAGATCTTTGAGACAACGACTCGCTATGAGGATAAGGAAGTCAAGCCGCTTTTGCCTAACTTACGACCACGACAATGTAGAACCGTCTCTGAGGCAGACCCGAAGACCACGACGAACTAAAGGCGACAGAGGCGAGAGCCACACAGAGATGGCCAAGACGGTGATGCCACTTGTTGGAAAAAGCCGGTGAAGCGGAGTGGCGAGGCGAGAGGCGGCGGCGGCGGTGGCGTGGAAGGAAGGTGAAGCGATCAAGCTCTCGAGAGCAGCTGCGAGTCAAGGCGCCGAGGGCGGAAACCAACGAGCTCCGTGTGGCGGTCTGAACACAACAAGAGTCGAAATCGAGAATGATCCGATAACCAAGGTCGATGTCATCCGTGAGAAAGAAGTCGCATGGTTAGGCGAGGAACATGAGCAAATGAAGGAACATGAAAAGATGAGTTGCTAAGAGGTCCTCGACCGAGAGGCAGAAAGAGAGGTACCATCGCCAGTAAGAACAGCGAGGGGAATCAAGAGGTGTAACAAGCGATAGAGTGGAAGAATCGGAAGTCATGTGGAAGGATGCTCGGAATCAAGGATCCACGGGAGGTACACATGCGTGTAGGAGGTGGTTTCTCGGTGCAAGAGTCGATCGCGAACTCGCAGAACCCGATCGAGGAAGAACACAAGCGGCAAGCGATCGTGAAGTCGGCTATCTCCCTTTCGATGAGAGAAAACGGAAGTAGTCGATCTGACGTCGATGTAGAAATCACAGGTGCGGTGCTAGGAGAAGAATGGCGTGAAATATGCTGCTGTTTCTTGTAGCACTGGACTCAATGTGGCCGATCTTGTCGCGATGGGAGGGAGCGGCGGGGCGACTACTGCCAGATGGAGGTGGCCGCGCACCACTGTGGTAGCCATTGGAGGCAGCGTCTTGAAGCGTGAAGCGATCGGTGTAGCAGTGTGTGCGGGTGGCGAGCACGGAGGAGTGGCATCGAGGCCGGCACCGCTCGGGCGAGTCTCCTCTGCACGTATCTCGGTAAGGGCCTCGGAAGAGTGACACGAGGTGGCGTGCAAGTAGGCTGGGCACGCCTCTGCTCGAACTTCGGGACGAAGCGAGTAAGAAACTTCGTGAGACACGCCGAAACTCCAAGTCGACGCGTCTGACAAAGCGGCCAGAACGCGAGGCAGCGGCCCGGCGGTCGCGAAGAGAGTCCGATTGGCGCGGCATGCGAACTCGGCGTAGAAGGCGTCAATAGTAGCATCACCTGCTTGAAGAGAGTGCTCTGGCGAACTCATGGCGGTAGAGGCATCTCGGAGGGTTCGTGCGCTTTGAAGATGAGTCCACATCCGGACGGTAGAAAAAATCCACAATCTCGAAGAAAAGCGAGGTGGACATCGGCGATGAAGACAAAGACGGCCGGCGTCGTCGTCGCACCACCGAGTGTAGGTAGTCAAGCGATCCATGTAAAGATCGAGCCTCTTGGTAGGCGAGCGACCTTCTCATCGATGGGTCGGCCGACCTCGATAGCAACTTTGTCACCGTCGGGGAAGCGTATGAGCGTAAAGGCGTCGGAGTAGTAGGGCATGGCGGGCGGTGACATCGCCGAAAGGGCGCCCGAGGCGAAGACCACGCATGTGGATGCGCATGTGAGACACGAAGTCGGTGTAGTTAACACCGCGAAGATCACCAGGCGGCGAGGAGAAGCGGTGCCCGTTGGTAGCGGCCGGGCGACGCGGCGACCAAATAACGTAGTCTAATAAGCGGCCCGGGCGGTGCGGCGATTAGACCAACGTTTTTCACGGCTCTTTAAAGCCGGTCGGCCCGGCCGGCTCGGTCGGCCAAATTTCCAATGCAGCGCGCCAGATTTCGCCCGCGCGGCCGTGGGCTGCTGCGCTTTTCTTCGCGCGATGATGGCGGCCGGAGAGCGGCGGTAGCGGCGGCGATGGCGGCGGCGGAGAGCGGCGGCCGGCGCCTCCGGTTCGCGGCGCGGCGTCCGTGACTTGGCTGCTGCGCCTTTTCTTCAGCGCGATAGTGGCGGGCCGGAGAGCGGCGGTAGCGGCGGCGATGGCGGCGGCGGCCGGCGCCTCGGTTGCGGCAGCGACAGCGTCCGTGGCTCCGGCGGCTCGACGGCAGCGCGGAGAAATGCGGCGAGGAGCGACGAGAGATGGCGGCGAGGCGACGAAGGATGTAGCGGCGACCGGGATGTAGCGGCGGCGCGGCGGGGACCGGAGGGGCCGGACCGGAGGCCGAGGGCGGCGGCTCCGATCCGGGGGAGAGCGGGCCGGGGCGGCGCGGCGGGCCGGGGCGCGCGTGGCTCGGGTATCCTCGATGGCGAGGTTCCCTCGATGGCGAGGAGGAGAGAGGGTCGTCTGGCGCTGCAAGGAAGGCCGGCGTCTTGGCGGCTGAGGAGGAGGCCAGGCGTCTTGGCGACAAGCGGCGACGGAAAATCCAAAACCCTAGGTAGGCTCTGATACCATGTTACGAATAATGCTTGTCTATTCAGGAGGCCAATGGGCCGGTATATATATACAAGACATGTTACAGATAAGGAAACCAAATCAAATCTAGAACATATCTCTAACTCTATCTCTAACAGATATTACTTACCTTCTGCCTCTTTAATCTCCCATTCTCCTCTTCTAAACGAGATATCTTGTTTTCAAGCTCGTTAGTGTAAGCCTGCCAAGCAGACCGCACACAGTCGTGAAATCAATAGACATAGAAGAAACAAAATAACCATTCCAATGCAATAGCAGCTACCATATACTTACATTTTTAGGCTAAATATTGTAAAATACTTACATTTTTAGGCTAAATATTGTAAAATAAATACCAAAATCAATACATTCAGATAAAAAAATTCATGAGGCCTTGATGTTGCAATCAGAACACTTTAACAAGCAAGAGCATAAATGTAAACAAAATTAGAAATAGACAGGGCAATATAACTAGACCTGCTTCCTTGCTCTTGATCGAGCAGCTGATTCCCTATTTTTTATCATCCTCTTCTGCCTTCTTTCCACCAGCTTATCCACCATCTCCCCTGAGGCACCACGCTTGCGCCCAGGTGTCTGAGGGTCAGAAAGTGCACCTAGCATTGGTGAAGTAATCTGGCCATCGGAGTAAATTGATTCAAAAATAGCACCTGTAGCAACAGCCAATGGCTGAGGGGCCAACTGACTTGCCATGTAAGAACCTGCCATGCTTGGATGCTGGGGCTCCAAAGCCTGCTGCTGGTACTGCTGTAGCCACTGTGACCCGGGGTTCAAATTGGAAGCACCAGCTGCAACAACACTGCTCCCGACCGCATCCATGTTTCCTGACAAATCATTTGAGTCCTTCAGACATCCTTCTGTGACAACCCCAGCTTTGACCAGGAAATCCTCAAGCGTCATCTCCCCAAGCGTTGGCTGCCTCGCCCGCCTCCTCCGACCATCCTCCTCGGCATTTACCTTTGGTGCGTCCTGAATGCCCTTCCACACCTCGTCCACGGTCTTCTTGCTCAGCTCCGGAGGCATCGAAATGCTCCCCTGGCGCTGCAGGCCCAAGGCCGGCTCAGACTGGCCCGCGACGTCGCCATCAGGGTCTACGCCGTCAGGGAAAACACTCTTCAGCAACTCATCCAGGTTCATACTAATCAATGGCTCTCCCAACTGATTCTGCACCTCATTGAGGGTAAGGCTATACAGGGACCCTTGCCTTGCGAAGCTCTGCATCTGCCTGCGCTGCGCAGAGACAGCATCGCCGCCACTGCCGCCTCCAGTCTGCGATTCCATTGCCTGAATCATGAACCGGCACTCTATTGAACTGAATCACTCTCTTGAACCGAGAAATCTCAGGAACAATAATACCAAAGCAGCCTCCTTCCCAGCGACAAGCTAAGCAAAATGTTCCAACTCCAAATCACACAAACCCCACGCTCCAGAGGTTCCCAAGCCCCAGCATGCAGATCCACAAGACCGAAACACAGCTGCAACAACACGCACCAGTTAACCTGCTACAAAGAGACAACATTTTCACGTCAGATAGAATCGCACACTTGTTCCCGTACAAGATACTTGGAAGTTGGAAGAAAATTACACGCCCAAACAAGAATTCAACAGGATGTAATCGAACCCCTAAGAATTTCGGGAACGAAGCTAATCAACGGCTCAAGGATAATCCAGCCCCCGGATCTCCACGGCTCAAAGAAACGTCCTAAAAACCCAACCTTTCATCTCAAATCGGCACCAAATTGAACAAAACGGCCGCGCGATTCCCACTCACCTGACGCCGGATCGCTCCGCGGCGGCGGCCCGCGCGGTCAGGCCCGGCTAGTATCTACCATTGGAGGGGAGGAGGCGGGGGAGGCAGTGATGGGGACGGAGCATGTCACATGTGGGGTTCTTGGAAGAGCCATGGGAGAAGAAACTGCTCGGTTCTTATGTGAAAACTGTGGCCTTCGGAGCCGTGGAAATGGGCCCACCGGATGAACACGGGAAAGGGAAATGGGCCTGGGTGGTGTCGAATTCCAATTTGAGCTTCGAACAAAAAAAAAACCTGGTTACTGCAAGGGGAACCAGAAGATCCTCGAGAGATGGAACTAATGTCAAGAGAGAAGTTAATATGTATTAATTGTTTAGAAAAGAGTCCTCTCTGATTATACGGGGAATGCGATTATTTATAATCTTTCGACCAGAGTACACGAGATTACAATTTTACCCCTAAAAAGACCATATGCCTGTAGGGGCTGCAAGGGTTTTCCCTTCTCCTGCGTGTAGCATTCGGTCCATGGTGAACCCTCCTGGTCCTTGTCCTGGTCCATCTGGTCAGTACCCGCGGTTTATTGGTACCTCTTCCCCTTCGTACCGTACGGGGTGCCCCGGGCCGAGGGGCCCTGGACGCCCTTTGGTGCTCACGAGGTGGCTCCGGGCAGGGATCCCGAGGGCCTCATCACTCCTAGATATGCGGTGCTCCAAGCCTTCCTGCACTCTTCGACTCCCTCCGAAGGTACACGTGGTATCCTCTGGGGGAGGTGAAGCGGTGCCTTCTACCCGTGGCCTTCAAGGGCCTTCCAGTGGTCTTCGCACACTCTTCGGGGCCTCCCCGAGGGTATAAATAGTACCCTTCGGGGGGGCCCTAGCCGCGCATTCGATCGTTGGCCCTTGAGGGCCTTTTTGTGATCTTCACACACTCTTTGGGGCCTCCCTGAAGGCATATTTGATGCCCTCCGGGGGCCCCTAGTTGCGCCTTCGGCCTGTGGCCCTCAAGGGCCTCTTTGTGGTCTTCGCCTGGTCATTGGAGTCGATAGGCCGCCCCTGCGACAAGCCCTTCGTGGTGGAGGTCCTGTTTCGTTATGGCTGAAACCGCGCCCTTTTACCGAAGGGTCTAGACACATAGTCCCCTTCGACCTTGCGAAGCTTGTTTTGCGCGGGCCCTCGAGTGGTGTGTTGGCCTCTCCTATTATTTAGGGTGGCGCGTCAGGTGCCTTGAGCCATGATGCCTGTGGTGGTAGTAACGGTGCGTCCTTTGGGGGGCGCAGGTCGTTGTTACTATTACTGTGTCGCATTGGGTGGTGCGCGCCATGATGCTGGTGGTTGGCAGTAATGGTGCCACCTCGAGACATGCAACAGTTGATGGGATGTTGTGTGTGTGTGTGTGTGTGCACGTGGCACTAAGTAATTGGCCCGTGTCTCTTCGACTTCCATGCCCTATCTTCTTGCGGCCTTGGTGCTTGTAATAGCCCAAATTTTAAATTTCAGTTGAAAATAAAAATTTATTATTCTTGTGGAATTTTCTAAAATTTTAAAAGCTTTTCATTAATTATTTCAAAGCCAAAATAATTTAGTAGAAAAATCTATTGTCAAGATTAAGTTGGAAATATTCTATTTAAATCAAACATGTCTCAGAGAATTCCTATGAATTTTCTCATAATTTTTGGATTTTATTTGCTATTTTCTAAAGCCTTTTTGAATTACTAGAATTATTTTAATTAGAAAATCAATTTAAATTGCTCGCACAGTGCTTGGGCCGTATCTCCAGCCCAGTCCTGTTTTCCCGCGCGCATGGCCCACTCGGCCCAGCTCCGCGCTCTCTCTCCCCCCTCGCGTGCTGACAAGGCGGGCCTGCGCGCCAGCCTCTCCCACTCCCGCCCCGCTTCGCTCTTTCGCCAACAGGTGGGGCCCACAGCGTCGTGTCATCATCCCCTACCTCGCCATCGTCTCCGTTTTGAACGCGAACACCTCCGCCATTACCGCACGCGGGAGCTTTCCAAATCCGGCCAAATCCGATCGTCTTCCCAAATTTTTGCGCGCATTGAATTTGTAGCATCAAATCGCTTCCGACCCGGCCTTGTCCCTTCCATTTCTGGCCCCAAATCACAATAATCTCGTCGGCGATCTCGCACGGCCTTTGTGCTCTCCACGCCGCTTCGGCCACTCCCTCGCCCTATAAAAGGACACACCAAGACCGCACTGACCTCCTCACCCTAGCGCCACCACCCAATTAGCCTATCTCTTCCTCGGCTCGTCGGATTTTGAGGATCATCGCCGCCGGTCAGAAGAACTTCAATCTTCAATTTCGTCGTTGTCAAGCCCGCTCTGCCCCCTCTGTCTACGCCTCCGGCTTCGCGACGCCACGGTGATCCCTGTGCGCACCTTCTCCTCCTTCCTCTCATGCCCTCGCCGGAGGCCAGCTCGTCGTTGTTCGCCGATGAGCCTTGGGCCCAGAGCGCCGCTGTTCCGACATTGATGTGGCCGCCTAGGTGGCAGCCATGTGGCGCCAACTTAGTGCCACGTCCGCCCCTCTGTCCGCGTCACCGCCTACATGGCCGCACGAGTCAGCCCTCACGCACACCCCGCACTGTAGCGTGCACCGAGTCCACGGTGGACTTCAGCCAAACCGTGGACTCAGTCCAGTGAACCCGGTCCCACCTGTCATGGACACAAGAGAATTTCCAGTATAAAAATAATTCCGCCGAAAAAGAAATTCAGCCGCTGACGTCAGTAATGCGCAATAACTCTAATTTCCTTTAGAAAAATAATTCAAAAAAATCAATAAAAATCTGATTTTTGTATTTTCTTTAGTTTTAAACTTCCTGAAGCTCGTATTTCTTCATACGAACTCCGATTTGGGTGAATCAAATTTCTAAATTTGTATAAATTCAAGATATAGCTAACTAAACCAAAATTATTTCATTTGGAGTTAATTTTAATATTCATTTGAATTCATTTATTTATTATTTGAATTTAACTTATTTTCGCGTATAGATATTGACGACTCCGGAGAGCTCGATCCATCTGAAGAGTTAGAATACCAAGACTTTGAGCAAGGTAAGTTATACCATTGATCATATTGAATCCAATATTTCAAATTTATTTAATTCTATTTCTAAATTACTATTGCATGCATTATTTTATTCAGTTATTTTAAATTCATGTTTTAAATTCTGAGTTAATCCAGTTCCTTTGTATAACCAATATTGTATGTTGAATCATCATTTACTTGTCACCTTAGTCAAATAATAATTTGAAAATAAAGATACACTTGGACATTGCTTAGATCATAAATATTTGATTTTGGTGAATTTTAACCAAAATAGCAAGTATTGATTAAAAGCCTATGACATTATTTTGTCATGGTGGATTTTTACAAATATTTTTGAAAAATAAAAATGAAAAATGGGTTTGCACTTGGGCGGAATGGACAGCTGGTGGGTGCAGGTTTATGCACGGGCTCGATCCGGGTAGGATTGAGGCCTAGGGGTTGTTTTGAAAAGTTGCCTAAGTCAGTTAAAGACGACCTTTGAGTCGCATCTTGCAAAGCTCCACCGTACTACCACATGTTATGTATGGGCAGAACTAGGCTTATTAACTTGTCATAGCTCACTGTTTTATGTGCCATTTTTTGTGGGTGTTGGTTAAACATTATTCCCACCTGGCGCAAGAGGGGGCTTATGGCAGGTGGTTAACCTAATGGAAGTGAAACCTTAGCGGGCATATTAGCTTGAGGTAGAACATTTGAAACGCCTTGTGATAATTGCTTAGTTATACGTCTAAGGAAGCGTGAATTGGTCGACATAAAGAGCAAATTATCTCTTGCGGGTAAAGTTGTACCCCCTCTGCAGAGTATAAAACTATTCGAATAGCTGTGTCTATGGTCATGGACATACTGAGCAACACCACTCCAATTTAGACTTTGTTTTTTGTTTTAAAATAATTTTAGTAAATAATTTTAGGAGGGTATCCATCACCACGTTTTATATGGAGGTTATCTACTATAAAAATGTCAATTTAAAATATAATTCTAACTATGTATTAAAAATGTGCCTTGAAACTTAGTATGGTTATTTAAACCTAAAAATGCTCTTTTACGCAAATAAACCCTATCAGCCTTATTTGTCTACTTATGCATACATCATGTTTCTCTATTGGGTGTAACTTGCGAGAACGGAAGTTGTGCTCACTCTTGCTGAATAATATTTGTTCAGGAGAATACTTCTATCCAGACGGTGAGGATCCAGACGTTTAGGCCTACGCCCCCAGACGATTGCCTGTGGCGCATCGTGTGGTCTACTACTTATTTGTTTCTGCCGTGTTATTCTATTTGGCCTCATGCCCTATTTTGTAATAAACTCTGATTCATATTAAATAAAAGCGTGATATGATTGTGATGGTATTTTTGTTGGACTGTGTATACTATAAATCCTAGACTAGTGTGGGAAACACAGAGAGTTCGGAATCCTTTGTTCCTGGGTTCCACAGTGCTTATAGAAACGATGTGATCTCGCTGTTATTTAAACAAATAAAAATAATTTGGTCAATTGCCTTACAATCTATTGGACTATTGCAAAGGAAATATTGCTTTGTGTTGAAATGAACTCTGTAGCCTTCTCCATTGATTCAAGCTTGCACGTAGCTACGTATAGGTTTGTTATTTGTAAGTCTTGCGAGTACAATTTTGTACTCAATTGCATTGTTTACTTGCTGCAGAGAGGTTGACCCCCAAGGGGTTGGCCAATGTGAGACCGTGTTCTACTTGTACGACTAGCTCGGTGTTTTCGATTGGTTGCCTTATGGGTAAGGGCAGCCAGTTGGCTTTTGTTGCTGCCATCTTATGGCTCGTATTTCTGTGGCAAACTCTTTACTTTGTTATGCTATTTGACCAGTCGGACCCTTTTGTCGTAACTCTAAACTTTGTATGTCTTTTGGTATTGTAATCTATGTGTGTATCGGTATTGTAATAATCTTGTGTATGGAATTGATGTTTTGTTTGTGAGGGTGTTTATGTACCGATGTCCTGGGAGGTACATAATACACCGAGAGTGGGGAAATTTATTTTGTGATGCTAGGATCAATTGGGAGGTTAAGTATTACAAGTTATATCGCCTGATGGCTCTCACAGCTTGGCCCTCGAGATACTCGGAGGAGCCGCCGCTTTGGCCGCAGAGACTTTGGCTGTGCTCTTCTTTCGAGGGGCCATGCCGACGCTTCAGGACTATGCTTCGTGACTCTCTTGCCGTACCCCACGGACGGTGCCAACTGTCGTAGCAACAAACCAGACAGTAAAGAAAGGGGGACCCGGTTGCTACGAGGGGAACTAGGGGATCCTCGAGAGAGGGGACCGATGCCAAGAGATAAGTTAATGTGTATTAATTGTCTTGAAAAAGTCCTCATTGATTACATGGGGGAGACGGCTATTTATAGCATTCCACCAGGGTACACGAGATTACAGTTTTACCCCTTAAAAGACCCTATGCCTGTAGGGGTTGCAGGGGTTTTTTCCTTCTCCTACACGTAGCCTTCGATCCATGGTGGATCCTCCAGGTCCTGGTCCTTCTGGTCAATTCACACGGTTCACTGGTACCTCTTCCCCTTCGCACCGTGCAAGTTGCCCCCGAGCCGAGGGGCTCAGGACGCCCTTCGGTGCTCACGAGGTGGCCCCGAGCAGGGATCCTAGGGGTCTCCTTACCTCCTGGATACGCGGTTCTCGATGCCTTCCTACACCCTTCGTGTGGATATCATGGGGATATGTTCCAGATCTTAGGATGATATGACAATTAGCAATGGCGTTAACGGTTTATCGTTTTACGTGTTTTCGGCAAAGAAACAGTGCTGTCAGGCTTCAGACGGTTTGATCGGCCTAAGCGGCGGTCAGACCGGCCAATTTCAGAAATGGTGTTTTGAGCTGGGCTAAAAATAGAGGGTGTAGGCAAGAGAGGAGATTCTATTGCATTTGGTCCCATAATTTTTGGAGTCTCCAGTCAAAAGTTCTATTGGTTTGAAAATTCCAATAGGTTTCGGAATTTCAGAGGCTGGAATCGGCTAAGTCCCAACTGGCGGTCTGACCGGCCAATAAGTGGTGGTCGACCGGGCGTAGGGCGATTAGACCGACCACAGAGGCGATCGACCGATTTTCACTTTGATCGTCGGCCTTCGTGGCGGCGATGTTCGGTTGTTAGGTCAAAGTCATGAGTTTCAGGGCATATATGTTGCATGATGCATGTTTTGACTATCATGAGTCAAGTTGTGAAGAACTTGATCTCAAATTCGGTTTACTTGTCTATTGTTGTGCATGTTGCTTGGTGGTCAACGACGGTCAACGGCGACGATGATCGGGACTAGACTTGGAGAGCTGAGGTCCAGAAGGATCGACGGTGCCGGGTGAGGTCAATGAACTCAAGCGTGGTGCAAGATGGACACGGGTGACCTATTGGCTAATCCGCGGTGCAAGATGGCACAAGGTGTAGCTAATTAGGTCAAGAGAAGATAAAGACGGCGCATTAAAATGCGTGTGTATGTGTCCCGTTTGTTTTGGGCCTTAACGAGAGCCCAATTGAGTCAAACTTCTAGAAGGTCTAAGCCTCCACTATAAATAGAGGAGAGAGGTGGCTGCACCTCGGCTTCGCCTCTTTTATCTTAGAAACCCTAATTTTCTTAGGGAGAGTTTTTGTGGAGGCTAGGGTTTTAGAGAGTTTGATGTGATTTTCGTGCTCTTGGATTGAGCATTGTCCTCTACTGATGGGGTGGTTGTAAGCCCAAATCATATCAAATCAATCTAGAAAAAGTTTGATCATGTCTTGTCTCTTTGCGTTCTTTCTCTATATTTGATGATTTTGAGTCTTTCTTTGATCCGCGAGTTTTTTCTTGAATTCTCCATGTGATCTAGCTTGCTGTGACATGTGGGAACATATCTAGGATCATCTTGATCATCAATCACCCACGAGCAAGATTTTGGATCTAGTTTTCGTTTTAACCCGGTTTTGAGCCCTTGTTCAATCAAACGGAAAAGGATCGTTATTCTTCCAAGAATTATCACAATCTTCTATTGGAATAGGTTCCTGACATCATAGAGAAGCTGTGTTCCAAGTTTCATCAAGTTTGGAGTTGTAGATCAAAAGTTTCATCTATTTGCGGCCGTCACTTTGTATTGTTTTGATCATTCTTGAGCCACGGCCGGACCTCCCAAGGCCACCGGTCAGACCGCCAGGTCATCGGTCAGACCGCCATTGACCCAGCGGTCCGACCGCCAGTGCACTGAATTGCTTTAGTCTTTGTTGATTTTGTCGTATTGCTTAGGGGTTTAAATTGGGTTCAATATTAGTCTTCCGCTGTACTGATATACTGATCTTCATAGCTTGCATAACTACTGGAGTAATATCTAATTGAATCAATTATTTGTGAAAAAGTGAGCGTGCTCCTATTCACCCCCCTCTAGTCGCCTTTTCGGTCCAACACTTCGCCCCCCTCCCCGCGAAGGTACACGTGGTACCCTTTGAGGGGGAGGTGAAGCGTGCCTCGGGGACCTTCCGGTGGCCTTCGTGCACCCTCTAGTGCCTCCCCGAGGATATACTTGGTACCCTCCAAGGGCCCCTAGCCGCACCTTCGGCCCTTGGCCTTCGTGGGCCTTTTGGTGGTCTTCGTGCGCCCTTCGGGGCCTCCCTGAAGGCATATTTGGTGCCCTCCGAGGACCTCTAGTTGCGCCTTCGGCCCTCGGCCCTCGGGGGCCTCCTTGTGATCTTCTTTAGGTCGTTGGGGCCTCCCCAAAGGCATATTTTCATCTATTTTGGTAGTTCTCTCCTTTTAGCATGTACACTTGGCTTTCCACTATCTACCTACTAAGACAAACATCTTTCCCATCCAACATCCTGTTTGTGATCCTAGGGGCCTCCTACTCCTGGATACGCAGTTCTTGGTGCCTTCCTGCACCCTTCGCCCCCCTGAAGGTACACGTGGTACCCTCTGAGGGGGAGGTGAAGCGTGCCTTTTGCCTGTAGTCCTCAGGGACCTTCTGGTGGCCTTCGTGCGCCCTCCAGTGCCTCCCCGAGGATATACTTGGTACTCTCCAAGGGCCCATAACCACGCCTTCGGCCCTTGGCCCTCGTGGGCCTTTTAGTGGTCTTCGTGCGCCCTTCGGGGCCTCTTTGAAGGCATATTTGGTGCCCTCCAAGGGTCTCTAGTCGCGCCTTCGACCCGTGGCTCTTGGGGGCCTCCTTGTGATCTTCTTTAGGTCGTTGGGGCCTCCCTAAAGGCATATTTTCATCTATTTTGGTAGTTCTATCCTTTTAGCATGTACACTGGACTTTCCACTACTATCTACCTACTAAGACAAACATCTTTCCCATCCAATGAATTTTAGAAATGAACAGTAGAATTCCTGTCAGAATCCTTTTGAATTCTCGAGTTCCAGATGGGACCTAAATTCCATAGCTCTTACCACTTCCCCTTTAGTTCATGTCATGCTCATTTGAGCACCTTAAGTTTATAAGGTGAGTACAAGGGATATGAGAAACAGATGAAATAAGAACCACTCTAGTATCCCCTTCCTTTCCTATAGCAACAGAAGAAAATAAATTCATGACCCCTAAAATGAGGCCTTGAAGGGGTGATAGAACAGTAAATTTAACACGACCAACCAATAATGCCAACATAGGTGGTTTGACCAATTCTGTTGACCCGGTTCACCTCACGGAAATATGACCAAAAATGCTGTGCCTGGTACGGATGTATTTGCAATTCCAAATCTCTCGAGGGGCACGCACGAACGCGGTTACGCACATGTCTTGCCCCACTTACCAGCAGGGCCCACGATGCCCTTCCATGCGCAAAGACAAACCGGGCCCACCTGCCCGTGACCCTCACGGCTCCGCACTATATATCCTCCCCCGTGTGCGACTACACGGCCTCCCTCCCTCCCCATTTCTCTTCTCCTGCAATCCGAACACGAGCCGAGAGGAGGAGCCCGACGCGAGGAGAGCAGGGAAGGGATCACCAAGCCGAGCGCCGCACAGGAGGCGTCGCGATCTCGGTAGACCACCACTCGCGCCCATCGATTCCCCGCTAGGTCTCCGATCTCGTCGCTCTTCCCCTCGTGCTCGACGGGATTCCTCCCCTGATCCGATCGGGTCGGCCGTTCGCTTCGATCGGTCGGTTCGTGTGGTGTTTTCTGCCGCAATCGGTTCGGCTCGATCTGTGTGATTTTTGGCGGTTGATTCGATGTATTTTTTTGGAGGATTTGGTTCGAGGAATCTGGCACGTTTGATCGATTCCGCTCGATTTAGCCTCGTTCCCAAGCCAATTGCTCGCGAATAGGATCCGAGTCCGCGCTTTGCGTGTGCCGTCTCTCAGATCTGCGTGCTGCGGGCCTCGGATCTCGTAGATCTAGCCGCGGTGGCTCCGATTTTCTGGTGGTTTTTATTTTCTAGAGAGCTCTCTGTGTGGATCTATGTGGTTGAAGCTTTCGGGTCTCGTTTCGTTTCAGCGCAGGAGCGGAGATGGGGCTCACGTTCACCAAGCTGTTCAGCCGCCTCTTTGCCAAGAAGGAGATGAGGATCCTCATGGTCGGTCTCGATGCGGCCGGTAAGACCACCATCCTCTACAAGCTCAAGCTCGGAGAGATCGTCACCACCATCCCCACCATCGGTACGCCCCCCATCCACATCCTATGTTGCTGTTACAGTCCGTTGTTATGTTAATCAATGGTAATTTGTAATTGCATATAGTCTCGTTTTCTTGCTAAAGTTTAATTTTAGGACTGTGGGGGCATAGTTAACGTTCCACCTTAAGTTGCACAACAACTGAAGCCTTTAGGCTTAAGCTTATGATCCTTTTAGTTAGAAAGATTGTTTGGCATGCCTTAATAATAACATAATGTTTTTGGCTATGGAGTTCAGTTGTAGGCTTGTAGCTGATCTCAAGTTAATTATCTGGCTCATGTGAATCTTATTTTAGAGTTAGTTTGCTACTTTAAGCAAAATGCCTTCATGTTTCATCTCATTTGTCGGCGTAATGAACTTTTAGGCTTGAAATTGTGTAAGTTAGCTTCCAAAAGGAGCCTTAGCTAAGCCAAAGAGGTATGATTGAAGTTGTGAGGGACCTCCTAATGTTTTGCATCATACCAGGATTAATTTAAGAATGGACCTTTTGAATTCAGCCTAGGTACATAGTTTTTTAAGCCCAATAGATATTTTGTTGGCACTGTCATAGTGATTTGTGCATTTGGGACTGTCATTAGTGTTTCAGCGAATTTCTTGAGAGTAAACCTGTTCACCAGGCTGTCTTTTATTATTACTATTCCTAAACGAGCAAACAATTCAAATATGATAAATCCTTTTTGGAAAGTAATCATCTTCTTGCAGCTTGTTTGTTAACCTAGATTCCTACCAAAGACTAATCTATAGAAAACTGGCTAACTCGTGAGCTGCAAAACCTCTTGTAGGAGTATTCGTTACTTAGTATTAACAAAGATATGTACTCCATTTAAACTGTTCATGTATGTTCATACTTCGTAGGCTAAATCTGTGAATATGGCTTTGTTACATCCATGACCTTACTATGATACTATCTACCTACATTGATCAAAACTGGCTATCCTTGAAATTGCAGGGTTTAATGTTGAAACTGTTGAGTACAAGAACATTAGCTTCACCGTTTGGGATGTTGGGGGTCAGGACAAGGTAAGAAAGATTCCCTAAGACCAATTATTATCTTTGATGATAGTTGTTTTTGGCCCCATATACTTTGGTTTTGCTAGTTTCCTGTTTTTAATTTTGAAGTTGAAATTTAATATTTAGACAATCGAAATTGCCCATATGAAATATAATGTAACACACTAACGCCCCACCGTTGTCATATGTTATCTTGGAATTGGTGTGAAGAATTTAAAATATACCTGTGGGTGCCGGTGCGTTTGAATTTCATATTAGAAACATGTCAATATAATGTTTGAATGTTAGTAGCTTCATGATCTAATCTCTTTTAACTTGTCTTTTGTTTGTGGTCTGATGCTTTCTGTTTACTTTGTCAAAACAGATCAGGCCCCTGTGGAGGCACTACTTCCAGAACACCCAGGGCCTCATTTTTGTTGTTGACAGCAACGACAGAGAGCGTGTTGTTGAGGCCAGAGATGAGCTCCACCGGATGCTGAACGAGGTTTTATCACAGTGCAATATTGTTTTCAGATCTGTTAGCAATCATAAATGGTCTAGGTCTTTAGATTCTTCAGCCATGATTTACCATGGGCTTATGAACTTTAATGTTTTGGCCATTGGTGATACGTATCATAAGAAACTAGTATATCACTTTTTCTAGGGGTACTTGTATATCACTTAGATGCACAACCGTAGTTTCAAAGATTTTCGAAATTTATACCAACAAAACTATTTAACTTGCACTTACGGAAGATTATCCATACTATCATGTATCAGTTTGTTTTTTTTTTATATAAAATGTTAATTCATGTGATGTTTATGAAGTATTGTTTGAGGAAGTTTAGCGTCTCTTACAATTTTATCTGTATTGTATTGATTGACACCAAGGTCGTGTCGTGGTGACAGGATGAACTGCGTGATGCTGTGCTGCTGGTATTTGCAAACAAACAAGATCTTCCCAATGCCATGAATGCTGCTGAAATCACCGACAAGCTTGGCCTGCATTCCCTGCGCCAGCGGCACTGGTATGGTTCCTATCCCATGGTGAATGTTTGTCCTGTTGCACAAATACTTTGAGGATTGATCACCAATAACATACCTACCTGAAATCAGGAATTATGTTTTAATAATATAGAAAGGAATATAACATGTAGCACCCAATATGTATTGTGGTGATAACACAACTGCTGCATAAATAAAATGTTGTACTTGAGCACTACAGCTTCCCCTAAATCAAGTGAAGTATTCAGTTTGCATTACTCGACCGTTGTATATTGTCTTCTTGATAATGACTCAATTTTATTGTCTGTGCTTTGGACTTCGAAGAAAAAAAAAATATTCACATATTTATCTTCTGATACTCATTTCAGGTATATCCAGAGCACATGTGCTACCTCTGGCGAGGGATTGTATGAGGGGCTTGACTGGCTTTCCAACAACATTGCCAACAAGGTATGTTAGCTGTATGTGGTTGTGCTCGCATATTTGATCAGATGAATGAACACTACACATTGGCATATGTTTGCTGTAGCTCTTGAGTCAATATGAAACCCTGTGATCATTTTGTGGTTTAGAATTAGTGCTAATATCCAGCTAGTACATATGATGCCCTAAACTGAGTTGCCCAGTTGCAAAATTTTGGAAATTTTGACCAAGTAAATGTATTCGCTGAGTGTATGAAATACAATGCTCATTTTGTTTTTTTACTTGATTTGTTTGATCTTGTTGTTTTACCCAAAATGTGTTTACGCAACTAACCGGATGTCATCAATTTCTTGAAAATAGGCTTGAAGCATCTTGGCAGGGCTTCAATCAAGAAAGATATGATGACGGATATTCGAGGAAATACTGCCTCTTTACATATCATAAACTAGTCATGACAGATAATGTGGGTGTTTTTGGGAAGATAAAGCTCTTGGGTCAAGGAGCTAGCTATCAGGTTGTTTTCGTGGGTATTAATCGTGCGTGTGTCTGTTTGGTTTTTGTCCAAGGTTTATGATGTCGACTTTGTACTCTGTACTCGCCGGTCCGAGGCCATTGTAGTATTGACTTGTCCTGGCATAGCTTACTGTTACGTAATCTGTTCTGTGCAGCGATCTATTGTGCTTGCTATTCCAGTTTATCTCACATCTGTTTTCCAAACGAGCAATGTTCCAAACTTCCAATAACTATAGTCTGCGGCTAATCGGCTGCTTATTGATTTCTCTTCATCTGGACCGTTTTACTGCAGCAACTAAGTAACAACTTTCTTTAGCTTCGAAGTAAAGAGGTCCTCTAAAAAACAAAAGAAGAATAAATGGTGAAGATTGGAGTCACGACTCACGAGTAGAGCAAATTGAGCATGGGTTGTGGCCGTTTGGGAGTATGGCTCGGTCCCGTCCAGGCGGTCCACTGGACATCTGGATGCAACTATTCCGGTTTAGGTTGGGTCGGTTTGGGTTTTCAGGAGTAACATGTTAATTTAACGCAGGGACCAAGGAAGTTTCAGCAAATCAGCTAGGCAGCAAGATAATACCCATGACCCTGATCTCTGCCTCAAGTCCTGAACGGCTGAACCGCTGAGTTTCAAGCCAATAAAAACGGACAATGTCTGGGAAACCGAACGCAAATCAAGGCGTCCCTTTTCCGAATCATTCCTGGGAAATGGATACTCGGCTTCGAAGGTATCAATGCGGTCTACAGTGGTATGCATTGGAAATAAAGGATACGATCAATGGATGCAGTATTTTTACTACAGTGTTTTTATTACAGCAAATATTCCATGTCTACTTTATTATTGTGCTACAGTACCATTGTCAGATCATCTTCGTTATAGCAGACCATCCGAGTCCTCATTTGTGTACTCCGCGTAAGATCAGACATGATCACATGGACGTAGAGTCCAATAAAGCTACAAGCATCTTGCTGATGATATGTGGTGTGATACTGCGAGTCTCTTTAAAGAGTGATTTCAGTTTGCATAGATAGCACTGTAGCTAACGAGGATGATCCTCAATTAATTAAAAAATTTATTTGTAATTGGTATTATAGATAACAATATCTTTATGTTATTCATAAGGATACCCCTTATCATTAATAAGGGAGTAGCTTAATCGAGTGGTTGTAAACTATTCTACGACCACTTTATATGGTCGTAAGTATTTCTACGACTACCTAGTAGTTGTAATATTTCCTACAACCACCTCATAATCGTAAGTCTTACTACGATCACTCCATGGTCGTAATCTTTACTACAATTAGGTCAACTATGATCACTCTATAGTCAACAAAGTCTACAGATATATCTGTCCAATCGACTAGGGAAGCTTATACGTTGTGTTTAATACACAAAGTAGTTAATATGTGCAGTTATTCTCCAAGATAACTGCACATATTAACCATATGTATCTGACATAACTGCAAGGCGACGTGAGAGAGTTAGTCTCTAACAATAACCGTCACAGAACGTACGCATTTCACCAAACGATGAGACACCTTTTAGTATGGGACAACTGTCACCCCTTCACATGCTACATAAAGAGAGAGGCAAGCAAAGGAACAATGACAATAGAGGCACGATCAACAGACAGAAGTCATTAAACACTAATTCTAGTGATTTCTTCCATGTTGTAAAGCATAATCAATACAATAACAAAGGAGTAGTGTTATTATTCTATCAGGAGAAGGCATGAACCTTTATAAAATCTCTATGTCTTTTTTTGTGTAGTTTAACTCAGGGAAAGCCCCCAGTATTCATTCATAAGATCGATACTAAACCATCGATAGTTGGCGCTGTCCGTGGGGATATTCCGATTTCTCCTTTCCTCTTTGACAAATTATCTTTATTTTTTCAACTCTAATGTCGTTTCCAGGTATCTTTCACTAGACCCAGGAGACCATGCCATGGACAAGGTTGGTGAGGGAGCTCTCTCCCCCACAACATTACGCCCAGATGAAGAACCAAACTCCTCAAAGGGCAAGGGTCCATCCGACTAGGGTCAAGATTGCGCCACGGTGAGTACAAAGCACGGCGAGGGTTCCCCCTCCAAATGTTCAAGCCTGTCGAAGGCCACACAATCTAGCACAGCAAGTCCTGGAATCCATAATTCTGGGACTCAACCAACACCTAATAACGGTCACCCTTTGGTTACCCCCACGAGGTGCATTATCGAGCCCGCTTCACCTGCGGATTCGACCACACCCCAGCAGGGTTCACCTTCAGTTGGAGACGATTATAACCTGGAATTCCCCTTCTTGGAGGGGATTTCTAAGTCGCGAGGTGCTATCTTTCGACTACTTCTCGAGTTAGGAGGACTCAGACGCAAGTAAAGATAATAACACCCAGGAGGTCTTTTTCTTCCCCCAGATCCTAATCTCTCTCCAAGAGGAAGGTCTAGGGATGCTTCCCATCGCACACTCAGTTCAGGCTCTCATGGTTATGGAGAGAACGCCTCCTGTGATGAACATGATCTCCACCTTCATAAGCGTGGCTAAAATCCTAAAAATGATTGCTCTCCACTGAGGCATGCTCTGGCTGATTCAGGCATTGATGATTCTAAAACCATTTGGAGGAGAATAATTGCTACCCAGAGGTCTTTACCTGGGAGCATCCAATACCAGCAAGAGGAAACTCAAGAACTTCAACGAATCAATGACCTGATCGAAAATCTGACTCAAGAGCTTGTACTAGCGCCAAGCTGTGACCTCTTTGCTCAAGAGATCGCACGAAGACTTTGGGACACGTTGGTCGGGCTTGAGCGGACTCAACGACATCGTTCTGGTAGTCATACCGGGACAGCTCCATCGAACGCCAATCATTCGGATGACTTTCCTCGTGGAGAATGACAAGACAACCGGTCTGGTCGATCTCCTAACCACGACTCTAGTCGAAGAAGAGTCCATGGAACAACTAGTTATCGACAAACTCTTAAGTGAAGTGGTCATTCACCACTTCTTCTGAGAAATCTACATCAGCAGATGGAATACGAGGAGTATTACCCTCGTAGGGCAGAGATCTATGATAGGTCAACTCCACTTACCACTGGGTATCATCGAGTACAACCGCCTGGTGATGTTAACCCTTCTTTCCTGCAAAGAGGGCGTTATGTATTATTACTGGATGTCGGGCATTTTTGTTTGACCTTCGAGCAGTTCGCTGGCCGCCAAGGTCCCGACCAGTGAACATGGAGAAGTTTGATGGGTCATAAAATTCCATCGAATTTGATGGGTCTGTTGTGATAAAAGATGGTGCTTAAATGCGACCGCAAATCCATCGAGATAGTTGGCCAAAAACCTTCGACCAAGCAGTCGAAGCCTAAAGTTACACCAAAACCGAACGACTAAGTCATAGAAGTTCTACTGAATACAAGGGAGCCTTCGAAGATCGTTCACATCGAGGTCACTTCCGACCCTGCATAGGAAGACTAACTCGTCACCTTCCTCCAAGCAAACATAGATGTCTTCGTGTGGCAAGCATCCAACATTCCCAGAGTCTCTAGGGAGGTGATCGAGCATAGGTTAGCTCTACGGCCTGACAGGAAATCTGTAAAACAAAAATTACAGAGATTCGCACCTGGTCGATGAGATGCTATCATATCTGAATTAGATAAGCTACTTAAATCAAGCTTCATAAGAGAAGTCGATCACCCAAAGTGGTTGACTAACCCTATAATGGTTAGAAAGTCTAATGGCAAATGGCGTATGTGTGTAGACTTTACTGATTTTAATTAAACTTTTCTGAAAGACAATTCTTCACTTCCTCGTATTGATCAGTTGGTTGATTCTACTGCTAGTTGTGAAAGATTAAGTTTCCTATAGCAATATTCTGATTATCATTAGATAAGTATGTGCTTAGATGATGAAGAAAAATACCATATTTATTACACCATTTAGAATATTTTGCTATATCAAAATACCATTTGGCCTAAAAAATGTTGGCACTTATTTTCAACACTTGATGCAAAAGACTTTCCTTCTTCAACTTGGTTGAAATTTAGAAGCCTATGTTGATGATCTGGTCGTAAAAAGCATCAAGCACCTTAATCATATTTCCAACTTGCAAGAAACATTAGACAATATCAGAAAACACCATTTAGAACTCAATCGTGAGAAGTGTGCGTTCGGATCTTCTTTAGGAAAGTTACTCGGATTCCTTGTCTCTGCACAAGGAATCAAAGCAAACCCTCAAAAGATAAAATCCATTGAACAAATACGCCCTCCGACCACAAAGAAAGAAGTCCAGAAACTCACAGGATGCATGGTGACTTCAAGTCGTTTCATCGCACGACTCAGAGAAAAATGACTTCCTTCGTTTCGAGTGGTTAGTGTTGAATATATAAACATTTTTCGAATTACTTTAATCCAGAAATACACTAGATGAATCATGAATAATATTCTAGCCTTTTGCATAAGACAGATAAACATGAACACCATAGTCATACCAATTTCTAACAGAACAGAAACTAGCATTTCTATCTCAGTGTTCAAAACAATAACATAAATTAAAGATAAACAAAGTACAAGGATTAGATTGATATACCCAGAACCAGTTGAAGGAGCAGTAGCAGCAGAAGTGTTGACGAGATTGTCGTTCGCCATGGCGTAGTGGACGTAGTCGTGCAGTTGATGTAGATGAAGCAGATGATCGGATGATGACGAAGCAGCGAGTAGTCGCGCGAATGCTCCCCAAAAACCTTATTCGTCCTCGCTCGTGTAAGCCTTCAAGGACGGGGTTCCGGAGGCCTGCTCTCCGGGTTCGACCGTACACGAGCCTCGCCGGGATGGAGATCGCCAGAGAAAGCAGCAAAACGGTGGAGAAGTCTGTCTCAGTCGTGTGGAGTGAAAGATGGAGAGGGAGAGTCTCACGAACAGTTCACTGTTCTTTTAATGGTCCACAAAAAACAAAGAGACTAGAAACGGTCGCCATCAACCAGTGCTAACAGCAGCCACTAGTAACTGAACCGTTACTGCCAGTCCGTTTGTTAATACCATTACTGCGAGTCAGTGAGTTTCGATTTCCGAATAGATAAAGAAAAACGCGCGCGCTGACTGACGCTGCGTATGCATGCATGCACACGCAACGCACGCACGCGACACGGCACGCTCGCTCGGCGAGCGGCCTTGCAGCGTGTGTTGGCTCTCTCCAATTCCACAAGGGGTTTACCATAATCCACCTTATAAAGTGGTGTAACTCCCCATCAATACTCCATGTGGGACTAAGCAGTTTTAGCACGTGCACATGGGCCTTTGAGATTTTTTGGGAATTAATTAGAGTTAAAATTGGGCCAAGCCCGTATTAATTCCAACATTTAGAGGAGGCAAACAAGCCTTCGAGGATGTAATAGGTATCTTATGAGTGCTCCTGTTCTGATTTCTTTGAAACCAGAAGAGACAGCCCTAATATATCTAGTTGCTACGCCACAAGTAATAAGCGCAGTGATGGTAGCAGAACGTGAAAATGTTCAACTACCAGTTTACTATGTTAGTAAAGTTTTACATAGGCCCAAGGAGGGTTACCCTTAGGTCCAAAAGCTTCTATATGCCCTCCTCATATCTTCAAGGAAACTGATGCATTATTTCTAAGCGCACAAGTTAATCGTATCATCTGAGTTTCACTTAGGAGAGGTTCTCTAGAATAGGGAAGCAGCGAGGCGTGTGGCAAAATGGTCAGTTGAACCTGGGAGTTCGACCTCCATTTCGTGTCCCGAACGGCCATTAAATCCCAAATCTTTGCAGACTTTGTCACCGAATGGATAAATCTCGAACCTGTTCCGGAACCCCAGTACGAATGTCATGACCAGTGGACAATGTACTTTGATGGATCACTTACAATAAGTGGCTCGGGGGTTGGGGTGGTCCAGGTATCTCCTACAAGAGAAACCTTAAAATATGATATTCAATTAAATGTTCCTGCTACTAACAATGTGGCAAAATATGAATGATTATTGGGTGGCATACGAGCAGCGAAAGTGTTGGACCGAAAAGGCGATTAGAGGGGGGGTGAATAGGAGCACGCTCACTTTTTCACAAATAATAGATCCAATAATATTTTACTTCAGCTTAGACACTTTATTTGTTCAAGTGAGTATCTTCGACTTGTTACTCTTAGTGTTTGCCAACACCTAGATGGCTTAGAGAAGTTACGTCGGTGATCTTCTCAAAGAAGGTTGTGATAAGGTCCGAACGGTTGTGAGTGGTTTGGTGCTCGCCATCTCCGGAGGGGAGAAAAAGAAACACCAAGTGGATCGAGGTGTTGGTTCGTGTTGGAGCCGGTCCATATGGTTGGACTTACCTCGGAGGTGTTGGCTTAATTTGTGGAGTCGGTCCAATTAGTTTGGGGTTACCTCAACATGAATTAGGTGAAACCGGTAAGTCTCCGAACACCACGGTAAAACAACATTATGTCATTGCGATTTGTTCTCTTTTGCTTTACTATATTGCAATTTACATTCCTAAAATTAAACTACTTACTTATATTTGTATGATTGCTATCATTATCGATAGTCTTATTTTATTGGTGCACTTAGTCAAGACTAGTTGATTAAGACCTTAATTGAGCAAAACCGAATTGTTGTTAGCTTCCGCATTAGAAATCGGTTTTAGCTAAAGAAGTTTTAGAAATCGATCTTACAACGACTCACAATGGAAGATGGCAGAGTTCTTTCTAATTCATGGAACATTGATCAGCTACGTATGTTCTATGTGTAACCTCCTATATTCTCAATAAAGTTTATGATTTCTTCAATCTTTATTTTCTTAAAATTTTCATTGAGTAATGCTTCGATGATTTTTCGATCACTTTTCAAACACTTAGTTTTCTTTACTCTGGTCGACGGAAGGTAACATCACCTAGTTGAAGTCTTTCCTCTCTGCACGTGGTCTTGCCCACTAGAAGGAACTTCCTAGCGTCGATCTATTCCTAACTTTAGCTACCAATACAAAGGAACTAGATGCAACAAAATGTGGTCGAAATAATTCTAAAGCAAACTCTTTTTAATCATTAGCTTAGTTTGCTTCTTTATTTTACGAAGAATTTTCTAAGAGAGTTAAGCTTTCATAGTTTGTTCGACTGCACTTAATACACTCGATTTGATTAACTTGGTCGAAAGTTTATATCAAGTGAAATACTTACTGTTTAATTCATTCTGTAGCTCGAAAGCTGCATAATTTGCCTCCTGAAGGTTCTTCTGCAGGTCTTCTTTTTCATCCTTTAACCTTCGCATCTTGGCTTTTGCATAGTCGAGTGCATCGACCACGGATCTTTCGTCACTTTTAGACCTACAAAGGTTAAAGTAGACATGAGTACTGAAAGAGTGGTCGAAACAAAAAAAGACTACTCGTAACAGTAACTTATCATTTCACTGCTTGTTTGCAGAGTTCAGCCTTTTGCTTTCTCAGCAACACCAGTTACCTGTAGTATTCACCAACAGTAGCAACTTGCTCAAGAGCTCTCTGAACAAATAAATACAATGAGAAAAAGGAAAAAAACCCATATATATAAATATTTGGTATCGAGTACATAAATTGATGGCTGACCTAGCAAAATGGGCATACACCATCTCGAAATCCCCCAGTTCCAGAGCCCGTCGACTTTTTCCCACCATATTCTTTGAAGATACTCGTCGTCAAAGATACATCTCCTGTTTGGAATATCCTTAGGGTGTGGGACTCAGTCACGAGACCTAAATGAAGAGGTCCCGACAGTTAGTGGTCCAAAGAATTCGGGGAAGAGGTCGAAAGAGTCTTCTTCTTCTTCGTTGTTGATAAAAGATGTGACTCCACCTCGAGGACCCAGAGAAACATCCTCCATGACCTCTTTCCTGGCACAGCGGTCGGAGCTCCCTGCTCCAGCTTGACCGGCTGCTCCTATCAATCGTAGGACCAAGTCCCTTGTCTGATTATTGAGATTCTCAACAATCAACTCGATCGCCAGAGCATCCAAATCTTCCTCCATCTTCGCCTCCTCCTCCACGATCCCAGTGGTCGTGGTTGGCTCAGCGGCAGTAACCCCTCCATCACCACACCAGGGATAGTGGTCGAATATTCGACCACCTCCACCGATGTCTCTACGACCGTAGGAGAAACCAATACTCCCATGGCTATAGATAAAACAACGGTGAGCCTCTCAACAGAAGCATCCCTAGGGGCTGGAGAAGCATGATTAAAACAACAAAAAAGGAAGACTGTCAAATTGTGGAATTAAAAGGTAAATGCAATATTTAAAATTTTAATTTTACATACCTTGGTTTCCTGGATACAATCTTGAAATTTTACATACCTTGACTTCCTGGATACAATCTTGAATTCAGAAGAAACCTTCCCAAAGGAAGACTTCTTCTTCTCTTCATCGGGCGTCTCAATTTTTGTGACACCTTCTGCCTCTGGAAGGCATCCAGTGCCACGATCTTGAAAGGCTAGGACTTCCTCGACCACATCTAGTCTAGTGTCTTGATGAAGAGTTGGGACCTCTACGACCACCTCTTGATGGTTAGAACTGGCTTCGACCACCTGAGGGGCAATGCTCGCCTCGACCACAAACCCTGCTGTTGCAGAGATAGCCTTCATAAAAGACATAAAACTTTTCCAGTGCTCATTTTCTATTTGCTTGACAAAGCCGTGAGAAGTAGAAACTGAAAATATTTTGTTGTTATAATATAGGGGTACCTTGGTCTTGGGGGCTGTACGCTTAAGTTCTTCAACCACGTGCCTTTTCTCTGCAGTGATCATGTCTGCAAAGAACTACCTGATGAGGGTGGTCGAAGGAAGGGTAGAACTTGAACTTCCATACTTCTTCTTATCGTCAGCCTTTAAAAGGCAATTCCGACCTCCTGTGAACATCTGAATATACTCCCTCGACCTCCCTCGTGGAGCTTCAGACCACAGCCATCTGCGATTCCGTTGTGCTTGCCCATCCCGTAGTAATATAAGAAGAGATCCAAATCTAGAAGAATTCCTATATAGGCTTCGCATAGGTAAACAAATACACTCAGCATGTTGATGGAATTGGGAACCAAACTCACCAATTCCACTCCTAAAATACTAGAGTGTGACTATCATAAAAGGGTGAACGGACAGTCGAAAACCACATTCACAATACGCCTGGATTACTGGAATTGTGTCCTTCTCCCCCGAGGGCCAATGCTGACCTTCAGCATTGGTCCACTTCACCAAAGCGCGCCTTGGAATCTTCTCTGCTATGATCAAAGCAGTCATCTTCTCCACATTCGTCTTGGATTTCTCCCACTTGGAAACGGTCCCGATCATTTTTTCTGAGTGAGTTTGATTTGTATTTAAAAGAATTTGGGGAATGATTGCAGACTTGGTTGGCGACGGAGAGAATAAGAGCTCAAGAACAGTTGAAGTAAATGGAGAAAGTTTAAAAAAACTTAAGTCACTTCTTTGGTAGATTTTTATAGCCGCGAGTCTGAGTTAAAGATCGTGGGAACTCAACAGTTACCACCCCTTGGGGAACCTCTCCCGATGGACAGATCTATGAGAGTCGGTTTGCATTCTTTAATATGTCTATTAGGAAAAAGCAGTTCTGTCTTTTCAACTCAAGTAAAATTACATCCTTAACCAAGTCGATTTATGGTTAAATGAAATATTAGTTGGAAAGACTCTACTTCCAACCACTATTCTAAGACCTCCTTTTCCAACTTACTTTCACTTGAAGTTGGAGGGGCTAGATGACGAGGATATAATAATTCTCAATTAATTAAATTATTTATCTGTAATTGTTATTATAGATAACAATATCTTCATGTTATTCATAAGGATACCCCTTATCATTAATAAGGGAGAAGCATAGTCGGGTGGTTGTAAACCATTCTACGACCACCATACATGGTCGTAAGTACTTCTACGACTACCTAGTGATCGTAAGCCTTACTACGATTACTTCATGGCTTTACTACGACCAGGTCAACTACGATAACCCCATAGTCAATAAAGCCTATAGATATGTAGACCCAGTCGATTAGGGATGCTTGTGCATTGTATTTAATGCACACAGTAGTTAATATGTGTTGTTATTCTCTGGAATAACTGCACGTATTAAGGCTCTATCTTTGACATAATTGCAAGGTGGTATGGGAGGGTTAGTCTCTGACAATAACGTGTGTATTTCATCAAACGGTAAGATGCCTCTTGGTATGGGACAACTGCCGCCCCTTCACGTGCTATATAAACAAAGGAACAACGACAACAGAGACACGATTAACCGACGGACGTCATAAACCATAGTTCTAGTGATTTCTTTCATGTTGTAAAGCATAGTTAATACAATAACACATGAGTAGGATTATTATTCTCTCAGGAGAAGGCCTGAACATGTATAAAATCTCTGTGTGGTTTAACTCAAGAAAAGTCCACAATATTCATTCATAAGATCGATACTACACAATTAACAGTAGCGAACTACACCGTAACGATTTTACTTTTTCTTAGGTACTGTAACCTTTATTCTAATCCGTTTGTTTTGGATTGAATGATGAAGAGAAGAATGCTCCTCTGCGTTAGCACATGCTAATACGAAAGATCCACTTCCCTTCTCCGCATGTTCTCACCCCACCCCCCCCCACCCCCACCCCCCACACGTGATGGCCGCCAAATCAACCCAACTCATGTGGTAGATATCTCATCACATTTGTACAAGCTGGGTTCGTGAAGATCTTACACGCACTACTGGAGACCGCCTCTTTGCCGAGGGCCTCAAGCCCTAGGCAAAGGCCCATTAACCCTCGGCAAAGGCTTTGCCGAGGGCATCCTGAAAGAGCTCTCGGGAATTTTGAGTCGGCGAAGAGGTCTTTGCCGAGGCCCTTTATCGGCACTCGGCAAAGCCTTTGCCGAGGCTATCTACCGCACTTTCGGCAAAGAAAGTAGATCACACGGCCACGGCGCCTCGGACGGAGTCTTTGCCGAGGGCCGCCTCTCCGGGGGCCCTCGGCAAAGAATTTTTATTTTTTTTTTGAAAAATCTTTGCCGAGGGCCTCCAACCATGGCCCTCGGCAAAGAATTATTATTTTTTAAAAAAATCTTTGCCGAGGCCTCCAACCATGGCCTCGGCAAAAAGAATTATTTTTTTTTGAAATAATCTTTGCTGGGGCCTCAACCATGGCCCTCGGCAAAGAATTTTTCTTTTTTTTTGAAAAATCTTTGCCGAGGGCTTCTCCATGAGCCCTCGGCAAAGAAATTTTATTTATTTTTTAAAAGTCTTTGCCGAGGGCCTCCCATGGCCCTCGGCAAAGAACCGGGTTCGAATTTTTCAATGAGTCTTTGCCGAGGGCCTTGGTCATTGCCCTCGCAAAGAGGCGTAAATTTTAATTTTTTTGTTTTTGCATTCCATCGACACAAGCATTTCATATATATATCAACCATCACATATATATATCACACAGAACCCATTTTCTCACAATATATCACAACCATAATTGTGAACCACAAATCACAATATATTACAACGACAAGTCATATGTTCATCATCATTCACAAATATATTACAACCACAATTCACATGTTTATTACGACAAGTTCATGAAACTTCTCTTGTACAAAATCTCTCTCTCTCTCAATTAGTCTTCTGAGACTTCTCTTGTATTATCAAACAAGAAAAGGAGAGCAACCAAGAGATCGAGAGAGAATTCCCACTTGCTCATTTTCTTGTGACTTGTCATTACACACTTTGCATTTGGTCTGCAGTATGCTCGGATTTTTCTTCCAAGATGACCTTTGAAGGAGGAGGATTCGGCGTCTCTTTGGTCTTTCCCCAGAGGACGAAATATAACCCCAATATCACAAGAATGGACCCCAACACGCTGGAAAGTTAATCACATGTACATAATATTAACTTTAGAACAAATTCGATCGGTGCCATATAGTTTAGTTTTACTACGAAGATTAATGAGATTAGCATGCACATATGTTGGATGGGAGTGATGTGAATGTATACACATTACCTTCCAACATGGAGTTGCTCATGGAGAACAATGATATTCATAGCAGCTGCTATAATCTGGATTAGAGGTGTGAATGCAGTCGTGAACACTGGCCCTCTTTGCTCTATACACCAAGACATGGCCAAGAATCCTAATCCAGAGCCCATTATCCCCTGAGGAAATTAACGCGATAACATTCATTAAAGGAAAGAAAACCATCAGTCTCTAGCTAGCTTCCTGAATGCAGGATATATATATATATATATATAATTACTGCTACTAGCTAGGATATATATAGATTTTAGTTTTTTTTTGCTTACCACAAATAGCACAGTGATGATCTGAAGCTTGCTTCTTAAGATCCAAACCGAGAAGCTTTTCTCTGAGGCTAGCCCCACTGCAGCCATCTGAAGAAAGTCGAGCAAGAACATGAAGGCGCTTCTGAGTAGAGTCTTTGGTACTTCTTCCCAATTCTTGATGGAGGATGAACCAAAGGACCAACATCTTGAGCCGGCCAAGAGGGCCACCGACCCAATCACCCATCTATGTGCAAAGCCCTTGTCCTTGTGATGTGCCAACAACATGAACAAACTTATGATCCATTGGTGGTGGTTCGGTGAGGATGGACCTTGGTACGATGCAAGGAGCATTGCTCCTGTGAACCCTACAAATGTGCGATCACTTTTGCTATACCACTCTAGTCTTCATGCCTGGGCCTCAACTCGCATATATGCATGCATGCGTGTGGATATATAGATCGAGTAAATTCGGTGCTAGCTAGCTAAGCTGCGTGCGTGCATATATATATTTTTGCAAGCAAATATATGTTTGATTCTAGCTAGATTGAAACAATTTAGCGAGTGCATGCAAGACATCACAAGCATATATATATTTGTGTAGAGATGTAAAGAAATTGGTACCCAAAAGGAAGCTACTGCTAGGAAAGTGAACATCGTCATGTTGATGAAGGCACATGCGAATGTTCTTTGAAGTGTATTGTAGCCCGACGAAGAATAGCCATTGGGTAAGTGAGGCTCTGCCCGCATGCAGGTGCAGATGCAGATGCAGATGTCGTTAGCACTTAGCAGTACATGAAAGCTTCGCCAGAGAGAGAGATCGATGATGGTGAAGTATATATAAAATATATATATGAGAAATGCATTCGATGTACCCAAGCGGCGCACTAAAGAAGAGATACACAAAGATCTCGGTTGTAAGCTTAGGTGCGTCTTCCTACATCCATAAAACCAATTAATACATGAGATCGAAATCAAGAAACAACTTTAATTTTCCAAGGATACAAGTGTGTATATATATCTGACCATCTAACCATCCAAAGGCGACGACGATCAAGCGGATATACTAATTAACAGATAGATATATACACACTTAATAATACATGTACCTCTCTCGGAGTAGGCGGCGCGTGGTGGGGCGGCGGCGGGCACCTGTGGTGGCGCATGCATGCAAGGCGGCCAACGGGCAGGCGGGCAGGCGGCAGGGCACGCAGGCGGCGGCGGAGGGCGCGCGGCGGCACGAGCGCGGGCGCGGCGCGGGCGCGGCGTGCGACTCTCCGGTGGCTCAAGGCGGCGAGGCACGACTCTCCGGTGGCTCAAGCGCGGCGCGGCCAGCAGGCGGCAAGCCGCGGCGGCATGGCTGCGCGCGCGGGCGGGCGCGCGGCGGCGGGCGGCGGCGGCGCGGCGGCGGCGCGGCGCGGCACGCGGTGCGACGCGGGCGCGAGGCGCGCGCGCGGCGGCGCAGGCGGCGGCGTATCAAATGGATGTGGGCGGGGATTTTGGGCGGTATTTGGATTTAGGGTTGGGCCCTTTGCGAGGCCCAGATCCGGGCCCTCGGCAAAGATTTTTCTTTCGAGGGCCACCTCAACAAATCCCTTGCTTGAGGCCAAACAAACCCTCGGCAAAGATTTTTTTTTTTTGGTTTTTGAACCCAGTTTTTTTGTGGTGCTATAATACATTATTTAAAAGTCAATTTTAAAATTTGGGCCAATTTTGACTTTTTTTGATATATGTCCCTAATTTATTTGTTTTCGTTGATTTTTTTCGAATATTTCAAATTTGAACTGCAGGTGGATGGAATAATGCAATTTAGTGATTCGAAAAATGTTATTCATGGTATTTGGTGTATGTTGAGTCCCTATCCACGAAATCGCATTAAATTTCAGGCATCTTCTTCACGTTACATGACGAGGAACTTGTCGGAAAAGTATTTTTAAATTATATAAAATCCATACGAAGTCCGAAAATCACGAAACTTGTCGAGGTGCAATGTTATCGCATGTGTAGGCTGTGGTAAAAAATTGAGAAGGTTTCGAGCAAGTTGTGACGTCGGATGCCTAAAACCCAGACATCTCCACATGTGGTCATGGATCGCATGTAGAGATGTCTGAGTTTTAGGCATTCGACGTCACAACTTGCTCGAAACCTTCTCAATTTTTTACCACAGCCTACACATGCGATAACATGACACCTCGACAAGTTTCGTGATTTTCGGACTTCGTATGGATTTTATATAATTTAAAAATACTTTTCCGACAAGTTCCTCGTCATGTTACGTGAAGAAGATGCCCGAAATTTAATGCGATTTCGTGGATAGGGACTCAACATACACCAAATACCATGAATAACATTTTTTGAATCACTAAATTGCATTATTCCATCCACCTGCAGTTCAAATTTGAAATATTCGAAAAAAATCAACGAAAACAAATAAATTAGGGACATATATCAAAAAAAGTCAAAATTGGCCCAAATTTTAAAATTGACTTTTAAATAATGTATTATAGCACCACAAAAAAACTGGATTCAAAAAGCCAAAAAAAAAAAATTCTTTGCCGAGGGCCTAGCCTGACCCTCGGCAAAGGTCCTCGGCAAAGAATTTTTTTTAAAAAAGATTAAAAATCTTTGCCGAGGGCCTGACGGCGGGCGCTCGGCAAAGACTTCCGCCGTGACCCCATCCGGCCATATTTGCCGAGGGTCAATTTGCCGAGGGCTAGGCCCTCGGCAAAGATTTATTTTGCCGAGGGCCTTTCTTTGCCGAGGGCCTTTCTTTGCCGAGGGCTACTGGGGCTGGCCCTCGGCAAATAGAGCCTTTGCCGAGGGCCCGAGATATAGCCCTCGGCAAACCCAGAAGCCCTCGGCAAAGGATGGGTTTCCAGTAGTGACGAGAGATTAAAAGGCAAATGCTCCTCTAATTCTTTCTCGTGAGAGTGCTGTGTTTCGAGAGGTCGTGAGGTGTACGTGTACGTGTTAGCAAAGACTGCACAGAAATCCTCCTGCAGCCCGGAACGCGATGTCTGGTCCGTCTCGTCGAAGTTCGGCGCAGGTTTCCGTCCTCTTTTAACGCACACAACAATCATTCAGCAGCAGTGACAACTGACAGCAGCTCCATTGTACCGTGACACTATTTATTCTGAAGAAAAAGACAAACTCTCCTTGCTCCAGCAGCCTGCTCGATCTGAATGCCAAGGCGGGCACTTCGCGTGGGCTGCAGACCCTGACAGGACAAGAGAAGACAAAGCTCCTTTTCGCCGATGCCGTGTGAGCCACGATGCGTGCGTGCCTCCGTCACGCATGCCAAATTCGATCGTTACGGCCGGCGAGATCGGCATGGACATCTGCTGGTTTCACACGTACGTAAGACTAGTTTCCTGGCCGTCTTCCAAGTGCGGCCCCATGAATGCTCGTAGCTATATTGTCTGCAGGAAGAAGATGCATGGCGTCATGGACGGAACCGAACCCTGAATGGCCGCAGAGGGAGCACCGTGAACAGTAAACGAGGAAGACACAGCGATTGCACCGTACGTCAGCAAACCACTGTAGCGATGGATCCTAATTTTACTCGCTAGATTCTAGTCCAAGGTTGAGAGATTAGTGCTATTTATCCTCTGCATTTAATATTCTAATGCCAAGGTCTCCATCGTTGTGGATAGACTACTCTACAAGTGCAAGAGCAAATTGCCGAATCACACCATACACGCCACGTTTCTTCTTCGATCGCCCAGACAGCAGCTGCTACCGTTCATGCATTCATAGCAAACGCGTGTCACGGATGGCAAGCGAGTTAAGTCGCCATTGCAATTTGCATCGGAAAAAGGAAGAGAAAATAAAGGGAAGAGAGAAAAGGAAAAAAAACAGGAGATGCTGCGTTCCATTAATGGAGAGAGTTCGTTCTAACGGTGGTCTTGCTGCCGTCATGAATGTGCGATCGAGGCCCCATGCACAGTACATCAGCTAGCCAAGATATAGCCAGACGAGGACGAGGATGGATTAGCTAGCTATACCGGACAATCCTGACCCACTTAATCAATTTGCACTTGTTTAACTCGGTTAATTGTTTGGCTTAGTTACTTCAGACGACGCGTGCTGGAGCAAAGAACCAAACCACTTGGTCTACCTGCAAGGAAAGTCCTTGGCCTCGGACCATTTAACATGCATGGCTTAGCACACAACAAAAAACCAACCCAATTAACCTTGTCAGAATTTAATCACAAGAAGCATCGCAGCCACACCTCATTCGAGCACAGCGGCCAGGCTCCAGTTGTTAATTACTGAGTCGCGCGCGCACAGCCACAGCTCACAAGAAGCATCTATATGTAGCCTGCAGTTGTGCACGGTGCACCACTACTGCTACCACAGCTATATAAACACCCACTCGTAGAGGCCAGCCGCTGATCAGTAGCTAGTGACACCGGCCGGCCGCCATCAAAGCCAGAGCCAAGAAACGTACGCGCGATAGCTAGCTAGCTTATCTACCGCCGCCTCCTCGGCCATGGAGGCGGTGCAGCGGCGGTGGGCGGCGGCCGTGGCCGTGACGATGCTGGCGGTGGCGGCGTCGACAGCGCAGGCGCAGGTGGTGTCCCCAGCGGCTGCGCCTTCGCCGGCGGGAGGGATCGACTCGGCGTGCCTCACCTCGCTGCTCAACATGTCGGACTGCCTGCCGTACGTGCAGAAGGGGAGCACGGCGCGGCGGCCGGACAAGCCGTGCTGCCCGGAGCTGGCCGGGCTGGTGGACTCCAACCCCGTCTGCCTCTGCGAGCTCCTCTCCGGCGCCGCCGACTCCTACGGCATCGCCATCGACTACTCCCGTGCGCTCGCGCTCCCCGGCATCTGCCACGTCGCCACCCCGCCCGTCAGCACCTGCACAGGTACGTTGATTAACCCTACTTACGTGTGTTAATTAGTTCTTCCATGCTTCAGGAGTCCAATTTCTTTAATCTTTAGTAGTACTACTACTTAACAGGGTTGGGTTAAGATAACCGGTATCAAAATTTTACTCGGTCCGGTTTGGCCGAAAATCATCCGAAAATTTCAAATCAAGTTTTGAATTAAAAATGGCCAAAAATCGGTCAAAACTGGTTGAAAATATTGACAAAAAAATAAAATAAATTATGGCATAAATTTCTTCAATATTTGACAAAATTCATGCAAAAAAGATTCTCCAGAACAGATTTGAAAATTTATCGAAGGATCCAATAAAAACGATTTCCACCAATTTTTGTGATAATTGGCCGAAATTTTGAATCATGCTACTTAGTGCTTTTTATTACTGTTTGTCTTGGTTTGATTGATCAATTAGCTAGACTGTCTTGCGCAAATTAAGTTTGGATTTTTTTTAGAAAAAAAATTAAGTTTGGATTATTGTTGCAAAATTTGCAGCCCTCGGATATAATGTTCACTTGGGCCCATCTGCAGCGCCTGTCTCAGGATCTCCCTCTCCTGGTGAGGGTCCACATTTCACTGGTGAGTTTTGCTTCAATCCTGTACGTACATGCATGCAGCATGCATGGTTTGACGGATAGTAGTATAAAGTAGTACGAATTCTGATTAATTACTACAAGGGAAAAAAATTGATGGCTATCACCGTATAAGTATAGTGCACGATTTAGAAAAATGACACTCAAGAGTGTCTCCTTCGAAATATGCCAATGCAATGTGATCTTGAGAAATACTGTTACGGGAGATTAAAGACTATTTCCATCAAATTCGACCACGTATTCCACATCGTATTTTCGTATGGACTAAATTGCCCTCAGACTGAATCTCGTAACTGGTTCGCAAATCCCACCTTACATTCTTACCCGTCGCAATACCCATCCATTCCTGACTAGGGTTAAAAATATGGGCGATATATATATATCTTCACCGATTTTCGATGGAAATCGTTTCCATCGAACCCCAGTAGAGACTCTCCGAAAATTTTAGTTTGCATGAATTCTGTCAAATATAGAAAAAAAATTATGCTGAAATTTATTTTCAAAAAATTTGGCTGATATTTTCAACCGATTTTTTTAATTCAAAATTTGATTTGAAAATTTCGGCTAAAATTCACCGATTTTTTTATATTATTTCCGGCCAAACCGGCCCGGTAAAATTTTGACGCCGGTTTTCAAAACCCTGTTGCCGACCCATCTATCTAATCGATGGAGGCGGCCATGGATGCGAGCTTGGAGGTGGCCATGGAGTTTCTGAGCACGCAGCAAGTTACCTCACTTCCGTCCACCTCCACCTCCTTTCCGTCTGCAGCAGGCGCCGCCCCGCCCCTCCACGCCCCTTCCTTCTGCCGCCGGCGACGATTTGGTGCAGATGGAGGCATCGTCAATCCCCCATGCTTAGCTTACCGGATTGATCAATTAATCACGTAGAAAATTACACAAACAAGGGAATCACTTCCAGTCACAATCGTTGCTCAGCTTACCGGAATCAAACAAGCTCCAGTCACAAACGAAAATCCACACTCCATTGCAGCGGAATCGCACAAGCTCCGTTAGCTAGAAGCTGTCAGTTTGGAACCGCACTACACGCGCACAAGCAGTACAAGCTAGCCGCGCGCCATGGGGAGGTCTCTACTCCTCAAGGCCGAGCAGTACAACACCAAGTGCCACACCGTCCTCCTCGCCGGAGTTCTCGTCGCGATGGCCGTCGTATTGCTCCGCACGAGCAGCAAGCACACCAATCTGTGGGGGAAAAGAAGGTATTTGGACTGCGTCTGCCGCCGCGGACCGAAGCAAGGTGGAGGCCGTGTGCAGCGGCGGCGGCAGACGGGAGTGAGGTGTGGTGGTCGGGTGTATCGGCGGTAAATTTATACCGGATAAACCGAACCGAAAAAACCGTATAAACCGAATGCCCACCCCTCCCATTAGGTTTGAATGCTTGTCACGTATTTATAATCACTAATGCGAGTTCCTTTCTACTGTGGGGTAATTAACTAGGTTGTAATTAATCCTGGTCACCTGAAACTGTTCTGTTGGCAGGGACTTCACCGTTCGCCTCGCCGCGGACGTCGCCCAACAACCACGCCGCGCGCCGCTTCGCCGGCGGCGACCTCATCACTCTTGCCGCGCTGCCGCTCGCCGCCGTTGTTGCCGGGATGCTCTAGACTAGAGGCCACGAGAACCCGGGAGCACAAGTCAGAATTGTTCCATTAATAATTCCTTCGTTCTCATATGGCATACTTACACATGCGTACGCATGCTTCTTATCTTCTGTACTATGATTATACATATACCGACCATTTCCTGGCTGATATGTGATTTGTTTCTTGCCAATGGTTAATTCCTTTTTGATGTAACTTGCCGGATTCCATGACGCTGTCATGCGTGTGTATAACCTCGTATCTTTCATGTCATGACGAGTCGTCTACATGCAGTCTAGTGCGTTTGGTAGAAATACTCTGGTTATCGTCACAAAGCATCCATGAATTAAGGGTGTATCGTTTGAGGAACCACCTCATCCAAAGATGGGTTTGTTAGGATCATCATTTGAAATTTGGTGGAATGACGTTATTTCCTACCAAACAAGTAAGTTAGATTTGGAGCTAGCATCGGATGATCCATTCACCATCTGGTCCCTCGGACCTAACACCCGCAAACTGGCCCTGACTACTTGTAGCAATGGAGAATGGCATTGGGGAAGGATGATAAGCATTGAATTTAGCGGCGGCTGTGAACGTGGACACAACCAGTGAAAAATTTATCGTCGAAATTTTGCTGTCGGTTACCGGTGTTATCGGTGGGGTCCGATAAATTTGTATACCGGCAAATTTTTTTGGATTTATTTAATTTTTATATCCAAATTCAAAATTTAGATAAATTTCATCTTTACATCTGAAAAAAATCTATTTTCAATTCAAAGAATCTGTCCAAAATTTCTAATAACTAACAAAAACCGATTGTATCGCTACCTGCCTATAAAATTTTCTTAGTTTTCGGACACACCACACCGACCTTTGCAGCATAATCAAGTGTTATTGGGCTACTACTGCACTGCACTCCTACCAGTAGCAATGAATGAAGGCCTCAATCCGTCCATTTCATTAAATATCCTAACTGTCCTGTTGAGTGCTCCCACGTGACTATGTGAGAGAACCGAGTGTTTACTCGGTTAGCTCGTTCGGCTATTGTGCGAGTAGATTTATGCTTCCCATCTTATTATTTTAAAAATAGTACACATAGATACGCTCAATGGTTAAAATATATGTTTAAAGTCTATAAAGCCTAACCTCCACTCTAAATTAAGTGTGCATATGTGTGTGGTGGCGTGTGGGTGAGCGTGTGCGCGTCTACTAAAAAAAAGAGTGCTCCCACGTGAGCTTGGCTGCAATCTGCCTGCAAAGCGTTGTCTATTCCTGTCCATCGTCGCATTACGGGCATGCATCCATAATGATCTTGTGGTGTTGTGCTCAGGAATCAGGATTCAGTTGGCCGGCGAGAGTCAGAAAGGAGCAGGAGAATTCATGGGATGGCGCAACCAGAGAGAGAGAGAGAGAGTAAATTCAAGGGTGGTTAAATTCAAGGAAATATTGGAGCTATATACCACAAAGTGCAAAAGATTACAGACACAAATGAAACCAAATGTTGATAAATTCTGGCATGGACTAACCATGAGATGCCAGACTCAAGCACTCTTAAACAAATAAAAATGAACTACATCTCTGCCGAACATAAGTTATTAATACTAACAGAGATTTATCCTCTAATTCCTGCCCAGTTTTTTTTAAATCTAATTCCTGCCCCCCTTGCCCAGTTACCATTGAAAACTGGTAACCAAGAACCAAGCTGTCATCAGGAAGTAAGCAAAATTGGTAGAATTTGGACCAAACCTCATGATCCAACTCAGTTTAGCTGTTATTTTTGCTCCTGCATAAACCTGAAAGCCAACAAGCCGGCTACCGTCCATTTTTCACAGATTATTCATATTCTGATTCTAACACACGTCGCAGCTTCTTCTACAGTAACCGGGCAATGCTGCAGTTCCCACCATGTACTCTGGGTTCTTTGTGCACTCTCCCAGTGCTGCCCATTTTGCACAACTCTCGTTGTCATCAGTGCAATTTCCGTGTGCGTGATAAACCTTGTCGAACGAGGATACACGAATCCACTTTGTAGCAGACCATTTCTCACCCTTTATGACTGGACATCCAGCATGGAGACTCAATGAATCTGCTGTACCATCTGGGCTAAGGTTGAAGAACAGAAGGGCATCCCCTTTTCGTGGTTTCACTGAGATACAAGTTGCAAATCAATTGATAAATATGTTAGGTATCTTACAAAGAACACGGGAATTAGATTGTCAAAAAGGACACAGGTTAGAAAACTATACCTGCAATACCTTTCTGAGCACATTCTGATAGGGTTGCATCTTTGTTGTCTGAACCACTATCTGTAAACTCCTATTTGACAAATGCATGGGGAGAAAATATTTTGATAAGAGAGCCCAGAACCAACCAGGGAAAGTACAGGAGAAAGTAATGGTACTAATGGCCATTTGTGGCCTGCTGACTCATACGAAAAATCAGCAATCAGAATCACTTTCTATCATCTTATTAAACACTACCACCGTGTAAAGGAAAATTACCTCAGCTAAGGGGAAACCTGTTTCCCCTCCTTCTGCAACATCTGTTAAGTACATAAGAACAGTAGCTATGCGATGACCACCACGGATTGTGTTAACATTGTCGGTGAAGTAATCATAGTGTGGTTCATACTTCTCCCCATGCTTATATCTTAGAACTTGGATATCTTCACCATTCTCTGATTATTATACAACACTTGTAAGCAAAACTAAAAATAGTAAGATTGTCATATCCTTCTGGTAAGTTCAATTTCCTACCCTACACGTGGAATTGGAAGGTATAAACAGAAGGGCAACGAGCAAACATGTCGAAGCAATCCCCTTATTATCAAGCTGAGGATTTTTCTGACATGCTGTTCAAACTAATGCTGAACAGAAAAGATGGAAAAGTTAAGCCTCAAAATCTAAAGGTTATTTTAGGTTTCTTTAATTGAACTGATACAGCCAAGTAAGAGTGCATAGCTGTTCTGGAGGTTCTCAGGTCAAATGTGCACGTGTGCCGGTGTGCGTATGAAAGAGAAAGGGATAGAGGCTAATTTCTTAGTCATATAATGGCAGAACAAATGGCAAGGTTCCACATGCATAGACCATGCTCTTAACAAAGGGTTAGTATCTATAGTGATTAGTAAAATACTCTTACCTCTTACCATGTAAACTTGTGCAAAGCACCAAATACAATTCGAAATTTTTTTTTGGGGGATAGTAAAGATAGTGTGTGACATGTTCAAGGGGTTTGGGCACAGAATTTGGCCAAGCAATAGAACATATCAAAACTTCCACTTTTTCCTTTTTCTTTAGCTATGTTACTTTGCAGAACTTTACATGGTTAGGGTACATCACGCTAGATTCTAACCTCTTAACAAAAGGTGTTGCCCTACAAAATTCAAATACAACTCAAAACGTTTTATAGAAAAGACATGCAAGAATAAGAACCACTAAAACTGCATGAATAGAAAAATGTAGTGTTATTGTCTCAATAGGAGTCACAACCTTTTGGAAGAAATGTCCATGCAGCAATTTTGTCCTCTATACCAGCAACAATTGGGTCCTACAAATTTGGACATGATTGTTCATTAGACAAGAACCATGTCATCTAGAGAAATGCCTCAACAGTACTGTACTCTTGGACTCTAGTTATGGTTAGTCACTAAATATAGAAGATATTGATGCCTTAAGAAAACAAGAGATGTGTGAATAGCAGATTGCCCCTCCTAGCAAATTTCAATTAATTGGTACAGAACATGAAAATTCGTCATAAGATGCACTCAAATTTCATCCATCATTCGAATGGAACATGCAAAAGAGACGCTCAGCAATCAGCATCCACTGATAGTCCTGTCCAGATCAATCTTATGAACTGTTTTGATCTCTGCATATGAGCTGAATTGCAAATGCACATTCAGATACAAACCCACCCACCCAAAAAGGAATAAAAAATACTCTGATTTAGCCAAGAACTATTGAATTCAAGCACAAGAAGAAGAAATAATTTGGATTACAATATTTGGATTTTAAATATTTCATATGTCCATAATAATGGATATACATATTTTCTTCTTTGACATCTATGCTTAGTGTTGAATAAGATGTTTGCATCGCTGGCACTGGAAAAATTATCAGAGGATAGCATACTAGAGAGGCTTACTGGCACCTGTATAGTGGAATCAGGAAATGAAAACTGCACGAAAGGAAACATAGGATATCTGGACCATCTATTCTTTTTCTGTCAATTCGCATCTCAACTGTGGATAGAAGTGTTATTCTCCGTCCAGCTTGGCAAGATTATACCTTCAGCTAGTGAGAGGAGCCTAGAATAGTGGTTGTGTGCTGTTCGAGACTGTCGAATGAAGCATGTAAAGGGCTTGACTAGATTGTCACGAGTCCCGACTGTCATGGGCCGGGCTACTGTTCATGCATGAACAGTACACACGGTATTGTAGTACTGCACACTATTCATGCCGGCCCCATGGGTGCATTAGTAGTTAGGAAATAGAGATAGAATAGTTAGTTTCCTTATTAGTTAGGTTTACTTCTTTAGAGATGTATTCCATCTAATAGAGATAAGTTTCCTTAGAAATAGAGATTGTTTCTTAGATGTCAAGTCGAGTCGTTCCTATAAAAGTGATAACATGTATCCATTATCAATCAAGCAAGAAAGATGAATTAATCTAGTCCCCTCTCAAGGTTCTATCATCCCAGTCTATAGTCTAATCTCCCATCCTACCAAGCCGACGCCGTCCGGCCTTCTTCCTGGCGATGTTTACCCTGTTATAAACTAAGATTTGTTACATTTGGTATCAGAGCCACTAACCATGGCTTCTATTGCTGAGTTGCTAGCCTTGATGAAAGCTAACAGTGAGAAGATGATGGCTACCGCCGACAAGATGATGGTCACCACCAAGAAGATGATGGCCACTGCCGAGAGATGAAGGCTATCTTAGAGAAGATGGTCATGGTGACGATAGCGAAGCCTCCCACGGCGGCGGCGATGCCTTCTGCAGAGGTAGTGACGCCTTCCACGACGGCGGCGGAGTTACCTCCGGCAACTGCGGTGGCGCTACCACCGGTCGACGTAGAGAAGATGATCGCAGTGGTAGCGATGCTGCCAAAGTCCGTTGTGCCAGTTGCCGTACTTCCACGTCTTACCGATTCTGTTGCCGCCCGCCGTAGCCTCGCCGTAGTTCGTCGTGGCCACCACTTGAAGTTTGTCGTGGCTTCCATGCTGCTTGCTTGATCGGTGAGTTTGCCGCAATCACGATCGGTGAGTTCTCTAAAGAATCACGTAGCCTCTCAACCTCAACATAGGGTCTCCTAGGGCTTCAGCCATGGCCGCCAACACAGCTCAAGGACGAGCTATCGCGAAAGGAGGGGAGTAGTTGCCATGGGCGGTGCTACTGTTCACGCGTGACAATACACATGGTACTGTAGCGCCACACACTATTCATGCTGGCCTACGGGTGCATTAGTAGTTAGGAAATAGAGATAGAATAGTTAGTTTCCTTATTAGTTAGGTTTACTTCCTTAGAGATGTATTCCATCTAATAAAGATAAGTTTCCTTATAAATGGAGATTGTTTCAAAGAGGTCAAATTGGGTTGTCCCTATAAAAGAGATAGCATGTATCCATTATCAATCAAGCAAGAAAGATGAATTAATCTAGTCTCCCTCTCAAGGTTCTTATCATCCCAATCTGTAGTCTAATCTCTCATCTTACCAAGCCGATGCTGTCTGGCCTTCTTCCTGGTAGTGTTTACCCTGTTATAAACTAAGGTTCGTTACACCGACACTCTTGATGCCCATATATACTATTTTTACTTTTGAAATGAATTCTTGTGTGCAACTTGTTTCGAATGGATTAATTCTAGAAATTACGGAAAAGAAAGACGGAGATGACGTGTGCGTGTTTGATCCTGGAGGTGACCTACCATGTGCACATGAGGCAAATGAATGGGGTGCATGCAAGGAAAGCAAAGGAGACGTGCTTAGATTGATGAGGATATGCAGTGCATATAAACCTATTTGGGCTAGAGAGAGAGAGAGAGAGGTCGGCCCAAGAGGAGGAAACATGATCAATCAAGTTTCAATCAACATGGTGTTTGTTGTTCTATCCACGAAGTTCATGAAGCTTTGCATACCAATTCTGAGGTTTCCAATGCACACAAAAATTATAAGTAGAAAATCTATCAAGTCTAGTTTCCAACGGATCAAACAACATGTGATTTGGAGTTTTGTGCAAAAAAGTTATGGCAATTGGGGTGCACGCTGCATAGACAGTCCGGATGGTGCGCGCGAGTTGCCAAACATGACAAGTATGTGGCATGTACGGCATCTTTGGGTGATATCCAGCTGTGAAATGGATTTCCAAAGGTTTAGAAGACTTCATTTTTCATGTTTTTCACAGATTTAAGTTGGCCAAAGAAAGGAAATTGAAGATAGGAAAGTTTGAAATCAATTCAGACTAAACTCGTTACAATCAGCACAACCTGGATTGGAAAGGTCATAACTTTTGGATATGAAGTCGGATCTAAGTGTTATTGTACTAGTTGGAAAGCTAACTTCAAGACCCACGCATAGGATCAAGTACCAGCTTTAGATTCCATCTATGCGCAACGCAACAACCAAAACAAGTGGACGACAAATTTCATGGTTTCCTTTTGTTTTGTCCAGGTTATCTAGATAGTTTGTTTCTTGTGTTAGGTGTCTTAGGAGGGTTATATAAGCCATTGTAAACGTCCATGTAACTCAGATTATTAATTATGAATTGAGTTTTTGCCGAGATGGCTTTAGGGGTGAATCCTTGTGTGTGTGTGTGTTCCATGTGAAATTTGACCCGTGTTTGGGTGTGTGCGCTAAGTCGAAGAACAACCTAGTTCTTTGGTTTTGCGTCGAGCGGTTGTTCTCATCTTCGCGGTTCAATCTATCCGCAGGTTGGGTGGTGAAGATTTTGTGTGCTTGTTGCATCTACTCGTTCAGATTGTGATTAACACTAGTTATCCCTGTTCTTGGTTTGCATCTAGTAAACCAGGAGCTATTTATCCACCATTCTTCGTCCACCGTGAAAGATCGGGCCACCCTATGGTGATCGCTCTCACCACGAGATTTGATCCGCATCAACTCTTGTGGATAGTCTGGACTGAATGAAAACATGAGTTAATGAGCTATAATTAAGTATCTCTTCGGCAAGGGTGCTTAGTATGGAATGGAGCAGGGCAGGAGCTCTTCACCATTGCTAATGATGAGGCAACATTAGAGTAGATTTTTTACACCTATTGATTCAAAAATTATATCTCTTGCAATGAAAAGAAAAAGGTGCCGAAAATGATGTGTCTTTGGCATACTATGAGCTCTAGCACTTGCATAATAGAAATTAATATGTAGGACTTAAATGCTAGTATTGTAATTATTAAATTTAAAGAAAAATACAGGAAAATGTTATAAAATGTTTCATAATTTCCTATTTCCATCCTTCGACTCCAAAAAGCAGAAGAGATAAGTAAGATTTGTTTTTCGAACGAGTGAGGTAAGTAGGATCCATCATTGTGGTCAGGCCAAAAAATAGCTTTACCTTAAATAAAAGGTTGCTATACCCACTGGTTGAACTTTCTTTGCAGATGCACAAACAGCAGGCAAGAGGGTTCGATCGAAAATTCTGCATTCTAGGTGTAATTTCTGTGCTAGAACCCGTGAGAGGCTCCTTTTCAAAGGTGATGCAGTGTACTTGAGAAAAGGCCATGGCATATTGATCACAAAAAGAATCCACCTTTCTTGCATTGACACATCTATCTATATAACATATGTTTGAAAGTAAAATTGCCAGGGAAAAAAAGGTTGTGTTTTGCAAAGGCGGTCTTAATCAACAAGATGTCTCCCCGTTGGAAATGCAGAAATAATGAAATTAAAGAAAAGAAGACCTAACCTTGGCCTTGCTGATGAAGGTGCCGGAGCTGGTGCGGACATCGCTGAGAGTGCTCTTTCCCGACATGTCATCAGCGACCGCCGACCTCTTGAGCTCCGCCCTCGCCTGTAAAGAAGAACAATAATTCCGAAATCAGTCAATTCCGGGGGCGTTCTTGCCTCGAAAAGAAAAGCATTTCATGGATTTGGGAGTGGTAGTACTGACGAGGGAGACGAGGTGGTTGGCCTCGTCGTCGCTGAGGAAGTGCTGGTAGAGGAACACCCTGCAGAGAGTATACGCCATGGATCACACATCAATCGTCTCATTGCATTCCATTAAAATCGAGATCGAGATGAAATCAAGAAAGCGAACGAGCGAGCGAGCGATGGAATGGAATTGCCTACCTGGGCTTCCAGGAGATCTGGTGGGAGTGGTTCGGGTACACCACGGCGGCCGGGTACACCGAGCTGCCCCTGCCGCCTCCGCCTCCCACAGCAGCGCCGCCGAGGCCGAGGAGAAGGAACAGCACGAGGCCGGGAGGGGGAGGCCGCGCCATCGCAGCTAAGAATACAGCCGAACTCTCTCTCTCTCTCTCTCTCTCTCTCTCTCGCAGGCGACCAATGGAGGTGAAGAGGCGGCGGCGCGCGGTGGAAGAGCGGCGACGGCGGCGGCGAGTAGGAAGTGGTCGCTACTCGCGCCGATTGGCGGGGGAGATAGCGAGAGGGAGGCTGCGGGGCCGCTCAAATCCATCGAACGGCCAGTGCGCACTGAAAAAAAAACAACGACGTGCGAGCAGCAAACGGCCGATCAATCATGGGAGGCACGCCCTCTTGTTTTTACACTCCATATAAAACTATATTTTTTAGTTTACAAAGAAGTCATACACCTGGTAGATAAGAGATCTCGTGTTTTCGCACTCCGTGTGAAATTATAGTTTTTTCGATTACAAAGAAGTCACACAGACAAACACACTACACACATACATGAGTGTGCCCCCATAGCACATATTTAGATTGACAGAGACTAGGAACAAATTCACGATCTCACAAAAATTCTATTGAAACACACTCACTAGTGCGTAATGAGTCGTGATTAGCTACAGTTATTTATCGTCTACTTCTTTATTTTTTACCCGAAAGACATTATATGTTTAAGTACATTGGTACATACAGCGTACCGGTGTGTTGGTGAAACACAGTTGTGGTGGTCAAGATCATGGGTACATGCCCACATTTTCTTTGCTTCAAGATATGTTGCGTAGTTTGTTTTATGTGCTCTCTATTTTATTTTATTTTTTTGTCTTATATGTTTCTGAACCGAGTTATCGGGCTGATTAGGGGTTTGCCTTATTTAAGACTACTTCGATTTCGAGCATAGCTTTCCTTAGAGAGCTTCAATATCAGCTCAAGAAAGCAGCAGTCGCATAGAACGACAATTATTACGATAGCTGTGCTTTGTTAATTGAGATTACGAATCTATCACCGTAGGCAGTACTGAACTATATAAGAAAGGAAAAAAAAGGAGGAATATTACTCAGGAGAAATGACCATCATGCTACTGCAAATCTTCTGTTCATTCACACAAGTCAATCCCGTAACAAATGGGAAAAGACAGGAGAAAGAATATGTTGTACATTTTGAAAGAACGCCTCGTTTCAGTACAATTTTGTTCCAGACGAGTTCAAACTCGACACAGCTACAATGAATCAAAAGATAAAACTTGCAAAACTATGCATAGGCTTACTTGTTCTACCCAACAGAGCGAAAAGAATCTTCGAGGGTAATTGCTCGAGTATATAATATAATCACCTTTCCTTCGGAAACTATACGTGATGCTGTACAGCATAACAATCACCTTTCTATTGTCACAAAGTAGTTTTCTAAAAAACAAATACCTAGCGGCGCCCATGGAAAGGTTCATCGGTACCTTCTTCATGAGTTGCATCATTAGAACCTATTTATTATGTGATTTAGGTCCCAGCACCTGCAGTGTTATGCTCATAGTAATTAGTCTGGTCTATGCATATACTGGACTTTACAGTGCTTTATGCCAGACTTAAGGATGCATGTTTTTGCACAAGACTAATCTAAAAGCAAGAAGGTACATACCTTTATTAACCTTATTTTTACTTGTTGGTAAGAGCTCTTCAGCACCAATTCTGATGTTAGTATTAGATGTGCGCCTCTTTGATTTGCCATCTAGTATTTCCACCTCAACAATAAAGGCTCCACAGACAGGACGATGATCAGAAAATTTAGACTCCCCACGAAAATAGGATAACTGCACAATACCATCTCCATGCCACAGTATTCTATCACACCTGAACAAGTTGGAACTACTCAACATACATGAATCGATAATTTGTTAATAGTTCATAGATAATTTGTTAATAGTTCATGGTACAGTTAGGTCTGTAGATATTAGATACGGCACTAAATCATTTATTAAAATGCAAAATTTGTAGCAATACATGCAGCCAGTTGTAGACTTAAATTTTGATATGTGTACTTGATGAGTTATCGGATCGATCATTACATTTGCAATACTGAACATGTGATTATGTGAATTATTTTACTGTTTTCTTTTCCATGACTGCATGTGTAAATTTATTTTGTTTCATCTCAAGAAAATCAAACAGTGTATCCCCTTCTTCTGGTACACAAAGATGGGAATGACAGATTATCAAAGTTGTAAACAGGCATGTGATCGGTGTGGATACCTTGTAGTCATAGTTAAATGTTACTATTCAAGGTTGGGACCTGCTAAACTGGGAATCCTTTATACCATAAAAGTAACTAATTTGAACATGGTAAATACCAGGCTGGGGTTCTCCTCTTTTTCTTTGATGTTGCAGTCTCTCCAGCATAAGAATCTGAGTTACAGGAGTACTTGTACGTAGGAGCAAAATAAATCTTCTCCTCACTCCAACCCTTGAACACCCTTCCAGAGTTGCGCTCAATGTTAAGCTGAAAAAAATATATGCATAAAACGTTAACGAAATTGTTGCATGATAGAATTAGAACACATACACACAAAAAAAAACAGGGAAAGTTCTAAAAAAATTGTCTTTTCTCATTACATTACTTCCGTTCCTTCCTTAGTGAACAATTCAGTTGCCCTCTATGGAAAAAGTAGTGTCGTCTTTTGAGGAGTTTACCTGATCCTTTTCAAAAAGGGCATCCCAGTTATTTTCGATCAGCAGTTTCTTGGTATCTTCATAGCTCAAGGAAATACGGTAGTTCAGATCCCCCAACCATATCACCCGACTAAAATAAACAGCACAAGAATGAGAGAATAGTAATTGACAATAAATAAAACTTAAAAAGAACTGTAGCATGACTTTCTTACTCATGGTCAAGAATTTTCTCAGGTATTCTTCGTCCAGCTCTTCTGCAAATCCTTGGAAACTGCGTGACCCTCAGTATCTCTAAAACATCTAAATTGCGCCTCAACTCATCGCCTTCTTTCTCACCTGATGCCAAATGGCTGCAGATGAAACAAAAGCTTGTCTGGTGCAGTGTCATGCTCACTGATATGCATCCCTGAAGCCAAAAGTAAGTGCATCACTAAAAGGATAAGGGATCTACTGCATAGGGTGCTTCAGAGTTGGTTTTTTGCAAGATGGGGTTGGAGTATGTCAAGTAAAATCTTGCTGTAGTTGTAGATTAATGTTGAATGTTGATAAAGAACATTATATGAGAAACATAACATAACCACAGCCTATACATCAGTATTACAAAGGAACCCCTTTGATATATAAGACTAAAATCTGTAGTTTATTTGTTACTATCTTTATGACATAACATTTTATTTGGCATCTGCTGTTCCATCCAAAATTTAGGATGGGCTACAATTTTCATATATGAAAGGACAATACTTATATAACTTGAATCGGGTTCTGATTTCTGACCTTGTTTCCAAGGTAGCCCATTATTCCGCGACCTACACAAGATGTCCTCACATGGCCGATATACTGCACTAGTTCTTTCTTTGCCCATACTGTAACAAAAATACCAACCATTCGTTTGCAAGATATGAGGTTATATTTTAGCTGATCCCTGGAGGCAGAAACAGGAGAAGTCATTCCATCAACCATATAACCATAAGCATCACTCAATTTATCATCCACTTCATCTTCTTCTGACGAGTCTGTCTCATTAGCGTATGCTTGTGGGCATCCAAAGCAAGCATCCTTGTAGGATTTCCTGGTCATTTCAACTGGGCAGTTGCAGAATTTGAGCTGTTTTCTCTGAGTTGGCATGTACGGTTTCCTGATAGATTTCAAGGAGGACTTCTGGAACATTGCAGAACTGCTAGCTGCTTTTGAGCAGCTGGAGAATGAAGCATCAAGATTTGATGAACATTGAGACGAGGTTGAATCAAGGGACATAGATGGCTTGTGCTGGAAGATATCAGCATCACTGTCAACTGGTCGGTTTAGTGTGCGGTTTATAAGAGCAAGCCATCTTGTAGCTGGTTCGTTGTCTTCTATCACAAGCACATTACCCGCATTGAGAGGGACAATTTCCTGAAAACTGTGTCAAGATTAAAAGAAAAGAAGAGACATGATGATGTTTTCTGTTCATTGAAACAAGCCAAATAAACTCCCAACTAAAAAAAAGCTTATTTTGACCAAAAAAATAATAAAGGGCAATTTTTTTTATATGCCACTGCAAATGTTCTAGATCCTTAATCTACCATTACAAAGTGACATCTCCATTCCATGCCATTGCAAAGTCGAAACCATACCCCTTCATGCCACTGTCGTCATCTCCGTTAAAAATTTTCCGTCAACTTTTTCAAAAATCCCCTCATTTCTTTCTTCTTCTTCCTCCATTTCTTTTCTTCCCTTCCAGATGATGAGGACATCCCTATTACACATTCATCGTCAACTCCAAGTGATGAGGACATCCCTGCCATTTCAACTCCTAACCCTCCTAGCACCATTGCACCAACTGGCCCTATTACTCGGGCAAGAGCTAAACTTCTTAACAAACAGGTGACTCTTCTCCTAACTGAGTTTCCATTTGATTCTCGTGAGAATTGGCTACTACCTAAAGCATTTCATCTATGTGTAGTTTTATTTGACAAAGAGGAGGCATGGTTGGCCGAAATGGATGGAGAAGAAGGAGAAAAGCATCAAATTCGGATTCGGAATCAGCATCAAATTCGGATTCGGAATCAGCAGGACAGTCCGGATTAAAACGGTCATAACTTTTACAAACGGGGTCCGATTTGGGTGTTCTTGTGCTTGTTGGAAAGATAACTTCAAGACCAATCCAACGGATCCTCTTTCACTCCGAAATTCGTCATGTATCAAAAGATATGATCGAAACAATGTGACGGTTGTACAATCAGAGTTTCCTTTTTTGTTTTGGAATGTGTCGGAATTGGAGTAGGACTCCTAATCCGAATAGAGTATGTGTAGAGCCTCTTGGCCAGCCATGAGGTGGAGAAGGGGCACTATATATTGAGGGGTAGAACCCCATTGTAACCTCAGACCACGTTTGAGAAAAATCAATCTACTAAAGTTTTCGAGTTTAGCATTGCTACCGAAATTCCAAAGGGAATTTGGAGTGTCTTCTTCAATCAAGATCGTTCGGCCTTTCCGCTGGAAATTGGGTGCACGATAGATCTTAACAGTGGTCGTGAAATCAACACGAGTGTGTTTTGGCGGATTAAAGAGTGTTCGTCCCTTGTACTGGCATTGGAGGATCATTACGAACCATCAAGACTCCCGTGAGTATCCATCCTACGTCGAGAAGATCGGACGACCCCGTATCATTCTCTCTCTCCTCCAGTTCACCTGACGCCGCCGCTTCTCTCTGCCTGCGCGGCCCCATCGCCCTGGCCGGCGGGCGAGCTCCTCCACCTCCAATATGTTTGAGTAAATTTCAATTCCACCTCCTGGCCGGCGGGCATAGTTGCATACATCTAGACATCACCATCTCATAAGCATCTGTCACAAGTTCACCATGCATCATCCAAACCATTCCATCCTAGTATTCCCACATCACAACAAAGATTACAACCAATCCAAGTAGGGAGGAAGGAAGAGGCGGCATGACCGGTGAGGAGTGCCCTCGTCGGAATTGCTGAGGTGCCAAGCACCCTCGCCATATCGACGGCGGCGGCGCCTGCACCGTACACAACCGGCCTTGGGCCGTGGTGGCTCAAGCGATGGAGGGACCAAGGACGAGGGGGTCCAAAGGGGGATGATGCAAGGCGCGACCACGGCGACAAGCCAGAGCCGACTCAGTGACGCGGGTGCCCAGAGGAACCACAAAGGGCCATCAGGTCCGTGAACCGATCGTGGCACCAGTTACTCGGGGAGGCGGTGGCTAGGGTTGGCGAGTGGCCGTGAGGTGGCGGCCGGCGGCGCTAGGGAGATTCCGGGCCAAGCGGAGAAGAGTCGGCGGCGGTGGAGTTTGTCGGCGGAGCCAGTGCGGGTGTCGGCAAGGTGGAACCAGGCGGCGGCTCCTTGGAGACTGCGCCAATAGGGCGGCGGCGCAGGTGGTCGAGGTGGCAGCAAGTGATGGCAACAGCACTAGCGGAGTCGAGGTGGAGCAATCGAGGCCGAGTGGCAGCGGCGTCCTGGGTGGCGGCGTTGAGGCAGAAGAAGACAACAAGGGCAAAATAGTATTTGCACGGCCACTTCGGCTTGACTAGTCAATAGTGGCATAAAAGGGTATGGTTTCAACTTTGCAGTGACATGGAAGGAAAATATCACTTTGCAGTGGCAGATCAGGGATTCGAAATATTTGCAATGACATAATTTTTTTCCGAAATAAATGCCAGCATGTCAGACCACTAAATAACAAAAAAAAAACTACTATCTTTTCTCATCATACATTGAATATAAGTATATGAATAAGGGGAATATAATGTATGAAAAATATGTATGGTGTACAATGCACATTCTTCTAAGAAAATGCTGAGACTGATTAGTAATGTTGACAGGGGTAGATTCCAAAACTACGAAGAATAGATTGGTGAAATACCTACCCTAACACATAAATATCTGAATGGTCATCAGCAGGAAGGAAGTCGTCCAAGTTCAATTCAGCCGTAGGTGTGTTTCCTCCAACGTTCCATGTAGATACAAATATCCTAGATAACGAACTAAAAAAATTAAACACACTGATATGGTTTCCACTTAAGAGGACGGAAGCATGACTGAACATGCAAGGTTAACTGTTTGACCTGAAAGGTTCAATTTTTGTAGCACTTGAAGAGTGGGCTAGGAAATGGCTCAGACGTATGCTCCTAACTTCTGCTTCCATTTAATCCAAAGAAACACAAGAATAAGCCAATCAAATCAAACCAGAAGCATCGATAGAGTGAGTCAGTGAGGCAAAGTTGAAAAATAGAAAACCACCTGAAAGTGTTCTGAAGGGGGAAGAAGATTGTGCCTTTGAGGAACTTGGTCCGGACTTAACTGCAATTGACAAGGGAACACGAAATAGTTAGTTGCTATTATGTTATCAGGACAAAGTAATAAAAATTGTACTGAATTTAAATTTGTACAAAATGTCAAATTTCTGAAATGAAGAAATCAAGTGTGGAATTGTTGAACACATGAATCCTAGCATTTTTCAAATAAACATATTTGAACTGGCAGCCTCTTCACAGCAGCATTTCTCATTCTACAAACTACAAAGTCAACAAAGGCTCAATTGACCTAATGCATGTGGTTGCCAACTGACTTGAGCAATTCCCCTTTTCAACCCAGAAGAGCTGAAATTTGATAAAATCATGCTCATCTAGTTGTTACTAGTTATCACCGCCCTACAAGACACTGACTCGTTGTTGATTCAGTTTTTCAGAAGAAAGAAGATGAACTAACCAGTGGAGCAGCTTGGACAGTCTGTCTTCTTTGCGACTTTCTTATCTTTCGTCCCAAAAAACTTTGGTCGACAGCCCTAGAGTACAATTGTACAAAGCCAAAAACTTAAGTCAATGTTCCATTTAACTGTAATTATGATAATGCATTCAAGATTAGGGGTGGGAAATGGATACGAATTATTCATATTCGATAGGATACGAATACGGTAAAGATTTTCCCACCCGATTAACAATTTATCTCCTATTTGTATTCAAATTCGCATAAAAAATATGGATACGAATATGATATGTGCTTTTTGCTGCTCTGACCACCAACTGCAACTAATCGCCGCTGAACTACAATGCACAAGGGTTGATTTCCCTTGCAAGTATCTAGGGTTGCCCTCTCCTTGAAGAAGCCTAAAAAAAGTGACTTTCAGCCACTCCTGGACAAGGTCGCTGTGCGGCTCGCGAGTTGGCAAGTGCGCATGTTATCGCAGGGTGGTCGGCCAGTCTTGGTCAAGGATGTGCTTACAGCTATGCCTAATTCATTACTTTATGGCGCTTCATCTGCCAGTCTTGGTAATAAACCAAATTGATAAGCAACGTTGGGCTTTCCTTTGGAAAGGTACCGATCAAATATCGGGTGGCCATTGCTTGGTGGCATGGTCGGCCATGAGTACACCAGTTCAGCATGGGGGCTTGGGTATCCATAACCTAAGCACCTTGGGCAGTGCTCTACGCGTCCGGTGGCTATGGCTGCAGCATTCGTGGCAGGAACAGCCATGGTGCGGTCTTGCGGGCTGGGCAAGCCGGACAGAGCGAGAGCTGTTCCGGGCCTCCATTTCGGTTCGTCTAGGAGGTGGTCAGCAATGTCTGTTCAGTCGGATCGTTGGGTCGCCGGCCGTAGCATCCCCTCCTTAGCGCCAAACTTGGTGAAGTCAGTCCCAGATGCAATCAAGAAAAGAAGAATTGTCGCCGAAGGTTTACTTAGTGGCATGTGGGTTAGGGACATTACGGGACGGCTGGACGCGCAGGTCCTGCTGGAGTATCTGGGGCTCTAGGACGTAATGTATGGCGTCCGCACATTGCCCGGCCAACAAGACACCTTCCTCTGGCGTTGGGTACCCTCAGGGCACTACAGTTCGCGTTCGACATATAGAGCTCTTTTCTTAGGATCAATGGAATTCTCCTGCACGGATGCTCTCTGGAAGGCCTAGGCACCACTGAAGTGCAAATTCATGTGGCTTGCACTCTGTCGCAGGTGTTGGGCAGTGGGCTGTCTACAACGACATGACCTCCCTAATCAAGGAGTTTGTGCCTTCTGCCGTTACTCCTAGGAATCCATTGATCACCTGCTCATCAGGTGTGCGGTCGTTAGCCAGATTTGGTCGCTCTTTCTTGCGAGGGTTGGGTTGCGACGTGCTACCCCAGCTGGTCATACTACTTTGGAGGAATTCTGGTTGGCAGCTAGCGGCTCGCAGCTCAGTTGACAAGAAGAGGAGAGCACTTGATTCTTGCATCATACTTGTCTCTTGGACTATTTGGAAGGAGCGTAATGTCAGGATCTTCAACCACGATGTCACACCAATACATTTGCTACTTCACCGTATCTCAGAGGAGTTCAGCCTTTGGCGCAGGGCGGGAGCTCGCTGTTTGGAGGTGCTCACACCTCCGGAGTAGTTCGCTTACCTTACCCCTAGGCTGTTGGTCGCTCTGTCCATAGCCATCTCTCGGTGTTGTTTGGCTATCTTCCTCACTCTTTGTTTTCTTTCTTTATTTTCCTCTTCTTTGTTGTAATTGTACTTTGGTTTATTTCTGCTTAATGGAATGACGCGCAATCCTTTTGCGCGTTCTCGAAAAATGATATGGACTTTTACCATCCAAAATGTTATTTTATCGGGACTATTCGTATTCGACGAATCAATATATATATATACACACACACAACTAATTAGTTGGACAAGTTTTTTTAAAAAATTCAATGTGAATTCATGTTGCTTTAGGTGAAATAAATAAATTAGAATGTGATTATACGAGGATAAAATGTCATTAATATCTTCATGTTACATTAGTTACGAGGACATTCAGATCCAACCGAATTAAGTAGATATTCGATTCGAATTTGTATTTGTTACAACATTCAATTCGTATTCGTATTCAAGAATATTTGAATCCGTATTCGTTTAAAAAATATGAATACGAATGTGGTAAGGGCACTATTCGATTGGTATTCGATCCGTTTCCACCCCAAATCAAGATATATCTGGTAAAATAAGAAAAAGGAACAAAGGAGGGAAAGGTAAGAAACAATATGATTATATGAATGATGTGAAACAAGAGACACATACCTTCATCTTTTCATCGTCTGGGAAGGCCATTCCCTTTGGAGTCAGCAAAACAATGGAAGCTTTTTTTTTCTTCCAAATTCAAGTCTGAACACATAATTTAATAGAATTAAAGATAGCAGTATCACGAAACTACAACTGAATAATTCAGACAATAGCACGAGTAAATATGGAAAAGAAGCATATCCATGGAGTTCTCACAGGAAAAGAAAAAATAAAAGGGAACATTTGTAAGCAAACTTCAGTGGATCCAAATTGTCCTTTCGATAGGCTACAAGAACAAACACATCGCCAAACCAACAAAAAGTTGCAAACTTTCGCGTCAAACCCACACATCCACAAAGCATGCTCCTTTCAAAACCCAACCTTTCTGACATACAGAGAACTTCAGAATTAAACATACATTACAATATGTAACAGGAACAAAGAAAAACAGGAAAGAAAAACAGCATGAAATTACAGATTTCAAACACCACAACAAGGCCATGAAGCAGGAACGCACCAATCGGCAATTTGGGCACCAAATCCGGCCACCTCGGCGCCCCCCAAGAACCCTCGAACTCTTCCTCCCCCAAGAGCCAGCCCAGGATCCTAAAACCCCAGCCAAGAACCCAACAACTCCCCAGAAACCATTCCCCTTAACCAAGAAGGCCAGAGCCAAGAAGAGCGAGTACGGCGCGGTGACCCCTCAAACCCGGGGCGGGGTCTGCAGGAACCAGACGAGGACACGGCCATTAGGCTCCCTCGTCCCCTCCTCCGGGCGGAAGGATTAAACTAATCTACCGGGACAACTGTACAGCAGCCAGGCAAGGAGGCTGAGCGGCGTGGCGTCTGGGTGGCGGCGTTGAGGCGAAGAAGACAACAAGGGCAAAATAGTATTTGCACGGCCACTTCACGGCTTGACTAGTCAATAGTGGCATAAAAGGGTATGGTTTCGACTTTGCAGTGACATGGAAGGAAAATATCACTTTGCAGTGGCAGATCAGGGATTCGAAATATTTGCAATGACATAATTTTTTTCCGAAATAAATGCCAGCATGTCAGACCACTAAATAACAAAAAAAAACTACTATCTTTTCTCATCATACATTGAATATAAGTATATGAATAAGGGGAATATAATGTATGAAAAATATGTATGGTGTACAATGCACATTCTTCTAAGAAAATGCTGAGACTGATTAGTAATGTTGACAGGGGTAGATTCCAAAACTACGAAGAATAGATTGGTGAAATACCTACCCTAACACATAAATATCTGAATGGTCATCAGCAGGAAGGAAGTCGTCCAAGTTCAATTCAGCCGTAGGTGTGTTTCCTCCAACATTCCATGTAGATACAAATATCCTAGATAACGAACTAAAAAAATTAAACACACTGATATGGTTTCCACTTAAGAGGACGGAAGTATGACTGAACATGCAAGGTTAACTGTTTGACCTGAAAGGTTCAATTTTTGTAGCACTTGAAGAGTGGGCTAGGAAATGGCTCAGACGTATGCTCCTAACTTCTGCTTCCATTTAATCCAAAGAAACACAAGAATAAGCCAATCAAATCAAACCAGCAGCATCGATAGAGTGAGTCAGTGAGGCAAAGTTGAAAAATAGAAAACCACCTGAAAGTGTTCTGAAGGGGGAAGAAGATTGTGCCTTTGAGGAACTTGGTCCGGACTTAACTGCAATTGACAAGGGAACACGAAATAGTTAGTTGCTATTATGTTATCAGGACAAAGTAATAAAAATTGTACTGAATTTAAATTTGTACAAAATGTCAAATTTCTGAAATGAAGAAATCAAGTGTGGAATTGTTGAACACATGAATCCTAGCATTTTTCAAATAAACATATTTGAACTGGCAGCCTCTTCACAGCAGCATTTCTCATTCTACAAACTACAAAGTCAACAAAGGCTCAATTGACCTAATGCATGTGGTTGCCAACTGACTTGAGCAATTCCCCTTTTCAACCCAGAAGAGCTGAAATTTGATAAAATCATGCTCATCTAGTTGTTACTAGTTATCACCGCCCTACAAGACACTGACTCGTTGTTGATTCAGTTTTTCAGAAGAAAGAAGATGAACTAACCAGTGGAGCAGCTTGGACAGTCTGTCTTCTTTGCGACTTTCTTATCTTTCGTCCCAAAAAACTTTGGTCGACAGCCCTAGAGTACAATTGTACAAAGCCAAAAACTTAAGTCAATGTTCCATTTAACTGTAATTATGATAATGCATTCAAGATTAGGGTGGGAAATGGATCACGAATTATTCATATTCGATAGGATACGAATACGGTAAAGATTTTCCCACCCGATTAACAATTTATCTCCTATTTGTATTCAAATTCGCATAAAAAATATGGATACGAATATGATATGTGCTTTTTGCTGCTCTGACCACCAACTGCAACTAATCGCCGCTGAACTACAATGCAGAAGGGTTGATTTCCCTTGCAAGTATCTAGGGTTGCCCTCTCCTTGAAGAAGCCTAAAAAAAGTGACTTTCAGCCACTCCTGGACAAGGTCGTTGTGCGGCTCGCGAGTTGGCAAGTGCGCATGTTATCGCAGGGTGGTCGGCCAGTCTTGGTCAAGGATGTGCTTACAGCTATGCCTAATTCATTACTTTATGGCGCTTCATCTGCCAGTCTTGGTAATAAACCAAATTGATAAGCAACGTTGGGCTTTCCTTTGGAAAGGTACCGATCAAATATCGGGTGGCCATTGCTTGGTGGCATGGTCGGCCATGAGTACACCAGTTCAGCATGGGGGCTTGGGTATCCATAACCTAAGCACCTTGGGCAGTGCTCTACGCGTCCGGTGGCTATGGCTGCAGCATTCGTGGCAGGAACAGCCATGGTGCGGTCTTGCGGGCTGGGCAAGCCGGACAGAGCGAGAGCTGTTCCGGGCCTCCATTTCGGTTCGTCTAGGAGGTGGTCAGCAATGTCTGTTCTAGTCGGATCGTTGGGTCGCCGGCCGTAGCATCCCCTCCTTAGCGCCAAACTTGGTGAAGTCAGTCCCAGATGCAATCAAGAAAAGAAGAATTGTCGCCGAAGGTTTACTTAGTGGCATGTGGGTTAGGGACATTCTGGGGCCAGTGGGCCTTGCAGTCTCTTTGGAGTATCTGGGGCTCTAGGACGTAATGTATGGCGTCCGCACATTGCCCGGCCAACAAGACACCTTCCTCTGGCGTTGGGTACCCTCAGGGCACTCTGATTCGCGTTCGACATATAGAGCTCTTTTCTTAGGATCAATGGAATTCTCCTGCACGGATGCTCTCTGGAAGGCCTAGGCACCACTGAAGTGCAAATTCATGTGGCTTGCACTCTGTCGCAGGTGTTGGGCAGTGGGCTGTCTACAACGACATGACCTCCTAATCAAGGAGTTTGTGCCTTCTGCGTTACTCCTAGGAATCCATTGATCACTGCTCATCGGTGTGCGGTCGTTAGCCAGATTTGGTCGCTCTTTCTTGCGAGGGTTGGGTTGCGACGTGCTACCCCATCTGGTCATACTACTTTGGAGGAATTCTGGTTGGCAGCTAGCGGCTCGCAGCTCAGTTGACAAGAAGAGGAGAGCACTTGATTCTTGCATCATACTTGTCTCTTGGACTATTTGGAAGGAGCGTAATGTCGGGATCTTCAACCACGATGTCACGCCAATACATTTGCTACTTCACGTATCTCGAGAGGAGTTGACCTTTGGCGCAGGCGGGAGCTTCATTTGGAGGTGCTCGCACCTCGAGATGGTTCGCTTACCTTACCCTAGGTCATTGGTCGCTCTGTCCATAGCCATCTCTCGGTGTTGTTTGGCTATCTTCCTCACTCTTTGTTTTCTTTCTTTATTTTCCTCTTCTTTGTTGTAATTGTACTTTGGTTTATTTACGCTTAATGGAATGACGCAATCCTTTTGCGCGTTCTCAAAAATGATATGGACTTTTACCATCCAAAATGTTATTTTATCGGGACTATTAGTATTGATATAATCATATATATATATATATATATATATATATATATATATATACACACACACAACTAATTAGTTGGACAAGTTTTTTAAAAAAATTCAATGTGAATTCATGTTGCTTTAGGTGAAATAAATAAATTAGAATGTGATTATACGAGGATAAAATGTCATTAATATCTTCATGTTACATTAGTTACGAGGACATTCGGATCAACCAATTAAGTAGATATTCGATTCGAATTTGTATTTGTTACAACATTCAATTCGTATTCGTATTCAAGAATATTCGAATTCGTATTCGTTTAAAAAATATGAATACGAATGTGGTAAGGGCACTATTCGATTGGTATTCGATCCGTTTCCACCCCAAATCAAGATATATCTGGTAAAATAAGAAAAAGGAACAAAGGAGGGAAAGGTAAGAAACAATATGATTATATGAATGATGTGAAACAAGAGACACATACCTTCATCTTTTCATCATCTGGGAAGGCCATTCCCTTTGGAGTCAGCAAAACAATGGGAGCTTTTTTTTTTTCTTCCAAATTCAAGTCTGAACACATAATTTAATAGAATTAAAGATAGCAGTATCACGAAACTACAACTGAATAATTCAGACAATAGCACGAGTAAATATGGAAAAGAAGCATATCCATGGAGTTCTCACAGGAAAAGAAAAAATAAAAGGGAACATTTGTAAGCAAACTTCAGTGGATCCAAATTGTCCTTTCGATAGGCTACAAGAACAAACACATCGCCAAACCAACAAAAAGTTGCAAACTTTCGCGTCAAACCCACACATCCACAAAGCATGCTCCTTTCAAAACCCAACCTTTCTGACATACAGAGAACTTCAGAATTAAACATACATTACAATATGTAACAGGAACAAAGAAAAACAGCATGAAATTACAGATTTCAAACACCACAACAAGGCCATGAAGCAGGAACGCACCAATCGGCAATTTGGGCACCAAATCCGGCCACCTCGGCGCCCCCCAAGAACCCTCGAACTCTTCCTCCCCCAAGAGCCAGCCCAGGATCCTAAAACCCCAGCCAAGAACCCAACAACTCCCCAGAAACCATTCCCCTTAACCAAGAAGGCCAGAGCCAAGAAGAGCGAGTACGGCGCGGTGACCCCTCAAACCCGGGGCGGGGTCTGCAGGAACCAGACGAGGACACGGCCATTAGGCTCCCTCGTCCCCTCCTCCGGGCGGAAGGATTAAACTAATCTACCGGGACAACTGTACAGCAGCCAGGCAAGGAGGCTATTTTCTATCGCGTTCTTGCGCAGCTCGGCAAATTGTTTAGGCGTGCGTGGTGGGTTGAGGTGGTTGACAACGAGGAAGAGGAGGAGAGGAGGAGCCGAGGGGAGTTTGAGCGGCGCACGTGCGGCTCGTCGGATTGGACTTGGGGTTCGGACTTTTGGGGTCAACCCAACTCGCCAACCCAATGTACTGTACTCTATGTCGGATATTTCTGTATTGAATTAACCAGAGTGTGAATATTTTTTAAGGTGTATTGAATTAATCGGAGTGGATACAAACAGATATTACTTATTTTGTATCTTATTTTATATTATTTTAAATAGAGTCGAACACAAACAATGCTAGATACGAAAACAAATGCATATAGTCTTAGGTCCTATTTGGTACAGCTCCAGATTCTCATTTTTCAGATTATGTCCTGATTCTCTGAGAATCTACTTATCTGAGAATCTGGAGCTGTCTATTGAAACCATTTGACTGGTAGGTTGGCTCCAAAAACTATACGAGGGAGGATTAGAGGCAAATAGACCATGTCACCCCTGGGTGTAATACTTCAATTGTATTTGTTCAGTGATATTTACAGGTAAAAATCTTCAACTTCAAAGTGTATTTTCATTTCTGAAGGTTGGATTCTCACGAGAATCTGCTGGGGGTTGTTTCTCGTTGCTAGTTCATTTTCGAGACAGCTCCTCGCGAGAAGCAGAATCTAGTGGTTTTGAGAATCAGGGTGTTTGGTACGACTCCAAGAGAATCGATTGAGAAGCTAAGAGTGAAAGTTGTACCAAACAAGGCCTTAGTCACGAATACGAAGCGAATACATGTCGAGTCGAACGAGGGTAGTCTCGATCAAAAATATTTAGTCGGATATTACATGAAAACAAGAACCATACATACCGTACATGTAATCATCAATCAACCATACCACATATCCAAAATGCAACTACTTTAGCAGTTCGACGGGCAAATTTAACCAAACATAGTGTGTAGACTGAGGCTGAGTAGTGCATAGTGGCATGGCTGTATAGATAACGCCAATAATAGAAGTCGATGAGTAGCACACAGACATAGCACATCACAACTCACATAAATTGACAGTAATTGCGATAAGAGAGACTACGAGGAGCGGCGTCCGTGAGGACAACAGCGTTGCCACGTGGCGTAAACCAGAGATCGACGGCCGCCGGAGGTCGACAGCGCTTGGGGAGGTCTTGGCGATAGAGGCGTGACGAGGAATGTCGATGGGCAGGGTGGTGAGCCGGCGAGGAAGGTCTTGGCGGTGAGGGAGGCAATCGGCAGCCGATAGAGATCGATGGCTGCCGAAGGTTGATGACGTCGAAGGCCCGGAGGGAGGTTTTGGCGACGGTGGCGAGGGATGTCAAGGGAGGTCTTGGCCGGGGCGGCGAGGAAGGTCTTAGGCTATTGGCGGCGAGGGAGGCAAGTGGCGACCGTCAGGGTCGATGGTCGCCAGACGCCTGCTGCGCCGGAGGGAGGTCTTGGCGGCGACGACACTTGACTACCTAAGGGTTGGGATTTGGGAATTGGGGATTTGGGGGTTAGTCGGTTAGGGAGTTAGGGACTTTAGGGTTAGGGGAGAGATGTAGCCAGCCTATGGGCCATGGCCCGGATAGTTATTGGATATTTTACCAGATAGTTCTGAATAATTTTTTTAGATAGCTCGAATCCGACGAATACCTCAATCCCGAATTTGTTTCTGTATCTAGCAAATACTATCCGGCTCTGACTTTGAAATTAGAGACAAATTCTGGATATCCGATTTTGTGCTCCGAATAAGATCTGAATTTATTTGGACAAATAGACGGTCGGGAACTATCTACTCCATTTGCACCCCTCGTATTGATTGAAACTTTCCATTCATTCATGGATAGGGTGAGGATTGTTTGTTGTTGAGTGTTTTAAGAGGCCAAAAAACTTTTTATTTCCATCGTAATTTAATTTAGAGCAGTTGCAAGAATTGAGAGATTGTGTAATCAAATTGTCATATGATATTCCCTCTTGTTGTAGGGACGGTCTGCCGTCCCCAATAGCCCGACGAAGAGCCAAAGGAGTTAGCCCTTTCAAGGAATGCGAAGAGGAAAGGACACCACCTCGACGCCTTGGCTGATCGGCCCACCACCTCAGCCTCCGCATGTGGGGGTCCTGGGCCCGAAGGAGTCTCTGAGCGATGGACGAAGAGGGGAGTCGAGGCACCACAATGGACCAAGAAAGGTGACGTGGCGGACACTACCCATAGGAGCTCACCATGCACCAAAGCTACAAATGAAGGCGGAAAAGATCACGAGGCCTCTATAGTCGTAGGGCCTTTATAGGGGCACTATTGTAATCTCCTACCTCCTAACTTTTAATGCTATAAATATGCCCCTTATGTATCAAGGGGACACCTTTTTTCTCTCTTAGGCTACTTTAACACATAAAGATAACATTCATTCACTAGCACCATTTTCCACATTTCAAGGACCTTGAGACCTTTACCTCCTTCACAGCGAGTATCGGTCTCGATGCCCGCCTAATTCTACTGTTTGGTCTATAGCCACAATAGTTGAAGTCGACCATGGGGGATGATAGAGATGGCACCCAGAAGGAAGAATGTGCCTAGGTTCTCGGCTACCGAAGTGGCCACCGTAGGCTCGATGCCTAGGATCCTCCGTGCAAAACAAAGCAAGACTTCCACCAACGTTGAGGTAGTCGCGACGGCGGCGGCCCTCGAAGCAAACTCCACCCACGGGGAGATCGTCAGGGAAGATGGACAGGGGCCGCACATTGAGGCGTCATTACCCGGAGGACACCGTGTGGGGCACCCTCACCCGCAAACTCAAACGCAAATAGATAAACCTATGAGGCCGTGCAAAAGGAGCTAGCAAACCTTCGCTGAGAGCTACAAGACCTATGCCAACACAACCCAGCAACATCCCTCATCATGCTACCTCTGGCAGCGACATCCCTTATCGTGCTGCCTCAGGCAGCAACATCCTTCGTCGCACTACCCCTCGTAGTAGCATCTTCGGTCGTGCCGCCTCTAGCAGGACAAGTCTTCAGCGGGGACCTAACTTCCCCAGTGAGTGCGGGCCTCAAAGTAGCACGATGGTCCGAAGACTTCAAAATGCCAACCATAAAAAGCCCATGGAGTTCCTTCGTATGTACGAGATGACCACTGAGGTAATTGGAGGGGATGACACCACCAAAGCAAAGAGCACAACCCTCGCTCTCATAGGTGTGGTGTTGACATTGTTCTTCGCCCTCTCCCCGTGATCCATATATGCATGGGAGTAACTATGAGACCAACTATGCAACTACACAGAGCTGAAAGACGAATGACATATGTTTGTTGTAAGGCAGGGGCCAAACGAGTCCCCACGAAGTTTCTTTAAGAGGTTCTCAAAGGTCAAGTGCCAGCTGAAGGGCGTCACCAATAGTACCATCATCAACACCGCCAAGTGTAGGCTCAGAGCAGGCCCCATGGCAGAAAGAATAGCCCAAAAGCCCATCCACACGCTGGACAAATTATTTGGCAAAATGGAGGAGTACGCACGCGTGGAAGAGGATGATGTGCGTAGAGCGAACGAGGTGTCAACAGCTACAGCAGGCAAGATAGCCACCTCGACAAAGGTCGATCAACAATCATCAAGCGAGCCAGCAGGTCTCGCTGTGGCCAATGTTGGCACTACTTTTTTATATGTATTTCATATTCTCCTACAATGCCATTTTCTTTATATTATATTATATATATATATATATATATATGCATCGTTAATGCTACGTACTGTGCTACTAATCATCCATAGTCGAGATATCCATGCAAAAGTGTTGTATTGCAGGAAAAATGACTTTTCAAACACTTTTCATTCCAAATCCGCTTTGTTGGACCGAAAAGGCGACTAGAGGGGGTGAATAGGAGCACACTCACTTTTTCACAAATAATGGATCCAATAATAATTTACTCCAGTAGCTATGGAAGCTATGAAGATCAGTATATCAGTACAGCGAAAGACTAATATTGAATCCAATAAACACCCCTAAGCAAGACTACAAACGATCAAAACACAAGATAGCAACTATCGGTCTTATTGCCGGTCGGACCGGCCGGCCTTGGCGGTCGGACCGATTTCAGTTTGATCGGCCAGGTGGCTCTGAAGCGATCGCCCGACCTCGAAACGTAAGAAACGACCGATGACGAAGATGAAAATAGACGCAATTTTTGATCTACTAATCCAAACTTGATGAAACTTGAAACACACCTTTTCTATGATATCATGAACCTATTCCAATTGAAATTTATGATAATTCTTGAAGGAATAAAGATCCTTTTTCGTTTGATCAAAGAAGGGTTCAAAACCGGGTCAAAACGAAAACTTGATCCAAGATCTTGCTCGTGGGTGATTGATGACCAAGATGATCCTAGATAGGTTCCCACACGTCACAGCAAGCTAGATCACATGAAAAATTCAATCAAAAACTCTCAGATCAAAGAAAGATCCAAAATCATCAAATAGAGAGAAAGAACACAATGAGGCAAGACATGATCAAACTTTCTCTAGATTGATTTGATATGATATGGACTTACAGCCTCTCCATCAATGGAGGATAATGCTGAATCCAAGAGCACGAAAATCACATCAAACTCTCTAAACCCTAGCCTCCACCAAAGCTCTCCCTAAGAAAATTAGGGTTTTCAAAATAGCAAAAAGGCGAAACAGTGGTGCAGCCACCACCCTCTCCTATTTATAGTGGAGGCTTAGACCTTTTAGATGTTTGATCCTATTGGGCTCCCGTTAAGGCCCAAAACAAATGGGACACATACGCACGCATTTTAAAGCGCTATCTTTATCTCCTCTTGACCTAACTAGCTACACCTAGCGTCATCTTGCGCCTCGGATTAGCTAATAGATCATCCTTGTTCATCTTGCACCACGCTTGAGTACATTGACCTCATCCGACATCGTCGATCGTTCTGGACCTCAGCTCTCCAAGCCTAGTCCCAATCATCCTCACCGTTGACCGTCGTTGACCACCAAGCAACCTGCACAACAATAGACAAGTAAACCGAATTTGGGAATAATTTATTCGCAACATGACCCATGTTAGTCAAAACATGTATCATGCACCATATATGCCCTGAAACTCATGACTTTGACCTAACAACCGCACATCACGCGCCACACCGGGCGACGAACCAAGTGGAAACCAGTCAGACCGCCCCTAGGGCGGTCGACCGCCGACTCATGGCGATCGACCGCGACAATGACTTAGCCGATTTTGACCTCTGGCAAAACCTCTTGGAATTTTCAATCCAATAGAACTTTTGACTAGAGACTCCAAAAATTATGGGACCAAGTGCAACAGAATCCCATCTCTTGCCTACACCCTCTATTTTTGGCCCAGCTCAAAATAACACTTTTATGTTAGCGGTCAAATACGCCTATGGCCGGTCGGACCGATTCTTCTGATCGGCCACACGCTATGACCGGTCGGGCAGATTCTTACAGCGATTCTGAAACTTGTCGAAAACACATGAAACGACAAACCGCAAACGTCATTGCCAATTGTCACATCATCCTAAGATCTGAAGCATATCCCCATGATATCCACACACTTATTTGGAGAAGTCCGCTCCTGAACCAGCAAAGATACCAGTTCTGAAGATTCATTCCATGAGCTTTCAATAGTCAAAACATTTTCAAATCCCAATTTGGAGGCTCTTAAGATGATGCTCTCATCAAGGTGATCGAAATGCATATATCATTTGCCTAATTCGTAGTTCAGATGGAAAAGTTATGATGAAAATACCGAGACTTCGATCAGTCGGCGACACACGATGACATGGAGGATTGCTATGTGCATGCCAATTTATGAGGATAAATCATTGGTGGGACTACAATTGAATAGAGAAACTTGTTGTCTTGCTTCTGGATGATTTCACAGAATTCTTAAAGAAAAGAAAGCAAAAGAGATAAGGAGATTGGGAGATTCCATATTTGTCTCGCCAAGAAACGGGACAAAATATGCACATCATCTTGCAATGTGATTTTTGCGGCTGAAACGGTTTCAAATGGAAAACCCATAACTACAAAGCTGCAGATATTTTTGCATAGTCCAATTTAGAATACTCATTGACCTAATGTGGAGTTCTGACACGTGAAATATAGACCCAGCATGGCAGGCTGCACAGAGAATCAGAGTTCGCAACACAGTCAACTTCCAAGGCAAATTTGGCAACAAATATGGTGTTTCATAAAACCTCCACAAACAAAAAGTTCAAGTCCTTTGAGTTAGATAAATGTAAAATAATGAATCACTCAATTCCAAGTTTGGGAGAGAAAATTATGGCCTCCGTACGGTTCAATGCACAAAAGGAAAGCAGAAAACCGACTCAAATTCAAAATGTACTCCGAATCAAATTCAATGTTAGTTGTTTCCAACTCTATCACGGCCAAGACACGACCCTCCAGCCCCTTTGCCTTTAAATAGGACCCAAGAGGTGCCCTCCAAAGCATCCAATCTTCGAGTTCTTCCCCTGTCGCTCCGGTGAGGCCAGAGCAATGTCCGTCTATGAAATTAGGTCTAGATTAGATATTAGGGATTAGAGAGGGCTATAATTGGACTCTCTAATTAGGGTTATAATTAGCCTATCTAATTGGAGGGGGCTATAAATATGCTCTAATTAGGGATGGTTCTAATTAGAGCCTAGGATTGGAGCACCTACGTTGGAAGGCTACTGAGGTCTGTGGCTTCTGTAATCTTCTCGGTTGTAAGCATTCCTCTATACTTCCTTTGTTATTATGCTTTGCTATGATGGTTATTATATTTTGTATATATGATCATACTATTTGTGTGTCTTCTTGATACCATGCTTGCTTCTTAGTCAGTAATTAGCTATATCGATTGTTTAGCCCAAGGTTTATACATGGTGTTTAGATCTAGTGGACGGAACTATATCACCAAGTTGTACGGTGCATGCTACGCTTAGAATAACCTTATCACGTGGCAGGTGAACCGGTGAAAAAGGTAGTATTGGACTGTAGGGTGAGAGCCACCTTAGTGGTTGACCTAGCATCTTATTCTTTAATTATTTTAGCATTGCAACTTTAGATCCTTAGTACTTGTTTTCTAAACCTAGCTATATATATTCTACCTCTTAGGCTTATTGCTTTGTGCCTACTATCTTTTTACTGAAGTTGAATCACATTTATCACTCATATTCAGTTACCCTAGATAGTTAGATGAAAATTATATTGTTGAACCCTAGGCGAAGTTAGCCTATTCTATGTGGATACGATAACATTGGAATACTTCGAATGAAAAGCTACAATTGACCCGTGTGTTTGCGGTTACATTTGATTGCTCATTGTCAGCGTCAATAACCCACACTAGCGACGACCACCCAAACCACTCGAGGCAAAGGGGGCGACACATTTTCCTTGTCAACAGGGGTGATGCCCTCGTCAAGCTTGGCCTTCTCATCACTACAATTTAGGGTTCAATCTCCATCAAATAATAAGATATATAGACTTGAAGCTATTCTCTAAACAAGATGACGAATTTGACAACTTCTTTTTGTTGGATTTACTGATACGAGTCTTTATTCCAAGCAAATGCAAACTATGTTCTTGAGTAATTTAGTTTCTTGTATCTTAATATCGGTTTTTCTTTGATGATTCTGGTACCTTAGCGAGAAAGTTAAATAAATTAGGAACTTGCATTATTTCATCACAACAATTTTATGACTTTATATAGATAGTTTGTTGTTGTTGAGTTTCTTACATTGCTGAAAAGGAAAAACTAGGCCAACTACAAACTTGAATTTCCATAATGAAACCATATCATAACTAGAGTGTGGTACATGTATGTTTAGTAATTCTGGCAATATTACATGTTTAAATACATTTAGGGCTAGTATTATCATCACATATATATGTATATAAGCGGGCGCCAAATTGCCCACATAATTCTGATTAATCGTTCGTATTCCGATTAATCACTTGACAGTACCTTGCTCGTCCGATGATTGTATTCCATTTTTCACAACACCTATCTTGATCGGTTGATCGAGCGAAGGCCGTCAACAGGCTCGTCAAGCTCCAAGTCCCAGCTCGTCGATAGAGGCCACATGCGCATCATGCAGAACTCCTCCACTAAGTCTCGCATGCTTAGGCGCGTTGTCAACCCCTTCAACAGTAATAGCTACGCCTCTTCCTCCCTGGTTAGCTCCACCTCGGGCGAAGGGATAATGTCGATGATGCCGCCTGACGAGTGAAGCCCTTCCGAAGCGGCAATGGTGTAGTAGAACCACTTCTTCACCCAATCGGTCTCTCAACGGTTCTTCAAAGCGGGCGGCGACATGTACTGTTGCCAGGAGGACTTCACTTGGAAGTTTACATCCTCGAAGTTCACCACAATGTTGGCGCCCTTCTTCTTCTTCGGCTGGCGACACACGTTGTGGATATACACCAACAACTGCTCTCTCCCCACCGCACCGAGCGATCACATCACCTACTCGAAGATGCTCAAGCGGGCAATAGAGTTCGGCGTCAGCTGGGCAAGCTCCACTCGGTATATACCCAACACCTCCGCCACAAGAGGTGCCGAAGGAATGCGAAGCCCTGCATCGAAGAATGCAGAGAAGACCACAATGTCGTCATCGCGCGGAGTTGGTGTTACCTCTGGGCCAGGAGACTGGACGCTCTACGAGAAATCTATCCGTGGCCTCTGACTGCCCGAGCTCACTGGTATAAAATACCTCCTCCACGGCTTCCGCCGCACCCTTGCCCCGCTTGGCCATGACAACCCAAGCGAAGCACCTTGGGAGCGAAGTAAAAGCACAGACACAACACAAAGCAAAGAAAGCAAGAGAAGCAGGTAACAGACTTGCGAGCAAAAGAAAGGAGCACATCGCGGGGCCCCTTTATATAGGACAACGACGCCCAGCGGGTGCACCAATCGAAGGAAGTCCAGCCAACCACAGGGCACGACACGTGCCCCACTATGGCTCACAAACTGACATGACCCCACCCACGACCACCTATATCGCACGAGAAAAGGAGTACATTATCGTCCCTTTTCAAAGTTTGGAAAAGATGAGCGTGAAAACAATCATGCCTCTTCAAATTTACAAATTGTTACGACAAACCCTACGCGAAAACAACTGTCTATTATCGCCATTATGAGACTTCACCAGGCTGAAGGGGACAGAGTGCCTAAGCCCTTCGGGACAAAAAAGGACGCGATTTCGGCCAAGGCGAAGCAAGCCCTCAACCGCGAGGGGCTATTGTTATAGGGACGACCCACCGTCCCTAACAGCCCGACGAAGAGCCAAAGAAGTTTGCCTCTTCAAGGTAAGCGTAGAGGAAAGGACCCCACATCGGCGCCTTGGTTGATCGGCCCACCACCTCGGCCCGAAGGGGTTTCCAGGCGAAGGACGAAGGGGGGTCGAGGCTCCGCAATGGACTAAGAAAGGTGACGTGATGAACACTGTCTATGGGAGCCCACCATGCACAAAAGCTACCAACAAAGGAGGAAAAGACCACGAGGCTCTTGTAGTCGTACGACCTTTATAAGGGTATTGTTGTAATCTCCTACCTCCTAACATGTATGAATGAGACATATTTTTTCTTCCCTGATACTATTTCCCACACTTCAGGACCTAGAGACTTTTACCCCTTCGCAGCGGGTATTGATCCCGAGGTCTGCCTACTTCCATTGTTTGGCATGTAGCCACGACATCTCTCAAAAAGAAATTATAATATGGTATTATAGTGCACTTAATACTACATCGTGGTTGAACTTATATTCTTAATATGTATCCCAGGATAATTGAATTTGCGAGACGAACTTGGGTGTGGAAAGCTTGGAACACTAAGATTCGTGAATTCGTGACTGAACTTACACTACTCTTGCGTTCCAATGCCGACATATGATATGGTTCGATTAGTGCAGATCTGTGTAGGAAATGCAATGGTCCATGCGGCAAAAGGCAAACAGATATGATTTGGGTATGAGGCTATATGAGCTAGCTAGAGGATGGGATCATCATCTCCATCATTAAGACTAGATCTCTCGAGAATTAGTGGGGGACCATGATGGGCATTTAAAATGATAATGACAGTGATTTCTTCCGTCAGAGATCTAGAGGGCAACCCGAAGAAATTTAAGTGATATATATATATATATATATATATATATATATATATGAGAGAGAGAGAGAGAGAGAGAGAGAGAGAGAGAGAGAGAGAGAACTTTCCGACACATGAGAAGCTTGATCTTATCCGAAATGCCTTTCTAGTTATACCAAGCTCGAGACAACTTAACCGCTAAGCATCTAACCACTTGATAGCTCAATACTCCTTAAGTTGAATCATTAACCAATTCAAAAGGTGATGAGGAAAGCGTCAATTCACTTATCTTGACACTCATCAGTGTAGGCTCTTTGGAACAAGGCGTGGAATAGAAGTGGGTTCATTATTATTTTAATTGCTGCAAGATCTTGCTCAAGCACTCTTTGATACCATATTAAGGCACCAATTCATTCTTGTGATTGAGGAAAGGCGTCTGATTCACTATACTTCAACAAACAGGACCAAATTTAGCCATGGGCGGGAGGCCGCTCACAACGAAAGTAAAAAGGTAAATCCTATATATGCCGCTGTAAAGTTTCGCAGCACCATTTGCAGTGACATTTAATTAATTAAAAGTGTTTTGATGCCCATGTCGTCCCCATCTGCGAAAATCGCATCCATAGTGTTATTTTGGTATAGACTACAGAGTATGTTTGCATTTGTATTTTTAATTATTTTTGGGGTCGTGTGTTTGCCTTGCAGCCTGTACGCACTCTCCTCGCTGCTGTCTCCTAAGCAGAGAGCACATACGTACAGGAACGTACATAACATAATGCATTGTTGTATCCACCTAGCAGGAACTGAAAAAGAAAAGACGATTGCTTTGCTGTCGCAGATTTGCAATTTGTGCATAAACAAGCGGCTGGGTTTTGTAATGTACAAGACATGAGCTGGAAACAACAGACAACTGCTTTGCTGTCACAGGTTTGCAAATATGGTCAGGCAGAAATAGCACATATAGTTGCATTTTACAATGCAATCATACAAGTTGGGCAGGGTTGGAACAGTAAGAATTTCAAATTTTGATAATATATTAACTTACTTCAGTATGCCATGCCGACTCAATCGACATCTCTTGTTTTCTCTCTTAAGCACTAAACATTACAGCCTGTAATAACATTGGACACATGAGGTAGTGGATGTCTGAAATGAAATAACATCGACACAAAACTGGCACAGTACAGTGGCTCAATATGGTTTTCTAGCTTAAATCAAGATATGCTGCTTTATCTAGTATGAAGTTTGTCTATGCGAGCTGAATGACAACAGGGTGAGACCATGTGTAACTGAAATGCTGTCCAACGCGTTATTTTGGTATTCTTCCACCGTGGAAACTTAGAACTGGAACTGCATTTCCTTTGTGTAGCCAAGCTCGTCCAGGTGTGCAGCCATGGCTTTGTTCATAGGAGGAGGTCCGCATCTCAATATCTGAAACGACCAACCACAGAGTGTCACATAATTGTCTTGCTGCTAGATGAAATATGTTTAAGCTTTCACCGAGCACCACTGATGGGTTACATGTTCATTCAAGACTCAAGATTCACCTGAATGTCGGCAGCAGGTGCTGGACAGTGAGTTTGGATCATTTCCTTTGACACAAACCCAACATCACCATCCCAGACTTACAGGAGGCTGCAAATGGAAACAATGAAGCGATGTAAGGTGCAGATTAGGAACCTCAATATAATATACTGTGTTAGGCGAGGATTCAATGAGGGATGCAGTTATTCATAATCAATAAAAGTTAGGACTAGCAAAGCAGATAGGGTCAGGCAAGCAGTTTATTACAGGTCACATGGCAAGTACTAAACATCAGGACAGAATATAAACCTGATTCAAGACATAGTAGATCTTGAAGCGATCAGGATAGTTTTTACCCATACTGTCCAGTTCTTCCTGCATGAATCGAATTAATAAAAAAAGAAATAAACATCAGCATTCAATCACAGTACCATTTTACCATACTGAACTTCATTCATCATAAAGTCATGCTGTAAGCGTAATGAATTACCCAAAAGCATATATGAAGTATTAGTCCAACCTGACTTTTTTGTTTTACAGGTCTAACCTGTAAAGGAATGTTACAACAGAACAGACTAAAAGACTGTTGACTAGAGTTCATGGTGGGACATCTCTATAAATCATTAATCGGTAAGAAAGAGGGCTGCTATCACATTATGGAAGAAAATTATTGAAAAATGCGTGTATGGAATTCTAAGAACAAAATACAAATTGACATTGACTGATCTTCTATGTTAAGTTTCTGTTCTTTGTGGTACGATCCCAAAAATTCGCCCTACACCTAGATTCTTTTCCTTTTCAGAAAATAGATATACTAGGATTCTAATCAAGAGTCTAGACATCGTAAACGGAAATGATCGATAAAAAATATGTAAGTTTCACCGATAGGCATCGACAATTGAACTAGTTTTGTATGACAATCAGGTTAAGTGCCAGTGGAGATCTGCAACAATTTTGCCAAGAAAAGCATACCTTCAGAGGAATGTCTTCATATGTGACATTAGCATAGATTAAGTGAACTTTCGTACTGTCATTTGGGTTCTCAAGAATTGCCCTATAATAATAGAGCAAAATGCATTGCTCAGTAGTGGATGGAAATCCCGGCCGGTTACCGGCGGTAACCGGCCTTACCGGTGGGCGGCGGGATTTGAAATCCCGGCCGGTTTTTCCGGAGTTTTCAAATTCAAATTTCGATTGATTTTTAAGCAAAATTTAATGAAATTTGACCGGAAAAAACCGGTAACCGTGATTCTGTACCGACATGGGCGTGAATTACCGCGATGCGGATTTTGATCCTTGTCAGTGTTAGAGATATAGTTAGAGATATATTTGTGTTAGAGTAGGACTCTAGATTTGTTTTGGTTTCCTTATCTGTAATCTTTACTCGTGTATATATACCGGCCCATTGGCCTCCTGAATATACAAGTTGCTATTCCAACATGGTATCAGAGCATTAGGGTTACCTCTAGTCGTTGCCGCCGGCTTTCCTCTCGCTCGTGCAACTTCGTCTCATCGCTTCGTCGGCATCATCTCATCACCGACGTCTCCCGATCGCTCAGGCGGCCGCCGATCGGTCGACTCGTCGACACCCGCCGACGTCTCGTCTCTTGTTTGCTGCCGCTCGACTGCCGTTGCCGACTCATCGCCGACAACGCCGCTGGTCAGCCTTGCACCTCCATCATCGCCGATCGGTGTCCCCTTGGAGCTCGGCATAAGGTGCGACCCCCGGCGGCGGCTCCGGTGGAGAAGTTGAGCCGCGTCCTCGCGAATCGCCACCCTCGCCTCGCCGAATCGGCTCGCCAGCTTACCGCCGCCGCCGCCTTCGCGACCTCGGCGCCGAGCTCATTGTCGTCCTTGCGTCATCCCGGCGCCTCCTCCCGCTTCAGCCAACGCGACAGGCACCTTGAGCTCTGCGCCCGCGAGGCCGCCAGACCACGACCTCGCCAGCCTCGCTCGGCCTCAAGCGCTGCTCCGGCGCTTTGCTCAATCGCCACGCCGAATCGCCCGCGCGATAGCGCCGCCGCCGCCCGACACAAGGGGAACCTAGTTCCCCCCCGTCTGCGTCTTGCGCAGCGTTTGGTGGTTTGGCCGGCCGGTTTAATAACCGGTGAATTAAACCGTGGCGACAGTGAGCAAAAAAAAAATCGTCGTCTAATCGCCGCCGCCCGGCCGCCTATTAGACTACGTTACCTTATCTCCGCGCCGTCGGTAGCCTACCAATGGGCACCGTTTCCGTGCTCGCGCGCCGTACACTGCTACACCGAGCGCTTCACGCTTCAAGATACCGCTTCTCCTCCGGTGGTGCCACGGTGGTGGTGGCCGCCTCCATCTGGCGGTGGTCGTCCTCATTGCTCCTCTTTGCGACAAGATCGGCCACATTGAGTCCCGTGCTACAAGCAAAGCAACATATTTCACGCGTTCTTCTCCTAGCAACGCACGGTACTTCTACATCGGCGTCGCATCGACTACTTTCGCATTTTCTCTCACTTTGGCGGAGATAGCCGGACTTGACGGCGCTGCCGCTTGAGTTCTTCCTCGGCGGAGTTCTGCGGAGTTCTGCGGTGACTCTTGAACCTTTGAAACCACCTCCTACAGATCGGTACCTCCCGTGGATCCTTGATTCGAGCATCCTTCCACATGACTTCCGATTCTTCCACTCTATCTTTTGTTACACCTCTTGATTCCCTGCCGGTGTACTTACTGCGATGGTACCTCTCTTTTGTCTCACGGTCGAGGACCTCTTAGCAACTCATCTTTTCATGTTCCTTCATTGCTCATGTTTCTCGCTAACCATGCGACTTCTTCTGCTTGGACATATTCTTGACCTTGGTTATCGGATCATTCTCGACTCGACTCTTGTTGTGTTCGGGACCGCCACAGGGAGCTACGGTTGGTTCGGCCCTCGGCGCCTTGACTCTCAGCGTCTTTGGGAGCTTGGTAGCTTCACCTTCCTTCCACGCCCCGTCGCGCCGGTCTCTCGCCCGGCTACTCCGTCTCTGGCTCTTTCAGCGGTGGCATCACCGTCTTGGTCATCTCATGTGGATCTCGTCATCGTCATCCTTAGTTCGTCGTGGTCTTAGGGATCTGTCTCGGTGGCGTCTCTTTAGATTGTCGAGGGTGTAAGTTAGGCAAGCAGTTCACTTCCTTATCCTCATAGTGAGTCGTTGTCTCAAACGTCCTTTTGATCTTGTTCATTCGATGTTTGAGGGTCCAGGCTCAGCCGTTTGAAAGGGGTCATCGATACTATATCATATTTATAGATGATTTCTCTCGCCACACTTGGATATATTTCATGTCTTCGTAGTGAGGTCTTGTCCATCTATAAACATTTGCCACCATGGTTCGCTACAGATTCTCCACTCCTATTCGTGTTTTTCGTGCTTGACTCTTTTGAGTACCTCTCTCATCACCTCATGATTTCCTTCTTTGAGCAAAGGCACTCTCGCTTCAATTCTCTTGTCACGGTGCTCATGCTCGAATGGTGTTCTTGGCGCAAGCATCGTCACCTTCTTGAATCGCCTCGTGCCACGATGATTGCGCCTCTATTCCACCTCACTTTTGGTAGAGGTTTGTTTCCACTTTGCCACCTATCTCGTCAATATCGGCCTTCTTACGCTCTTGAGGCACAATCCTACGTTGAGTCTGCATCGTCTCCCTCAAGACTACTCGCCCGCCTTAAATCTGTTTGGTGCTGCGTTGCTACGTTCTCCTCGCCCCTCGACGCACCAACCGACTGCTCATTCTGTTGAGTGTGTCTTTTTGGGATCTGATCACAGAGCACAAGGGCTATCGGTCTTTGGGATCACGTTGGTCGAAACGGATGCGGATTTCGGGATGTGACTTTCGACGAGTCTCGTCCCTTCTACCCACGTCTGTCTCTCCTTGACTTCCTCTGTGGAGTCTCTGTCTTTGACTTTTCGGATACACCTATCTGTCTTGCCTCGTCCACTGTCCCACTCGAGTCTCCACATATTTCTCCTGTGGCCTCCTCGCCATTATTAGCGCCGCTTTGCCGTCTCCTGCGGCTCCTCAGGCTCCCCCCACTACACTCGTCTACACTCGTCGACCAGACTGCGTGATTGGATCTTCGGATGAGCCCACTTCTCTGATGTTTTCATCTTACGATGTTCATCTTCCCTTGATGGGCGTCTTCTCCTCCGCTACGCTCTCCGCGATCGCCGATCGATTCTTCTCTGCCCGTTTGCCTTTCTTTGGTGCGGCTACTTGTGAGCCTGCCTCCTAATGGGATCTTGTTACTCATCTGGTGTGGCGGCATGCCATGGCCAGAAGATTGCTGCCTCAGCGTCTTGTACTTAGGATCTTGTTCCTTTTCCATCTCACTCGTCCCATCACATGTAAGTGGGTCTATAAGATTAAGACTCGCTCACGATGGCTCTCTTAGCGCTATAAAGCGCGCTCTTGTTGCTCGTGGCTTCAAATAGAGCATGGTCGTGACTCTGACAAGACTTTTGCTCTGGGCCCACATGACCCTTTGTCCGCACTCTTCTTTGGTGGCGTCTGTTCTCGCCAATCGATGCATTCTCGGCTTGATGTCAAGAATGCCTTTCTTAATGGCGAGTTGCGTGAGGAGGTCTACATGCATCCGCCACCGGGTATTCATTCTCCAGGGCATGGGGCATGATGCCGCCTTCGCCGCTCTCTATGGCCTTAAGCAAGCCCCTCGTGCTCGGTTTGGCGCTTCTCCTCTGTGGTCACTGCTGGCCGGCTTTTCGCCAAGTGATCATGATTTAGAGATATAGTTAGAGATATATTTGTGTTAGAGTAGGACTCTAGATTTGTTTTGGTTTCCTTATCTGTAATCTTTACTCGTGTATATATCCGCCCATTGGCCTCCCGAATATACAAGTTGCTATTCCAACATGGTATCAGAGCATTAGGGTTACCTCTAGTCGTTCTTCACGGCTTTCCTCTCGCTTTCGTGCAACTTCGTCTCGTCGCCCGTCGGCATCATCTCATCACCGACGTCTCCGTCGGGCCAATGCGGCCGACGGTCGACTTCGTCGACACCGCCGCGTCTCGTCTCTTGTTTCTTGCCGCTCGATTGCCCGTTGCCGACTCATCGCCGACAACGCCGCTGGTCATTCTGCACCTCCATCATCGCCGATCGGGTGTCCCCCTTGGAGCTCAGGCGGCATCTGCGACCCCCGGCGAGCGAGCGGCTCCCGGTGGAGAAGTTGAGCCGACGTCCTCGCGAATCGCCACGCGCCTACGTCCTCGCCCGAATCGCCGCCTTCAGCTGCCGATCGCGCCGCTTTCCGCGACCTCGGCCTTGAGCTCATTGTCGTCCTTGACGTCATCCCCGACCTCCCTCCGCCGCTTCGCCCAACGCGACAGGGCACCTTGAGCTCTGCCGCGCGAGACCGCCCGAGACCACGACCTCGCCAGGCCTCGCTCCGCCCTCATTGCTCGGCGTCGCCGCTCGGCCGCTGCTCCTGGTCGCCACGCCGCCGCCTTGCAGCTAACGCCGCCACCGCCGACACAAGGGGAACCTAGTTCCCTCCCGTGCGTCGCGTCTTGACGCTGCGTTTGGCTGGTGTGGGGCCGACGGTTTAATAACCGGTGAATTAAACCCGTGAGCGGCGGTGAGCAAAAAAATCGTCGTCTAATCGGCTGCGCCGCCAGCGCCGCTTATTAGACTACGTTACCTTTGGTCGCCGCGCCGTCAGCGCCCGCCACCAATGGGCACCGTTCCGTGCTCGCCGCCCGTACACTGCTACACCATCGCTTCACGCTTGATCTGCGCCTCCTCCGATGGCGCCACAGTGGTGGTGGCCGCCCTCCATCGGCGGTGGTCGTCCTCTCATCCTCTTCTTTTGCACCATCTCCGTTCCTCGTTGCCCGGTGATATTCGATTGTCCCAATTATCGGAACTAGTTTCAGCACATGTGACTCCACATGTGTGGTCAGTGTCTTTGGGATTTTCTCACCGGCAAACTGTCTTGTCCGTTCGACCTGTTCCACCTGTTGAGCTCGTACTCCCGAAGGCTGCTTCCGAAGACACTCATAAAGAGGCATCTGATATTTTTTAGGATGCTATGGAGACTTTTCAAACTCTGTATTTTCCCTGTTGTATAAGAGATTACTTACATATTTGTTATATATATATATGATTAATACTTTCTACTCCCGGGTGTAGTTACTCTCGCCTTTGATATACCACCTAAAAGAACTTGACATACTCCTTTATCACTTTGGGTATACTCATATACTAATAATAAGATACTTCAATGCGAACCACATGAAAAATTTATAAGAGATTCTATAGTTTTTAGCATATTTTGTAAATACCTTCATATTCGTACTAAAAAGGAGTACATCTAAAAAATTGTACATACCACCTATGAAAATGTGTGAATACCACTTAGATAGTCGTATATACTCGTATACCACACATACACTCTCGGTTGCGCAAGATACTCCCTACGTTGTGAGATACTACTCTGAAGTAGGAATAGGTTAGTAACTACTCTTCCTTAGGGATAGGAAAAATGCCTTCACTCCCTACGTTGTATATATATATATATATATATATATATAAGCTTGTTAACCTTGTAATGAATACAAACGCTATTCGTAACAATGACATTCTTCCTTAGGGATACATCTTCATAGCGAGAAAGGAAATAGGAAAAATCAGAGGTGAATTCACAATGTTATACACAAAGTTGCATTGCTGACAGAAGACACGGCTTAATATCACAACTAAAAAAAGTGAGACAAGATTACAAAATAAAAAGGAACATGTTTATGAAAAGTTACCTTCATAACAAGCCCAAAGTATCCAAGATCAGAATCCAGTGTAGTTGGAGTATAAGGCTTGATTACTTCCTCGCCAGAAGCATCCTGCCCTCTGCAACAATAGGAGGTAGCACACACACACAATTTTTTTTTATATAATAAGAACATTCAACTCAACACCATGACTTGTCAATCAAAACTTGATCAGCAATATGTTGGCCGATTGGAAGACCCAATGCAGAAGTAGCTTATATGCTAAATAATGAATCCCAGAAACAGTTTACAGATGCTTCGGAGTCTGCTGAAGCATGCAAACAAAACGGTCGAACAATGGCTGTATTTTTGGAGGAAGAATGAACATATATACAAGACTGTTAGTGGAACAGATCAAAACTACCAGCAGAACATTCGGCATAACCTCTGAGAAAAAAGGTCGCCAGAGTTTATGCAGATGGCTTCTTGTTTCGAAAATCTGCAAACGGACCGACCATATACTCGGTTTAAGAGTCATAGCACTTCAAATTTTCGAATTCAATTATGAGCAGCGCTGACGCCAGCTCTCTCGTCATTTGGTGGAGGTGAGGTCACTGCTATTGGGCTTCGGCCCATATGGGCCTGTTCTCCTTGCGGGCTGAGGCCGTTTTCCACGTGAAACCGAGCCAGCGCCACGTCTTCCAAGTCCTGCCTCGTTCGTGTTGGCCCTAACTAGAGCACTGGCTGCCATGGATGGGCCCAGCTGCTCAGGTAGCTTTCCTCTCAGGCCCGGGCCGCTGATAGCACGCTGACGTCGGCGTGTACGCGATCCCTCGGAATCTCGCGTATTTTCTGCACTTGTGCAGCAGTCCCAAAGAAATATCTGAAAAAAAAACTGACTCAATCCTTTATCCTGTAACATTGTTTTTTTTTTCTATCGTTAGTCCGAAAAAAAAACGAGCATGAGAAGCTAACACACCAATAAAATTTAAGGGAGAAGGCAACAGCAACAGACGAGCTGGTACTGGTATACTTCTTTGCTTTGGATGAAAAGGAGGTCTTATCAGCCAAACCTCAATTTACAGGTATTGAAATCCTCAAAGAGATCAGAAGATTTGTATGCTTCTAGGTCATAACAAAGTAACAAACTTCATTGGTTGGAGATATGCGCCAGGAACATATAAAAATCATTTTTACTTCAGGAATAGGAAAAAAAAAGGGGCTTAACATCTAGGGAGTAAACTATCCAGCATTCCAGCTACCTGCCCCTGTCTGTAACTTATTCTTCTCACTTTGGCCGAAGCAAGCAAGAACAAGTAGACCACCTCAATCAAATCCAATCCACTTAAGGAAAGGCCAAAGGTTAGTCACTTCTTCGTATGAACTTCCATTTTTTCTTCTTCTTATGCTTAGCTTCGCATAAAAGATGAATTTCTTGGGGGCGCGGTTTTCCTTTGAATGATATCTTGTTCCCTGTGTGAAGGGACCACCTTGCTTGTTAATTTGGGGATTTTGCCAAAATTTGTTTGGGGAATATGAGTTTTGCCACTAAATTGTTTTTAGTACAATGTTGTGAATCTTGAGCAGTGCCGGGATTGGTTTCTTGTTCTTCTAATCCCAAAGACTTCTGCTGGGTTTTTATTCTTCTTTTGTGGAATAGCATCCTGTTCTCCGGAGAATGGAATCGGCACCTGATTCTTGAACTAAGAATCTTGGTTCTTGATCTCTGCCTTCCCCTTCTCAATGATCTGTCAGTACTGCCCCATCGGCCATCTCCAAGTGGGTCTTCTCTTTAGGACAGCTTGCCACTCCTGTTCCTAAAGAACCAAGCCAAAAAAAGGCTTAATTATGTATTAGGTGCATTTGTGCTTGTTCTCGTTCTCGTTCTTGATGCTGATTTCTTGTAAGATCTGGATGCTTGCAGTTCGCACTGTGAAATTCAGTTACAGATCGATGGACACCATAGTGCTCATCTTGTTTCATTTCTTCTTGATAAAATTGTTCCTGAGATGCTGCACTTATTATCATAATTCATAGATGATAGATAAACTGTATCTTGCTTTATTATCGAAATTCATAGATGATAGATAAACTGTATCTTGCGATTGTTTTCTTGGGTATTTATAGAGAATTACCCTTTAACTCATGGTACGCGGTACACAGATTTGCTTTTCGATCGTGTGCAACACTTGATCAACGGAAGGATTTGCAAGATGGCAGAAGCCGCAATCACAAGGTACTGGTGCCATGAATGTGAGCAGGCCATTGAGGAGGCCGTGGTGGAGGAGATCAAGTGCCCATTCTGCGATAGTGGATTCATCGAAGAGATGATTGGTGAGGACTTTGAGGCATTGACCAGCCGGCGATCGGAGCCGGGGTTCTCGCAATGGGGAATGCTGGGCAACCCTTTTGAGCAGCCAGGAGCGACGAGGGACAGTGAGGATGAAGATTACGATATAGGCCGTGAGTTTGAGGGTTTCATCAGGAGGCATCGACGGGCATCAGCACTACGACGGGTGCTTGACAGCATCCATGACGACCTTAGAGACGACAGGGAAAGGGACAGCTCCATTCTGATCAATGCCTTCAACCAGGCTCTCGCTCTGCAAGGCTCAGTGCTTGATCCTGGCGAGGGCCGAGGTGACCATGGCAGCTCAAGTAATGACGATGGGTTGCTGGAGGAGTATGTCCTGGGGGCAGGGCTGAGCCTGCTGCTTCAACATTTGGCCGAGAACGACCCAGGTCGGTATGGTACACCTCCTGCGAAGAAAGAGGCTGTGGAAGCGCTGCCCACTGTCAAGATCGAAGAGGTTGTCAGCTGTTCAGTCTGTCTTGATGATCTTGAGCTGGGGTCCCAGGCTAAGCAGATGCCTTGTGAACATAAGTTCCACTCTTCTTGTATCCTGCCATGGCTTGAACTCCATAGTTCCTGCCCAGTTTGCCGGTTTGAGCTGCCATTTGACGAGACAAAAGATTTGAGCGAGCCTAGCAATGCTGGTAGAATGGAGAGCAGCCATGAGGAGGTCAGAGCTGATGGCCCTGGGAATGGTAGTGAGAGCAACAATAGACCTTGGGCCCTTGTTCCTTGGTTTAATGGGTCATTCTCGACGCCTGAACCACAAAATGTTGGAGGTGTTTTTCCTGATCAACAACCGCCTCCCACTTCTGAAACCAACCCAAATGCAGGGCAGAGTTGATTTTCTCTACTATTGTGAGTAATGATCATACATCTGCGAATAGCGATGAAACATGTCAGTTGAACTCTTTTGTTCCATGCTGATCATCTCTCTTGGATGAATCCCAGCGTACAGAGTTTGCCACTGCTTTGCCATACGATTTCCGCTCATTTCACTTTGCTTTAGTTTATTGCAGCTAAGTCATTCCACATTTTCTGGCTTTGAGAATGATGCATCCCTGATTAATGTCTTTAGCTAGTGCTAGTCTCAACTCCTTTGGAAACATCAACCATAAATCAACCTCATCACCTTCAAATTAGTTGTTAAAACATTCTCGCTGAAAACTGTTGTGAAAATTTGAACATCTGGCTAAAAAATTGATGACTTTTGGTGGTGTCACATCGCTTCGATAAATTTTTCTTTGATAGTGATCTACTTCAGGAGTGAGTTTGTAAGTGTGATGATGTGTCATGGCTAGAACTTCCTCACACTTAAGCTGTGAAAATGTTTCCTGAGGTGTTGTATTTGCTGTTCTCTTGGCGCAGGTTTCAGATAAATCCTTGAGTGGACCGGAATTCATTTGTTTTCAGTTTCATGAAATGTCCTATTTGTCTGCTTACTTCTGACAATGGCTGCAAGTTGATCACTAGTCTCTAAATTTAGCACATATCATTTGTTTAGTGGATGATACGGAAATGATACGATATCTAAGATAATCGCATCTAATAAATCAGTTCATCTTTTAGCAAGCAGCAATTCTTAGTTGAACTCAGGACCTTGGATGGGCCGTGGCTGTGATCAAAAGAGTGAGTTTAGTGGCTCTAGGATAGGATCTATACGTGCCTTTGCATTATTCACTCTGTCATTATTCGTTACGAATGTAGTAGGTGCTTAAGCATAGTTTTGATATGAATTCATCGATGTGGATACTAATAAATGATACTTGGATGAAAGCGCGCGCTTCGCCGTGCCGGTGTTCCCCACGTGTTTTCAGGGCATAGGATACTCCGCATTTGTCAGTTTGGACTTTGAATGCAACATGACAATAAATCTTGTATCCAGTATAGTAAATCATCCAGTATAGTAATCGATCGATTAACTATTCTTTATGACATTCTAAACTATTATTTCTTTAAAGAAGTAATTGGCATAAATACTGTAAATAAAAATAACAATAATAAATATTTGCAATTTGTGCTAAACATGATCGAAAAATGCAACCTGTCTTCTCATTCACGGTCTTTGAATGGATTTAGTTTTGCTGCGTTTTGATAAGGTTCTTATGTTGTTTGATCAATAAATTCGGGTCAAATTATTAAACAAAATGAAATAAATAAGTTCAGACTCAACAATTAGCGAGACGGGAATAAAACAAAATAAAGAAATTTGGGAAAAAATTGCACAGAGAGATGGTGTGGGTCGTTGGGATAATCGGGTGCTTGGTTAGGTTAAATTGAGGTGAAAATGGGTTTCATGTTCTAAATGGTTGAAATGGGTATATTGGGTCGATTTGGGTCTAGGATGAACAATAATGGATCGAGATAAATGGTACCATGGCTTGTACTATGCACTAACAGATGTGAATGGAGTAGTAATGGGTTGAATAAATAACATTGGATCGGGTTCTGTAAATAGTAACAGGGTGGGTCAAGTGTTAATGTGTTTAACAGTAATGGGTCTACCAAATCGTTTTGTGTACAGTAATGGGGCGAAAAATGGCACAATGTCATGTCTACTAGGCCCAAAAGCCTTTCGGGCTGGCTTTGGCAGCCGGCTCAGCGGCCCAACAAGATCGCGGCCCAACGAAAGCCAGCCTGGTTCAGCGGCCCAGCAAGATACGTAGCCCAACGCTTTCTCAAACCGAGCTGGAGCTGGCTCGATGGTAGCCGAGCAGGGAAAAAGACGGTGGCAGCGATCTCGCCAGCGCCGAGGGTCGATGCCAACACCGGGTGGTGTCGGGAGCAATGTTGAAGCATGGGGTTCTGTTTTTGTGCTTAGGCATGCCTAGGGTTTGCTATGGGCTGACGGTGGCGGTGGCGCACGGCCGAAACAGAGCAACAGCGCGGTGGGCTTCCGATGATGCTATGGGCAAATTGACCGTCATGGGAGCATCAGTGTGGCGAGGGGATCCCAGTGGTGACGCAGTGGAGCTCACGGAAGTCTTAAGCCGAGTTGGCAACGGTGAATGTGGGCGGCGGAGCCATGCCGCACGGCGGTGGAGCTAGGCTTGAACCTAAGGATGGGTTCGTGAGCTCAAGGCGAAGCTAACAGTGTGTTTGATGGGGTCAAGAACATGGATAGACTCGACAAATAGAGGAAGGGGCCTATCGGGGCATCATCGGCTACGGTGATGATTGGGGTTGCGCTGCCGGAGTTGGAGAGGATAAAGAAGGGCGTGAGTATATGGTGAGGCTAAACGAGATGATAGTGTTGTCGGGGTTGGCTTTAAACGTGTGGGGAAGCGGTGACAGCGCGTCCGAAGGGGAGGACACGGGCCGAAGCGGAGGAAGGGTCTTCGCGAGCGCGGGGGAGGAGCGGCGGCACTGGGAAGAGCAACGGCACTGGGAATAGCAACGACGATGGGACAGAGTGGATGGAGGGGAAATGACGGGAGGAGCCGACAAGGCTGGATACGGGCGGAGAGAACGACAAAAGGAGGAGCCGACAAGGCTGGATACGGGCGGAGAGAACGACAAAAAAAGGAGGAGATGCCCAAAGCTGCGTTGAGGAAATCCGGACAACAGCTGGGCTCACGCGACTAGACGAAAACCCTAGTGAAACGCTAGGAGGGCTCCAAGTCTAGGCGCAGCTGGGTAATCTAAATCGCTCTTGGTTCTTAGCCGCGAGAGCTGTATCAGGCGCGAAAAATAACTGTTACCATGCCTGGAATCTAGAAACCCGGACTAGCTAAATTACCGGTTCCGAGTTCCAGCCGGCTTCTTGGACCGTCGTCGCTATATACCGTGACGGACACATTGGAATACAGGAAATCTATGGGAATTTCGCTCAACAGTGCAGTTCCTCTAAGATCGTCCCAATTCAAAGTTTTTTTTTAAAAAAAAAGTTGCAACCATCTTTGACCATGACAACAGTCACGACCGGCTATTACGACCTCTCTTGCTATTTACTGTTTGGATTGTTGCGCCAGTTTGCCATACCAAATTTTGGTATTGTCCAAGCATTTTGGCTATGGTTTGGTGTTAGGATACGGGTAGACTACACCAAGGTTATCAGAATTGAGATCTCGAATCGGATTGGAGGTACTCCGATGGAATAACATTCTAAGATCGAATTGTAGAATATAAGATGATCCCCACCTGATTCTACTAAATAGTATATTTTCTCAATCGATAGTATCTTTCAATTGTCATTTTAGCACTTATTTAGTCATTTAGCACCTAATTAGATTTATAGTTGACTGTATTATCGTCGTTATATCATAATTATCACAAGTTAGCTATATATTGCATATTTTTGTGTACATATTACAATTTAAAGCTTTCAAACTGTAGTGAAAATGAAATATTATTTTTGTTTATGCAAATAATTATTATATATAAACGAATATATGGTAAAACTTTTCGATAAAAAGACATATGCTAAGTATTTTTTTAATAATTAATTACTAGAATCAGGTAGAATCGTATAGAAATTATGTTTGAGATCCTACTATTTTTTTTTGCTAGAATCGTAATGGTATAAGATTCTACCTAGAATCAGATCATTCCACTCAATCTAATATTGTGAAGTCTTAAGACTGGGATTGAGATTTCAACAACCTTGGGCTACACTGGCACACAATTAAAAATTCTATCGCGTAAACTAGGAAGTTATGTGAGTAAGAGATCATAGATCGTTACCACTAGACACGCAGTGTAACAGAAGTAGAGTTGGAGCAGCCCGGTTCAACGTCGTATATGTTGATGTAGTGGAAGTAGTCGATCGTTCAACGTCTTTGGCCGCTGATCTTCTCCTTCAGCAGCCTCTCGCGTTCCCTATGTACGTCGCGGATCATCCTCGATCAGTGTAACAACGATCGCATCAACGCCTCTATGGTATCCACACGTCTAGGGGTGGAACGTTGTGCACCTGTGTGCTAGCACCAATACACACAGCAAGGCCTTCGGGGAGGTGGCAGGTAAGGTTTCGGTGGGTGGTTCAACTCTAATCCCAAAAGCCCCACGTCTTCCCTTATAAAGATCCCATAACGGATTCAATCCGAACTAATTTGTTTCAACCCATTAAGTGTGTGACCATGTAGGTTCATGCGTAATCGACTGTGATCCGGAAACTCCTTTCTGATCCACAAGTCGGTAGAGGTTTCTAGCAGGATATAGCGACTCCCGAATACACAAAGATTATATCAGACGAACATTATGCAATATGATCTACGACTAGGTCCTTATCACTCATGATTAGCTTGTAACTCCTCACGACCAGTTCACATCTGATCACAACCAGTTCGTAACACCTTACAACCAGTTCGCATCTGGTCACAACCAATTCGTCAACTATGTTGTGATCATGTACGACCAGCTCACGACCAGTTCACCATATGACCAGTTCGTTTCTGGTCGGACTAAGCGACCTGCTTGTGTATTCTCCTTTTGTCTCACGGTATCTGATCGAACTAAGCGACCTGCTTGTGTATTCTCCTTTTGTCTCACGATATCTGATCGAACTCAAGTGAGATATATGTCATCTGCGGACTGTTCAATCTTTTCTCGAACTCATGGTGGATAACTAAGTGTGGTCAACTTTTCGACCACTTGTAGTATGCCCGTGCACTTCTTTTATCCGATCACATCGAGATGCCTAAATATATCTCTAATATTATGCTAAGAGAGGCAAATCTCATATCCAACTAGTCACATTCCTCCGTATGTTTCATAGCATACCCGAAAGCTATCTTTATAACTACCTATTTACGGAGTATCGTTTGATAACCCATAAATATACCGTTACACATGTAGAAAACCACGTTGATCTCACGTTGATCTCACGTCTAAGGATAATTTATCCAAGGAACACAATAACATTTATTCTATAATTCATAAACATAGATGCGATACTCATTTCTATGATTGCCTCTTAGAGCATAACAATAACGTTTGAATCACCACCAAAATTTGGGTTGCCCCAAAAATTTGGCGACTTTTGGCTTGATTCTTACCAAAACTTATGCCAAAAGCAGGTTGGCAAAAACCACACCCATTTTTTGGCTTGGCAATTTCACCCCATCTCACTATGGCATGTGGGCCATGGATTGGTATTACCAAATTTTGGCTAGTGAAAGCTTTGGCCATTGTTTGCTTCGTAACCAAATTTTTTGGACACGCCCTGCATTTGGTAATTGGCAAAATCTGGTATAGAAAGAAGACGAGTTCTTCTTTCTTTTATCACTTAGGAGCCGTGCGAGATGAAAGTCTCATGCACGATTTTACATGAGAGAAAGAAGCGAGAATTCCTCTTTTCGACTCTGACTCCCCCACTCTAGTCGTTGCTTTTCTTCCTGTTACTTTGAAAGTAGCTACTTCAGCTTCAGCCACGCGAATTCTTGATAACCTAGGGGAACAATCCAAGCAGACCCCCCGAAGGCCCCTAAGGAGTAAGGAAGATGAAAAGGTGATCACTGAAATAAGAAAAACAATTCGCTCCAACCCAGGGCCGAAAGGGTGTGGCAGTAAAGGTGGGAGTGTTTCCGTCATTTCCTTTTCCCGTGGTTAAACGCATGTAACTAGAATCTATCTGCGTCCATCGGTCGCCATCCTAATCTCCGGCATGCGGCGCTGCATCGTGATTCCATTATACCCAACTTTCGGTAGCTAAACCTTTGGATGTGAGCCGTGGAGCAACTTGGACATCACCGCCCTGCGGTTGGTTTGATCGCTTGGCACACGGTCGTTTTCGTGCAATTTCTATCGGGTGTCGCGCGGAGATTCCCCTATCAGGCCGGTGATTCGCCTGCCTCGCCGGCCGCGAAGCAGCTGACTTGTTAAAGCGAGTCCTGGGCTTTTAATCCGTGCCGAAGAAAGATTGTATCCTTCGGTTCACGAATAATGAAGAGCAAAGGAGGAGGATGTGCATTCACCGTGCCACCCATTTTCACACGTCATTTCGCGTTAATTTGCAGAAAGCGCACGGGCGCAGTCGGTTGTGGCGAACTCAATTCGGTCGTCGATGGGATTTCTACCAAAATTTCGGTACGGTTATTTAAGTGTTACCATCGCAGCTTGCTTGCTTGTTTGCGACAAAAAAAAAAAGAACACGAGGATCACACATACTAAATTTAGAGAAAAAAATATACAAATGTTGTACTATAACATGTAGCTTTGTGAAGAAATCAGTAATCTGTAACTCTAAGAGTACAAATTGTAAAGCAATTACTCTCTCTTGCACCTATGAGCGAGTGTATGAGCCATCCACACCAATGTGTTTGATGACCTCATGCTTCACTGGGTCACGGACAATAATAGCACATGTATTGTCAGACAAAAGAGTTGTAGGTCCTATCACAGGCACTCCAAAATCTACAAGTAACCACCTCAATCAAGTAACCTCTGTTATCACTGCTGTCATAGCTCTCAACTCAGTCTCTGCACTCGAACGGAAAACTCCATCCGCTTCTTTGTCTTCCAGGCAATTAGGGAGGAGCCAAGAAAAACACAGTAAACAAAAAAAGAACGACGATCAGAATAGTCACTAGCCCATGTCGTATCGGAGTATGCCTGAAGCTGTAGTGGGTTGGAGCTAGGAAAAACAAACGATGAGAGATAGTTCCATGCAAGTAGCGAAGAACACGAAGAAAGTGATTGTAGTGAAGATGGGTAAGACGAGGCATGAATTGACTTAAGATATGAACATTATGAGTAATATTAGGACGAGTGCTCACAAGATACACCAAACTCCCAACAAGATGACGATATCGAGTAGGATCCTCAAGAAGATCACCATCAATGGCACAAAGTTAAAGGGATAGCTCCATAAGAATCTCAGCAGTGCGAGTATCAGTCAGACCAAATCGATCAAGAAGATCCTGGACATACTTGTGCTGGGAGAGGTAGTAACTCTCATACGTGGATAAGACCTCAATCCCAAGGAAGTAGGTAAGAGAACCAAGATCGGTCATCAGAAACTGCTCACTGAGATGCTTCTTCATATACATGATGAACGAGGAATTATCACCAATAATGAGCATATTATTAACATACATAAGAAGCAATGTCCCACCTTAAGATAAAACATGGACAAAAAAACAGGATCGTGAGAACTAACAGTAAAACCAACAACAGTAATCATTGAGGTAAAACATGCAAATCAGTACGAGAAGCCTGTTTGAGGTCATAAAGAGCACGACGAAGACGACAAATGTGCCCATCGGGAACAGATATACCCAGGTGGTGGCTGCATATAGACCTCCTCTTGCAAAACACCATTAAGAAATGCATACTTAACACCCAACTGAGAGATAGAACATCGTTGAACAGAAGCAACCACAACAAGAGTGCGAACAGTAGTCATATGAGCAACAGGGGTAAAAGTCTCATCGTAGTCACGACCGTACTCTTGCTGAAAGCTACGAGCCACAAGACAAGTCTTGTAGCGCTCGATAGTACCATCAAACCGGGTCTTAATCTTGTACACCCACTTGCACGTGATATGACAAGCATGCACAGGTGTTGGTATAATATCCCAAGTCTCCGTACGTCGAAGAGCATCAAGCTTCTTTGTCATAGCGAGCTACCACTCAGAATGAGGAGCAGCCTCATGATAAGAATTAGGCTCAGTGGCAGAGAGAGCATGAGCTATCAGAGTAAATCCAAGACGACTAGGAGGTCGAAGGATGTTGTCCGAATGACGTAACGGAGAGCATCATCAGGAGCATCAGATGTAGGTATTGGCAAGATATCAGGAGAGGAGACTGGTGAAGGACGAAGACACCGGGAGTAGTGAATACTAAAGAAACGAGACAGTTGTGCTGCAGGAACAAGAGGCAGTGTTGCAGTAGGTGGCATCGGAGGCGGAGGTACAAAGGAACTACTGGAGACAAACCAGAGAAAGATTGCGATAGTGGAGAAACGGATGAAGAGTCAAAGAGAGAATCATAAAATCATCTCAATGGTGGACTACTTATGAATTTAGTGCACCTGGAGTGGTCATACCCATAAAACTAGCTCAAACTAGTTAAATTGAAGATGAATTTAAATTTTTTCAAAGTTTAACATCTTGAATATACTTTTTAATGGTATATAAAGATACCCATGTTAAACTTTCCGAATATCAAAGCACGTCAATGGACATTCATTTAGGTGCTCACCATGGTGCATGAACACTTGTCCTATATACGTGTGTGTAAAAGACAGGCGAGTGCCTACCGGTCTATATGCTGATACTGTTCATAAGTGCCATCTGTACTAGACAATTCTACATGTACGATGCTACAATGTGACATACTAACATCAGAGAAGTTTCAGCGGGTGATAACAAGGAGACTGCACCTGTATTAAACCAGGAGGCGAAATGTGGCACAACTGCACACATTCTAAGTGGAATATTGCTCATGACAACGACTAATGTTAATCTGATCATTGGAATATGAAAAAGAAGAAAACCAAAAGCACTGACCAGGAGTAGAAATGCCATATGCTTCAATGATGCTCCCAGGGAAAGAATATCAAAGATGTCCCCCTCATCACCTCAATATAATCTAATTTAACCTCAGATTTCCCTGAAACAAATCTAACCATTACCACATGGCATCACATCACATAACTACATATACAGAAGGTACAAACATCTCGACTGCAAATTTGGCATTAGATACCATATCAGGAATGAATCCTTCAGGTGCTTCCCCGGTGCCCGTGAACTGCAAGAGCATCACATAACCACTAGACCAGACTGGTTGCTCAAAGAGCATCCATGAACAGTAACTATCACTAAGTGTAAGATAGTCGCCGCCGCGATAGTTTATTTGCACGCTCAGGCAGCATATATTCTCTGAAAGCCATAGAAAGCTTCTGCGCAGCACAAGGAATATTGAGATTAGGACGCGAGCAAAGCGCATCAGAAAAAAGAAGAAAACTGCGCATCTAGGAGCATTGATGAGAAAGAAAATGCATATGGCGAAAAGCATAGCTCACCGGAATTGTGCAGGCAACTTGACGATGAACACAGATGCCAAGGACACCGAGAAAAGAATCAATGCTGAGGAGATAGTTTGAAAGCTTGAGAATCAATTTGTTCACCGAGCTCGTGGTGCCTGGACAAAGAACCTCCATTCATGAGATAAGTAGCTCGTGCAATTGGGATGTGCTATTCATGATTGATTCCAATTGGATTTGCACTTTGCTTTGTATTGCACCAACGACCAATTTACAAAGGATGATCGAGAAGATTGGAAAAGGAACAAATCGTGCACTAGTGTACTCTTCTTCTGAGAAAAAAGGGTCAGAAACTTGAAAGGTGTTAGAGATATAGTTAGAGACTTGTGTTAGAATAGGACTCTATTTGATTTGGTTTCGATCGTAATGATGCATGTGTATATATCTTGCCAATTATTATATAATACAAGCAACAATCATAACATGGTATCGAGCGCTAGGGTTACCTCTCTCGACCTAGCCGCCACCGTCGCCGCTTGATCGGCCTCTCCCGTCCGCTTTCATCCCCGTCGTGAAATTGCTTGTCGGCGACCGCAGACGATCCGTCGCCGCTTCAGTCGGCCTCTCCCGTCCGCCGGCTTCCTCGCGACCGCCGCCATCGCCATCGCCGCCGCCGGCTCCTCTTCAGCCGCCGCCGCCGGCCTCGCACCGGATTTCTCCGCTCGTGAGGACGCTGCGCCGCCTCCGTCGATCCCACCACCGACCGCCCCGGCTGCTCCCGCGGAGAGGACGCCGCCGCCTCCGCCGTGCGGATCTGCTCCCGCGGAACCCCCCCGTGCGACAGCTGTGGTCCTCCCGAAGGTGGAGAAGAAGCGCCAACTTCGCCGCCGCATCGCCGGAGAAGGAGTCGCCGAACCCGAAGAAGCCGTGGTGAGCCGCCGCCCGGCTGCGGCGCGGTTTTGGCTCGAGCCCGCTGAAAGCGCCGCCGCTCGCCTCCGAAGGTCGACGCCGCTCGCGCGAGTCCACCGCCGCCGCCGCCACTAGGCGGCGGTCGCCGAGGTTCTCAACCTAATCACGCGTGAGGAGGGGCGGCTGTTTTAAGCAGTCGGTTGAAAAACGTTGTTCTAACCGCCGCCGTCGGCGCCGCTGTTAGACCTCGTTGTCTTAATCGCCGCGCCCGTCGGCGCGCCTACCAATGGGCACCGTTTCCTCCTCATTGCCGGTGATATTCGGCGGTGTTAATTACACCGACCGTGTCTCACATGCGCATCCATATGCGTGGTCTTCGTCTTTAGGCGTCCTCTCTGGCGATGTCACACCCGCCATGCCCTTCTCCTCCGGCGGAGCCTCGTCATTGCGCTTCCCGACGGTGACAAGGCGCTATTGAGTCTGCAGCCTTGCCGATGAGAAGGTCGCCTCGCCTACCAAGAGGCTCGGACTCCTACATGGATCGCTTGACTACCTACACTCGGTGGTGTGGCGACGGCGCCGAAGCCGCTGCTTTGTTTTCTTCGCCGATGTTGACCTCGCTTTTCTTCTCAGTTGTGGGATTTTCATCGTGTCGGATGTGGACTCATCTTCGACGGCGCTCATGAACCCTCGGAGATGCCCTCTACTTGTCGATGAGTTCGTCAGAGCACTCTCTTGGCGGGTGATGCTCACTGTTGCGCCTTCTCGCTCGAGTTACTGCGATGCAGCGTCAATCGACTCTCTTCGCCTTCTTGGCCGTCGTTCTGTTCATCTTTGCTTGGTCTCCGTCTTGACACAGGTTTCAGCGTGTCTCTGAGTTCCTTACTCGCCTTCGTCCCGAGTTCGGCGGGGCGTGCCCGACTACTTGCACGCCACCTCGTGTCACTCTTCGGAGGCCCTTACCGAGATACGTGCGAGGAGACTCGTCGAGTGGTCTTGGTGCGATGCCACTCCCCTCCGTGCTCGCCGCCGTACACCTACTACACCGACTACTTCACGCTTGATGCGCCGCCTCCTCCGGTGGGTGCGCCACGCAGTGGTGGTGGCGCCCTCCATCTGGCGGTGGTCGTCCTCGCTGCTCCTCTTGCGACAAGATCGGCCACATTGAGTCTCGGTGCTACAAGAAACAGCGGCATATTTCACGGCGTTCTTCTCCTAGCACTGCACGGTACTTCTACCACGACGTGCTGCGCCGACTACTTCGCATTTTCTCTCACCGGCGGGAGATAGCGGACTTGACGGTGCTGCCGCCTTGAGTTCTTCCGTGATGGAGTTCTGCGAGGTTCTCGCGATCGACTCTTGCACCGAGAAACCACCTCCTACACGCAGTACCTCCCGTGGATCCTTGATTCGGAGCATCCTTCCACATGACTTAGATTCTTCCACTCTATCTTTTGTTACACCTCTTGATTCCCACTGTCGGTGTTCTTACTGCGATGGTACTTCTCTTTACATCTGCGGTGAGGACCTCTTAGCAACTCATCTTTTCATGTTCCTTCATTGCTCATGTTCCTCGACTAACCATGCAGCTTCTTTCTGCTGGACAGATTACTGACCTTGGTTATCGGATCATTCTCGACTCTGACTCTTGTTGTGTTCAGGACCGCCACACGGGAGCTCTGGTTGGTTCTGGCCCTCGGCGCCTTGACTCGCAGCGTCTCTGGGAGCTTGACTGGCTTCACCTTCCTTCCGTTGCCACCGTCGCCGCTAGTCTCTCCGCCTCTGCCACTCCGTCTACCGGCTCTTTCCAACAATGGCATCACCGTCTTGCCCATCTGTGTGGCTCTCGTCTGTCGTCTTTAGTTAAGTCGTGGTCTCACAGGGTCTGCATCTCGGAGGCGTGTCTCTACATTGTCAGGGCTGTAAGTTAGGCAAACAGCTTCAGCTTCCTTATCCTCATAGTGAGTCAGTGTCTCACCGTCCTTTTGATCTTGTTCATTCTGATGTTTGGGGTCCGGCTCCCTTCGTTTCGAAAGGGGGTCATCGATACTATATCATATTTATAGATGATTTCTCTCGCCACACTTGGATATATTTCATGTCTTCTCGTAGTGAGGTCTTGTCTATCTATAAACAGTTTGCCACTATGGTTCGCACACAGTTCTCCACTCCTATTCGTGTCTTTCGTGCTGACTCCGCTGGCGAGTACCTCTCTCATCACCTGCGCAGTTTCCTTGCTGACCAGGGCACTCTCGCTCAGTTCTCTTGTCCTGGTGCTCATGCTCAGAATGGTGTTGCTGAGCGCAAGCATCGTCACCTCCTTGAGTCAGCTCGTGCACTGATGATTGCCGCCTCTGTTCCACCTCACTTTTGGGCGGAGGCTGTTTCCACTGCCACTTATCTCATCAACATCCAGCCTTCTTCTGCGCTTCAGGGCGCAATCCCTATTGAGCGTCTCTGTGGTCTCCTTCGACTACTCGCCGCCGTCTGCATTTGGTTGCGTTTGCTCGTTCTCCTCGCCCCTCGAGAACGCACCAAACCGATCGATCCATTGAGTGTGTCTTTTTGGGAGTGCAATGCGAGCACAAGGGCTATCGGTCTTTGGGATCTGTTGGTCGACGGATGCGGATTTCTCGGGATGTGACTTTCGGCGAGTCTCGTCCCTTCTACCCACGTCTGTCTCTCCTTGACTTCCTCTGTGGAGTCTCTGTATTTTTGACCTTTCGGATACACCTATCTCGTCTCCACATATTTCTCCTGTGGCCTCTCCGCCATTGTCGCCGCTGTTTCGTCTCCTGCGGCTCCTCGGGCTCCCCACTACACTCGTCTACACTCGTCGACCTCGTATTGAGGATCTTCGGATGAGCCCACTTCCCGATGTTTCATCTTCTTACGATGATTCATCTTCCCGATGGGCCGTCTTCACCTCGCTTCGCTCTCCGCGATCGCCGATCGATTCGCCCCCGCCTGTTTGCCTTTCTTTGGCGCGACTACTTGTGAGCTGCCTCCTACCAGATCTTTGTTACTCATCTGAGTGGCGGCATGCCATGGCCGAGGAGATTCTTGCCCTCGAGCGTCTTGGTACTTGGGATCTTGTTCCTTTTCCATCTCACTCTCGTCCCATCACATGTAAGTGGGTCTATAAGATTAAGACTCGCTCGATGGCTCTCTTGGCGCTATAAAGCGCGTCTTGTTGCTCGTGGCTTCCAGGCAGGAGCATGGTCGTGACTCTGACGAGACTTTTGCTCTGTGGCCCACATGACCCTTGTCGCACTCTTCTTTCGGTGGCGTCATTGCCATCGGTCTGCATTCTCAACTTGATGTCAAGAATGCCTTTCTTAATGGCGAGTTGCGTGAGGAGGTCTACATGCATCCGCCACAGGGTATTCATTCTGAGGGCATGGTGCATGCCGCCGTCGCTCTCTCTATGGCCTTAAGCAAGCCCCTCGTGCTGGTTTGGCGCTTCTCCTCTGTGGTCACTTCTTCTGGTTTTTCAGCAAGTGATCATGACCTAAGCTTTTGTCCACACTTCATCTCGTGGTCGGACTCTTCTTCTTACGTATGTTGATGATATGATCATTCACGGAGATGACTCAGTACATTGCCTTTGTCAAGGCTCGTCTTAGTGGCGGTTCCTTATGTCGGATCTTGGTCCTCTTCGTTACTTCCTTGGGATTGAGGTTACTTCCACTCGGATGGTTTCTTTATGTCCCAAGAGAAGTATATTCGAGAACTTCTTGATCGCGCCTCCCTCATTGATCAGTCTGTTGAGACTCCTATGGAGCTCAATGTTCACCTCAAACCCTCGATGGCGAGCCTCTTTACGATCCGACTACGCTATCGTCATCTTGTTGGGAGTCTTGTCTACCTTGTCATTACTCGTCCGGATATCACTTATCCGATTCACATTACGAGTCGGTTTGTTTTGCTCCCACTCGGTCCACTCTGACCACCTTCTTGAGTTCTGCGATACCTTCGTGGACTATCTCTCGCCGTCTCTTCTTTCCACGCTCCATTTCGTTCTGACTTCAGCTTATTCGGATGCTACTTGGGCGTGATCCCTCGATCGCGGTCTATCTCTCGCTTCTTGTGTTTTTCTTTGTGGTTCGCTTATTGCACGGAAGGCGAAGAAGCAGTGCGGTGTCCGTTCAGTCAGAGGTGAGTTGCGAGCTATGGCTCTCTTGGCAGAGAGAGATTACTTGCTACGGTGGTTACTTGAGGATTTTGGTGTTTACATTACTACAGACTCCTCTCTGTCGAGACAGATACATGTGCTATCGGTATTGCAGTGACCACGTGAAGCATGAGCTCACCAAGCATATTGGTGTTGATGCTTCCTTCATGAGGTCTTGTGTGCATGATCGGTGATTGCTCTTGATATGTGCCTTGAGCTTGGATAGCGGATTTCTTCACGAAGGCCCAGACTCGAGCACAGCACGGCTTCTACCTCTCCAAACTCAGTGTTGTTGATCCACCATGAGTTTGAGGGGGGGTGTTAGAGATATAGTTAGAGACTTGTGTTAGAGTAGGACTCTATTTGATTTGGTTTCCTTATCTGTAACATGCATATGTATATATACTGGCCAATTGGCCCCTGATAATACAAGCAACAATCATAACAAAATGCATTTCAGTTTTATTGACAATGGAAATATTCCAAGACCAAAACAGTTTTCTTGTTTACAAAAATAAATAAATAAATAAACAGCACAAAGCACTCAACTTTGTGTGGGAAACAAAAAAGCTTTTACGCCCTTTATCCCTACTGACCAGATGCATGAGGTCTGTTTATTTCCTAAGAAGATAATCAGATTAACAATTAACAGGCACCATGCTTGTCGATTGACTCTACGCCTCCTTACTTCATGCAAGCAACTCACTGTAGTAGCCTGCTGTTGAACAGACAAGGCTCTATGCTAATACGCTGACAAAGATGCACATGAAACTCATGTAAAAGTTCAAATAAACTAGAGCAGAAAGCTTCAGGTCATATATAACTTACAATTCTAGAACTGCTACTAGGACCAATCTTTACAACTGAATATGCTCGCACAAGTGAAGCCGCATTGCAAAAGATGAAGAGCACAGGATGATGCTTTGGATTCTTCTATCGATAACTTCTTTATATATAGCAAGACAGCCCACCCTCCAATGCAAACAACATGCAATATCTGATAGGTCGATATGCTAAGAAAAATAAACTGCAGTGAGCAGAAAAAAGAAATATAAATTGGCATATCATGCTACACGGTCATCAGCACAAACATAGGAATAAACATAATAATTTCAGTAATTTTACGAATGGTAAAATCAATCAGTATCAGTGTCATAAACATCATAAAATAAAGATCAAATGTTCTTAAATCACTCAACTGCCCTAAAATTTCAGAGGGTCTTACTTTTTTTTATTAGAAAAAAGATATAGCATAAAAAGCAAGTTATGGCTACCATTACCAGTGACTATCAAAGAAAGCTCTTAATGGGAGGATGAGGGTTCAGTGCAACATCATCAGTGATAGTGAAGCAGAAAGAGAAATATATTCCTGATAGATCATTTCCTTAAATAAAGAACACCATTAAATTGTGACTTCTGAATATTCTTGACAGTGGACCCAAGTGTCGACATATGCCGTTGGCGCAGCTCTAATGAGATACCACTTCAATCAACCGAATCACACGTAGAGAAATCGTGTAAAAGTACAGTAGGTGCAAACACCATAAATAAATTGCATATAAGAAACAGTGCCCTCGATCCCCTTGTACGGGAAAAGGGGGGTGTTTCGACCAGGTCTGCCTTATGGGTGATTATGTGCCAAAAAATAACTCTCTCTCTCTCTCTCTCTCTCTATATATATATATATATATATATATATATATATATAGAGAGAGAGAGAGAGAGAGAGACACACACACACCAGAAAGAGGTTTGCTCTGAGGCTATTATGATATTCAGAGTAAAAATACTATTAAGATATTTAAATTCAGAATAAATTCACACTAGGAAAAGATATAATAAAAGTAAATGAATATTAGGAAATTTGCTGATAAATAAAAGATATATTCACATATATATAAAACACAAATATGAAGAATGATATGAAATTATTATTCGGGTGAATAGTATTTAGATTACTATTTAAACAGTATTCGATTGGTAATTACTGTTTAGTGAATAGTATTTTATTGGTGTAGCACCCTGGCTATTCGGAAGCCAAAATGTTACCTAAACAATCTACATACAACCACAATGCGGAAGAATTTAATCTGAACTTCTATAATCAATCGAAGAGTTCAATGGTAATACTAGCATAACAAGAATAAAGAACGAATCCATCAGCATATAAACAATGAGAACTTCAGAGAAGCCACTAACAGCAATTACCAGAACTAAATAACAGGTAGTCTTAACCTTATTTATTACAATTCCTCATTTGACAACTGAAAGACATAATCGAACTTAACAAGGAAGATGAATAATGGTGAACTGAGTGAAATGTGCTTGACTAATCCCTTCCCACAAGGCCATCATCAACGTTCACCTAAATGAATACAGAAAGCAAGAATGAGTCGAAAATCAGCAAGTACCATACAAGATAAATCAAGCATAGAGTGGACAAGCCAACTCAATTGAAGTATGAACAATTCTTGAACACATACATGAATGAATGGAATGAATACATGAATGAATGGAATGAAAGGATGCATTGAAGGAATGGACTGCTCAACAGCTTATACCGGTATAACAAGTGACACACCCATCGGTGCTCACTTAAGCCCGTACTTAACAAAGTCCGGGGATCCAATCACCGTATGAAGAACGTTTCATACGGGTGTCCGAAATTGCCCACATTGGAGTGGTGGCCAACATTGCCCACATTGGAGTGGTGGGTCTTACGTGCCCATACTGGAATTGATGGGACTTACAATTTTCCACTTCCGTGGTCAACATGAAACAAATGCGTTAACGGAATGAACTTCATGCAATGAACTCTTATCACATCATAATGAAGAAATATACATGGCATACGAACATGAATAGCAAGACTAACAATTCATCCACACACAATCATCACCATTCATTATGATAAGATAAGGTACTTGCCTTCCGCGCTGTGACGTGTTAGGAGGCAACGAAGGTGCCCCTCCACTCACCGCTACACCGCCTACACAAATATTTATTCGAAATAAGGATAACAAGGTAAGACAAACTACAAGTGTCCTACCATAACCCTCTAACTATCCAACACAATCAACGGGTTCAAACTGACAATCTAACTAATCAGCCAGATTACAACCATACTGGGCAGCGGTACAATAAAAACCATAATTAAATATCTGTAACTCGGAATGACTTGAAACCAGTTCTCAATGAATCATAACGAACCAGGATACGAAACTCTAGTTTACGGGGTTCTCTGATTCGGCCAAAACAGTTGGCTAAACAGCCGTTGAAAACAACTGACAAACATCTGTCCAGATTACAGAACATCAATAGAGAAAATGTCATAACTTTCATTCTACTGATCCAATGGAGGTGATCTTTATCAACCTGGAATCATGGTGAAATTATCTTAAAAAACCGTTTTGGGTGGCCGTCCTGGATCTGACTCTAACTAGATCAAAACCGAGGAACAAACTGACAGTGCCCAATTCTCAGACAGACAGAACAACGCGCGGTTAAAATTCAATAACTTTTGATTGACAACTCTACAAATTGTGTTCTTTATCAACTTGGAAAGCTTACTGAATTCTCTACAACATTAATTTTGGGTAGCCTTTCTGATTCGGCCTCTAAATAATTCATAATGGCCAGAAAAGCAAACTGCCAAATCCCATCAACTCTCCTGAACAGTCGCACGAAAACGGTCATATCTCCTAAACCGTAACTCCAAATCAGATGATCTCGGTGCCTAAAAAAGCTAAGACCAAGGGCTACAACTTTCTAAGAGGTGGACAGATCAGAAAACATACGGAACTTACCCAAATCTGATGAACAAATCTGGCGCATGGGGAAGGAGAAAGTGACGCACGACAGGGAGGAGGTTGGCGGCTCCAAGTGGGGGAAAGGGGGAAAGGGGAAGGGGGAAGGGGGTTTAGGGTTTTTGGGGAAGGTCATCCCCCCTTTGGCCGGCCCCCTCTTGGGCCACATGGGCCGTGGCCCAATGCCCAGGTTGTCGGGAATTCGCGGAAACCCCCTTGAGATCATTGAAAATTGTAATCCCTGTTTAACTCTTTCTCCTGAATACTCTCCTATTCGCCCGAATAAGTTTCGGGGTATTACAATTGGTATGGGTCGTATTCTAGTTACTGTTTGGTGAATAGTATTAGGTGAATAGTGAATAGTATTATGTGAATAGTATTCAAGTGAACATTATTATGAAATTTTAATTTTTTACCAGGATCTTGCGGGTTGGCGAAACCAATATTATAGCCGGTTGTGCAGCAGTGATTGTGTTGTCCTACTCGGTACTCACCATATATATTGCTAATTTGCTTCAGAAGTAACTAATCTTTCCCTAGACGTTCCTAGTCATAATCATATAAGGAAATTTTATATCGTCACCCCAGACAGTTCCATCCGAATGGAACACTTCTCTACGGCCTCATGTTCACACCACCTTAACTTTGAGGGGGAATTTACAGAACCACCGATTATCGAGGTTTCTCCTATAGGGTCCTTATCATAAAATATTTCCTCATATATGAGTATGCTAAAGAAAGTCTGATGGATTTTCAAAGAAGAACTACTTCATTTCCACAAATATAGCATACATATAGTTTTCCCTTTCGGGAAACCCGACTACTAACACAAATACAAAACTTACCTTGTACTAATAATATTACACACTTGGATGAAATATTTTACAGTGGAGCTCTCTCTCTTACTATTAGGGAGAAAGATTTGGCTTAGTGGCTAATTATATAAGCTTATTTAGTGGCTAATTATGGCTTAGGAGTAGGTAAACATCGCTATCGCGATTAGGATTCTATGAAAGCTATGTTTTTGTGGTTTTCTTCTACTGACTATGATGCTTTATGTGTGTTGAGCTTCTGATGGTTGTTGCTTGATGCTTCTATGCTGATGCTTCGATTTGTTGCTCAATGCTTCGATCGCCTTCTCTTCTCTTCCTTTTATAAGAGCGGGATGAGCTTTGAGGAGGCTTCTTCCCGACTCTTTTTCTTTTAAATTCAACTGGCTAGTCGTAGGCTTTGATTGCTTCAGGATAGGGATGCACACGTGTATATACTTTTTGAAAAGGTTATGCCACGATGCATTCTTCTGGTGTCTTCAAGTGTCTCTTTTGACCAGGCAATATTCCTTCTGCAATAGTAAATAGTACTTCGTGATTGTCCTTGAGAATATTCTTCTTGTCGGAGATGATTCGTAGTAATAACTCTTGCTGTCGTCATCCATATTTGTTCATGCAGCGGTTGTTTCTTTATTGCTGATATTTAGTTGGTAATATTTATTCAGATGTATGTATGATGATTATTCAAGTGTATGTATGAGCCGGATATATTCTTCTGGTGTATGTACGCTGGCTTTCAATATATTCTTTATTTTGGATTTTGCCCATGTCTGGCAATATCCATAGTATCTATGTCTGACAATGATATTTCAAATTTATCACCAATTATTCTTTTCATATCTTTAAACTTGTCATTTATTTCCTTTCTTAATTCTTTTAAAATATCTTCTTTCATATCATTTTTCCATTGTGGAGATATATTCTCAAAATTTTCATGTATCTTCAAATGTATATATGATTCGTCTAAGGGATTTGTCCCTTTGACCAAACATTCTTTATATGAACATTTTTTGATGTCTCTTCTATATTTACCAAGGATAAGGATTCGAGGTTTTCTTATTTTTTGCCATCTTATATTTCTGAATATATTCTTTAGTAGCTGGCTCCATATAATAATTTATTCATATTATTTTTCTAGCTTGAGTTAATGCTTCATCGATATTTGCATATTTCTTCCAGGATATTCCTCTTGAAAGTTTTGAATCTATTTTTTGGGCCATAATTTCTTGAAACGATATATATATTCCTGGTAATTTTCCTTCAAATACCACATATTAGGGTTTTAATTCTATAATTTCAGGATTATCTGAAATATGTATTGCTTTGCTTGACATATGGAAATATTCTGCAAGACTATTTAATATTGATAGCATATACCCTTTATCTTCATGCTTATTATTTTATTGGTACCAGAAATAATCCAATATGCATTCTTGTATTTCATCAATAATTATATGATCCTTTGGTTTGAATTTATATGTATTTGGTGGAAATATTTTGAGCTTATTTTCAGCTCCAAATTTGAAGGGTTCAATTCCATTATAATTCATTGATCTCTTCATACCTGCAAGCAAAATAACAAGTCATGCAATTTTATCTTAACACTTCATCGATATTTCTTCAAATATTTGGGTATCTTTGAACCATCCTTTTATGTCTGATTTGATCTTATTGGATACAAATGATTGTAACCCGATACAACCTATACTAGAATTATAATATTCTTCTTATATATGCACTAACTCAATTTCTATTTTATTTCAAGGGGCATATTGATAATTTCAACTTTGAAGTTTCGACACACACTTATGCGGAGTTATAAAGTTGGCACGTGGAGGTGTCTCACCATGCTTTCGTAATTCTGGGATATATGTAATATTATTTTGATATGGAATAAATGTGATTCCGTGTTCATGTATAATTGTGGTTTGTAATGAATATAGTAAGAATCTAAGACCAATTATCATATCTTCATTTATCATTGATAAATCTCTTACTGTAATTTCATCTATTATATATTTTTTGTCAATTATGTCTACTTCAATATTATATGCTAAATGGCTATGGATCTTTCTAATTCCTGACATATCTATAGATATTTCTGCTTTATTATCATCTATTGTCTGAATTATTTCTGGATAATTTGTAAAGTATTTATTGTATATAATATTTTTTGTACAACCTGTATCTACTAAGGCTAATATTTTATAGGTAATATTTGGTTTTAGCTTTACCTTTACTGGAATTCTTATTCTAATATATGTTTAAAAGGTAATTTAACTATATATTTGTTACCCAAATTAGTTATAGAATCTTTTAACTGAATCATTTGTCGGACCCGGATTTCTTAATCCAGAATCCTCTGTGATTATCTCGCTACTCCCTGGATCAGTAAATAGCGCTCACAGTATACATCGCTGAATCATTTCATACACATCGTTGACCGATTCAACATAATATTACATTCATCAGAGTTTAAATAGACCACGTCGGGTCGAGTTTATAGCAGGGGCGAACAGGCCAAATAAGTTCATTACATAAAATTCAGAGACAAGCACGAAAGCAAAAGGGGCAACACGACTCCCCATAGGCAAGCGACTGTGGTACTTTGGTACAACCGATATTAGCCAAGGACTTGGCTAATATTGGCCGCACGCAAGTACCGACGTAGCCAGCTAAACTGTGGCAAGTCTTAACATACAAAAGTAACTACTCCTTGTCTTGGTCTTGACCGTCGAATCCTTAGTCCTCGTAGTAGGCGTAGGCGTCCTGCTCAGCGAATTTTGGGGGTTTGGGGGGAAAGAGCGAGAGTGAGCACAACTACTGTGCTCGCGAGCCAACACAACAGGTGCAATAGTAAATATGCAAGGCTAAACAACGATGGCTCGGGTTCTTTTATTTGCGCAAAGCAACATTTTTAATTATCTTAAGTACAAAATTCCTATGACTTAGCATTTTAAACAAATTTAATTTGTTAAAGAAAGTAATTGCAATATTAAATAACAATAGAGATTCCCTTCATCGGAGACTCTACAAATGCTTAATTTGATTGGAGCTACCTCCGTACATTAACCACACTTGATACGACGATCCGGAAAAACACCAAACCTCAGGCTAGATGAGCCGACCTGGTTTTCATACCACCCACAAAGGTTTTTGAAATAGAACTAACTCAAGTTAAGTTCCCATGTCCGCCTATGACTGTAGGCGCGGCTGTTTAAACAGTTTTGACTCTGCGGAGTTTGTACACTATACCCACAAGCGACAATCATACCCATTATCCCACATGATTCTGTAGTCATGTAGTTGAGCGATCGTAATAGTAACATTTCGAACTACCTTGCCCCTTCCGTCATCTCACCCATATGGGGTTACGCCCATACGTTGTGCGGGATGTTCACCTCAACGACTGGGGTAGTTGAACACGGAGTCAACCTACCCCTCAGCGACTGGCAAACTTCACCTTTCCTCGGTGTCCCTTTCAAGTTGGAACGCATCCTGCCACTTGCACATTCCCTCTCTCCCACCATGCGAGATGACATTCAGAGTTTGATAATTTTACTAAGCCAAGTTGCACTTTGCAGACCTGTGGTTGTACTTGTTTTACACAGGAGGTCATGACAAGATTAAGTCCTTAATCCATCCAGGCGGTTCATACCACATACCAATCACTCTCGTGCACGACGGCACCCACCACTCCTACCATCCGTCCAGATGTGGTATTAGCAAGTTTTAGGGTTTTGGAGAAGTGTAAAACAAATTAGCTTAACCGATTCAGCCATTTACCCCAATGACTGCTCAAAACAATCTTTATACTTAAAGGATGGTGATTGGGGTGATTAGCACCCCGGTACTCAAGCAAGGCTAGCATGGCACTTGAGTACAGACTATAACTAATAGGTTACCATATAATTACTAGGGTGATAAGGATCAGGGGATTCAATTATCAAGGACAAGGATAATATTTACTTAATAATCAAGTTGGTATTTAACTACCTTAGGGTCATTTAACATACATTTGCATAACAATTTAAAGCATGCAATTTGCTATTTTAAAAGAACATAATTTGCATAAAATGTAGGTTCAACATGATCAAAGTGTTGACTCACCTGAGTCAAAGGCTAGGGGGTCTTGGAAGTCTTGAGCTTGGTCGTAGTGGGAACCTCCGGCTTCTTCGAACTCTACTCCGACAATCGCACCGGAAATAAAAAGACAAGCAAACAAGATAAATAAATAAAAAATCCATAATAAATGTACTCCAAAATTAATCAAACTAGTACCCAAATATAGGTTTTGAAATTACAAATTTTTGGCACAAGTTTCATAATTTTTGGAGTTATGATGAAAAAGATATGGATTTTTGAAACTTTATAAAGAATTTTCAGTTAAACAGAAAATTAGAAAAAGCTGAAAAATTGACGTGCTGACACGTGGCCCCCGGTGCACGCTACAGTGCGTGGACCGAGTCCACGAACGGACGCAGCGAGCCCACGACACAGTGACATGTTGGCCCCACCTGTCAGCCGCACGGCCACTGTGGGTGGGGCCCACCCGTCAGTGTCGGCGTGGCGCGGGTAAAAGGCGAGACGACGCGTTCGGCGCTGAGGAGACGAGGGGGTGGGGAGAAAAGTGGGGGTGGGGGAGAAAGGGGGGAGAGAGGGGAGGGGAGAAAGCGCCTGGCGGTGCGGGAGGAGGGAGAGAGGCGCCTGGCGGTGGCGGTGTGGGAGGAGGGAGAGGAGGGAGCGGCGACTCGGGAACGGGCGGAGGCGGCGGAGCCGACGGAGGCGGCACGCTCGGGAGTGGAGGTGAAGGGAGGAGGCGGTTGCGACGGGGAGAAGATGAAGAGGCGGGGGCGGAGGAGATGAAGAGGTGGGGCTGTCTTAAATAGCCAGGGGGGAGAGAAGGAGGCGGGCGGCGCGGCAAAGAAAGATCTGGCGAGGCGCGCGCAGCAGAGGACGTCTGCGCAACACGGTGGCGTTAGCGGGAGGGAGCGGTTGCGCGAGGGAATCCGGCGGCGTGCGCGAAGATCGGGCGAGCCGACACGGAGCGAAACCGGGCAAGGCGCGGCGGCGCTTGTGTCAGCCCCAGGCGCGAGCGACGCTGACGCAGGCGGCGCCGGGTCCGGGCGAGGATGATGGACCCGAAGGTCCTTTTTTGTTGGCCCGATCTTTCGATGAGAACACCTTATGAAGATCGCGGATCGTCCTCAAGCGCAACATCAATTGCAGTAGCGTCTCTACGCTATCCACACGTCCAGGGAAGGAACAACTGTACGTCGGTGTGCTAGCATCAAGTCACACGACAGAGCTCTCAGGAAGATGGCAGCTAGGGTTTCGGTGGAGCAACTTACGTCAACTTGTATATCCTCTATAACCCAATAGCCTCAAGCATCTCCTTATAAAGTGCCTATGACGGATCCTATCCGAACACGTTTTGTTCCAACCCGTTAAGTGTGTGACACGTTAGGTTTATGTGTAGTCAGTTGTGGCTCTAAAACCCTTTTCGACCATGAGTCGTTAGCGATTCCTAGCAGGACATAACAATTCCCGAACACACACAAATTATTTCGGACGAACCTTAATGCAATATGATCTATGACCAGGTCCTCATCACTTACGACCAGTTCGTATTTGATCACGACCAGTTCGTAACTCCTTACAACCAGGTTATGACCACTCTGTGATTATGTTCGACCAGTCAACGACCAGCTCGTATCTCCATACGACCAGTCCGTAACTGATTGAACTAAACGACCTACTCGTGTATTCTCCATACGACCAGTCCGTAACTGATTGAACTAAGCGACCAGCCCAATGATTCATTCAAGGAGCATAATAACACTTATTCAATAACATATAAACATAAACGTGATATTGTCATCTCTATGATTGCCTCTAGGGTATATCACCAACAGTCTCCCAATTGCACTAGAGTCAATCATATAGGTATCTTATACCCATTGCTCTTGTGTGCGCCTCATGCTTAGGCTGAGGGAGAGACTTTGTCAATGGATCAGCAATATTCAAATCCGTGTGCACTTTGCATATCTTCACATCACCTCTTTCAACGATCTCACGAATAATGTGGTATCATCGAAGTATGTGTTTGGACTTTTCATGCGATCTAGGCTCCTTAGCTTGTGCAATGGCTCGACTATTATCACAATAGAGATCTATTGGACTGGGAGCACTCAAAACCACACCCAGTTCATTAATGAACTTTCTAATCCACACATCCACACATCCTCTTTTGCAGCTTTCGAAGATGCAATGTACTTAGCCTCTGTTGTAAAATCAGCAACCGTTCCTTGCTTGGAACTTTTCCAGCTCACTGCTCCTCCATTCAAACAAAACACAAACCCTGATTGCGATATGAAATCATCTTTGTCAGTTTGGAAGCTTGCATCGGTGTAACCATTTACGACCAGCTCTTCCTCACCCCCGTAAACAAGGAATGTATCCTTAGCCCTTCTCAAGTACTTAAGGATATTCTTGACTGCTATCCAGTGACCTTCACCTAGATCCGACTGATATCTGCTCGTAACACTTAGAGCATATGACACATCTGGTCGTGTACATAGTATGACATACATGATAGATCCAATGGTCGAAGCATATAGAATTCTACTCATTTTGCCTCACTCATCAATGGTCGTAGGACACTGACTCTTGTTAAGATTAATATCATGTGCCATGAGCAAGAAACCTTTCTTGGAATCTTGCAAGTTGAACCGTTTCAACACCTTGTCTATGTACATATCCTGGCTTAATCCAATTAGCATTTTAGATCTATCTCTATAGATCCTTATACCAAGAATATACGCTGTATCTCCTAAATCTTTCATTGAGAAACTATTTCTTAATGAAGTTTTAACAGATTCAAACATTGGAATATCATTTTCGACCAGTAGTATGCCATCCACATACAAGATTAGAAACACAAGCTTGCTCCCACTAACCTTCTTGTAAACACAAAGTTCTTCTTCGGTCTTGATGAAATCAAACCCTTTGACCACTTCATCAAAACGAATGTTCCAACACCGAGATGCTTGTTTCAATCCATAAATGGATTTATTAAGCTTGCCTACCTTTCTAGCTTCCTTTGGACTGAGAAAACCCTCAGGCTGTGTCATGTACACATCCTCACTTAGGTTTCCATTTAGGAAAGCCATTTTGACATCCATTTGCCATATTTCATAATCAAAATATGCAACAATAGCTAGAATGATCCGGATAGACTTAAATATAGCGACAGGAGAGAAGATTTCATCATAATCAACACCTTGAATTTGTTTAAAACCCTTTCCGATCAGTCGTGCCTTATGATTGTGAAAATTTTCATTCATATCTATCTTTTTCTTAAAAATCCACTTGCACTCAATGGTCTTAACACTATCAGTGCATCAATCAAGTTCCAAACTTGATTATCATACATGGACTTTATTTCAGATCTCATGGTTTCAAGCCATGACTCAAGTCTGGGTCCACCATTGCTTCCTCATAAGTCTTATGCACATCATTATTCAATAATAATACGTCATGCCCATACTTTATGGGCATTTGATGTGGCATTTTTGAAATACGTGGGGCTGATGTCTCATCTACAGGTTTAACAACATTTTGTTCATCCTGTAGAGGATCAGTAGGGGTTGAAATATTTTCAGCTGGTTCCCGAATTTCTTCGAGGTGCATCTTGCTCCCACAGACTCCTTTGGAAAGAAACTCTTTCTCCAAGAAGACACTATTACGGGCTACAAACACTTTGTTATCAACCCGACTATAAAAATAATATCATTTAGTTTCCTTATGATACCCCACAAAGAAGCACTTATCGGACTTGGGTGTGAGCTTGTCAAACGTCAAACGTTTCACATAAACCTCACAACCCCACACCCTGAGAAAAGACAATCCAGAACTCTTCTCGGTCTATATTTCATATGAATTCTTCTCAACAATTTTTGACGTGACCCTATTTAAAGTGAAAGCCGATGTTTCTAGAGTATATCCCCAGAATTGCAATAGAAGATCAGATTAGCTCATCATTGACCGAACCATGTCTAACAATGTTCGGTTCCGTTGTTCCGACACTCCATTCCATTGAGGTGTCCTCAGCAAAGTAAGTGTGGAATAATTCCACACTTCTTTAGATGATTACAAAACTCATGGCTCAAATATTCACCTCCACGATCAGATCGTAGACATTTGATTATCTTGCCAAGTTGATTTTGCACTTCATTATGAAATTATTTGAACTTTTCAAAGGATTCCGACTTATGCCTCATCAAATAGACATAGCCATATCTACTGAAATTATCAGTAAAAGTTATGAAGTAATGAAAACCACCTCTGATCGGAGTGCTCATTGGTCCACATACATCCGAATGTATTATGACCAGTAGATTACTCACCCTCTCACCTTTGATTGTGAAGGGTGCCTTTGTCATCTTGCCAAGTAAACAAGATTCACATGTTTCAAATGATTCAAAATTAAATGAGTTTAGAATACCATCTTTATGGAGCTTCATCATGTGCTTCTCATTTATATGACCTAGACGATAATACCAAATAAAAGTGCGTTTCTCAACATTAGGTTGAAGTCTCTTAGCATTAATGTTATAAATGGTCTCATCCTCAAGATTCAAAATATACAGTCCATTTACCAATGGAGTATGACCATAAAGCATATCTTCAAAATAAATTGAACAACAATTGTTCTTTATTCTGAACTCATAACCTTTTGCACCTAAACAAGAAGCAGAAATAATATTTTTGCTTAAGGCTGGAACATAATAACAATTATTTAGTTCCATAACTAATCCTGAGGGTAAAGCTAATGGTAAAGTGAAAATAGCTAATGCAACAACTCTTGCTCCATTGCCCACACGAAGATCAACATCTCCTCTTGCCAAGCTTCTACTCCTTATCTGTGAGGACCCCCGGGTTAATCCCGTAAGATCGAGGTAATCACGATCTTAAGGAAGTAACTCTGGGCCTCAAGTAAATGAATTCCAAGTTAACTTCACCTAAGTGACGGCCCAACCGAAACTAGAGCCCCGATGATCTTCCGCCTCCATGGGATCCTCGGTGCTAGAAAAGGTGGGAGGATTGGTTCGCTGAAAATCAGCGAGCCCCCCACGTGTCCTGGATGCTCCCGCTCCCCTGATGTGACGGGAGCAGGAGAGGTGTTGCGAGCAATGGCTTCGAGAATCCGCGTTTGATCCATGCGGTTCCTATCATTTTGAGCCAACACCTCTGCCATCGTGGGAGGTTGTGGAAGCACTTCTTCCAAATGGTCATTTTGCCGATTTTGTCGGCGAGGGGGCTCGTTAACCCCTCCCTGGGCGTAGAGCTCATCAATAGAGCGAGCCCGAGGGGGTGGCAACCCTTCCTCTTGTTGTTGTGCTCTCGAACGCGTGTTAGGCCCTATCATCCTGAGGTGACAAGGAGAGTTAGAGAAAAAGGCTAGGGTACTTCCTTTTTAAAGGAGACACAATTTAGGGACCACAAGCATATCATAACTAATTATTCATGCAAGATGGTAAATAATGCACATAAACTTAAGACCAAATGGGGGTACAAAGGCACTAGGGCCAGTACAAAATCCAATACTTAAGTCGTAGTTTTCCAGAATAATTACATCCATGTAGGCCCGTAGGCAAATGGTAACTGCCTAAACAAAAGTCTTTGCGAAAGAAAACATTTGGTTCAACCACTACTAACCGATCGCACAAATAGAAGGATACATACCTGCTGGACACACGTACGGACAGCGAGCGCACTACTCTAACACTCTATCTATTTTCCCGATCGAAATTCACCAGAAACTCATCCAGAAGGTGATACCCAGGGGATCCCGTATCGTCAGGGTCAAGTGGATTGGTGAGGCGTAGAGGGGATCCTATGATGCATCCTTCCATTGGTTCCGACCTTTGAGTGCGGGGAAAACCCACCGACATGCGAGCCTGACGCTGTTGTCCATGATTGGGAACTTGCCCTCCTATTTCAGGAAGACGGTACTCCGATGGCGCAGAGGCATATGGGGAGATCTCGTTTTCCCCATAAAGCACATGTCGGGCTACAAGCCCCATATTGCATAGGGGTTGTAGATGCTCCTGAGCTACGAGGAGACGACGTCGTGTCTCCCAAAGCTCATGTATGACGCATCGGCGCATTTGGTCCGTGATGCGAACCAACCTTGCGAGTTGCCGAACATGGGGATCCTCCCCGTACTGAATTCCGGCGAAGGTGTTCACCTTCATGCCATGTGCTTGCATAGGGAAGTGGTCGTATGGTGGTGAAACAACTCCGTCAAGTCATAACGAAGACGACTCATGGCCATACGAGCCACCTCTTGCACAGCCATGGCCTCGGAAGTGCCACGAGCCTGGAAGCAGTACGGAATACTCCCCGTAACTTGTCTTGCAACGAGATGGATCACAGCCCGGTAGTCTTCCATTCCGGGTCCTAGATCTCGATGGTAGATGAAGTATACGGGTTGGTACGTGAAGTTCGCCCTCCACATCATATCTCGAAGAAGTGTCGGGTACCCATCCATATCTTCAGCTTGAGTCTCTCTGACCAGATACTGATGACTCATCTAGAGACAAGAATAGCCAAGGTAAGTTAGTTTTGCAAATCAAATGAGAGTAAGGTGAGGAATGAAACTAAGATGGATGAGGAATAAAAGATATTCTTACTTATCCTTAGGAAATAATTTGATAGTCTAAAATATTTTGACCCAAGAGGCTTACTAACACTAACGCCCGTGCTATTTCTAACCTACAGTCAGTATGGCTCTGATACCAACGCTGTGAGGACCCCCGGGTTAATCCCGTAAGATCGAGGTAATCACGATCTTAAGGAAGTAGCTCTGGGCCTCAAGTAAATGAATTCCAAGTTAACTCCACCTAAGTGGCTGCCCAACGGAAACTAGAGCCCCGATGATCATGCGCGCCGCTCCTCTGCGAGCACGCATGATGACCGATTCTCCAACGGTTCGAGCACACATTTAAATAAGTTAAAAGGGAATTCATCACAGCGAGAATGAGACCACGTTGGCTCCCAAGATCAGCGACCAACGTGCCCTCAACTCACCTTCAACATGGGTCGCATCCATACAACATTCATACATTAAAGGCTTAAAAGACATACATCGATAATAGTCAAGTTTACAGCTATTACAAGTGGCCGACCGACCAAATTCAAATAAGATTATAAAGTAACAGCGGAAGCATTATAAATAAACCAAAAGACCAGCATGGTATGCCCATAACCCCTGACAACCGACTGGGGTTAAAAGATAGTATTACTCGTCAGTGCCGCCTAAATCGGCACTACCGAGCTCAACGGGCTCAAAATCGTCCTCACCTGAAAAGAAAAAACAAAAAGGCGAGCCAACATCTGTCTGAGTACAAGTGCACTCGCATGTCTTACACAAAGAAAAATTTAGTTATGCATATTGAGCAATCAAAGGATAGCAGTAGTGGCTTAGTTTTGCAGAAAAACGCAACATCTTACATTCCTAGACCATCTAGTTTTCAAAGCCAAGTGTAAATCATTTAGTTAAAAGAAAGTTTCACAAGACATACGTAATAATATAAATCAATCAATACCAACGTGGCTGTCCACTTTGATAAACTAAAGTACACGAACGTCCCATTCGTGCCGTAACCATTTGTAACCTTGTCAACTTTTAATTTTCAAGTCTAACAATGAAGCATACTTAAACCAAGTGTTGTCCATAACCGTGGACACGACTATTTGAATATATTATCTCTGCAGAGGTGTACTACTTTACCCACATGACCCGACTAGCCCGTAAGCCTCCGGATGCCTCTGGAAAATAGCATACTTCCTTAGGTATGCCGGCCGAGGAAAATCGAGATACAATCATTTTTAGCAAGAAGATCCTATTGAGTCAGACCACCCATGTGAGACGAATCCCAACTTAGACATGAGCATGTAGCACACGCTAAGCGGGCACACATGTTATGCCGAAGGGGTCAGTGTGAGGTAGTTAGTATGTTGTTTTTCCTCAACATAAGTAATCGTGCTCATTAAGCACAATATATATCACACAGGGTTCCTAAGGAACATAGGATTTCACGGTCTCTATGTCCTCACACCACCTGCGGTCCAAACTAATAACATCCTCCCCTTACTTAACCGTACGGTACCCATATCCCACATGTGATAGTACGCTCGGTACTTGGAGTGTAACATCCATGGCTCGGTCCTTAATGGTCCAGACAAGACAACCACAAACCCGAGTCTCGTGCATAACAGCACCCACACTACAACCACTTGTTCGGACCAAAAACCATTTAGCATAACTAAAATTTAACTCATTAACCAGATGTAACAATCTGGACAAAAATAAAAGTAAGAGTTGTTATGTGTTTCCCACAATTGACGGCTAGTCCCGTCAATCGCCCTACTGCGTTATCTAGACCCGCAATGGGTAAGCATTCAACACAAGAAAATCTTATCATCACAAACATCTACCTTAAGCATATGTATATGGGTAATATCAAGGATAACCAGCAAGTATGGGATATAACTAATCTACTCACAACATAACGGTATACCGAAAATAGCATGCATGCAATATCATTGCATTTCAAACACTAGTGTAATAAAACTGGGATCAATATGATGCAAAAGAAAGTTCAAATGATGCTTGACTTCCTGGAAGAGTAGTTGTTCACTCTCGGTGGCGTAAGAATCTACGTTGATTTTGTCGGTATCTAAAGAACGAAAATATCGATAAACATCGAGAAAATGCATAAAATTCAAGATGCTAAAAAGGTCTAATATTTATACAGTGGTTATATGCTGATTTTAGATGAATTTAGGGCAAGAATTATTCCATTTGCATTTAGCATGTGAAAGTTATGGCCGTTTGAATTTTGTATGTCCTGAAAATACATTTTATTTAATTTAGAGTTTTGGCAAAAATTTGTAGAGCAGTGATGAGACCAATGATTACATAGATAAATAGAGCACATTATTATGAGTCCACTGCAAATTGGTTCACCTCATAAGGAGCTTCTATGCAAAAGTTATGAATTTTCAAAGTTATAATAATTTTTCTATTGTAAAGATAATCCATTAAATGCTCATTTTCCAAAACTATATTCTCCGCCGCAGAGAAAAATGTGCAACTTATTTTGAAATAAAGTTCATCAAAAATAAAAATTATCAGCATTGGTTTCATCCAAAATGGAGTTAACATGAAATAGTTATGCATTTATGAAGTTAATCATATTTTTCAGTTTATAAATAAATACATTCTGATTTTATTAAAAAGGATCTATACTTTTCTTACCGAGGCTCACCTAGCCACTGCTACTGACATGTGGGACCAGCCATAGTGCCATTTCTTATTTACCCACGGGGATTCTATTTCCCAATCGACAAGTAGGGCCTCTGTCGATGATTTCGGTCTCTTGCCTGATGTGTGGACCGCGAGTCCACGGCCGGCTCACAGCACAGTGAATGTGCGTTTAAGTGGCCAGGCCCACCTGTCAGCCGCAGTTTAACCATCCCGTTTTCTGTGCATGGGACCCACAAGTAATGGACTCATTTATACTTTAAGATAGCCATTAAAAACTTAACTCAATCATTAGCAGTTAAAGACGTTGATTAGCCTTAATGGTGTTGCTACAGTTGTCGGATGCGTCCGACAATGCGCCCGTGAGATTGCCCGGCGGCTCGCGGCGCTACGCGCCACGGCGGAGCCGGCTAGGGCTAGAACAGATGTGCAATAGTAACACGCTTCTAGGGGTGGTGGTGGCGACCCTTGAGGTGGCCTGTGTCGGCGGCTCATCGGAGAGGAGCGGCGGCAACAATACGGCAAAAGTGTAGCAGCTAGTTAACACTCAGCAGCAGTTCAAACGCGGGTGCCTGAACATCTAGGGACTACTGGGGAGCTACCTGAGTGTTGGAGAGAAGAGTGGATGGCCGGAGCTAGCTTGACGTTGACAATGGTCGAGGCGGCGGTGCGACTCAACGTGAAGTGGAAACCCTGTGAAGAACTAGAGCGAGTGAAGGCTCGGGATAACACAAGACCATTAGAGAATGCTGAGGAAGCAAGCAATCGGATAATGGCTTACCGGAGCAAGGTGGGAGCCGAAGAGTTTGGATTTTGGCTGATTTGGTTCAACTCTCAAATGCACGGGTTCCTGGCGTGCATTGCACAAATTAGTTTAGGGGAACTCATACTCGAGCTCAAAGACAAGATATGACACACTTCCGAGAGTAAATAGCTCACCGGACACAAGAATGACAAAGGTTGGCACGGCGAAGGCCTTCGGTGCACGCTCCAGAGTCGAGTAAGATCCGTAGGCGTTCCAGAAGCTACAAACGAAACCAAAACGGGGCTTAGCGAAAATGGAAATGGCACTGAAGGAGGAGACTCAGAGAACCGGAGGCGAGGAATTTATCGGAGAACTGAGCTCACACGAGCTTCCCTCTCCTCGACGGCCGGAGGAGAAATGCGGGAAAAGCGAGAGCAGGGAGGCAGGTTAAAGATGGCAACTGGACGGAGGAGAGGCGGCGTTAGCTAGGGAAGCTTGGGGACTGGTCAGTTTGGGCGGTGCGGTCACGCGGTGACGACATGCATCAGAGTTAAGCGGGCGCGTGGCGAACAGCGTCTGAGTGCGAGTGACAGCGGAGGAAGACGAGTCTCACATGCGGGCCCTAGTGGCAGAGAGTGAGAGGGGAGGAGCGAGCGGGCGCGCGCGCGAGGAGATTAGTCGTTGGATCTGGATTGGATGGTCAGCACCCGAGGGGGTTCGGCCGGAACAGCTCGTCAAGTGGCTCGGTCGGGTTACTGTGTATTGGATTCGAGCCCGAGGAATAGTATTACATTTGACTGATTTCAAATCTATTTCTCCGAGTTTGACCAGCCCCTAAAATAAAGCAAATAAATTCATAAAAATATGAAAATAATCAAGGGGTTCCTGGGGTAACCAAGTACCCATATAACTTTGGAAAACCCACTGTTCAAGATTTATTTGGTATAATTTAAATTCACAAAAACATAGGTGATTAGTTGAGTTTGAGTTTTATGTGGTTCATATTGGGTTCCAAAAATTTGGAAACAATTATATTAATTCAAGATAATTAATATAGTATTTGAATAAGTTTATTCCAGAGGATGTTCATATGTTTATGTTACTATTTTCTTTATGTTTTGTTTTTGTTAAGTGTATGTTTAAACATTTGGATAAGATTTTCCTAGTACAAAGTATAATGCAAATGCTTGAAAATATGATGCATGCTAATGAGATGCATAGTAATCCTCTTTTTTAAATTGGGGATGTGACATTATCAGTCCCTGCATCAAATTGCAAATATGAGCAACCGATCCAGTATCAAATACCCAAAAACTAGTCGAAGAAGCGGCAAGATTAATTTGTATAACATTTATACCTGAACTGGAAGTCTTACTTCATTTGTTCTTTTTTGTTTCTGCTATGTATTTCTTGCAATTTCTCTTCCAATGCCCAGTTTCATAACAATGGTAACATTCTGTGTCAGGCTTAGGACCCAGTTTAAGCTTCTTAAGCTTAGCCTTGAGACTCTCGATCCCATCTTGAGTCTTTCCTTTGCCCTTTCCCTTTCCCGACTTACCCTTCTTCGTGAAGGTTGTAGTCTCTTGAACCATCATCACATGATTGGAACTTTTTTTGATGCTCTCCTCAGCACCTTTAAGCATGCCATGCAACTCGGTTATTGATTTCTCCATGCTATTCATATGAAAATTCAATATGACAAACTCAAAGCTTGCATGGAGCGATTGGAGAATCACATCAGTAGCTTTTCCAAGCTCTCAATGAGACTAATCATTTTGATCACATGAGGACTGACCAGGTTACATTCTGACCGCCTACAAGAAAACAATGGCTTAGAGGTGTTAAACCTCTTTGCCCTTGCTTGATCCTGAAACACACCCTTCAGACTCACAATCATATTGTAAGCATATGTGGTCTCATATTGCTTTTGAAGCTCATAGTTCATGGTTGCAAGCATTAGACAGTACACATCTACTACTTCATTGCAATGCTTCTCATAAGCATTCTTTTCAGCACGAGGAGCATCGGCACTTGGTTCCTCGGGATAGGGACTCTCTAGAATATATTCATTCTTTTCTTGTTTGAGAACAATTCTCGGATTACGAAACCAATCAATGAAGTTAGTTCCATTCAGCTTTTCTTTCTCAAGAATAGATCGCAAATTAAAGGTAGGTACGGAAGAAGTAGTAGGTGCCATGATCTACAACAAAATATGCAAAAAAAAATCACCACTATATTTATGTAAGATCTTGTATTAGACACTCATGTTGGTGGTTATATTCGACTAGTCTACGACCAGATCGTATCACCATACGACTAGTCCGGACCTGGTCGTATCTCTATACGACTAATCCGTATTTGGTCATATCTCCATACGACCAGTCCAAACCTGGTCGAACTTAATCAACAACATTCAATGAAAGATACTCCCACTATAAACCATGTTTCCCTCTAACATCATATAGTGAGATCAAGATCCAGAAATCATTAAGTCCTAATGAGATTTGGCACCACTGCTAGAAACTTAGTGATTTTAGGTAAGTAACCCTTTGCTAATCATATCACATATGACTCTTGTTTGTTGGGTGGCATCTCTATGCCCCGGTGACCAACACCATGCCCCAAGGCCCAAAACTATTTTGATAACCTTGTCAAGTTAAACTAATACTATGCATGTGGGTGTCCGATACCCACCCCATCTTATTAAGATAGTAAATGGCACCCTACTTTGGTAGACCTGCCAATTAACGATCAAAATTGTGATGGTCGCAGCAATTGGAAAGGCATCAAATTAACTTAATTTTTCTCGAGGGATACTACTGTCGGACCCGGATTTTCTAATCTCGAATCCTCTGTGAATACACTGTGCTATTCCCTAGATCAGTAGATAGCACTCACAGATACATCACTGAATCATTTCATACGTGGCGTAAAACCATACCATTTATTAATTTAACACATCAGAGTTTACATAGACCGCATCGGGTCAAGTTTTACAATAAGGGCCGAACAGGCCAAATGATTACATCACAAAAGTAGTGAAAGCGACAACGGGAGCAAAAAGGATGAGGGCACATCTCTCCACAGGCAAGCGACTGGGGAAAACCTGTGTACATCCGATATTACCCGAAAACTCAGATAATATAGGATGCACCTAGGTACCAGCGGAATCAGCTAGACTGGGGCAAGACCTATACTACAGAATTTATACTACTCTTCAGGGTTCCCTTGGCCATCAACTTCGGGATCCTCGTAGTAGGCATAGTCTCCTTGCTCCATATGATCTGAAGGGTTTGGGGGGGGAAAGCGAGAGTGAGCACAACTACCATGCTCGCAAGCCAACACACAGTATGCAATAGTATACATGCAAGGCTTAACAAGGATGGCTCATGTTCTTTTATTTGCTAAAGCAATATTTTCAATTATCATAAATACAAATTCCTATGACTTAGCATTTTAAACAAATTGCATTTTCATTAAAGATAATAAGTGCAATATTAAATAACAGTAGAGGTTACCTCCACCTCATGGTTAATTTTGATAGCGGTTACATCCACCGATTATCAACACTGGGTAAGGCTACCCAGGAAAAATCCAAAACAAGGGCCGGATGAGTCTTCCACATTTTCATTCCACCCACAAAGGTTTTTAAAATAGAGCTAACTCATGTTAAGTTCCCATGTCCGCCTTTGACTGTAGGCGCGGATGTTTAAACAGTTTAGACTCTGCAGAGGTTGTACACTGTACCCACAAGAGATAATCATACTCGTTACCCCACATGATTCCTTAGTCATGTAGTTGAGCGATCGTCACAGTAACGTTTCAAACTAGCTTGCCCCTTCCGTCATCTCACCCCTATGGCCAATTCCATAAGTTGTGCGGGATGCTTACCACAACGACTAGCGCAGCTGGCCCCAGCCACAACGACTAGCGCAGCTGATAACTTCACCGTTTTCGGTGTCCCATTCAATCTAGCATACGTCATGCCGCTTGCACACTTCTAAACACCAGTTGTGGGATGACATTCAAGGTTCAATAATTTTACTAAGCTAAGTTGCAATGTGCAGACTTGCGGTTGTACTTGTTTTACACAGGAGGTCATGACAAGATTAAGTCCTTAATTCATCTGGACGGTTCATACCACATACCAACCATTCTCGTGCTACGTCCGCACCCACCACTCTTTCCATCCGTCCAGATGTGGTACTAGTAAGTTGTTTTAGGGTTTTGGGAAGAAAAACCAATTAACGTAACACATCAGTCATCTACATCTAATGACTGTCCAAAACTATTTTTCATGTTTAAAGGATGATGATTGGGACATTTATTGTCCCGATACTTAAGCAAGACTAGCATGTCGCTTAAGTACAACCTATACTAGTATTTACCATATATTTACTAGGGTGACAAAGAATACTGGGTTCAATTATCAAAGGATGACTTAATAAGTAATTAATCAGCAAATGGGTATTTAACTACCTTAAGCTTTAACATATCATTGATTACAAAATTAAAGCATGCAACTTTGATATTTTAAATGAACATAGTTTGCATAAAATGTAGGCTCAGAATGATCAAAGTATTGACTCACCTTGGTTAAAGGCAGCGGGGTCTTGATATTCTTGAGCTTGATCGAAGTTGAGGTCTCCGGCGTCTTCGAACCCTAATCGGACGAAAGTACCGGAAAAAGACACAAGAGCAAAGAGAGCAAATAAATACCAACTCATAATAAATGAACTCCAAAATGAACAAGACTAGTGCCATTAGCAAGATCTTGATTTTAGAAAATTTTAGAAACTGGTTTCATAATTTTTGGAGTTATAAAGAAAAAGATATGAATTTTGGAAGCATTTCAAATGAATTTTTAATTAAAAACTAAATCAGAAAATCGGATTAATCCTGGAGGTGACACGTGGCAGCACTGTGCACGGTCCATGGCACTGTAGCGGTGGACCGAGTCCACGCGCACGCCGGTCCACGGGTCCACATAACAGTGCTGATGGGACCCACCTGTCGGCGACACTGTGCGGGTGGGGCCCACCTGTCAGTCGTGGCGGTGGCGATAAAACAACGGGCATCACGCAGAGCGGGACGCCTCGCTTTCTCCGCGCCCTCGAGAGGGAGAGGGAGAGGGAGAGGGAGTGGGCGGGGGAGGAGGGGGCGCACGGCGGCGGCCGGAGGTGGAGGAGGAAGGGGCATCGGGGCGGAGGCCGAAGCCGGAGGCGAAGCCGGGGTCGGGCGTCGGAGTTGGAGACGAAGGAGGAGGCGGAGGAGGCGACAGGGACCGAGGCGGTGATGGTTTCGAGCGGCGAAGCGACGGCACTGGAGGGGAAAGGCGCCGAGAGCGGGCGGCGGCCGGAGCTAGAAGTGAAGGTCGGAGGAGGAGGCACGGGGCCGAGGAGGAGGTGAAGGGGTGGAGAGGAGGAAGGAGGAGGCGGGCCTCGGCTACTTATAGCCGGTGGAGGTGAGGCGCGACGAGGGGCGGGGTCCCGAGGCGGCCGGCCATGAGTGCCTGCGTGGAGGTGACCGGGCAGGCGAGGGTGGCAGAGGGGAGGATTGGCGGGAAGCGGTGAAGCGGCCGGCGAGGCGTCTTTGCTTTCGGTCGGCGATTGGGGGAAGAGGGCGGTGAGGGCGGGGACGGGGAGGCGTCTTTGCACTGGTGGCAAGAGGTGAGAGAGGAAGCCAAATGATTAGCGGAAGAAGCGCGGTGGACAGCGCGGTCTTGCTCGTCCCCACGCCGTCGGATCGCCTCGGTGGCGCACGGGATGGCAAGAGATGGCGCAAATCAAGTGCATTCATTTGTCTATTCAAAACTACCGAGGTAATAACAAGAACTTGGAGGATTTCTTTTGAATTTTTTTTTTGGAACTTTTGATTTTGAAATTCTGGCAAAAAGAGGATGTTACAACTACTCTATCATGTTAAAATATCTAATGATAAAACATGATCAAATAGCATGACAGGAATAAACATTCACAAATAATCAAATTAAATTGTGAAATAGTATGACCCTTAACATGTCGATCTCCACTTTTGGCTAAAAGGCTTATTTTGAAAAGCATGCTTCATGTCCTCTGACCACCATGCTTGACGTCTCCGACTGCATTCATCTACTAAGCAATTACTCCTAAAAGCTAGTAATGAATTACAGACGATAATATCAAACATCACATGTTGGTACGCATACCGTTATACAATAATATGTAGCTCGATGGCTATCTCACAGCATGACACGCAGGCAATGAAAATCTATTCATGCATCACATACACAATGAGACAAACTATTCACATCAAACCCTGCAAAAATGAGTTATACATAGAATCCAATTCTATCGGGTGACATGAACACATACTACCTATAACGCGTGGTATGATTACCCAAAGACGACAAGTTGAAATTTGTATTCATCTTTTACCTTCTTCACTTGCTTCTTGCCGCTAGACAATTGCTTGTCATTCACCTTGTTAGGCACACCGAGGCTGGTTAGCACTTGATATTCTTCGTGTGGGGTTTGAAGGGTGAAGCGGCTTATCTTGCAAGCGTCTTTGCTTGCTTAGTATATAGTCCTTCCCTTTGTCTTCTTTCCAAGTCATTCTTCAAATCGGTCGAGGGCAAGATGCTCGGAAATTTTTTTCGAGACATGAATCTTATTCACATAACCGAGCTTTGGAAATCATCGGATTAATCACATTAACCCTATTCCGAACCAATATGATCACTGCCTTGATACAACCACGCACTGCGGCATACTCCGATTGCGGAATTCCAACTGGTAAGAGTATTATGCAGTGTGGTCATGAACGAGCGCAGTAAACCATCTAGTCCTTATAGATCATACCTCCTTGTATACCCATCTACTACCACCGTAAATAGATCGATCTCATTGATCAGTGCCTAGATCGTTCCATTGACATGAACCGATCTAGGTTACCAGACCCGACCAGTAATAGATCCAATCTACTACTACCACATATTAAGTATATGCGACCGATCCAGATCACAAAACTACGTAGGATGGCTCTGATACCACTAAAGGGATACGGGTAGGCTACGATAGCAACAATTCAAAAATTCTACCATGTAAACCAGAAAGCCAAGCAAGAAGATGATCACTTAAGTCACATGCTACAAGGGTTATGCATGATAGTTACCACTAGTTAAGACCCTCTTAATAGTACGGCAACCTATACTAGCAATCCGGTCTTCCAACCAAACACCAAGACCGGTAAAAGACTAGGAACACATCCTTAGCCCTAGCTAGTCATACCTTTGCCTTGCATCTTCTTGAAGCTTGATGGCGCACATCAACACTTCAAGACACAATCATCAACACATGCTTCGCCGGGAGAGCATCAACACATGATGCATTCCTTCACTTGACGGTGGAAGAATAGTTGGAGCAACTCATTGGTCCAACGAAAATGAGCGTGATCGATGCGGTGGTCGTAGTCGATCGAGTATATATAAACTACCAAGTTATATCCTCACGAGTCAATCGTATATCTCCAAAGAACCAAAGGTTTTGTTTCGTAGCTCCTTATGAAGATCGCGAATCGTCCTCAAGCGCATACACAAATGAATCATAGTAGTTTAACTTAAGCGTCTCTACGATATCCACACGCTCACAAAGATAATACTTGGGAAGGAACAACCATATTGACGGCGGTCTAGTGCTGCTAGCACCAAGTCGCACGACAGAGCTCTTAAGAAGATGGCGGCTAGGGTTTCAGTGGAGCAACTCTCGTCAACTCGTATATCCTCTATATCTCAATAGCCTCAAGCATCTCCTTATAAAGTGCCCATGACAGATCCTATCTGAACACTTTTTGTTCTAACCCGTTAAGTGTGTGACCTGTTAGGCTTATGCTTAGTTGGTTGTGACTCGGAAACCCTTTCCAACCATGAGTCGTTAGCGGTTCGTAGCAGGACATAACGATTCTCGAACACACACAAATTATATCAGACGAACCTTAATGCAATATGATCTACGACCATGTCCTATCTCTATACGACCAGTTCGTATTTGGTCACGACCAGTTCGTAACTCCTTACGACCAGGTTATGACCACTCTGTGATTACGTTCGACCAGTCTACGATTAGCTCGTATCTCCATACGACCAGTCCGTAACTGATCGAACTAAGCGACATACTCGTGTATTCTCCCTTTACCTCACGATATCTAGTTGAACTCCAGGTGAGATATTATGTCATCCATGGACTGTTCAAGACTTTCTCGATCAAGTATCGGATAACTTGACGTGGTCGAACACTTCGACCACTAGTGGCATGGCTATGCACTTTCTTTATCCGACCACGTCGAGGGGCCCAGAGATATCTCTCCTATTATGTTAGGAGGGACAAATCCTATATCCGACCAGTCACATTCCTCCACATGTTTCACAGTATACCTGAAAGCTACCTTTATGACTAGCCAATTACAGAGTAGCGTTTGGCATCCCCAAAATGTACTCTTACACATGTAGAAAACCATGATGATCTTAAGTCTAAGGATTATACATCATCATTGCTTGATACCAACTAATAACACTTAGAATCATAACAATCTCAATAGTGTCTCAAGGTAGGGTCAATCCAACCCCATGTTCTCTAACATGTGTTCACATTATTGATTCGATATCCCTATATCCATGACCAATGAAATATGATCATCAATCAATATATGTGCTAGTCGATAGAGTCACTAGTACTCTGACCAGCGACATCCGACCAGGGATTCATTTAGAATGACATCATATAAGTTAAAAGAGCTTCACCAACAAGTCACATACTTGTTAATCTTATAACCAATGATTCATTTAAGGAACATAATAGCACTTATTCAATAACACATAAACATAGACGTGATATCATCATCTCTATGATTGCCTCTAACGCATATCACCAACAACAATTGCCCTGCCTGAGGACGATGCCCTACCCATCTTCTCTGTGAGAAGTTGTGCCAACTTCTCGAGCACATGCTGCAATCCTTGATTCTCCCCCATAGCCGCAACACGACCTCAAAGTCACAGACAAGCAGTAGGACTAACAGTATTAGCATAGCACTGCACCTCACTCCCCTTGTTCTTCCAAAGTAGCCAAACACAACAGAAGCAGCCTGCAAGCGTACCTTTCCGCGAGCAGCACCTAGCCTCATCCCTTGTCCTCATGCAACCCACACGCTAGCCCTCACACCGCAGCCTTCCATGAGCTCGTCGCTCCTCCTGGCTGCACGCGAGCCGCTCCTCTGAGCAGTACGAGTGCGTCGCTGCTCCTTCGATTGCACGCGCGCCGCTTCCTAGCTGCACGCAAGCCCCACGCCTCCTCCTAGCCTTTCGCCTCTACCAGGATCAAGCACCGCCGTCGAGACCTTGCGCCGCCTCAGCACCTAGGGTTAGGGCACCGGTGAGTGCTCTGATACCATGTCGATTTTAGGGAAAGATTTCTTGTTACTTCTCACTTGCTCACTTTGCTATACAGACATGTGTACATGGGCCACATGAGCTAGCATATAACTCATACACTCTACAGCCCAAATACTCAGCATATATATATATATATATATATGACGTCCATTTCGTACTCCTGGGAGTATACACTCCGACTTCTAATATACCACTTAAACGAATATATTATACTTCTTTATCACTTTTACTATACTTAAATACCAATTATAAGATACTCCAATGCGACTTGACTGGAAAAATCAATAGAAACCCTTTATTTTTGTTATATACCCTTTTTCATATATAAAAAAGTACATACACAAATTTTGCTCTAAAAAGTGGACTTCAATGAAATTTATCATGGAACTCACTTTGGGGTATCTTCAAGGTTCAAGAAAGCGCTAGGCGTTAGTCGGGCGACGACAAGGTTCCTAGGCGGCAGTGCAAAGCAGCCACAGAAGATCTAATAAGAGAAACAAAAAAGAAAAGACAAAAGAAATAGAAGACATTTGCAGTTGGGCCGGCCCAGCCCTGCTGAGTGCCTCATTTCTAGACTCCACGAGTCCACCATACCTCAACCCTAACTCCGTCATCTCCACAGTCCACACTGCCTCAACTCCTTCCGACGCCACCGCCTCCTCCCATAGGCTACCTTAGCTCCCGGGTTGCATCAGCAGCGATAATGGTGGCCAGGCGACAGCGGCGAGCTGCGACCGACACCCTCCTTACCCCACCGCAGCCGTAGGTCACATAGTCAGCGATAGCGGCGACCGCGAGCAGCGACGTCAGCGACGGCGACGGTTAGCTTGATCCTCTCTTTTCCTCATCCATCTCCCCTCTCCCCTCTAGTCGCCTGCCTCGGTGCTCGTGCTGCCCGCCTAGGCCACCGCGTCGAGCTCCGCCCAGGCCGCCCTGACCCGCCTTGGACCGCCTAGGCGGGGAGGCCGCCTAGCTCGCCGGCTTTGCCGAAAAATCGCGGCAGTTGGCCGTCGCCTAGATCCGATTTTTAGAACCTTGGGTATCTTATAATCATTATTGAAGTATGCTTAAATAGATAAAGAGATTTCATCATACAATTTAAGTTGTATATGAGAGGTGGAAGTACGTACTCTCAAGAGTACTATACCATTTATATATATATATAGCAATTTTCCCTTTATTAAGCATGCCATGATACATGAGGAAAGATCTTGTGCTTGTTCCATCGAGGTCTCAAATAACAAATTATATGAAGGGCAAATTGATGACAATTGGAGAACTTTGACAAACTTGATTGCAGGGAGAGAAAGATGATTAGAAAAATCTACAAAACAGATCTCCTGGTGGACCAGACATGAATTGATAGAATTTGTATTGATGTTACTGTTTAGCCACACACAAAAAAAGGAGGGAGGAACTAGAATTGCCTACGTTTGCTTACAACTCACATCTAGTTTCCAGTGCCTTAGATAAGAAGCATGATTGCACTAATCCAGCTGCCTGTATTAGCAAAAAGTACTGAAATGATAATGGTTGTGTAACATATACAGAAACATAGTACCTAAGTACTGTTTCTTTTACTGGTGATGATTACAATCAAAGCGGTCTGGTTCAAAAGGAGTTTATCCCACGTAAAGAGCATAAGCCTCTTGGTCCATACTTTTCTGGACTACAGTGTGAATATGTACCAATCTTAGGAAAGGACACCGATGGAACTTTTGCTTGTTCATATTCCATGCACTTTAAAGTAGTACAAAGGACAGAATAAAATTGACAGGAATGTCCTTGTCCAAAAAGTATCAAGTAATGTAAAAATAAGTGCAATTGTTTCATTTAAACAAAAGTAATCCATACTGCATCCCACTCCAGTATAAACAGTAATCATGTAACATAACGCAACAACACTGAACTATTTTTAAATACCAACTAAATGATTTCCATTAGCTTAGATAATAGAGAGGCTACTCAAACGTTTCCATCTGGTGTTTTCTGAGGCATGATTCAGAAAAGCATCTTTCACACTCCAAACAGATCAGATAGCAGAATCATATGCCAGAAAGCAACATTCAAAAAGATAAATAGCTCCAATTGTGGGTGTTTATCTCTATATACACACTTCTACTGATCTAATGAGTAAAATGTGCAGAAAAAGTTACAAGGTTGGTGTTTCTTTTTCTTTTATTTTTTGATTGAGGGATACAAGGTTGATGTTATCATAGTAGTCACAGGTTGAAAATGAAAACTGACATTTTAATTCGGGTTTTTGGTTCCAAAAATAACTAAGAACATCATCTTTTGTTAGTTGGCTTAAAGATTGTTCGTTTGGTGTTTGTTCCAAGATGCTAGATTCTGTGTTTTCCCATATAAGGAGCGCCTCAGAAGGCACTCCTTATCAACCTGAGAAGACCAAAAGGGTATCAACAGGCTTAAGCTCGGACAAGAGTGCTGGGTTTGGGCTTGTCAGTAGGGAAACACACTTTAGTTCCACCGTGTGAGAGCAAAGAGAAGGAAGCAACAGGAAAACACAAGTAGGAAAGGTTAGTGAAAATGTTTGGCCCTTTATATTTCCATTGTTTTAAAAATTTGTATCCATTCTACAGCAGAAGATGTATCACCAACATCAGGGCTTGAGTGAGCTCTTCACTACTAGAACAACCTTTCCAATGGAGCGGCATCCGTTTCTGCACGGAGGAAATACACAAGGAGATTCTGGGCTGGTTCTCTCAACCGACGCTAAACCTAGGCTGAAATGGACACCTGAGTTACATCAGCGATTTGTAGATTCAGTCAATCAATTAGGTGGAGCAGATAGTAAGTATACGATGCTTTTCTCTTCAATGTACAGAAGCCAGATGAATTCTCACATTCATGTTCATCACCCAGAAGCTACTCCAAAAACAGTCATGAGGCTCATGGGCATTCCAGGACTCACCTTGTATCATCTGAAAAGCCACCTCCAGGTACTTAATAATCAGACAATCTCCCATTAAAAATGGTATCTATAACTGTAGCACAAGTCATCATTTCTTGGATGTTTCAGAAATACAGGCTCGGTAAGAACCTCCAAGATCAAGCTAATGTTGGGACAACAAAGAACGGTGAGAACAAGTTTAACTTCCATCTTTACCACTATGGCGGAACTGTATAAACTCACAAGACATGACAATTTGCAGCCATAGGATGTGCAGTTGTAGCCGATAGGATGCCTGGAACAACTGCGCCAGTAATAAGCAATACAAATGTCATTCCACAGGCAGAGAAGTAAGAACATTACCCATGCACTTTATAATTTTATTTCATCTGAATGTTGAAGTAACAGTCTCTTTTACTGGGTGCAAGAACTATTCAAATTGGTGAAGCACTACAGATGCAAATTGAGGTGCAGAGGCAGCTAAACGAACAACTCGAGGTGAGGTACTGACACTCCTCACATAATAAGCTCTTAACCTAGATGCATACAGTATATGGAAATAACATAATCTAAATTGAGCATCCGGTTAGCACACTCCCATTCCAACTGAAGGGTTTAAGAAAATGACTACAGATTCTGAATCATTGTTTGACCTCCTTGAACACTACACTTCCCTCCAGGAATGACCCCATACAATCTAGGGATTAGAGAACTGCTAGATACTTCCTTCTGATTTAGCTGCAAACCTTTTTATAATCCCAGAAAAGCAGCATAATCATGCATTTAGTATCTACAATATGAACTATTGGTACAGTGGTTCTAACCTGAAATTAAATTGGCAGGTACAACGGCATCTACAAGTACGAATAGAAGCCCAAGGGAAGTATCTACAAGCAGTTCTGGAGCAGGCACAAGAGACCCTTGGAAAACAGAGCTTGGGTCCTGCAAACCTGGAAGATGCAAAAATAAAAATATCAGAACTGGTCTCACAAGTATCAAATGAATGTTTCAGCAATGCAATTGCCAAGAAGAAAGAAAGTTCAAGTATGCACAGACTAGAGCCAAGGCAAATCCAGTTTGTTGAAAGTTCAACCAATAACTGTTTGACTGCAGCTGAAGGATTCGTCAAGGAACAAAGACTACAGAGCCATGGAGTGCTCAAAGCATATGATGATAGTTCATTATTTTGCAGAAAACGATCTCATGATCATGAGTCTCAATTTTCCCTTAACAGAAGCCTAAGCGAGCGTAGGATGGATCATTTGCACAATATAAAAGAGTACCACAAAGCAGAGTTTGGAAGTGGAAGTGATACGGAGATTCCACATGAGTATATTACACCTCAAAACAATGGAGCAGGCAGCACCGCCAGTTCGGCATCAGGAAGCAAAGAAAGAGATGGAGAGAAGCTATATCTCGAAGAACCAAGCTGCAAGAGACAAGCGGTCGAATATCCAAGAGAAAGCAAGCTAATAGATTTTGAACACCCAAATTCTGGGAAGAAACTTGATCTGAACACCCACAACATTGATGATAGCGATCAAGGTTATAGACATTTTGATTTGAATGGCTTCAGTTGGAGCTGAATAGCTGATGATATGTAATATGATCAAAGAGAAGAAATGTACTTACAAATAATTTCTTCCAGCATTTACGCCATTTTTATTCAGTGATTGAACTATGTACACCGAAAAAAAGATACTACATCAGACTTTTACCATAGGGTACAGAAATTGCGGTGTTCTGCGTTGACAGTTTAAATCTCCCTTACAATAAGGCAATGCGATGACACATGAACAGGCTATGCAAATGAATACCAGGGAAAATATAGGAAAAGAATGCAGAACACAAAGATATTTAGAGAACCGCAAATAAATCAGCATCGTCCTCATTACAAGAAAACCAAGATTAATCAAGTGAGAAATACTCATCCATGTAAAGAATACCATTTTTCTGAAGCCAAGCATTAAGAAAAACAAGAGCTACCAGAACCTTGCTGTCTCAAATAACATCATTACATCAATTTAGTAACAGAAGCTATCCAAGCCATTATGGAGCTAACATTTCAGGTTTTTATCTCAACATGGCTTGAAACAAAAAAGGAACAGTTAGTAGATTAGTGAAGACTAAGATGATCACTGTTAACTAACATTTTAGATAAGCACAAGTACAGCAGGAATGAAAGCAATTTCTCCACAATCATCACTGTTAGTCGCTGTTTGATAGCATAAAACACAACCAGCATAAAGGAGCAAATAAACTGGTAGACCTGGTCATCCACACGGCATAAAAAAGTTTCAGGGTAGAAGCCTGTTCGCTGTGTTTATTTATATACCCAACAGGCAACAGCAACTTATATGCATAACCCAATTGTTAGAGATGTTATGAACTGATTGTGTGTATTGAAGAGAAGTCCAAAGGGTGATATATATAGGAGTACAAGATAGAGATAAGGATATGTTAGAGATAGATTCTATCTCTAACATATCTCTATTACCTTATCTCTAATATATCTTTAACACCAATTAACAACTGCCAATTAAGGAGCAGGCTATGTATGATCTTGGCGACGCATCATAAGTCATAAGACAGGTATCTACTCCTTTATTCATCTCCTTATTTTCAATTATACTTACTACAAGAGCAGAGCACTGTGATACTATTATGTATGTAACTACAAATACTTATGATGGAGCAGTAACAGTAATAGTTCTCGGCTTCTCCCAATGGGAGAAGTCAGAAGCCTTTTGGGCGTTTGGGCATCCCTACTACTTGATCCGGCGCACCTTCTTGGCTCCCCAGACCCCCATCCTCCCCTTGGGGCACCCGCACGGCGCGCGGAAGATGAGCACGGTGCGGCCGCTGGGGGACGCCATCTTCCTCAGCTCTGCCTCGAGCTCGCGGTGTGCGTCCCCGAGCTCGACCGGGCGCACCGCTCCGGCTGGCAGAAGCTGCCCGCGCACGCACTCCTCCGTCTCGAGCTGGATGTCGAACTCCACCGCCTTGCGCAGCCCGCGGCACCGCGGCTTGCCGCACCTGCGCGCGCGGTGCCCTGCCGCCTCCCACGCCACCAGCCCCGCCACGACCGCCACCGAAGCGCCCGCGCCCGCCGCGAACGGCGCGTACGAGTATGACTCCTCCGGGTGGTGCCGCACCAGCTCCCCCACGTCGAGCAACAGCAGCCTGGCGTACGGCGCGAAGAGGACGGCCAGCGGCGGGAGAGGAGAAGTCCGAGGAGGCGGCGGCGCGGCGGTGGCGCTCGAAGGCGCGGAGGAACTCGACGAGGCTGCGGCAGTCCGCCATGGCGCGGCGCGGCGAGGCGGGCGGGAGGTATCGGAACGGAATGGAAATTGGGATGGGACGGACCGGGATCTATGTTTTTTTTTTAAAAAAAAATTATTATTTAAAATTTAGTGATAATTTAAATGACGATAGAGATCCCACAAGTACCTATCGTCATTCCAAATAACGACACAATCTCCCCAATAAAAATTATTGAAACCCTAAAATTAGAAAAAAAACTCACTTTTATTTTAAAATGATAAAAAAAGGAATTAGTGTCGGTCCGTTCTCCTGCCACCAATCTCATCCGTCGGATCAAACAGTGATCAACGGTCTGGATCATCTCGCCGCAAAAAAAACGTGCAGCGCCGCCCTCTCCCTCCCTCTCTCTCTCTCTCTCTCTCTCTCTTCTCGCCCGTCTCCCCCTTCTTCTCTCTTCTCGCCTGTCTCGCCTTCTCCGCCCGCCCCTCTTCTCGCCCGTCGCCGCTTCTCCCCCAGATCTGCCTCCCTCCCCACCCACGCCTCCCGCTCCCCGTCGCCGCTCCTCCCCTTTCTCGCCGTCGCCGCTCCTCCCCCCAGATCTACCTGCCTCCCTACCCGCTCCCCGTCGCCGCTCCTCCCCTCTTCTCGCCCGTCGCCGCTTCTCCCCCAGATCTGCCTCCCTCCCCACCCACGCCTCCGCCTCCCGTCGCCGCCCCCCTCTTCTCGCCCGTCGCCACTTCTCCCCAGATCGCCTCCCCCCTTGCGCCCCCGCTCCCCTGCTGCAACAAAGCTCGATGTCGCGCATCGGATTTGCTTATGATAGGGACGCCGAGCGTCTACGCCCCTCCCTCGCCGTCGTCCACTGGCAAACCTTCCCCCCCCCTCAACCAGCTTCTCCCTCGCCGGATATGGTTGTGACGGGGACGCCGAGGGAGAAGCGAGACGAAGAAGGGACGAGGACTTCTGCACGAAGCGCGCCCACCCACCCCACGACGTTGCGCTAAGAGGACACCGCCAAGGAGACAGAGCCAGTGTCCCCATCACCCACGATGTTCAATGACGACGGTTGCATCACAGTCAAAAATGCTATAGCGGTTGCCTCCTTTCAACCGGGTAAATAATCACCTCCTTCCTCACTTTTTTACCTCCTTCCTCGGTTTGCTCCCCTCTAACTTTCTCTATGTCTTCATCCTCATTGAGCTTGAGGTCGGTTCGTGTGAAGCTGCTACAGAAGGGGAGCTGCATATCTTGGCTGGCATCAGACAATTTCTTCACAACGAGTTTGAGGGCTTTCCTTTGACATTGTTACCGTCAAGGCGACTCGAACGCGTAAGCTTCTCCCATCCTCTTCCTGCATTCTTTGCATGCAGTCTCATGCAGTCTAATGAAGTGAACCAAGCAAACACAAAGTTGTATTTCACAGTAGTATGAAAGATGATCTCTTATCATGATAGTGTGTCTTTCAAAAATCACACTATTTTTATACCATTTTTACTGAACATGAAGTATTAGTTGCTACATCGGCGAAATAGCAGCATAATATTTGATAACCAATGTACACTTCCAAGTTTTTTTGTAAAGATTTTACTGATTTCTGAGCTCGACCATCTGCTGCGAGTTCTCCTGTTAATTAGGCTGTTACTTGGTTTAGGTTCCCCTTTTTCTTTCTTTCTTTATTTATTTTCTGAACTGGGGAGGGGAGACTGAGAGCTAAAAATTTGATTACTATCATGGCAGTCGTACAACAAAATTTTACTGTCCTACGTACACACTAAACCTTAATGGCCACTGAACAGTTAATTGTTCATCCAAAGAGGACAGGAAACCAGGCACATGAACATTGTTGATAAACAATTAAATGTTGTTTGAGACCAGTAGTTAAGAGAGCTGACGATTTTATGGAGGCTGGTTGTTCCCTAGTCTGTTCTGGAAGTTGGAATCTTGTCTTATTTGGGATGAATTTCCTGCTTTTCACAATTGAATGTTTGATCCAGTACTTCATTGCCTTTGCATTGGTTTATCTTATGGTAGTACTTGTCATGTCTACTGTAATACCCCGGTCTGCACATAGCGTGGTCCATGTGGCCCATGAGGAGTTGTGTAGTGGGATTAGTCCCACATTACTTGTCTCAAGTGAGTTGTACTAGTATATAATGCCTGTTGGATCCAAACGTAGCACCTCCGGGTTAACCCTTTTACACGAAGCGAGGACGAAAGTGTAAGTGAGGTGCTATGTGTGGGCGGGTCCGCCCCACGGTGGGCTGGGCATTGAGCCGATTTTGGGTCAGGGTGTTACAGATGGTATCAGAGCATCAACCTTACACGCACGGCGCGTGCGGGGACGAGCGCGGGCATATGGCGCATGGCACATGTGGGCCCGGAGTGGACACATAGCATGGCATATGGGCTGGCACTGGACGCACGGACGTGTACCGAGGGGTGGTTCTGGGCATTTGCCGTGTATGCGGTATGCTGCCGAGGGCGTCAGCCCTTAAGGGGGGGTGAGTGTAATACCCCGGCCTACTCATAGCGTGGCCCATGTGGCCCATGAGGAGTTGTGTGGTGGGATTAGTCCCACATTGCTTGTCTCAAGTGAGTTGTAGTAGTATATAATGCCTGTTGGATCCAAACGTAGCACCTCCGGGTTAACCCTTTTACACGAAGCGAGGACGAAAGTGTAAGTGAGGTGCTATGTGTAGGCGGTCCGCCCCACGTGGTGGGCATTGAGCCGATTTTGGGTCGGTGTTACAGATGGTATCGAGCATCAACCTTATTGCCGCACGGCGCGCGGGATGGGGCGCGCGGGCATATGGTGCATGGCACATGTGGGCCCAGTGGACACATGGCATGGCATATGTCTGCAAGACCGGGCGCACGGACGTGTACCGAGGGGTGGTTCGGGCATTTATCGCAGATGCGGATATCTTTGAGGGCGCCACCCTTAAGGGGTGAGTGTAATACCCTACCGCACATAGCGTGGCCCATGTGGCCCATGAGGAGTTGTGTGGTGGGATTAGTCCCACATTGCTTGTCTCAAGTGAGTTGTACTAGTATATAATGTCTGTTGGATCCAAACGTAGCACCTCCGGGTTAACCCTTTTACACGAAGCGAGGACGAAAGTGTAAGTGAGGTGCTATGTGTGGGCGGGTCCGCCCCACGGTGGGCTGGGCATTGAGCCGATTTTGGGTCAGGGTGTTACATCTACTGTTGACATTTGGCATTCCAAACCATATTATGTTCTCTAATCAGCAGTATAACAGCCAGTAACAATGGAAGGCTAAGAAAGCATTAGTTTATGGCAGTGGTAAAACGTTGGTCATTCTGTGATTCATAAGTATCACAAGTTACAACCTAGAATATTAAAGATACAGCTGTTGCCATTGTTATAAATTAGCTGAAAGCACCAGCCAACCTTTACCAATATTCACTGCGGCGGTATATGATCTATAGCTCTGTACTTCAGATTTGTGTGGCTCAATTATGTTTAGAACTCCTTGTCTGTATGAAATCTGTGAACTGTTGGGTACAGTATATGTCATGTTGCCCTCTATTGTGCTTGTATGATTTTCTGTGGTTTGTTTGGTGTAGTTGCATGTTTGTGATGTAATGGATTGCCTTATGCTTTACTGCATTGCTATCCATGTTGTACTACCTAATTAGAAAAACATTTTCTTTCATGTCAGTTTTCTGAGTGAAAGTAATAGCAATATCATCATAAAAGATGGACTACTGTCATCAGTCCTTAGTAATTTCCCACTATAACATAAATAAGAGCACTGCTTGCTTTGCTATATTCATATTTGGGAAGGATAGACATGCACTTGTTTTTGTAAAAAAAATGCAGCCCATAATATTTGTCTGTTTTCATCCTTCAAGATACTGCAAGATTTAAAAGAAAGATTATTATCAGAAATTATTCTTGAGGGTGCACATTTCAGCACAATCCTCTGCCGCGGCCCATAATCCTCTGCCGTGGTAGCCAATTCTCTGCCGCCGCACACAATCATCTGCCGTGGTAGCCAATCCTCTGCCGCGACACACAATTGATGAGCAGAGGATTGGCTACCACGGCAGAGGATTGTATGCCGCGGCAGAGAATTGGCTACCACGGCAGAGGATTATGGGCCGCGGCAGAGGATTGTGTGCCATGGCCGAGGATTGTGTGCCATGCCCAAATCCTACCGCGGAAGAGGATTGGCCGCGCAAATCCTACCACAGAAGAGGATTGACCGCGCAAATCCTACCACGGCAGAGGATTGGCTACCATGGTAAAATCTAAAATCATAGACGGTTTTATACAAAAACCGTCTGTGATGAGTATCTCATCACAGACGGTTTGTATTAAGAACCGTCTATGATGAGATGCTTATCACAGACGGTTCATGATACGAACCGTCTGTGATACGCCATCACAGACGATTTTTGTATAAAACCGTCTATGATACTTTTGTTTTGTTTGGCGGGAAAATGAAAATTTGCACTTAATAGGCGGGCTACCGAAAATCTCTTTATATTAACAGAGTCCTCCATCTCCTCCTTTGCTATCTCCATCTCCTCCTCTGCCATCTCCGTCTCACTCTGACCTTGCGCTCCGGTCTCCCCCGAGCTCGTCTCCCGCGGCCTCCTCCACCTCGCCCTAGCCTCGTTGTCGCCGGCCTCCCACAACCTCATCGCCCCCGGCCTCCTCTACTTCGTCGCCCCGTCCTCCCCTGAGCTCATCGCCCGCGGCCTCCTCCACCTCGCCCCGGCCTCGTCGTCGCCGGTCGCCGGTCTCCCACGACCTCGTCGCCCCAGCCTCCCACGACCTCACTCTCTCCACTCTCCCCTTTTGCTCTGTGATGTGGATTACAACTGTGATGTGTTAGTGCTCTGTGAATGGATTGAGTTGATGCTACTGTGATGTGGGTGATGTTGTGTTGTTTTTAGTGCTCTGTGAATGGATTGAGTTGATGCTATTGTGATGTTGTGGCTATTGTGGGAAAGCTAACGAAAAGTTCAATCCAAAAATCCATATCAGATTCATTCACGAGGCTCGGGAGGCTCCAAACGAAGTGAAAACCCGTTTTTGTTTTTTTTTGCAATTGAAAAGGCTATCACAGACGGTTCTAAACAAGAACTGTCTGTGATAATTACTATCACTGAGCGGTTTTGTTTAGAATCATGCGTGAAAAAGGCTATCACGAGCGGTTCTATTCACGGTTCAAAACTATCACTGAGTTAAAAAACCGATAGCCTGATAACCTCATGTCACCACAGACACATAAAGTCAGACGATTCATAAAACCGTCTTTGATGTCATTTTCTTTAGTGGTGCTACTGTGTACCCACCACGAGGTAGGCCACACTACTACAAAATATGTTATACTAGACACCCCATCATAGACGGTTCCTTTGGAACTGTCTGTGATAAAATTATCACAGACGGTTCTTCGTTAACCGTCTGTGATAAACAAGTATCACAGACGGTTCTTTATATGAACCGTCTGTGATAATGGTACTCATGACAGACAGTTCTTTATACGAACCATTTGTGAAGTATCACAGACGGTTCGTATAAAGAACCGTCTGTGATTCTATGTGTTATCACAGACGGTTCTTTACAAGAACCGTCTGTGATACATGCCTATCACATACGGTTCTTGTAAAGAACCGTCTTACAAGAACCGTCTGTGATATACAAGTACTATAAGTAGATGCTCCCAACAGGCCCCTTTCCATTCCATTTGACGCGCTGCCACCCTGCTGCTGCTGCTGCCTCCTCCCCATTGGCCACCCTGCTGCTGCTGCTGCCTCCTCCCCATTGGCTACCCTGCTGTTGCTGCTGCCTCCTCCCCCGTTTTGAGCTGTTATCCCTACCTCATCCTCCCCTCATTGCGGCACCTCTGCTGCCTCCTCCAACATTGTGCCACCTTGGAGATAAGGGTAACGATCTGTAACCCTTTATTTTTACTCTAGACTAATCACTAATGTGTAACGATCTGTAACCCTTTATATTTGCTCTAGACTAATCACTAATGTGTTTGGTCATTATGAAGGGTACTTATAAATATAATTTAACACTAATTAATTTGTTACGTGCGTATACGTGTAGATGGACCGAAACTGGATGTACATTGAGAACCGTGTGAGTGAAGAGTATATTAATGGTGTGTTTGCTTTTAGAAGACGGTTCTTGTTTAGAACCGTCTGTGAAAATAGACTATCACAGACGGTTCTATTCATGAACCGTCTGTGAAAATAGACTATCACAGACGGTTCGTGAATAGATGATGATATGCGTGGATTTGTACATGTATAGACATATAACAAATGCTTAGGAAATTATGGATTAAAATTTAATACATAGAAAAAGAAACTTAATACCCCTATTCAGAGGATGTGGTTTCATCCTATCGCAAAGAAATAAGTAACCCAATAGGTGAGATGCATTTCTCATGTGTACCTTTTTTCTGGTTGTAGTATCCTCTTCTACAACCTCTGCAGTTGGATCATCTAAGTCTTCAAGCATCAAATCTCCTTTGCCAACCTTGATGACCTTTGCCTGCCTCTTCTTTAGTCGATCTTTTGCCTAAAAGGGTAAATGAAGATGAAAAATAGTATTACTGCCAGACATTTTACCAATGAAGTTAAACAAAAAATTGTTGTAATTTATAAACACTCCAATTGGATTCAACATTTCTTACAAAAAGTTTTTCGATTTTACTTTATACTAAGAATTGGTTATGGGCCCTTCTGGTATCTTAAGGCATGTATGTACCACTGTAGGATTAATGATGACTAACTAGAGGGGGTGAATAGGAGGTTTATAAAATTCTTGTGCTCTAATTATCAATTCTAGCACACTTAAAGGAATTTGTTCTATGTTTTACTAAGACAACCTCAAAAACTTATGTCAATACTAAAATACAATTCTAGCAAAACAATTTTACACAAGCAAATTGCTAGAAATATAAATGCGAAAAAAGTAAAGACAAGAGAAAACCACAATGAAGACAATTGAAGTTTTTCCTACGGTATCAAAGACTTGCCGGTCTTCACTAGTCCACGTTGAGGTAAGTCCAAACAAATTGGACCGGCTCCACAAATTAAGCCTTAACACCTCGATTCCACTAATGGTTGCTCTTTCTCCTCTTCGAAGATGATGAGCACACAACCACTTCATAATTGCTACCGGGTCACTTCATAATCTTCTTTGAAGAAATCACTGAGCAAAACTCTTCTCCAAGCTGTCTAGGTGCTGGCAAGCATCAAGAGTAATAAACCACAGCTTTTGCTTGAAGAAAACAAGTGCCAAAAGGATCAACCAATGATGCAATGTACTTGAATGCTCTCAACTACCTCAAAATGAGAAATATGAGCAAATGGGTAGTAGAGAGTGCGCTAGTGGCTCAAATGTATTCAATGAGATCCAAAGGTTCTGAGCTTGGTGCAGGTGAGAGGGTATTTATAGTCCCCAACCACAAAACTATCCGTTTGAAGTTGATTTCAGCAAAAAATCAGCAGATGCGGTAGTACCGTTATACAAACCTAGTACTACTGCACTCACGGTTCAACGGTCGAAAAGAGTGCATTAAATGCTTATGAACTAGCCATTATATAAAGATACGGTACTACCACACTCACAAGGTCCAGTACTACCGTACGGCGGTAATACCGCTCGGCTCAAACGGTACTACCGATTTCTAGTGGATAAAAGAATCCAAAAAACACACTCTCTGGAAATAACATGCTACTATGTAAATATCGGTCCTACCGCACTGCGGTAGTACCACTTCAAAGATGTGGTCATATCGTTCTTTAAGCGACAAAAAAACTCTAAAAAATATGCTCTTTGGAAAATACAAACGCCAACTAGAATTCAGTCCTACCGCATTGCGGTAGTACTGCTTATCAACTGCGGTCATACCAATTTTTCTGAACAGATTTCCAGATGCAATTCTAAATGCAATGCATACCATTTGGTTGATCAAAAGGGTACAAAATAAGTCCTCAAACACCGAAACCGGCAAAAACTATAAAAAGGATCCTTAAGCTACATAGTACCTTTGTCTTGAGCCATGTCGATCTTTTTGTGATCTTTGCATGTCATCATTCAAACTCCGTGATTAAGCCTTTAGAACAACATAACATCCATGTTAGTCCCATAACACATTATCGTCATTAATTACCAAAATTATTTTTAGAGGTCTAGATGCTTTCAACCACCTTCCAATGTTCTCAGGTTAACCATGGTTTCCAAACCAAACTCAACATCAAACTAAGCCATAAATTGGCGGTTTTAAGGGCGAAAATGGGCTGGCACTTTGCTATGACATGATTCTTAAAAGAATACATAGATGTATTGCAAAGAATTTGGACTCGTTGAGCTCATGGAGGAAGGAAGGAGGAGGCGCTCGTGGGGAAGGAGAAGGTAGGGGCGGCGGTGAAGAAGGAGGAGGGGAGGCTGCAAGAAGATGACACTAGGGTTGGGCCGGCAGCAGCGGGGAAAGGGGAGGCAGCGGCGAGAGGGCGAAAGGGAGGAGACAGGGGCGTCTGGATCTGCAAACTAAATGTCTCCATCGCCGAATCGCCGCCCCCGAAGGCATGCACAACCAACCACGCCGTCAGCTGACGCCGGGCACCCAACCGTAGGGCGCTGAACACCAAGAGAAGGATGGGGAGTAGAGAAGAGAGGACGGCGGTGAGAAAGGGGGGAGGAAAACCAATCAGTTGGCGGAGGCAACAACACGTGGAGGGACAGGGCCAGCACAACCAATCACGCCGTCGCTGCGGATGCCGACCACCCAACCCTAGGGCATCGGACACAAAGAGAAGGATGGGGAGGGGAGAAGAGAGGATGGCAGTGACAAAGAGGGGGGGCGGCCAGCTGACGCGAGACGGTCACACGTGGAGGGACGGAGCCACAGCCAACCACGTCGTTGTTGCTGACACCGGCCGCCCAACCCTAGAACATTGAACACAGAGAGAACGATGGGGAGGGGAGAAGAGAAGACGACGGTGAGAAAGTGCGGAGGAAGACCGAGTAGCTAGCACAAGGCAACTACACGGGGAGAGACGGAGCCAGCGTGCGAACCAACCGCCGAACCCGATCGGATGGTGGTGACTGGAGTAGCCGCATCCAACGGTCCAAGAAAAAACGGGCGACGTGACCAGCCTAGCCGGCACCCCTTTCAGCCTCCTTTTACCTAAAAGGATTGAGATACCATGTTGTCCAAATATTATCAAACACTGAAGGGGTTGACATGTAATTTCACACCCTACGCAGTATCATCCCAATGGCGCAGTATATATCATCCCAAAGCCCAAACATGAAGAGAGAATCCACAAAAAAAACAGGCCATCGATCGTACTCAAATCACAGCTAGCAGTTTGTCCTTCCCTCTCCTCTTCATCGCCACATACAGGATTTTTTTGTTTTAGACAAACGGGAAATTAAGGTGCAATGCAGCAATCCATCACAATCTAAAGCCATGGGGCAGCAACAATTAACATCACAAGGATCTTGCGCCGTTATCCTTGGCATCCACGGCTTCGAGCTCTCTAGACCCAGCATCCACAGCGCACAAATCCATTGCCTCGGTTTCGTGTATCATCACGTGATTTTTTCCTCTTCAAATAATCTATATAGAATGGACAGCTAGCGTATTTTATAAGCCATAAACTATATCTCATGTGAGTTTTCGAATAATTCATGCACTCACTGCAATAGGTGGCACATATCTTTTTCTGAAGGGAATATATAGGTGGAACACTCTACGTAAGAGGTCTATAAACAAACACTTGTTTAATAAAAAGAACCCGTGATCGTTGATCACCGTGAACAAAGAGACAAATGCGAAGAGTTCCATGCAACCACCGCACGACCCAACAGCTACCCAAGCCCTTCCATCCATGACGCCGTGGGCTCGCCTGGTCTGGTCTTTTTCTAACACTAGGTGGTGCTGTGTTCGCTTATTAAATGCATGTATGATATTTGGCAGTTGTTTGTACGGTATTTGTTATTCGACAGTTGTTTGTATGATATTTGCTATACAGTATATGAAACATGATTAGTAGGATCGCTGATTTTTTTCCTGTAAAATGGATTAGAGACAACTTTCTTAAGGACATTGTTGTGGTATAAATCAAAAGAAAAACCTTAGTTCAGCACTGCTGTTGTTAGATCATTGAATAGAACATGTCTAGGTACTCTCGAATGCGGTAAGTATGTAGTTGTAAAATTTTCCACAGACCTTAGTCACTCAGCAACAAACGGTGCAAATTGCCATCTAAACAATATGTGTAGGGGACAAATATCAAGAACAACATGTGACCTTCTCGATTTAGGAAGGTGATGTCTGAACATGCTGCAAATTTGGAGAGAGAAAGAATGTTAGGCAAAAAGAATGTTGGAAAGTCAGAAAAGTGTGTCCTGTCTAATGTCTAATAGGCTACAAATGAGCTTAATTGCATGTATCTTATACTACTTCGAAAGAAGCGAGAATATGTATGATCACTACTCCAAAACAAGTCATAGAAGACGCCTCATCACAGACAATTCTTTGAAACTGTTTGTGATAAAATAATCACGGACGGTTCCAAGACGAACCATCTGTGATATGTAGATATCATATACGGTTCTAGAAAATCGTCTGTGATATGTAAATATCACAGATGGTTCATGGTTAGAACGATGCAGGATATTTCATGACAGTTCTAACCATGAACCGCTCGTGATATCGAAATATCATAGACGGTTCGTGGTTAGAACCGTTTGTGATTTTAGATTTACCATAACTTGGATTTTTACCATAGTAAATTCGAAGAGTAAGAAAAATTTCAAACCATGGTAAAACCCTAAAATCACATACGGTTTTATACAAAAACCGTCTGTGATGAGATACTCATCACAGACGGTTTGTATTAAGAACCGTCTGTGATGAGACGCTTATCACAGACGGTTCGTGAAACGAACCGTTTGTGATATGCCATCACAGACGGTTCGTGAAACGAACCGTTTGTGATATGCCATCACAGACGGTTTTTTGTATAAAACCGTCTGTGATACTTTTGTTTCGTTGGGCGGGAAAACGAAAATTTGCACTTAATGGGCGGGCTGCCGAAAATCTCTCTATATTAACAGAGTCCTTCATCTCCTCATTTGCCATCTCCATCTCCTCTTTTGCCATCTCCATCTCCTCCTCTGCCATTTCTCCTCTGCCATCTCTGTCTCGCCCTGACGTTGCGCTCCGGCCTCCCCCGAGCTCGTCGCCCGCGGCCTCCTCCACCTCGCCCACCTCGCTGTCGCGGCCTCCCACGACCTCGCCGCCTCAGCCTCCTCTACTGCCGCCTGCTTCTCCCCGAGTTAAATCGCCCACGGCCTTCTCCACCTCGCCCCGGCCTCATCGTCGCCGGCCTCCCATGACCTCGTCACCCCAGCCTCCCACGACCTCACTCTCTCTACTCCCCCTTTTTGCTCTGTGATGTGGATTACTACTGTGATGTGTTAGTGCTCTGTGAATGGATTGAGTTGATGCTATTGTGATGTGGGTGATGCATGTCGTGTTGTTTTTAGTGCTCTGTGAATGGATTGAGTTGATGCTACTGTGATGCTATGGCTATTGTGGGAAAGCTAGCAAAAGTTCAATCCAAAAATCAATATCAGATTCATTCGAGAGGCTCGGGAGGCTCCAGACGAAGTGAAAATACGTTGTCGTTTTTTTTTTGCCATAGAAAAAACTATCACAGACGGTTCTATTCACGAACCGCCAGTAAAAATAGACTATCACAGACGGATCGTGAATAGAACCGTCTGTGATAGAATTTTTCACAAACGGTTCAAAAACCGTCTGTGATGACCTCGTGTCATCACAGACACAAAAATTCAGACGGTTCAAAAACCTTCTGTGATGATGGTTTAGAACCGTCTGTGATGAGCTTTTGTGTAGTAGTGGATTTTGTTCACGGAGACACAGAAGGAAATGTTCATCTTGTTGATCAAAATCAATTGGATTTAGGCGGCTAGTAATTAAAAAAATATAGGTCCGTAAGGATGGATGAGCTGCTCAATACAATTTATCTATTTCAAATATATGCTTACATATTTCTATGAATACATGAAGACAACGGTAGAGATAAACCAATAATGTCTACCCATACAAATGTATTAGCTTGTACAAGCTTGTAGCATGTTTTTTTTTAAGAATAGATTCTTTGGAATTTAACTATGCTTTGGAATCAAATTGCTTGCCAGCTGCGCAAGTTGCATTGTAAGCATTTTTTCTGTTTTATTTTAGAGAAAATTGCATTGTAGCTCATTGAACTTGCGAAGTTATGCCACTTAACCTCGTGAACTTATATTTTACTTTTTTTAGCCATCTGAACTAGTTCTCTGAAATTGTATTTTACTTTCTCAGCCCATTCAACTTGTCAGGATGTACCACTTAGCTTCCTGAACTTGCGATAAAGCGAAGTTTGTCGGATACGGTATTGGCGACTTCGTCCCCTTCGAGTTTGGTGGACTCGTCGCCGCACCTTTCTGGTCGTGTTCATCGTCTCCGTCACCTCACGCCGACACAAACGGTTTCTTTGGGTTCGGGAACGGACCGTGCTCGCGTCTTCGCTGGAGCTCCACCGTCGCAGCTTGCCGCCGCCCTCACCCTTACCTCATCTGAATCGATCGTGAGACAGAGAAGTGCATTCCCAATGCCAAAGTGTGGCACAGCGGGCGCGGGTGCTAGGGCCGGCGGTGGCGTTAGGCCAGCGACGAACACGGCGCCCGGTGGGCGCACTTGGCCATCCTCGGGCAGCGCGGCGCGGACAGCGGATGTGGCGGCTGCGCACTGTGGCAGTCGGCGGAGCACAAAGGCGGCGACGTGGCTTCGGGCCGGGTAGTGGTGGTGTCTGGCATCTGGCCGGCACAAAAATCGCGATGATTTTCTTCTTCTTCTCGTGATGAATAGTAAAAGATTCTTAATTTGCAGTTATAATCTGCATCGATTGATCTACTCACTGATTGTTGTGTCGACCTATCGGGTCATTTGGTAATTGTGCCATTTTCGTCGACTTGATGTACTGTAGATTCGGTCCTTCTGGTCATGGCTTCGTCTCCCAGCGCATGGTTACCATGATGACAATGAATCGGATCGTGCATACAAAACACATCAATTTTCGATTAGAATCGATGAAAATAAGATAGATCTAATTGTCTTCCTTTAGAACGACATACCAGAATTGAATAGCTTTCGTTCTAATAACGTGTTAAATAACGTAGTTGTCGCACGGAGACAATCAACCAATCACCATACAATATACAATTGACAAAGAGATAATAAATGGAAACACAATATGGAGGAGCTTCTTTATTCATTGATCAATCTCTTTCTGTGTGTAGGGAAGTTCTATTTATAAACTAAAGCCTACTAGAAAAAGTTTCGATATTATACCTATCAACCCTTAATTCAAGATTTCTTAACAGTAACTACGGAACTATCCTAAGCAGCACTAACACGCCGTGAATTTGCATAGAAGTCTCATGTTTGCCACGCTCATGAGTTTTGATCGTCACGGTGGATATCCACCGTCGGATCGATGGACTGGTAATCTGGTGACTGTAATACGAGACCGCCACGTGTCTGCGCGATGAAAAACGGAATGAAGACTGACTGATCGACGGGCACACGGGAGTGTTGGCACTTAGCCGAAGAGAAGGACGTGGTATCGGGCTGAAGAATAAATATTACAAGCCACCGGTTTGGCCGAGTAGTATAAAGAATAAACGGACCCACCCATTTCAAAATTTCTTTTCTTTGTACAGTAGAATCCCCGTATCTGATCTTCTCGCTTTTTTTTTTTTCAGAAGGGACGCTGTGTGGTAGCCATTTAGCTAGGTCGATCCCAAGCTTGTATTTGCACACATCGTTCTGCCAAAAAAATATTGCCGGTTGAGATGGATTTGTTTGATTGTTACCTTTGAAAATTGTGAATTAGACACTTTGTACAAGCCATCAACACATAACGGGATCACCTCTTAGTGATATGGTGAAGTTATAGGAGTACGACTCCACCTAATAGGATTTAAATCTTTGTATTTATCTTTACACACATATAAATTTTTGTAAGGTTGTGGATTTATCGTTAGTCCGACACGTGCTAGGGCGACCACAAAAAGGACAGCTTTGCAGCGTTGCGCACGCGCGGAGTCAGAGAAGCGGTCGATTCAGGAAACGAAAGCGAGAGGTCGCAAATCCTTTACGGCTTTTATCCGCCACCTCGACCCACCCACTCCACTCGTCGCTCAGCCATCCATCGGCCGAGCGTGTGCCACCGCGTTGAGTTCCAGAGCAGCATCGACACCGCCTGCCTCACTACACGTCACGCACCTGCTAATCTCTTCAGACCAGAATCTAAAGGGTTTTCTTTTTTCTAAAGAAAGAAAAAAGAAAGAAAGATCGGAATCTGATGCCAACGTGGTACGGAAGAGAAGATGTTAAATCTTATCAGATACACAACAACCGACGCGTGCACTAGGATACTAGGATGCAGATCGGTAGTGTTTGATTCCCTAGCTTGGTCGATCTCGCAAAAGTAACCAGCTAAAGACGAATATAATCTAATCCAGTCCGCTGTAACAACTCAAATTTGAAGCTTTTTGAAATTGGCATGAATTTTATGGGATTTAAATTTTTTGATGCAATGTGTGAATTTCCAAAAGCTCGGATTGTTTCATAAAGGGGAAATCAAAATCCTTGATCCAAATTAAAATTTATAAAAATCTACAATCTAATTGGTGAGCTCAAACTTCTCACAATTTGAATTCCAATTCAAATTCATCTCAGAAAATTACAAACAAAAATCAAATTAGTTCCCCCTCCCTCTTCCCCTCGGGCCGCATCTACCCAGCGCTCACCCACTTCCTCTCCCTCGCCCACTGGCCGCGCGTCGCCAAGGCGCCAATCTTGGCCTTTTCTTTCCTCAAGGCCCAACCCATCTCCGCACACTCGCAGTTGTGCAAACTCGCCCCGCCCGCTCCCACTGCTAGGTAGCACTAACGCCACGTACGTATGAGCCCATCCCGTTCATTGTCTTCCTCGCCCATCTCTCTCTCTCTCTCTCTCTCTCTATATATATATATATATATATATATATATATATATATATATATATATACACACACACACACGCGCGCGCGCGCGCACGCGCACGTAAGCAAGGCAAAGGCACTCGAGTGCATGTGCTGCCGTAGACCTCGAGCGCAACGCCGCCGAGAGTTCGTCCCGCTGCCGTGTCAGCACGCCAGCCATTGACGCCCACATAATAGTGAGAAAACGCCCAAGAAGAACATCACATTGCCACCTTATCCTCCCATCTCCTATCCTTTATAAGCCGCACCGAGCGGGTCACCAGGATCGCCTCACACTCCTCTTCATTTTCCCTCCAGTCCCTTCCTTCTCCTCCACTCAATCGCCCGAAATGCCTACACGATCGCACTACAAATCTAGTGCCCTTCCTCGCTGTCGCCACCCGTTCCGGTGACCTTCGACCTTGAAGGTCCTAACCTATGTATTCGCCTTGAGCTCCTGTTGCTGATGCTCACCTCCTTCTTCCTTTTCTTACACCAGAGTCGACGGAGCACCTATTCTTCCTCGGCTCTGGTATAGTGTCGCCGTTGCGCACCAACATGCCTGCTCGACCTCCGGTAAGCCATTTCCTCTCCCCTTCGCATTATTTTGCGTTCCTAGCTTTCGCGGACATAGTAGGCTAGACAATGTAGTCTTGTAGCCACTGTAACCCCGCCGTGTGATCGCCCTTCTTCCTCGCCAACGGTCACCGTAGACATAGCCTTCTTGAACACCTCTAGGTATGCAACTGTCATGTTTAGCACCCTTGTAGCCCGTAGATGCTCATCGACGCCTCAGTTGCTAGCAAGGGATTCGTTGTGTAGTTTCCACGACTGTCGACCTCGCCGTAGCGTCGTCGCCTCAGCCACCTCCTGTCGCGCCATTAGCATCGCTTGGACCTCCGCAACCTTTTTTGTTGGTCCCAAATGGTCGACGTGCCTCACCTCGTCGGCGCTGAGCTCAAACCGCTTAGTGTTTGAGGAGGACGTGGATGATGACATGGCACCAACATGCGAACAAGTGTTTAGTTAAAACTGGTAGTTAGTTAACACTAATTAAGTAGATAATATCTGTACAACATGAGGCCCGATGTCATTAGTAAAACATAATTAAATCATAGGATTAAGTATAAGTATTTGACATGTGGACCACACCGCTTGAAACCGTCTTATAAATCTAGTCCATAAACCATAGCAGCTGCCAAGTGGGCCCTAGGCCATGTGTGCAATTGGGGTGGACCGAGTCCACATGGACCATGACCCCATCTGTCAGTCTCTTAGGACTTTCCCGAATAAAATTAATTTGAAAGAAATTTAAAACCCCAGTGGACCCATCTGTCAGCCATAGAGCCCTTTTCCTTAAGAAAATAATTCAAAAAGAAATTAAAAACCTCAGTGGACCCACCTGTCAGTCACAAAGGATTTCCTTAATAAAAAATAAATGAAGAATAAAAAGAAAATCACAGCTGACCACCTGTCAGGTTTTCCATATTTTTGGAATTTCCTCTCGGGTCAAACTTTGGAAAGCTCGTTCTCCCTCGTTTTAAATCCAAATATTTTTATTTTTTGTGTTCTAAATTCATATAAATTCAAAATCATTTTATAAGTTCCAAAATCATAATTTTTAGAGTTCAGTTGAATTTTATATGAATTTAATTATGTTATGGGTATTTATTCGAAGTCCTTATGGTCATTGTGAATTGAGATTTGTTGGTTAAACGTGGTCGTTGTGGATTGCGACATGTTAGGTTAAACATGATCATTGTGAGTAGCTGTAGGTGGATAGAACCTTATCGAGATATTAATCGCTTATACAAACGAAACTTTGGTTTTAAAGTTAAACAAACTAAGTTATATAAACGTTTGGAAGATAATTATAGCATTTGAGCAAACTGACTTTGTGCTAAACGAAACATAAAACCCTTCTTTGGTAAGCTTTACATCTATTACCTTGCATTGCTGCCTTTGAGGGCTTGCTGAGTACCTTCGTACTCATGGTTACTCAAATATGTGGATTTAGACTATGAAGCAGAAGATCCGGTGTATGGATACTTTTATGCATGCAGCTATGGGAATAATGAAGATGGCGATAATCAGGTTCTAGCCCCAGCCCCCGTCGATTGCTTGTGGCAAATGTACGGAGGCCCCGTTCGTTTTGATTTACTTTTCGTTGCTACTATTTTACTCTGAATTTGTCGGCCAATCCTATTTACAATGCTATGTAATAATTAAGTACTTTTTTATGTATGTGTTTGTGTAGATATGATATTTGTTGATAACTATACTTTTTTTATGTATGTGTTTGTGTAGATATGATATTTGTTTGAGGGTTGGATAACCGGATAACCTTCCATGCACTCACAACACGTGGAGTGAACCATTGGTGGGCGGGTGTAGATTAATATAAGCCTGCGATTTTTTCGATTGGATAAAGTCAAAGGATAAAGAGAAGAAATTAAGGTTCGTCGAGATGACATTCATGTATGTACATGGGCTAATTGCGTAGGAGTCCACACTGGTTGAGTTGGTTGTGATGTGAAGTCGCGGGGGAATCTTTCTGTCCAAGTCAGGCGAGCAGTGCCTCGCCGCCCAAAGACAGCGCCGGTTTTGTACTCTTCTCGTGCGCCACATTATAGTACGCTCCAATGATAGGGTTCCCAATAATTCTAGCCCCATAGAAGCATCATCCACTTAGCCCCACAGCACATGCAAATTTGCATCAAGTTTGGAAAATTCTTTCAGACGATCGAAATTCGAACATGCAGAGCTAGCTGCAAGCTCCAGTGACTCCATCAGAGGATAAGGTCGAGCCAGGATCAAGATCCAAAGATTGATCCATGGATAAGTAGCCAGGCACAAATTAATGTTTAGTTGATTCCTTTGCGAGAACTGAGGGAGGCTATCCCATCTCCAAGGGAAGGGGGAAGGAAAGGAAATGAGAGGAGCCCACTGACAGTGATGCGTGACAGCGTGAGCAATTGCCTCCTCCTCCTCCACATGTCAATGCGTCACATTCGCGCCGGTTGGTCTCCAGCTAGCGACGCCGACGAACTCTTATACTTGGCGCGTCTTCTGCAGCGCCCAAAGTCAAAAGCTCAAAACGGCGTTCGGCCCGGCCGTCGCTGCCCTGTAACCCTGTGGCGGTTCTTTAGCTGGCCCACTCAAAGAGCAATGATCACATGACAGATTGTAGGGCCAAATTAGCGATTAGATTAAATGGAGATGAATAGGAGTCATATAGTTTTCATCTGTGCGGTATTTAACTTTATTTTCACTTCAATAGCTATAGAAGCTACGAAGATCAATGCTATAAAATCACAACGAAAGTATTACGTTGAAACCGAAAAATCCTGAGCTCAATGCCTCTCGGCGGCTCGACCGTCGTGCTCGGTCGACCGGGTCCGACCGCTACGCGCTAATCCGCCGCGCCGGTCGACCACCGGTTGCATATCAGCAGCCTGAAAGATCCACAAAATGATATAACCTTTTGATCTCGTGATCTAAAACTCCTAAGATTTTATACATAGCTCATTAAGAAGATCAGAAACATATTCCAATCGACGATCGAGACGATCAAAGCCAAGGTTCCATGAATTTCTTGAATGATGTCAATAAGGCACAAAATCGAGAAAATCAAAACTTGACCCAAAAACTTTCTCGTGGGTGGAAGATGGTTAAGATTAACTTAAATTAGATTCCACAAGTCCTAGGAAGTTAGATCATAGCAGAAGACCCAACCAAAACCCTTGAAACACAAGAACCCCAAAATCATCAAAGAGAGAACAAGAACAAGATAGAACATATCTTGGAGTAATCTTGATTGGATTGATTAGAGGGATTATAGATTTATAACAACTCTACCATCGAGGACAAAAGCTCACACTTAAGCACACAATTTCTTAATCCATCTCTATCAAACTCTAGCCTCCTCTATTTCCTCCACTTTTCTCAAATCATAAATTAGGGTTTCCAAGGCTTGGGGTGCAAATCCTCGATATTTTATAGTGGAGGCTAGGTTTAGAGAGAAAACCCTAACGGGCACCCATTAAGCTCACACACAAATGGGTCTACTCTCACACACTTCTCAAAGCGGATAACGAACTAGGTCTCCTGAATCTGTCTCTTCGTGATCTTCATTTTTCTTGACCTAAACTGCCTCTTCTATGGTCGTCTTGCGCCGTGGTTTCTCCAAGGTTACCAACCCGATATTTTTGCAAAGATACAAAAATACCCCTTCTCGATCCTTCTCCAAGGCCGAGTCCAATCAACGTGAAGCAATCATATGCTTCGTCATGTATAGGTTCATCAATGACGCTTTTCATGTCGGCAAGTTTCTTTCATCCGGCTCCCACCGGAACCACCATAGCACTTGCACCGACCCTAAGCCTCTTGATGCAACCCGTTGCACCAAACTTCTCGTTCAGTCGTTCTTGTCCATCTTGCACCATGCTTGAGTCCAACCACTTCACCCGACATCCTTGATCGTTATAGACCTCAGGTCTTCTAGCCTAGTCCCGATCATCCCTGCCGTTGACCATAATTGACTCAAAGCCACATGCACAACAATAGACCAGGAAATTGGTTCCTAGCACAAATTCCTCACAACCAAGGTAGTTAGAATCGCGATCCTACTTTTAGAGTCATTCTACAAACCCACGATGGCCTATCGATCCAAATCGTACCGTGAATAGGAATCAGGTAGAATCGTGGTAGAGTCGCGATCCAAAGAGTAGAATAACGTAGAATCGTGTAGAATCGCAGAGTAGAATCGTAGTATAGTCGTTTGGGCAAAAAAATTGTAATTTTTTTAGGCCAGGGTTTGCTGATATTTTATTTTAGAGCAAAATTTATTAATATTTGTGGATATCATGAGGATATACTCCAGATCTTAGGATGATGTAACAATTGGCAATGGTGTTTATGGTTTATCGTTTCACATGTTTTCAGCAAAGTTGGCATCTTTGTCGAGGCTAACCGGTCCGACCGCCAGGATGGTCGATCGACGATTCTCGACCGGCCTCGACCGCCCCGAGGCGATCGACCGGCCGATTCTAAAGTGTTGAATTGAGCTGGGCTAAAAATAGAGGGTGTAGGCAAGAGAGGAGATTCTATTGCACTTGGTCCCATAATTTTTGGAGTCTCTAGTCAAAAGTTCTATTGGTTTGAAATTTTCAGTAGGTTTCGGTTTTCAGAGGTTGAAAATCGACTAAGTCATTACTGGCGGTCTGACCGGCCAATAGCTGGCGGTCTGACCGGCCCCTAGGGTGGTCTGACTGGTTCTCACTTGGTTCATCACCTGTCGTGGCGGCGATTCTCGGTTGTTAGGTCAAAGTCATGAGTTTCAGGGCATATATGTTGCATGATGCATGTTTTGACTAACATGGGTCAAGTTGTGAAGAACTTGTTCCCAAATTCGGTTTACTTGTCTATTGTTGTGCAGGTTGCTTGGTGGTCAACGACGGTCAACGGCGAGGATGATCGGGACTAGGCTTGGAGAGCTGAGGTCCAGAATGATCGACGATATTGGGTGAGGTCAATGTACTCAAGCGTGGTACAAGATGGACAAGGGTGACCTATTGCTAATCCGAGGCGCAAGATAGCGCAAGGTGTAGCTAGTTAGGTCAAGGGGAGTTAAAGACGGCGCATAAAAATATGTGCGTAAGTGTCCCATTTGTTTTAGGCCTTAACGTGAGCCCAATAGAGTCAAACTTCTAGAAGTTCTAAGTCTCCACTATAAATAGGAGAGGGTGTTGGCTGCACCACCTCTTCGTCTCTCTTTTCCCATTTTTGTAAACCCTAATTTTCTTAGGGAGAGCTTTTGTGGAGGCTAGGGTTCTTGATAGTTTGATGTGATTTTTGTGCTCTTGGATTGAGCATTGTCCTCCATTGATGGAGAGGTTGTAAGCTCATATCATATCAATCAATCAAAGGAAAGTTTGATCAATATTTTGTCTCATTGTGTTCTTTCTCTCTATTTGATGATTTTAATTAGGTCTTTCTTTGATCCGTGAGTTTTTGCTTAGTTTCTTCACGTGATCTAGCTTGCTGTGACGTGTGGGAATCTATCTAGGATCATCCTGATCATCAATCACCCACGAGCAAGAGTTTTGACCTAGTTTTCATTTTGACCCGGTTTTGAACCCTTCTTCAATCAAATCCAAAAGGAACGCTATTCTTCCAAGAATTATCATAATCTTCGATTGGAATAGGTTCCTGATATCATAGAGAAGGTGTGCTCCAAGTCTCATCAAGTTTGGATTAGTAGATCAAAAGTTTCATCTAATTTCATCTTCATCATCTGGCCGATCTTTTCGTTCTAGAGGTCAAGGTCGATCGCCGCGTGCCACCGGCGGATCGTTCGAATCGGTCCGACCGCCCTTGAGGCGTGATCGACCGGCGTGGTATCGTGATTTGTTATCTTGTGCTTGATCTTTTGATGTATTGCTTAGGGGTGTTTATTGGATTCAATATTAGTCTTCCGTTGTACTGATATACTGATCTTCATAGCTTTCATAGCTACTAGAGTGAAATTGTGTTGAATCCAGTATTTATGAAAAAGTGAGCATGCTTCTATTCACACACACCCCTCTAGTCGCCTTTTCGGTCCAACAATATTAATTTCTGAGAATGAAACTTAAAACAAACAAGGAGCATGCAAAATATTATATCAGTGTGGTAATGCTAGTACAAATATATATATTATGACATAAGCAATCTTGAGCTTGATAATGATAAGCTATTTTTATTCCTGGAGTATGTCCAGCTGCTTTTAAGGAACATGCAAGTGTTGCAATTAGATATTGATTTACAAAAATTGTGACATTTCTCATGTAATTGTAGTAAACTAGTCATGGTCACTGGCTGTTCTCTTATAGTTCATAACTATATCACCTATCATGTCAGTACTATTACGTTTTTATATGTGCGATAAAAAGTGCTTTATCCATTTTTCGGTTATAAGTAAGTGGTAAACCATATAAGAATCATACAAACTTATAGTATAGATGTTAAATATGTGTATTTTTACAATTCTGTAGAATCATCGATTCTACAATTCGATCTTACCGGAGGCAAATCGATCCAACTTAGGATCTCAACTCTGACTACCTTGCTCACAACTTGACTCACGATAACCAAAACATGTATCATGCATCACATATGCAATGAATCCCATAACTTTGGTCAATTCCACTAGATCATCACACCTCACCGTGCTTGATTGGGCCCTGGCCGATCTGACTGATGTTCTCAGTCAGTCTAACTGCCAGTCACCCTGCCAGACCGCCCATCGGTTTGACCACCGGCCATCGGCCAGTCAGACTGCACCACAAACTCTAGAAAACACTCTCTGGACTTTTCGGCAAAACTCTATATAGTTTTGTGTCCAGTCCATATTTTCAATGGAACATGTGCAAACACACCCTCAAACACTTCCGTGTAAATATTTAGTGCGCAATCCCTGAAAGCTCTCACCGCCGACCACGGCCGATTTGACTATCTGCCTCGACTAGTCTGACCGCCACCCCTGTCCAGTCAGACCGCCCCCTGGGGCCGATCAGACCGTCTGCAGCGTGACAGCTAATTTGACAATTTGCTAAACAGAGGTTTTGATCCCCAAACACCTCAACAACTATGTAAATTATTCATCACTAAAATTAGGATCATACACGCTTTCAGTTTTCTCCACACATATTAAGGACAGAATGAAGTACTGTATACCTGAAATCTACATATGGAACATGACTAATCGATTCCTTCATTTCAGAATCAGAACTCTGAAGTCAGAACAGCATCTTGCCATCTCACGTCACGATAATCGATTCCTTAATTTCAGAATCAGAACTCTGAAGTCAGAACAGCATCTTGCCATCTCACATCACGATAAGGACGAGAAGTGCAGCATTTGTCGATCGAGGAGTTCTTTCCTTAGCCCGAATCAGGGGTCGTTCACGACTCACAAGTCCACAGCTCAACGTCTTAATTCCTGTAGCAACGTGTCACGAACTGGACGTCGTATCCTTCTATGCAGTAGGGAATACGACGTCAGGTTTATGTCGACAAGGAACGAAGCGTAACGCGAGCAACACAAAAGAATATATCTGTAGAGCACGGTCAAGAGAGCAATGATGCTGCCGCGTTAATCAGTGCGTGAACTGATTGGAGTGATCAGCTACAGGTATTGCGACAAGGATTGGATCGATCACAGCGGGCTCTATCGTGAGAGAAGGAAGAAAGAAGCGCTAGTCTGAATTAACTAATTAATCCAGTATATTGTATTGGCATTTAGACGGACAAAGGGAAGACCCAAACAGAAGCTCCCTAGCTTGATCACTTCTTGATTTCTTAGTTTGCTTTTTATCTGCAGTTATGGCTGGTCTATTCTGCTAGGCACTGTATACATATAGGAGTACTACTAGAAGTAAGAAGGGGAACTATAGGTTCCAGCTTCGTTCATGCTCTTCCTGGACCCTTCGGAGGGTCATGGCGGTTGTTCGGGCCAGACCCAGGGTAGTCGTTCACCTCTACGTCCATCCGCGCCGCCGCCCTGCCGAGGTTCCGCGCCGCCGCCACCGTCATCTCCTGCACGAACACAAGCCATGGTTCTTGTCAGCGCATGTCAGTATGTATTGCGAGTGAAACTATATATGAATCAGCTTGCAAATCCTCCCAACTGTTTGGCCTTTTCATGTATGGTATTGTATTTGCAGAAGCAGTTGTACAAAATTAAGATAAAATCAGGAGACCAGATCAGAAGAAATACCTGAGCAGTAAGTTTCAGAGACGGCGGGTGCTGCTGGTTCCTCAAGTACAGGCTCCCTGCGGTTGCAAAACGCATAAGCAACGGAACATACGCATGGATCAGGAATCAAATCAGAGTGAAATTAAGGCGTCCATGAATCGGCGAGATCGACTCACTTGGCATGGGCACCGAGGAAACCAGGGGGAGGAGGAGGAGGAGGAGGCAGGACAGCACGAGGAAGGCGAGGAGGGGCTTCTTGGAGTGGCAGTGCTCCATTGCTCGCAAGTCCCCAGGATCAACCGCAGCTAAGGCAGGGAAGAAACTGTGCTGCTCTCCTTTGGATTGAGTGGATGTCTATTGCACATGCACACTAGTGCTGCCGCTCTTGGGGCTGATCTGGTAGGCAATGGTGCTGGGTGGTGTTGTGGCGTTGCCTGCTTGGGGTTTTATAGTTGGACCATTCCCGCTGATGGTTCTCTCTCCCACACTCTAAAAAAAGGTCAACCTCGCCTCACTTACTTTATTTAGAAGGTGGATGTTCTGCGCACTCGTGTCCTGTGGATGTTCCACTACCTGAGCGCGGGTATCAAGCCGGATACCCTTTTAGGCGGAACGTGGAGCTCTTATAAGGTACGTTCTAATAACATTAGATGAGATTGAAGTACCCTAGTTTTCTGTTTTTTACGATTAATATGGGAAACTTTAGTTTTTTTTTCTTCAATTAATATGGCAATTTCTATTTTTTTATCTCTTAGGATTAATGTAAGAGTTTTTAAGAGATCCTCCAATTAGTGTGTGTGTGTGTATACACGTTTGTCAGAGCGTTTATTCAGAGTAATAGAGTGAAATCTCTATTATAATTCTCAATGAAACGATTAGCGTACAACAATAGGGCACTCCTATTCATATCTTTCCAATCTTACCTCTGAATTCACGACAAGAAAATAATAAGAACGATTGTATTTATGTCCTAAATAAAACCCACCCGGTTCAGTGAAACCAGCACCGGTTCGCTGGTTTACTAAAAAACTGGTCGATTCAGCCGGTTTTTCCCGATCCGAATGAATGGACGATCTTTGAGCTCAACCGAGCCGGCTAGGTCGCCAACTTTGGCTCTTTTTTTTTTGTTTAACTGGTGATTCGCTCCACTTTTTGTATAGGTTTTTTGTAGAGGTAGAGAGATGAAAAATTACAATAACTACACTCTAGATTCCCAAAATAGATAAATATATTGAAATAGATACTTTTGAGGCCATAAACAAATATAGCGAAATGGAGGCAGTACAATAAATCCTCGTTGTTGTTGCTGGTGTAGTATTAATTATGGCCAGCAATATGTTTACGGTCATGCTGCCTTGTGTGGGATCAACCGGAGGGACAACAAAGAGAAAATTGCATTGTAGCTCTCCGAATCTACAAGGTTGCGCCACTTAGCTTTCTAAACATACATTTTACTTTTTTAGTTCTCTGAACTTGCGAGGTTATACTACTTAGCTTTCTGAACTTACTTTACTTTCTCAGCCCCCTGAACTTGCGAGGTTGTGCTACTTTACCTCTCTAAACTTGCATTTTACTTTCTCAGTCCCCCGAAATTGCAAGTTCGTGTCACTTAGCTCTCTGAACTTGCGTTGAAGCGAATTTCGTTAGATATGATGTCGATGACTTTGTCCCCTTCTGGTGGACTCGTCGCTGCCCGTTCCGGCCGTGTCCATCATCACCGTCACCTCATACCGACAAAATGGATTCTTCAGGCCGAGGAACGCACAATGCTCGTGTCTTCGTCGGAACTCTACCGTCGTAGTTTGTTGTCGTCTTCGCTCTTGCCTCCTCTGAGTCGACTATGAGAAATAGAAGTACATTCTCAATGCTAGAGCATGATAAAACTTGACATTGCTAAAGCCTAAGACCGTGTCGGGTGCAATTACATACAAGCTAAAATGGAATCTTTGAGTTTATCGGACAGTTGGATCACCTTGGTAATGGGATGTGTCACAGCTGTTAGTTTTTCTCGGACGGTGACAGCGAACGGGATACTCTCCGAGTTTCAAGACGACGAGGGGGATCCACCGAGGCGACCCAATTAGCCCCTATCTCCCTCTTTTGCACAGAGGGTTTGTCTTGCACGCTGAAGAAGAGTGGGCCGCAGCATATTGCAAGGGGAATAAGAATTAACTGCCATGCTCCATGGATTTCTCATCTACTCTTCGCTGACGACTGCTTGATCTTCACTGAAGAAATCCAGAGAAATGCGGATAGAATTGCATCAATACTTACGATTACCATAAGGGCTCGGGACAGTTGGTCAATAAGCAGAAAATCTGCAGGGTTTTTCAGTGATAATTGTGAGCATCACCCTAGTTTTTTTAGTGTTCGTACTGCAACACTAGGGGAGAGGTACTTGGGTCTCCCTGCAACAGTGGGTAGGAGTACCGACGATTTTTTAGCCGACCGAGTTTGAAATCTGTGAATGGTTGGGGGCGAAAACTCACTAAGCTGCGCGGGAAGAGAAGTGCTTCTTAAATCAGTCGTCCAATCTGTTCCAACTTTTACTCTATGAGCAGCCAATCTCTGTAAGAAGCTGACATCTTATCTATTTTATTATCGGTGGGGGAGCTCCATTTATAACCATAAGATCCATTGGTTAAAATGGGAAAATCTAACCTGCTAAAAAAAGGATGGAGGCGCATGGGCTTTAGGGACATGAAGTTGTTTAATCAAGCAATTATTGGAAGCTAGGATGGAGGATTGTGACGAATCTACACTCGTTATGCAGCGGGGTAATCAAGGGGAAGTATTCCCCGCAAGGAGGTTAATTTCATGACAACTACTCAGAAAGAAGAAGAAAAAAGAAGCTCGGCGACGTGGAAGTAAATTTTGCATGGCAGAGAGGTGCTGCGGAAAGGACTGATGCAACGAGTTGGTTCGACTGAATCAGTCAATATTTGGTAGGATAACTGGATTCCATCGTTGATCTCTACGAAGCCGATAGTTCAACTCCAAATGTTTTGGTAATTGTTGGACTGTGTTAGTGACTAGAGGGGGTAAATAGGAATTCACTTTTTTTCTTATAGAATTCTACTTCTTTTCACTCCAATAGCTATATAAAAATATGAAGATCAAGATCTCGAAATCACAGCGAAAAATTTGAGCTGAAACCAAGAAATTCTAACAACAACTCCCCTCGGCCGATCTGACCCTGGCTATTTTGAGCGATCTAGCCGCATCCAAGGCCGGTCTATCTGTTCCCTCAGGGCGACAAGAAAACAATACGATTTTAGATCCACAAAAGACCTAACTTTTGATTTACAAATTCAAATCACTTGATATTTCAGATAAAGGTCAACAAGGTCAAGAACCTATTTCAATCGAAGATCGAGATAATCCTAACCAAGGTTCCATGATTTTCTTGTTTGAGAGCAAGATGGCTCAAAACAGGTTGAAAACCTAGACTTGGTCCAAAGTCTTGTTATTGGATGAAAGATGGTCAAGATGACCTTATATCAACTTCTACAAGTCATATCAAGTTCGATCGCAACAAAAGACCAAAGCAAAACCTCTACAACACAAGAACCTAAAATCTAAACAAAGAGGGCAAGAACAAGAGACAACTCATCTTTGGACGAATTGATATTGAGGAATTGAAGGTTTACAGCCACTCCACCATCAGACCAGGCAAAACGGGTAGCCCGGCCCAGCACAGGCCTAGCTAGGCACGGCCCATTCCAGCCTGGCTTCTATTCGTGTCGAGCCAGGCTGGCCCACGGGCTAGGGTGGCGGTCCAGGCACGACCTGTCGGACATTCGTGCAGTGCCAAGCCGGCCCGAGCCCGTTTGACCCGTCGGGCCTAGTGTGGCTCGTCAGAATGAAAAAAATCAAAAAAAAATTAGAAAAAATGTGTAGAATTCAGAAGTAGACATGAAAATTGAAAAAAATGAGACAAACATATCGAAAATGTAATAAAGAGTTTTATTAATATCCAACTAGTTGTCTCGTTAAAACCTTTGCCAAGTTAAAACTCAAAATGAGAAAACCTTGGTAAAGAAAAATGAGTACAACCTATAGCTCTATAATTGTACATACATGATACATCCTTGTTCTATGTGTCGATGTTATTGTTTAAGTACATATTTTCAAACATCTCTGACAACTCTGAATTTTCCACAGAGTGTTGTGTTCGTGAATCAACTTGTTCCCAGTCCTTCACAGTTAGAAGGATATCCACCATCTAACTTGTGAGATTTGTTATTCTCTCCTCCAATATTCTTTCAGAAAGACTGAAAGCAGACTCGAAGGAAACCGTAGAGACAGGAACAGTTAACACATCACGTGCAAGTATGGATAGCACGGGATATGTTAACTTATGGGTTTGCCACCATTGCAAGATGTTGAAGCCTTCTGAGTTGAAATCCACCGTATCGTTGTCCACATATTTGTCTTCCCACTTGAGGTAGGGGATACTGGAGGTCGTAGCGAGCAGACTCCCTGAAACTTATTTTCATACCTTTGGAAACCTCGTATAACCGAGAACGAACTTCTGCAAAATAGTTAGTATAGTATAGCCCCGTAGCATCACTAAGAAGATCAAGTACAGTACCAAATACATCAATTTTGGCCCTAGGATCTAAAAGAAATGCAAATGCATACAGGTAAGAGATTTCTATCTAATATTTAAGGTATTTAGATTTTATGAGAACAACAGCATCACGTAACACTAAGTTATTTTCATACATTTTTAATTTAGTAGTAATCCATAAAATAGTATGCACAATGATAGGAGATGTTGGATAGTAGACAATGGACAAATCAACAGTTGCCTTATAAAAGATTTCTAAAAAAATGACAGTATCTTCTTAGCAATGAACCAATATTGCTCAGTTAATAGTATAGTACCGTCAGTGCTAGGATAATGTGTTTGAATAAAAACAAAAAAGTGCTATTGTATGGTAAAAGATTCTTAAGCATGAGGTAAGTAGAGTTCGACCTTACCTCCATGTCCAAACTGAACTTTTTTGGACGTACACCCATCGCCCTGCAGAAGTTCTTATATTGTGCTATTCTTACGTTAGAATTATTCAAGACAGAAATCGCATCGCGAAAAGTTTTAATATACGGATTCAACCTCTTCAAACCACATTTGACTATAAGGTTGATAATATGACAAGCGCGTCGTTGATGTAGCAAGAAGGAATCGGCATATGTACTCAACACTGGAAGTAAGAATGTCCATGGCCCTAGAGTTTGAAGCGGCGTTGTCTAAAGTAATTGTGAATATTTTATCTGTAAGACCAAAGTCTTATACGACTTTGATAATACAGTTCACAATATTCTCCCCCGTGTGTGCTACATCAATTAATTTCAAAGCTATAATCCTTTTCTGCATTACCTAGTCGTCATTAACATAATATGCAACTACACTAAGGTAATCCTCCCTAACCCGACCACTCCATATGTTCGAGGTCAGGGCCACCAAACATGTGCACGTACTAAATATATAGTTCTTTTATTTTATTACAACGTTTATTACAGTATTTCACTAGATCCCTAGTTGTTGTCTGTCTAGAAACGAAAGAAAACCTAGGATTATGCGCAGTCCTAATGTAATTTTGGAAAGAAGCAGGCTCACCAAATCCTAACGGTAAATTCTCATAAACAATTAAACGACGGAGAGATAGGAGGACTATTTGAGGATCGTAGTCCCAGCTAAATACCATACCGTCGGGGTTGTATTGCAGTTGCGTCTACCTCATCACAAATCATTACTTGGTTTGGCATCTGTAGCATGTCTAAGCTAGTGTCATGTTCCACCTGTAGACTTTGCAGACAATTCATGGTGATAAGTTTTACAAATAGCATATGGTACCTCATTTTCTGCTGCGTCTTGTTTGGTTGTCCTGTCGAAATTCTCCCACACTCGTGATGTGGACGGTCTCGACCTCTTTGCTCCGATTGCCGTAGAACCTGATGCTACTGTGGAGCTGATGACGGAACTCCACCTTGCCCCTCCGGTGAAACCTCTGGTTAGTTTGAGGCAGTTGCAGCCACCTCCATGGACGTAATTTCCTCTGATGAAAGTCTGTAACCACCAAGAGCAAAGCTGTCGTAAGGACTATCCATAACGAGAACTACAAAATCGAAACTAATATTATTACAACTTTCATCTTAGCATAACAAGAACTAACAATAAAAGTATTACAAAAATAGTATTGTACCTATTTGCTGACTTGCTGCCGAAAATTGAAATTTTCAAATATTAGCATAATTTTTTTGAATTTTACCAAATTAGCTCAACACGGATTTGAATTTGCACAACACAATTTCAAAGAGAGAATGGAGAATGAAGGGGTGCTAAATGAGGGAGGGTATAGTGGCTATTTATACAAAAAAAATCAGGATTTTTTATATATTTTGCTATTTTTTAAGACTCCAGCAGTAAAAAATGGTAAAAACGGCTAAAATCCCGACCGACTAAATTTTTTGGGCCATGCCATGGCTAGGCCCGACCCGTCTGCCCCTCCCTTGCCCAGCCTGCCCACGCCCTGTCCTTCTTCCTCTCCCGTGCGTGCGTGCTGCAGTGCCACACGGCTCGTCGCCCCACCTCCTCCTCGCCTCCCTGCCGCCTCCTTTCCTCGGTCCGCGTAGCTCCGTGCGCCACGCCGCCTCCTCCTCGCCTTCTCTCCTCGGTCCGCACAGCTCCGTGTGCCACGTCGCCTCCTCTCCTCAGCGCTTCCTTCGCTCCTCGGCTCCTCCTCTCCTCTGCATCGCCTCGTCGCCCTTCTTCCTCTGCGTCGGCGACGCCCCGCCCTCTACGCCTTCTTCCGCTCAGGTGGTCCGCCCTCGGCGCCGGTGATGCCCCGCCCTCCTCCTCCCTCCGCTCCAGTGGTACGGACTCCTCCCTCCTCAACTCCTCCTTGGCTGTTGGCTCCCTCCCTCGCCGTCGCTGCCTCGCCGGCCTTCCTCGGTGTCGACACCTCCGCCTCCGCCTCGACGGCTCCCCCATAGTTGGGCTGTGCTGGGCTACACGGGTCGTGCCATGATTGGCACGGTCCAAGCATCGTTGTTGCCGTGTCGTCCCAACCCATTTGTCTTTGAGGTGGCGGCCCCAGCACACTGGCTCGTGCCTTGGCAAGACGACCTATGAACGATCTTGGGTCGTCACAGTGCTTGGGGCGGGCCTACCAGTGTCGTGCTTCGTGCTGGCACGGTAGGGCTGACCCATTTGGCCAGCTCTGTCCACCATGGAGGAAAAAAGCTCACTCATGAGCACTCAATCCCACAAATATTCTCTCAATAAATCACTCAAACCCTAACATCCTCTATTCTCTTCACTTTCCCCCAAATCTCAAATTAGGATTTCCTAATTTATAGTGGAGGCTAGGTCTAGATAAAATAGAGGATTTTAGTGTTTGAGTGATTTATTGAGCCTTTTATAGTGGAGGGTAGGTCTAGAGAGAATACCCTAATGGACACTCGTTAAGTTCACACACAAACAGGTCTCACACTCATGCATGCTTCTCAAAGCGGATGATGATCTGGCACTCCTGAATCTATCTCTTCGTAATCTCTTCTTCCTCATGAACTAAATCACTTCTCCTTTGCACCATCATGTACCGTGATTTCTCTAAGGTCACCAACCCGATATTTTGGTAAAGTTAGCAACATAGTCATTATTGATCCTTCCATCCATGATTGATTCCAAAATCGTGAAATAATCCTATGTTCGCCACTCGTGGGTTTATCAATGGATTTTCTCATGCCGGCAAGTCTCTTTCATCCGTCTCCCACCAGACTGCCTCAACACTTGCACCGTCCTAAGTCACTTGATGCAACCCGTTGCACCAAACCTCTTATTCTTGTCGTTCTTTTCCATCTTACACCTTGTTTGAGACCAACCACTTCACCTGGTATCCTCGATCGTTATGCACCTTGATTTCACCAAACTAAGTCTCGATCATCCTCGTTATTAATCGTAGTTGACTTCAAGCTTCCCTACACAACAATAGACAAAGAATTCGACGACATGCACAAATTTTTTGTAACTTGACCCACGTTAGACAAAACATGCATCATGCAACACATATGCACTAATTCTATGACTTTGACAAATTCACAAAGTTTAGCATATCTCACTTTGCCTGCACTGCCATGCCCGATTAGACTGCGCCCAGTTGGCCGGTTTGACCGTTAGCCCTTGGCTGGTCAGACCACCAACCTCTACCCGGTCTGATCGCGCTCCCCGATAACAGGGGACCAGTCTGACTATCATGTAGTTGCCGGTCAAACGACTTTTCCAAAACCAGAAAATAACCCTCTCTAGATTTTTCAGTTAAACTTTATCTAGTTTTGCGTCTAGTTTTTATTTTCAATGGCACCCGGTGCAAAGACCCACAAACACTCTCACACAAGTGTTTGGTGTCTATTTCCCCAAAACTTGCACCGCCTGGTCATGACCAGTCAAACCACTGTGCAAAGCAGGTTAGACTGCCCCACATGGCCGGTTAGAGCGGCTGAGCCCGACAGTCGGTCAACATTTGCAAAACTGAGAATTTACTCCCCCAAACTCGTCAACAACGAAACTAATTATTCATCACTTAGACTAGGACCAAACCACATGGTCTCTACGGCAACTAAAGTAAATGAACTACTTTTGCTGGATAGCAGGAGTTGGAATGAAGCCCTCATAACCTCATCTTTTATTAAGATGGATGTTGATGCCATTCTCTAAATTAAATTGGGGAATATGTATTCGGAAGATGATTTTTAAAAATAATAATTTTTAAAAGAAAATTATAAAAAAAAATAGTTACCCTAAAAAATAACAAAAATAGATTCCTGTCACTAGTTGAACTGGTGACAAGCTCCTATCACCAGTTCAACTGCGACAGGTACCCTGACCCCTTCTGTCGCTAGTTGAACTAACGACAGGAATTCATCCCTATAAAAGCTCGATGAAAACCTAAAATTCAGCACAAGATCCATTTGTGTTCAGAAAAAACAGGAGGAGAGAAGGGAGAGGAGTAGAGGGGAGGAGAGATGAGGTAATTTTTTTGAACCAAATGGATTACATAGTTTTGGATGTACGGTTGCGTAGTGTATTATGTTGTACACAATTCCTTTCAGTGGGTAGTCTTGTTTTAGATATATGGTTAATCGTGTAAGTGTTCTTCATGGTGCAATGTGTCAATTATGTCGGGCGTCACCAATTTTAAAACTTACTACAGTCCGGGGACTATTCTGGAGGGTCCTGAGGGGATTGACTTACATTATTTCCAATCGGTGACCGTGCCCCTGCCAAAAGCATAGGGGCGTACATGGGGCGCTGTGATGCGGTGGTTGTTTCACACATTCCAAGTGGACCGTGATGTGTATGATCTGAGATTGAGTTGACTTGCCCCTTGAGCAACACAGCCCACATATTTGGAGTTAGTGCAGCTGAAGGGAACAAAGTCAAGGCAGTCATATCTACGCATGGCGAGGGAGCGAGGGTGGGATTTTGTCCTTCTGGCCTAGGCAAATGCCAAGCCCATTCTTGCATCTGCAGCTGACACAAGAAGGGGGTGGTGATGCCGAAGAAGTCAGTGACTCCAGCCACAACGCGGCGCACACAGTGCCCGAAGCTCCTAGAGTTGCTGATGCTGTCGATGAAGACCCTGAAGAAGTAGCTCCTTCAGTCAAGCAGGCCAGTGGGCTTGCTGACGAGGGTGATGAGTGGAAGCTATAGTGCAAAGGATGGACCAGGAATTCAGGGATTACAATGCATTATCAGAAGATGAAGGATCCGATGACAAGAATAATGTGGACCAGCTGGCGATTCCATTCGAGTGGAACACATACTAGTTCGACAGCCTTGTTGTCGACGAAGGCTCCTGTGTGCTATGGGAGTACGACCAGAGCGAGGTCAGGCAAGGAGCTGTGTACAAATACAAGGTAGTCGTGCAGGAGGCGGTCAAATTATGAGCCTTGTCAATGCAGCGCACATTCACACTCGTCAAGTCTAACCCAAGATGCTACAACGTGAAGTGCAAAATAGTCTGGATCTCTCGTCCCGCCTCCTCTGTGATACGTTGTAAGATCCCTCTGGCCTCTCCCCCAAGAGACAACTGCTGCATCCGGCCTGTCAACTCGAGGATCTCCCGGTGTAGATCCACCTGCAAACTTAATCAACAAGTTGGAAACTAAATCTAGGTAATTAAATATGAAGTACCGATCGTTGAATATGTACCATACGGTGGAATGCGGATTCCGGCTGTGTGGGGTACGTGTCGGATGTCGCAGCCTCATGTCGTGGTGGGCAAACCACAACTCGGACGCAGCGAAGCCTCGTTCGACTGTTGTACCACTCCATGTACTCCTCGTACTCCCTAGGGTCGTAGGGAGTATCCTCCAAGACAACGTCGGCGCAGGCGCTGAGCCAGCCCTCAACCCAAGGGAACATCCTCTCCGTCCAGGTGGTAGTACCACGTACTCCCTTCCTAGTGTACCTGTGGACGGCAAGACAATTATTTGTACATATATAACGCAGATTGTACTAAAGAAATAAAGTGCAAACTAACCCGTGGACGTGGGCCGGCAGCAACTGCGCCCATGGGGCTGGGACCTACTGTCGTAGACCGAACTGGCGCATGACTCGCGCTACCTGGTACTCCTCCACGAAGACTTCGTGCACCAAGGCCCTCCTCGTGTACCAGTACACGTGGTCTCGCGTGCATAGACTGGACTGTCCTCTGGGCGTGTGTGCGGACACCCTCTCCTCTGTGTACGGTCTCCAGATGATGTGGTCATCCGTCAGCTAGTCGAACATCACGACGTAGGACGGGTACGACCCCTGCCTGGTGATCGGTGTGTAGGTCACTAGTGGAATAGACCCAAGGAACACTTAGCACACGAAATTGTGATTGCATTACGAGAAAAATAATAAATCTTCACGAAACTAATCCATCGACGGCACCACACCTTGCCCATAGTAGGTCGGTCCATGTCGTCGTCCTCGGCGTACAGGCTGACCGTTTACGCTCCCAAGTCTAGTTGTGGACGTCCGATCTGGAAGCGCTCGAATGACCAAAACTGCAAAAGTAGCGGACATCCGAAGAGGATAGAGCTGTCATGGGACCAGCGGCACGTGTCGCACAGTATGCGGTACGTCGCGCACAGCACGGCCGGACCCCAGGCGTAGGGTTGGATCTCCTCCACTGGCCATTCTGCAAGCTCATGTGTGTAGCGGATGTAGTTCTTATCGATGTTGTCATCGTGGGACCCCAGGAACATGACCCACCTAAATAGCCACAACAGGTAGGCCTCGAAGTGCCTTCTCACCGCCTCGTCAGGTACGTCCTCCGCCATACGCTCGGGATGCAAGAAGATATATACACATCAACAAGGTTCACAAATGAATCGATGCGAGATGACAATAGTTATGAAGACTTATGTAGAACTGGCAAATCCACCTCAGCGTCGGCCCATGCGGGCTACTGAACTCGTGGTAATCGCTGCCTAGCGGTAGCACATCCTGGAACCTCGCTAGGAACTCCGTGCGCCACGTGGGCGAGATCTTATACGCCGCCATGGGGAAGCCTGCGCAGGGCAACCTTGTCAGGAAGCTCATATCCTGCAGCGTCGGCGTCATCTCCCCACACGGGAGGTGAAACGTGTGTGTCTCCGACCTCTAGCGGTTGACCAACGTCATCAGTAAGACGCGGTCCTGGTCGTCCTCCCACGTCACCTCCACCATCCGTGCCAGCGGAAGGAGGCCTTCCACTCTCAACCTACGTCGGGTCAGATTACGAACGAACGTTAGTTCACACGTAGTAGTTAGGTCACAAATAAGTACACAAAAATCGCAATGGCACGTACCTCGACACCCAGCTGGGGTGCAACCTCTTGGCCCTGATGGGTGTGCGCAGCCGCAACGCGCCAAGCTCAATCGGCACCTCACCCTCCTGGGGGAAGATGGTACTCAAGCGGCTACGGTGATGTAGGTCAATCACTCGTCAAACAACTCGTACGGCCTCTCGACTGCGTGGTCTGGGTCTGCCATACCAAAAAATTCAGTGCATACATTTTAAAGACTACCAAATATGTAAAATAATAATACGAAGCGACATTAGCAAACTAATTACCAACCACAAATAGAAACCAAATTTATGCGACAAGTTATAAAGCTACAATTACGCTCTACCTAACCTACAGAGCTAACTAAAGCTGTGATTTTTTAGATTAGGCTCTACCTACCCTAATTAGCTGCCCCAGATTTTCATTGTAATTTTAAAACGTGTCATGCTATTTTTCTGGTTATAAATTAACTCCCGACATTAACAATATAATTACCGCACATAAATAGAGAGCTAAATAAAATTGCGATTAATTCAATTAGGCTCTACCTACCCTAATTAGCTGCTACGGATTTTTTCTTTCAATTTTCACACGTTTCATGCTATTTTCCTACTTAAAAAATAATTTCTTGTATTAACAATATAATTACCACGCACAAATGGGGAGCTAAATAAAACTGATATTATTTACATTACCCTCTACCTACCTCTTACACAGCTCAAAAGATGTACTACATAATTGGATTACGACTATCTAATATACTAAATTCTATGTCGCAAACTGACAATGTTTTGACATAATGTACAAAGTTTTAAAAAATATACATGCAGGATGACCGATCGGATTCGATGCTCCATCTATCTCTCCTTCGCGACAAACTAGTAGAGTTTCGCTACCTTTCTTCTCTTCCTCTCCCCCTCTCTTTCTGTTTTTTTCTGAAATTAAAATGAGTTTGGACTGATTTTTTTGGGGGGGAATTATAGTTGGATTTATGTCTCGATTCAAGCTGGCGGCGATGTTATTCATCATTTCATAGCTTGATTGAACGGCAGGAAGTTCAACCGGCGATATGAACTTATTTTTGCCATTTTTTGGGTTGACTATTTATTTTTGTATTTTTCTTTCTAAAAATATTATTAAAAAAAATCTTCGGAAGATGTTATGGCCTGGGCTTATGAAAAGAACGGAAATTAGTCTGTTCATTCAGCATACCGAGTTCTGAAGGACGAACAGTTATCTGTTGTGAGGCCAACATTTCTTCATCATCGACCTCAGGTCACTGGTGGAAGCATATATGTGGAAACTTAACATCCCAGCGAAAGTGCGCATTTCGGGTGGCGAGCGATTAACAATTTTTTACCGGCAAAGAAGGAGCGTCGTCGTCGACATGCATGTGTTGGATGAAAGCCACTATGAGGACTGTGGGAACCCAGAAGAATCAATTTTCCACGTTGCCATCGAACGCTCTTTTGCGTGAAATCACAGGGCAGAAATTGCCTCGCCTGCATCCAGTAACTTGGGCAAAAGACCTGCTTGTTGGGGGCATTTGCATTGAAGATGATGCAGTGTTCGTGTGTGGGATTTAGTCCCTATGGACAGCAAGGAATAGTCGTCCGCATGGCACAGATAACTGGAATCCTGTGGTTGCTGTCAAGAATGTTGCTAATATGGTGGATGAAGTCCTGCTACTGAAGAGTGACCGGCCAGGTGATAACTGAGACACCAAGGCCGGTGAAATGGCATCCACCACCGGGGTTTCTTCCTTTGTTGCGAACACTCACATGGGTGGCTAGGGGCGGAGCTAGTCATGGGTCAGGCCTCGGATTGGCCATCTACTTTCAAATTTTTCTGTTTTTTAAAAGAATTTCACATAGCATTTTAAGTCTAGGTCTCAGATCATTGCCTCGGAAGTTCAAGGTCCAACTCCAGCTCTGTGGGTGGCTTAGGAGTAGCGGCACTAGACAAATCTGGACGTTTTCTGGCAGCTGATTAGCAGAACATCAAGGTTTCCGCTATGTGATTCTCGAGATGGACAGTTTGGATCTGCATGCTAAATATGATCAAGTCCCAAGGCGGCAAGAGATCGGTGATCGCGAGCATTTGGCATGAAATCCAGAAGCTTAGCAGGAGTTTAATTTATCTTTCTATTATCCATACCAGACGAGAGGCTAATTCGGTGGCTCACCACTGCGCGACGAAAGCTAGCCTTGGCCGGAGGTTATACGTGTACTTGGGTTAATTGCATCTTATATGCAGTAACTAGCTATTGTAACCCTACTTTAAGTTATCTTGTGATTTGCCTTAAAAAACCTTCGTGATGCTGACTTGTGATGCGTGGGGTATTGATCGAGTGTGCAAGGAATAATGTGGCCTAACACTTGCACGCATATACAGTTGGTTGTCCGTGAGTAGTGATTTTTTCTTTCGAATACCGAATTAATCAGACCAAGAACATGGGAAGTATAATCCATGATTCATACCATTTGGCTAGCCCTAATGGCTTTGATGGAGATTTGTGATGCCATGCCCTGTATTGCTTCAGCCAGATATGTTACCATGCATGTCTTATTACACAAACAGTACAAACAAATCATTGAATAGTGACACTCACTCTGAAAGCTGAATTTCCCCTTTCCTTTTCTTATATACTATAAAGAATAGTGACACTCAATCTGAAATCTGAAATTTTTCCCCTTATTTTTAAATATGAAAATGCTTTATTTCAGGAACTAAGGGTGATGAGATCAGTTGTTGATGTCACTCTTGCTACCATGCTGGTATGTGGTATGGTCAGGTGTGGTTGCTCGAGTCAAAACTCAAAAGTGTGTGTAGCCTGGAGAGTTTCATAACTTGTCTCGACGCTTCAACGCATTACGAAATGATAAATTGGAATTTGTGGTCAAATGCTCACATCACTGCCCTCATCATCCACTCTTGGAGATATATATATTGAGAAATAACAAACTCAGGCTCTGTTTGGTACAACTTCCACTCTCAGCTTCTCAATCGATTCTCGTAGAGTTGTACCAAACACTCTGATTCTCAAAACCACTAAATTCTGCTTCTCGCGATGAGCTGTCTCGAAAATGAACTAGTAACGAGAAGCAGCCTCCCAGCAGATTCTCGTGAGAATCCAACATTCAGAAACGAAAATACCCTTTGAAGTTGAAGGTTTTACCGCAAATACCACTGAGTTACACTAATACAATTGAAGTATTACACCTAGGGGTGACATGGTCTATTTACCTCTAATTTTTCCTCATATGGTTTTTAGAGCCAATCTTCCAGCCAAACGGTTTCAACAGATAACTCCAGATTCTCAGATAAGTGGATTCTCAGAGAATCAGGAGCAGAAATTTGAAAAATGAGAATCTGAAACTGTACCAAACAGAGCCTCAATCGCAGGCATCACATAATTGCTTGTCTAAACAAAACATCCGATTAGCCATTGCTAATGGCCAATGCTCTGAACTTTAGTTTATCTAATCAAGCAGCCACTCCAAAAGTTTAGTTCTAAAACCAAAACAGCGCTTCTCTCTCTCTCTCTGACATAGATCCTGTTATGTGAATGCAGTGCATTTCATTCAGATATAGAAAATCTTGAGGTAGTTTGGAATGATCATGACTACTCAATATATTGTTGATCTGACTGTTCATAGCCAGAGCCGAGTACTGACAGGTGACCACACAGAAAGCAGAAAAGTGGTCTATTGCTATATCCTAAACAGGCTAAACTGGAGGTCACTGTAGTCCCACAGTACCAACCGGGACTGCACAGAGGATGACGATGATGCATCATATTCATTCATGGTGGTGCCCTTTGACAAATGCAAGTAGGATATATTATTGTCTCAATTTACAGTCTTCTCTAGAACACAAGAATTACACAAGAATCATGCAATACTTTAATTAGCAACCCCTCACTTCTTCTTCTTCTTTATTGCCGTCTTGTTGGGACAATTAAAATGTTTTAGTCGGCAGGCACAAGTTGGCCGATCACCACTACTGTGCAAGTCTTTTTTTAAGCTCGTCAAGCCTAATTACATGGGCATTCACTAATGGCAGTCATATCAACAGTTTGCAAGTTTCCAGTCTTTAATTTGACTACTACTACTTCCGCAGCAGCAGCAGCATCAGCAGCAGCAGAAAAATAACCTCAGCATTCTTGGCATTGCAGCACCAAGGCCGACTTGCTCTGTATCCATTTAAAATTAAGCAACCTGTACGTGATTTAACAAGAACTTAGCTTGCACTGCCGGTTTTGGGTTATGCATGTAATTAGTGTATATGCTGCTACTGCATCTCGTCGATCATTTACTTGTGACTTGTGAGTGGAACTGATATATGATTGCACCGGGGGCCAACTGAAAGGAAACAAGTGGTCTAATTAGGTGCGCCACACTTAGAGAAAAATTGTTGCCGCCGGAAGCTTCACTTCGCTTGCTTGTTGCTTGACCTCACCTAGCTCGCATGTGCGTGTGAACGAGTGTGTTGGTCTCATGGAGTATATATGGAAGTTTGCTTTAGTTGCTTAGCTAGCTGGTGGAGCACCAATTGCAAAAAGAAGGAGAGGTAGACGGGGGACATGGAGAAGAAGAAAAAAAAGGCACATCCACCGATCAATCGATCATATATTCGTATATGCATGTACCTTATCAAACTCTAAGATCTTGATCTCGACAACACCAACCCTTCTCGAACTCGATCGATCCCCTCTTGCGATTGGAAAGAGACGTGCACTATATAGGCACCTTTTCTTTTATCAATTACTCGAGCCATAAATTATATACTCCTAGTCTCCCGTCAGAATATAAATGTACAACTCTTCAAACAAATCAGCATATGTTATGTATGTACTAGTTGCACTGTTCTTTTGATTCTGACAAATATTGGTGCTTTTTTTAGACTCATCCAGAAGCTTATATCACTCATCCAGACTCGTCTTTCACAAGTTGGCTAGCTAGCTAGTACTTGACTATCAGTCTCGACGATCGATCACATTCTGAATTTTCTAATCCTTAGCCAGCTTGAGTCCTTCCCGACATGCCAGGAATGTGATCCTTAGACAGCCAGGTGCTTTAATTTGCTCTTGTCTACTGAGTACTGAACAGTGAGCCACAGGCCAGCTGCCATTCTTCACCCCCAATTTTTGTTTTATTAGTTTACTGCAAATACCTTTTGGAGCTGTGTACTTAGCATGCATGCATGTGAAGTTACTGCATTTCCTGCCTCCTGGGGACTCCAAAGTGCAAAACGGTGCAGCATTTCGTGCTTGCGAAGCAACATCAACAGTGAATTAGTGACCATCATTTCAGCGCAATGCGCACCCATGTTATCCAAAAGGCAGATGGTACGACTGAAAGTCCGAAACCGTGTTACCTTTTTGATTTTCCGTCGGCCGGGCTGAGCTGGACGGCCCAAGCAGTGAGCGAAATCAACTTTTGACTCGCCAATTAATGAGCTGTACGCCACTCTGATATATGTCGCTGTGATCTGTGAAATTAGCTCTTCAGAGTTTTGACCCCGAATCTCGACGAAAATCCCGGCACGACGCACGCGGTGGCCGGCGACAGCGACGCCTCACGGACGGCACATCTCGGGGGGGTTTTCAGAGTTTCCGACGGTGGAATTGGTGAGTGCTCAGCTGCTTTCCCCATCCCAAATCTAAAACCGTGGCGTGCGGCGGCGGCGGCATCATCTGAATTTGTCTATACTAATATAAAAAAGGGTGAGTTTTTCTTTGCTGTTTGTGTACAAAAAGAAAACAATCATAACTATTGGATCGTTAGCATCGAATGGTCCAGATTCATTTCATATCTGTCAGTATTTAATACCATAATTACCAATTAATTACCTACTAATCCCTCTTGAAACAATTACCTACTAATCCCATTCATAATCTCGTATCAATTAATGATTTAAGGGGCCAACCCCTTTCCATCCATTTTTTTATCATGCGGCCCACATTTCATTGTCCTAATCACACCATTAATCGATTGGTATCCCTACTACGGAATACACCTATCTGTGCGCACATTCCACCGTACTCCTTATGCCACCTCATCGTCACTATCACCACCCCTATATATGCTTCCTAATGACTTCACCTCCTCCATCTTGCCCCCTTCGGCTCTGTGCACCTCATCCCCTCACTTTCGATCTTGACTTCTCGCCTGAGCCGCCTCCGTTGTTACTGTTAGAATTACAACTATATACGTAAATACTCATTCATTCCTAAAATTCCAAAGTAATCATGGTTTATAAGGTGGAGTCCTTATCATCATTTGAAACATGCAATACATGGTATGGGGTAACATGATGAGGACTATAGCTAAAGTCACACATATACACACGCACGTACGCATGTGCACGCGTTTATTCGCGTGGCAATCGCGTGACTTGTGACTTGTGATGCACGACTGTGAACGTGTCGTGAACTTAATCCACCTTTTTTTGCTGACCATGTATTTTTCTCTCTCTGTGTGTGGTCAAAGCCATAGACCTGTGTGGTCAAAATAATATGTTCGAAGCCATAACAACAGCGTGGTCGAAACAATGTAGTCGAAACCATAGACCAGTGTGGTCGTAACTGTAATACCCCATTCAATCTTTGGAATTATAATTGAATTCCAAACATTTTTATCGGAATTTAAAATGGAATTTCTCTAGAAGGGGGATTAAATATTGGGCCAAAGGTCCATAGCCTTGGCCCATTAGGGGCAGCCAAAAACCCTAGATGGATTGTAGCATGCCTATACTACAGTACGTCTGACGCCTACTATAGTACCGCCATTGCTACAGTACCCACCTCCTCCCTTGCTGTTGTCCAAGAAGAAGGAGGGAAGGAGAAGAACCCTTCGGGTGCCGTAGACCAAGAAGAAAAGAAGAGGAAGAAGGAAGGGGAGAGGAGATCCTCGTGGGGATTTCAGTGAGTTCATTCGTGTCTTCTAGGGTAATATCTTTAATCCTCGCTGTTGGATTAAGTATTTTCTATGGGATGTGGTCGTTTAGTGAATTGTTGTTCCTGCTGAAATTGAGTCGATAATCTGCAGTCTTCTTGTTTGTCAATTTTGGTCTAGATCTAGGCGAAATTAGTGGTTTGAGCCTCCTAGAGAATTTTGGGGAATATCATCAGGTTTCTGTAGGATCTGAGTTCACTTAATTCACAGTTGTAGTTTGAGAGATACATTAAATTCTTTACTGCTGTCCTGAAACTCTGTCAAAATTCAGCAGTCGTGTTAATCATTAGATAAGGATTTGTTAGTGGCCGAATCAGGGAGATCTCCCAACACGACGTTTGTAGGATATTCTCTTAGATTTCCATATTGTTAAAGAACATAATTTTTGGTTCAGCCAATTGGAAGTTATAGCTATTCTTTTACTGCTGTCCATTTTTTTGTCAGTTTCTGACAATAGGTTTTCAACTGTATGTTAGATTCAGATAAAGGTAGAATTAGAAGATTTAGCCAACTAAGTTTTTGTATATAATTTTGTTACCTTTCCAGAGAATCTGAGAATGCCTTTTTATGATTAACAGAGGGAGAGTTATGTATTTTAGAAGGCCGCTATCCAGTTGTAGATTTCTGCTAGTTCATCGTCTTGTTTGAGTAGATTAAATAATTAAACCATGGGTTTTGGGAATGCGTTTGAGAGCATTGCGAATAGTGTCATATTACCTTGTCAAACTTATTTTGAGTAACTTAATTGTTGTAGTAGGAGTAACTTTGGGGTTAGTGGCACCTTCTTTACCTCCTAACGCGTCGCAACGCGAAAGACAAGTACAGATTGAATTTACTTGATTGTTTGTTTGGTTCAAAACGATTGTATAAATATGTTATGGATGATGACTAATTATGTTCTTACATGATTATGTTCATTTTTATGTTATATTTTCTTATATGAGAGAATACATTTATTTTATTCATTCCATTCCTATCATTCATGCCTCATCCACGGGAGTGGATAATGAAAGTCTCATTATTCCAATATGGGCAAATAAGTCTCATCATTCCAATATGGGCAAATAAGTCTCATCATTCCAATATGGGCAAATGGATCCACGATTGAAAGATTCTTCATACGGGCCTTGGATCTCCGTATTTTGGATAATGCGGGCTTGAGTGAACACCGACGGGTGTTCATTGGCAATACCGGTATAAGCAGAAGAGAAGTGGATGCATTTTCATACTTGCATAAAATTAATAGCATTTCTCTTATGTATTCGAATATTGTGAATGACATGTATTTGATTCGATACTTTCCATGTTATTCAATTGTATTTGCTGAGTTGTGGACTCACTCTTGTAAGTTTTGTTTGTTTTAGGTAAATTTTGAGGACGACATGCTTTGAGAGGGAGTAGTTACATGGAGAAATGCACTCTATCACTTATTTCAAAAATTAGATAATATTTCTGCAATTATCTTTCATTTGAGAGCTATGGATTGTAATAACCGGTATCATGATGTTTACTATGGTCCGTCCTTAAGTTTTGTTGCACTAGTTAATGGTTTACACTTACAAGATATTACTAGTTAATGGTTTATACTTACCAGATATTCTTGATATTTATTCCTCTTGAATGAATTATTGTAATCGGACATTTAGAGTTTTTGTGCTTGCTAAAATTTAGATCATTTCGTATAATAGTACCTTTGTGTGTTGAAGTTTAACTATCGGTAGTTGTTAAAAATAGGAAATAAATTATATTGTTGTTTTGTGTTAGAGGTTTAGGTAACATATTTGCTTTTGTATAGCCAGGGTGTTACAGTAACATTGGGGTCGAAGGCATAGACTAGTGCAGTCGAAACACTGTGGTCGAAATAAGTGGTCCAAACACAATGATCGAAAATTAGTGGTCAAATCCATAAACCAGGGTGGTCGGAATACACTGGTCGAAGCTGTAGACCATTGCGTAATCAGGATATGATAAACACTGCATAAATATCATTAATTGGTTTTGAATTAACAGTTACTAGTGGTTTAATTTGCAGTTACTAGAGAATAATTGCCTCGGCCTTAAAAAGATATGAAGACGTTCAGATCAAAGACTAATCGAAAAAACACTTACACTATTCTTCTTCTTCCTCTCCGCTCTCTTATGCTAGTGTGTTGTGTTGTCGAACCAACTGTCCCTTCTCATCGACGTGCACCGGGAAGGAGGGTGAGCGGGTATCTCCGATCCTTTGTCGCAGAGTTCATCTGCACGGGGCGACAATAAGGTTTCTGGCAGCGCATTCTGCGCGACCGCTCGCTTCACTGCATCATCTACGACCTACTCTGCTTTAAGTCTACACTGCTTCATATTCTTCATCGAGCTCGACTGTAAGTTGGTCATACGACCAATCTATTCTGTTATAATAATATTATTGTGTATGTTTAGAAGTACAATGAGTTGTCTGCTGTTAGTATCGATTTATGTATCTCTAGTTTTATGTGATCTTTGCCTCATAATAAAATCTAGAATTAAATTATTGTCCACATATCCAAACATTCCAGAAATCTTATTGTGGATATTTTTGTGATTCAGTAATGGTTGGTGCTTCTGATTCTAAGAAACCTGGAAGGTTTTCTGGTCAGAACTTTCGTAGATGGCAAACAAAGGTCAAGTTTTGGCTCATATCTTTAGGGTTGTGGTGGATGATCCGACCATAGTATCCATTTGTGATTGAACAAACCATGCGGTTTGACACAGATAACAATGCAGCCCTTGGATGTATACTGAATTACTGACAATACTGGTCAACCAGCTCTATGATGTGTACATGGACTTTAAGTCCACCACAGAGTTGTGGGATGTACTAGAGCACAAATATGCCAAAGTTGAGGCTAGTCATTGGCTCTACATGGGCGAGCAATCCTTTGACTATAGTATGGAAAATGCTAAGTTGATAGTTGCATAGGCAAATATCATAGAGAAAAGATATAGCAAGAATAACACAGGATTTAAACCAAACAAAACAATTAGTTTTAAGAAGAAAACCGAGAAGAATGATATGAAGAACATCACATGCTTTGTGTGTAGGAAAAACGGTCACATGGCAAAACACTGTCGTTTCCGCAAGAGCAAGGATGCTAAACATCCGAAGAAAAAAGATGTGCAAGGGCTTGTTTTGATAGGTAGGGATTAGATCCAATCCCTCAATCTGAAGGGATTAGACCTAATCAATAAATTTTCAATCCCTTCGGATTAAGGGATTGGACCTAGACCCCACCTATCCAAAACAATCCTTTTGGGAGAATTGGGAGGAGAGAACATATCACCAACCACTACCACTACTTTATTTTTAAATACTCACTCCAGTCACAAAAAAATGTTATTTTGGATATCGATATCAACACGGTCCCTAACATGTATTTTGATTACAAATTTCTATTGTAATTGATTTATAGAATCTAACAAACTTATACTTTTATGAAGGTTCATTTTGAGACAAATATATACATACCATTTGCATGTGTTCAGTTCGAATATTAAAAAAGATATTCGATAGCCAAAGTTATAAAATTTCACTGCATGTATCCCAAAACGGCATTCTTTTGTGGCTGGAGAGAGTAGTAAAGATATTGTTGTCTCACTTGGAATGGAGCACAGTTATTCCTTCTCGTGGTTCGATCAGCGACGGAATGGAATGGAGTATGCGTGACTGGAAACTCCATAATCATGGACTCATAAGCAAGTAAGGGCTTATTTGGTATGAGTGTTCCTTTTCTGAAAAGCATATTCCAGCTGAGCTGAAAGGCTGAATGGTTGAACTACACACGTTTGGTGTTTGGCTTTTAGGTCGGCTAGCTGGAGCTTCTAAGTTGAAAAATATCTTAAATGTCCCTAAGGCAAATGATGATAATTAACCACAATTAACGATAATTGATGGTAATTAACAACAATCAACATCAATTAACGACAATTAGCTGCAATTAACTACAATTAACCACAATTAATGACAACGAGGGAGGAGGAGGCAACCGGGCAACGAGGAGGAGGCCGGGACAGGAGGAGGTCGGGGCGGTGGCGAGAGAGAAGGAGGGAAGCCAGGGTGGCGGCGATGAGGAGGACGGAGGGAGAAGGTGGGATGCCGAAGAGGCGGCGTCTGAGGAGGACGAAACTAGTGTGCACGGTGTCGAAAAAGGACGAGGCGGCGTCGGTAATGAGAAGGGTGGAGGGAGGAGGGAAGGCGGTGGAGACTGAGGGAGGAGTCCGGGGGCGGAGGCAGCAGAGACCGAGGGAGGAGGACAGAGGTAGATGTGGCGGAGACCGAGGGAGGCAAACGAGGGCAGCGTGGACGACGTCGGAGGAAGAGGGAGCCAGTTGGGGAGGGGGAGGCGTTGTGGATGGTGGAGGTGGCAGAAAATAAGGGAGGAGGCGTTGGAGCGAGGAGGAGAAATAAGGAGTGGTTTTGGTATTTTGGAGTTTATATATGATGACATTGGTGGGTAATTTCATTCCAACTTGAGTGGCAAAGTCCCAAAACCAACCCTTCGAAGCTTTGAGAAGCTGCCCAGGGCGGCTTCCCGCTTCCGGCTCCACCACATTGTAAACGGCTTCAGGCTTTTTAAAAGCGACTACTGAAAGGCGTCCATTTGGAATGGTTTCTGCCTTTTTCTAGTGAAAAGATGAAGTCGTCTCAAACAGACCCTAAACGTCGTGTCATGTCACGCTGGTATGTTGTGACAGATGCACACTTAGTCTACTAGCCGAGTGAGAATGAATGGACGGTCGGGATGTCATGCACTCTCGGGAGCACGTGTGTGACATTCAAAGGAGAATATGTGAAAGCGAAACAAAAGTGTCAAACATTTCAAAAATACAGTGAACCAGCAGCCAAAACTAAGACATGAAAATTAGAAGTGTTTTTAGAATGAAATTTACTCAAATATATTACATTATTAAAACCAAAGAAAAAATACATCACATTCGCTTTCAATTGCTAAAAATTATCATGTTTATGTTAGCGAGCGGTTGATGTAGAACGTGCGAGCGTTGATGATGTAGACGTAGCAATGGCGATCGCGAACGCTCACCAAAAACCTTATTCGTCCTCGCTCGTGCAAGCCTTCGAGGATGAGGGTTCGGAGGCTCGCTCTCCGGTCGATCGTACAGCGTCTCGCGGGATGGAGATTGCCGAGACAACAACAAAGAGATCGTGGCATGATTGTGGAAAACCACCAAAAGCAAAGCGCACTGTTCCTTTTATAGCCAAAACTCGAGTCAAAGGCCAACGATTGCGAAACCAAATGCCAACAGATTGCGAGAAACCGAGGCCAACAGCTACGGACACGAAACTAAAAGCCAACGATGCTGTAAATCAAAAGACAACAATTACCAGAAGTAAAAGGCGAACAGTTACCATTAAGGACCAGAACGTTGTTCTTTTAATGGCAAAAATAAAGAGACTAGAGACCAACCGTCGGCACGGCGAGGCGAGGCGAGCGAGCGCGCGTGTGTTGTCTCTTGGCTCTCTCCAATTCCACAAGAAGAGGTCTGACGTTCCACCTTATAAACAGGCGCACCTCCCCTTCAATTGTCCATATGGGACTAAACAATTTAGCACAAGTATATGGGCTTTTGAGATTTACCAGGAATTAAATTGAATATTATAATATGGGCCTAGCCCATTTAATTCAATTCCAACAGTTTATTGGAGGAAAACGAGAAAGATATGCACTATCGATTGTAGTATGTTCAGATTATAACAGTGTATATTAAACATATATAGATATATATATGAGAAATGTTACAATTGTATCCGCAATACAACTATATTTTTATCATGACCACTAGAGTTGTATAACGAGTACATCTCTGTATTTAGATATAAACATATACGATAGCGCTATTCAGCACTTAAACGTAGAATAGATTATTCTGCGCGTGGGTCACGACCTGAACTGCACGACGCGCTGGCCGACCCTCCCCAAGCATGCCTTCCATTGATCCGCTCAGAAGCGGTAGTAAAAATCATACGCCGGTTGTGTCGGCAGTAAAAAATATCCCCCTTCACTCGGCATGGTGTGCTTCATGATTTGGCTCATCTGCCTCGTTTTACTTCTGAGTTGTGATTTTTACTACCGTGCCGAGCAAAAAAAATGGTACTATAAATTACATATGTTGTCTTATTATTCGATAAGGCTAAGATACTGTAAAAACGGCACGTCGTACTACTGATCATCATCATTGCTGGCACGTCCCATACTCGCTCGTAAAAGTGAGAGATTTTCGATGTTCTATTATGTATGTGTTATCTCACTGTATATGGAGCGTAATATTACTGTATTGAAGGCATTGTTTTACTGTTGTTTCCTCACTCATATACTGTTTGTTTTTGGATTACTGTGTGCAGTAGTTTTTGCTGGATGTTAGTTTGGATTTTACTAATATCCATCAACAGAAGAAGACGCATTGTTGTTTTGTGAATTTCTATGTGTTTACTGTGTTGCAAAGTGTCTTTTACTGCGTGTTACACAAAATGAGTACTGGAATGTTTACAGCTCATCATGTTACTTTGTCATGTTATGCAGCCTGAACTTCTCAAGGACGTTAAGTAAGGGTTTGACGTTGTTGACCTTGTGGAACAATAAATAGAACATCAACTCGTTTTGTACTCGTTCCCGTTCTCCTGCATGCATACGTGTTGATAACGATGTGTGTTAAATACTATACATCTAAAAAGTTCTATTACTATAAATTGTGAACATAATTACCACTTTTCGGCTCAATCAGTGTGCAAAGCTTGTGACCTTCGCACATCGTGTACTGTCCACGCTTCTTCTCCATCGCAGACTGCTTAGAAAGTAGAATGATTTACTAGCGACATGACTACAAAATTACTAAAACTTATCTTATACTTACTGCTAGAATAATACATGGCGATACCATGTTGGTACAGCGAACAAATTACTGTAATATGAATAAGGATTTACTGCTATATATGCATATCTTTACCATGGCGAACTCGGCCACGGGCTCGAGCAGGATGTCATGGCTGGAGGAAAACAAGAAAGAAATGCACTATCGATTGTGGTGTATTCAGATTATAACAGTGCATATTAAACATATATAGATAGATATGAGAAATGTTACAATTGTATTCGCAATACAACTATATTTCCATCATGACCACTAGAGTTGTATAATAAGTACATCTCTATGTTTAGATATAAACATATACGATAGTACTATTCAGCACTTAAGCGTAGGATAGATTATCCTGCGCGTGGATCACAACCTGAACTGCACGACGCGCTAGCCCACGCTCCCCAAGCATGCCTTCCATTGATCCGCTCAGAAGCGGTAGTAAAAATCATACGTCGGTTGTGTCGGCAGTAAAAAATATCCCCCCTTCACTCGGCATGGTGTGCTTCATGATTTGGCTCATCTGCCTCGTTTTACTTCTGAGTTGTGATTTTTACTACCGTGCCGAGCAAAAAAAAAATGGTACTATAAATTACATATGTTGTCTTATTATTCAATAAGGCAAAGATACTGTAAAAACGGCACGTCGTACTACTGATCATCATCATTGCTGGCACGTCCCATACTCGCTCGTAAAAGTGAGAGATTTTCGATGTTCTATTATGTATGTGTTATCTCACTGTATATGGAGCGTAATATTACTGCATTGAAGGCATTGTTTTACTGTTGTTTCCTCACTCATATACTGTTTGTTTTTGGATTACTGTGTGCAGTAGTTTTTGCTGGATGTTAGTTTGGATTTTACTAATATCCATCAACAGAAGAAGACGCATTGTTGTTTTGTGAATTTCTATGTGTTTACTGTGTTGCAAAGTGTCTTTTACTGCGTGTTACACAAAATGAGTACTGGAATGTTTACAGCTCATCATGTTACTTTGTCATGTTATGCAGCCTGAACTTCTCAAGGACGTTAAGTAAGGGTTTGACGTTGTTGACCTTGTGGAACAACAAATAGAACATCAACTCGTTTTGTACTCGTTCCCGTTCTCCTGCATGCATACGTGTTGATAACGATGTGTGTTAAATACTATACATCTAAAAAGTTCTATTACTATAAATTGTGAACATAATTACCACTTTTCGGCTCAATCAGTGTGCAAAGCTTGTGACCTTCGCACATCGTGTACTGTCCACGCTGCTTCTCCATCGCAGACTGCTTAGAAAGTAGAATGATTTACTAGCGACATGACTACAAAATACTAAAACTTATCTTATACTTACTGCTAGAATAATACATGGCGATACCATGTTGGTACAGCGAACAAATTACTGTAATATGAATAAGGATTTACTGCTATATATGCATATCTTTACCATGGCGAACTCGGCCGCGGGCTCTAAGCAGGATGTCATGGCAACGACGTCCTCTGGCTCGACGACCTTCCTCTTCTTGTTCGACTGTTTCCTCTGAGAAACACCAGTGCGAGGATCTACAACAGGTAAATCTGATGTTTTTGCTACGATGGGTTCGAGTTGAGATGAGTCCACGAAAATCGCCAGGCGGTCTAGCTGACCTCTATGGTGATCTTCCTCACTTTTGAGGGGTATCATTGGATGTCCTCATTTACTACCACAGTGGAAAAAAAAAAAAAATCAAAGAAGATCATGTGATTTACTGTAGGGATAGCGTGAATTTACTTCTAAGCTTGTATCCATCCATGATTTACTGTTCCCACTCGCGCTGGGTCTGGAAAACATGAATTTGGGAGGAAAATCGCTAGGGGTAACATGATTGTGGATTTTGGGGAATTTTTGTTCTGAACCTTAGATATTTCCACATTGTGAGAAAAAATGAAACAAAAAAATGTAGCAGGATTTTTTTTTGCTCGTACCTTGAGACGTGTAGGGTGAGAGGGGATTGAAGCCGAAGATTGCTCTGATCCTACTGGAAATAGGGACCGATAGAGCTCGCCGGAGAGCCTGCGCTAACAACTTGGGTTTTTTCAGAGTTGAGCACGCCACCAGAGAGAGAAACTCAGATTTTGCTATTGTGCGAGGAATCTTGGACGGTGCGGTCCCACACACGTAATATAGGCAACTTTCGTGCTCATACAAAAATTTGAAAAAAATCTAAATGGTGACAGTTACTTGATAGTAAATTTGGGTACAAAAGATTACTTCCGTGTACATACAAAATTACTGCAACAACAATTTGACTAGACTGTTCGTTTGAGGTTGCTAGTAATGTTACTGTCATTTATTGTTTTCGGAATTACTATACATTCAATATGGGTTTACGATAATATGATTTGTCGTTTACTGGTCTACTTACGTGTAAAAAAAATGACACCACGTCAATCGAATGCTTGTTAAATGCAACAATGCTGCTCTGCCTCCCGACGTGTCTCTCCCTCTCCCGTGTTTGTTTTATAAAATGGACTTCCGATTCCGAAGATGAACTCTCGCAACACTCATCTTTCTTCAAGCTCCATAAAGCCGAAAAAGAAAAGTTTTTCACTCAAAAAAGAGAGGAGGAAATGGCTTCCCACTCTTCTTCCCTCACGCCGACCGTATTGGCCTACCTCACAACTATATATGAGCACATATCTGGTCAGACACTGGCCCATGCTGCGAAAGATCACTGTGACCACAGTGCCATCCGTTCTCCGTCCTACGGTATGCCGGGAAGTGTGACGACCATCGCCTGTCAGCTGGAGCTCCTCCTTCGCGGACAAATGTGATGGTCTTCGCCGTCCAACGTGTTAACATCGTCATCGAGATCGTCCTCTCTAACGACTTGGAGCGCTCCAAGGAGGCTGCCCGGAGGTTCAACGTGTTAACGACGTCTTTTTGCTAATATATTGGCAAAAACGGAATTCAGCCAAAAGCTCTTCGGGCTGTGACCAAAAAAAGAGAGCAGAAACTTGCTTGGTAATTTGGTAGTAAAAATGTTGTTATAATTACTGTCACATATGCTATCTATTACTGTTGATACGCGGTGTATTTGGGAGGCGCATATTTCTAGCCCATTGATTGTTCTTATTTGGTCGACTGTATGAGATCTGCGCACACGCGCGTTCCAACTAAACTCGCTGGCTTGGTGGACTGGCTGGCGCGTAGAATAGTTATTGTAAGCGTAGCTACGTAATAGTATATCTAGAAACATATGCATCATAGCATCTTGGCACACAATTCGTGCAAAATTCAGATAGTTTATAAGTAGGTACACAGTTCCCGAAAAAAAGAGAGGAAAAAAGCCTGCGGTGATCTAATGGACCACAGCCTGCATAATCTAAGGATTTGAGTTTACAGCCTATATGCCAACAATTTGGGCCCATGGACAGCGTACTTCTCAACTAACCCTAGCCCAGCCCACTCGTGCGCTTATAAGATACCCTCGGAACGGCGAACACGCTGCTACCTCCTCCGCCGCCGCCGCCGCCATCGCCTCGCCGCAAGGTAGCCGTCGAAATGTTCTTCCCTTCGTCCCTATCCTCGAGCAACTAGTTCTTGTAGCCATCTTGTCGCCTGATGCTGTAACGTTTCTTTCGAGGAGCTAGTATCATGATTAGTTATTGCGGCGGGTGTATTCGTGGGATCCTAGGTACAATGGTTGTTCTTCCATTCCGTGATGACCTGGATTTGAACCAAGAAAAGGAAAGTTAGTGTCCTTATGAGGTTTTAACTGTAGATGATTTCTTGCACTTGTAGTAGATCCGGTCTAGTTACTTTTGTGCAGTGTACACATCGGATGCTATGGCTATCCATTTGGGCTTTGAGTTGGCTGCGAGTGTATGTAGTGATCCGGTGTTATCCCATTGATCGCAGCTAGTTGGTCTTTTAGTGGCTCTAGACTTCCTAGGAGCGAATGAAAGCACCGGTATTGAGGCTCTATAGCCATTGTGATTGCTTAGTTGCCTGATATCTTGTGTGATATATGGACCAGGCAACCCGCTTTGCAGTGGTGATTTGTTTCGTGTTTGTGCTGCCAGTAATCGCCCAACAATCTATCCTTTTGAGATCTGAATCGTAGACGTGGATAGTAATTCGATATTATCATACTGGTTGCAGCATTTTAGGTTCTTTAGGCTGATTTTAGGAACCCCATGAACTTAAGCGCACGCACTCATGTGTTATGACCTTTGTACTTGCATATTAGCCTATTCATTGATGTGCGAGATGGACAAGGGTAGCACCTTTGCAGTAGGAGCTAACTTACTCGTTTGTGTTTCTGCTGCCTGTCAAGTCCCAACATTTGCACAGCTGCAATTTGACTCGATTACCCTGCGGCCTGTGCATTGTTGGTATGGGTTGTAATGCCCTTTACTTACATCCTCACTTGTTTATGTCATGGATGCTGATTCGTCTGTCTTTGCTTCATTGAAACTAGGCAGGAGTTTGTGAAGGTTTCTTGAAGCTGAGAAGATGGTCCTGAAGTAAGTTTCTATGTCTATGTATTGTATGCTATAACTATTGCAATGCGTGTGTAGATTTTGTTAGTCAATCTCCTTTGCTTTGTGTGTGCTATAGTGATTTATTATCGTTAAGGGTAGTAAAAGCAAACCTTCATCAATAACAGTGTGATCTGTGTGGAAGAAATTTTAAGTATTGTTTTTTTCCTCGACAGGACGGAACTTTGCCGGTTTAGTGGTCAGAAGATATATCCAGGGAAGGGCATTCGGTTTATTCGTGCTGATTCTCAGGTCAGCTTGTGCATTTAATGTCAGGAATATCTATAAGCTTAGAAGGTTGTTATTAACAAGTATTGGTATATAATTTACAGGTTTTCCTTTTCGCAAACTCAAAATGCAAGCGCTACTTCCACAACCGCCTGAAGCCTGCAAAGCTTACCTGGACAGCTATGTACAGGAAGCAGCACAAGAAGGTATTGTATACTAGGCGGCCAATTTTTTTCTATTTGAGTGCATGCTCTTTAACTGCATGAACTTCACTTTTCTCACACTGATTAAATATTTTCTTAAATCTGTTGGGTTAACCTGAGATGGCATGCTTAAACTTTAGTAGTTGTAATGTTGTATTGTGCTACAGGTTCTAAGTAAGTTGAGTATCTTAAGCCATGAGCCATGTAAGCTGGATTCCAATAAATATCTGGCTTCTACAATTTAAATGCATTTCTCTTCATTCAGGATTATGACTGTTTATACTTGTATTTAAATGTCATGTTGGTTTCTCAAAATGAGCACCTCCCAATATACATGTACATGTATATATGAGAGAGATATACATATGGGCACTTGTCTTAATTCCATGTCTATGCAGTTAGTTGTTTTGTGTCAACCAGATTAATGCTCCTGTTTGTGCTTCGTTTCTTAGATATTATTTTCCACTGCTATGTTTGTAGGATATGCATGCTGAAGCTGTCAAGAAGAAGCGCCGCGCCACCAAGAAACCGTATTCCAGGGCAATTGTCGGTGCTTCATTGGAAGTCATCCAAAAGAAGAGAGCTGAGAAGCCTGAAGTTCGTGATGCTGCTAGAGAAGCAGCTCTTCGGTATGTTCTCTGTCATTTATAGAGCTGTTGTTATATGCATCATGGTGGCAACCATTGGCTTTGGTGTCAAATTTCCTTGGTGCCCGATGCATGATATCTACAAATTCACAAGCTTTAGAGTAGTAGTTACTTCTCAGATAAGGTGTGTTTCACTTTGCGATTGACATTCTGTTCTTCATCATATTAGATGCCCGTTCTATGTTAGAATAGTTTAGATCCTGTTTCGCCGTCTTTTCTTCTTGGCCTTCTGCTCCCTTTGAATTTGCTTTCCATGTTCATGCATAATCCTCCTGCATTAAGGGCACGAACGGATGTTTCCCCGAACATACTTTTGACGTTGCCAAGAACACAATCATGAGTCAAGACTTGTATACATTTGCAGTGAGATCAAGGAGCGCATCAAGAAGACCAAGGATGAGAAGAAGGCCAAGAAGGCTGAGGTGGGCAAGTCCCAAAAGGCACAGACAAAGAGTGCCGCTCCGAAGGGTCCGAAAGGCCCAAAGATTGGGGCGGCGGCGGAAAGCGCTGAAAGTCGAAAGTTGTATGCGTACGTAGCTCTAAATCGTCTTTCATCAGGGCTCCTTTGTAAAACGTCGGTTAAAATAGTACTACTGCTTTATGTTTTGTCATTGCCAGTGGAGATTATATCATGACGATGAAGGCGAATCATTCCTTGGAAAAAGTTTCCATGCTTATGTTCATGTTCACCCTAGTTTTGGATGATACTTACCATGCCCTCCTTTTCCTTAAGCATAGTTTTGACTTTAGAGTAGCTCATATATGCTAAATGATCTGGCGTAATTGTTCACGAAATTATCCGCCGGTGAGTTGGTGCATACGGGTATTAACAGCATGTAATGTATTCGTTTCTGCAAGCTCGTGGACAGCAGTTCGGTTGAATGGGATCAGATGTCGACTTGTATCGCCACCTGTGACCCGTCAGCCTCCTCTCCTGCCCTTATCTTCCATCTTCTCTCTGCTGCGCACCATATGGGCATATGGCACCATCCGACATCCGACGAGCCTCATGGGCTGCTGCTGCTGCTGAGGCACACGCCGGTGAGCTCACTCTGTTGTGCCATCGCCACTGTCAATTGCCTAAGGGGCATCTCCAGTACTTAATACCCATTTGAGTATTAAGATGAGATCTATAAGACTGTTGTAATTGTCATAATTTTTAGTGCTACCACCAGGTCTTAAGATAAGTCTCATATATTAATAAACTAGTATAGTGCTCGTGCGTTACAACGGAACTCCGAAAGAGAGTGGTACATATGGTATCATAAACCGCAAAACAAATATCAATTTTATCTCACACATATAAACATAAACATTAATTCAGCATATTGCACCACCTGCTACTACTACTACCCGGAAATTAAAATTTTGAGCCCGTAGATTGTTTACCTTTAGAAGTTCAAGTTGATGCCGACTTCCATCCCCGACGCGCTGTCCATTTTCGACCATATATATATACGTGGATGTGAACCACGATCTACTTCATCAAATCTGACATACTAGAGTGTGTGTGATTTACTTCATGACACTGTAGCCCAAGTTTAGAAGAATTCTACAAGCATTTGGATGATTCTACAACTGTGGTTTTAAGTTGGAATTCGTATAGAAATTAAATTGTAATTTTTCTTTCATTTTTTTTTCCAAATTTTAATTCTTTTTTTTTTTTGGAATTAGTATAAAATCCAATTGCTACTTTTCTTTAATTTGTATTCCAAATCCAACTGGAATAAAGCCATGGCACCTCGTGCAGACCCGTCCACCTTCCCTCTGATTTCTTGATTGGACACATTGCCCAAACTATGAAGGTTACGGAGGGAACGAATTCATGTCAACTTTCTTTCAGGCCACCCCTTTTTGTACTCGAGTCGTATGGTCTCACATCACCTTGGTTGTACAATTTTTATCTGATTTATATGAGTCAATAAAAGTGAGGAAAATTATTTCTACACTCATTGGTTCTTTGCCTATTGTTCTATCTCCCACAAGCATCAATTTTGAGTAGGCTACACCCCGCGAGATCTGACCAAGGGCAAACGCTCCCCATCACAGTTGCCACGTACCCAAAACGGTTCATGAAACCTACTTATTCAGAAGCAAAGCAATCTCAAACGTAACCTAACTACACCTCTTATACCACAAACAACATCATAGATTATCCAACAGGCTGCTGAAAAAATTCGAGCGCTGCAGACAAACGCGGGGCACTATACGCAGCTCGAGTTCAACAGAGCAGCCATCAGACCCCCAGCTCACTCGGGTTCGTTCCGACTCCCAGCCAGCGCCACTTCGAATCTAGCAAAAGCCGCCGCCCCGGGCAAGGCCAAATGCCACGCATCCAGCAGCCGGCGAACCGCGCGCGCCGTTCATCGTCTCGTACCTACGAGAAGGCTCGACGAGTGGCGGGAGGATGGAGGGTACTAGAAGAAGTTCGAGAGATAACTGGTGAGCTGACGCTACAGGTGGGAGTTGGGTCGTGCCGTACCGGTCTGGTCCGAATTTACTATACTTTGGACTGCATCGTGCCGTGTCGGCTCGGCCCGGTCACCCTACCGTGCCGGCCCACTTCGCCTATGACCAGGCCTAAGCACGGCCCAAAACCTATCGTGCTGGGTCGTGCCGTGTCAGCCCAAGTTCAGCCTAAAAATACTATAGACGGCGGAGACGTCGATAGTAGTGGCGGTCGCCATCTTCCTTCCTCTCGTGCCCGCCTAACTAAGAACCTAGTTAAAATTGAATTAATTGGTAAAAACATAGGCACGTAAAAATTTTGGAGAAAAATTAAATTTTTATTAATATTTTACAGATATAATGTTACTGTCTCGTTAAAAACCTTACGCCCTAGAGTGGGGTTCCCCGAGTAAGGAAAAAAGTACAGTAACAACATGCGTACATACTAACTATTCATCAATGTCGAGATCGTTCATGCGTTCGAAGTCAGCATACGCCTGCACAATCTCAAGATCCTCCAGTTGATGCTGTTGCTGCTCTTTAGTCAATTCTCGGTCCTTTGCGCATGTGATTGCCTCCACCATCTTAGGCGTGAGGGATGATCTTCTTTCTTCAATTATTCTCCCTACCATGCTGAACGTTGCTTTTAAAGAGACAGTGGACACCGGCACCAGCAGAACATCCCGTGCAAAATGTGACAGCACAGAAAATATCTGCTTGTTGTTCTTCCACCACTCGAGCATGTCTATCTTTCCACCAGAAAGATCAGGATCGATGTTTGCAAAATCATGCTCCAGATAGTGGTTTAGCTCTGAGACAGAATTCCACACGGGAGCTGCTTGAAACTGAGAGGACGAAGAACTGGACTTGCCCTTTAGCTTCTTCCACAAGTCGGATGTCAAGCTTTTCTTTCCTTGTTGCGTCTGCTGTGAGGCCTTCGATCTCGCGCTGCTGCCAAATTTGTCATAATATATGTGAAAAATACGAAAAAACTACTCTTTGACATGTGCGAAAGCTTCCGAGTAATGAAGACCGAGGCATTCACATATTCCCTCTATACCGATCTGCAAACCTGGCAACTTTTTCGTAGAATCGAAAATGATAGCAAAGCAATACACGTGTGAAATAGAACCAAAATATTTAATCAATTTTTCCTCTATTTGTGCGACAACATGAACTAAAAGTGGATCATTCCTAGATTTGTCAATCTTATTTGCAATTAACCAAATATATTCTATAACTAAGGGAGAGGTAGGGTAATAAATACCATATAACATCTTTATGGCTTTATAAAAAGGTTGTAAAAACTCTCAAAAACGACTAGCAATTTGCCAATCTGAATTAGTAATTACTAGTTCATTGTCTTGAGAGTTAGCATTGACAAAAACGGATATGACATGTTCATATCCTTGTAACTTCTTTAACATGATATAGGTCGAGTTCCACCTCACCTTCATGTCAAGACCGAATTTTCTTGGCTCCTTTTCATTGGCCACGCAGTACTCCGCGAACTTGGCTGCCACTTGTGGGGAATTTGTGAGGTAGCGAACATTGTCGCGTATATTGTTCAAAAAACTGCCAATCGCTTGCATACCATCTTGAACAACAAGGTTCAAGATATGGCATACACATCTTTGGTGGAGAACATAACCACCAATATACGTCTGCAATCTTGGGGTGAGGATGTTCATAGCAGTCGTGTTGGCTAATGCGTTATCAAGAGTTATAGAAGCAATCTTATTATCTATCTTAAAATCATCAAGTACGTGTAGTATACGCTCAGCAATGGCCTCTCCCGTATGTGATTCGTTAATTACCTTAAACCCTATGACTCTCTTGTTTAACTTGTAATTATCGTCTACATAATGGGCTACAACACTAAGGTAGACACTTCTCTGGTGTGATGATGTCCAAATATATGAAGTTATAGCAAAAGAGAACTGAACTTGTATGAATAGTTCTTTTAGCTCTGCTAGTTTCTTATGATACATCCATAAAATATCAGATGTAGTGGTTCTCCTACTAACATGTTGGTAATGTGGGCAAAAGCCGCGTTAGATCATTTTTTCGAACGCGCGACTTTCACCATTCCTAATCGGTTGATCTTCTGCAACAATATATCTAGCAATTTCCTCACGAGCAGAAAGCAGGTTGTATACCCAAGTACTTACAGAGCCATCTGCCTCGAAATTTAGCTGCGTTTATACTCCCCCCCTCGGCTCTGCGCTCCGATCTTGCGCAAGCATGCTTTGTAGTGCCGGTTCAAGTGCCCTATCCCTGCAGCTGCACGAGCAGATAATTTAGCTTGGCAATAATTACAGGTTGCGATATCTACCGTTTGACCGTCTTGGATTTCCTGGCTCCAGGTCATGTGCTTCCAGCAATTCGCCCTTCGTCCAAACCCGCCAATGTTGTCGTCCGTGGACGCGGGAGAGAACTCTGGAGGCCTCATTGGCTACAGACCGCCCTGGTACTCCTCGTAACCCTCCGTACCGTCCATACGACGGTCATCCATGCCGTAGTCTCTCATGCTTGGCGAGAACTGGTGAGCATCAACGGGAGTCGGAGCCGGAGGAGGACTAGGGGAGCGGTGGCGAGAGCTTACACTAAGTCGCCCTGCTGTCCTTTTTATGCTCCAACTCCTCGGTAGCATACTGCTCGAGAGCTCCTTGGTGCTCCGACTCCTTGGTAGCATAATGGATGGATAGATGGTGAATAAATGGGGGAGAGTAGATGGATGTTGAAGAAATGAGGAGAGTGGATGGATGATGAATAAATGAAAGTTGATTTTTGTGTGGTGAAGAAATGAGGTCAGTGAGTTGATTTTCGTATCCACGGTGAGCACTGAGCACGGCAAATGCTTGGTGATTTTATAGGCTCGGACGCTCGGTGAGTTGCCGAACGTTGAGTTTCTGAATGTTAGCTTCCGAACGTTGTAAAACAATGAACTGTGCTTACCCGTTTGAAAGCTAAACTGATTTGAAAGAAAGCAAAGTATATTTTGAATTCCCTCTGTCTGCCCCCACTCTCTCTCTCCCCCCGTTTCTCTCTCTCTCTCTCTCTTTTCCCCACCGGCCCCGCCCCCTTGCCCACTTGTGACCCCTCCCGCTCGCCCTCGCCCCTCCCCCTCGCCTCGCCCCTCCGCCTCGCCTCGCCCCTCGCCGCCCTCGCCTCGCCCCTCGCCCCTCCGCCCCCCGCCGCCCCCCGTCGCCTCCCTCGCGTCCCAGCCTTCCCGTCGCCTCCCCGTTACCCCTATCGCCCCTCCCGCGGCGTGGCCTTGCCGCCGACCCTTACGTGGAGGTGGTGGACCAGCTGAGGCGCGAGGCCGCGCGGAGAGTGGAGGGTGGAGGCGGGACGTCGGCGACGACGCGTCGTTCTTCGACCTCGAGTTCGCGGTGCCCGGCGACGATAAGCGCCGCGTCGGACGCGAGGGCGAGAGACGACGCCGAGCGACCCTCGCCGTCCCTTCCCATCACCTCCCCGCCTCTTCCCGCTCTCCTCCGCGGCGGCGGCCGCGCCGCAGCCGTCGTCGTCGCTGCGGCGTCGCGCCGCCTCGCGCCAGCCGTCCGGAGGCGGTTGATCGCTGGAGGCGCCGCGCGCGAGGCGGCGGAGGCGTCTTGGCCGTGCTCAACCGTGCCATGCCGCCCGACGGCCGGCTGCTGCGCAGCCAAAGACGACCGCCATTCGGCCGGCTTGCGCGCCAAAGACACCGCCATTCGGTAGGGCTAGCCGCCGCCACGTATCGGCCGGCCGGGCTTTGGGCTGGCCCGGAAAAGCACGGCCCGACTCCCACCTCTAGCTGACGCGAGGCGAGGAAAGGCCATGCGCGCGATGCCTTTGCGTCGAGGCGCCGCGGTGGAGACAGAGAGAGTGGAGGGATTTTTTTCTAGATAAATTATTTTTAATGGTTTTATGAAAATAATCTATATTTTTATTTTTTTACAAAATAACCGTTAGTAGCCGGACCACTAGAGGACTAAGCCCAACCGAGCGGAGGAACAAAGACTAACTGATATGGGAGGCCCGACAGCGCGAGGCATTGGTCTGCCACGTCTCACTCACGAGCTAGTGGTGCGACCGAAGCCTATGCCGGGCACAGTCACTGATCCAAGACGCGGCTGAGCATAGTCGTGTCCCCGGCCGTCGATAGAATACTAGTTTTTTTAATAAATAATTTAAATAAACTTATATTTAATTTTACAAAATTAAATGGTTGAAAGGGTTATTTTTGAATAATTGTTGTGGTAAAAAAGTTAAAATTTAATGAATGTCATTGTTTGTAAATAAATCATGTGTTAATTGTTTTACGTGGATAAATCCCTTGTAAGTTTTTGCACAAAGAACTAAAAATTTGGTGAAATATTTTGTAAACTTCCATTCAAGCGAGACGAGAATGGAGCAACGAAAATATCCGACATAACACTTGACCATATAGGTATTAATCACATGGCACGTAGGGTATGGTTATGTGTGTATGTTTGTCTGGTTATTCCTACGGTACAAATGACTACATACACCAATCTTTGATCCGAACTACAACTATGATACAAACACACTTTTTAGAATGGAAAATACTTGATAGATGAAAATCAACTCAGTCTTGGGGACATACGTTCTACTCCCCCTTGGGGACGCGGCCTCCAAGTACTCAGCTGTAAGGTATTTTCGGGCCTGCACTCATCCAAAATAGTCTTCAGTGCAGCAAGGGGATCAAGGACATCATGGATCATCGATGTCTGTCCCTTGTCTTCACTGCTCCCAATCGAGGGAGGTCTCCAACAAGTAAACACCTCGGGGTCAACTGCATGGAGTAGAAGGGATCAGACAGTCACCTTTCTCGAAAGAGATATTGATTTTTGCCCACTTTGGTACTCTATTGACAAGAGGAGAGTCGATGGAATTTACCTCACGTTCGACATCTTTGAGTTGTCGTTTCAACTCGTATGTCGAAAATACTCCATAGATGTGATTGATGGTGTGTTCTAGATCTTGAAATAGCATCTCCTCCTCTTCATCCGACTATTTTCGACCACTTGTCTGCCCCACCTCTTCGAGTGTAGGAAGCGGTCCTTTGTCGGTGTAACAGCCCTCGAGTTTTCGCTGAAAAACTCAGCAATTGCGAAGGTCGTGTCGTTCATTTTGTGGAAAGGACACTACCTAGACTTGTTGTTCTTCCATTTGGGGTATTTATTTTTGCCCCAATCGGGATATGGTTTGGAACTCCGTGACTCCTTGTCACTCACGGCTAAGGCCTCCTTAAAGCTTTTGACTTGAAGCTTTTGGCCTTTAGTTTTTTGCTCTGGGATTTTCTAGCATTTTATCCATTTTCTTGATGTCTTCACCTGCTTCTCGAGTGTTCTTATCGTCATGATTAATCATGCGGTTCCATTCAATTGCTTCTACAGTAGTTGCATAACGGTCGACCATTTCAAAGAGCTCAGCGACGGTAGTTGAAGGATTTAAAGCGATATCCTGTATGATCCTTCGATTGCGGACTCCCTACTTGAATGCTCTGATGACAGAAGAGTCATAAACTTTAGGAATTAAATTGCAAACCTGACTGAAATGACTGATAAATTGGCTCAAGGTCTCGTGAGAATTTTGTCGCATCCTATGCAGGTCATCTTCCTTTTATGGGATCCTATGCAGGTCATCTTCCTTTTATGGGCGGTTATAAGTGCACTGGAAGTTGGCTAGTAGTAGGTTACATATGTGCTATCACGAGTAGATCGGCTCTTGTGGCTAATTAAATAGTCACGACTGAGCATATCCTTCAAGCACAGTAGGAAGGTAGCTGGCCATAACATGCTCTTCTCCTCCTGCTGCTCGAACAACGATGGTATAGATTTGAAGAAACTCGATGGGATTTTGTGATCCATCAAACTTCTCCATGTTTACCGATCAGAACTGTGGTGACCAGCGAACTGTTAGAAGGTTATGCGAAAACGCCCGACATCCGATAATAATATTATAACACTTTCTTTGGGGGAAAGAAGGGCTGACATCACCAGACGATCGTACTTGACGATACCCAGTGGTAAGTAGACCTAACCTATCATAGATCTCAGCCCTACAAGGGTAATACTCCTCGTAATCCACCCGCTGTTGTAGGTTTCTCGAAAGAAGTGGCGAACGACCACTTCGCCTAGGAGTTTTGTCGATGACTAGTTGTTTGAGGGACTCTTATCCGACTAGAGTCGTGGTTAGAAGACCGACCAGACCTGTTGTCTTGTTGTTCTCCACGAGGAGAGTCATCTGAACGACTGACGTTCGATGGAGTTGTCCTGGTATGACTACCAGAGTGGTGTCGTCGAGTCCGCTGAAGCCTAACCTTCGTGTCCCGAAGTTTTTGTGTGATCTCTTGAGTTGGGTTTTCAACTAGGTCTAAGGTAGTTAGAATCGCGATCCAACTCTTAGAGTCTTACGATTCTACGAACCCACGACGGCCTGTAGATCCAAATCGCACCGTGAATCAGAATTAGGTAGAATCGTGGTAGAGTCGTGATCCAAATAGTAGAATCGTGTAGAATCCTAGAGTAGTGGTAGAGTCGTTTGGGCAAAAAAAAATTTGCAAATTTTTTACTTTTTTTAGAGGTCAGGGTTTGCTGATATTTTGTTTTAGAGTAAAATTTGTTGATTTTAATTTTTGAGAATGAAACTATAAATAAACAAGGAGCATACAAAATATTATATCAGTGTGGTAATACTAGTACAAATATCTTTACTATGACATGAGGAATCTTGAGCTTGATAATGACAAGCTATTTGTTTCGTGGAGTAAGTCTAGCTGCTTTTAAGGAACATGCAAGTGTTGCAATTAGGTATTGATTTACAAAAGTTGTGAAAATTTCTCATGTAATTTTAGTAAAGTGGTCATAGTCATTGTTTGTTCTTCTGTAGTTCAGAACTATATCATCTATCATGTCAGTACCATTATGCTTTTCTGTTGTGCGATAAAAAGTGATTTGTCCCTTTTTCGGTTATAAGTAGGTGGTAAACCATACAAGAATCATACAAACTTATAGTATAGATGTTAAATATGTGTATTTTACAATGTCGTAGAATCGCCGATTCTACAATTCGATACCACAATTCGATCCTACCGGAGGCAAATCGATCCAACTTAGGATCTCGACTCTAACTACCTTGACCAGGTCATTGATTCATTGAAATTCTTGAGCTTCCTCTAACCAGTATTGGATGTGAAGTAAAGTCCTCTTGGTAACAATGGTTCTTCTCCAAATGGTTTCAGGATCATCAACATCTGAGTCAGCCGGAGCATGCCTCAGTAGAGAGCAATCATTTTTAGGATTTTGGCCACGCTCATGAAGGTGGAGATCATGTTCATCACCGGAGGTGTTCTCGCCATCACCACGAGAGCCCGAAGTGAGTGTGTGATGGGTAGCATCCCCAGCCCTACCTCTTGGAGAGAGATTATGATTTGAGAGGAGGACAATGACCTCTTGGATGCTATTATCCCCGCTTGCATCTGAGTCCTCTTGACTCGAGAAGTAGTCGAAAGATAACGCCTCGTGATTTGGAGCAATCCCCTCTAGGAAGGAGAATTATGGGTTATAACCATCTCCAAATGAAGGTGAACCCTGCGTAGGTGTGGTCGAATCTGCAGGCGAAGCGGACTCAACAATCCACCTCGTTGGGGGTAACCGAAGGGTGAAGGTTATGAGGTGTTGGTTGAGCCCTAGAATCATGGATTCAAGGATTTGTTGTGCTAGATCGGATGGGCACAGACGGGCTTGATCATTTGGAAGGGGAACCCTCGCCATGCTCTGTACTCGTCGTGGCGCAATCTTGACCCTAGTCAGATGGACCCTTTCCCTTTGAGGAGTCTAGTTCCTCATTTGGGTGTAATGTTGTAGGGGAAGAAATATCTCTTACCAACCTTGTCTACGGCATGGTCTCCGGGGTTTGGTGAAAGATCCTTGAAAACAGCATTGCCATCAGACGAAATGATGCCCTGCTTGTACTCGTAGTAGGCATCTATGTCCAGTTCTGCGTAGTCCGCCAAATCAAACTAATTCTCCTCATTCCACTCTCCCGCCATGAAAGAATAAGAGTTGAAAAATGAAGACAATTTGTCGAAAAGGAAAAAAACCAGAAGATCCCTACAGACGGTGCCAAATGTTGATGGTTTAGTATCGATTTTATGAATAAATACTGGGAACTTTCCTTGAGTTAGACCACACAGAAAAAGACATGAGGATTTTATATAGGTCCGGGCCTTCTCCTGAAAGAATAATAACCCCACTCCTGTGTTGTTGTATTGATTATACTTTACAACAGGGAATAAATAACTAGAACTATGACTTAATAACTTCTGTTTATTGACCGTGTCTTTGTTGTTGTTGTTGTTCCTTTGCTTGATCTTCCCTCTGTCCACCGGCTTTACTCCTTATATAGCACGTGAAGGGGTGGCAGTTGTCTCATATCAAGAGGTGTATCACCGTTTGATGAAATGTGCACATTCTGTGATGATTATTGTCAGAGACTAACCCTCCTACACCGCCTTGCAGTTATGTCAGAGATAGATGTTTCATACGTGCAGTTATCATGGAGAATAATAGCACATGTTAATTATGATGTGTATTAAATGCAACACATAAATATCTATAGTCGATTGGGCCCACATGTTTGTAGTGTTTGTTGATTATACGGTGGTCGTGGTTGAAACGGTCGTAGTAAAGTTTACGACCATGAAGTGATCGTAGTAAGACTTGCGATCATGAGGTTATCGTAGTAAGACTTACGATCATGAGACGATCATAGAAAATCTTACAACCACTAAGTGGTCGTAGAAGCACTTACGACTATATAAGGTGGTCGTAAACCACTCAGCTAAGCTTTCTACCTTATTAATGATAAGTGATATCCTTACGAATAACAAGAAGATGTTTCTATTTATAATAACAATTACATATAAATAATTTAATTAATTGAGGATTATTAGATCCTCATCATAGGTGGCAACCATAAGAAAAAATGCACTATGCCACTATCGTCCATCAATTAATCGAGCCATCGAGGGCAGTGAAGGGTGGTGATAGCTACGGTTGATACCCAAGTTTTAAGTTGTGTGTGCCGTATTGTGCCGTGATTTTATGTGAAAAAATTTATGAAATTTTTTGATACATGTGATAATATATTTGAAACTGCAAGTATGAGGTAAAAAATCAAGGAAAAATCAAAGAAAAAGTGCTTTCAACTCAATTTTTTAAAATGTTAAATGGTGTTGTACTTAATTTCAACCCATGTCAAAATAGTGCTCAAATAGTATTTAAATAGTATAAATAGTGTTAAATACACTGTTCATATTTTTTTGGAACATCGGTGGAGCGTTTGCCACTGGTGGCCAGACTCACCTTGTACGCACACGATAGAGCTAGTGACGTGCCCGAGCGATAGAGGCATGTTCGGCTCCCAAGGAGCGTGGTGGAGGCAAATTCGACCTCCTAGGGTGCGAACAAGTCTAGGGATGGCAATCGGGTGCGGCGGGTACGGGTAGTGCTCGCCCATACCCGTACCCGCGACCCCGAATTTCCCCCACGGGTATACCCGCGAAGGACGACGGCGAAAAACCTCGCCATACCCGTCGCCATGGTACCGTCGCCATGAGCATACCGTTTACCGCGAATAATGCATCACCGCCGTGGTACCCATCGTCGTACATGCTCGTTACCCACGAGCAATGCATACATCAAGTTCATCATAATTCACACATCAATGGTGCATCACACATTCAACAACTAATAAAGTTCATCACAATTCACATATCATGTTCGACAAGACAACTAATCAAGTTTAACAAATAAAATACAAATACAAATTGACATAGTTTCTTACATATGTGGGTAGATCACGGCATCGGGCGGCGAAGTGCGGTGGAGCTTACCCATGCCCATACCCGTTTCCGACGGGTAAAGAATTGTGCTTTTCATACCCGAGCAAAGAAAGACGTCCATACCCGCCCCATTAGGGTATTCGCGCGAAGCACGCGTATGTCGAAGACAATGCCATCCCTAAACAAGTCTATATGTCGTGTTCGGACAACTCTGCAGTGTTATTTTTGTTATTGCTATTTTTTTTCCATTCTATACGTCAAGGGTGTCAAATACGTAAAAACTCGGGAAGCGGTGTGTGTCCACCGTGTCGACTCGGGCCCAGCCCAGTCCACTACCTCATCAGCCCCAACTAAAACTCCACCGGCTTCTCAACTGTCGGGCCAAGTACGCCCTGCCTCCATCTTCCATCAGGTGATCCCAACTCTGCGTTGATCTCACCATTTCTCAGCTCGCGTCTCGCGAGATCGGAGAGGGACAGGGGAAGAAGCAGCAGCGCAAAACGCAAAACCCTATTGTCCTTCTTGCCCTTGCCTGTCTCCTCATATCTCTGATCCGATCCATCCAGGTGATACGAGATGAGGCATCAATCTTTGCTGCCCCGTGTGATTCCGATCCTTCGTCTTTGTTGCGAGGTTCTTGATTGTTGTTGTTGTTGTTGTTGGGGATCTGGTGTTGCAGATGGCGAGCACGGGGCGGTCGATGCTGCTGTCGCTGCTGCTGTTCGCGGTGACGCTGTCGCTGCTGGAGATGTACCGGGGGAAGTTCGCCTCGTCGGAGCTCATGACCATCGCCGGCGGATTCGTCAGCTCCCTCCTCTTCCTCCTCCTCCTCACCGTGCGTTCCCCTCTAATCACCCCTTGCCGCTTCTAATTTTTGCTCGTGATGGTGAGGAAGCCCTCGTCGTTGTTCCTCTTCTTGGTTCGCTCGCTAAATTGAAGTGATAGGAGTGGCAGAAACTTGATTCTTCGATTCTTCTTCAGTTAGCTAAGCCCGATCGGCAGCGTAGTGACATGCTGGGATGTGGATTTAGAAGCAAATGGGGTTGCGAAGATGTATCATGTACATAATCTCGGGATGGGAACTAAGTGGCGAAAAAATGGTAGTCCAGTTCATGTAGCATGTGGTATACCTTTGACTGGTTGATTTCCGTAGCAGATATCTAAACATTTTCTGTCTGCGGCAGCTCATAATGGTGCGGTGCTTCCCAGACTGACTAAACTACATAAGCCAGTTTTGAGTTTTAGAGGATATGGATTTTGGAAGGTAGTTTCTCGAAGCTACTTCGCCTTCAGTTTTTATGACCCGGAGTAGCTTCTCAAATAGAAAATACCCTTCAATTTGAAACTCGCATTGCTTTACTATATAGGAAATTAGGAACACCCTTCAATTGAAGCTCACATTGTTGTACTCCATAGGCCAAGTTGCCAATTGCTTCCCACAATGTGGGCAATCATAAACAACAACTGAGGCTCTGTTTGTCTAGGATCTGCCTCCAGCTGGAGCTATGAAGCGTTGGCTTCTCAAAGACGAGAAGCTGGAGCTATAGAGGGGTGTCTGGACTAATAGGTTCAGCTCCTCCATTTTGAAGTATAATTGACTTTTTAGTCCTGTAGTAAAATATAGTATATAGTTTTAGCTGATGCAAAGCCTTGTCTGTGGCCATTGTGTGAGCTCATGTCCTCTTCTACATTTTGAAACCACCGAAGCCACCATAGAGGACCTCCATTTCTTCATTGGAATCTAGCACATAAAACATAGTTAAGGCAATACATAGTGAAGCTAGCACATAAAACCTCAGTAAGCAGGTGGCAGATACATTTGACTGGCAAGTGTTACTTTGTTGCATGGATTTTTGGAATGTGCTAACTAGATCAAATTTTGCAGTTTATTGGGAACTACCAAGAAGCTAGTGGCATTAGAACTGGGTGGGGCGCAGGTGCATATAGCATATGACTTCATTCCCATGGTTTCCTGCAATTTTTAATTTGGACTTTATGTCATCACAGTTGTTCTTTCTTTGCAGTTGTTGTAGCAGAACTTGTTGCTCTTATTGTAGCTAGCACTGTCCACCGTGTTTGCATCACAACATGGTACGCCACCTTTAACATATGTTACCGATTTCTTTGTACAAGTTATTACTGCTTATTTGGTCCCAAGAACCCATCAATAGACCTGAATGATTCCTATCTGCTAAATAAGCCAGGTCCTGAGATTATCCAAGATGCTAATCTTAGATGTTCTAATGGAATATTTCTTGTGAACTTCTCTTCTGCTGGGATGGAGAGAAATGAAATGATAGTTATAAAACAGAAAATATTTATTTCCCCTTGTTTGCAAGAGGAGATGGGAGTGTAAGTTAACACATTTATACAAAATTGAATGGGATCTTACTAGAAAGATGCTACCCTTAGTTTTTTTGCATGTTGCTAACACTGTATTAGATTATGCAATATTCACACTAAAAACCCACTGCAATTTGTTGGTTACAGAACTTATAGGATACATGACTAGCAGTAGCAGGTAGCAGCTGAGTAAAATCCATCTATATAATAATATAAAACATCGAATAAGTGATCCTTCTATAGGTTGTCAGATTTAGAACAGTAATTGTTGCATGCAACAAAAGTCCTCCAGCTAGTTGGAAAAATTCAGTCACCTAACAATATGACTTTGGAGAGTTAAAGTTATTTAACTGTAATTATCATATTTCTTGGAATAACCCCTTGTCTATTCCAATTAGTCTAAAGACCAACATATACAAGTTACATGTGTATGAAAATATGCAAAGAACACCCTATACAACTATACAAGTTATATCTAACACCCTTCTCAAACTCATGGTGGATCAACAACACTGAGTTTGGAGAGGTAGAAGCTGTGCCGAGCTCTAATCTGTGTCTTGGTCAAGAAATCTGCTAACCGAAGCCCTGAAGGCACATACTGAAAGAATAATAACCTGGTCTTACTCTTGCGATCTCATGAACGAAGCATCTACTCCAATATGCTTGGTGGGCTCATGCTTCACTGAATCCCGAGTATACTGATCGCACCTGTGTTGTCTGATAAGAGAGGATTCGGTGCAGAAACTGAAACACCGAAATCCTCAAGTAGGTACCGAAGCCAAGTGATCTCAGTTGTCAACGTCGCCATGGCTTGCAACTCAGCCTTAGTACTCAAACGGGAAACAACAGTGTGCTTTTTGGTCTTCCAAGCAATCAAAAAGTAGCCAAGGAAAACACAATAGGCAGACAGAGATCGACGATCGAAGATCGCTAGCTCAGTCGCATTAGAGTACGACTGAAGCTACAAAGGGCTGGAGCGAGGAATGGAAAGATGATGACTGATGGTCCCACGAAGATATCACAGAACACGAAGAAGATGACTAGTGGAGCTAAGTGGGAGCAAAAACGAATTGACTCAGAATGTGGACAGGGTGAGAAATGTCAGGTTGAGTGATCCCAAGGTAGACAAGACTTTCGACAAGATGGCAGTAGCGAGTTGAATCCTTAACGAGGCTCCTCATCAGTGGGCCGAAGGTAGATCAGTGAGACAAGTGCGAGGAAGGATATCTTGAATGTACTTCTCCTGGGAGAGGTAGTAGCCCTCTGGTGTCGAAGTGACCTCAATCTCAAGGAAGTAACGAAGAGGACCCAAATCAGACATCAATAATTGCTTATTGAAACGCTTCTTCACAAAATCAATGTACTGAGAGTCCTCCCTAGTAATGATCATATCATCCACATAGAGGAGGAGCGTCCGATCCTGAGGAGATGTGTGTACAAAGAGGGCAGGGTCGTGATCACGGCGGAGAAGTCGACAACAGTGACAACAAAGGAGAAGCAGTCGAACCAAGCATGAGGGGCTTGCTTGAGCTAACAAAGAGAACGACGAAGGCGACAAACCATACCAACAGAGAGAATACCTAGGGGGCAGCTGCATGTAGACCTCCTCACACAACTCGCTATTGAGAAAGACATTTTTGACATCTAGCTGAGAAATATGCCATTGTTGAACAGAGGCCACAATAAGAAGAGTGTGAATAGTCGTCATGTGGGCGATAGGAGTGAAGGTCTCATCGTAGTCACGACTATGCTTTTGCTGAAAATCACATGCCACAAGACGAGCCTTGTAACGCTCAAGAGAACCATTCGAGCGGGTCTTGATCTTGTATATCCACTTGCGTGTGATGGGAGTGACATGCGCAGGTAAGGGCACAAGATCCTGTGTCAGTACGCTCCAAAGTAGCAATCTCCTCAGACATCGCAAGCTTCACTCAGGGTGAGAAGAGCCCCACGGTAGGTCGTAAAGCCGTAGCGCTCAGGAGGCTTGACAGCGCGACGATCATGTAGATCGTATCTAGGAGAAGGTGGAGCAGGACCCAGCAAGTACGGAGGAGAACTGGGAGCAGAGCCAAGCAAAGACGGAGATTCAACTAAAGGAGTAGGCTAAGGACGGTGAGAGTAGTGCAGGGGAAAGGGTGGAATCTCAATAAAAGAGCTGGAAGGAAACTCTGGTGGAGCTGGAGGAGTGGGAAGCGAAGAAGGTGGAGGCATAAGCAAAACAGAAGTGGAAATATGAGTGTTAGGAAAAGTCAAAAAGGAGATCGACTTAACAAGAGAATTTTAGATGATAGTAGAGGGACTAGGGTAGTAAGGTCGGGACCCATCGAAGGTGACGTCTCAAGAGATCCTCATCCGGTGAGCAGCAGGGTCGTAGCAACGGTAACCCTTATGCTCAAGACTATAGCCAAGAAAAATACTCAACTGACTAAGCAGTCAACTTGGTGCGCTCACGAGGTGGAAGAAGGATGAAGCTGACACAACCGAAACAGTGAAGGTGATTGTACTTGGGAGCCCTATTGTAGAGACGCTCGACAGGAGTAGAACCTTGAAGAGCAATGGAATGCTGCATGTTGATGAGGAAATCAGCAGTGGAGATAGCCTCAGCTCAGAAGTGAGGTGGAACAGAAGAGGCAAGTATGAGAGCTTGAGCTGTCTCAAGCAAGTGACGATGCTTACGCTCAGAGACACCGTTCTGAGCGTGAGCACTAGAACAAGAGTATTGGGAAGAGTACACTACTCAGCGAGAATGCGATGCAAAGCATAGATACTCGCCAGCAGAATCGGCACGAAAAACACGAATGGCCGAATCAAACTGAGTGCGAACTACGGTGGCAAAACTCTGGTAAATAGAGAGAACATGATTGCAAGAGAATATGAAGTTGATCGAAGTATGATGAGAGTAATCATCAATAAAGATCACATAGTATTGATGACCCCTTTCGTTTGAAACTTGGATCCCAAACGTCATAGTGAACAATATCAAAAGGATGAGCTGAGGGAGAATCACCAGAGGGATATATGAGCTGCAGCTAGTTGCCAAGCTTGCAACCCATACAAGGTAATGAGGTGTCACCAAAGATAGACCCACGAAGACCACAATCTGCTAGAGACAACCGTCGCGACCCCACTGAGATGACTCAAACGATGGTGCCACTTAGCAAAGGAAGTAGTAGAGGATGCAGCAAAAACAAAAGCCAGTGTAGTGACTCACTGGCTGGTGGAGACAGCGGAAGGAAGGTGTAGCCAGTCGAGCTTCTAAAGACATTGCAAATCACGACGCCGAGGGCCAGCATCGAGCAGAGTCCCCCTTGCGGTGGTCCTGGACATAATAGTCGGGCTAAAAAATAACACGACAGTTGTGGTCAGTGATCTGACCGACCGACATAAGCTGCATAGTAAGCTTGGCAACATGGGAGACGATAGGAACATGAAAGGAAGAAGTGGAAAGGATGCCTCGGCTTGCAACAGCAAGAGATGTACCATTTGCAGTCTTAACAGTGGAAAGAAGAGCTGTGGGACACAGAAGTGAGTCGAGTAGAATCTGGTGTCATGTGAAAAGAATCACCATAGTCAAAGATTCACAGAGACAAGATGTTGAACGAGTGAGGTCGCGGAGGCGAGGAGGACTGCTGAGAAGCAAGAGCGAGAAGAACAGAACTCGATGCAGGGGTGGCAGCCTGAGGGAGGGGCGGTGGCCATGACCCAAGGAAGGGGAGGCGATGGCCCGAGGCAGAAACGACGAAGGTTGGCATTGCCACGGTGCGTAGCTGCTAGCATCGCGGAGAGTTAGCTCGTTGCGCTCGATGGACTCTTTCTCGAGCCACTCGATGCGGGCCCGCAGCACGGTGGCCTCCGCCTCCGTCTTGGAGAAACAGGCATGGAGAGTTGTCTTCGTCGCTGGCGGCCGCGGTGCGCGTGAGGCGGCGCTCGACCTCCATCCAGGAGGTGACGGCGGCGTCAGGGCGAAGTCGAGGTGTCCGGATTCAGAGTAGAATTGACTCCGCTCCGCTTGGCACGGAGCAGAGAAAGGGGAAGCTCCAATGAGCTTCGACAATGTGAGCACCGACGGTGGCGCGCTCTGGAGAAACAGGGGCTCGGCGGTTAGAGCGCTGGGCGGCGTTGACGAGCGGCACAGTGCGAGTAAAGCGAGTCGGGCGCGGTGTAACCGAAAAGCAGAGGAGGCAAGCTCGGGGGCGCGTTAGGGGTGACGAGGCGGTGCGATTTGACATTGGGAGCTTAGGGCGGCGCGGCATGGCTCGGGTGACGGTGACGGCAGCAGTCAAGTGGGATCTAGAGTTATGGTTTCAATACTCTGATACTATGTTGGAATAACTCCCTTGTCTATTTCAATGGGCCTAAAAATGAACATATACAAGTTATATGTGTATAAAAATATGCAAAGAATATCCTATACAGTCATATCTAACAATGTTGGGGTGAAAAGATTTGATCCATCCACCATGGTGTTGCCAAAGCATTGTGTGGTGCTCACACGTTATTGGCAATTTGATAGGACCTACTTCTATTACTCTGGGACATGATGAAGAAGCATTTTTCCAAATGTTTGTGTTGGACACAGGGATTGAAATCTCGGTACCGGGCAAGATCCCGGCCGACGGTCGGTATGGGTATTTGGTCGGTTACCGGGAAATTCAAAAAAAAAAAACGGGCCGAAATCGAATTTCAAAATTTGAATCTGGATTTTCTCTGGACCGGTTACCGGCCGGAAAAACCGGCTAAAAAACTGGGAAAAACCGGAAAATGGTGAAAATGGTTATTACCAAATTTAAATTTGGAATAATGCAAATATTAATGAGAAAGTGTTTCAAGTTGTACATAAAAAGTCCTCTTTGGTAGCTTCACTCTCTAGAGCAGTCATCTCGTCCAAGTGTTCTAAAGCATGTAAAGTAATAGAAAACATAAATTTATGGTAATGAATGATAACTTGACTAGCATACTAAAAACATCAATGGAGTAGTAATTCATACTAATACATTGTCAAGAAACGTGAAGGTTGTGCAATGTAGTCATTGTTGTCATATAGTACAGGTCCTTCATATTAAGATAGAGGAGCTTTGTATTGATCCCAAGTGTGTGTTTCGTGGGCATATTGTAGCCAATGATTGTAAAGTTGTTGGTAATATTCAGGTTCGACCCACTGGTAAATCATTCTGGCATTGGTATTGAAGGACACAAGATCGTAATGAGAACTAGGATCAGAAGAGATGTCTGACAAATGAATCATCACCAGAAGGTAATAGATTGGCATCTCGACATCCATAAGTCCGAGCGGACCTTAAGCTAGCATGGGATTCATAGGAAGAAGAGTCATGTGGCTGATATTTATCTTTTTGGCGACCCTTAGCCCTCGTGTAGGTCTGATGAATTGGTCTTGAAGCATGACAACCATGGTTTTCATCCTGAGTAGCATGCGTGAAGTTTTGCTCGCAGGTGAATTCCAATGGTTGGTGTTGCCCTACATCATGAGCTGTCCCACCATCAGCACCATCATTGGACGACGGAGAGCTACTATCACCAGACTCTTCGTACTGAACTTCATCAGATGGCGGACTTTCTGTTTCTTCGTCGCTTCCTACAATATCCTCCTCAATGGCCTTTTTCTTCTTATCTGACACTTGTTTGCGTAAGTGAGGCAAAGTCCGTATTCAATTTTTCAGTTGGTTGGCTACAATATTTTCTTTTTCCAAGATGACTCTTGCCAATATATTTCTTTGTCCATTGCACTAATGGCTCATCATCTAGTGCTTTATCCAATTCTTTTTGAGGGATGGCATCAACTCATAACTGTAGATGGCATGGGGGGTTCACCTTCCTCGTCTAGTAGGGACTCTGATTGTATCATGGAGCTATCAAGCCACTCATGGATTGGGTTCTCTCTATCGTACATAGTGGCATTTATTAGATCACTAAAAGGATCTACATCCCTATCTTCATTTCTAGTATCATGCTCTTGCAATCGTAGCCTCAGATTGTAGTGGACAAACACGAGTTTATGTAGTTTCTTGTACCCAAGACGGTTTCTCAATTGTATATGTACCAATGCAAATGTGCTCCAATTACGTTCACATCCACTGGACGAAACACATTGTGAGAAAATCCGCAAGGCATATTTTGTTAATGTTGGTGTCTGCGCTCCAAACGTCATCCACCATGTGGCTACAAGTAACATAAAATTTGTGTTGAATTCATAGTGATAGATCATTTTCCATGTATATGTAAGTTCATAACAACACACCTGCAGAATGACGAGTAGCACTCATATAAGCCTCATTTGAAGCAAATAAACCTCGTTGATTACAATATAGTTCTAGCTCGCCTAGAGCCTGCACGTCGTCGGGTGTATCGGCTATTCTTTGAATTGCCATTGTCAGGGAAACGAAGAGGGTTGGATTCTTCCTCAAACTATATAAGTTGTGGCTCTGCGGGTTTAGCAACGATGCTGTGCAAACAAACACACTTAGAATGTTAGAAAAAAATACAACAAATATATGATATTTATTTGGATTTAGGAAACTATGAACTTGCTTGGAACTATATATGTGTGGTCCTTCATCATTGCAACTCTTCTATTAATAATCTTTATGATACGATCATAAGTGGCCTTATCTTGTTTCAGTACGTCTTGAAGTTCGAAATTGAGTTCATACGTCTTTCCAACCATTCCTACCACTGTTGCGGGTTTCTGTTGGTCTACATATCTGAGTAGTCGGTAAATTGGTTCTACCAATTTTATAACCCAATCCATACTCGACCACCATTGTCTACTTGTGAGATAGGAATATATGTATTCTCCGTCCTCGGTTGTGCTCAAATGGTTGGAGCCCCATACATTTGACACCATCCACTTCGTGAACTTTGCTTTTCTGTCCCAAAAACTTTTCAAGAAAATGAATGTGGTTCCAAATCTTGTAGCGTTTGGACGAACCACCCCCACCTCCAATTTGTTGGCGCCTTTCATTATGGAGGCGACTGTAGTTGTATAGGAACCGACAAATCCTCTTAGCCGCCTTGACAACTGCATCAACCTCCTCGAACTGACCAATATCCTTCAACATGAGGTTGACGGTGTGCGCTGCACATGGTCGCGGACTAAAGTTGGATACTCTTCAATTACCAGTTGGCATGCTTTCTTATAGTTCGCACCATTGTCAGTCAAAATCTGCATGACATGTTTAACTCCAACTTCTTCCACAACTCTACGAATCTCACGATACAAAAAATCAGCATTTTGTATGTCTCCAGTTGCATTCACTGATTTATGGAAAAACATTCTTCCATTGCAGTACAACATGAAGTTAATGATACTTATTTGTGTAGGCTCAGTCCATGAATCACACATAATAGAGACTCCATATATATCCCAGTCTTCTTTAAACTGTGCTACGTACTCTTTTACCTCTTGTTCGTTGGCGTCAAGATATGTCCCCTCGATTTCATGCCCTCTTAGTGACGGAACCCCTTGGCCAAGTTCTTGTGTCTCTTTGATGGCGGCATGAAAATAAGGACACTCTGGCTTAACTCCAGCAATGTCATTACTATGGAACCACTTAGACCAAATTTTTCTAGGTTTTGACTTTGCTTCTCTGCGAAGTGTTGTATCAATGCGGGGTTGGACGGGTGTCCGACTGTGCAAAATATCAGGATCAACTCTCATGGACTGTGACCTGCCAAACATCCTCGAAAAAGCATTGCTTCCTGTACCACTACCACTTCCCCTTCCACTTCTACTTCCCGTACCACTTCCACTACCACCACCATGTTCAAACGTCGCACCCCTGGCTCTAGCTCTTTGTTGCAGCTGATGTACCTCTAACGACTCCCGACGAGCCCATTCCATTTGCATTTCCTCGTTATCATCGAAGGCATCTTTATATGATGGACCACGAGCTACAGGCTCTCTTGCGGTTTCCTTCATTCACCGTCGTTCATCTTTAATAGATTTCTTTCTTGCCTTCGCTTCTTCAAGACTTGCCAGCATGAGCTTTCGGACTTCCGCCGGAACCCCATTACAAGCAACAACATCTCCGTGTCTCCTAGCAAGATGTTGTTTTAGGCGGGTGACACCTCCACCTGATTTTGTTAGATTACAATATCTGCACTTCCAACCAGCACTTCCTAGTCTCTCTCCATGTTTCCAAACATTGATAGATTTAGAAGCCATCACCTACAATAACATAGGCAAGATGAGAGCTGCTATACGCCTTTCAACAAACCAAATAGTAGAAGGAAAGATGACAAAGCTGCCATACGCCTTTCAACAAACCAAATAGTAGATGGAAAGATGACAAATGACAAGGAAAAAAAACAGAGAATGAAGGTTCCATACCTACTGCTGCTGCGTGTGGTTGTGTGCTGCTGCAAATGGAGGGAGAGAGGGAGGCTTGTGCTGCTGCAAATGGAGGAAGAGAGGGAGGGAGAGAGGGCTGTTTGTGCTGCTGCAAATGGAGGGAGAGAGGGAGGCTTGTGCTACTGCAAATGGAGGAAGAGAGGGAGGGAGAGAGGGCTGTTTGTGCTGCTGCAAATGGAGGGAGAGAGGGAGGCTTGTGTTGCTGCAAATGGAGGGAGAGATGGAGGGAGAGAGGGAGGCTTTGCTACTGCAAATGGAGTGAGAGAAGGGGCTTGTGCTGCTGCAAATGGAGAGGAGAGGGCTGCTGCAAATGGACGAAGAAGGGAGGCACTTAGGCTGAATTATTAAGCAAAAAGGGGAAGGGAGGGAGACAAGTGGGCCTACTCATAATAGAGATGATGTACTGGATGGGGGAGAAGCACATGCAGGCTGCAGCAGCAGAGGAGGAGAATCCAATGGAATGGAGAGGAGAGGGAAAAAAATTTTGGACCAGATTTTTTTTTGCCGGTTTGGACCGGTAAACCAGTTACCGGTCGGGTTTTTTAACCATGGTTGGACATATCACCCGGTGCCGGGCAGAAGCCTTGGTGGAACCTACATAATGATGCTAGTGACTACTGACTATTCCTCTAGTAGAAGATCTAGCAGGGGATAGAAATAACGCCATTTTAAAAATATCATAGAGCTTGTGCCCTTTTAAATTATAGCACTGGTTTTTCGTATTTTGGTGCTTGTGCCCTTTCTTACCACTTTTCGATGGTTTATCTGTGCATCCATGCCACAGTCCTTAAGAACTAACTGACCCTTTTGTTCCACTCTGCCGCAGCTTCCTATTTTCCGCTGGATTCCTTTACGAGGTTGACAAGCTCTCCGGGACGATTCTTGCAAGGAGCGAGTTTACTAGAGTGAGGCGGCACTGAGCACAGATATTTATGTATGATGACTTATTTTGTAGATCGAATAAAAATTAATATTCACACCCTCCGTCGGAATTCCCAACCAGTTAGCTTTTTTCCGCAAGGCATATAGAATCTGAATCCTGGATACTTGTGTGTTTGCTCGGAGGCCACATTTTGATTTATCTAATCACAGTGTTGTTGACCAGGTAATGTGTCTTTTTTCCAGTTGTCCAATAACATCAATTCACTGCATTTTGGTCTCGCCGAGATGCAAACGTTTAATGTTGCTTGATCGGTTAGGATTTTGCTTTGTGCAACTGTGACTACTGATTACTATTGTGAAATATTTATAAAATCTAATAAAATTATAATACTATAAAAACACTTCTTAAGATTAATTTATACATAATTTTTTTTATCTATCTAATCTAAATATTTGAAAAGATATCAGTAGCTACAGTTTTTAAAATTTGACTATACGTATTACTTTGACTACCGATTACTATTGTAAAATATTTGTAAAATATAATAAAATTATAATACTGTAAAAGTACTTTTTAAGATTAATATACATATATAATTTTTATATATCTAATCTAAATATTTGAAAAAATATCAATAACTAAAGTTTGTGAAATTTAATTACACGTATTTTAAAAACATTTTTTTGCGAATTGGATGGAGTATTTAACAGTTTTATCCACAATTCTATTCCACGCTGGGTTTTCTTGTAGTGAAACACAATACAACCATGAAAGTGTCAAAACTCAAAAAGTAAACCTAAGATTTCTTTTTCATAGATTGTGTTTGCGTGTGTAAAATGTCTGTGACAGCGGCTGACGTCCGAGCGTGTGTGGTGCCCGTGCACCGTAGACTTTGCCCCGGCGCGCTTGCGGCCTGAAATTTGGAGCTTGGGAAGCGGATGCGTTGGCCTGCGCAGTGAGATCTCTCCCCTTACCGGAGGTACAGAAGGTGAAGGAGCTCCGATCACCGGCGACGCACACCGGAATTCATTTCCAGTGGCACAAGACAAAAGGGGAAGAAGCCTTGAATTGAAGTTGAGGACTACCCTTGCCGCTTTGCACTCCCCTTGATATGGACATGAGATTTCATTTAGTAGGGAATTAGGATAGCTCTAAGCATGCACACTTTTTTTTTTTTTTTGTGTGTGTGGAACTGGCAGGCATGTGAACTACTATCTTTAGTCATAAATATGTGCCGTTTTGAGATTAGGATAGCTCTAAGCATGCACACTTTTTTTTGTGTGTGGAACCGGCAGGCATGTGAACTACTATCTTTAGTCATAAATATGTGCCGTTTTGAGATACGTATAGTAAATTTTTTTAAAGTTTAGCTATTGATATTTTTAAAAATATTTAAATTGGATACATAAAAATCATACTTATACATATGTCTCGAAAATTATTCCTATAATATTATAATTTTAATGGATGTTATGATTATATTACAATAGATATTATAATCAAAGTGATTATAAGTTGTGTTTCAATGTATTTATGATTAGGAGGAGCACGTAGGCTGCGGTATTTTGACCGGGCATGCCCCATTGACCAGGTCTCCTGTCCACTTCGTGCTGCAAAACGTATACATATGCATGCTATCCGGTGTCCCCCAACTGTTCCGATCGAAAGTCATGTGAAAAGTAAAAAAAAAAAAAAAGAGCAGCCCAATCAGAAAACGGGTAGCCACTAGCCAGCAGCATAAAAGTCGCCGTCTCCATCAACTACTTCAGTATTAAATTTCCAATCGAACGAAATAAAGAACACAAAATCTGGCAGGACGACGACCCGATTGGTCCCTCTCTGCATCACGAACCTGGCAGCTCAGAAGAAGCATGTCCCGTTGCCGTCAGATGGAGCTCTTGAAACCCCTGCGTCCATCTCGACCGTCGGTCAGAAGGGCAATCGATCCAAAGAATCCTGAACCCAACTGCCATATGCTAACTATATTGTCAACTGCACCGCACACAATACAATAAATACAAACTGGACTGCACATTATCCCGATAATTTTTCTAACATATAAATGTAATATACTACTAGTCTAACGAAGAGCTGCTTTAAGCTAACCAGCAACCGGTCCACGAAGGGCAGCTGCCGTGCAGCGAGTAGCTGGCGAACGATACTATTTAAAATTGTATTAGTAAAAATGATGTGTCGCAACTGTAATTGTAAAAATAATGTTATGTCGTTCTGTGGTCGTGCGGACGAGGCGTCACGTGTCGTTCACGAGGCGTCACGTGTCGTTCCGAACGAGAGTGTTATTTTTATAATTACGACTACAAAGATATTATTTTTACGATTGCGACTGCTCGGATGTTATTTTTGTGTAATGTCGTTAAAAATCTTGCCGACCGGCCCACGCGACCCAAGCACCGGCTGGAGGCTCCGTGCAAAAGCGGAAGAAACGGAAACACGGCGCGCTCGTGAGAACGTCGTTCCTTGCGGGTTTAGACAAGGAAGAGATGACCGGATTCGAGCCCCCAAACTAGGAGAGAGAGAGAACGATGGCAACGAGCAAAATACTGTTGGGCGGCCGCGATAGCTACTCGCCACCAGCAGCCGTCTGATAGAGATTAACAAATGTGATTCGTTTTCCAAATCGCGTTTAGCAGTCGGCCGGCTCCCTCCTCCTTTCCTGCCGTTTGACCAACCGTGGAAGGAGGCGACATGGTTATCTGGTAGACTGGTATATGAACCCACGAGCTCATTCTGTGCGGGTTGACCTCTTCCCTGCGTGGGCGCGCTTGGGAAAGAAGAAACTTGCGGTTGGTTTGGTAATTCGATTCAATCAAGATATACAGCGAGGAGGCGTGGTCGCTGGGCTTATAATTCGCAGCTCTCCCCCTCCCTCCCTTCCTTTCAGTTTCGCCTCGCGAGTCGCGATCGATAGAGAAGGAGCGTCTCTGACGAGAGCCGGATAGAGAGGGACAAGCGCTGTCTGCTCCGACGTGCTTTCGGGCTCCGATCGCCGTCGCCGTCGTCGTCGCCGCGAAGGATGAAGGCGGCGGTGCGGCTGCTGCTCTTGCTTCTGCTGGCGAGCATACCTGCGGGGTTCTGCGACACCAACGCTCAGGATGGTTAGTCTGATTCTGATCAACTCTGGTTCTTGGATATGCGGTCAGTTCGTTTCATTCCGTTGGCCTTTGGTCCTTCCCATTTCGTTTGTTACGTTTACGGGGAAAGATAATCGCGGTGTTAGGTGCTACGAGTAAGGAACAAGACGAATTTCTGGCCCAGACTCGCTCGCAAGTAATTTTCTTTCATGAAATTTTTTTCCGACAGTTTCCGCGCTTCAATCTCTGATTCGCCAATGGAGTAACTACCCATCAAGCTGGACGGCGTCGACGTCCGGCGACCCCTGCGGCGCGCGGTGGGATGGGGTCATGTGCAACAGCGGGAGGGTCACATCGCTGTGAGTACCAGTCCGTGGCCGTGCACTTCGTTTCTTTTTCTCTCTCCGAAAGATTGGGCAGGAACTCTGCCATTGATTGCAGTTCGTTTCCACCCCCCAGTATCGATCACCTAGCATAACATCATGCGTGTCTGTTTGCAGGAGGCTATCAAGCGTTAACCTGCAGGGCACACTGAGCAACAGCATCGGCCAGCTAAGCCAGCTTGTTTATCTGTAAGTCGCTTCCCCGACCTTGAAATCACTAGATGCAAGCTGCCATGATTTTACAGAGCATGAGCTTGGAATTTGGATGCTGTAGCATTTCAGATTATTCAGACTGTTGAAGTTGAACTAGTCAGAACAGTTTTGCTTGTAGTTTATCAACTCCGGTTTCTTGAGAGTTAAGCTGAGCAGGTTTAAGTTTTAACTAATTGGTAATGTGACATGGATTAGGTTCTTTATTAATTAAGGCCAGGCTATAATATATGATACAAAATACACTTGAACATGTACCGTCAGAAACAAAATATGGATGAAATGATCTGTAAAGTTATGAAGTCCTGCTTATTTACCTGCATGAAAGAAGAAAGAATGTACTAGCTCATAACACAAGCACTTGCAGGGATCTTTCCTTCAACATTGGCCTAGGTGGTCCGATGCCCGCTTCGATTGGGAACCTTGCTCAGCTTACGACACTGTAAGCGATACATTGCTCTTTATTGTCAAGCCTACCTTTTCTCATCAGAGATCAGACATACAAATCACCAAACATACCTACTGACTTGCACAAATGCACTGTACTTGTCACTTGTCAGGATCTTGGCTGGTTGCAGCTTCACCGGAGGCATTCCTCAAGAGTTAGGCAACCTGCTCCAGCTCTCCTTCTTGTAAGTAGCTAGTTGATTCAGAAGATGAAAGTTCCATCACAATTTTTTTGTTCATGTTTCTTTTGATTGGAGTGGAGAAATAAATGTGGCGCATTCTGTATAGGGCCTTGAATTCGAACAAGTTTACAGGTAGAATACCAGCTTCAATTGGCCTACTCTCAAGCCTCTTCTGGCTAGACCTGGCTGATAATCAGCTCTCTGGTCCTATCCCAATCTCATCAGCAACGACACCAGGCCTTGATCTACTTATCAATACGAAGCACTTGTAAGTTATTTCGATCTTACTTTCTGCTCCTGATCAATTAGAGAAGGTCAGTTTGCAGGCACGTCCCTTCTGATTGTTTCATATTTCTAAATTCTAATTGTTGAACAGCCATTTCAACAAGAACCAGTTATCTGGAACGCTTACAGGACTCTTCAACTCTAATATGACTCTCATACACATGTAAGGGATTTCCAAATTTTCAGTATGTATTTCGTATGGAAAAAACATATCCTGCTAACTACACTCATCTTTGTCAGACTATTTGATAGCAACCAATTATCCGGCTCGATCCCAGCTGAGCTTGGAGGGGTTAAAACGCTCCAAGTACTGTTAGTATCTTCAGATCACTGAAATTCCCTTCTTCTCCAACAATTGTTTGATCATAATCTTTGACCCGCTTTGCGTCTTGGACAGTCGATTGGATAGGAACAGTTTTGTGGAAGCAGTTCCTTCTAACATAAGCAACTTGGTCAAACTAAATGAGCTGTAAGTGACCTCTGCTGATCTTAAAAGACCAGTCAAGATAAGATCTTTTATGACACTTAACGTACCTATTTTTTGAAAATGTTATCTTCTGCAGGAACTTGGCAAGCAACCAGCTAACTGGATCTGTGCCAGATCTCAGCAGCATGAACGTATTGAATGTTGTGTAAGAAACTGACTACAATGCTTCCATGCTGCATTGTCCAATGATATAAATTGTCTGGATAATTACTGATGAATCCATCCTTTAATAACCAGGGATTTAAGCAACAACTCCTTTGATGCTTCAGTTGCCCCCAACTGGTTCACAACTTTAACATCTCTTACTTCTGTGTGAGTTATATAACACTGTTGACTCTTTAAATCATCTCACTACGGCAATTTCACACTCATCGCGATGTGTTTTAATCACTCAGTTCAATATCTTCTGGAGGACTTTCTGGCCAGGTCCCCAAGGGACTCTTCACATTGCCCCAGCTGCAGCAAGTGTAATTTTTTGGCAACTCAAAATAAATTCAATAAGAAAAAGAAACCCCCATTTTAACCTGTTTTTGTGGCCGATGATCAGACAGTGTACTGAGCTACAACGCATTCAACGGGACACTTGAGATGACAGGCAGCATCAGCAAACAACTGCGGGTTGTTAATCTCCTAGACAACCGTATATTCTCTGCCAATGTCACCCAAAGCTACAACAACACACTAGTGTAAGAACCTGCAAACTCAGCACCAAGAACTACTCATTACTTCTATTTCTCCACCCACTCATCAACATTGCCTTTCTTCCTCTAACCTGCCTGCAGGCTTATGGGGAATCCGGTGTGCGTGGATCCAGATTTCTCCGGTCGATTCTTCTGCAGCCCCCAGCAAGCAAACACGATAGCATACACCACTAGTGTGACCAACTGTGGCTTGACAACTTCGTGCCGTAGTGATCAGAGCCTGGACCCTGCAAACTGCGGCTGCGCCTATTCGTACAATGGCAAGATGGTCTTCAGAGCGCCGTTCTTCACGGACCTGACGAACAGCGCGACATTTCAACAACTGGAGACGAGCCTCTCAACACAACTGGCACTGCGTGCCGGTTCAGTTTACCTCTCTAATGTCCACTTCAACAGTGACAACTACCTCCAAGTTCAAGTGAAGCTGTTCCCGTCATCCGGAATGTCCTTCAACCTGTCGGAACTGATAAGGATTGGCTTTGATCTCAGCAACCAGACTTACAAGCCACCGGAAAAATTCGGGCCTTATTACTTCATTGCAGATCCATATGCCCCATTGTCAGGTACTTGAATCTCACCATGTTAATACTCCCATTTGCATTGAAGTAGTATGATGGTGTGAAATTCACTAAGTTTCTGGTTCAGGTGCTGCTGCTGGCCGTGGTAAAAAATCTAAGATCAGTACAGGTGCTATAGCTGGGATTGCAGCAGCCGGTGGGCTGCTTGTGATTGCCCTCATTTTCATGGCAATATTTGCTTTACGACAGAAGAGAAGGGCTGGCAAACAAACGGAACGATCAGACCCTTTCGGTAAGGATCTGAAAACTTGTGTGCATTGCAATTTCTGTTGTCACCAACAGAGCCATTAAACAATTTGTGAGGAATGAAACATATAGGCTTAGTCTTTTCTATCTGTGCATTGCAATTTCTGCTGTCACCAACAACGCCATTAAGCAATTTTTGAGGAATGAAACATATAGGCCTAGTCTTTTCTATCTTAAATGAAATGGCACGCAGGTCTTTTGAGTGTTCTCGAAACAAAAGAGGAAGAAACATAGAATCATAGTAGCTTACCAATATTTTGACCGAGGCAGAGTCCCAGTTCCATTTAAAACTAGCGCACATTAACAGCTATAAACAGTACTAACCTAGTAAAATCAATCATCACAAGAACAATAAACGTTGGAACTTAACTGAATTTTGTTCCAAAATCCCAGCTTCATGGGGAATTTCCCAGAAAGACAGTGGAGGGGCTCCGCAGCTGAAAGGGGCAAGGTTCTTCTCCTTCGATGAGCTGAAGAACTGCACCAACAATTTCTCAGAGAGCCATGAGATTGGGTCAGGAGGTTATGGAAAGGTGTACAGAGGAACGCTCGTGGATGGGACGCGGGTCGCGATAAAGCGAGCGCAGTCCGGGTCAATGCAAGGCGTGGTGGAGTTCAAGAACGAGATCGAGCTGCTGTCCAGGGTTCATCACAGGAACCTGGTGAGCCTGATCGGCTTCTGCTACGAACAAGGGGAGCAGATGCTGGTGTACGAGTACGTCTCCAATGGAACACTCAGAGATAACTTGATAGGTACGTTTGAATCAAACCACTCCATACCATTACCACAAATCTCTGTGTGCATTTTTATTTTTATTTTTAACCATGCATTAATCTCGCTTGAGATCAAAGCAATTGATCTGTGTAAATGTGCGGCCATGCATGCAGCGAGAGGGACGTACCTGGACTGGAAGAAGAGGCTCAGGATCGCCCTCGGCTCGGCGAGAGGGCTAGCGTACCTTCACGAGCTCGCCGATCCGCCGATCATCCACCGGGACGTCAAGTCCACCAACATCCTCCTCGACGACAACCTCAAGGCCAAGGTCGCCGATTTCGGCCTCTCCAAGCTCGTCGCAGACACCGAAAAGGGCCATGTCTCCACTCAAGTCAAAGGAACACTGGTAATTAAGTAGTACTACCACTCCATTTCACCTTAAAATTAGATCTGCCAATCTCCTATCATTAGTAGAGACCCAATCAAACATGTTTTGATCATATTTGGTTAGGGTTATTTGGATCCGGAGTACTACATGACGCAGCAGCTGTCGGAGAAGAGCGACGTGTACAGCTTCGGGGTGGTGATGCTGGAGCTGCTGAGCGGGAGGCAACCGATCGAGAAGGGCACGTACATCGTGCGCGTGGTCAGGCAGGCCATCAACCCGGCCGACCGCGACCACTACGGGCTGCGCGCCGTCATCGACCCGGCGATCCGGGACACCGCGCGGACCACCGGGTTCAGGCGGTTCGTGCAGCTGGCGATGCGCTGCGTCGACGAGTCCGCGTCGGCTCGGCCGGCCATGGGCGCCGTCGTGAAGGAGATCGAGGACATGCTGCAGAACGAGCCCGCTGGGGACGGGGGCGCCAGCTCGGCCGGCTCGTCGGCCACCGAGTTCGAGGGCGCGGGGGGAGCGCGTGCGCACCCGTACAGCGACGTGGAGATCACGAGGGGGTCGTACGGCGGCGACAACGCGTCCGATTATATGCCCTACTTAGAGGTCAAGCCCAAGTAGAATGTAAAGCGTTGTTTCGTTCCTTTTTTTCCTTTCGAATTGTACATTTTTTGTGTACGTGTTTGTGATGAATCTTGTATTAAGTTCTTTTTTTTTCTTGAATCAATCGTGTGTTAGATTCTTTATGGATACAGTACTAAGCATTTCTCTATTTAATAGTCCCACTAGCCATCTATCCTTTTCTCCATTTAATAGCCCCACCAGCGGTTGCTTTCACGGGTGGATGCGTCGGTGACCTCCTTTTTCCAATCCTTACCCCCAAAAAAATCGAATCAAAACGAAATCACTATGCCCCAGGCTCTCCATCTTCTTTCTTTTAGTTTCCTTCACCGAAGCTTTCCTGATGATTTGCTTCGGTTCTTGGCCGAAGCTTTGCTTCTGGCTCGGCCTAGTACTCTACTGCCGGCGCGCCACCCTCGCGCTGCTCGACTCACCGGCGTTTTCCTCGGCTTGGCCTCCCACGAGCCCCTGTACTTGGTCCACTCGACCTGCGCTCCCCTACGGCTTGCGCCGCCGCCAGCGTGCCTATGCGCTCCGCGTCCATGCGGCTTGCCTGCGCCCGCGCTCGGCTCCCTCATGTCGCGACCTGCGCCTCCTCTACGGGAGGGAGGCAGCTCGAGCGGAGGCCACCATCGCCGCTCTCTGACTCCTGGCGGACTCCACGCTGCACCTCACCTCCCACCTCTACTCCACTCCGCACCCTAAGGCGTGGCAGCTCGGGTCACACATTGCCGTCGCCGGTGCTAAATCCGAGTTACAGTCGCCTTCTCTCTCGACGAAGTGTCCTATGTAACCTGGAGCTGCATTGGGCTGCATTTGATTGTTGCTTTCTTTGAACTTTTTTTGATATGTTGCGACCATTGTAAAAAAATATTGCAACAGTTAGAAAAAAATATTGCATACTGTTCTTTGAGATGTTGCATCTATAGAAAAAATATTGCGGTCCGTTGAAAAAATATTTCATCCATACGGAAAAAATATTGCATATTGTTCACGGTGATGTTATAAGATTTTTTTCAACGTGTTTTTTTTTCTAGATACTTTGTTTTGATTTTATTGATCGAGTTTGTGCTGCAGGAGATGTTTGGGATTGCGGGGAGATCGGTCGGGAGGAATTTATCGGGGATTCATGTGCGGAGGAGATCACTAATGCTGTCTGCACATCACGAGCTAGATGTTCGGGGGAGATCAGGATTGCGATGAGCAAGTTTGGGCGGTGCAGTTATGCGGGGATTATTGATGATGTCTTCTTTGCGCGAGACATTCGATAGCATGTTCGCTTACGCGCTAGATGTACGGGGTAGCGTCTATTCTTTATTCGTAGCTATGCAAGTTTTCACCATGGGTTTGGACACAAAACGGGCCTCTCATACGGCAAAAGTGAAGTGACCAATTTACCCTCTTTTTCTATCAAAACTCGCTGCTCTAGCTCATTGCCCACAACAAACATGTGATCCGTATTGATCGTGGGATAAAATCATGGACGGATCGTGGGATAAAATCATGGACGCAACTATCTCGGAATAACATCCGAATACCGTTTGTAACAAAATTAATCAATGTGTGCAACCAAATGCGCAAATTAAAAATACACTATTAGGAAAAAAAAATTAGAAAAAATATCAAATTCTCACCGAAAATACATGAAACCTGTAACATTGCTACTGGTGTCCATCTCAAACCGAATCGACCTCCCTTGACAACCACATATGTGGATCCTCATTGAGAACGAAATCTGACAGGAAGCAGGGGACAAAATCAGAGTGAGAAGGAAACCAAGGCGGGGATTTGGGGGCAAAATTTTGTGTTCACCTGAGGCCAAGATGGGGGATGGCCAGATCTGGCGGTACTGGTCGAGCCAAAACACCCGCTCACCGGAGGTGCCGTGAAATAGCAGGTTGCGTCTCCTTGATGAACCACGTCTGGGAATCGAGGGCGGTAGCAGGAGCTCGGCGTGGGGAGGGGAAAGGGAGAGACTGATTGAAGACAAGGCAGGTGTGGCTATACTATATAAGGACAACGCCAAAACATTTCGCCTCCGACGCATGCGTTCAAAAAATTTCACCCTCCCACGCAACGAATCACAAACGGTTTCAAACAAAAACCATCTGTAATGTAATATCACAGTTAGTTCTTGTTCAGAACCATCTCTGATACTTCACGGACGGTTTTCAATATGAACCATCTATGATTTTACCATGACTTGAAATGCCTTACTCTGTGATTTTACCTTGGCTTGAAAAAAATGCCAAGTGTGTAGATGACATCAGGGGATGACCAGAGAAGCGTGTCAATGTTGAACAGCGGCGGCGCAAAGAAGGCTTTCGGTGCTGGCGCTCTATGGTGATGGATGTGCTACAAGAAGTGTAGCATTAGCTCGTAGGGACCCTAGGATGGTGTAGGAGTGAAGAAATGAATGGGGACTCACCAGAGTGACAGTGAACAGAAAAGGAGTCGTCGACGGCCGGAATTGGGGAAGAGCTCATTTCTAGTGATTCCGTGAGCTTGGGTCCACATTAAGCAAGGAAAGAGCATTAGTAGAGTATGGGACGCAATATGACATGGTTAGATGTGGTTCAAGCTAACCAAAGCATCGATAACGCGGATGTCCGAAACGAGGTCACTACTACACAAAACCTCATCACAGACGGTTTTTGAACCGTCTGAATTTATGCGTCTGTGATGACATGAGATCATCACGAGGCGGTTTTGAACCGTCGTGAAAAAGGCTATCACGACGGTTCTATTCACGAACCGTCAGTGATAGTCACTATCACGGCCGGTTCGTGAATAGAACCGTCTGTGATAGTCCATTTTCATAGACGGTTCTGAACAAGAACCGTCTGTGATAGATTTTTCTATTGCAAAAAAACAAAAATGGATTTTCACTTCGTCTGGAGCCTCGCGAATGAATCTGACATGGATTTTTGGATTGAACTTTTCGTTAGCTTTCCCACAATAGCCACATCATCATAGTAGCATCAACTCAATCCATTCACAGAGCACTAAAAACAACACGACATCACCCACATCACAGTAGCATTGACCGGGGGTCCCGCCTATCAGCGAAGGAGGCTAGAGTAAGGGTCGGTAAGAAAAGTAATAATGCATTTAGAAAATCCTGAAATGCTTTTTTACACACTAAAAAATACATTTAACTTCAAAAATGCATAACTAATTCATTTCAACTCCAAAAATAGTGAAACTATTTTTTTTATTTTTCATTTTAGATCAACTTTATTATAAAATAGGTTTTAACCTTGTCACTGTCACAGAAAACATATTTTGAGAAGAGTGGTCTAAAAAGGGAATTATTAATACATTATAAAATGCTATTAACTTTGAAAATTCATAACTAATTCATAAAAACTCCAAATAAGATGAACCAAATTATTTTGGTCTTGTAAAAATATTCTCTATCCATTTTTATAATCCTCATGTCCACCACTACTCCAGAAAATTTTGCGAAAACTTTAGATGCGGTGAACAGTGACAGATTCTAATTAAATTGGATTTTTCTGAAAACTGATTTTCAAACGTCTATAACTTTCACATACAAACTCCAAGTGGAATAATTATTTCACATAAATTTATATAAAATCATGCTCTACCTACTGTATAAATTTCATGCATTTTAGATGATATTGTATTTTCGGATGTTTTCGGTGTTATTGTTCTTATTCGATGTTTTCGTTCGTTTGATAGTGTTCGGCGATATATTCACCAGCAACAGGATCATCCATCCCAGGCAAGCAGATCTTCTTTTGATGCATGTTGAATTCCTATTACTTTCGAAAATGTATCTATATTGTTTTTAAATAGTCTATGCATTGCTTAATTTTAAATACTTGTATGTCAAATGGGTAGTGTAGTTATATCCACTTGCTGCATTGGCCCTCCTTTGAATGTTGATTACCCTTTTACCTTGAATGATTAAGGATATATGTTATAAGGGAATGTTTGCTAATTTGTAGCACGTTGCTTAGCCATGTAGTAGTTGTAGTCGAAAACGGTTGATGGAGCTAGTCCATCGTCCGATGGATTGAATTGAATCTTGATGAAATTTGAGGATTATTATGGATTGAATTATGTTGGATTTGAGGAAAATGTTCGGATTATCGAGTCTGGTTATTGTGGACTTGTTGGGTAGTGGTTTTTGTGTATTGGATTTGGACGGGTGATAGGGTGATGAAGGGAATGGTCCCGGACTCATGTAGCCCCGTCTGGGTATTTGAGGACCGATCTGTGGTGTGATGAACCAATTCTTACGTACAACCACACGCCGGGATAATGGCGTAGGCTTGGCTAACTAATTTGTTGTGTGTTAGCTATCAGAACACAATTAGGTTGACAAATTTTATGGTTCTGTTTTATTGTTGTGTTGTCAATCTAGTAGGGGCATGTTAAGCGTTTTCTTACTTGCCCTTAAGGGTCTTTTTGCATATGCCCGTTAGCTACGCAACGGACTTACTTACACAACGGAGTTCACCTGTGATTCTAGGCGTAAACGATGCCGCCATGGGATTCTGTTCCTCGGGTGGTTTGATAGTTAGGACATGGCATTGTAACGGCCTCGTTATGGTATCTTAGTCACACTCCTAAGTAATAGTGCATTGGCCGACATTACGAGATATTCATATCATGTGGGGAAAGCTGTACACCTCTGCAAAGTTTAAATAAATTTATTCGAATAGCCGTGTCCCCGGTTATAGACATCACTTGTGGGAAAGCAGGCACAGTTAGCTTATGGGAACTTTGGTTTGGGTTATGGTTGGAAATGTTATGTCATTATGTTAATTTGTTCAGATTTGAAATTGTTATTCACGAACGGGATGTTCGCATGTTGATTTTGTTAAAGATTGATTTGTGTCACGAATGGGAAGTTCGTGTGTTGATTATGGTTGGAGTACCTACTATTGTTGATCATAAATTGGTATTACCTACTACTATATAAAGTTTCTAAATATTTTACAAATGGCAATTTGAATCTATATCATTTATCTCAAATGAAAAACTTGTTTTATGCTGAAAATGAGCCATGTAAGCCTATCCTTTGAGACTTGAATGTATTTATTATATGTTGTTATTCGTAAGTCTTGCGAGTACGTTTTTTTACTCAGCTGCATTGCCTATGTTGCAGGTGAGAAGTCGTTCAAATTGGGTTAAGTATTTACGGCCTACGACTTTAACTCCAGTTGGTTGCTGCCCAAACCCAACTTAGCCCATCTCCTCTCGTGCTCACTCCAGCCCACGCCAGTATTCGCTCTCTCTCTCTCTCTCTATGATATGGTGGCCCCACCTATCGGAACCCTTCGTCGACTCGCGCTCCACGCCTGCGCGCCGCCAACAGAGCTCCATTGCTCGCATGTTTGTTTCTACCACTGCCCACCGTTTTCGCACCTCATCTGCTCCGCCACCTCCGCCTATTGTTGCCCATGCTAGCTACCCTGTCGACGCGTCGTTATCCCGCGTAGGCGACGAGACCGACCCTCGGCGCACCCGTACGCTACGCCATTTTCTCTCGCACCATTCTTGGCCACATTTAAGCCCCTCACCACGTCACGAGCTCCTCATCTCATCATTCTCACCTCCCGCAAAGAATCAAAGCTTCTTGTGCTTTGCTTCACTGGGAACGAGAGCGTCGTTCTCGACACCAGTGAGCGAGCCTCACACCGCCATTTCCTCTAGTGAGCTTCTTTGCCATCGACACCTGCATCACCATGCGCCCCTTACCTCACTGATACTCCTTCTTTTCTTGATGTAGCTCTGGAACCTTGTAGCGTGATTGCGCCGTCATCTTATTCATTTATGGTGCACACCCACTACTACAAAACATGTCATAGTAGATGCTCATCACGCAGCATTTGCTTTGAAACCGCTCGTGATATCGAGAATATCACGCATTTCGTTCGTGGTTAGAATCGTCTGTGATACTTCACATACAGTTCTAACCACGAACCGTCTGTGATACCGAGAGAGTATCACAGATGGTTAGCGGTTACAACCGTCTGTGATACTCTTTGATTTTACTATAGCTTGGATTCGAAGCCATGGTAAATTCGAAGAGTCTCATCACAGACGGTTCGTATTAAGAACCGTCTGTGATGAGACGCTTATCACAGACGGTTTTTTGTATAAAACCGTCTATGATACTTTTATTTTGTTGGGCGGGAAATGAAAATTTGCACTTAATGGGCGGGCAGCCGAAAATCTCTTTATATTAATAGAGTCATCTACCTCCTCCTTTGCCATCTCCATCTCCTCCTCTGTCATTTCTCCTCTGCCATCTCCGTCTCACCCTGACCTTGCGCTTCGGCCTCCCCTGAGCTCGTCGCCCATGGCCTCCTCCACCTCGCCCCAGCCTCGTCGTCGCAGGCCTCCCACGACCTCGTCGCCTGTCCTCCTCTACTTGCCGCCTGCCCTCCTCGAGCTCAAGCCGCCTGGCCTCCTCCAACTCGCCTGACCTCATCGTCGCCGGCCTCCACGACCTACGTCACCCCGCCTCCCACGACCTCACTCTCTACTCCCCTTTGCTCTGTGATGTGGATTACTACTGTGATGTGTTAGTGCTCTGTGAATAGATTGAGTTGATGCTACTGTGATGTGGGAGATGTCGTGTTGTTTTTAGTGCTCTGTGAATGGATTGAGTTGATGCTACTGTGATGCTGTGGCTATTGTGGGAAAGCTAACGAAAAGTTCAATCCAAAAATCCATGTCAGATTCATTCGCGAGGCTCGGGAGGCTCCAGACGAAGTGAAAATCTATTTTTGTTTTTTTGCAATAGAAAAAGCTATCAGAGACGGTTCTTGTTCAGAACCGTCTATGAAAATAGACTATCACAGACGGTTCTATTCACGAACCGTCTGTGATAGTGACTATCATAGACGGTTCGTGAATAGAAGCGTCTATGATAGCCTTTTTTTTACAGACGGTTCAAAAACCGTCTGTGATGATCTCATGTCATCACAGACGCATAAATTCAGACGGTTCAAAAACCGTATGTGATGAGGTTTTGTGTAGTAGTGATCTCATTTCGACCCTCGCGTTATCGACCTTTGGTTAGCTTGAACCACATCTAACCATGTCATATTGCGTCCCATACTCTACTAATGCTCTTTCCTTGCTTAATGTGGACCCAAGCTCACGGAATCACCGTAAATGAGCTCTTCCCCAATCTACGACATCGACGACTCCTTTTACATTCTCACCGTCACTGGTGAGTCCCCATTCATTTCTTCACTCCTACACCATCCTAGGGTCCCTACGAGCTAATGATACACTTCTTGTAGCACATCCATCACCATAGAGCACCAAAGACCGAAAGCCTTCTTTGCGCGCCATTGCTCAACATTGACACGCTTTCTTGTCATCCCCTCGATGTCATCTACACACTTGGCATTTTTCAAGCCAAGGTAAAATCACTGAGTAAGGCATTTCAAGTCATGGTAAAATCATAGACGGTTCATATTGAAACCGTCCGTGAAGTATCGAGATGGTTCGAACAAGAATTATCTCGTGATATTACATTACGATGGTTTTTGTTTGAAACCGTCTCGTGATTCGCTGCGATGGGAGGGTGAAATTTTTGAACGCATGCGTGGAGGCGAAATGTTTGGCGTTGTCCTTATATATTATAGCCACACCGCTTTGTCTTCAATCGCCTCTACCTCTCCTCCCACGCCGAAGCTCGACTCACGCCCTCGATTCCGCAGGCGTGGTTCATCAAGTATGTTTTGGTTTTATTTCTATCAGTTTCTCTATATCCAATCCAAAAGCTCCTCAAGACTTCTTTGAATGTGAATTCATACTTAAAGTCTATATTTTTAAAGTACATTGCTAATTTAACTTGTTTAATGGTGTTTTACATGCTTGGCCTCTTGAAGTTATACCTTTCCTAAGATTAGGTATTTTAGAATTTGCTAATTTAATTTTACAGTAATGATAAACGTTGATTCATCAGATTATTACTTAAAATTTAGTATATGATTAATATGATTTAGAAAATTTGTTAACGTTTTTGATTTGGAGGTTTTTGATTGATTGACGGATAGTATAAGAATGGCCGATATTGCCTCGTTTTGACCACGTATACATTAAAACCCCGGAGCAGTGTAAAATTGTTGTTTTATATCAACATTAGGTGCAAATTTTTGTCTTATGTGGTGTCAACTATGGGCATTAGGTTTCTATTGCCTTAGGGTTTCAACCTACTAGAGGACTATAAAGTAAATTGAGCGGTTCAAAAACCGTATGTGATGAGGTTTTGTGTAGTAGTGATCTCATTTCGGACCTCCGCGTTATCGACCCTTTGGTTAGCTTGAACCACATCTAACCATGTCATATTGCGTCCCATACTCTACTAATGCTCTTTCCTTGCTTAATGTGGACCCAAGCTCACGGAATCACCAGAAATGAGCTCTTCCCCAATTCCGGCCGTCGACGACTCCTTTTCTGTTCACTGTCACTCTGGTGAGTCCCCATTCATTTCTTCACTCCTACACCATCCTAGGGTCCCTACGAGCTAATGATACACTTCTTGTAGCACATCCATCACCATAGAGCACCAGCACCGAAAGCCTTCTTTGCGCCGCCGCTGTTCAACATTGACACGCTTCTCTTGTCATCCCCTGATGTCATCTACACACTTGGCATTTTTTCAAGCCAAGGTAAAATCACAGAGTAAGGCATTTCAAGTCATGGTAAAATCATAGACGGTTCATATTGAAAACCGTCCGTGAAGTATCAGAGATGGTTCTGAACAAGAATTATCTGTGATATTACATTACAGATGGTTTTTGTTTGAAACCGTCTGTGATTCGTTGCGTGGGAGGGTGAAATTTTTTGAACGCATGCGTGGGAGGCGAAATGTTTTGGCGTTGTCCTTATATATTATAGCCACACCTGCCTTGTCTTCAATCAGTCTCTACCTCTCCCCTCCCCACGCCGAGCTCCGGCTACCGCCCTCGATTCCCAGACGTGGTTCATCAAGGAGACGCAACCTGCTATTTCACGGCACCTCCGGTGAGCGGGTGTTTTGGCTCGACCAGTACCGCCAGATCTGGCCGTCCCCCATCTTGGCCTCAGGTGAGCACAAAATTTTGCCCCCAAATCCCCGTCTTGGTTTCCTTCTCACTCTGATTTTGTCCCCTGCTTCCTGTCAGATTTCGTTCTCAATGAGGATCCACATATGTGGTTGCCAAGGGAGGTCGATCCGGTCTGACATGGACGCCTCTACTCGACCCCATCCTCGTCGGAGAGTGAGCCATTAATTGAGAGAGAGAGAGAGAGAGTATTTTTTAATTACCTTCTTGCAAACTATTGGAATAGCATATGGAAACTATTGTCCAGCAATTGATTAGTTTTGCTCAAAAAAAAAATTTTGCAATACAAAAAACTATCACAAACGATTTTTACTAAAAAACCATCTATGATAGTCTATTTTCACATACGATTCTAAATAAGAACTATATGTGATAATTGACTATCACAGACGGTTATTGTTCAGAATCGTCTGTGATAGCTTTTTTCACAGACAGTTCAAAAACCATCTGTAATTACCACATAGTATCATTGACACATAAAGTCAAATGGTTCAAAAAACCGTTTGTGATGACAATTTTGAATCGTGTGTGATTACATTTTCTGTAGTAGTGTCTAGTAGTCCTTTAGTGCTTTTATACGGGTTAGATCGATAGATTAGCCAGCATAGCATAGATTTTGCTGTGACCGCTAATGGCACAGCCGCAGGAAATGGCATCGCCGTCACTCCAGTGACCATTGATCCTCGAACCGCTGCCTATAGCATCGTAGTTGTCCCCCTAGAGCCAATGTGCACCATCTTTCGTCGTCGATTTGCTCCATGTGTGAAAGCCTTTACGGACCCAAGGAGCTCTGCTGCTTATCGTCGTAGCGCCTTCTCCGTCCATCTCTCCGGCCTCCACCACCACCCGTGGGATCGCCGTAGAGAGGGGAACCCATTTTTCCCATCCCCGAGCCAAGTCTCTGCGTCGTTCATCATCGGCGAACTCGCCATGGTGCTCGACCGCGCCCAGCTCTGCTCCTTTCTCTTCTCTCTTGCTGATAGTGGGTCCCACTCGAATTGAGTATTAGCTTAACACTAATGATAGTGGTAAGTGAAACTAATCAATGACATGTGGGACCAGTTGAAAACTTAATAAAAAAATCTAATTTAAAACATACATAGAATATGTGCCATTGACATGTGGGACCACACACTATTCTCGGTTTTAAAACCCGAGAGGCTGACTTGTGGACCCTAGCCGCCAGATAATTAAAATCAAAAAATAGTTTTAATCATTAGTTAATAAATAATGAGTCTATGACATGTGGGTCCATCACTGTTTTTATAAATAAATTCAAGAAAATAAAAATACGAGTCATTGACAAGTAGGCCCCACATTAACTTAATAAAATTTGGAAAAAAATAATGAGAAAACCACTTTCAGTTAAGACGGAAATACGCTTTCCCTGTTGAAAAGCGTAAACCTCAGAAGAACTCAGAGGAAAATACACTTTTTCTATTAGAAAGTGTAAATCTATGAAAATACGCTTTCGGTGTCACCCTTTTCTTAATTTCTAGAATTTTCAAACCGAAACAAGTAAAAATGTTAATAATTTTTGCATACAAACTCCAAATTGAATAAATATTTTTGCTAAATTCATCTAAAATCATGATATGTTTGAATATGCTAAAATATTTTGATTTTGTTTATGTTGAAATTATTTTTCTATGATTAATTTGCTATATGCTCTTTTTGAATAGACATCGATACTTCGAACGAAATTTATGACGATCCTCCATCCTCATACTCTGATATATCAAAGCAAGGAAATTACCCTCTTTGACCATGTTGATCCTATTATTTCTATTATTGCACTTCTTCTTACAAAATCTATCATGCATGCGTTTATGTTTGCTTAAAATTGCTATATTTTGGGATAATGGTAGTTATATTCCTATTGAATGCATGAGTCTCCTTGAAATATTGGTATATTTACTATTGTATCCATCAGGTTATGGTTTAGAAAATAGAGAAAATAGATGATGTCGATTAGGGTATTTCGAGTACGAATATCGCACAAATGCTTAGCCGGGCTCTAAGATTTACTAAAATTAGAAAACATAAGAAATGTTGAATATAATTTTTGGAGATTTTTAAATGATGGTCCAGGGGAGTTTACTCCTATTATTTTGTATAAAAATAAAAATAAAAAACTTAGCTTGTGATGCGGGCGAGTTATATTATAATCTGAGGGGTGTGAGAGGTGTATCTCACAAGTAGATAGGGGGAGATCCTCGCCAGGGTCAGTTAAGGACCGAACGCCAGTGCCACCAATCTAGGCCTAAGCGTAAAATTAGTATGGCTCTGATACCAAGCGTTGTCAAACCCCCGGGCGTGGAATACCCGAAGACCTTACATGTATACTGTACTAGTCCCATGATCGGTGGCTAGTACACACATTCACAATATTTGGTATTCACATCCATACATTCACATGTAAAAATAAAGCAAAGGGTACTTACTTAAGCGGTACAGTTATTACATCAGCGGCCGACCGACAAAATATAAACAAGTATTAACAGAGTAAGGTAGCGGCGGAAGAAATAACAAAAGTAGCAAAAGTCCAGCGGCATGCTCATCCAACCCTCAAGCAACCAACAAGGAACAAGGACCTAGATAGACCCATCACCAAACCCTCCGGTTTCGGGTGCGAAGAAAGTGTCATCTGGTATCGGCTCTTCCTCATACTTTGAACAACAAATTTAGCAAGATTGAGTACATTGCGTACTAAGCAAGACTTGTAGTGTATCGCAAAGTTTATATAAATGCAAAGATAATCAAGGAGGAGGCTCTATGCTACAAGTTAATTTGCAATAAGGAGATTTTAGTTGCAATATCCATATTTAGTAATTTGCAATGGAATTTAAAAAGAGCAGTTAAATAGATACAAGATAATAAATAGTAATTGAATGAATCAACAGTAATATCAACTACAACTCGCAACCCTCCTCGGCTATGAGCAACATTTCATGTTCAGCCATAACTCGGCAATTAACTCAATTATACATCACAACCCTTTCACAATGTTTATCCGATAAGAAAGTTTTTATGAAAATCAAGACTATACCCGACAATACTACACTTAGCACACTCATCACCGCGAGCACGACTATTATAATAGATTTACACTTTGCAGCGGTGTACAACTTTACCCACATAATACAAATTATCTAGCTTGTTTGAAATCCGTCGATACCACCGCTCGCTACCTTAGGTAAGCAGTCTAGAGAATTAGTAAAAGCCTTTCAATTATCTAGCTCTAACCTTGCACTTAGTCCGTCGAATGTTTATCCTCACTGAACCCGAGGGTACTGTAACACCCTGGCTATTCGGAAGCCAAAATGTTACCTAAAGGATCTAACATGTTATCAATCAGCGAAAGAATTCAAACATAACTCATATGAGGACATAAAGAAGTCGAACTTTCATAAAGTACTGGTGGTTTGATGGAAAAACCCTAATTTGTATTTTGGGGTCTTTGGAGTAGTTGAGGGTAGAGTTCATGAGAGATGGATTGATTGAGTGCTCAAGTACTGAGCTTAGAAGTGAAAACGAGGTGGATAATTCATGCCCGATCCGATGCCGTATCGAAAAAATCCGTCCATGGTACCAATTTTCAGTCCCGACCCGCATACGATATTATCCATATCCTTATATGGAAAATCTCATGGAATATAGGTTAGGATACGGTAAAAACAATATCTGATTTGTATCCGTATTTTATAGGATATCCGAAAGATAGTAAATCACCAAAATGGACATCCGATAGACATCAATATCATTTAATATCCTCTATGATTTTCTAGTTATTGACTAATATATAATATGAATTTACATTTGATTATATTTAACATATTAAGTAGGATAAATAATTCTCTAATTGGTAGTATAATTCGACACTTTCATTAGTAAAGTTATATATTTTCTTTATGTGTACGCTATCTGTCAAGTTATCCATGACCGATTTGAATCTAATCTACATTTTCCTCGTGCTCGTATCACGAAAAATATGTATATGTATCTGTATCCGAATTCGGGGTAAAAATATGGGTTATGATACAGGAAGAGCAATATCCGCCCGTATCCGGCCTATTTTCACCCTAGTTGCGGTTTTGTCCTCTATAGTGGAGTGGTTGTAAACCAACACCCTTCTCAAATCAATACAAGCAAAGTTTTCTCAAGATAAGTCTCTTCTTGTTCTTACTCTCTTTTCGACGACTTTTGGGATTTTGATGTTACTTTGGTTTACTTGGGGTTTCTTGATGTGATCTTGCTTGCTGGGATATGTAGGAGTACATCTAGTATTATCTTAATTTTTATCTACCCATGAGCACGTTTTTGAATCAAAGTTTGAATTTCATCGGTTCTTGTGCCCTATTGCTCTCATATAAGAAATTGGTGAAACCTTGGCCTTGATCTTCCAGATTATCGATTGAAATAGGTTCCTGACCTTCTTGATGAGATATGGTTAAAATTTGAGGGGATTTAGATCACCGGATCAAAAGTTAAGTCATTTTGTGATCTTAAAATCTTGTTGATTTTATTGTCCATCCATGCGAGAGGTCAGACCGTCCATACGAGATGTCAGACCGATTGGCCATCGGTCAGACCGCCCATCATCGAAGGTCTAACCGCCCATCTGACCTTTCTTTGAGTTTTTTGTGATTTTAGTCGTTGTGTCTTTGGGTTTTAATCGGATTCAACACAAAACTTCTATTGTGCTTGTATTTTCAATCTTTATAGCTTTTATAATTATTAGAGTGTGAATAAAGTTGAATCCAATTGAGATGAAAAAGAAGTAGTGACACAATTCACTCCCTCTGATTACCGTATCGGTCCAAAAGAGTCCGACGATGACTCTGCTTAACCTGCGCGAGCCTTCAGCAATCCAATCTTAATTATCCACATCCTGGCGGTACTACTGATTTCAGGGGAAGTTTAGTTAGCGGCAGGCATACGCTGTCGCTTCACTCGTCCTAGTTCCTCGATCGATGTTAGGGGAGGAGCAAGGCTGCAAGTGACCCTGGCGTGCGGATTAGCCCTTCAGCAGTAGTAGCCATCTTTGACGCAGTGTCACTCTGCTCCAGCAGTCAGTTTCCACTACGTGTTGCTTAGTCAACTTCGCTTAGCGGATCAGCCCTTCTGATGCTGAGCTTGCTCGATCTGCAGCTGCAGCCTGCAGGTGTCAGTTACATGTGTCCACCTGGAAGGGAGCCATGCATGCCCTTCGATCGCAATGCAATTATTCTTACAAACCATCTAGCTGGACGTGCCCGAGCAATTGCCAATATATTAAGCATATGTTTATGCATAGAAATACAGGCAGTCGATAGATTCACGCGGAATTGCTGGCGTCGCCTTGGCCACCGGCTGTATGCCACCCATGGAGGGAGAAGTTTAATCCATCATTAACTTGTATTTGGTTCTACTCATCGGCTGTTTGCCAGGTCTGTCTCTGTAATCTCTCCCTCTCCTCTCTCCCTCTCTCTGTAATACTACTACTAGTATATCTCCTGCATGTGGCCATGTATGTGCAAACAAGGCATGAATTATGTAGTACGATAGTTACGCATGGCCTTAATTATCAAGAATACCAGGTCAAATTGGCAAGCTAGAGCTCGCTTGTTTAGCAGTTAGCACATAGGAAACAATGGGTTTGCCATGTGGAGGCAGGAATGAGCGCGACGGCTTGTTGCTGCTGCCAATTAGTCCGGCAAATATCTGAAACTTGCTGGTCTTAAACTCTTAATTGACAGGGTGTCCTTGATTCGCTGCATGAGCTGGCTAGTAGGCATCATATCCTTGAGTTTGCCTCCCACATTGAGGCCAACTGCACTTTCGATATTCACTAAGCTAGTTCATCATTGCAAAAATGCTACTGCTGCTTCACTTCTTAATTCTTACATAGTAGTAGTAGTAGAGTAATCGATCAGGTAAACAAGGACTTTGGTTTTCCATCCTTCTCAGGATTTGAAAATACATTTCTTAATTAATTGACCCAATGCTTATGCGGAAACTCGGATACAATTTCAAGTTTAGTTAGTTCTGGAAGAACCCGGAATTATGATTAGCGAACCCAATACAACATTGTATAATAAAACTAAACCATAGTTTTGTTTCGTGATAACATGGTTACTTTGGTTTCATATGTAACTTTTTTACGCTTTGAAGCAGCACTCCGGCATTCCGCTTAACTGATTTTTATTTGCATTGTCATCTTGTGCGATCCTTCCTGGGGTTCGAGTTCGGTTTCGGTTTTCTTTGTACCTCACAAGCATCAATATTAGTTTTAAACCTCTCTAGGAATTAACAAGAAGAAGAAAAACATGTTTTCTGCCCCCATTTTCCTACAAAAATTACACGTCAGAGTGAAATGGTTATGACCACTTCTAAGTTTAAAGTGTCAATGTCAATGTCAACTGTTATTAACCCCAAGTGTTTTCTTTCTATAGAGAGGTACTGACGAATTGCCTTGCTCCTTTAATTTCCTAAGAAATTTCCCAGTGAATTTTCTGGGACATTCCGGATTCTGCACACCTCAGTGCACTAGCTAGCTAGTTAAATCCGCAGTAAAACCAGCAGCTAACAAGAGCTTAATCACCAACCCCGACCTGGATAAACACCAAAACCCAGCAGCTCATTGTGCCGGCCAAGCCTACTAACCAATCTGAATAAAGCTCAAAGAATAATCAGACTGCTGTTTCACAGATTCCTGCCGTGCAACTTCCTCTCACACTGCCACTAGCTTCCAGGTTGACCTAGTAATAATACACCATGACATGCATATAGCCAGATACTAGTATTGGGTCACACTCCATATATATAGCCATCGCTCTCCCTCTCTGCAAATCTTCTCTTCAGCTATGCAAACCCCTACTTGATTGATATGTGATCAATCACCTCATGACAGGAAGAGGCTCAGACATGCATGATTCTCTAGGCTTGATGCAGTTTCATGATCACCAGTACCTGTACAGCAGCAGCACTGGCACTGGCAGCATCAACCTGCCACTGGTGCCACACCCTTTCTACGCCAATGACCGTTGCACCGGCAAGGACGTGCAGGAGTTCGTCGAACTGGCGACGGCTGAGACAGCCGAGCAGCTGGGGTTAGGGGCGTGCAAGGAGGTGCCCGAGGGAGGCGATGGTGCTGTGGAAGAGCGGAAGGATATGGCGAGGGCTGAGGAGGAGGCCCACGGCGTGCGGATGATCGCGCTGCTCATGGAGTGCGCGGTGGCCTTGTCGATGGGCAACCTCGCGGGCGCCAACGAGGCGCTCCTCGAGCTGTCGCAGATGGCCTCGCCGTACGCGTCGTCGTGCAGCGAGCGGCTCGTGGCCTACTTCGCCAGGGCCATGGCGGCGCGGCTGATGGGCTCGTGGGTCGGCGTCTGCGCGCCCCTGGAGCCGCCGTGCGCGGGCATCCACGTCGCGTTCCGGGCCTTCTACAACGTCGCGCCGTTCGCGAGGCTCGCCTACCTGGCGTGCAACCAGGCCATCCTGGAGGCCTTCCACGGCAAGCGCCTGGTCCACATTGTCGACCTCGACATCGTGCCCGGCGGCGCGCTGCAGTGGCTCTCGCTCCTCCCCGCGCTGGCGGCTCGGCCGGGCGGCCCGCCGGTTCTCCGCGTGACCGGCTTCGGCATGTCGGCGTCGGTGCTGCACGACACCGGCAACCAGCTCACCGGGCTGGCGAGCAATCTGAGCATGTCGTTTGAGTTCTACGCCGTTGCAAAGCGGCCTGGAGACGTCGACGCAGTCGCCGACTTGTCGAGCAAGAGGCCAGGGGAGGCTGTGGCCGTGCACTGGCTGCGTCACGCCATGTACGACGCGGCCGGGGACGACGGCGCCACGATGCGGCTGGTGCGGTGGCTGGAGCCGAAGGTGCTGACACTGGTGGAGCAGGAGAAAGGGCCGGCCGGGGACGGCGGCCACGGCCACGGCCACTTCCTGGATCGGTTCGTCTCCGCGCTGCACCACTACTCGGCGGTGTTCGACTCCATGGGCGCATCGCGGCCGGCCGACGAGGACGCGAGCAGGCACCTGGCGGAGTACGGTGTGCTGGGCAGGGAGATCGGGAACGTGCTGGCAGTCGGCGGGCCGGTGCGGAGCGGCCACGGGGAGAGGTTCGGCAGCTGGCAGGCTGAGCTCGCCCGGCACGGCTTCCTGCTCGCCGGTGCCGTTGGGCGCGCGCAGCTGTTGGGCGGGGCGTGCCCGGCGGGTCTGGGCTACACGGTGGCGGATGACCACGACGGCACGGTGCGGCTGGGGTGGAAGGGCACCCCGCTCTACGCGGTCTCCATGTGGTGCGCCCCGCCCGACGCGCGAGCTTAACCAAGTTAGTTAATCGTTTTGATTAGTACCAGTAAGCACACGGTGATACACTAGTAGAGCACTATAAGCTATCACCCATGCCATATCAGATTGGTCTCTGCAAGTGGGCTCACGTAGACAGTCACACATGTAATGCACTGTGGCTACTGGGCCAACTTGTCAGTGACTAGCTCTGGTATTTCTAGTACTTGTTCACAGGAAGGTTGAAGACTTGAAGTGTCTACAGGTTACAGCTACTTTTAGCACTAGTTTGAATGTTTGTTATACCTTCATTTGTCTCTCCATTCGTTATTAATCAAAATGGAAGGCTGCAAAGAGATCGTACCTGGAAGCTGCAGCCCTGACGAAACGAGGAGCAGCCTTGTTGAAGACTGCACAGGTACAGTTAGGCATCAAAGACTCGATAAAATAAGATGAGCCCATGACACAGCACTGAATAGAATAGACAGGAAGACGCTATACCTATCAAGATGGATTTGGAGTAAGATATGAGTATTTTCATTGCGTGAATGCAAGTGCATCAGCCGCCACAAAAGAATTGCGGGCATGATTTCAACAGGGCGGGTACACAATATATTCAGGAAAATTTTGGTTAATATCCCAGTTCCCAAGAACCTAATCTACTGACTCTACAACCCAAAAGGCTCACCTAACTACAACACATCCTCAAAACAATTTTGTGATGCTGATGTACAACTCAGCACCTTTGTCCAATCCAATCCTCACTGTACATCTAACGAACAACAAAACGAACGATAGACCACCCGTCTGCAAAAATTCGCAGCAACATCCTGAATAATCACAATCTGTGCGGTGCTCATTGAAGGAGCTCCCTTCTGATCAAATTGCGCATTTTTCCGTGCATACAGTTGCAAACTCAGAAGTTGGTGTTGCCCATCGACCAACCCATGCAAACTTGAACTTCCAAATTCCAAAACTCGCAAAATTTCCGTATTCATGGATTCACGTTACAATCAATCATAAATGGCTCATCCCTCAGCAGGTACCTCTTCCAATATTTCCTGTACTGTGGTATGCCGAGTTCTAACCAGGGTTTCATGTTACCATTGTAGTGCAGTATGGCAGCTCTCTTTATGGCACCATGAGTAACTCCATAGTCATGACCAAGACCAAATTGGACCCAATGGCCTTCAATAGGATGGATCAGATCTTGAAAAGCAAGCAGGCCTGCAGGTAGTGCTGCGGCTCTCCACGACGCTTCTGTGTCATGTTGTAGCTGTTAAAGGCGAGACATAAACACACCTTTATCAGGTTAAGAATTTACAAACTCTGGGCTTAACAAGCTAAACATGTAAAGAATAGGGCTGGATAACTTAAAGAAACCATGCTGCTGCCTACTTGCAGACAGGAAACCAAATTATGGTAAATGCACATGTTCAAGGTTTCAAGCTGGTTTATCTTATGAGTTGAGTTATGATCACAATTCAGTTGAGTAAGTTCAGTACAGCACACACACAAACACACACAAAAATGCAAGAGTTCAACCATGATGAATGCCCTGTCCTTAGATGTCAAATCTAACCACAAAATTAGTTGGAAAAAACCACAGTTTTTCAAGACATACAAGAAGAGGACAGCAGCTAAGCGTTACTACCATACTAACCTTTTGGAGTACCTGATTGTGAACCCCAGAGACATCATGTTCCCTCCATTTATCGAGATCAATAACATTCACTCCAGACATCCAGATACATGAACTAGCATCATATGGGAAGTCAGGCAAGTATGCTCTGAGTTGCCTTAATCTAACTCGACAACACTGGACAGCGCCAATCACTTTCCCTTTCAAATCAAGGTTCCACATGAGCGACAAGTCTCTCTGGACTATAGTATCATCTTCCAAAACAATCACCCTTTTAAGGTTGCTAAACAGTTCAGGAAGCAAGAAAAGGGAGTGCCCAAACACTGAAATATATTCAGTTCTCATTAGGGTGTTCAACATTCGAGCATTGCTATGGGAGGTGATGCGGAACTCCTCGGAAGGTGATAATTGTTCAACCTCCCTATTATCCAAATGTTTTACCTGGAAATCTTCAAAATTAAGGACACTGATCGTAGCTTCCTTGTAAGAATTCCTGTTGAACCAATTCTTAAATGTATACAAGTTCTGTGCATCAGTGACAAGATGGAAAACAACATTTGCTGATTCCTGAAACACTGAAGAGAACTGGTGAGCGACATGATGCAGATCTTCATATTATGAATATTGTGTGTATATTGAAGAGCTCCAACGGGTAATATGTATAGGGTGTACAAGAGGTACATACTATATACAGATAAAGCAATATAAAAGACAAATAAGGAATACAAAATGATTCATATCTCTAACACCCCCACCCCCCACCCCACCCCACCTCAAATGCAAGACTAATGCAATAGCATTGCATTTGAAAAGGGTTGACACTAAAATATGAAAAATCCTAAATCTGAGTCTTAATAATGTCGTCGTAGCATGCAGCTCTTGGAAAATATATCGATAAAAGATCTTCTCCCACCAGGGTCGTGCGACAGCCCATAAAGCACAAGGTACGGGAGCAAAGTCGACTATGACAACATGACGAAGAAGATGATGAAATCGACAAAGAGAAATCTATCAAATCAAGCCAAATAGGAATAGATAGAAGTATGACGGCGCAGATCGAAGCCCAAGACGACGGCGGCGCAGTGTACAAGAAGTGCAACAGAGGCGCAGTGCACTAGAAGTGTGGCGGCCTTAAAAGCTCGGGGCGGTGGCTAAGAGAGAGCGGCGGCATCATAACGACGATTTGCAGCAACTCGAAGAAAAGAGCGGGGATTGCTGTCATGCAAAAAGAATTCCTATGCTTCTACGACTGACAATAAATTTGACCTGCGTGGCTTGGACGAACTAAAAGATAAAGTGGTACGGATTTGGATGAACACAGCGGAAGAAACGACACAAAGCAAGAAAAACCTAAAAATAACTAGCAGAACTAAAGACTCTGGCCAAGTTAGACCATATCAACTCTCCTGCCAGTCTAAACCCGATCAACTCCACCTCCTCTTCAACTGATCTCCACCAACTCCAGAAAACAAAATTGCATGTCCATCCACCACCTCCACCTTTGCTACAAATACAAGAAGGTCTCCATCATCAATCATCCCAGGCAATTTCTCCAAAAGCCAAGGCATCTTCTCAGCATCAGAAGGAAGTACATTCACAACTTGTTTAATGTCTTCATTAGCACCGCCAACCTGACCAAATGTAACTCTAAGAGGGTCAGTCAAAATTTCTCTAGCCAATCGTTCCACTTTGTATGGCATCGTTGCAGAGAAAAAGCAAGGTCTGTCGGTCCGGTCTAATTTGACCAACGATGGATCTTACTGTGGCTCAAATCCAAGATCAAACATACGATCAGCTTCATCGAGAACCAGATAAGTCGCCCTAAACATCTTCAATGCTTTCATCTTCAGCAAGTCTATTAATCTCCCTGGGGTGGCAATGACTATTTCACAGCCTGCTTTCAGTTCTTTAAACTGATCAAATTTGGAAACCCCACCATATACAGCAGAAACTCGAAGGTTGTAAGGCTTTGCAAACTTCTTAGCTTCAAGATATATCTGATGTGCCAATTCTCTTGTTGGAGCACATATGACTCCTATTGGACCTTCTTCTTTCTCAAGCTCAGGCTGATCCATAATGAGGACAACCATGGGGAGTACGAATGCTGCAGTTTTTCCTGAACCAGTTTTCACAATACCGATGATATCTCTGCCTGAAAATACAATAGGTAAAGCCTTGCGCTGAATTGTTGTAGGTTTTTCATAGCCCTGCTTGGCAATAGCATTCATTAATGGCACAGGAAACCCGCAATCCTCAAAGTGTTTGATTGGCCTTGGCGCATCAAAGCCTGAAACTCGAATCGCCAAACTTTTCATGTAATCAACCACCTCTTGCTCACTCATCCCTGAAACCGACGGCTTCTCCTCATAGAAATCCTTGTTGAACGCATCGTACTCGATGGTCGAATGGTCGAGCGGCGGTATGGGCTCGATCTTCTTCTTGTCCACTACTATGGGGTTGTCGTCAGAGTCGTACTCCATCGTGCCGGCGTCCACGGCCTTGGCGGCGGTGTAGACCTCCTCGTCAGAGTCGTACCCAGCGCGCATGGCATCGGCGGCCAGCGCGAGGCTAGAGTCCTTCTTGGCCCAGAGGAAGCTCTCGACAGGGTTGTCCTCCTCGTCAGAGTCGCCGCGCCGGAGTGCCTCGAACTTGGGGGCAGGGGGCGACGCGCGGATCTCCTCCTGGATCTCCGCCATGAAGGCATCGAGCGGGTCGACCTCGTCGTCCTCCGCCCCGCCGTCCCCCGTTGCTGCAGCGGAGGGCTCGTCGGCCGGGGCAGCGTCGTCGAAGAATGCGATGTCGTCGAGGTCGGGGTCGTCGGCAGGGACGTAGAGGTGACGAGAGGCCGCTAATCCAAATCGGATCCGGACCGGTGACGGCAAATGAGGTGCAACAACCGTCAAAGGTGCAGAGAAACAGAGGCCGCCCCCGGGAGCAAAGATCGGTCCTCCCGGGGGCAGCGGAGAACGGATAAAGGCTAGGAGGTGGTGGCCACTACGGTAAACCATAACCTCACTCTGATACCATGTTATGAATATTGTGTGTATATTGAAGAGACCAAATGGGCAATATATATGGGTGTACAAGGGGTGCATACTATATACAGATAATATATATAGGGTGTACAAGGGGTGCATGTCATATACAGATAAGGCAATACAAAAGACAGATAAGGAATACAAAATGATTCATATCTCTAATATATCTCTAACACTTCAAATGATTACATGGTCCAGCACTATATACAATACCATACCTCAGAATTTATCACAGTTGAGTTGATAGTCATGGATGATGCAAGAAGGTTGGTGGAGAAAATAACATAGTGCCGGAGTACTGGATTTTCAAGCTTTTGCACATCTGAATACTCCATGTTAGCAAAGGATTTAAAGTAGTCTACTGTCAATCTCATTGAAAGGCAGTGGAGGCTCTTGGGTAACGTCTGAACTCCAAGCCTGTAAAGATATGCACTCTGCCTTGCATGAAAATGAGCTTCATCTTCATTCATATCAAGCAATTGCCTCAGCTTTTTCTCAAAATTGGTGCATTCGATGGCACATGATTTTGCTACAGCTAATGTCTGATCCATCTTTGCCATATTGACTCCATGACTTCAAAAATAACAAATAAGAATCACTGTAGCAACCTCTTCAATATATGCAACAAAATCTGTTATTCAAAAGTTAAGTTTGCTAAGAAAAAAGTTTGTTGGCAATATCTACTTTCACTTTGAGCCATCAGTCCACTCAAGTTCCTTTCAACAGACAACTTACCGGTACTATTATTGGCAAACTATTCTTATTTCTTCCCAAGATCACAATTTTAACTTACTCACTATAATGTCACTCAACCAAACTACATACTGTCATTACTATGGTCCACAAAGATGCAAAACATATAACACATCACAAAAATAATGTGAACTAAAAACAAGATCTGATGTGAGGAAAGAGATAAATCCTTAGCCTCCTTTCTAGTTAAGACTGCTGGACCACTCATTAACTGTAAGTCTGTAACTGGTAAATGGATTATGTTGCCCAGCTAGTGGATTGTTACTGCCAGCCAACACGTGCACTTACAGGTCCCCCATGGCTCCTATTGATTGCACATAGTTACAACAGATTTCTGACTCCGGTAATGCTCAATCAACTTCCTTCAACAAAGAAGTTCTACTATGCTGTCAAAGTGTCAGTAAGACATGACTCCTGTATCTGCATGCATATCAAACAATAGTGGATACCAGTATACCAAATGCACATAGAATTTATTTTCTTTATATATAAAAAATGTCGCGAAGCGCACAAACACAAGGAATTAGTTGATAACGTCCAGGTGCAAAGCCACTGTCAACAATAAGAATCCCAACATTTCCATGTGGGATAAACTTCTGATTTCTTAAGTTAGACGTTTTGTTTGGAATTTGGATTAAGACAATATGTTAAAATGAGAACTGGTCAACTGAAGAAAGTAATGCTGCAAGACTGCTTACAGTTTAGGTAGATCAGCATCAGATATGGCCTCGCTAAGCATGTGCTCATGCTCTTGGATACTTTGCTTCATTTCGCGTGAAAGTTTTTCCATCCCCTCAAGTTTTGCAATGCTGGGATAGTATGCTCTTGCAACAAATAGCTGATCTTTGAGTCTCTTCGCTGTAGAATCTTTCATGACTTCCTTATGTTCTACAGACCAAAGACAATAGCTTCCAAATTCAAGCTGGCAGGATTTTACACTCTCATCACCAGGTAAACCTTGTTCAAAATTGTCCTTCAGATCAGAGTCAGTAATCTGCAACAGTAGGGAAAAAATAGAGCAAGCAAAAAGGTTCTATTATCGTTACCATGTAATCTACAAAAACCTTGCATATAAGGTTACAAAGGATACTTAAATAGTTCAAAAAAATTATTTTCATAGCAAAGCATATTTGGCATGCTCTACTCATGAATTCTTATAAAAATCTGCCTGTAAATTTAGTGCAAGAGTGGATGGTACCATGACCGAAAAAACCTATTAAGCACTGTCTCTTACATTCAGTGATGATGAATTTTCCAAAGTTACAGTTTGTTGGATAGAAGGGCCTGCACATTAAAATCAGAATTAGATGAAGCTTTCCCTTTGTAATTAAACTTTAAACTAAGAAAGTGGACAACAAAAAGAGCCCTGTTTACCTGGATAGATTGAGGTATTGCTATTCAAATTGTCAAGCTTGGGATGGCTGTTGATCCCATTGTTTTCTGTGTCGGAATGACTGGCATTTGTATTGGTCCAGTCCTGTCAGAAGAATAGTCAGCTAACAACTAGATTGACTTGGCCAGATAATAAAAATATGCACGTTTTGGTAGAAAAACAAGATTTACAAGAAGATGAAATGCACTCTTAATTCAGAAAATCTTCAATCTAAATAAATGTGCTATTCTAATAGAAGACGGTCCGGTTTACAGTAATAATTTCCCGTGAAATAATCATAAAAATATCCATATGGATACAGATGGCAATAATTACAACATGTGGTGGCCCAACAGACAGATTGAGTTGATGTTTTTCTTGTTAGTGCAGTTGATGTTTTTCTTGTTAGTGCTATTCTTGTAGGATACAGCTAAATTATCCACCATTGTTGGTCTAGCCAGAGCATGTTATATCTGTGTATTTCAAGCACTTGCTAGGTCAACCTTTGTGATTTTCCCACTCCAAGACATGTGCATATGGAGTGACAACTGAAAAATCCCTCGATAAAGCAAAAACAGCCTTAGAAATCAAATAGTTAAATAGAAATGGAATTGTCAGTTCCCACATGATGCCCACAAACACTTGCTGCATACTTTTCACTCGGTGAGTTTGTTACTTGACACTTCATATTGGTAGCCCAAAGTAAATGATCAAGTCATAAAGGCCACAATATATGACAGTACAAGCACCAACTCAGAAAACAGAATGCAGCCACTACATCAGGATCAAAGCTTTCCAAATAGTACTATAACAATCCCTGTAAGATGACTAGCTATACTGGACATTACGATAGTCTTAACCTCTGTACTGGCTGTATTGGACCATCAATAAACAATACCGATATAACAGGTGCAAACTGCAAAGCTAACACCAAAAAATGATAAAGAAAGTTTTATGAAAAAAATATGCCCGGAAATGAGCAAACGAAAAAGATATAATGGGATACCATTATCTCCCTCCGAATTCACTTTCTGTCCTCTACATCACAATTTAGCACTAAAAAAAGAGGATTTAAAACCTCCGAAATCATTACAGCTCATCTTTTTCTAACAGTTCTGATGTGTATATGCTCACCGCAAAAAACATATTCAGTTTCTCATGACATCCATGAATTTCACTAAAGGCATGCATTCAAAAATGAGAATGAGACCCAAATTTCCAGCCAAATTATTACTAACAATTCAGAACCCCGGCATACCAAAAAGAAAGAAATGGTGTCTTGATTGCAGTAGAACTTCAAAAGGGAGTCATATGAAACAAGTAAAGACTAAAGATCATCAATACGGCAAATGCAGACCAACATTTCCAAAACATGGCGTCATGGACCATGTACTGAAAAGCACTTCCATTTAAGCACTGCCCATGAGGCCATAACTGAAGCTGCACAATTTTATTCTACACAACATGATAGCAACTCACAACTAGGCACTAGCAAGCTGTTTAAATAAAATTTCACGCAAAAATACACACAACAACTGCAGGTGCGATTGCAAACCTTTAGAATAGCCGGTGAAAACGTCATGACGTTGTTGACCCGCATTCTGTCATTTTCCTGAGAGAGAAAAACATTCATCACTGATCTGAAAAAATATTTTCTTCCCACAATGATACAGCATTGACCAAACCTAACAAAGATACGGACACACCAAACCACGCCCCATGTGATTGGGACACTTAGGGAAATGGAACAAAAAATAACCCAGAAATGACAATGGTGAGGACCCCTACCTCCGATGGATTTGGCTCCCAACTACCACCCTCTCTTCCGCCATAAACCTGCTCAGCAGAAATGTGGGGCAAATCTTAACAACGACCAAATTAAACTAAACAAAATAAATTACGTAAACATAGCTAATTAGATTCATTTGGCACTCACCGACACGGCCCTCTCGTCGACCAAATACACTGCAGAGATGACAAAAATCGAGTCATTGAACCATGTATACAGTTGGGGTGTCCCGAGATCGTGCTCAAGCCGGCGAACCGGACGCGAGGCCCAGATCTGGGAGTGGAGAGAGAGAGAGAACGAGGAAAAGGTAGGGTTTTGGGTGGTAAGGTACGGACTTGAAGGGAAGCGCGCGTGGAGGCCGAGGAGCACGGCGAGCGGCACGACGACGGAGAAGAAGAGCAGCGCCAGGGCAGCGCCCGTTACCGCCAGGCACCGCCCCCGCCTCTTCGCCGCCGCCGGGGCCGCGGCGGCCGCCTGGCCCTTCATCCCGCTCGCCGCCCTAAGCAAAGGTGGCCCCGGGAAATTCCAGGAGGGCGCTGGATTAGAAGAGCGGGAGGCGCCGGCGGCGGGTTGGCTTCTAGAATGCCGCTGCGGCGACGACGAAGAGGACTGCGCTGAGCTCGAGTGTGAGTGTGATGCAACTACGGCTTTGCGCGTGACGGTGGATGGCGACGTGGTTTCGTTGGCAATCATTGTGATGCGGTCTTGTCCGGGGGACGCCGGTGTGTTTCCATTTTTGTTTATGATTTCGCTAGTACTACTAACAATGGTGGAGTGGAGTACATGGTGGACAAATGGCACTACCGAGCAAAGATTGCATGTTGAGTAGGTGATCTTTGGCGCGGTACTCTGTGGAGCTCGAAGGGCACGGGGTCCAAATGGGCGGCCGGCCCGTTTTGTGACTAGGCACTCTACGGTTGGTCTCAACCTAGGCTAAGGTATCGTCTCAGTCTCAGATATGGTTCATCGGCCTCTCGTACCAAACTGGTCCGAGCAAGTTAAGCCCTGTAACCATCTCGGCTCGAAAATTTAAAAAAAAATCTAGAAAAATATATAGAATAAAAAAATACAGATTAAAATTATAAAAAATGAGTTTTATACACATAAAAGGGGATAAATGCATTGAAAATGTAATAAATAGCTTTATTAATGTTTACATGGCTACCTCTAGGGGTGTCAACGGATCGAATACAAATCGAATAGTCCCGGATACGAATGTCGGATAAAACAGATAATCAAGATCTGCGACACTCTTTGAGTCTCAACATATCGAATATGAATCGAATAGTCCAGATACGAATGTCAGATAAAATGAATAATCCGAATCTGATTGACACCCGTAGTTGCCTCGTTAAAATATTTGCCATGTAAAAACTCAATATGAGAAAACATTGGCAAAGGAAAAAAAAAGAGTACATCCTATAGCTCAGCATACATCCATGTTCTAAATGATGTTGTCTAGGTACAGATTTTCGAACACGTCTGTCAAGTCTGAATTATCTACGGAGTGTTGTTCTTTGAGTGACCTTACTCTAGTTTAGTGTGTACTTCCGGTACGAAAGAACAAAAGGTTTTATGATTATTACCGAGGTTAATGCCACATTTTGTTAGGGGTGTTAATTTTTCATACTTGTTGTAAATAATGCACATAAAAATAGGAATGGAAGACACGAATTTTATGTTGAAAGCCCTTTCGGGAAAACAATAAGCGCACGAAAGCAATATCACTCTATGAGAAGATGTTTACAATGAAACTCTTACTCTTCTCTATAGACTACAAGGATATATTTGTAGTGGTACATGAAAAACTCCGTGTATAAGTAAAACTATGAGTTAGGGTAGGAAACAAAATTTGTATCACACTTAAACTCAATTCATATCACACTCAAACTCAACAATCTTCACCTTGAGAAAATTTCCTCCTATAGCCAAAACAAAACATGATCTCCTCGAAACAAATTAGCATGAATACATTGTGTGTCGAATGTCCATGGGACTACTGAATAATATGAACTAAGTCTGAGCAAAGCTTACACTTAGCGGTAGGAACTGACTTTGTTATCATATTAGTTGGATTATCATGAGTACTTATCTTACTGATTTTAACATCACCTTGAGCAATGATACCTCGAATGTAATGATATCTGATGTCAATGTGCTTCATTCTCTCATGAAACATCTGATCCTTAAAAATATAAATAGTGTTTTGATTGTCGCATAATATCATAGTGCAAGGCATACTTCCACAAAGCTCGTTAAACAAACATCTTAGCCAAACGACTTCTTTGCAAGATTCAAAATAAGCCATATACCCATCTTTTGTAGTTGACAAAGCAACATTAGCTTATAGGCTTATTTTCCAACTAACAGCACATCCTCTAACAGTAAACACATAACCTGTTGGACCGTGTTAGCGACTAGAAGGGGTGAATAGGAGCCCACTTTTCCCTTCTGGAATTCTAATCCTTTTTCACTCCAATAGCTATCTGAAGCTATGAAGATCAAGGTCTCAAAATCACAACAGAAGAATTGAGCTGAAACTAAGAAACTCAAGCAACAACACCCCTCAGCCAATCTGACTGCTCTCTCGGGCTAACAGAAAAATTAGCACGATTTTGGATCAACAAAAAGATAACTTTTGATCTACAAGTCCAAATCACTTGAGATTTCGAACATAACTCAACAAGAAGGTCAAGAACATATTCTAATCGAAGATCGAGACAATCATAGCTAATATTCCATGAATTTATTTATTGAGTGCAAGAGGGCTCAAAACCAAGTGAAAATCAAAACTTTATCCAAAGATTTGCTCGTGGATTAAAGATGGTCAATATAACCTTAGATCAACTTCCACAAATCCTAGCAAACTAGATCATAACAAAAGACCAAGACAAAACCCCTAGAACATAAGAATCCAAAATTTTAAGAAAGAGAGCAAGAACAACAGCTAAATCATCTTTGCACGAATTTGATTATATTGATATTGAGGAATTGACAGTTTACAGTCGCTCTACCATGGAGGACAAAAGCTCACTCATGAGCACCCAATCCCACAAGTTTTCTCTCAATACACCTCTCAAACTCTAGTCTCCTCTATTCTCTCTACTTTCCCCCAAATCTCATATTAGGGTTTCCTTGGATCATGCACCACCCCTTATATAGTGGAGGCTAGGTCTAGAGACAAACCCTCTCACTCATGCACTCTTTTCAAAGCGGATGACGATCCAGTGCTCTCGAATCCATTTCTTCGTGATCTTGTCCTCCTCGTGACCTAACCCGCTTCTCCTTTGCGTCGTCATGTGCCTCACAGCTTCTCCAAGTTCGTCAACCCGGTTATTATGGTGAATATACCAAAATACCCTTTCTCGAACCTTCCATCCTTGATCGAGTCTAATCTTGTGAAGCAAACCCATGCTTCTCCACACGTACGTTCATCGATGACTTTCCGTATGCCGATAAGTCTCTCTCATCCGGTTCCCACCGGACCGCCTTAACACTTGCATCTGCTCAATCCACTTGATGCAACCCGTTACACCAAACTTCACATTCTTGTTGTTCTTGTCCATCTTTCGCCTTGTTTAAGACCAACCACTTCACCCCATCATCGATCATTCTGGACCTTGATTTCACCAAACCAAGTCCTGATCATCCTCTCTGTTGACCGTAGTTAACTCCAAGCTTTCCTGCAAAATAATAAACCAAGAAATCGATTATGGATACAAGTTCTTCACAACTTGACCCATGTTAGCCAAAATATGCATCATGCGGCACATATGCAATAATTATATCACTGTAGGTCAAATCCCAAAGATCATCACACCTCTGTGTGCACTGAATCACCACGGCCGGTCATACCGCCGCCATCGGGCCAGTTAGACTACAAGCCCCTTGGTCGGCCTTCTCAACCTATAGCAGCCCCTGACCCAAGGAGTGGGAACTATATGCTTATCTTTACAGTGATACAGTGGATTTCAACTCAAAATGTTTTAAAATTTTGCAATGGTGGCATAGTGTTGGACCAAAAAGGCGACTAGAGGAGGGTGAATAAGAGCACACTCACTTTTTTATAAATAATTGATTCAATAAGATTTTACTCTAGTAGCTATGGAAGCAATGGAGATCAATATACCAGTATAGCGGAATACTAGTATTGAATCCAATTTAACCCCCTAAGCAATACGACGAAAATCAACCCAAGCAAAAGCAAAGCAGTGCACTTGCGGTCGACCTCTCTGGTCTGGCGGTCGACCACGACCCAAAGGTCGATCGGCGGCTGAAGAATAGATCAAAAACCCTGGTGACGAAGTTGCAAATAGATAAAACTTTTGATCTACAACTCCAAACTCGATAAAACTTGAAACACACCTTCTCTATGATGTCGGGAACCTATTCCAATCGAAGATTGTGACAATTCTTGAAAGAATAATGATCCCTTTTCGTTTGATTGAAGAAGGGTTCAAAACGAAAACTAGATCCAAAATCTTGCTCGTGGGTGATTGAAGATCAAGATGATCCTAGATATGTTCCCGCATGTCACGGCAAGCTAGATCACGTGAAGAATTCAATCAAAAACTCGCGGATCAAAAAAAACTCAAAATCATCAAATATAGAGAAAGAATACAAAGAGACAAGACATTGATCAAACTTTCTCTAGATTGATTTGATATGATTTGGGCTTACAGTCACTCCATCAATGGAGGACAATGCTCAATCCAAGAGCACAAAAATCACATCAAACTCTCAAGAACCCTAGCCTCCACAAAAGCTCTCCCTAAGCAAATTAGGGTTTCAAAAATAACAAAAGAGGCAAAGGGAGGGGGCAGCCACCACCCTCCTCTATTTATAGTGGAGGCTTAGACCTTCTAGAAGTTTGACTCAATTGGACTCCCATTAAGGCCCAAAATAAACGGGTCACACACGCATATATTTTAATGCGTCGTCTTTATCTTCTCTTGACCTAATTAGCTACACCTTACGCCATCTTGCGCTGCGGATTAGCCAATAGGTCATCCTTGTCCATCTCGCACCACGCTTGAGTTCATTGACCTCACCCGGTATCGTCGATCGTTCTGGACCTCAGCTCTCCAAGCCTAGTACCGATCATCCTCGCCGTTGACCGTCGTTGACCACTAAGCAACCTGCACAACAATAGACAAGCAAACCGAATCCAGAAATAAGTTCTTCACAACTTGACCCATATAAGTCAAAACATGCATCATGCAATACATATGCACTAAACTCATGACTTTGACTTAATACCCAATCATCGCCGCCACGAAGAACGACGACATAAGTGAAAGCCGGTCAGACCGCCCACCTTGGCCGGTCAGACCGCCAGCTAGGACTAAGCCGATTTCACCCTCTAAAATTCTGAAACCTATTGGAAATTTAAAACGAATAGAACTTTTGACTGGAGACTCCAAAAATTATGAGACCAAGTGCAATAGAATCTCCTCTCTTGCCTACACCCTCTATTTTTGGCCTAGCTCAAAACCTCACTTTCTGAAGTTGGCCGGTCCGACCGCCGCTATGGCGGTCGGACCGCCCTTAGGCCGGTCTGACCGCCGGTTCGGCCGGTCAGACCGCCAATGTCCTGACAGCACATCAACTTTGCCGAAAACACGTGAAACGACAGACCGTTAACGCCATTACCAATTATCACAACATCCTAAGATCTGGAGCATATCCCCGTGATATCCACACATAGCAATAAGTTAACATATCATGTGCTATTCATACTTGCACGTGGTGTGTTAATGGTTCCTATCTCGATGGTGTCCTCCGAGTCTGCTTTCAGTCTTTCTGAAAGAATATTAGAGGAGAGAAGAACACATCTCTCGAGTGAGATGATGGAGATACTTCTAACTGTGAAGGACTGGGAACAAACTGATTTACGAACAAAACACTATGTGGAAAATCCAGAGTTGTCAGAGGTGTTGAAAAATCTGTACCTAGACAACGACACTTAGAACAAGGATATATATAGAGCTATAGGTTGTATTTTTTGTCCTTTACCAAGGTTTTCTCATGTTGAGTTTTGACTTAGCAAATATTTTAATGAGGCAACCATTTGAACATTAATAAAGTCTTTATTACATTTTCAACATGGTTGTCTCATTTTTTTTTACAATTTTCATATGTATTTTGAATTCTACACATTTTTCTATATTTTTCTATTTTTTTAATTTTCGGGCCTAACGGACTAAGTGGGCTGGACTTGGCCTGTCTGGCCAACCGGGCTCGGGCCGGCACGACACGGCACGAAAGGTTGTTGGGCCATGCCTGGGTTGGCTCGCTAGCACGTGGCTCGGCACGGCACGACATTGCATGTTTAATTCGCAGGCTAGATGGGACGTGCTGGCACGAGCCCATGCCGGCCAGCCCATCTGCCCACCACTAATGTTCAGCTAGAAGCCCTAGAACCTTTTTTTTCTTGGGTCAAATAGTCACATCGAACTAGACAGGACCAACCGATCGGTCGTAACATGCATACCACCTTACGAGGGGCAAAGCTTCACCCGCTTGGGGTGTTGGAGCACCGGCTTCACCCGTCGCACCTATAGTACCTCCACTACTACTCGTATTCATTGTAAGCGATATACTACTTTTATTGTATTTTGCAAATAATAATAATAATATAGTTTTGTATGAATTTGGATTGAACAAAATCCTTCGATGTATGTTTGATAAATTTATTTTTCGTTAGCTCTAACCTTAGAGCACCCTCTCTATTTTCATCCTAGCTTCGCTGCTGGGAGGCTAGACCTCATACCCTCCTTAGGGCTTGTAACATCCTAATTTTCTAAAGGTTAAAAAAACTCTTTTGAGTAGTTTAGCCCTTTGGAAAATTCATCCATATTTTATTTGAATATTTTAATAAAGCTTAATATTGACTTTTAATAGAAAAATAATTTAATGTGACTAACCTGAAAAACAATTAATTCCAAAACTATTTTATTTGGGTTCTATGTGCTTGAAGATATTTCCCATATTTTTTTTGGAATTTTTTCGAGATCATCAGCTATTTTTATTTTTGCTATTTGGATTTACTGTAATTTCTAAATTACCAAATCCATTTAAAATCTCATAAGTCCAATTGGGTCGAATCTCCTAGGCCCAACTGCTGTTTTCTCCGCGCGCGGCCCAACTTTTTGGCCCAACCCACGCGCGCGTGCCGTCACGTTGCCTAGCACTCCACCTCTCGTTGACATCGAGGGCCCACCTATTGGGTCATCCCCTCCTCATCCCGAGTCCACAACGCACCTTACCTTCAAAACCCTAGCACCGCCGAAATTTGGATTTTAGGGTTGCCACCCGAAGCCCTTCTCTTCGCCGATTCTACCACCACCATCGACGCCTTGCCATCATCGACCGTGCCTTCGACACCATCGCCGCCGCCTTTTGCCTCACCGCCGACAACCCTTAGCGCCCTCTCGCCGCACAGGTGCGCATCGACTTTGTCGTAGAACCCTCTACACTTTGGCACCCGCCGGCCGGCCAAGCGCCGTTGTTCGCTGGATTCCCTCAAGACCCGAGCGCCGCCCATCTCACAATCGTCCACGTCATCACCACATCATCAGCCACATCAGCGTGTATGCCTATGTGTCGCCCAATCATCACCGGGTCAGAGCCACGTGTGTGCACGTGTGTCAAATCAAACCCTAAACCCGTATCCAAACCTTAGTAGATCTGCTCCACCGTAGAGCTAGCCTATGCCAAGTGGGTCCCACCTGTCAAAGCACCGTGCTAAGAACTCATGAGCCGTAGACCCATGAACCGGATCCTTGGACTTGGTCCATAGACCCCAGTCCCACCTGTCAACCACTGTGCCAATTTCCAGTTTTTCTTTTAATTTTGAAATCACGGCTAATGCCATGCTGACATCATTAATCAGAATTTCCAATAGAAGGTTAATTCGGGAAATTGAAACAATAAACCCTTTTTCTCTTTTTTAGGTTTAGATCTTCCAAAAGCTCATTCTTCCTCATACGAACTCCAATTGAACTCATTCAAATTTTTAAATTCAAGATCTACCTTCATGATATTTTTATTTATTTTTTGGAGTTTGTTATCTCTCTGTTTTGTATTTATTTTGTTTATTTTCTTCGTTTGCAAGTAGGCGTTGATATTTCGGGAGGTTTTGAGGAAGAATGAGTTAATCAGGCCCAAGACCAGTACCAAGACTTGGTCCAAGGTAAGTTGTATCTTTAACCGTGTTAAGCTTAGTTTTCCAAAATTACTTTGATTCAAATTATTGTATTTTACTTTAAGTATTTATATAAATATTTTGGGATTAATTATACACCCATTTGATTATATCCACCTTGTCTATTGTATCACAATGATCTTTTGTCACCCTAGATTGGTTAACTAATAGTTAGTATTATCATAGCACCAACGTGGGTTGGTTAGATACAAATAGTTTGCTTAGCCATGCCACGAGTCATTCATCTCATTTGAGTTGCAAATATAAATTGACTAAGTGATTATATAACTGTGTGTAAAACCGTGTGTTGTGTGCTATTATTTGTAATGATATGTGTTGCACTTAACCAACATGGTAGGAAAAGATTTAGATTAAGGAGAGTGGATAGAACTGTGTGAATTGGTGAAACTGTATGATTGGGAAAAATATGAATGTGATAGTTATAGTAATTGACAGTCTCACCTTGGTCAATTAAGGACTTAACAACGTGCGCTATTGAACTAGGCCTTATCGTACAACCACATGCCTGGTATGTGATGGGCATAACTTAGTAAGTTATAGAATCTTGGCATTGACTACTCAAGCATGTAGGATAGACTGTGTGCCAGGGTGGAGGTGTGCACCGCTGTGGTAGGGTCACATCGATGGAAGGTTCACCGCTTTCAGGTCCAACAGTGTGTGTCGTATCAAATGCTGTGAAAGGGTTGGTACGATGGTAAACCACACCGGAAGGTCAATTGTCAAGGTGAAGTTTCAGAAAGGTTTTGTTATGATTGATGCTAGCTACACTTGTTATATCGTGTGGGTAAAGTGTACACGAGGGGTAGATTTTCAAAACATAATCGGGATGGGATAGCTATGTGAGAAAACTTATGCAGCTGTGTGATAGAATTTGATTAGGCTTAGTGTCCTTTATGAAAATATTTGTTTAAACTATTACTATTTATTTGTTTTAAATTATGCTTTCAATTTATTATTTGTATTCAATTGCAAGTGTTGTTTTATTGTAAAATAACCACATAAGCTATTTATTTTGGAATAAACCATCATCTATAATTGTATTCTGTGGTACAACTTGTTAACTCGGAGTACTCATTCTTGCTGTAATCATTTAGCCGAAGTGAAGAAATCATTGTCTGCCTTCGAGGAGGAGCTTTTTGAGGTTGCTGATCGTTAAGTCTTCATCCCAGTGAGTTACCTGTGGCGAGTCGATGGGTTTCCGCTGAAGTTGCTTTTGTTCTGCTACTGCTTATTTGTTTACTGTCAGCTCTGCGTGGCTTAATAATTGTAAACTCGACCATAAGATCAAAATTATTATTTATTATTCAAATTAACCGTTTATTTTTATATCCGTCTTGTATGGAGTGATATTCATCTATATTGACACTTTATGCATGATTATGATTCTGAATTAGTATATTATACCCAAAGAGCTCAGAATTATAGTTTTTAGTCTCGACAGGACTCTCTCTCTCTCTCTCTCTGTGTTTGTGTTTTTTGGTTGCTCTCCGAGTCTTTATGGACCGTCCAAAGATAAGATCCAAAAGGCCCCAAACATTCTAAAAAACAGTTTGCTACGCTCCTTTCCCCTTTGGAAATTTGTTATCGGCCTAAATACAAACCAAAAGAAGGCCAATAGTAGAATAATACTGGCCCAGCTCGTGGTCTCTGCGCTAACATCGACGAGACCTCCAAACCCTAGCCCCATCTAGTATATAAGCTCTACCACGCCGCCTGTCTCTCTCTCTCTCTCTCCTCTTGCCCGCGCCGCCGTCGCCGCTTGCCGCTTGCCGCAGACGCTTCATCCTCGCCGGTGAGATGGTACGTTCTCCCCTTACTCTCGTCGGTGGGTCCTCAGGTCCGCGCTCTCCGCGGGTAGACCCTTAGGTTCCCTACACGTTGTTATTGGGCCCATCTTGATTTGTGGTTCTATCCGTAGCTTGTGCTCGGCGCTTTAGAGATATTATGCCTTCCCAGTTAGATTTGCCGAGGCTTTGGTTTGTGTCGGGGAGGAATCCTGCTCGGAGTCGTTGTATTTGTTAGATCTAGTGCGATGTTGCTAGTGTTTTCTGCTCTTGCATTTCTGGTGCTTGATGCGAACTGTGGCACCGCGAAATCCTACGGTATTATTACCTGATTAAAAGGTATTGCCGTTTTGCTGTTGGTAAAATGCCCATATCTGCCACCCGATTGATCAGTACTAGTACAAGCAGTGAGTAATAATAACAGTAGAATAGGGCATTGGGAAATACTTGTGCTTTTCACCGAATTATGGAATTTCCATGAGGTACGTTATCATTAGCTAAAATTATGTACTACTGAAAACTTGAGCTTAAATGTGCAACAAGATGTCTGTTATGTGCCGTCATATTCATTTCTGCCACCTGATCAACTAGTACGATGACTAAATACAATAAAATAGGATTTCTTGGGTAGTACAAGTGCTTTCTGCTCTATTGCGGAACATTCATGAGATACTTGTCCACGAGCTTCAAGTATGTACTACCGTTAATTTCTCGAGATTAAATGTGCAACTAGTCATAGACAGCTCTTGTCTGCCTTCACTGCCATGTTGAAAAGTTGGAGCTAGATTCACATAAGCAGAGGTGTACAAATACCAATTGCAAGTTCAATGATACTATCCATGCCTTTTTATGTGCTGTATAGTAGCTCACCTTACTGTTTTACTATGCTTGTCAAGGAGTGCTTTAATTTCTTGTGTTTGTGATGCTTGTGCAGACGAAGCGCACCAAGAAGGCTGGAATCGTTGGCAAATATGGTAACAACATTGGAGCTGCCCAGCTCATTATTTGACAATCTCATGAATATTTGCTAACTCGTGTAATTTTGTTTCATTGTAATATCAATGTTATATAGGTACCAGGTATGGTGCCAGTTTGCGTAAGCAGATTAAGAAGATGGAGGTCTCCCAGCACTCCAAGTACTTCTGTGAGTTCTGTGGCAAGGTAAATCTGTTGATGATTATAATGATTAGTTGTCTTGTTTCTAGAATGGTAAATTGTCTGCCAACTTGTTCTACTATGCATCTATGTATCAAATAATGCTTGTTGTCACTTGGCTAGTACAATTAAGCAGATATTCAATAAATGATATCAGGTTTTGTTCTGCAGTGGAAGGTTTTGGTGCTCTTTTTGCCTTTCTTGTGTATTATTTCGGACTTTAGTATAGGTTATTAGTTTCTGTCTTGCATGATGTCTATTTAGACTTTAGAGGGCAACATGAATTGCATCTAAACTCTCAATTGACTTAGCTGAATATGCTGATTTACACCGCTGGACGTTGCTGGACATGTTTATGATGTCTTTCAGTTATGAATTATTCGAGTTTCTTCCAGATAGGGAATTAGTGCATAACAGCTTCTGATTCTGCTCGCTGTTCACAATATTGGAATTTTGTTCTTTGAAAGAGTTTGTTGAAACCTTTAATAAAATTATGGATTAGAATTTAGAAGTCTTATTTTCTTTTGTTTGTTTTATTGTTTATCGCTTGTTGCATGTTCCTTCACCAGATATAATGCCGTTCTTGATTCACAGTTTGCCGTGAAGAGGAAAGCAGTTGGAATCTGGGGATGCAAGGACTGTGGGAAGGTTAAGGCTGGTGGTGCTTATACCATGAAGTATGTTCATATGCCGAGTATACCTTTATTTCCAAGTAACTACATCATTTTGTTCACTTATGTTTGCTAAATTTTGTTGTTTTGCATTTCCAGCACTGCTAGTGCGGTCACTGTCAGAAGCACAATCCGTCGCCTGAGGGAGCAGACTGAAGCCTGATTGTGGTCAGTTTGAAAAGGATTGGTTGCATTTTGTAGTTCGATCAAATTCTGAAGTTGCTATTTTACAAATTTTGCTGAAGGGCCAACCTTCAGTATTCTCTATCAACTCTAGGGCCATTGAAGTATCTGCCTACATTGCGCACTTGGTTTCTCATGCTAATTTGATCATATGCGAGTACTTTGTTGATGTTTGTTCCTATATTCTTGTCACAACGAATTTATAGTTTTCCCATTAAAAAAATATGAACAAATTATGAATGGTAGCAATGCTTTGTGTCAGGTATATGTGTCATGTGGATGTAGGTTGAGCAGCGTGGGATGTTACACTTGCCTAGCCTCTGGTTCTAGACAGTGTAAGCATGATCTAGCTTTTGCTTCGAAATACACATACCTGACGGTGCGCTGTACGGTGCGGTTAGAACGCTAATCAAACCAAGATCAAACAGAGGCAGGGTACTGGATTTGACAATTGAGATAACAGGGCACTGGATTCGAGAATTGAGATAAATAGGACACTGGATTCGAGAATTGAGATATGCCGCGAACGGCTTTCATGTCCATTGAAGCAAGCTGCCGTTCAGTCGGCAGGGCAAAATTAAGCAATGGACACAGCAAACTCGCCGGACGACCGGCCAAAACGAGAAGTCACTGCGCTTTGACCTTTTCCACCCTCCGATCCATTTGCGCTCACCGCACGCTCTTCCTGCCAAACCTTTCTCCTCTCTTGCAAATCTAGCCGCGACACACACCGCGCGCGCGCGCGAGAAAGAAATTACGCCAGCCGAGATGGCCCCGATACTACAGGCGGGGACGGCCGGCGCGCTTCCGCCCAAGAACGTCACGGCGCAGATGCCGCTCGGCACCGGCTCAGCCCCCGGCTCCGGCACCGGCGCCGGCGCGGTGGTGTGCTACTCGCCGATGATGGTCACCACCTACGGCATCTGGCAGGGCGTCAGCCCGCTCGAGTTCTCCCTCCCGCTCTTCATCCTCCAGGTGGCCATCATCGTCGCCACCACTCGCGTCCTCGTCCTCCTCCTCAAGCCCTTCCGCCAGCCTCGCGTCATCGCTGAGATCCTCGTGCGTATATATACAAGCTAGCTAGCCATCCATTTAATTGCAACGCCATGCGCGCGCGAATCAGATGCTGACGTGCACACACGTGCGTGTGATCGGTGCAGGCCGGCGTGATCCTTGGGCCGTCGGCGATGGGTCAGGTGGCGACGTGGGCGATCACAGTGTTCCCGGAGCGGAGCCTGCTGACGCTGGAGACGGTGGCGCACCTCGGTCTGCTCTACTTCCTGTTCTTGGTCGGCCTCGAGATGGACGTCAACGTCATCAAGCGCTCGGGGAAGAAGGCGCTCATCATCGCCGTGGCGGGCATGGCGCTGCCCTTCTGCATCGGCACGGCCACGTCCTTCATCTTCCGGCACCAGGTGTCCAAGAACGTGCACCAGGCCTCCTTCCTGCTCTTCCTCGGCGTGGCGCTCTCCGTCACGGCCTTCCCGGTGCTGGCCCGCATCCTCGCCGAGATCAAGCTGCTCAACTCGGACCTCGGCCGGATCGCCATGTCCGCCGCCATCGTCAACGACATGTGCGCCTGGATCCTGCTCGCGCTTGCCATCGCCATCTCCGAGGTGAACAGCACCGCTTTCTCCTCCCTGTGGGTGCTCCTCGCCGGGGTGGCCTTCGTGCTCACCTGCTTCTACGTCGTGCGCCCGCTCATGTGGTGGCTCATCCGCCGCGTCCCCGAGGGCGAGACCATCGGCGACGTGCACGTCACCCTCATACTCACCGGCGTCATGATCGCCGGCGTGTGCACAGACGCCATTGGCATCCACTCGGTGTTCGGCGCCTTCGTCTACGGGCTGGTCATACCGAGCGGCCCGCTCGGCGTCGTGCTCATCGAGAAGCTCGAGGACTTCGTCACGGGGCTGCTCCTCCCGCTCTTTTTCGCCATCAGTGGCCTCCGCACCAACGTCACCAAGGTGCGCGACCCCGTCACCGTGGGGCTCCTCGTGCTCGTCTTCATCATGGCCAGCTTCGCCAAGATCATGGGCACCATCCTCATCGCCGTCTCCTACACCATGACCTTCCGCGACGGTGTCGCCCTCGGCTTCCTCATGAACACCAGGGGGCTCGTCGAGATGATCGTCCTCAACATCGGAAGGGACAAGGAGGTAACACTTTAATTTCATTTCGAGCATGCAACTAGCAAGTGGCTGCCAAGTTTCTGTATGTCGTAATGGACGTCTTTCCTTTCAACTAGGTGTTGGACGACGAGTCGTTTGCGGTGATGGTGCTGGTTTCGGTGGCGATGACGGCGCTGGTGACGCCGGTGGTGACGATGGTGTACCGGCCGGCGCGGCGGCTGATCGGGTACAAGCGGCGCAATCTGCAGCGGTCGAAGCACGACACGGAGCTGCGCATGCTGGCGTGCGTGCACACCACCCGCAACGTGCCGTCCATCATCTCCCTCCTCGAGCTATCCAACCCGACCAAGCGCTCCCCCATCTTCATCTACGCGCTCCACCTCGTGGAGCTCACCGGCCGTGCCTCCAATATGCTCGCCGCCCACCACACCGCCTCCAACCAGAGCCGCAGCGCCAGCTCCCTCCCCGGCGCCAGCGAGCACATCTTCAACGCCTTCGAGAACTACGAGGCGCACGCCGGTCAGCCGCTCTTCCTCCGTTACTCCCTATACGCGAGCATGCACGCAAGATGATGCAAATGCTGTGTGTATATATGCAGGCGGCGTGTCGATCCAGGCGCTGACGGCGGTGTCGCCGTACCAGACGATGCACGAGGACGTGTGCATCCTGGCGGAGGACAAACACGTGTCGCTCATTGTGCTCCCGTTCCACAAGCAGCAGACGGTGGACGGCGGCATGGAGCACATCAACGCGTCCATCCGGGGATTCAACGAGAGCATCCTCTCCTCGGCGCCGTGCTCAGTTGGCATCCTCGTCGACCGCGGCCTCAGCGCCGCCACGGCGCGCATGGCCACCGTGCACCACGTGGCGCTCCTCTTCTTCGGCGGGCCCGACGACCGCGAGGGGCTCGCCTACGCGTGGCGGATGGTCGAGCACCCCGGCGTCTGCCTCACCATCGTCCGCTTCATCCCGCCCGACTACACGGCACCGCCGCCGCCCGCGGCCAGCATTCACTCGCGCGCCATCACCATCGTCCCGGACAGCGCCAAGAGCGAGCGGCAGATGGACGAAGAGTACCTCAATGAGTTCCGGACGCGCAACGTCGGCAACGACGCCATCCTGTACGTGGAGCAGGTCGTGGCCAACAGCGAGGAGACGCTGGCAACCATCCGGAACCTGGACAGCGCGCACGAGCTGTACATTGTCGGCCGGCACCCCGGCGAGGCCAGCTCGCCGCTGACGTCTGCCCTCACCGAGTGGATGGAGTCGCCGGAGCTGGGGCCCATCGGGGACCTGCTGGTGTCGTCGGAGTTCTCCAAGATGGTGTCCGTGCTGGTCATGCAGCAGTACGTGATCACCGCGCCACAACCGGCCGTGGCGGACGACCCCGTGCGGCAGTACGTGACCAACGCCAACCAGCGGCCGTCGGTGGGGCTCAGCGCGAACCAGATGGGCCGCGGCGGATGGAGTGGCGGCGCCGGTGGGTTCTGACCTCGCCTCTGAGAGCTGCACGCACTTGTTGGTTAATGAATCGATAGGGTCTTCTAGGGAGCTTTGATGGCTGTGTACAATTCTAGCTGATTGCTTCTCTGTCTGATCTGTAGACGTTCTTGGTGTTTGGTTTTTGAATTGTGATTGGTCCCTCCATTAGAATGAGAGGTGACGAGACAAGTCACCCTAGCTGCTTGCTTGTCTTGATTAATTTTACAATGCTTGAGAACGATCAATGTATATGCTAGTGTTGGCAACTCTTCTTAGTACATCTTACATTCGTTCATCCAAGCCTCTGAGAACAGTCAATCTCCTTATATTGATTATCAAAGCATCCTAGTACCAAATTAATTAAGCAAGCATCTTCAGTAAAAACAAGCATTGAAATTACACATGGAAGCTGAATAAAATTGTCAACAATTTCTCTTAGCATTCTGTTCTCCGAAGGAAAGAAGTATCTCTAAGGGCTGCTTTAGCCCAGATACATAAGGGCAGCATAATCTTCAGTGAAGACTGAAGGCACAGGAGATGTTTGCAGCAGAGTACGAAAAATCGGACCGGCGATTGAACCGGTCAAGCGGCCGGTTCACTGGTCCAACTGCCGGTTTTTACATATACGAATATTATATTTATTTATCAAAGAGAATACTAATAATCATAGTACAAAAAAGTCCGTTGTTGTGACAATTGGTAGTCCAACATCAAAGCTAATACTCCAATTCATTGTGACCCACTACAAAAGTGCAGTTTCTATCAACCAGGAAACTTCACAAGATGATATCAATTGTGAAAGTTCCTAGTTGATCGAAACTGCATAGCACCCATATTTGTCAGTAAAACTAAGAACACTCAAAAGCAGTTAAGTTGTAAATTAAGACTTTAGGATTCAACAAAACCAACTGCTCACCTGGTTGACAGTTTCTTTTAGTCTCACATTAGTCTTTCTTAGCTCTGCATCAGATTTATCCACCTGCAAAAATTATGCATGTGCATTTATTTGAACTTCAACTATGGACATTATTATAACAGGCATTTTGCAAAAACTAAAAACTAAAATTCAACCTTGGAGTCAATCTCATCCATCAAAGGGACCTGCCTATCCAGTTCCTGCAGAGTTACATGAACAATTTTAGTTCTTAATGCCAGCAGAGAGTTAAGGTTACATGAATAAATTTAGCTTTGACTTAATGCAAGCAGATAATTAATCTAACTTAATCAATAAAGAAGCTACATGCATCTGCAACAAACCTCATTCATGTCCTCTGCCAGATTTTTCAGTGTGTCCAGACCTTCAGAAATGATGTTCAGCCCTTCATCATGCACATCACATTTGACAAGGTAATCAGTAAATCAGCAGCTGCGTTGGATCAAACGAATATAATTTTTTTCTGGTGAAATGAAATCAATTTTGTAGGTGTGTAGCAGCATGTACTGGCATATTTTTAAATCTATAAATTCGGAAATGCATTTGATCAATACAACAATTCTTCCATGAACAGAAACCTGCCTAGAAACAGAAACACCATTTCAGTAGCACAGATGTTTGCATGTGAAAAGGAAACCTGAATAATCGAACTTGATCCTCGGACGAGCATTCCCGCCGCTCCAGCCGCCGTCCTGATCCGCCTCCGCCGGCGTCATTCCGGTGCTTGTTGGCGTCGTACCTGTCGTACTTCTTGCAGATGGAGTCCACCCGGGTCAGCACATCGATCATGCTCATCTTGCCTCCCTCCCCGTGGTCACCGATGCACAATGCCTCGTCAGCGCGCAGCCGCTGCGGTGGTTAGTTTTTACGGTATATTCGCCGGAGAAGAGGAAGATATGGGGATGGAGGAGGAGGCTTAGTCAGGCTATGTGGCGTGAAGCCTCACCGGCTCGCCGCGTCGCCGGGATGCGTCGCCGTTTGCGTTTTTTCTTTCTTTCGGTTTAACCCGTGGGCGGTTCGACTTTTTTTGTACTATGCTTTTCAGGAAAAAGATGATATTGTTTGATGGCCTAATGTTTTTCCAGCCCAAATCCGTTGGAGCCCAAGTACCTGACTTCTTTCTCTGAACAAAAGCCCATATACTTCACCAAGGGCTCGGGTTTATGAATCTCATCTGCCTCTGATAGTCTGAACATGCCATGTCCAGAGGAAGAAGAAACACTTTGTAAAGAAAGCTAGTATTATGCAACAGAGGTTACAGAGCACTCCATCTGCGTGAAGGAAAGCAAGCATGCAACTGATGGGATGGAGGCGTCGAGCACCATCTGCACGCCGCAAACGCCAAGCGGATGCGTCATCTTGTGCAGCTTCTATCCACTTATCCGGCGGAGCTAACTCCAAACTTCATGCCCATCCTTTCCTTTCCTCCTCCTGCTTGTACCGTTTGTCTTCCCCGAATCCTCTAAAATTCCTCCTTGGCCCCCCTTCCTCGCCGGCAGCTCGCCGCCGGTAAGGGGCAGGGGGACTCTCCTAGCCTTACTAGTTGTACAAATAGTACTCTATTATAGTAGTAGCTCAAATAGGCTAGATGTCGGTTGATGCTAGTACCCCTCCCTCCTCCGTGCTTCCCGTCCAAACGACGGTGCCGACGACGACTCTGTTCTGTTCTTCGGCGAGAGCTGCAGAGGTTCCTCAAATCATTTGTCCTCGCTGGTTCCGGCCAGCTCAATCGGGATGCTCGCCGGCGTTCAAGCTTGGCGCCGTCGCGGAGCGCTCAACATGTCGGACAAACTAAACCTCCAATTGCTCCGCTGAGAGCCAAGGAGGCCGTCATCCACTTCCAATTGCCGTCGATCGCCGGTGTTGATGTCGCCGCTGCAAGAACTAGGCTTCTCGACGTGGGAGACGACGACTCTACTTGTCAAAGGCATGGTTGCAATTTCTATTTTCAAGTTTTTTGTTGTTGTAGAGGATGTGCCGTGCTTTCCTTTCAATAATGTAACCCTAGGCCCTTTCCAGCGCCTTCGTGCTTTCCAAAAAAAAAAAAACTCTTAAACTTTCTTGGATCACTAACTCTTCCTCGTCATCTAGCTACCTTTTATTATCACGCCCTTTCTGTAAACCCCACATGGCTTGTTCCGCCGCAAGGAGCCCGCCAGCACCTGCGCTTCCCATGCTCTCGTGGGTTTGTCTCCTTCCAAAGTGATACCCCTAGTGGCCCTTGCATCACGACTCGTCATCGTAACTCGTAAGACCGTTTGGAACAGACCAATGCCTCCTTGATGATCAGAAGAACAGCAACTGGCCACTAGTAGTAGCTAGGACAAGTGTCTTGTCTTTTCTTTTGCTTTTTTAGTTTGGCAGGAGTACTTGATTAGTTCTCACCTTCGGAGTACCCTGAATTTTGATCCACTAGATTTTCCTCTCCATCTGTGCTCCGGTTTTATCTCCGGCCATGGATTCCGGTGAAGCCGACCCGTCGGCCCTCACGCCGGGCTCCGGCGACGCTGGCTGGCGCCTGCCGATTTCATTCAACGCCGAATGCCCCCACCAAAAGTCTCCTTCACCGAATGCCCCTTTTTCGTTATATTAAGGAGATGTGTCGGCGACAATAAGGAAGTGTGGCAAGGAGGGTGCCGCTAGAGAGGAGGCGGAGTAAGAGGGGCGTCGTTGGCACCTGTAGTGTATAGGACAGCAGGGCAGTGGTGTGTCGGACGTCGATGGCGGGGGATGACCCGGCGACATGGGTGGGGTTTGGGGTCGGATGACGCCTAGGGTTTGGGTGGGAGGTGGAAGAGGATGATACTATATAGGAGAGGTTAGAGAGGAGGAGATACATTAAATAGAGATCTAAGGGTCACAAATTTGAGTACTAAAAACAATGTAAAGCACTCAAACTGTAGGACCGGAAATGCGACTAGAGGGGGGTGTGAATAGACGCTTTCTTGATTTTCGCCTTAATCAAATTCAACACGAACTTTTCTTCAATAGCTATGACAGCTAAGAAGATTAGTAAATGTACAGAGAAAGCCTTGTGCTGAATCCGATTAACCCCTTAAGCAAAAGACCCAAAATATGGATATTAAACTCACTAGGGCGGTCAGACCGGTGGCCAACTTGCGGTCTGACCGACATTGTGAAATCGGTCTGACCAGTCCTAACCAGAACCAGTGCAGACAGCCCGAAATCAAAACAAAAATCGGTCTAACTTTTGATTTACCCGATGAAAGTTGGCTAAATTTGGAACACACCTCCCTAAGGATATCTGGAACCTATTCCAAGCAACGATCGTCCAGATCCACGTCAAAGTTTTGACCTTTTTAAGTTTTATCAAGGGAGGGTTCAAAATCGAGCAAAACGAAAAACTTGATCCAAACTCGTGGGGGATTGATGATCTAGATGATCCTAGGAGTATTTCCACACATCATAGCAAGGTAAAAGAGGTCAAGGGACCAACAAAAAATAACCGGATCAAGGAAGCACCAAGAATCATCAAAAGAGAAGGAAGAACACAAGAACCCTCATCTTTGAATAATCATCCATAGATTGATTCATGATGTTGCAGGTTACAACCACTCCCTCAAGGAGGAAAAAAGCTCAATCCATGAGCACACACCCAAATCACCTCTCTAGAACCTAGCCTCTCCTCTCCTCTCTAAACCCTAAACCAAACTAGGGTTTTGCAAATGAGGTGCTTAGGGGCTGTTTGCCACCACCCCCTCTATTTATAGGAGACCTAGGTTCTAGAAGAGTTCACCTAATGAGCTCCCATTAAGGCCCAATACAAACGAGACACAAACACACGCATTACAGTCGAAGCAATCGTCTGCTTCGCCACGTGTAGGTTAACCAGCGACTCTCATTATGTCGGCAAGTCTCTCCCGTTCGAATCCCATCAGAACCTCCAAGGCACTTGCACCGACCCCCGCGCCGCTTGATCCAACCAGCTGCAACAAACTGCCCGTTCTAACCATCTTGTCCATTCTGCGCCATGCTTGAGTCACACGACTTCACCCGGCATCCATGATCGTTCTGGACCTCAGCTCTCTAAGCTTAGTCCCGATCCTCCTCGCCATTGACTGTCGTTGACCTGCAAGCCACCTGCACAACAATAGACCAAGAAAATCGTCTCCAGGAATAAGTTCTTCACAACTTGACCCATGTTAGCTCAAAACATGCAATATGAAACATTAAAACATTGAAACTCATGCACTAGACTTAACCAAAACACAACGCCGCCAAGATGGCCAACGAACAAGTGGAAACCGGTCTGACCTCCATACCTGGCCGGTCTGACCGCCTTTAAATCGGTCGGACCGCTTTGTCTTAGCCGGTCAGACAGCCCGAAAAGACTTAACCAAAATTTCATCCTGGAAATCCGAGAACTATCTGGAATTTTCAAATGAATATAACTTTTGACTGAAAGCTCCAAAAAATATGAGACCACACGCAGGAGACTCCCCCCTCTTGTCTACATACTCTATTTTTGGCCTAGCTCCAAATTCAACCAAAAGATCTGGCCGGTCGGACCACCGCATAGAGCCGGCTCGGCCGCGACCTTCGGCTCGACCACCGACCCGGATCTTGCTTGCGGTCGGATCGCCACATGGCGGTCGACCACCATCGCCGCCGATCCGACCACTGAGGTCCGAACGACATTGGAGCTTTTCCGAAAACGCGAGATTCGGCAAACCAACAACGACATTGCCAATTGACTCATCATCCTAAGATCATGTACATATCCTCACGATATCCACACAAACTCCTCCCTAGACATATATTTTTTGAGATGGATGGTCAAATGCTATTCGTTATTAAAAAATACCGTGCCTCGAGCTTCTATTGTGAAGCATGATTTCCTGTGATGGCGGAACCATGACTTCATTACGCCTCTGGTTGTGGAGGGTTGGAGGCCATTACTACCTAAGTTGGGAGGAAAGGTTTTGCTCCGAGCTTACCTGAGCTTTGCATTGGTAAATATCCAACGTTCTTAGTTGAACCCAGAGCAGGCTACCATGAGACTAGATCCACCCATACAAAATTCTTTACTCGATGGGCTTGTCTGTCGGTTACTCATCGATTGTATTCAGGGTGAATTGGTGACCTGAATGGATCCAACGTGTGCAAGCAAGTGCCTGCGAAAAGATGGGGGAGCTGGAGGGGGAACAACGCAATGTGATGCAAGGTGCGGTGGTTCTTCCACGGGAGATGAGATGTTAAACTCCGGGCCGGTGCCATCCATGGCCCCATACATGGAAGAACTTGGATGCGTTGGAGAGCGACACGGCTGGGGACAAAATTGGACTACTGGGGGAACATGCTGCCTTGTTTTCAGGGCCATTGGAATGCCGGGCTCCCCATAGGCTCTCCGATGGATGTGACAAACAGACACCATGATGATTGTTGTTTAGCTCTAATTGTGCACTAATAAGTGTATTTTTCACCCATTTATTTCGTTGCCTCCTTTCTTTAATATCGCGAGCATGGCTACCGAATGAAACCAGCCAAAGCACAGTACCTTAAGAAATAGTGTTGTATTTCAACTCTAATTCTTATACATGACTGAAGATATAATTGTATTTTTCGTACTACTTTAATAGCTCATATATATACATCTGATTAATTTATATTGTTATAATCTAGATCCACTATAATCACAGTATAGATCTTTCTCTTTCCTCCTGATTAATGTGGTAATTTCTAGCATTTGAGAGTAAACTTGATGTCTTCTTTTTTTCATCTGTGCTAATAATATAGATCTTTGAGGTACACTGGTTGGTGAGTGGACTTGCTTCAGAAAACTTTCTTGTGTTCAGATTCTTCGGAACACCAGATGTTTTTTTTTCTTCTGAAAAATACTGAATTTCTGACCATGAAAAGTCTCAAGCAATTCTTGTCTGTAGGTATCTGTCCGGATTGGGGTAGTACTAGCACGATTTTTCATCTATGAATCAACTGAAAGGAGATGGATGCTCAATGGAGGGCGTGTGCGATGAGTCATCCATTCCAGAAAGGTGATCTACTTAGAAAACTGCGAACGTCTTTGTGAAGGCTTATAAAGATGGAACTGCTTCCACTCAGAAGCTTTTGCAGGAGATGGTCTACAGGTATGGACAATGGCGAGCAAGGGACCTGTGTGATAATGTTTCTTTCTCGTAATCTTTTAACTTTTTTTTTCTTAGTCCTGTAATAACATAAGATGAGCAGTACACAGGTTTCTTTAATTTCCTTTTCTTTTCCCTGTCAGTAATCTCAGAAAGAAGAGGATTAGTGGGAAAGCGCACACTTCGATCGATAAATCATAAGACAAATCTCGCTCAGCGAGATATCATGAATCAAAATGAATCTGAACAGATTCCTGCTCATATTATTCTTAGGCTTTTCTTCTGAAAAGTTGGTTAAGCTTCTACAGCACTTGCCATCTTAAAAAAAGGAATCTTCTAAAGGATTTGATGCACTACGAAAAGGAGCCAAAGCTCACATGCAAATAACCTGAACTTTAATGGACCTTTGGTCATGCTAATACTCCGTAGAAGTGAACTGCACAAGTTGAAACTGTGAGGAACTATAAACACACAGATAGCTTACAACTTGAAGCTAGCACTAGCAGTACTGTCATGGACTGTAAAACTTTGCTTTTATCACCAGTGAAAAATGGCAATTCTGCAGACAGATAAAGTTGCGCCCATTTCCAACTCCAATCAGCAAGCTGCTTTGTCTGATTAACCGATATCAAATGCATAACAGTTTTTCTTGGACAATTCCAATCATCTCCTGACACTGGCATGCAGCTGTAGATACTTGGGCAGTAGTAGTAGGTATATCGTTCCAATATAATGTACAGAATCATTCTCTATGGGCACCAGTGTCCCCCATTCTAATCATGAAGGGACCTAACTAGTAACTACATAACAGGAGGCCTACTTGCTCGCCCATTTGATGCATGGCTCGTCATGACTCAACGCTGCGGCTGATAACTCCGGTGCCCCCATAGAGATATCAGAAGGAACAGGAGATGGAATGGACCAGAAAGCTGCTGAAATGTGACCAGAGATGAAATGTACTTTTCGTACTGTTCATGTTGATCGAATCAATTGTACCAGAGGCTCGGGACCTTAGCCACAATCATACAGGAGATTTCTGCTTTACTATAGGTACTATGATCTAAGTATCTAACTTGGAATGCAATAATGTCGCGGGAATTATACAGAAAACGGTAAAAATCCTTGTAGGATTTCTACAGAATTTACGTGTTCCAAACGGTAAATCCGCTATATTTTACTCCGGGTAGAAACTTGAACTCTGACGACCTTAGCTGAATACTAAGTTACATATAAGCTCCCTTACAAAAATAGTCACTCCATATACGTTCTCGTCCAAATTAGTAGGCGTACCATACAAGGACTAAGAACAAGAGGCGGTGAAGGTGAATGTACTAACACAGAAGCCAAATCAGGTCAACTTCTTTCCATCTTTATCGAAATGAAGCTAATGGGGGCAACAGCAGCAAAATAAGTAAGCAAATATTCCAACCACCTTCGAAGCCAGGTGAGGAGAATGCTCTAGAACAGCGGTGGAAGATCAATTTGTTTAATCCCGATATGGACGTCATCTATTGACTGAGAACAACGTTTCCCGTGTGATAAGAAAATATAATCTTCAAGTTCCTGACCAATTCCTCAGCTCCATTTGTTGCACTGGATTTTTTTTTTTATAGATCTTATTGCCGCCTAGCCAGCTCTATCCATTTTTTCCACATCTTATGCTAACGATAAGAATATCTAATGATTGGTTATGAGCAGAAATTATTCTCAGGAGATTGTATTATGGGGCTTATATTAAACAAAACAAGTCAAATTTTCTCAAGATGAAGATCTGCTACACAAAATCAAATACATTAATTAATCAATTTAGAGTATAGGACTGAACAAATAATAGACATAACAGGCTGTAAATAATTACAAAAATCTCTGCATTATACCCTATAATTCAGCAGGAAGCAAAGCAACAAATTAATTGATATCATAAAGATATAAAAGTACTTGAACTTAGTTGGATCTCACTTTCTTTCCCCTGGAAAAGAAGTATATGGAACATGTACTACACCTACTAGGTGTTGATTTGTGATCCAAATTCTATACATCAATTAGGCCAGCTTCTGGACGAAGCGTAGCGGAGGCCCGTCGCCGGAGCGGAGCGGAGTCCTGAAGCGGCCCATAGTGCAAGGCCCATGGACCTGGGGCGCTGCTGAAGTGCGGCGGCCCCCGCAGTATGGATCCTAGTCGACTTAGGGTTTCCCTGCTCTATATATTCCACGTAGCCGCCGTTTGGGATAAGATATCGAGTTGTAAATCCCTCGTTGTAACCTCACCCCAATATAGTGAAGATTGTTCTTTGTGGCGCCGTGGTTTTTCCCTCTCGCATTGGGAGGGTTTTCCACGTTAAATCTCGTGTCTCTCTGCGATTGATCTTTGTTTACTTCGTCGTTCCTCCGCCGTCTCATATAACAAGTGGTATCAGAGCTGAGGTTCATCAGATCTGGCATCGCGATGGCGTCGATGAAGTTTGATCTACCGCTACTCGACTACAAGACGAGATTCTCATTGTGGCAAGTGAAGATGAGGCGATACTCGCCCAATCACGAGATCTGGATGAGGCCCTAGATTGCTTGGGAAGAAGAAGAAGGATGAATGGGCTCTGAGGAGAAGCGTAAAGATCGTAAGGCTCATCGCTCATTCAACTTCATCTTTCTAATGATATCTTGCAAGAAGTGTTGCAGGTGGAAACTGCAGCAGAACTTTGGTTGAAACTGGAATCGATCTGTATGTCAAAAGATCTCACCAGTAAGATGCACATGAAGATGAAGTTGTTCTCGCACAAGTTGCGGAGGGAGGATCGGTGATGAACCACATATCGGTCTTTAAGGAGATCGTGGCCGATCTGTTATCCATGGAGGTAAAATTTGATGATGAGGATTTAGGCCTTCTGTTACTATGCTCACTGCCCAGTTCATATTCAAATTTCCGTGACACCATATTGTTAAGCCGTGATGAACTAACCCTAGCGGAGGTTTATGAGGCGCTCCAGAGTAAGGAGAAGATGAAAGGTATGGTGCAGGGTGAGTCGTCGTCCTCCAAGGGCGAGGCGTTGCAGGTCAGGGGCAGATCTGAGCAGAAGTCCTATGATAACAACAATCGCAACAAGAGCCAGCATGGTAGAGGACGTTCTAAGACCAGGGATAAGAAGTTCTGCAAGTACTGCAAGAAAACGAACCACTTCATCGAGGATTGCTATAAGATAAAGAATAAGGAGAAGAGGAATGCTGCATACCAACAGAAAAATAAATCTGAAGGTAATGCCTCTGTTGTCTCCGGTACTGATAGTATTGATTCTGGAGATTGCCTTGTCGTATTTGCTGGTTGTGTTGCTGGTCATGATGAATGGATACTCGATTCGGCATGTTCGTTTCATATCTGCATTAACAGAGAATGGTTTAGTTCTTATAAGTCTGTGCAGAGTGGAGATGTCGTTCGCATGGGAGATGACAACCCATGTGAGATCGTGGGCATTGGATCTGTTCAGATCAGGACACATGATGGCATGGTTCGCACACTGGACAATGTGCGACATATACCAAACTAGGGTTTTGCAAATGAGGTGCTTAGGGGCTATTTGGCCACCACCCCCTCTATTTATAGGAGACCTAGGTTCTAGAAGAGTTCACCTAATGAGCTCCTGTTAAGGCCCAATACAAACGGGACACAAACACACGCATTACAGTCGAATCAATCGCCTGCTTCGCCACGTGTAGGTTGATCAGCGACTCTCATTATGTCGGCAAGTCTCTCCCGTCCGAATCCTATCGGAACTTCCAAGGCACTTGCACCGACCCCCGCGCCGCTTGATCCAACCAGCTGCAACAAACTGCCTGTTCTAACCATCTTGTCCATTCTGCGCCATGCTTGAGTCACACGACTTCACCCGGCATCCATGATCGTTCTGGACCTCAGCTCTCCAAGCTTAGTCCCGATTCTCCTCGCCGTTGACCGTCGTTGACCTGCAAGCCACCTGCACAGCAATAGACCAAGAAAATCGTCTTCGGAAATAAGTTCTTCACAACTTGACCCACGTTAGCTCAAAACATGCAATATGCAATATGAAACATTAAAACATTGAAACTCATGCACTAGACTTAACCAAAACACAACGCCGCCAAGATGGCCGACGAACAAGTGGAAACCGTCGACCTCCATACAGGTTGGTCGACCGCTATAAATCGGTCGGACCGCTTTGTCTTAGCCGGTCAGACAGCCCGAAAAGACTTAACCAAAATTTCATCCTAGAAATCCGAGAACTATCTGAAATTTTCAAATGAATATAACTTTTGACTGGAAGCTCCAAAAAATATGAGACCACATGCAGGAGACTCCCCTCTCTTGCCTACATACTCTATTTTTGGCATAGCTCCAAATTCAACCAAAAGATCTGGCTGATCAGACCGCCGCATAGAGCCTCGTCGATCACGGCCTTCGGCTCGACCGGTCGACCGTGATCTTGCCGTCGGATTGCCACACGGCCGGCCCGACCGCCATCTTGCCCGGTCCGACCGCCCGAGGTCCGAATAAAGATTGGAGTTTTTCCGAAAACGCGAGATTCGGCAAACCAACAACGTCATTGCCAATTGACTCATCATCTTAAGATCATGTACATATCCCCACGATATCCACAATCTCCCCCTTGATGAACACATTAGAAATATCCAGAAAATGTAAGTTTGTGGTTTGAAAAGTAAAGAACTCGCAGTTTTCGCGCAAAGGCACAACTTGATCCATAAGCAAGAGAAAGCCTAGAAAATGACAAAGCTGGCTTCAGAATAGCATAGGTAAGCGAGATAAGGCAAAGAGAGCACAAAAGGTTTCAATTTTTAAAGAGTAGCCAAAAATCTCACTTAGATCCATATGAAAGAATAATTGTTCTATTTGACCTTTGATTATTGTGAGTCTTCTATAATTGCAAATTAAAATAAGAAAAGGCAATAGGACCAAGAGAGTGCAATTTAGATGTATGTTCCCACTCACTATGATCATCAATTTTCAGAAAATTCATTTCCCCCCTATGACTCCAAAAAGATCTAAAACAATATTTTTACCAATCTTTCTCCCCCTTTGACAACGAATTCATCAAGGTGCATGGAAGAAGATTGAGCATGAAGGAATGGCTGTAGTTTTTTAAATTTTTTGTTTTTGAACTTTAGCAAAAGGAGCCATGAAAATTATCCATGAAGATAATATAAGTATTACACCAAGACATATTATGTGAAGAAGCTATGTTTAATCATGGCAAAACATGTACAACAAAGCTAAGGCCAAAATAGCAATAATCTAAGATTGAATGAACTAATAGCATGACAAGTTACTCAAAATCATAGTTTCACTAAAGGTATCCAAAAATGAGTCAAGCCATGTCTAAAAGCAATTTGTTAAAGCATTTAGCACTTTGAGCATTTTGCTGAAAAAGATTGATTTTATCTTAGTAAAGCAAGTCCTGGACTAGCAGCCATCCACAACTGCCTCCTAAGCTTCAACCAATAGACATTGTTATTTTCTTAGCATTGTGCTAGATCTCAAACCTTGTCGCGACCATCTCAAGTATGAAGCTTAAAAGAGTGGTCTAGGTCCTCCAAAACTCCCCCTGAGTTCATGCCTAGTGCAATGGCAAACAGTCGCATGAGAAAGAATTGGTGAGATCAGTTTTTTCGCACAGAAAAGCTCATTTTTCATTTGCTTGACTTAAGAATTAACATAGCTCAATTTTCAGCTCAAAATAAGTTCAAGACTCAGTTTATCCTATATGCCATGGTATGAATCATGAAAGGATCACTAAAGCAAAACTGGTCACAAGATCCAACAAGTCACGTTTTGATTTAATTCGCTCACAGATAATAAAGCTAGCATGACAAAGGCTAAGCTAAACACGAAGAGCCATCAAAGAACTCTAGCAGACTAGCACAAGACATGGCATGGTATAAAATAAGAAAACAAGCCATACAAGGATAATAATCAAAGCTCCACAAGTTTATATTACAATGCAAGATGTATGGATTTTAAAATGCATTATGATACAATGAATGCAAAAAGAGCAAACTCCCCCTCAAAACAGGCCAAGAGGACTAACAACCCCTAACTCTCCCCGTAAGGTAGCAAAATGAGAAGAATCAAGAGCTTTAGTGAAAATAACTGCAACCTGTTGCTCAGACTCAACAAAGTGAAGCACAACATCACCCTTCTCAACATGGTCTCTAAGGAAATGATATCGAATGTCAATGTGCTTAGTCTTAGAATGTTGTACTGAGTTTTTGGCAATGTTTATGGCAGAAGTGTTGTCACAGAAAAGAGGAACACTACCAAAAAATAACCCATAGTCCCGAAGAGTAGATAAGATCCAGAGAACCTGAGAGCAACTACTAGCTGCAGCTACATACTCGGCCTCGGCTGTGAACTGTGCAAGAGAAGACTGTTTTCTAGAAGACCAAGAGATAAGAGATGTGCTTAAGAAATGACAAGTGCAAGAAGTACTCTTTCTATCCACTCTACACCCCGTAAAATCAGCATCAGAAAATGCTCGAATAGAGAGAGCAGAAGAAGAAGAATACCAGAGTCCAAAGTCAAGAGTATCTTGAAGGTACCTGAAGATGCGACGTACTGCTTGACGATGAGAGGCACGAGGAGAATCCTGAAAGCGAGCGCACATACATACTGCAAATTGTATGTCCGACCTCGATGCAGTGAGGTAGAGGAGGGAGCCGATCATACTGCGGTACTCCTTCTGGTCCACGGGCTCTCCATCCTCATCAGGGTCCAGCACGGTGGTTGTGGCAATGGGAGTAGACATTGGCCTACTGATTCCCATGTCGAAGCGCCGAAGAAGGTCATTTGTGTACTTACTTTGGTGAATGAAGATGCATTCTTTCAGTTGCTTGACTTGAAGGCCAAAGAAGAATGTCAATTCTTCCATCATGCTCATCTCGAACTCCCTGCTCATAGAATCTGAAAATATGGACACCAAAGCATGAGAGGAACCACCGAATATGATATCATATACATAAATCTGAACCAATAGGAAATCACTGCCATGCCTGAGAGTGAACAAAGTTTTATCAACCATTCTCATTTTGAAATCATTGTTAAGCAAGAAACTCTTAAGCCTGTCATATCAAGCTCTAGGAGCTTGCTTCAATCCATACAAGGCTTTAGAGAGTTTAAAAATATGGTTTGAGAATTTATAATTTTTAAAACCAGGTGGTTGCTTGACAAAGACCTCTTCTTCTATGAAACCATTTAAGAAAGCACTTTTAACATCCATTTGATAAAGCTTAAAACCCTTAGATGTTGCAAATGCTAGTAAAATACGAATAGCTTCTAATCTAGCTACAGGAGCAAAGGTCTCTTCAAAGTCTAAGCCTTCTACCTGGGAATAACCTTGAGCTACAAGTCTAGGCTTATTGCGAACAACCAACCCATCCCCACTTTGCTTATTTTTAAAAATCCATTTTGTCCCAATTACATGATGATCAGAAGGAGGTTCAACTAAGGTCCAGACTTTGTTTCTTTCAAAAATTTTAAGCTCTTCATGCATGGCATTGACCCAAGAGGCATCAGATAAAGCATGGGTGATATCTCGGGGTTCAAAAGAAGCGACAAAAGCAGAATGTGCATGAGAATCAGGAGAAATAAACCTGAAGCGAGTGACTCGCTCTTGAAGATCCCCAATCATCTGCTCAGGTGTATGCCATCGCTGAATGTGAAGAGGAGCTCCTGGTGCAGAAGTGGCCTCTACCTCATGAGTTGTGGAGGTAGGAGCAGATCCACTCAGATCTTCGGTGAAGATAGGAGGAGGCTGCTCAGCTGAAGCTGAAGTAGTGGAAGCAGGCTCTCCAACCATCTCAGATGTGATTGGAGGATGTATAGGGTCCTCATCCTCAGAGTCATCGTCGACGAAGATGCTTTCTCGAATTTTAGGAACCTCTGTACCTGCAGCATCGGGTCTAGTACCAGGACTAACCTCATCAAAAGTGACTTCGCAAGTCTCAATAATTTTGTTAGTGTCAAAATTAAATACACGATAGCCACGAGAATGAGCAGAATATCCAAGAAATATGCCATCAGAATATCTGGATTCAAATTTATCAAGGTTGTTATGTTTAAAAATGAAGCACTTGCAACCAAAAATCTTGAAATGAGAGACTTTGGGTGTATGACCAAATCTAATTTCAAAAGAAGTCTTTCCAATCACAGATCTCAAGAAAACCCTATTAGAGATATAACAAGTAGTAGAGATCGCCTCAGCCTAAAACCTCCTAGGTGTGGAATGCTAATATAACTAGTCCGAGCTATCTCTACAAGGGTCATGTTCTTCCTCTCTACAACACCATTCTGCTGGGGAACTCTAGGAGAAGAGAACTGATGTTCAATTCCCCTATCAGTGCACCGCAAAGGAAGAATTTTTGAATTCTGTCCCATTGTCACTCCTAATGGCTCTCAAGGCTCCAGGAAGATCAACAGCAAGTCTAAGGACCAATTCTCTAAAGAAGCCAAAAGCCTCGTCCTTAGAAACCAGAAAATAAACCCATGAATACCTGGAGAAATCATCCACAATCACAAGCACATACCATTTCCCACTGGCTGACTGAACTCTAGAAGGACCAACAGTGTCTAAGTGCAGAAGCTGTCCTAGTCCATCAGTCATCACTAAGGTAAGAGGTGGATGAGAAGCAGAAACTATCTTACCATGTCTACAGGGTGAGCACACAAGATCTCTAACAGCCTTCAGTCTAGACAAACCTCTAATCAAATCCTTACAACTGACTCTAGACAAGTGATCAAAGCCTATATGCCCAAGTCTACGATGCCACAAAACAAGATCATGAGAATCAGAAGCTACAAGACATCTAGGACTGGAAGCAGAGGAAATACTGAAATTAGCACAAAAGATCCTTTCAAACCTGGAGATCTCAAAGACAAACTCACCTGAGGAATCTAGAACTCTACGCTCACTACTTTTAAACCTTACTTCTAGACCTTCATCAAGCAACTGAGAAATAGATAGCAGATTATACCTCAGCTTACTTACCAAAGCGACGTCCTTAAGCATAAACTTGTTGTTGACGCGCACAGTGCCCTTGGCTGTCACGGTCTCGGTAGAAGCATCCCCAAAGATAATCAATTCATTGCCGGATGCACGTGTGAGGGAGGAGAACCATCTAGAATCTCCAATCATATGTCGAGAACACCCGGAGTCAACAAGCCATATGTCCTCCTTCCTCACACGACGGACCTAAAAAGCACAAACAGAAATATCTGTGCCTCAGTACTGGGGTTAGTGATAAGAGACCTGGGAATCCAGTATTGATTCACACGATGCCTGGGAACAACAGCAGAAGCGGCAATAAAATAGTTAGGAACAAAATCATAAGAATGCACACGAGAACCACCTAGACCTCTCCGAAACGATCTACCAAAAGATCGGTACTCCCCTTGTCTAGATGCTACCCGTGGTTTCTCCTCACGATATCCTAAACCAGAACGCTGCCTAGACCCACCAAAAGAGTCAAAGAAGTCATCTACGAACCTAAGCCTATGTCTAGTATGAAAAATAGGTTGCCTGGCTCTAGAGACTATAACAGGTGAAGGAACTCCTCTAATGGTTCTCAAAGCATTCATCCTCTCCTTTCTCTCAACCTTGGCTCTACGTAAGCAGAACTCAACAATATGACCGTCTTTCTTGCAGAAGGTGCAATGGTACTTGACCTTTTGAGGGGTCTGACCTGATGAAGCAGAAGCACCTGTCTTGCTAGAAAGAGTTTGGGCAAAGCCTGCAGATCTAAAGATAACCTTAGATGGCTTAGGGGTTCTACCTCAAACATACCACTCTCAACAACTCTTGCTATCTTAGGTGGATGGTTCTTGGAATGCTCTAGGGAATTAAAACCTAGGCCACTATTCTTCATACTCACTTTAGATTGGTCAAGAATCATGTTGATGTTCTTCTTCCCACTAGTAAACCTCTCAAGAGTCACTTTGAGGTAATCATTCTCTTTGGCTAAATCCTCACATATAGTGCACTTTCTTGACTTAATTGCCTCATCATACTTACTCTTAAGAAGGGTTACTTCAACTTTCAAAGCCTCACAAGACACACAATAGGAATCCCTAATCCTATTCAACTGCTCCTTAAATTTGTCTCTAAAAGCCTCTTGTATCTTATCAATAATTGTTTCAACTTCAGCATGCAAGATACAACAAGTAGAGTCAATAACTTTTTTGGAAGCAGTAATGGACATAGATTTTTTAATTTTAGCCTTTTCTTCTAGTGTCTTGTTTAGAGCTTCATTTTCAATTATGAGCTTAGGACAATTCTTACAAGATGCAGATTTAGAGTAAAGAATTATTTCTGTCATCTCTTTCATTTTAATACTATTATTCTCGCAATGAGAGCAAGTGTGACTAGCATCAAATTTCCGCAATTCTTTCATAGCGCTATCCAATTTTAATTCAAGTAAAGCACAGTTTGAGTAAGATAAAGGGATAGCATCTACAACAGTCACATCAAGAGAAATGTCATTCATGTAAATATGACTAGACTTGAGAGATTCTAGTTCATCAAGAGAATCTTTCAATTGATTCACAACAGAGGAATGAGCAGATTTTAAGCTTGTCAATTCATTAAGCAAGCTAGTGCAGGAATCACAAATATCATCAGGATTAATGGATTTGAGCCTAACAACTTCTAGGTTCAAGTTATCAATCATAGTGTCCTGTTTCTTAATCAATTTAGCTTGCTTATGCAGTTTCTATTCAGCAAGAACCAAAGCATGTTTCATATCAGCAAGTGAAGGATATATACCTCATCGGGATCACTGAAAGGATCGTCGCCGTTGGAGGAGTCGATGTCGTGGCTGTCCTTGGCCATGAAACACATGCCGGTGAAGTCCTGCGCCTTCTTCTTGCCACGGGAGTCATCCTCGTCGTCCTCCGTCTCTGAGTCCACATCGCTCATGTTAACATTCTCAAAAGCGGCAAGGACCCGGCTGACGAACTTGCGATAGTTTGTCTTCTTGGGTTTCACATCCCTAGCTTGAGGACGCATCCGAGAGTCCCTCTCCTCCTTACCCTTCAGCTTGGGGCACCTGGAGCGAATGTGGTTTGGCTCACCACACTCAAAGCATGTGACAGGGCCACCTCTCCTTCTGTTCCTTACCTTGTTGTAAACTCTCGAGAATTTGGTGGATAGGAGGGCTAAATCATCCTCAGGTAGTTTCTCCAGTTGCTCATCGCTCAAAGAATGCAAAGCTGATAAAGAAAAATCAGATGAGCTTAAATCCAAAGAATCAGATGAACTACCCTTAGATGAGTCGACCACTAAAGCCATCGACTCTGTCTTGGGCAGACGCGAGATGAAATCAATCTCATGTGTCTTCAACCTCGAGTATAACTTATCCACGGTAAGCTAACTCATGACAGTGTTGTCATTGATGGATGTGATCTTCATTCCCCAGACCTTCACATAAAGAGCACCCAAAAGCTGGCGTGCGTTCTCAGACTCAGAGAAAACAAGGTCAACAACGCGAAGATCATGAAGAATATTAGAAAACCTTCCCCACAGCTTATCTAAAGACCCACCAGGCCTTTGCTCGATCTTGGAGTATATTTTCTTGAGCTGGTTCTGTCTCACTTCCTTGATCGCAGTGGAGCCCTCGTGGTAATCACAGAGAGTCCGTCAGATCTTATGAGTAGACCTCAAATGAGCAACACGCTCAAACTCAGATCGGCTAAGGCCTTGGATCAGAAAATTTCGGGCCATACTATTGGCCTCCACATCTGGAGTGATCACATCGTCATCGGCCGACACGACATAAGGATTTTTTACTTTAAGCCAAATTGCGTGCCCTTGAGCCTCGATGTAGGCCTGCATGTGGGTCTTCCAGTAAGTAAAATCAACTCCATCAAAAATATATGGTTTGGTCGAATACTTGTTAGTCTCTATGGCTCCAAAGACCGGTTAAGATCTATGAGAAGAGCTAACCATGCTCTGATACCACTTGTAGGACCGAAAACGCGACTAGAGGGGGGGGGGGTGAATAGACGCTTTCTTAATTTTCGCCTTAATCAAATTTAACACGAACTTTTCTTCAATAGCTATGAAAGCTAAGAAGATTAGTAAATACACAAATGAAGCCTTGTGCTGAATCCGATTAACCCCTTAAGAAAAAGACCCAAAATATAGAGATTAAACTCACTAGGGCGGTCAGACCGGCGGCCAACTGGCGGTCTGACCGCCATTGTGAAATCGGTCTGACAGGTCCTGACCAGAACCAGTGCAGATAGCCCGAAACCAAAACGAAAATCGGTCTAACTTTTGATTTACCCGATGAAACTTGACCAAATTTGGAACACACCTCCCTAAGGATATCTGGAACCTATTCCAAACAACAATCCTCTAGATCCACGTTAAACTTTTGACCTTTTTAAGTTTTACCAAGGGAGGGTTCATGTCGGGACCGGATTTCTGAATCCGAACCCTCTGTGTATTTCTGCACCAGTCCCAGATCAGTAGCAAGTGCACACAGTGAAAATATTGTTGATAACCAGTTCGAATCACGAAATAACATTAATAAATAACTAAGTACCGGCCTTATGGCCACTTATTACAAAAGAGGTCAAAATACCTTAAGTCTTACAGCAGCGGAAACAACAAAAAGAGTAAACTTCAAGTGGTGACCCATCAAATTGCCCACCGGCATTCGACTGGGGAAACGCAGCCTAGTACTCCGGGAAGCCTTCGTCGAAGCCACAGGCGAAGTAGTCGTAGTCGTTCTCGGCATCTTCGAATACTTCTGAGATTTGTTGAGCGTAGCATGTGAGTACATAAAGTACTCCGCGAGACTTGGGAAATGATGCATATGCATAACTTTATCAATTGGGCATATATGATTCATTTGCACAAAGCAGCATTTTAAGTTTAAATATCTTTTAGAAAGCTCATTTGATAAAAGATTATTAAAAAGATAAAGTAAATTAAATTAAACTCTAATGTAGGTTCCAACTACCATACATTAGTAAAAAGGCTCTAACCGCCAGGTTTTCAAGAATTGAGCTCTAGCTGCTCAACTGGCTCTAACTGCCAGAACCACAATCTAAGAGTTCCAACTACTCCCAGATTCCCGAAATAAATCTTTTAAAACCAAAACTGAAATCTACCATGTTTATACGCACCTTGCCTGCCCTTGACCGTGGGCACGGCTATTCGAATAGTTTTTAACACTCTGCAGAGGTTGTACAGCTTGACCCACACGAGACAATCAACTTATATTGTCCACTTACACACTGCCGAAGGTGTGCGACTAAACGATTGTCACATGACTTTTACAATACTTTATCCTAACACTAGTCCGCCCGATGAGCTTAACCCCAAGTCATGGACGTCATTTACCATCGACCCGGAGCTCACCGTTGTGAGGGATAACCTGCCTGGACTTGGACGTCTTTTACCAACGTCCGGCGCAAGCCCTGACAGACATAGCCGTCAATTACCATCGTCTGCACTACCAGGTAAAACCTACCATCTACAGCCTGCGGGCGTAATGTTAGAACATGGTAAATTATTCAGCCAGGTCCTTCCCATTTAGGACATGTGGTTGTACGGTAATGCTTGGTTTGAATAAATACAAGAGTCGGTCCTTAATCGACCAGGGTGAGACAAACCAGACTCATGCCACTCACCCTAGTCTAAAATAGTTTCCACCATTTTTATTTTGTTTCCAAATATTGAGATTACCTAATGTCAAATATTTTTCAAAACTTAAAGCATAACAAATAGTAAATGTTTTTCTCCCCCAAAGGTTGAACAGGAACAAAGCACGTCTAAGCAATTCTACCATATCAAACTATTCTGCAACATTGTATTCAATATTATAGACTTTCCTACACTAGGGTTACAAAGATGTAGGATATCACATATCAAGGATGATAATAGCAAACTTTAGGTTTTTAACTAACAACCTACAGTTTAACTTATCATTTAAATAAATTAGCAATGCATAATAATTTTTAAAACTGAAAACATATTTTACAAGTCATAGGTTCAAAGTGGTCAAAGGAGACTCGCCTTCAACATAGGTTGTGGTTGCCGCGTCCGGTTGGTCCAAGTTCGTGTCGACGGCGTCAGATTCTATAAACGCGAAACGATACAAATAAATAACAGAAAAACAAATAAATTATAAAAATTACAAAATAAATACTGGAAGAAAGAGAATGAATTTATAAGAATTTAGGATAAAGAATCGACGAATTTGAAGTTCGTACGAAGGAGAACGGACATATGGAAGATTGATTAACACAAGAAATGAAACAAAATACAGAAATACACTATGCATAAATTACTGTTCACCAAAAATAGAAAATGGAGGAAAATCTTGGCCGCTGGGGTTCAAACATGGGACCTCACGCAACAGAAAAGTACAACCCGCCTCCTCTAACCAAATGACCACATGTGCTCTTGTGATAAATAAACAAGGAAAAACTATATGAAGCAAAGCACTCACGTTCTTCAACCACCAGAGAAACGAACGGAGCAGAAGCTCAAGGTCATGACAATGGCGCTAGTGAGGGAGGCGGCAAGGTGGCTAGCCAAACCTAAAAATGGGAGCCCAAGGGGTCACTCTACCCCTAGGAGGCAGCGGCTCGGCCGGGGAACTATGGCAGCAGCGACGCGATAAGGAACGGCGGTGGCGACATGGCTGTGCACGGCGGCGGCGGCACTCGACGTGAATTTGAACAAACGGAGGTATGCACAAGGTAGAGTGGATGATGGAGATCATGCAGTAGCGAAGAATCGGATTTTAGCTCACTGGAGGCGACGAATTCGACGATTTGGGTGAAACGACCGTCGTTCGAAAAAATTGAAATTTGATGCCGTCGGTGCTCCGAAAGTTATGAGACTTGGAGGGGATGCAAAAGGGTCAAAGAAGATCTATCATGCTAATTTATAGCTTCTTTCGTAAAACGAATCGCCGGAACAAGAGGAATCACAGGGGATGGTTTTAGCTCGTTTACGGAAACCGAAAGAAACGCCAAATTGATTGATGAGCTGTGGTTTAAGGGGATTTGAATGCATGAGGATAATGGCGCGGTGATTACGAGGTCGCAACGGTTCAAATGGAATTGAATTTGGTGAAACGGGCGAGGAGAACAGAAAAGAAACGTAAAAACGGATGTTTCGGACGGAGCACAGGGCTCTTCGGCTGGAGCTAGAAGAAAGGGATTAAGGTGGGAATAAAAGGAAGGAGTGAGGGCTTTAGTCAAAGAAAGCCAAATGGCCAGTTGGTAGCTTGTGCAATGGAACTTCACGTTAAGTGAGTCACGCTCGGGAGGAATGGGAAAATGGGTGACCGACAGGAAATCAGATTTTTGATTTTTATTAATATTTTTTTTAGAAAAAGAAAGAAGAACAAAATAAATATTTAAATAAATAAATAGATAGGGTCAAGAGATTAGAACAGATATTTTTCTGGAGATTTGAATTTGAATTTTTTGAATTTAGATTGGACAATGAAGTTTGGAATTTGAGATTTCTTCCAGTAACACACAAGAAATACAAATAAGATCCAAATAAATTTTAGATAATTTTAAATAATTAATTTGAAATTAAATTTGAGAGAAAGCGAAATTTGGGATGTTACAGTTCAAAATCGAGCAAAACGAAAAACTTGATCCAAATCTTGCTCGTGGGGGATTTATGATCTAGGTGATCCTAGGAGTATTCACATACATCATAGCAAGGTAATAGAGGTCAAGGGACCAACAAAAAACAACCGGATCAAGGAAGCACCAAAAATCATCAAAAGAGAAGGAAGAACACAAGAACCCTCATCTTTGAATAATCATCCATAGATTGATTCATGATGTTGCAGGTTACAGCCACGCCCTCAAGGAGGACAAGAGCTCAATCCATGAGCACACCCCCAAATCATCTCTCTAGGACCTAGCATCTTCTCTCCTCTCTAAACCCTAAAATAAACTAGGGTTTTGCAAATGAGGTGCTTAGGGGCTGTTTGGCCACCACCCCCTCTATTAATAGGAGACCTAGGTTCTAGAAGAGTTCACCTAATGAGCTCCCGTTAAAGCCCAATACAAACGGGACACAAACACACGTATTACAGTCGAAGCAATCGCCTGCTTCGCCACGTGTAGGTTGATCAGCGACTCTCATCATGTCGGCAAGTCTCTCCCGTCCGAATCCCATCGGAACCTCCAAAACACTTGCACCGACCCCCGCGCCGCTTGATCCAACCAGCTGCAACAAACTGCTCGTTCTAACCATCTTGTCCTTTCTGCGCCATGCTTGTGTCACACGACTTCACCCGGTATCCATGATCGTTCTGGACCTCAGCTCTCCAAGCTTAGTCCCGATCCTCCTCGCCGTTGATCGTCGTTGACCTGCAAGGCACCTGCACAGCAATAGACCAAGAAAATCGTCTCCAGGAATAAGTTCTTCACAACTTGACCCACGTTAGCTCAAAACATGCAATATGCAATATTAAAACATTGAAACTCATGCACTAGACTTAACCAAAACACAACGCCGCCAAGATGACCAACGAACAAGTGAAAACCTGTCTGACCTCCATACCTGGCCGGTCTGACCGCCCTTAAATCGGTCGGACCGCTTTGTCTTAGCCGGCCAGACAGCCCGAAAAGACTTAACCAAAATTTTATCCTGGAAATCCGAGAACTCTCTGGAAGACTTAACCAAAATTTTATCCTGGAAATTCGAGAACTCTCTGGAATTTTCAAATGAATATAACTTTTGACTGGAAGCTCCAAAAAATATGAGACCACATGCAGAAGACTCCCCTCTCTTGCTTACATACTCTATTTTTGGCATAGCTCCAAATTCAATCAAAAGATCCGCGGGTCGGACCGCCAAGATAGAGCCGGCCCGATCACGGCATTTTCGCTCGACGGTCCGACCAGCCGATCTTGCCGGTCGATCGCCACACGGCCGGTCTGACCGCCACTACCGCCGGTCTGACCGCCTGAGGTCTGAACAACATTGGAGCTTTTTCGAAAACGCGAGATTCGGCAAACCAACAACGTCATTGCCAATTGACTCATCATGCTAAGATCATGTACATATCCCCACGATATCCACACAAACTCCTCCCTATACACATATTTTTTGAGATGGATGGTCAAGTGCTATTCGTTATTAAAAAATACCGTGCCTCCGAGCTTCTATTGCGAAGCATGATTTCCTGTGATGGCGGAACCATGACTTCATTACGCCTCTGGTTGCGGAGGCTTGGAGGCCATTACTACCTAAGTTGGGAGGAAAGGTTTTGCTCCGAGCTTACCTGAGATTTGCATTGGTAAATATCCAACGTTCTTAGTTGAACCCAGACCAGGCTACCATGAGACTAGATCCACCCATACAAAATTCTTTACTCGATGGGCTTGTCTGTCGGTTACTCATCGATTGTATTCAGGGTGAATTGGTGACCTGAATGGATCCAACGTGTGCAAGCAAGTGCCTGCGAAAAGATGGGGGAGCTGGAGGGGGAACAACGCAATGTGATGCAAGGTGCGGTGGTTCTTCCACGGGAGATGAGATGTTAACTCCGGGCCGGTGTCATCCATGGCCCCATACATGGAAGAACTTAGATGCGTTGGAGAGCGACACGGCTGTGGACAAAATTGGACTACTGGGGGAACATGCTGCCTTGTTTTCAGGGCCATTGGAATGCCGGGCTCCCCATAGGCTCTCCGATGGATGTGACAAACAGACACCATGATGATGGTTGTTTAGCTCTAATTGTGCACTAATAAGTGTATTTTTCACCCATTTATTTCGTTGCCTCCTTTCTTTAATATCGCGAGCATGGCTACCGAATGAAACCAGCCAAAGCACAGTACCTTAAGAAATAGTGTTGTATTTCAACTCTAATACTTATACATGACTGAAGATATAATTGTATTTTTCGTACTACTTTAATAGCTCATATATATACATCTGATTAATTTATATTGTTATAATCTAGATCCACTATAATCACAGTATAGATCTTTCTCTTTCCTCCTGATTAATGTGGTAATTTCTAGCATTTGAGAGTAAACTTGATGTCTTCTTTTTTCATCTGTGCTAATAATATAGATCTTTGAGGTACACTGGTTGGTGAGTGGACTTGCTTCAGAAAACTTTCTTGTGTTCAGAAAACATAAGATGAGCAGTACACAGGTTTCTTTAATTTCCTTTTCTTTTCCCTGTCAGTAATGTCAGAAAGAAGAGGATTAGTGGGAAAGCGCACACTTCGATCGATAAATCATAAGACAAATCTCGCTCAGCGAGATATCATGAATCAAAATGAATCTGAACAGATTCCTGCTCATATTATTCTTAGGCTTTTCTTCTGAAAAGTTGGTTAAGCTTCTACAGCACTTGCCATCTTAAAAAAAGGAATCTTCTAAAGGATTTGATGCACTACGAAAAGGAGCCAAAGCTCACATGCAAATAACCTGAACTTTAATGGACCTTTGGTCATGCTAATACTCCGTAGAAGTGAACTGCACAAGTTGAAACTGTGAGGAACTATAAACACACAGATAGCTTACAACTTGAAGCTAGCACTAGCAGTACTGTCATGGACTGTAAAACTTTGCTTTATCACCAGTGAAAATGGCAATTCTGCAGACAGATAAAGTTGCGCCCATTTCCAACTCCAATCAGCAAGCTGCTTTGTCTGATTAACCGATATCAAATGCATAACAGTTTTTCTTGGACAATTCCAATCATCTCCTGACACTGGCATGCAGCTGTAGATACTTGGGCAGTAGTAGTAGGTATATCGTTCCAATATAATGTACAGAATCATTCTCTATGGGCACCAGTGTCCCCCATTCTAATCATGAAGGGACCTAACTAGTAACTACATAACAGGAGGCCTACTTGCTCGCCCATTTGATGCATGGCTCGTCATGACTCAACGCTGCGGCTGATAACTCCGGTGCCCCCATAGAGATATCAGAAGGAACAGGAGATGGAATGGACCAGAAAGCTGCTGAAATGTGACCAGAGATGAAATGTACTTTTCGTACTGTTCATGTTGATCGAATCAATTGTACCAGAGGCTCGGAACCTTAGCCACAATCATACAGGAGATTTCTGCTTTACTATAGGTACTATGATCTAAGTATCTAACTTGGAATGCAATAATGTCGCGGGAATTCTACAGAAAACGGTAAAAATCCTTGTAGGATTTCTACAGAATTTACGTGTTCCAAACGGTAAATCCGCTATATTTTACTCCGGGTAGAAACTTGAACTCTGACGACCTTAGCTGAATACTAAGTTACATATAAGCTCCCTTACAAAAATAGTCACTCCATATACGTTCTCGTCCAAATTAGTAGGCGTACCATACAAGGACTAAGAACAAGAGGCGGTGAAGGTGAATGTACTAACACAGAAGCCAAATCAGGTCAACTTCTTTCCATCTTTATCGAAATGAAGCTAATGGGGGCAACAGCAGCAAAATAAGTAAGCAAATATTCCAACCACCTTCGAAGCCAGGTGAGGAGAATGCTCTAGAACAGCGGTGGAAGATCAATTTGTTTAATCCCGATATGGACGTCATCTATTGACTGAGAACAACGTTTCCCGTGTGATAAGAAAATATAATCTTCAAGTTCCTGACCAATTCCTCAGCTCCATTTGTTGCACTGGATTTTTTTTTTTTATAGATCTTATTGCCGCCTAGCCAGCTCTATCCATTTTTTCCACATCTTATGCTAACGATAAGAATATCTAATGATTGGTTATGAGCAGAAATTATTCTCAGGAGATTGTATTATGGGGCTTATATTAAACAAAACAAGTCAAATTTTCTCAAGATGAAGATCTGCTACACAAAATCAAATACATTAATTAATCAATTTAGAGTATAGGACTGAACAAATAATAGACATAACAGGCTGTAAATAATTACGAAAATCTCTGCATTATACCCTATAATTCAGCAGGAAGCAAAGCAACAAATTAATTGATATCATAAAGATATAAAAGTACTTGAACTTAGTTGGATCTCACTTTCTTTCCCCTGGAAAAGAAGTATATGGAACATGTACTACACGTCTACACCTACTAGGTACTAGCTGCGATCAGCTACCAGCTGAGGATCTGCGTCGAATGCAACCGAAAAATGCTCTGATCGAGTTATCGATCGTTAGTTAATGTTCGGTAGCATGGCAAATTAAGCTTTGTTTAGCGACAAAAGATCAAGTACATGGCTTGCACTAATGTAATACACGCTGCAATTGTCCTACATAGCCACCCGTAACCTGGCTTCTCTGATACCCCATTTCAAGGCTGGCCTCTGATCTTTTTGATGGCACAGTGCTCTCAATGTGACCTGATGATCATCAGCCACCTAAAAATACCGATCGCCTCGTCATCGTCATTGCCTTTTTAATCACTCCAAATGTACGACAAAAAGTGTAAGTTTCTTAATTATTATTAGTACCTGATCAAATCCTTCATCGTGTTCATACATTCTGAGACTCATGGGTGGCATATACAGGAGTGCTTCGTGATGCAAGTACTTTTTTTGTGTGGTAGATTTGTGGACGTGGTTTAATTATCGCTTGTGTACGCATCGGTTGGCTGTGATTACGAATCAATGTATTTAATGAAAGAAAGAAATTTGACAAGTTTGAGCTCCAAACTAGTATAAATCCTCGAGATCAGAATGATTATTTTGGACTTCCAATTCAGCAGACTGGATGATGCGAGGTTGAGTGCTCACCCTGCATATATTTAATTTCTTCGCAGAAAAATGGAGGTCTTCTCAGTTCCACAAAAAAAAAATTATGAAGATTTAAATGACATATGGATCTCGCAAAAAAAAATTGACACCGATTGTGGAATATCTAAGGCATACATCACCTGATCACCACTTCCATAATCCTACAAGGAACATTCGTTGAGCTTGAGTACCACTGGCTAAACGCCATCAACTATCACTTAACCACCCGATTTCCCCCTTGAAAAATAATCTTATGCCTGCCAATCGCATGTGCTAGTGTACTAACCTGATTTGCCCGCTCTTGGTTAGCGAGATAAAGATTTCATTGGGATGGAATGATCGGCCGGATCATTCCTTCGCTGCCACTAACAAATCGTATTCTGCTTTTGTAATTTCCAGCCGACCACGCCGTGTGCTGACGACGCCGGCACGGCGCCAGAGCCGCCCCCACGCGCGCCCGCCTCCTCATTCTCGCCACCCGAGCATCCGCTATATTTTGACTTGCTATCATCCATATATTCGAGCAGAGCAGGGCTTAGTTAAACACCAGGATTTTTTTAAAAAATCTTACTATCATAACCCGATTAGCACGACCGAACTGATAATGAGCACGGATTTGGAATGGCGCTATATTTGTTTGGCCCATCGTGAGGATTTATTAATCAGGCCTAGTTTTTTTTAAAAAAACGAACGAAGACTTGCCTACTATATTAATAGAGAATATAGATGGCAATCGGACGTGGCGGGTACGTGGAGTGCTCGCCTATACTCATACATGTGATCCCGAATTCACCCCACGGGCATACCCGCGAAGGACGACAGACGAAAAACCTCGTCCATGCTCGTCGCCCGTGGGTACCCGTCGCCCGCGAGCATGCCCGTTTACCCGCGAATAATACATCACCGCTTGTGGATACCCGTCGCCCGCGGACATGCTCGTTACCCGCGAGCAATGCATACATCAAGTTCATCATAATTTACACATCAATGGTGCATCACACGTTCAACAACTAATAAAGTTCATCACAATCCACATATCATGTTCGACAAGACAACTAATCAAATTCAACAAATAAAATAAAAATACAAACTGACATAGTTCATTACACATGCGGGTAGGTTACGGGTAATCAGGCGAAGCGGGTACGGGTGGAGCTTACCGATGCCCACGCATGTTTACCCGATGGGCAAGGAATCGTGCCCGTTTTCATACATGTGGGCAAAGAAAGATGCCCGTACCCACCTCCATTAGGGTATTCGCCCGCGGGCACGCGGGTAATCGGGCACAATTACCATCCCTAATAGAGAAGGAAGACAAAGTCCCAAAAAAAAAAACCAGCCAGAAGAACAACTGAAGAATCTAGACCCGCCATTATGAGTTAATGGAGTGTTTTGGTGATTAATGACAAATCTAATTGTGAGACTAACAATTCTATCTCTATATCTAGTGTGTAGTCTTATTTGGATATAAAGGTGAAATTCAACGAGGTATGCATTCGACTTGTACTCTTATATATTGTTGCATTCCTCGGATCCAAAATATAGGTTGAACTCTACCAGAAGTTAAACTTGAATATGTGCATATGTTTCTATTTACACATTTGTGTATGCACACATTTAGGGGGAGCTCATTCTATATTTTGTGATTTCACTAGTATTGATCCATATTCCCTTTACCACATATATTTGAGATCTTTACTTTGAAACATATCCGGTTGAGTATACAAAACTTGTGTAGTCTTTGTATACTTATGTTTTGAGTATATAGAACTTGTGTAGTTCATGTATACTCATGTTTCGAATATATAAAACTGTGTAGTTTTTGTATATTCATGTTGTGAGTATATAGAACTTGTGTAGTTCTCGTATACTCATGTTTTGAGTATGTAGAACTTGTGTAGTTCTTGCATACTCATGGTGTGAGTACATATATGACTTGTGTAGTTTATATATACTCATATCGTGTTACCATTATCTAAATTCATTTATGTGAGATTGAAATGGTTATCATCAATTACCAAAGAGAGAAAGATTGAAGTATCTTGTCCCACCATTATGTGTTAATGGTATGATGTGGTAATTAATGATAATCATAGTGTGGAACTAACATTTTCCATGAGTTGGATCTATAGGTTATGTTCCAGGATGATGAAGACTTAGGATAATCATGAGTTGATCATCAAGTCAAGATTCAAGTAAGGAATGCATCATGTGTTGATGCATATGAAGAGCTTGAAGGAATGGGAATCATCGTGTGTCGATGATGTTCAAAGAGAAGACCCATCATGTGTTGATGGAGGTCAAGTGAAGGAATGCATCATGTGTTGATGCATGTCAAGACTTGGGATGAAGAAATCATCATGTGTTGATGATTGTCAAAGTCAAGGACCCGGACTTGAAGTGTTGATGTGCGTCATCAAGCTTCAAGAAGATGCAAGGCAAAGGTATGACTAGCTAGGGCTAAGGATGTGTTACTAGTCTTTTACCGGTCTTGGTGTTTGGTTGGTAGACCGGATTGCTAGTATAGGATTGCCGTACTATTAAAAGGGGTCTTGACTAGTACCATGAGTTAGTAATGTGTTGATAGCTCATTATGTTTGCTCTAGCTCATCTATGCATGGAGCTATTATTTGCGAATGTGTTTTGCAAATGAATGATACTCATGCATTTAATCTTTGTAGCATGGGACTATAGTTTGCAAATGTGTTTTGCAAATGGTTGAAATCCATGCACCTTAGCCTTGTGGTATGATGCTGTTATTTGCGAATGTGTTTTGTAAATAGTTGAAGCTCATGTTTGATTTCTTGTAGCATGTGACTTAAGTTTGCAAATATATTTTGCAAATGGTGTAAGTCCATGTGCCTTATACCTTGTGATGAGTATTCTAAAGGTTGACAAATGTTTTTTGTAACCTGTTGAGAATATCATCTTGAAAACTTGTTGATGTTGCACTCAAATGGTCGAATGTGTTTTGCCATTTGAGCGAAAGCAAATGTGTTTTGCTTCTGTGGCCTGGCGGTCAGACCGCCAGGGTCCACCGGTCTGACCGGTGGCAAATCGGTCCGACCTCCATGTGTTGGGCGGTCCGACCGATTTTCCTTTGAAAAGATTCTCTGTGCGGTAGTTCCGCCTTTGATAAATGGAACTACCGGTTTGCGGAAGTACCGGTGCGTTTGCGGTATGTTTATTCCAGAGAAGCACCATTTTGGTGCGGGGCGATTTTCCTCGGTGGTCGGACCGGCCACCTTGGCGGTCTGACCGATTTAGCGGTAGTCAGACCGGCCATTAGTTGGCCGTCCGACCGGCCAAAGGCCCAACGGCTAGTTTTATAGCCGTTGGGGCATGGGCGGTCCGACCGGCCATTAGTTGGCAGTCAGACCGGCTCTGTGCAGATTCGAGGGAATCTTCCCCAACGGCTAGTTTTTGAGTGTGTGCTGTAAATACTCACCTTGGCTGGTTGGGGATGGTTGCTGAGTTTATTGTGAACCTCTAGTGAGCCTCTTGAGCTAAAAGCAAGCCTCTCATCCTCTTATGTGCATGTGTTGCACTTAGTGAGATTTGAGAGAAAATCCTAAGTGCATGTGTTGCCTTAGGTAGTGGATTGTGTATCCACTTGAGCGTTGACACTTGATTAGTTCAAGTGAAAGTTGAGATTTATTTCTTTTGGTGTTTGCCGACACCTAGACAGCGTGGAGGCATCGTGCCCGGTGATCTTCTCAAAGAAACTTGTGAAAAGGCCCGGTGTGGTTGTGAGTGGTTTGGTGTTTGCCATCTCCGGAGTTGAGGGAGAGCAATCATAGTGGAGTGAGGTGTTGGTTCGCGTTGGAACCGGTCCAAGTGGTTGGACTTACCTCGGAGGTGTTGGCTTAATTAGTGGAGCCGGTCTAATTTGTTTGGGCTTACCTCAATGTGGATTAGGGGAGACCGGCAAGTCTCCGAACACCACGGTAAAACATAATTGTGTTCATCTTGGTTTGCTTGTGCTTTACTTTGAGCAATTTACATTACATGCTTTAATTGCTTATATATATTTGTATGATTGCTCTCATTGCATTGTGTTCATATTGTTGGTGCACTTAGGGAAGCCTAGTTGATTTAGGCTTTAATTGTGCAAAACCAATTTGTTACCAGCTTTCGCATTATATATTGGTTTTAGCCCGAAAGAATTTTTAAAACCGCCTATTCACCCCCTCTAGTCGGCCACCTCGATCTTACAAGACCAGCGACTACTCACTAGGTAATAGAGCGCTAGCCTTTTGGCTACTCCTCCAAATAAGTCTTCATCAATAGACCTTGTACGTCGAAAGTCCATAGGACTAATCTCAACGATTAAGATTGGTACAGTCTTCTTCAAATGCTTCTCATGAAGCCAAGTTGAGCAAATCACCAGTGGGACCAAACATGCAACTATCAACAAAGCAGGCAAACAAATATATGTCTTCAATAATTCATAACTCCTAGCAAAGTCTGAATCTGTACAACTGGCCTCCTGAAACAAATGTTCAATCATCAAACGACATAAACAAAGACATCACATGTGGTGATTGATAGATAGCGAAGAATTCATATTATGGATATTTGATATGCTTCACTTGGAACATAAAACTCAGCAAACAATGCTTGTTGAAAGAGCAACTTGCACACATGGCCATCACACGTATCAAATTGACGACTTCAAAGTTTACTGAAATACATGATATGATCAAAACTGCTCCCAGATGATGAGCTATGCCAACTAGACCAAAATGAACTCCTTGCACTTAAATCCTTCATCTCGAACTAGAATTGGACCAAAACCTTCACTTTCAAACAACAAAATCCCGATGAGTATCATGCTAGCTACCATCAGGGTATCATCAAATTCCTAAGAAGTAATGTTACCAAAGTCTTCATAACGATCAACTTAAAAGTGATCCAAATTGCAACATATCCAAATGGTGAACAAAACACCAAATTCAATTGTACCCACAACTGACATGATTTTTTCTTCAAAACCTCAAAATCTAGATACCTACAAGGCTCCACCTTGGACCCCACATGTGCAGATCTTGTCATAATAACCCGTAGAAGACGATGGATCGTCGAATAAATCGCAGTGATTGCTGACGGGGCGAGCCGTTAGTAGAGAAGTCACCGAAACATGGGTCGGCGTTGAGACAGAGTCAAGGTGTGGAACAGAGTCAAGGCGAGTCAAAATCGCCAAGTTGAGGCTACTGAAAGTTGCCGAGTATGATTCTTTGTGTGTACCTAGCAATGGCTTGTGAAATCCTTGGTACACTTATGCGTACGTGAAGCAAAAAAACTTTAGAAGCTTTCTGGTAGCTTTATTTGTGTGCACTATGTAAAATTTGCCAGAAAGGTCACGAAAGTATCTCTTGTGACTTTCCTTGCTGCACTGCTTTGCCCTTCACTTTTGATTCTCCTGACGCTAGCTCGGGCTTTTGATGCAGTCGATCGGCTGGTCGACTGCGGGGGTGTCTGGGACGACTCCAGCTTTTCAAAAAAACTTGAATACGTTTCAAATGGGTTTTTTATATCGAATTTTTCAGAAGTCGGAAAACGCGTTATACGTGATAAAGCTAAAAGTCAAAATCCATCGCAGTGTAGCTTCCCAGCTTCCCACCACCACCCTTCTGAATTTACCCCAAATTTGGGTGGTATTTACCCACGTTTTGCCACTGAAAAAACCCTCTATGCGCCACTCCTCCCGCCCCCAACCCTAACCCTAGTCTCGCTCTGCCCACGTGCACCTCCTCCTCCCGCGTCAACGCGACCACGCCACCCTCCCCCCTCCCCCGACGCACCACTGCGCTCCCCTCCTCCTCTCCCGATGCGTCGCCGCCCTCTCCCTCCTCCTCCCTCGACAAGCCGCCACCCTCCCACTCCTCCTCCTCCCCCGACGCGCCGCCGCCCTCTCCCTACGCCTCCCCATTGTCCTGCCCTGACCCGACGCTGCCTCGTCCTCCCGCGCCGCCGCCTACTCCCTGATTCGCTGCCATTCTCCCCCGAATGTGTTGTCGTCCTCTCGTCCTCCCCCCCCCCCGCCGCCGCCTCCCCCGTCCACCTCCCGAGCCACCACCGCCCCCTTCTCCTCCCCCAGGCCGTGGCCTCCGGCCGTGTCGGCCTCCCCCTAGCCGCCGCTCTCCTCCTCCTCCCGACCTGGCGTCGTCGTCGTCCTCCACCGCTATCGGCGACTAGAACCCTAGTCCGAACCCTTTTTATTTTACCTTTTCTTTTTTCTTTTGTAAATTAATTGTTCTTTTTATAACTGGTTTTTATAATTATTATTGATTGTAATTAGTTATGTAATAATTGTGTATAATAATAATTATTTATTGTACTTATTTATGTAATAATTGTAGTTAATTCTGTTATTTTTTGTTAATTGCGGTCTATTGCGTTAATTGACGTTAAATGTGATCAATTGCGTTAATTGCGGTAATTGTTGTTAATTGCGTTAATCATCGTTAATTGCGGTAGTCATCGTTAATTATATTCAAGGTAGATGTCGTTAATTACGGTAATTGGAGCATTAATTGTCATAAATTGCGGTAGTTGCCGTCAATTGTATTAGTTTGTCGTTAATTATCATTAATTATTGTTAGTTTTTGTTAAATGACTTCAATTGTGCTAATTGTTGTTAAACAAAATCAAACAAACCATTACTTGCCTCATGAGCATTTCAGATATTTCTCATTTCAGAAGCTGCAGCCAACCTACTTAAAAGTTAGACATCCAAACATCAAACCTCTTCAGCTCAACCGTTTAGCCCAAGAGCCATTCATCCTTGCAGGCCAGCCGAAAACCACTTTTTCAGAAAAGTTGTATCCATGCCAATCAGGACATACTTTTCACGATGTGCGACTTCTTAACTGCAAATTGATCTAGCAACCATACAATTTCAGACAGGAACACGGACGTCCAAGGTTGTTAGAATCGCGATCCTAAATCGGATCAGAGGTTTTTCAGCAGGACTGAGAATCTTAGGATAGATGTAGAATCTAAGATCCTATCTAATTTTACCAAAGAAATGTTTTAAAAATCTATCTTGTATTTTAAAACATCTACAATTTTAAAACTGTACTTTTACAACTTCTGTTTACCAAAATGTAGTGCAAAGGACATATCATTCGTTATTTATGAAAATTATAATGAACATAAAGAAATAAAAAGTAAAAAATACAATGAAATTAAAGAGACATATACAAATAATTATTTACAATAAATCATAAGAATAAGTAGAATCGGGTAGGATTGTATGAAAATTTTGATCACAATCCTATATTTCTTTGTTAGAATCGTAATAATATTTAGATTCTACCAAATTAAGACTTTACTATCGGATCAGATCGGTCCAGTCAATCTAAGTCGTAGAAACATATCACTAGAATTGAGATTCTGACAGCTTTGCAGAAGTCTTCTTCCGCTTCTTATTCGATTTCGAACAGTGGACCGGACCTGATGCGTCCTTGGACACGGATTCAAGCACAACACACGATGAGATAACAATTAGAGATAGAAGCAACATGGAAAACGACAACGTCTCATCGAGGTTGTTGATGAAAATTTAGGCAGCTGTGATTTCTTCTGAAGACAGTCCAAGCGATTGGGGTTTCGCGTGACGTCGAGCGATTGCTTCCCTGGGAGTAGAGGTTGCTCTTCCCGGCAGCTGCCTGGATCTTCAACTGGAAGCTTAGATACCACTTTTATAAAATGCGCGATAAGTAGTAGAAAAAAGACATAAATTTTATGTGAAAAACCCTTATGAGAAAAAACACAAACGCACGAAGGCGGAATTCAATATATGGGAAGAAATTACAAGCACGGGGAGCTTTGGCGTATCTCAACCGTGCGACTACAGGAGTACATATATATGCTAGATAATAAGAGTCCCTAACGGAGAATGAAACTGAGTCAAAGTCAGTTGCGTCACTCAATGCCATGTCTAATGCCAGTCGGTGAGTGTGACACGTCTAGCACAGAAACGATAACAAATTTGTATCATACTTTAACACGCTGGCCTGCAGACTCTGTCCATCTAACTTTGCATCGGCTGCTCGTGATTGTATCGCCACGAAACACCTTATAGTTTTATGCACCATTTTGAGAAAACAAAATTTTTTTGGGGGGGGGCTTTAAGCACCATCATGAAGTATGCGGGTTGCGAAGTTAAGACCAATTTGACTAGGGTTGTTCTTCAGGCTTAGTTTGATCGTATGGTTGTTTTTGGTTGCATATATTGAGTGATATTAGGCTATTTGCCTTGTGTAAAAGTCGAGGATTATTTGCACAAAACAAATGAAGAATTCAACATGTAATTGAGTAACATCCTCAACAGTTTTGCTCCATAAAAAATGATTCAAAAACTAGCAACCTTATTTTGTTGTTTTTAACTTATAACTAGCCCCACTATTTTTTTTAAAAAAATCTTTCAACATAATGTAGAACATCTGGATTACTAAGAGCATGTACAATGGAGCGACATCAGTTGTCTGTAAGCCTTGACATGTAGGACACATGATGATGTAGCGGAGAAAGGGAAAGCATAGAGAATTGTGCCATCTCTCATGCATTAGTCGACTGTAATATGAAAAATAAGACACATTGTACATAGAGTAATTGTTTATTAAGACATGTAAAAAGACAACACATTGTAGAAATTATCTTTAGTGCTATATATAAATAACATGGAGAGATACTATAGACAACACATTGTAGAAGTCGATCTTATGAATGAATGCCAAGGGCTCTCCTAGAGCGAAACCACACAGAAAAGGACACGGAATTTTATACAGGTTCAGACCTTCTCCTGAAATAATAATAACCCTACTGTCGTGTTGTTGTATTGATTGTATTTACAACAGGGAGGAAGTCACCAAAACTAGGGATTGATGACTTCTATCTCTCGTTGTGCTTATCAAATCTCCTCTTTGTTCCTTTTCATGTGTCCACCGACTTTACTCCTTATATAGTGCATGAAGGGGTAGCAGTTGTCCACGTCAAGAGGCACCTTAACGTTTGATGCAATGCGCACCTTTGAATGGCGGTGATTGTCAGAGACACATCTCTCCACGTCGCCTTGTAGTTATGTCAAAGACAGGTTTAATACATGTAGTTATCTTAGATAATAACGACATATATTAACTACTGCGTGTATTAAGCACAATGTACAAATGTTCTTAGTCAATCGAGCTCACATGTCTATGGTTGTTATCGACTATAGGGTGGTCGTAAATGACCTAGTCATAGTAAACCTTATAACCATGATGTGATAATAGTAGGACTTACAATCAATAGATGGTCGTAGAAGAATTTACGACCATGAAGTGATTGTAGTAGGACTACTACCATACAGGGTGGTCGTAGATAGGGCTAAAAATAGCTTGAGGCTCACGAGCCAGATCAGCTCGAACTAGGCTCGAGCCGGCTCGACTCAGGCTCGTAAAATTTCAAGCCAAACCAAGCCAAGCTTTTTTGGCTTGCTAGACTTTCGTGCTGAGCTCGAGCCAACTCACGAGCCAAACGAGCCAGGCAGCCAACCCACACACGCGGCTGCGTCCCCAGCAACCCAACACTTAGGGCCAACACAAATTTCCCATCACATGTCCCCAATCCCTACCCCATCATCCTCCTCCCCTTCCCATTTCTTCTCCCGCCAGCTCTCCTTCTACCTCCTCACTAGTGACCTCTCCGCCGATGACTTATCCCCGTGCTCCCTCCCTGAGACCGCCTCTGATGGCCATCGCTGCCGCAGGCGACGCTCAAAGCGCAAACGGTCCTCCACGCCGTCGCCCGTCGCCGGATTCAAGGTTGAAGCAGGAGGAAGCTTCCCCCAGTGGATCTTCATGGCGCCTCTTCCCTTCTCCGTGTTGGTCTGGAGTAGTATGGATGGGGGAGGAGGTGCGGTGGCATGGTGGTCTGGTATGAATCCATGGAGGTCGAGGCGCCATGAAGATCCAGTGTGAGGGTGCATCGGCGACGATGGTGTGCTGCGCCGACGAGGCGGCGCTATGCATGTGCGCGCGTTGAGACGTCAAGATCCACGACGCCAACAAGCTCACCGACAAGCACCAGAGTCCAGAGGCTCCCGCTCAACACGCTCGACACCAAGCTTTGGGCGGCGGGCACATGGTACTGCTGTATTGGAAGGCCACCGGCGGCGACAAGCATGTGGCGCATGCAGGGAGGACGGCCAAGATCAAGAAGGCATTGTTGGATGTTGATGAGTTGTTCTTCTTGCAAGATCAAAATGCTCATGATGTTGATGCTCCATTAATCGCAGCTGGATGACTGGGCTGGGTGTTGTGCCGGCTATACAACAAGAAGAACGAGTGGGAGAAGATGCAGCAGGAGAAGTCGTAGTTGTCGGGGGAGACGCGGAATGCTCATGATGTTCCTGGCTCGCGAGCTAGAGCGAGCCGACTCGAGCCTTCTTCCGAGCCGAGCCGAGCCACCCTCTTGGCTCGGGATCGAAATGAGCCGAGGTGACTGTTCAAACGAGCCTGGCTCGAGCCGACTCGGCTCACCTTGTTTCCAGCCCTAGTCGTAAAACAGCTTACGACCACTAGGTGTTTATAATATCTTTTATTGTTGATATTGAGGGGTATTCTTGAAGGTTGTATAAGATATATTATCATCTATAAATATTACATATTAATAATTTAATTAATTGAGGATTATTAGATCCTCGTTAAGTGGTGTTGATCTTCTTTTTCTCTCTCGATTATTGACAGAATTTCTAAAAAATTGATTTTTTTTCTGATTTAATGATTATTATGGAATTTTCTAGACCTCCAAAACAAAAGTTGTATTTTCAATATAACCCGTTGTTTGTAAATTGTAGATGTTATAGATAAGGAGCTGTTTAAGCCATTCCCTGCCCCTATGAATGTGAGAGCCATCAGCTACATAACCCTCCTGACCCAACATAATTGTCCCAGGGGTATTCCTGTCCATGACGCGTGTATATATACTGCTCTTCTTCACCATTTCTCAAACCGTCACCGCCCGAGCTCATCAATCTCCCTTAGAGAACTAACCACCGCTCTCTCTCTCCTCCTCCTCGCTCGATCTCTTCCTTTCTTGATCCTCCAGTCTAGTCTAGCTGAGCATGGCGAAGGTGCACCCGAACGTGGCCGTGCCGTCCCTCGAGCCGGCTGAGGCGGCGGCGGAGCTGAGCACGAAGGCTGCGGCGACGGCCGATGACCAGGAGCCGGTCACATTGACGGTGTGGCGCAAGTCGCTGCTGTTCAACTGCCGGGGGTTCACGGTGTTCGACGCCAGCGGCAACCTCGTGTACCGCGTGGACAGCTACGCGTCCGACTCCCGCGCCGAGGTCGTCCTCATGGACGCCGCGGGGCTCCCCGTGCTCACCGTCCGCCGCAAGAAGCTGATCAGCCTGGTCGGGCGTGGGCGCCGCCGCCCACGGCGTTGGCGGGTACGAGGTGGAAGGGTCGTACGTGCGGCGGTGCTGCGCGGTGTACGACGAGCAGCGGCGCGCCGTGGCGGAGTTGCAGCCGAAGGAGGCGGTCGGCACGGACGTGTTCCGGCTGGTCGTGCGGCCGGGGATGGAGGTGTCGCTGGCCATGGCCGTCGTGCTGGCGCTGGACCAGATGTTCGGCAGGCCGTCCTCCTCAGGAGCTGGTCCTCGTAGCAAGTGTCTCGTTCAACTGTCTTAGGTGTTTTTCCTTTCCCTTTTTGACAGTAAACCATGCACCTTGTAAAGAGAGATAAAAGTGTAAATACTTCTAGAAAACAAACAAACAAAAAAAGGTGTCTGTCTTCTCCTTTACTGCATTTCCCCCCTCATGCAGTGTCTGAAATCTGAATCATCGCATGCCAAAAATCCCTTGGCCAGCTTTGCTCCGGCGGTTCAACATCCATAAAGGAAGAAGGAGACGCATGCTTAAACATCACATATATTTTGTCTCAAATCTCCACTAGCAGAGCTCCTGCACTGCACAAACGCATATACGAGGTCTGAACTGGCAAGACCATGACTGCGCTCGCTCCAGCTATACGGGCTAATGATCGATGCGTGTTGAATTGTCATCGCCGAAAGTTGCGCAACGATAGCCTCTGCCTGCCTAGCTCAGTGCCTCGCCTCGAGATAATATCGCGTCTTGTTCTTCCAAGCATGCGCTGTGGAATGAGATCCCGATTACACACGCAAGAACAAAGCTCGAAAGCAGGAAGACACGCACACTTTCGGTTTTGGGGCCGTTTTGATATTTCCTTTTCTCGAAGAAGAAGCGACTTACAAAACTACGATTATCGAACTTAAGCGACAAAGCGAGAAAAACAAAACTACTCTCTAACGGACTCGTGGAATTCGAGAACGTGCGGACTCACGATCTCGGATCCATGATCGAAATAAGTGGGCATTCTGTTGGTGCACATTATGCGGAAGACTCGGGCCAAACATCTCCCAAGTCGGATTATTTCCAACATCACCCCTAATCCACGACTTCAACGCTCGGTATCGGCGCCAACAATTCTCTCATTTCAGTAATTTGATTCTTCCGAGTGCTTTGGTTAGAATATCGACCTGTTTGCTCTTGATCTTGACATGTTCAATAATAATCATCCCTTCTTCAACACATTCACGGATGAAATGAAATCTTGTGTCTATATGTTTGCTTCTCCCATGAAAAAGCTGGATTTTCATCAAGGCAATAAATGATTTGTTGTCCACAAAGAGCTTAAATGGTTCCGCCTAGAACCTGTGAGTTCACATAATAAACTTCTCAACCATATGCCTTGACAAGCGGCTGCGATGGCGACCATGAATCGCTTCGCAGGAGGAGAGCGCCACACTTCTCTGTTTTTGTGAACACCAAGTCACAGCATTTCCGCAGAAGTAGAACACCACCCCACTAGTACTTCTTCTGTCATCCAGATCACCAGCAAGGTTGCTATCACTATAGCCAGTTAGCTTCTCTTCTCCTCCCTGCTTATACATCAAGCCAAAACTGAGTGTACCTTTTATGTACCTCGATGTCATTTATTGCTGGAAATGAGATATCTTCGGTTTTTCCATGTATCTACTCACAATGCCAACAGCATATGAAAGGTCAGGGCGTGTGTGGAGTAAATACCTCAGGCTGCCCACCACACTCCTGAATTCTGTAGAATTCACCTCTACTCCTTTCTCATCTTTGTCTAACTTCAGTTTGGGCTCCATGGGATACTTGGCTGCATTACAGTCTATCATTCCTGTCTGTTGGAGTATCTTCTTAGCATAAGAGCTTTGCTTCAACAAAATCCCATCTTTCTTTTGGTCAACTTCAATGCCAAGGTAGTAAGAGAGTAACCCTAGGTCACTCATTTCAAACTCCTCCATCATCTGGTGCTTGAAAGTTGAAATCTCACTTGCACTGGTACCCGTGATGATTAAATCATCAACATAGACACCAACAACTAGTGTCTCACCTCCTCATGTCCTTTGTACACAGCTTGTTCTTGAGGACACTGCTGAACCGAGCTCTCTCAAGCAATCGATCCAAATTAATGTTCCATGCTCTAGGAGCCTGCCGAAGTCCATACAAGGCCTTGGACAGTTTATACACCAAATGCTCACGTCCACTTCTCACAAAACCTTCAGGTTGGCAGACATACACTTCTTCTTCCAAGTTCCCATTCAAGAATGCTGACTTAACATCTAGATGATGAACTTGCCATCTTCGTTGGGCAGCGAGAGCAAGTAACAATCTCACAGTTTCCAACCTTGTGACAGGTGCAAACACTTCATCATAGTCAATGCCCTTTTGCTGAACATAACCCTTTGCCACTAGCCTAGCTTTGTGCTTGATGACCTTGCCCTCTGGATCTTTCTTCAACTTATAAATCCACTTAACACCAATTGGCTTATAACCTGATGGCAGTTCAGTCAAGCACCAAGTCTTGTTCTTCTCTATGGCTTGGATCTCTTGACGCATTGCATCTTCCCATTCTTTAACTCCGGCTGCTTCACGATAACAAGCAGGTTCATCAGCAGCTAAGAGGTACAATTCCTCTTGATTTAGATGTACCTCCTCTGTCTCTGCATATATATCAGGCAGAGACCGCAACTTCCTTGGCATCTCCTCAGAATATGACATAATGCCTCCACTCGGTGATAATGCTCTGTCTGGTGCAAGCGCACGATGCCAGTGTCCCCAATGAGCCGACTCTTGGTTGAAGGAATTGTTGAGATGGGCGTTGATGGTGAGGTAGATGTCGCTGGAGTAGCCGATGCCGCCGTGAGCGAGCCATGTGCATGCTCTGGCGATGAGGTGGGTGCAGGTGAGGATGGAACATGCTCCTGTTCGTCCCCACCTCCTTGCTCCTGCTGATTGACATATTCACCTGCAACATCATCAACCATGAAAGTATACCATGTTTGCTCATTGTGGTTCACGGTCTCATCCCACTGCCACCTCCTTTGTTCTTCGAAATGCACATCTCTACTGACATGTATCTTCCCAGTACTAGGATCATACATGCGGTAGGCTTTGCATCCTTCATCCACTCCCAAGTGAATCATTAGCTTGCTTCGGTCATCTAGTTTCTTTGTGTGAACACTTGGCACCTTGACATGCCCAACACAACCAAACACTCTCAGTCTTTGGTCTTGGTTTCTTCCCTGTCCAAGCTTCAAATGGTGTCATGCCATCCAAGGCTTTAGTCGGCACTCTGTTCAGAATATACACAGCGTGCCTGACTGCTTCTCCCCATAATCTCCCTGGTAGGAGCATAGATTTCAGCAAACTTCGTGCCATCTCCATTACAGTTCGATTCCTCCTTTCAACGACACCGTTTTTTTGAGGAGTATATGGAGTGTGAGGTCTTGAGCCACACCGCTTCATTTGCACGATTCGCAAATTGATGAGATAAAAATTCTCCTCCACGGTCTGACTGAGCACCTTCAATTTGTGCTCACTTTGGTTCTCCACCAAGGCTTGGAACTTCTTGAATGCAGTAGGGGCATCACTCTTGCACTTTAGCACATAAATCCACATCATCCTACTAAAATCATCTACTAGAAGCATGAAATATGTGTTACCGCCACTGGTTTGAGGTGTGATAGGGCCACACAGGTCAGTGTGCACCAGTTGAAGTGGTTCATCTGCACGGTACATTGCTTGAGCTGGGAAGGGAAACCGAGTTTGCTTGGCGACCATGCAACTATCACACAGCTGCGTGGGGTGTTGAATCCTTGGCACTCCTATCGCCATCTCCTTCTCAGCCAGAGTCTTCATTGCTTGGAAGTTCAGATGACCGAGTCGCGTGTGCCACAACCATGCTGGTTCCAGTAGACTTGCAGCCAGGCAAATTGGCTTACATGTCTCAAGTGAAACCTTGTACAGTCGGTTGTGGGAGCGCTCGACCTTGATCAATAATACACCATACCTGTCATACACCCACAGATATGCACCGTGCAACATCACCTTGCTTCCTTCTTCGGCCAGCTGTCCGAGGCTGAGGATGTTACTCCGTAAGCTCGGGATGAAGTACACCTCGGAAAGAAGCCGCTGCTCAGCATTCTTGCACTTGAGAAGCACTGACCCTTTCCCCTTTATCTGGACCGTGGAGCCATCTCCGAATCGCACTTGGCCAGTGATGCTTTCATCAAGTTCGTTGAACTTGTTCTTCTCGCCAGTCATGTGGTTACTCGCCCCATTGTCGAGATACCACAAACCGGATTCAGTGTCACCGGTAACCAATTCTGGTGTAGCGTCCTCTTCATTCAGCAGGGCCAGTTTATTCGACTCCTCTGCACAAATGGCCATCAACAGTGCCGGCTCATCCTCCTGTGCACGCGTGAGATTTGCTTCCTCACGGTTGCGGCGGGGCTTGCGACACTCGGAGGCATAATGGCCATAAATGTCACAGTTGTAACATTTAACTTTGCTTTTGTCGCGTCCGCCGGAAGGACCACGACTTCCCTCACCCTCCTGGTGAGATGCATTGCCACTGCGGCCTCCCTTGTTGTTGCCGCGCCCACGACCACGTCCCCCGTAGCGCACGTTCCGTCGCGCACCTTGGCGTCTGAGGAGGATTCACTTCCTCCTTTCTTCATCTTCGCCGTCCACTCTTCCTGTGTGAGCAGAAGATGCGAGCCACCGGCATCATTAAAAATGTTGATGCGTTCCTCGTGGGCCTTGAGGCGCCCAAGAGCTTCTTCCAGAGACATGTTGTCAATGTCTCCGAACTGCTCGATCGTCGAGACGACCTGCAAGAACTTTCCCGGCACCGCCCAAGTAGCTTGCTCACAACATCGCCTCCTCCATCTTATCACCAAGAGACCGGATCTTGTTAAGGGGAAATGAATTTCATACGAAATCGTCGATTTTCTCATTGTCTTTCATCTGAAGAGAATCAAACTCAGTTTTCAGAGTTTGTACTCTTGCTTTCTTCACTCGGTCCGCCCCAAGATGCATGGTTCTTAGAGTATCCCATGCTTCCTTCGCCGTCCTCTTCTCAGCAATCAACAGGAGCGCATCCTCAGGAATCCCCTGATAAATGGCCGCCAACGCCATTTTATCCCTCCTGAATTCCACGGCCACACCGGCCGCGGGATCGACGGCGTCCCAGACGCCTTGCGCCTCCATATAGACCCTCATCTTGATGGCCCAAGCTGCGTAGTTGTTGCGAGAAAGCATGGGATACTGCAGAGAAACGGAGCCCTCCCTGGCCGCCGTCCTCTCCATGACCGGCAGTGCCAGCGGCAAGTCCTTGCCGCCGGAGCCGCTCGAACCATCTCCCTTTTGCATGTTCTTGTGTGTTCAGGCTCTGATACCACGTGTGGAATGAGATCCCAGATTACACACGCAAGAACAAAGCTCAGAAACAGGAAGACACGCACACTCGGTTTTGGGGCCGTTTTCAGTATTTCCCTTTTCTCTGAAGAAGAAGCAGCACTTACAAAACTACAGTTATCAGAACTTAAACGACAAAACAGAAAAACAAAACTACTCTCTAACAGACTCCGCTGGAATTCAGAGAACGTGCAGACTCACGATCTCAGATCCATGATCCGAAATAAGTGGGCATTACGCTGGTGCACATTATGCCAGAAGACTCGGGCCAAACATCTCCCAAGTCCGGATTATTTCCAACAGCGCCGAGGTCGTCCTTATGGACGCCGCGGGGCTCCCCGTGCTCACCGTCCGCCGCAAGAAGCTGATCAGCCTGGTCGGAGACCAGTGGCTGGTCTACCCCGGCGAGGAGACGCGCCTGCCGCCGCTCTACCTGGTGAAGCGGACAGCGCAGTACATCCGCAGCGGCGGCGGCAAGTCCGTGGCGCACGTCACGCCCTGCTCTGGCGTGGGCGCCGCCGCCCACGGCGTTGGCGGGTACGAGGTGGAAGGGTCGTACGTGCGGCGGTGCTGCGCGGTGTACGACGAGCAGCGGCGCGCCGTGGCGGAGTTGCAGCCGAAGGAGGCGGTCGGCACGGACGTGTTCCGGCTGGTCGTGCGGCCGGGGATGGAGGTGTCGCTGGCCATGGCCGTCGTGCTGGCGCTGGACCAGATGTTCGGCAGGCCGTCCCTCCTCAGGAGCTGGTCCTCGTAGCAAGTGTCTCGTTCAACTGTCTTAGGTGTTTTTCCTTTCCCTTTTTGACAGTAAACCATGCACCTTGTAAAGAGAGATAAAAGTGTAAATACTTCTAGAAAACAAACAAACAAAAAAAGGTGTCTGTCTTCTCCTTTACTGCATTTCCCCCCTCATGCAGTGTCTGAAATCTGAATCATCGCATGCCAAAAATCCCTTGGCCAGCTTTGCTCCGGCGGTTCAACATCCATAAAGGAAGAAGGAGACGCATGCTTAAACATCACATATATTTTGTCTCAAATCTCCACTAGCAGAGCTCCTGCACTGCACAAACGCATATACGAGGTCTGAACTGGCAAGACCATGACTGCGCTCGCTCCAGCTATACGGGCTAATGATCGATGCGTGTTGAATTGTCATCGCCGAAAGTTGCGCAACGATAGTCTCTGCCTGCCTAGCTCAGTGCCTCGCCTCGAGATAATATCGCGTCTTGTTCTTCCAAGCATGCGCTGTGCAGTACGGTAGTGGAGCACATAGCGCCGATATTGCAACAGTACTGGGTGCTCAGAAATTCAGGACTCCGATCCACGTCCGGTTGCGCCCCAGTTGTAGTCCAGCGCTCCGAGTGTTCCAACTTGGAGCCTCCAACTGGCAAGACAGACCAAGGTTTTAGATCTTACCAAGAACTGTATGAGAGGGTGGGGAAATTGGCTAGTGTTAGGCTCGGAACTCACGGGTCACATGTTCAAATCCCGGATAATCAAAATGAAAAATTTACGAAAATAACTCACTCAATTCATAGTCGGTGATATACAGTCGAATTCTGGTTATTCAAGCCAGAGAGAGAATGTGACACCGCTAGACTATGCTATGGTTGGCAATTGTATGAGTTTCTGGCGGGTGGTGCTTGTATACTCTCCGAAAACTAGATTACACGCCCTCGCAAAAAATAAAATAAAAAATAAATTACACGTTGCGACCATAATTACATTAATCGAAAGCAACATCGTATGCAGTAGAGCAGCGGGTGGTTGCGAATCCAAGTCTGAAGCGCAGCTTTCTCTCATCAGTTATTGGTAGGCCGCGGTTGGGCTGATCTCATCTTTCGGTTGATCTCCAGTAGTAAATTACAGCCAGTTGAGTGAGTTTGTTTGCTAGTGTGTCCGCAGCGACGGACCAAGTCACAAGAGAGAATACGAGGACCGGTCGATCGATCGATGTTGTCGCCGTGGTTTGCTGCACTGAATACTGATGCATGGTATGCTACTTTAATTTGCTGCAGCATTCAGATCTAGCTTTGTATACCTTGTCCCAAGAGCGTGGCTAGTTCTAAAATACTGCATCCTCTCTCTGTCTGAAGTTTCGGATGCAATTTGTGTTTGGCTGTTAGAAACCATCTCAAATCCAAAACCAGAAACAGCAGAAGCAATGGAAGCATCGATGCTGTTGGTTTTCTGCAATGTGCTTTTGTAGACGCGGTACTGCTTTGCCAAGGCATCGACCAGTTTGATGCGTCACCTTCCCGGCCTGAATTCATACTAGTTTTTTTTTTCTTTTTAAAAAAAATAACGGACCGTTTTATTCATATTACAAATATAAAGTCCCAAAAAATCTATAGAAAGAATACTCCGTCGACGATTAATTTGGCGACATAGATCATGTCACCAAATAAAATAACGATAGCGTTCCTGTTGCCAAATGAATTAATGATGGCTGAGGAGGCACCTTGTGTCGCCACTTGAATTAGCGACATGCCTGTCGCTAAATGAAGTGACGATGAAGTTATATCAGCCAATTGAACAATGTGGGCTAAATAAATCGACGGTAAGGCTCCTGTCAGCTAATTGCTCTGCCGCCAAATGAACTGTCGGCCAATTGAACGATGTAGGTCAAAAAAAAATCGACGGTAGGCTCCTATCGCCAATTGATATGCTGTTAATTAACTCCTATAGGCCAATTGATATGTTGCCAAATTAATTGACAACTTGTCCTAATACCAAATGAATTGGCGACGGGAGCTGCTACATCTCAGATTCATTTGGCGACAGGTGATTATGTCTGTAAATTCTTTTTGACTATTTACTTTTGTAATATTAATAAAAAAATGTGTTATTTAAAAATAAAAATCGAATTCATCGGCCTAAGTAAACTAAGGCTGAATTCACTTTTGTGCAGGCTAGTTCAGATCCTATCAATTGATTCCGGACCAGCCCAAATACTTCAGGGCCCAATAAGATTCTCGCTAACACTGCCATTTTGTAATGCTTTTCTCTCGGGAAGAAAAATGCTAATTTTGGAGTATCTTTGACTTTTGCGCTGACAAAAAGAGAAGTTAATCCAGGGGCAATGTCTGTGTGTTCGTAGTGCATTTTGACTTTTGATTCACAAGCAAGCAAGCGTGACCTGGGGCGTGGCACGACGCGATCGACGTCGGAGCCTCCCAAGTCCCAACCCAAGAACACTGTCGTGATCAAGGATAAAAATTCAGAACCGGCCAGTTTATCGGTGACTGGCCGATAACGGTAACCGGCCGGTTACCGGATTTACCAAAAACCGGATGAAATTCGTTTGAATTTGCTTAAAAATCAATCAAAATTTGAAAACTAGAATTTGAATTTGATAAACCGGAAAAAACGGCGGGTTTTTCGTTATCGGACCCGACCGGTAAGGCCGGTTATCGCTAGTAACCGCTAGTAACCGAATTTTCATCCATGGTCGTGATGTCACGCTCCAAACAAGTTAACGATGCAATTTGTTTTGTTTTGTTTTGTTGTTCCCCTTTCTTCTTTAAGGAAACGACGCACAAGTCTTATGTGTGATTTTTAGGGTATATATAAGATAAATGTATGATATGTTGATTCATACGGTTTCTATTATATATTTTTTTTTCAATCATGGCAAGAGTCCAGGTTCTCTTTTTTTTCATTGTACATTCATTCATAATCTAATAACTCTTACATTTCTAATGTCATACTAACTCTATAATGTCAACAGTTCAAGTCGTCTTATGCTTCTTTCCATCTGACCATATCTTCATTTCCATTATTTAAAAAAAACTCTTAGTGTCATTCTTCTGAAGTCACGTGCGAGAGGGCTTAGATGCCATTCTGTCGATCACGGGTGTAAATCTGCACCAAAAAAGTACATTTCACAAAAGCCCCAATGTTAGGATTTTAGAGCATTAGTACCATAAAACCTTATGTTTTACCAAAAATATATATATCAAAGAACAACATGTTTTTAAACAAAAAGGTTTTTTTAAAAAAACCTAGGTTTGCCCCATCCCGTTCCTTACAACTAGATATGTCATCTGGGTCTCATCTGGCAGTCAGACATACAAGTAGGGCCCATATGTGAGCCTCAACCACCCTCCTTTTTGGGCCCTCTGCCGTTGTTGCTCGTTGTCGTCGCCTTGTGCCAAAGCACCGACTTACCAACATCAAATATTGAATTGCCCACCATGGCTGATAGGTGGGCCTGATTTTAATCAATAGGGCTGATATGTTGGCTTTACTTCTTCTTAGTATGATCAATATGTGGGGCCACACTATCATATTAGGTTGGATGGAACGGAAATAGTGACCAACCTAGTTTTTTATTATTAAACCTTTTGCCTTAAAACATGTGGTTCTTTGAATTTTGTTATAAAACCTAGGGGTTCACATTAATTATGCCCAAAATATGTGGTTTTGTGAAATTTACTCTTCAAGAAACATTACAGAGGTGGCCAAATGGACGGCACGGCCCGACCGACCCGGTTAACTAAACAGGTTGTGTCGTGCTAGCCCGAGCACAATTAGCCCGACGGGCCGGGGTTGGCCCGTGTAACCCATCTTGACCGAAAAATTTGAAAAATTGTAAAATTTTCTGAAAATGTATATAATTTGAAAATACAGATTAGAATAGTAAAAATGAGTTGTACATCCATAAAAAAGAGACAAATATATTGAAAATATAATAATATGCTTTATTAATATTTACATGGTTGTCCCATTAAAAAAATTGCCAGGTAAAAATTCAAAATGAAAAAACCTTGGCAAAGAAGAAAACAGTACAACCTATAGCTCTGCATACATCCATGTTCTAAGTGTCGTTGTTTAGGTAAAGATTTTCGAACGCGTCCTCCAACTCTAAATTTTCTATAAAGTGTTGATCTTGTGCATCAGTTTATTTCCAGTCTTTCACAGTTAGAAGTATCTCCACCATCTTACCAATGAGACTTGTTCTTCTCTCCTCCAATATTCTTCTAGAAAGACAGAAAGTAGACTCGGAGAAAACCGTGGAGACATGAATAGTTAACACATTACGTGCTAATATGGATAGCACTGAATATGTTACCTTATGGTCATGCCACCATTGCAAAATTTCGAAGCACTCTTCCTAGTAATCTACGGTATCACTGTCCAGATAGGTGGACAATTCATCACTCCTTGGGTAGGCGATGTGTCTTGCTTTAAAACTTGACATTGTAGAACCTGAACCCCTGGACTTGGAGGAAAAATCTGCACCCCATATTTTGCCCAACGCAGTTGTCGTCTTAACTGTGATGGGTGGTACTAAAGGTCGTTACAAGAGAATTCCCTGAAACTTATGTTCGCACATTTGATAAACATTAGAAAATTCAGTACGAATATCTACAAAATAGTTAGAATAGTCTTGGCCTGTAGTATCACTCAGAAGTTGAAGAACATTAGCAAATCTTTGAATTTTAGTTCTAGATCTAAAATAAATGCAAATGCATATAGGAATGTGATTTTCTTTCCTAATAGTTCAAGTATTTAGCTTTCATAGTAACTATAGTATCTAATTCCTAATAGTTCAAGTATTTAGCTTTCATAGTAACTATAGTATCTAATAACACCATTTCATTTTCATAAGCCTTCAATTGACAATTAAAGGAGACGTTGGATAATACAAAGCAGATAAATCAACCGTGGAATCATAAAAAAGTTCCAAAAATGAGAGTAACTTCTCAAAGAATCTAGACCCACCATTATGAGTTAATGGATTATTTTAGTAATTAATGATAAATTTATATGTGAGACTAACACTTTTATTAATATAACTATTGTGTAGTTTTATTAGGATAAAAAGGTGAAAATCATGGAGGTATGCACTCGACATCATATTCTTATATCTTGGTGCATTCCCCAGATCCAAAATATATGTTGAATTCCACTAAAAGTCCAACTTGAATATGTGCATATGTTTTTATTACACAGTTGTGTATGCACACATTTAAGGGGGTTCACTCTTTATTTTGTCATTTCATTAGTATTGATCCATATTTCTTTAACCACATATATTGGGGATCTCTACTTTGAAACATAGCCTTTGAGTATATAAAACTTGTGTAGTTCATATATACTCATATCACTTTATATTAAATTATTTGTAATTGTGTTTATGAGACTAATGTGTGTGCCAAGTTGTTTTAAAGGCTTAGTCTCGGATTATGGAAGACAACATGGAAATGACAATGCAAAGACAATAGAGGGATCATGGCTAGTGGCTTGAAGTTTATTTTGTGTCACTTTTGTTATGCATTGCATTTGTTTTGCTTCTGGAAAAGTCTTCAGTAAAAGTCAGTATTACCAATGTTGTCTTGGTGGTACTACCGCACAGTGGTATGACCGAGAAAGTGGTGCGGTATTATCGCAACCCAGTCGGACTGAAGATTAGTTAGCGGTACGTGTTTTCCAGAGTGACACCTTTTTGGAGCTTGAGTGCTCCCATGGAAAGGGGTAGTACGGAGTTCTTTTTGCGAAACTACCACATCGCGGTACGACCGCATATTCTGAGCGGAACTACGGCGCACCAGAAGTTTCAGATTTTAGTTGGCGATATGTTATCATCAGAGAGGGTCAGTTTTGGACCTCTAAGGAAAGTGGTAGTACCGCCCTATGTGAACTAAATTACGGAGAGCGGAACTACCGCATGATCAACAGCGGTAGTACCACACCTTTCTGCAACGACTTGTTAAGAAGCATTTATTGCAGATATATCTTGGTAATTAATGTTCATAATTGTGGGACTAATATTTTTCGTGAGTTTGATGAATAGATTATGTTCTAGGGTGATGAAGATTTTGTATTGCATCATGAGTTGATCGTCATCAAGTCAAGGTTCAAAAGAGGATGCATCATATGTAGATGCATATCAAGATCTCGAAGAGGAGATGATAATGAGTTGATCATCAAGTCAAGAGGAGACCCATCATGTGTTGATGGAGGTCAAGTAAAGGATACATCATGGGTTGATGCATGTCAAGACGATGACGCGGACTTGAAGCGAAGATATGCGTCATCAAGCTTCAAGAAGATGTTCAAGGCAGAAGTATGACTAGCTAGGGCTAAGCATCTGTTTCTAGTCTTTTACCGGTCTTGGTGTTTGTTTGGTAAACCGGATTGCTATTATAGGGTTGTCGTACTATTAAGAGGGGTCTTGTCTAATAGCTTGAGTCCCATCATGTGTTGATAGCTTAATTTTGCTTGCTCTAGCTCTCCGTGACATGATGCTATTATTTGTGAATGTGTTTTGCAAATAGCCGAGGCTCATGCATTTAATCCTTATAGCATGTGACTATACTTCACAAATGTATTTTACAAATGGTTAAAGTCCATGTACCTACACCTTGTGGTATGATCTTGTTTGCAAATGTGTTTTACAAATTATTGGGGTTCATGTATTTTCTCTTGGCATGGTCTAAGATTGTTTGTTGCTATTTCTTTGGACTTAGACCATGGTAGTGGCTCTTTGGAGTTATCTTTTTTATTTGATCAAATGTGTTTGAGATCAATCAAATAGGTGGATTGTGTAGCCCTTGAAATAATCTTTCCACAGTCTAATATCACTCAATTCTGACATCGAAGTCAAAAGTTATTACCTTTTTACGGGTGTTGTATGTGCTGAAATTGATGAAGGCCACTGTTTGGACTTGCTTTGGCTTAAAAGTCGGTGTTGAGGTGCTTCCTACGACTTCCCACCTCCAGGTGTTCCAAGAATACCCCGGACTTAGCAGAATTACCCACCTCATACCTAGTATTTAAAGCAATCTTGCATGTTCGCCTTCCCACTTGCATATTCGATTGAGTCTACTTAAAATTCTAAGTTACAATGAGCACAAGCAAAAGAAAATTATCATTGCAACAATGGCTCGCATAATTTTATTCGAGATAGTGCTTTGATTGATAATGATTTTGCTTTTAGCTTTGGTATGAGCGGTCTCGTGACGCTATTGCAATAGCTTTGGTAGCATGGCGATAGGATAGATGGAAGATATATCACGATATTTTGTATGTTGTACTTGCCAATTTAAACTATGTATAAGGCGATCTTCTAGTCAGATTATTTTCACATGCTTTACGAAGTTTTATTGTTAAATCTTTGTTAAATGTTCTTAAATGTCGTTAAATGTCATTTAATGTTGTTAATTTAGTTAAGCGACATCAAATCAATTGTAGAAAAAGCCTACGGCCTGGTAAAAGCCGCTTTTTAGGAAAGCCACAGCTGTGCCAAACAGGGCCTAATACCGTCCGAGAAGATAGGTACTACCGCAGAACGGTAGTACCGGCCTTTGTACTATGGTACTACCACACTAAAGTCTTTAACGGCTAGTTTTTGAGCTGTTAATGCACCCATGCGATCGATGAACAGTAAATGCGGTAGTACTAGAGTTTGTACAGCGGTACTACTGTAAATCATGATATTTGGAGATTTTGCTCCCAACGGCTAGTTTTTGTGTATGGTCTATAAATACACACCTTGACCGGTTGAGAGGCAATCTTTGGCATCCTATTTTCACTCACTTGAGCTAGTGTGAGGTTCTCCTCTCAATTATGCATGTGTTACACCTTGTGAGTAAGTAGAGAGGACTCTAGTTGCATGTGTTGCATCTAGAGATAGATTTTGTATCCAGTTGAGCTTGTGCATTCGTTGCACGTGGTGAGAGTCAAGCAAGGGGCTTGGCTTACTACTCTTGGTGTTTGCCGACACCTAGACGACGTGGAGGCATCGTGGACCGGTGATCTTCTCAAGAAACTTGTGAGAAGGCCCGACGTGTTGTGAAGGTTGGAGCTCACCTATCCGGAGCGGGAAAGAGCTACCACTAGGGAAATTGAGGTGTTTGGCTTAATTCGTGGAGCCGGTCTAATTAGTTTGGGCTTACCTCAACATGGATTAGGGGAGACCGGTAAGTCTCCGAACACCTTGGTAAAATATCATTGTGTCATTGTGGTTTATTTCTCTTGTGTTTTACTTTGTGCTATTTACATTCATAGAATTGTATTGCTCATAGTCTTTGTATGTTTGCTATCATTATCAATAGTCTAATATTGTTGGTGTACTTAGTCAAGACTAGTTGATTTAGGTCTTAATTGAGCAAAACCGAATTGATTTATAATTCTACATAAAACTTGGTTTTAACCAATAGATTTTAAAAGCCTCCTATTCACCCCCCCTCTAGTCGGCCTTCTCGATCTTTCACTTCTCAGCAACTACCAATGATGCTCAGTCAATAGTGTATTACCGTCATGGCTGTGATAGTACATGTTAATAAAAACAGAAAATATGCTCTTATATGGTAAAAGATTCTTAAGCATCAAGTAAGTAGAGTTTCATCCTACTGGTATGTATAAACCAAATCTTCTTGGACGTATATTCGTTGCACTGTGAAAGTTCTTATATGCTTATATTCGTTGGTTAGAATGATTTATAAAAGATATGACATCGCTGAAAGCTTTAATATATGGATTCCAACCTCTTTAAACTACATTTAACTATAAAATTAATAATATGACATACACATCGCTGGTGTAGCAAGAAGAATTCAACACCTGTACTAAATAATAGAGTGAGAATATTCATTGCACTAGAGTTGGCGACAACATTGTCTAAAGTTATTGAATTTTTTATTTGTAATACAAAAACCTTCCACGACTTTGATAAATACAATCTGCAATATTCTCACTCGTGTGTGCTACATCAATTAGTTTGAACCCTATTTTTTTCCTATTTCCCTGTTGTCGTTAACATAAGGAGCAAGTACACTAAGATAATCCTTCCTGGTCCGACCATTCCATATGTCCGAGGTCAAAGTCACCGAAAATGTACATGTACGAAATAATTATTTTAATTTAGCATGATGTTCATTATAGTATTTAATTATATCTTATGTTGTTGTCTGTCTAGAAATGATAGAAAATCTAGAATTATGTGCGGTCCTAATGTAATTTTCAAATGATTTAGACTCGTCAAAGTTTAAAGATAGATCATGTGAAGCGATTAAATGACAAAGAAATTGACGAGCTACCTCAAGACTATAGTCCTTACTACGTACCGTATCGTCGGAGTTGCACTGCAGTTGCGTATGCCTCATGGCCATTCTTTGTCTTGCTTTACATCTTGCAGCATGACGAATCAAGTGTCTCATTCCACCTGAAGACTTTGCATAAATTCACGTTTACAAAATTTTACAAACAACATATTTTACATGAACTCCTTGTTGGTCTTGCCAGGTTGTCTTATCAAAAGCTTCCCAGACTCCCGATGTACTTGACTTAGATCTCTTTGCTCCGGTGCTTGTAGACACATAGGCATTCATCGAGCCTTATTATGGTATTGCTTGCTCTTTCAGTTGAGTTGGGGCCGCAACATTCTCGAATGATGCAAGATCCTCTGGTGAAATTCCGAAATCAGCAATAGGAAAATTGTTGTAACTTTCCATCACGAAAACTGCAAATCGAAAACCACACTATTATTTAATCCACCTTAGTGTAACAAATAAGAACTAAAAAATACACAAATAAGTATAGTACCTCTTTTCTTGACTGTAGCTGGTTTTCAAAATTTTGAATATTTGGCAAAAAAAAATATTTTAAGTTTTGTCCAATTATCACAAAAGGGTCTACATTTGCACAACAGAATTCAGAGATAGTGAAGATTGGATGATGGGTGAATGAGGGGGTATACTTCCTATTTATATATTTTGTTTTGAACTTTTTTGTATTTTTAAAGCTCTCAAACGGCTAAAAACAGCTAGAAATTTGAAAAATCTAGTCATTACAGTGCCTAAACAGGTCTAATCATGCCTAACTGACCGTATCATGTCTAACAGATCTAACAACGCTAAACGGTCCTAATCGTGTCAGGCGTGCCATGCCGAACAGGTCAGGCCTAATCAAACTGTGTCGGCCACGGCCAAGTTGACCCGTTAAGTCAGAGTGTTGACCTAAACACGGTGTGTGCCGCTTTATACCATGCCTGGGCCGGGTCGAATCGACAGTACCGACTCGGACCGGTTTGTCCACCTCTACGTTAACACACCCCTCGCCCTATTTATATCACCATCTTCCTCTCCAAGCCAAGCAGCTCATATCCGGCGTCCAGAAAAAGGGAGGGAAAGGAGAATAATCTCTCTCTTGCGGTAATCTATTCGACGCCTACTCACTTATTGGTGATTTCTTCTGCCTGGTTGGACCCCCCCCCTCTATTTTTCCGTTATTGCTCGAATCTAATTCTTGCAATCGGGATAAATAGGCTCTAATGCGAGCTAAAATTTTGCTCAGTTTTGGGATCAATCTTAGGTTTTGCACGGTTCTTGTGACCTTCTTCCCTCATCTATGAAATTTCAAAGAATCGTGGCTTTGATCTTCCTAATCGTCGATTGGAATAGATTCCTAACTTTCTTGATAACATATGGTTGAAATTTGAGGGGATTTGGATCACTGAATCAAAATTTGGGCCGATTTGTAATTTTGAGTTTCTGCTGATTTTACTGTTCATCTGACTAGAGGTCAGACCGCCCAAGTTGAGAGGTCTGACCGCTGAACTCATTGTGAATTGAGTTTTTGGTGTTTTTGATCGTTTTACTTCGGATTTTCGATTGTATTCAATATAAGTCTTCCGCTATGCTTGTACATTGATCGTTATATCTCTCATAGCTATTGGAGTAAAAACCGTGTTGAATCTGATTAAGGTGAAAAAGAGACCATGCTCTTATTCACCCCCCTTCTAGTCGTCGTTTCAGTCCAACAAAACTCTAGGTCCACTCTATGGGTTGTTCCCTGGATTGGGTTGGCTTGTACCAGGTTGCGAAAACTCTGAAACATTGGACGAGGTGCTGAAGTTGGTGCAGGTGTCCTGAAAGAGTTCTACGGTGAAAAATGGTTAAACTGCTGCGGAACTATTCTTGCCTTCTGTTGTAACTGGTGACTCCCTTGTTGTGCCATCCTGCATTTGCGGCTGTCTTCCAGTTCTTTGCGCTTGTCTTCTAGCATCAAAGCTTTGTTGACTAGCTCCTGGAAGTCTCGGAAAGTATGGGCAATCAAGTTAACTTGTAATCTAGAATTCAGTCCCTTCAAAAAATGACTCCGACGGGCCTTATCTGTGGCGACATTTTCCGCGGCATAGCGGGCAAGCTGAGAAAAATTATTGAAATAGTTGGTTACAGACATCCCTCCTTGCTTGAGAGCACGAAACTCATCCTTCTTCAGATCTATGATTACTTCCGGTACATGATGCTGGCAAAAAGCAGTTGAAAACTCTTCTTAGGTAATGTTTTGCGGCATCTCATAAGCTGCATTGAAGTTTTTCCACCATTCGGCAGTTATGCTTTCCATCTGGTGAGTGGCATACAAAACCTTTTCATGATCACTGCATTAGGTGATCAGCAGCTTTCTCTCAATGACACGAAGCCAATCATCAGCTTGCACTGGAGAAACATTCATAGAGAACGTTGGTGGACGAGTCCTCATGAACTCAGCAAGCTTAGATGGTCCATGGTGACCATGTCTGACTGGGCTCCATTGTGGTGATTGTTGTTGCTGTTCTGATTGTTTATATTCTGAATCTGATTCATCATGGTGTACATCATTTGAGTCAGAGCTGCCATGAAATCTCCAAAATTCTGCAGGTTGATTGGGGGTGATTGAGGTGGAATTGCTCCTGCGGGGTTCTGCTCGTTGCCTTCTGACACAAGGGTGCCGAAACCACTTGCAGCAGCATGACGAGTCTGAACCATCTAGTGAAGCTCCATAGGTTAGATAAGGTAGTAAGCACAAGTTGAGTTATGAACTAGGTTGTGGTAGGTTAAACCCATCAAACACAGCTCAACTGAAATGCTTATATTAATTAAGATTTTAGCATGGCTGCAGCAAATGCCTAAGGGCCTTTGCAGCTCATACTCGCACACAAGAAAATAAGAACGAACCTAAACACACAATCTGCTGCCTAAAGGGCGACTCTCCTTACCTTAAAACTGGCTATAAGCCTAAAACTCAAACGAACTACACGATGAGATAGCCTCCATAGCCCTGATGGTGCTCCCGCCTGCTGTAGACCTGGAACTACGCTGGCAACCTTGCGAACTGGTCTCGATGCCCCGGGACTGGTGCTACATGAACAGGCATCCCTAGTGCAGGCGCAGCTGGCTCCTCTGGCTCTGCGGCCTCTGCTGGCTCCTCAGCTTCCTCTGGGTCTTCTTCTGGGCCATCCTTCGCGCTGAGATGTTCAGGGGTTGGCTTACTTTGGTGTTCCTCCGTGCGTAGATACTCAAACGACAGATCACTCCACGGTATCAGTCGTTCCCTACCCAGTTGCCACCACGGTACATCGGATGGTTGAATCCTCCAAGCACTTGCAACAGCTTCCAAAGCTCAGCTGCAAGTCCTCCCTGGCGCTCACCATAGCTCTGAAGACGAGGTATTTGCTGAGACAGACAAGAGGGTAAGAACAAGTTAAAAACAGCAGGGAGAGGAAAAATTTCAGCAATAGTTGAGCCAAGAAAGACGTGAGAGAGTTAAGCAGTTCAATTAATCTTGCAAGTTAATTTTACTTTAGAAAATAGTTTGGACACTCTAAGACGACTGATCTAACTAAGGTCAAGACCTACAGTCAGTATGGCTCTGATATCACCTCTGTCGAGACCAAAAAATACAATTCTGGAATCTCTGTGTATACTGCACTAGTCCAGAATCACGCTAGTGCACACAGTATTAACATAGATGAATATCGATCCCCACAAGATGATTAATAAAATAAACGACTAAATTGAATAGCAAATAATGATTTTGACCTTATCGTCGAGTTTACATTTATTAAGCCTCGCAGGGCTGGCGATAAATAAAATAGCAGCATCGGAACAAAATTAAACTCTAGCGGAATCCCATCAATTCACCACGGGCAATCAACTGAGATCAATACCCTAACGATCAGCACCTTCGTAGAACTCCTCCTCAAATGCAGGCAAAGATTCTCTACTTCTATTGAATGTTTGAAGCAATCATGAGTACACAACTGTACTCTCAAGTAATACCACCGAATGCAATTTATAGATGATGGCTTATTCCAAAGGAATGACTTCTGTGGTTATTTTGCATAAATATAACATTTGCACATGAATACAAATAATAGATTAAAAGCATAATTAAAACAAATAAACAGTAATAATTTGATATTTGTTTTCACAAAGGGCACACAGTCTAAACAAGTTATTCACACAACCATATGACTTAGATCTCAGATCTTACAACTCTCTTCCCAAATGTTTTATGAAAATCTACCCCTCGTGTGAAATCCCCAAGCATGTCCGTGACCGCGGACGCGGCTATTCGAATAGATTGATTAATACTCTGCAGAGGTTGTACACTTTATCTACACGGTAAAATTAGTGTAGCTAGCACTAATCATAACAAAAAGCTTTTAGAAACTTCATCTTAAGCATTGGCACTCCCGATGTGATTTACCGCTGTCCAATCGATACACGGTAGCAGCGCAAGACACACCATTGGACGAGGAAGCGTGAATCGTCGCTATGTGAGAATCACACCTCGAGCGTGGCACACAACCTAACCTATCAGCCTGAGTAATCAATGTCAAGACTCCATAACCTACTAAGTTTGACGACATATACTGTGCACAAGATGTAATCTATGAACATATGCACGTACACAAAGAGAGTCATCCGATCCGAAATGGACAGCCAAGATCGAGGTGGGCGTGCCCCGTCCCACTTAACACGCTTTGCGATTTGCCCGTGCGAGTCCTTCCTTCGCCTTTGCCCCCCATCGTCGTTCGCCCATTTTACGCTCCCTCACGCCCCCAAAGACCGCCCGCCTACCGCACTGCCACCGAGCCTGTGCCTGCCGCCCTATGGCGAGCCAAGCCTTGCGTCGTCCGCCAAGCCCCTGCGCCGCCCCCTGCATCAAATGATCCATCTACGTACTCTGGGGGCGTCTCCTCTCTGTCTTGGCGGCGAGCTGTGGTGGAGAACCCGCTCGCCTCCCTCACCCATCCGTCGTGCAAGGAGAGTACCGTGGCCGGTGCAGCCTCATCCTCTAGGACATGGGTTCAAGTATTTGCAGGCTCATCCTCTAGGACATGGGTTTAGGTATTTGCCGAATGCTTGTGTACAGGTGTGTAAAGGACTTGCTGAAGTCGAGTTTGGAAAATTTCAGTTTGACATTAGCAAGAAGAATTCAACACCTGTACTAAATAATAGAGTGAGAATATTCATTGCCTTAGAGTTTGCGACAACATTGTCTAAAGTTATTGAATTTTTTATTTGTAAGACAAAAACCTTCCACGACTTTGATAAATACAATCTACAATATTCTCACTCGTGTGTGCTACATCAATTAGTTTGAACCCTATTTTTTTTTTCCTATTTCCCAGTTGTCGTTAACATAATGAGCAAGTACACTAAGATAATCATTCATGGCCCGACCATTCCATATGTCCGAGGTCAAAGTCACCGAAAATGTACATGTACGAAATAATTATTTTAATTTAGCATGATGTTCATTATAGTATTTAATTATATCTTATGTTGTTGTCTGTCTAGAAATGGTAGAAAATCTAGAATTATGTGCGGTCCTAATGTAATTTTCAAATGATTTAGACTCGTCAAAGTTTAAAGATAGATCTTGTGAAGCGATTAAATGACAAAGAAATTGACGAGCTACCTCAAGACTATAGTCCTTACTACGTACCGTATCGTCGGAGTTGCACTGCAGTTGCGTCTGCCTCATGGCCATTCCTTGTCTTGCTTTACATCTTGCAGCATGTCGAATCAAGTGTCTCATTCCACCTGAAGACTTTGCATAAATTCACGTTTACAAAATTTTACAAACAACATATTTTACATGAACTCCTTGTTGGTCTTGCTAGGTTGTCTTATCAAAAGCTTCCCAGACTCCCGATGTACTTGACTTAGATCTCTTTGCTCCGGTGCTTGTAGACACATAGGCATTCATCGAGCCTTATTATGGTATTGCTTGCTCTTTCAGTTGAGTTGGGGCCGCAACATTCTCGAATGATGCAAGATCCTCTGGTGAAATTCCGAAATCAGCAATAGGAAAATTGTTGTAACTTTCCATCACGAAAACTGCAAATCGAAAACCACACTATTATTTAATCCACCTTAGTGTAACAAATAAGAACAAAAAAAATACACAAATAAGTATAGTACCTCTTTTCTTGACTGTAGCTGGTTTTCAAAATTTTGAATATTTGGCAAAAAAAAATATTTTAAGTTTTGTCCAATTATCACAAAAGGGTCTACATTTGCACAACAGAATTCAGAGATAGTGAAGATTGGATGATGGGTGAATGAGGGGGTATACTTCCTATTTATATATATTGTTTTGAACTTTTTTGTATTTTTAAAGCTCTCAAACGGCTAAAAATAGCTAGAAATTTGAAAAATCTAGTCGTTACAGTGCCTAAACTGGTCTAATCATGCCTAACTGACTGTATCATGTCTAACAGATCTAACAACGCTAAACAGTCCTAATCGTGTCAGGCGTGCCATGCCGAACAGGTCAGGCCTAATCAAACTGTGTCGGACACGGCCAAGTTGACCCGTTAAGTCAGAGTGTTGACCTAAACACGGTGCGTGCCGCTTTATACCATGCCTGGGCCGGGTCGGATCGACAGTACCACCTCGGACCGGTTTGTCCACCTCTACGTTAACACACCCCTCGCCCTATTTATATCACCTTCTTCCTCTCCAAGCCAAGCGGCTCATATCCGGCGTCCAGAAAAAGGGAGGGAAAGGAGAATAATCTCTCTCTTGCGGAAATCTACTCGACGCCTACTCACTTATTGGTGATTTCTTCTGCCTGGTTGGACCCCCCCCCTCTATTTTTCCGTTATTGCTCGAATCTAATTCTTGCAATCGGGGTAAATAGGCTCTAATGCGAGCTAAAATTTTGCTCAGTTTTGGGATCAATCTTAGGTTTTGCTCGGTTCTTGTGACCTCCTTCCCTCATCTATGAAATTTCATAGAATCGTGGCTTTGATCTTCCTAATCGTCGATTGGAATAGATTCCTAACCTTCTTGATAACATATGGTTGAAATTTGAGGGGATTTGGATCACTGAATCAAAAGTTGGACCGATTTGTAATTTTGAGTTTCTGCTGATTTTACTGTTCATCTGACTAGAGGTCAGACCACCACTTTAAGAGGTCAGACCGCCTATGGAGAGGTCAGACCACCCAAGTTGAGAGGTCTGACCGTCGAACTCATTGTGAATTGAGTTTTTGATGTTTTTGATCGTTTTGCTTCGGATTTTCGATTGTATTCAATATAAATCTTCCGCTATGCTTGTACATTGATCGTTATATCTCTCATAGCTATTGGAGTAAAAACCGTTTTGAATCTGATTAAGGTGAAAAGGAGATCATGCTCTTATTCACCCCCCCCCCTCTAGTCGTCGTTTCGGTCCAACAAAACTCTAGGTCCACTCTATGGGTTGTTCCCTGGATTGGGTTGGCTTGTACCAGGTTGCGAAAATTCTGAAACATTGGACGAGGTGCTGAAGTTGGTGCAGGTGTCCTGAAAGAGTTCTACGGTGAAAAATGGTTAAACTGCTGCAGAACAATTCTTGCCTTCTGCTGTAACTGGTGACTCCCTTGCTGTGCCATCCTGCATTTGCGGCTGTCTTCCAGTTCTTTGCGCTTGTCTTCTAGCATCAAAGCTTTGTTGACTAGCTCCTGGAAGTCTCAGAAAGTATGGGCAATCAAGTTAACTTGTAATCCAGAATTCAGTCCCTTCAAAAAATGACTCTGACGGGCCTTATCTGTGGCGACATTTTCCGCGGCATAGCGGGCAAGCTGAGAAACTTTATTGAAATAGTTGGTTACAGACATCCCTCCTTGCTTGAGTGCACGAAACTCATCTTTCTTCAGATCTATGATTACTTTCGGTACATGGTACTGGCAAAAAGCAGTTGAAAACTCTTCTCAGGTAATGTTTTGCGCCGTCTCATAAGCTGCATTGAAATTTTTCCACCATTCGGCAGTTATGCCTTCCATCTGGTGAGTGGCATACAGAACCTTTTCATGATCGCTGCATTATGTGATCAGCAGCTTTCTCTCAATGTCACGAAGCCAATCATCAACTTGCACTGGAGAAACATTCATAGAGAGCGTTGGTGGACGAGTCCTCATGAACTCAGCAAGCTTAGATGGTCCATGCTGACCATGTCTGACTGGGCTCCATTGTGGTGATTGTTGTTACTGTTCTGATTGTTTATATTCTGAATCTAATTCATCATGGTGTACATCATTTGGGTCAGAGCTGCCATGAAATCTCCAAAATTCTGCAGGTTGATTGGGGGTGCTTGAGGTGGAAATGCTCCTGCGGGGGTCTGCTCGTTGCCTTCTGACACAAGGGAGCCGAAACCACTTGCAGCAGCATGACGAGTCTGAACCATCTAGTGAAGCTCCATAGGTTAGATAAGGTAGTAAGCACAAGTTGAGTTATGAACTAGGCAGTGGTGGATTAAACCCATCAAACACAGCTCAACTGAAATGCTTATATTAATTAAGATTTTAGCATGGCTGCAGCAAATGCCTAAGGGCCTTTGCAGCTCATACTCGCACACAAGAAAATAAGAACGAACCTAAACATACAATCTGCTGCCTAAAGGACGACTCTCCTTACCTTAAAACTGGATATAAGCCTAAAACTCAAACGAACTACACGATGAGATAGCCTCCATAGCCCTGATGGTGCTCCCGCCTGTTGTAGACCTGGAAGTACGCTCGCAACCTTGCGAACTGGTCTCGATGCCCCGGGACTGGTGCTACATGAACAGGCATCCCTAGTGCAGGCGCAGCTGGCTCCTCTGGCTCTGCGGCCTCTGCTGGCTCCTTAGCTTCCTCTAGGTCTTCTTCTGGGCCATCCTTCGCGCTGAGATGTTCAGGGGTTGGCTTACTTTGGTGTTCCTCCGTGCGTAGATAGTCAAACGATAGATCACTCCACGGTATCAGTCGTTCCCTACCCAGTTGCCGCCACGGTACATCGGATGGTTGAATCCTCCAAGCACTTGCAACAGCTTCCAAAGCTCAGCTGCAAGTCCTCCCTGGCGCTCACCATAGTTCTGAAGATGAGGTATTTGCTGAGACAGAGAAGAGGGTAAGAACAACTTAAAAACAGCGGGGAGAGGAAAAATTTCAGCAATAGTTGAGCCAAGAAAGACATGAGAGGAATTAAGTAGTTCAATTAATCTTGCAAGTTAATTTTACTTTAGAAAATAGTTTGGACACTCTAAGATGACCGATCTAACTAAGGTCAAGACCTACAGTCAGTATGGCTCTGATATCACCTCTGTCGAGACCAAAAAAATACAATTCTGGACTCTCTGTGTATACTGCACTAGTTCAGAATCACGCTAGTGCACACAGTATCAACATAGATGAATATCGATCCCACAAGATGATTAATAAAATAAACGACTAATTTGAATAGCAAATAATGGTTTTGACATTATCGTCGAGTTTACATTTATTAAGCCTCGCAGGGCTGGCGATAAATAAAATAGCAGCATCGGAACAAAATTAAACTCTAGCGGAATCCCATCAATTCACCACGGGCAACCAACTGGGATCAATAACCTAACGATCAGCACCTTCGTAGAACTCCTCCTCAAATGCAGGCAAAGACTTCTCTACTTCTATTGAATGTTTGAAGCAATCATGAGTACACAACTGTACTCTCAAGTAATACCACCGAATGCAATTTATAGATGATGGCTTATTCCAAAGGAATGACTTCTGTGGTTATTTTGCATAAATATAACATTTGCACTTGAATACAAATAATAGATTGAAAGCATAATTAAAACAAATAAACAGTAATAATTTGATATTTGTTTTCACAAAGGGCACACAGTCTAAACAAGTTATTCACACAACCATATGACTTAGATCTCAGATCTTACAGCTCTCTTCCCAAATATTTTATGAAAATCTACCCCTCGTGTGAAATCCCCAAGCATGTCCGTGACCGCGGACGCGGCTATTCGAATAGATTGATTAATACTCTGCAGACGTTGTACACTTTATCTACACGGTAAAATCAGTGTAGCTAGCACTAATCATAACAAAAAACTTTTAGAAACTTCATCTTAAGCATTGACACTCCCGATGTGATTTACCGTTGTCCAATCGATACACACAGCGCTTAGCACAGCACACACCATTGGACAGGGAAGCGGCGAACTGTCCCGCTATGTGAGAATCACACCTCCAGCGCGGCACACAACCTAACCTATCAGCCTGAGTAATCAATGTCAAGACTCCATAACCTACTAAGTTTGACGACATATACTGTGCACAAGATGTAGTCTATGAACATATGCACGTACACAAAGAGAGTCATCCGATCCGAAATGGACAGCCAAGATCGAGGTGGGCGTGCCCCCCGTCCCACTTAACACGCTTTTGCGATTTGCCCCCGCGCGAGTCCTTCCTTCTGCCTTTGCCCCCCCCCCATCGTCGTTCCTTCGGCCCCCACGCCTCCTGCGCCACGCCAAAGACCACCCTTTGCACCACACTGCAGACCGAGCCTGTGCGCCGCCTATGGCGAGCCAAGCCTTGCGCCGGCCGCCAAGCCCCTGCGCCACCCCCTGCATCAAATGATCCATCTCTGTGCTACGGGGGCGGCGTCTCCATCTCTGTGCGGCAGCGGCTGTGGTGGAGAACCCCGCTCGCCTCCCTCCTCCATCCCGTCGTGCAAGGAGACTACCGTGGCCGGTGCAACCTCATCCTCTAGGACATGGGTTCAAGTATTTGCAGGCTCATCCTCTAGGACATGGGTTTAGGTATTTGCCGAATGCTTGTGTACAGGTGTGTAAAGGACTTGCTGAAGTCGAGTTTGGAAAATTTCAGTTTGACGTTGTTGTTACTAATTTCTTTACCAACTTGTTTTCAGGTGCAGCAGTTGGTCATGTCCGAATAGAAATTTAGCTACCAATAGCATTAGTTTTTAGCTACCAGGAGCAGCAATTTCAAATACCTCATTCAAGTTTGAATTCAAAAGCGAGAGCAAAGATCTACACAAGCACCTGTCCATGCCACCCTCTAAAGAGGAAACAAAAGGCGACTCTTGGCATATCATGTGCTTGACGGTGCACTCCTTGCTTGTAACAGAGACAAATAAGGATCATGTTGAATTAATTGGGAAGATTGGCAAGTGAATGGATGAATGTAAGTGAATGGATGGATGTAACCGTAGTTTACTTTTGAGTTATTTAAAATTTTAATGAAATACTATATAATTTTCTATGAGTAGCACTCCAATGTACCAGCTTGTGTATATTTGTGAGCTTGAAGACAGGGTAATGTGAACTCCATTGTACTCCAATGTTGCGTGAGGTGCAATCTGTTGAATGCATGTCAAATTGTTTGATTGCAAAATTTATTCAATGAATCTTGTATGCAAAGTGGTGTATGATTATGGCACAAAACCAATACTATGCACTACAAGCAAGTACATGTCAAGCTAGCAGAAGGAAGTAAAAAAATCAACATCTGGCAAGCTAGCACCTAGCAAATAACAGCTACAAAACTATGGATTGATCATAGCAAGTAGCATTGGTAACAAACTTGATACACTCATTGTGGCGACAGGTGCTGCTAGCTAACGGAGCTTAAGGAATTTTGACATAAGTACACAATGCTAAAGAATTTTTTTGACGGAAATTCATGGTTCAACATGTGACATAATTTTTTTTGTAGCATATCCTCTCATTGAGGACATCACAAAAGGAGATTTAGGCTGCTATGACACGCAACATCAGACTACATGATACTATCATATCATGGCCACCAGCGAAAAGAACATTTTAGTGCATTTTTTATATGACCACAGCAACACTAATAGCATTCCATTGAGTACATTGAAAGGGTTCATGGGGATTGAAAAAACTTAGCACAAACACATCAAGCGGAAGCAGAACACAAGTCTGAAAAGTATCACATACATTGGAATTGGCCGAAATTTAAATTTGAAATCTGAAGCATGTTTACACAGAGAAGAACATCATTAAGCTGTTGTTGCAACTACATTAAACTCTAACTAGCAGCTTCTGAATGAGGTACACTCCAACAAGATGCATCTGCTCCTGCTTCTGAATTCAGCTTCTGAATGAGGTATTTGAAACTGCTGCTCCTCGTAGCTCCTGGTAGCTAAAAACTATTGCTACTGGTAGCTAAATTTCCATTCGGAGATGACCAACTGCTGCACCTGGAAAACAAGTTGGTAAACAAATTAATAACAACAACGTCAAACTAAAATTTTCCAAACTCGACTTCAGCAAGTCATTTACACACATGTACACGAGCAGTCGGCAAATACCTGAACCCATGTCCTAGAGGATGAGGTTGCGCCGGCCACGGTGCTCTCCTTGTGCGACGAGATGGGGGAGGGAATCGAGCTAGGAGGGACCGCCGCACAGAGATGGAGACGTCACACCCGTAGCACGGAGATGGATCGATTGATGCGAGGCGGCACAGGGCTCAAGAGACAAGACAGCTCGGCTTCGCCATAGGCGCCAAGACAGAGCTTCGGTGCGGTGCAGCCGATGGGCGGGCAGAAGCGAGCGGCAGTCTTTGGTCTGCGGCATAGGGAAGCGCCAGGGCCGAAAGGATAGGGATGGGGAATCAAACGCACAAAGGGGGGGCAAATCGCAAATGAGCATTAAGTGGGAGGGTGGCATGCCCGCCTTAATCTCGGCCCTCCATTTCGGATCGGATGGTTCTCATTGCGTATATGCATATGTCCATAGATTACCTCTTGTGCACAGGATATGCCGCCACTAAGTTTGGCTCGTCCCATACTAGGCATGTGGTTGTACGGAAGGTCCAGTTCAATGGCGCACAAAGTTATGTCCTTAATTGATCAAGGTAAGACTTCTAATTTCTAACTAAATGTCACACAGACCAATATTCGCATGCACACAGCTTCCGCCATATCACATAGTATCCACCACTTGCCTCAGTCTAAATCTTTTTCCACCCTGTTGGTTAAGTGCAACACATGTAATCAACGAGTAATAGCACACAACACACACAATTTTATCGCACAGTTTCTATAATCACTTAGTCAAGGTTATATTTGCAACACACATGGGATTATGACTCGTAGCATGGCTAAGCAATCTACTCATATCTAACCAACTCACGTTGGTGCTACGATAATACCAATTAGTAATGAACCAACCTAGGGTGACAAAAGATCATAGCATAACAATAGACAATGTGGATGTAACAATTTGGATTAATAACTAAACCCCAAAAGCATTTAAATAAATACTTGAAATAGAATGCAATAATTTGAATCAAAATATTTTGAAAACTGGGTGCAATATGATCAAAAGTATAACTTACCTAGGAATAGAAATAGGTACTGGTCTTGATCTTGGTGCACACCTTCTTCAAAAGGCCCCGAAGAATTAACGTCTACTCGTAAACGAAATAATTTAATAACAGAGATAAAACAAACTCTAAAAATTAAATAAAAATATTAGATAAATAGATATCAAATTGAGATGAATTTACGAATTTGAATGGGCTCGATTGGAGTTTGAATGAAGAAGATATGGTCATTGGACGTTTAAATCTACAGAAAAGACCCTAAATTGGAATTTCTGGAATTTCCAAATTATTTTTCTATTGAAAAATCCAAAATATGACCCAAGCATGATGTCAGCCCATAGGTTTTTGGAATTAAAATAAATCAAAGAAAAACTGACATATGGGACCCACATGACAGTGAGTCGTCTCACATGGACCAAATCCACCGAGGGTTGGATTGGGTTTGAGAAAGCAGCTATGCCACGCAGGCGCTGACTCGGCATTGAATCAGCGGACACACGCATGAGGCTGACGCGGCGCTGAGGTGGCTAGCAAGGTGGTGCTGATGTGGTCGACGGCGAGGTGGTCGCTCGGGTCCCAAGGGATCCGGCAATGGTCGCCGGCTCATCGGCGGCGAGTGGTACTGGGAGGTAAAGAATGTAAGGGCGAACTCGATGAGGTGCTCACGGGTGCGAGAGAACAACGGTGGCGGCGGCGATGAGGTCGAAGCAGAGCTTGGATCTCGGGCTCGACGGCAACGGCGCTGGAGAGGTCCTCCGGCGAAGATGAAGGTGTATCCGAGATGCAGGTGATGCGGTGATCCCAATAATGACCTCCAACGGCGACAAGGAGGCTGGAACGGCGATGGTGGCGAGGAGATCCTTCGGCCGGAGTTGAAGACGAAGACGAAGGCGACGGCGCTACGCAGCGAACAAGGGCGGCGGCTAGGGTTTCGAGGTTGGTGCGCCACGGGGTGTGCCTCCCGATGGTCCTCGGGACCTTAAATAGCCCCGGGAGGTGTTCGACCCGAACTCCAAAGCGGAAAGGTGACGGAGCTACAGTCCGGGGCGAACGCGGCTAAGTGGTTGTGAAGACGATAACAAGCGGGCCAGAGCGCTAGGGTTCAGCGCGACGCGAGGCTGACAGGGCGGACCCACCGGACAACGAGGGAAGGCGGTGCGAATTGGGCTGAGGCGGGCACTCGCGACTGGGCCGCACAGTGCCAGGCCGGAAGCAAAATAGAGCTGGGTTTCGGCCCAAATACTGTTCTGTGATTTTAAATTACTTTTCTTTTTACAAAATACCAAAAATCTAAATAGCAATTAGAAAATAGCAAATGAACTCAAAAAATTCTAGAAAAATCTAGAAAATATATCCAAGCACATAGAATCCAAATAAAATAGTTTTGACAATTGTTGATGTTGGAATTAATCATATTAAATTATTTTGATGCTAAAAGTCGATATTAAGCTTTAATTAGAAATTCAAATAAAATCCAAATGTTGAATTTTTCCAACTACTTACTAATAAAAGATTATTAAAAGCTCGGAAAATTAGGATGTTACACATACCAAGAAGGTTGTCGTAAGTCATCTCGAAAGAACCGAATCTCCTTTCCAAAGTCTTCTGCTTCGCACGCCATGCCTTCACGTAGCTAATTGTGTACTTGAATTTCTGCTTGATAGCCACCATGATGTGCTTGGCCTCCAGGTCCATCTTCTTCACTATGTCTCCGTACATGACATTGGCTATGAAAGTGGACGTTAGGTTGCAATGCTTCGGCAAAATATTACTGAGCACGCAGGAGTGCGCCTCCACCTTTGAGACAATCCAGTGAGTCTCGCACTTGGGTCTACGTGCGTGCACACGCTAAGGACAACCAGCCTGCTCGCAGACCACAGTGTACTACTCCTGGCTGGATTTGAGGACCCGAAATGTCCACTGCACGGACAAGGCCCACAGCTTAATGGCATCCTGCAGTGATCCCTTATCAGCAAACATTGCATGAAGCCGAACCTCCATACCATGGTACTCCCACAGTGATTCGTGCTATCGTGCATAGCAAGACCCTCAACGTCCACCATATTCCATTCCTACAAGATGGGACATTCGTCCTTGTCAAAAGAGTCATCGTCATCCTCTTCTAAAGCTTCCTCCTCTGCCCCGGCCATTGAGTCATCGATCTCCATTTGTTGCACTATGCTATCGACGTGCTCTCCTGCATCTGCCTGTGTTGTGGGCTGAGCGTGCGGTGTGCAATCTTCCTCTTCTGCCTCTACAACATCAGCCACTGGGTCCTCTTCTGCCTCCGCAACATCGGCCACCGCGTCCTCTTCTGCCTCTGCAACATTGGCCACCGCATCCTTTTTGCCTCCGCAACATCGGTCATCGCGTCCTTTTCATGAAGCACGTGTTGCGCGCCCAAGCTGCTCCCACAACCGGACGAGAGCCGTCGGCAGGGGCTCCTTCAACTCCCTTCGGACATGCTTACATAAGTAGCACGCACTCGTATCCACAGTGGCGGCAGCCTTCCACAAAGCCCTTCCTTGCAACCGTGCGTATCAGTCTGCTCAACTCCCACTGAATGTACGTGGCAGAACGACTCCAAAGCCCATGTAAGACGATATTGCACATCTTGGGGTCCGAGGAGAAGCTGCAGGTGAGTCAGTGCAGGACATCTCCGATTCGAGCATTCTCCGCATCTGGGTGTACCATACTAACTTGCCGGAAACCACTAAGGTCAACACCATATGGACCTTCACGATTCGTACTAACACCGTAATGCACTTTTAATCTTATAGGCTCCGACATGACTGATTTTTCACTGCAAATATTTCGAACATTTCAATTAGCCATTTGTCATAATACATTCATGAAATACGTGATAAACCAATAAGTAGCGACATGTCGCCTACATTCAGATGAGTATTACCTTCATACGAAGACCTTCTCTCCTTATCAGCGAGTTTCCTTCTTCTTTATCTCTTACCTCCCGAACTCCTCTCCTCCTCTCCCTCTCCCAGGCTCCTGTGTGCTCCCCCCTCGTTATCTCTTCTCCTCTCTCTTCCCCCCTCTCCCGACCTTCTCCCCCCCCCTCTCCTTCTCTCCCTCTCCTTTTCTCCTCTCTCGAGCTCCTCTTGTTCTCTCCAGAAATGAATGGCGAAAGAGACTGTGAGTGTGTCTTTCTATATAACCGTCTAGTCATTCAACCATTGGGCGACTAGCAAGTCGTGACCCAATAACTCAGCAACACGAGAACTGTACTTCCTGTCAAATCACCCGGTGGTTGAGCGGCTTAGATCAGTCGCCCAATGGTTAGGCGACTAGATCCAAGTCGCTCAACAACCTGACGACTACTCTACGTGTCGCTCCATAGTTGAGCGACTTCTCTAAGTCGTATAATGGTTGGATGATCAGATCCAAGTCGTCCAACGATGAAGTAACGGAAGATTATTTCTGTAAAATAAAAAATACAGATATATTACTACATTTCAGAATAAAAAAATAATTATTTTTCAAAAAAATTCTCGCAGTGGCCGCAGTGCTCGACTGCCATCCAGTCCAGGCGCTCCATGCACACCGCGCAGCAGCTGGCGCCGTCGTCCCCGTTCCGCTTCCGCCTCTTCTATTCTACGTTGACACTAGCTCAGTTTCCAGTTCCAAATGAAAAGACTTTTGTTTCGCCCCCCTTTACAAGGCACTTCAACAGAAGGAGATTTTCCCACTATTTTAGTTTCAGATAGCTGAGAGTAACTATACATTACTGTATCCGTACAGTTTGAGAACGCACTCTCCCAGTGCTACAGGCTATGGTAAAACCACATGACAAATGTTAATTCTACAACAAATTTTCTCACGGTAGAGAATGGCTGGACACCAATTCGCAGAAATAAATAAGAATCGCCTGAACGGAGAAGCATCTCATAAGTAAGGAGAACTGGAGGCATCTCCGTGGCCGGCACCACCTGAGGCTGTGTTGTTAATGACCTCGGTTACAAATGAACACCTTGTCGTCAGTGAAAGCTGCCGTTTCAGCTCTCAATTCGCCCACACGTGAACAAGGCCTTGCCGGTTGCCAGTGTAGATCTCGTCGCGCTCTTCGTCGTAGTACAGAGCTGTGATGTCCTCGAGGGCCTCCGAGGCTGTACTCTGGAACTTCCATGTTTTCTTTTGCTTGCACAAATCTCCGGCCTTTATTTTGGCCAAGCATTTTCCAGTCAGTATGTTGCTGATGTTTATAGAGCCAGCTGCATCCAGGGGGACAAAGAAAAGTTTTCTGATTATATTATCGACAAACATGGGTATCATGCTCATTTATATTCTGGAAAAGGGTGGAGAAAAATCAAATATGAAAACAGATCAGTTCGTGGGTATCATTTGTTTTGTCATGGCAGAGCATGAGATCATGCAACAGCAGGTTTAATTAAACTAGTTCAACGAGAGCTGTGCACGGAACATGAGTGGACAATGAAAGAATGTGATGACGGGAAATCTATAGTAAAATACAAGACGCACAGATTTACAATTGTATGAACAATTAAGCAATATATCCTCCAACAAACAACAAATAAGATCAAATCTTACCATTTTCTTCCGACGATGAATCATTTGAATCAGCCTTGCAGTAAGAAATAATAAGATCTTGATCACTGGTTATGTATATGTTGTTGGTATTGCAGTCAGGGTGCCACAATAGGTGATCTTCAAATGATGTGACTGGTTCACCTCGGAAATTCCAAACTGCTACAGATCGATTCCGGAAAGTCAAGAACAACTGCAGCTCGTACAGAAAGATAAAGGCAGATGGAGTCATGAACTCGGTCCTGCTCACTTCTGTTAATTGGAAGTTTCGCACCTACAATAGTGTGAGTTAGAACCCAAAGCAAGAAGGAAAATTTGTTTTGCTTGATTGGACAAGGCATTGAGTTGTCACATAGGAAAAACACTTACATCAAGTATTTGAAGATTCTCTCCTTCCTGCTTGACCAGGAGCTTTTCATTGAACTGTTCAATGAAATCCACCTTCTTATTACGATGGAGAAGGTGGTGGAAGGACTTCAAAACTGTACCATCCTCGATAGAAAGAATCTTCAGAGGAACAGAGCTGGTTGTTCTTGTATAAATCAATAGCATTATACCAGGACTGTCACAAGTTAACAAGTAATTAGACAAGAGACAGATACAACCAAGTATCCCTACTGAAATGGAAAATCAAATAAAATATTTTAAACTGGAAGTGCACAGAAAAAGTCCAGCTCTGTTAAGCTGCATAGCAACACCACAGGTATAAGATTCCTTCATATGTGCATTAGATATATAGTTCATTATGGCTTTAATTAGTTCAGTCAATTTAAGGCATGTTTAAATGTTGAATTTGTTGTTAGTAAGAGAAGAGGCATTCAAATGATAACAGAACAATTTGCTGAACAGAAAAGTGATAAGGCACAACCAACTTAGATTATTTGATAACGTGATTCAGGGGAAAAGGAAACATGAGAAAAAAGAGAAAAATGGAGTTACCTTATCTTTATTTCTTGAACATCCTTATCAGATATGGAATATAGTAGTGTGTAGTTTTTCAAGTCGAACACCTTGTAAGTGCTGTTTGCAGAATAAGATGGTATCAGGAGAGTTTCAGAATAAGTGCATTTTATAGCTAGTACAGAAGTTAGTGTACCTGTCTTGAGCAGAATAAGTCAAAACCTTTCCATTGACATCATCAAATTCCACAAATCCAGGCCATTTCAAGGACTCCGTCTCAAAAAGAGGGAAACCAGCATCCGGTTTTGCTCGCCGTATATACCTTTGAAATAGTGGAAGAAAGTCTTAAGCCAGATGACAGAATCAGAGATTCACTACATTGATAAAACATATGGAACACAAGGCTTACTCTATGCGAGTTGTCCTGCATCGCAAGGCACTGAAATTTTCAGAACCATATACTGACACAGTAATGAGCGAATCATTATTCTTGTTGTAAAATAAACTGCGTATAACTTCATCTGGACTTCCATTCAGAAAGCATATTCTCCTATTTGTCACTGGAAATATAAGAAGGGCATCTCAGTATGTCCATGTGAAGCAGAAGTACACCGCAAGAAGATTAGCATACCTCTACTAAAAGCAGCACATACTCCTGACTGTGATAAAGCAAAAACTATATCACACGCTGCAACTATCTCAATAATTTTTGACCTTTTCCTCAGGTACGGGAGTAGCAAACTGTTCTCTTTAGGATCATGAGTGTCAAACTCTTCCTAAAAGTGAAAGCAAAGATGCATGATTAGAAAGGGAGAGCGACGGTCAAGTGATATTACAAAACAAGAAAGGGAGATAAAATCATTACTACACAAACAATGGGAGAGGGTCAAAAATGCAAGGTTGACAGTTTTAATAGGATGACTTCTGCCCACAAACTGGCTTCTGGAGCATTTCAAGTTCTGATGATATAAAAAAAAACTCGATTTTTTTAACCAAGCAGGTGCCCCTACTTTGTTCAATGCATGATAAACACCGCTAAACTCGTTATCTGAGCATTGCCAAATCTTGAATAAGCAGGACAAAGACACCCAGAGGCAACACTCAACTACTTAAGTACTAGATGAGCAACTGATGCCAGCATGGATAGCCAACTTGGCATCACGGTATTATTAAATAAATCAAAAACAACTTACCTCAGATACCACAGACAACACATAACAACCGCCATCTGCTATGTAGGATTGCAGAAATCCAACAATTGACAGGAAATCCACATTTCATGAATCTCAAACATTGGTGAGTCCAAAACTCAGCACATCCGTTCCCTGAAGCAAATATGTGATGCTGGTGCCAAATCAACAATGCCCTAAACTAATCATAACTTGCACGAGAGGCAGAGTACAGAAGGGTGCAAAGCTGCACAGAGCCACAGACATTTGACACGCAGCTACACAATTGAACATACAATTTTCCCACTTCCTCAAATCAGCATTGCTCTCCAAGCTGCTGTACCAAACACACAAATCCTTTTCACCCCATTTGGGAAAACCAGCGTAGCACAGCATTCACCAACCAACTCCAATCCCAATTACCACCAACAATTCAGCAAAACCTAAACAGATCTCACGTTCCCATGGCCAGTAAATCCTAGCCCCCCAGCCGCAATTCCTCGCACCCAGTAAACCCAGCGTCGTCGAAGGCGCACGCGAACAAAATCGAAACGAAGCTAGAAACAAGGGCAAGCGCGCGTGGCGAACCTGCAGCTGTATGTTGCGGAAGCGCTCCTGCGCGGCGCTCATGGAGAAGGCGCGGTCGCGGCGGGAGCTGATCTCCCTCCGCTGCAGCTTCCGCACGCTGTTCACGGCCGACTCCTGCCTCGGCCGCTTCCTCGCCACCACCCGCCGACCGCTGCACGGGCGGGGGCTCGCCGAGATCCGCCTCGCCTCCATCACCGCAACCCCGCCACTCGCTCGCCCACCGCACAGATAGATCCAGTCACGCCACCGCGGCGAGAGGCGTCACCCGCGCGGTGGAGCTCGGCTCCCCGGTCAAAACGGCTTAGGGTTTGGGGAGCTCGACCTCGACTCGGAGATTGGGTGAGGGGGGGGGAGAGAAATAGGGGAGGGGAGGTGTGAGGGGAACGGGCATGTGTTAAAGATGAGGCGCCGTGGTGGGCCTGACAGGTGGGCAGCACGCGTCAGTGACACGGGGGGCGGGGCGCGGGCGGGATCCAAACGTTGGGTTTACTGCTGGTTTGAATTTTTTCGGGGTCGTGTCCGAATGAACAGGACCTGCCCTCAATTCTTGGGCATGCACCGACGTGTGGGCCCTGATTCTGGTTGATCCCACCTGTCAGCGATGAGCGTATACTGTCTAGATTGGCTAGGTCGGGAGCGGGGAGGATGGGAAGTTTTTTTTAATCTCATGGTGAGTTGGCGGAGCTCGATTTGGAAGGAGTGCTGGGTGTGGACTGTGCAGCGTACCCTTTTTGGAATGGTTTGGTTTGGCAATTCGAAATTTGAAATGAAGCGCATGGTTTCGTAACTCGTTGCTGTAAAAGGAATTTTTTTGAGAAATGACGCTGTGAAAAGGCTGTCTGCCAGTGAGGTGTAAACTCTTTTCCTTTATTTTTTTGCTCATAATAAGTGACATCCTAGAATACATATCACTAATATGTTTAAAAAAACGTAAATTAGCTACCTGAAAACTATATCATTATGTTTAACATTAAAAAATACTTAAATAAGCCAGTCGAAATGACGACAGAAGCTCTTCGCCATTGAAACAGTTGTGAAATAGTTCTGTTGCTATTTGAATTGGCGATAGGATCTCTCTGTCGCCAATTCAAATGGCAACATGATGTCTTTTTTGAAATTAAATTTTATTTATAATATTGGTAATATTTTGTGAATATCATGGGGGATATACTCATGATCTTAAGATGATGTTACAATTTCCGTATATATACAAGATGCTGTGCTGCTGAATTACGCGCACAAGCCAATACCAAAAATAGATTGTCTTCTAGTTTTCGCAGACACCAACTACACGTCACACACATCCGAACAAGACGCAGGGGACGCGAAAGCGTTTGCATTGAAGACCATCTCCATTCCGTGGTGTCAGATCGATGCACAAGAGAGCCTCGCAATCTGCAGCCTGCTTTGGTGATTTTAACCGACCAACCTGCAGGATTTTATTAGTGCCACAGAGTAGAAATCAGAGGACATCACTGCGTCGGCGTCCCCGTCATACCGTCGTTCACTCAACCACGGGCCTTATGCATCACTCAACCACGGCCCTGTCGCATAAGAGGACGACACAAAATTGTCCGCGACCGTGATGCTCATGTGTTCGGCGAGAAACTCAGCACGAAACCTTCCCTTTCTATGTTACAGTTACAATCTCTGAATTTCGCATCTTGCCTTGGTTATTTGGATGTTCTTAGAAAGGAGCGGAGCTGATGCTCTGATGATCATACGTGACATCGTTACCTTTAGATCTATATTAGACTATTTTAATCTCACGACACCTATCAAAATAAATTAATCATATCTTTGTATGCCCACATGTTATGATTTGAAAGTGGTCCAAACAAAAATCTAAATGTAAGGCGGCCTCGTAGGAGGGAACTAATGTTTGAGTTTTGAGAGGATTTTTCTTGGGTCAAACTAGGTCTCTTCTTGTCCACGTAGAATATGATGGTTCATACATCTAAATTAAACAAATGAACTAAGATCTCGTTTGGAACACAAGAATTGCACGATAAGTAATCTAATTTCTACAAAGAATTAGGCAAAATTCTTGTGTTCAAAACGGAACCTAAATGCACCGTGAAAATATGTTCCAATAAAATTCACACTAAAACTCATGTCCTAGTTTGTAAATCACCGACATGTACTTCGGCATTATTATCCATCTATCCTTCATATGTGTCATCGTGTCATTGTTATGATTTCCATTGATGTTTCTCGTAATCCTTTTTCTTTTTCATGTGCTAACTAGTAAGTAGTACGACTTTACAAAACGCAACTCCAGATCCTTCAAGATGTACCCATGCCGGCCATGCGTACGTATCAGTCGCCGACCTGGGATTCCTGACCAGCACGGTGGACGAGGAGGCGCAGCCCGAACTCCGGCTCGATGATCAGCCGGAACGCCGGGGAGTGCCTGTAGTCCGGCGAGAGCGCGAAGGTGAACCGCGCGAGGACGACGGCGAGGAGCGTCTTGACCTCGACGAGCGCGAGGTTCTGGCCGAGGCAGGTGCGCGCGCCGAGGCCGAACGGCATGAACGCCTGCGGGTGCTTGCACGCCGCCGCCACGCCGTTCCGGAACCGGCCCGGGTCGAACCGCCGCGCTGTCGGGCCCCAGGCAGCCGCGTCGTGATGCATGGTGGAGACGGGGACGAAGAGGTAGGTCCCCTTGGGCACGCGCAGCCGCCCGAGCCGCATGTCCCGGAACGTCTCCCGCACCACGAACGACGACGGCGGGAACAGCCGCAGCGTCTCCTGCACGACCATGCTCACCGTCCTCATCCTGGAGATCATGTCGAAGTCCAGCGTGGCTGCGGAGCTGGCGCCGCCGCAGACCTCGAGGACCTCGGCGCGCGCTCGGTCCTGCCACTCCGGGTGGGCGGCGAGCAGCATGAGGCTCCAGGTCGCGGTGACCGCGCTCGTCTCGTGCCCCGCGAAGTAGATGTTCTTGCAGTTGTCCACCACAAAGTCGTCCGGCCGCGGCTGGTCGCCGCTGTTCTCGATGATGGATCCCAGGAAGTCGCGCTCCGGCGACGACGACAACCCCGCCGCCGCCCTGCGCTCCCTGACCACCTCCAGGATCAGCGACCGGATCTCCTGCGTCAGCCTCCAGATCCTCCGGTTCTTCTCCGTCGGCAGATATCTCAGGGAAGGGATGGTGAAGATGACGCTGGGCTCGGCCATGAGGCCGGAGAGCGCCCTGAGCCGGAGGAAGATCTCCCGCCCTCTGGAGTAGTCGGTCCCGAAGCAGGCCCTGGAGATGACGTCGAAGGAGAAGCTCCGGATGTCGCCGTCGACGTCGACCGCCGCGACGCCGCCCGGGGCGGCGTCGACAACGGCCTCCCACGAGCTCAGCAGGGGCCGCGCCGCGTCCACCATGAGGTCCACCATGCCCCTGACCTTGGCCATGTAGAACTCGGGGGCGATGACCTTGCGCTGGCGAGCCCAGCAGGCGCCGTTGGCCTTAAGGACGCCGCCGCCGAAGAGCGGCTCCTGGCCCTTCTGCAGGTACGTCGGTTTGCCCATGTCCAGCGACACGCACCGGCCGATCTCCCGGATCAGCTCCGGGTCTGTCACGTACAGCGCCGGCCGCTGCCGCAGCCAATACAGGTACGTCTCCCCTGCACGCACGACGACATGGGACGCACCGCGCGGAAAATAATCTGTCAGTTCCGCGCCGCGGTATAAAACTATGAACAGATGAATTCATCTGAAAATGCTTTCGGCCCTTTTGCCCGTGGGTTTTCAAGCGATGCAGCTATTGGCCCTGAACCATCCGGATTATTAATTATCATAAAATGTATGGGCCTTTGACTCGACACAAGTGCAGACAAGTTGAGATTTCCTCTCAAACAAACAACAACAACAACAAAAATGCAAAGAAGTACGCGTGGGTATTGCCGTATTGGTTTATAACTTAAATTTTGTTTATTGCGAAATACTAAAACATATAAAGAATATATAGTCTCCCTGTCCAAGAATATACGATATTTTGGGCATTAACACAATCTCCAACATGCAATTTTAACCATTATTCTTATATGAATATGTTTTATAGAATAAAATAATATTATAAAAATATTTTTCATGACTAATACAATAATATCATTTTCACATAAGCACAATACAAATATTTTTCTATATATTAGTGGTCAAAGTTAAAAAAGTTTGATTGTATATTTTCTAAAACATTATTTTTTTTAACACCCGTTGTGGTAGATGAAAGTTACCAAATTATATATATATATATATATATATATATATATATATATATATATATATATATATATATATATATATATATATATATATAGCAGAGCAAGAAGAGGAGAGGAAGGCAGTGGTGCCAACGACAGAGGACATCATTGAGACCACCGCCCACGAGATTGCAATGGTAAGTTTGTGCATATATAGCAGTAAATGTGTGTCCTTTTTTAGAGTAATTTGATAATATTATAGAATGTTATCTTTTTTTCACTTCAACAGTAAACATGAGTCATGACTAGAGTAATTATGAAGCATATCGTCAGTAAAAACGATGTTACATCGAATGCAGGCTCCGTGCGATAGGAGAAAGGTACCTTGGATGTCGTGCATCGGGTGTGCTCCTGCCTTCGTAGTCGCAAGCATCGGCGAGCTGACGTTAGAGCAAGGGAATGTGGTCAAGAAGATGGGGTTCAACAGTCTGCTGAAGTTCAACCTCGAGGGTTTGGAGAAGAGGGACATGCTACGCTTCCTAATGGACAGGATTGTCCCGGCTGAGATGGTCATAAGCATCGGCGGCGGAAGAAGCATCCCAATCACGCCTCGCTCCTTAAAGTGCATCCTCGTGATCCCTTGCGGCGGCGGCGGGACATCGATTGTGACCCAAGTTGCAGGGACCTCAGAGCTGGCCGAGCTGAAGCGTTTGCTCGAGGTATAGTAGAACTCAAACATCAAGAACACGACACTGATCGCGTGGATTAAGACCGGAGGCACAAACATTCTTACAATGAGGTGCTTCTTCCTCCTCGTCTTTAGCAAGCTCCTTTTCCCGACCACAAACATCAACATAACTGGGAAGGATGCCTGGCGACGAAGATCTGGACAAATTTGCTGGCGTCAACTGGTGCAAGGCCGTCGTTGACGACCTTCGCGAGTCTGTCCGCAACAGGTACAAGAAGAAGGATAACACCACCAAGTCTATCAGCGGATACGCCGTCTTCGTGCTTGTAAGTACACAGTAAACGTATTCACTGCATATAGTTTTTTTTGCATATCGATAAGCAGTAAAGTGTCTATATCAAAATCACAGTAATTAATAATCTTAGATCCCAGTAAAACAAATCACACACACTAGTGATTCTTCTCGCACATAAAACGTAGTCTACCACACGCAGTAACAATATGTTTCAACTTTAGTCAAACAAACACTAACCAGTAAAAGTGATATGCACTTATCGCATGCAGTAAATACGTGAACAACTTTTAGTAATACATATTTAACAATATGTTAATTGTACGTGATAGATACACTACCTCGACAACCTGAGGTGTGTCCACATCATCGACGTCGTCGAGGCACCACGTGTCGCATATTTCATGGCCGCTCTCGTCGACAAGATAGTTGCAGCCGACAGGACAAAGGCCCCGGATGGCATCGACACGTTCGGCAAGCTCAGCGTGAGTTACTGATGTTTGTCTGTAAGCAGTAAAATACTATGTTCATTACTGTATGTGTGATTAATGTTCAACAATATTTCATTCGTGTCATTTGAATATGCAGTTTAGGAGCAGGGAGGAGACCTATTACTGGCACGGGGCAACGACAATGCCGCACCTACCGTAGTTACCCACACGACCCATCGTGGGGCATTTCCTGAGCCTACGCGCGTTGCTTGGCGACACGGTTGGATTGTTGGTCAAGGAGAAGCAGCGCCTGGCGATGGAGGCGCTGGAGAAGTTTGATGACGAGGTCGGGAGGGCGATGAGGCAAGCGGAGAAGCCTATGGTGCAGGTACAAAGGGTGCATCAGAAAGTTGAGATGGTGCAAACGAAGGTAGTCAGCATCATCAGGAAGCTGCTCGGGGTGGCACACCAGGATAAACGTCCTGCACAGGCGGGGCAAAAAAGGTGAGGAGCGATAAGAAGGTGCACGTGTCGGAATGCACGGGCACAAACCCCAATGCTGAAACACACAGTGTTCCCGGACTCTTCGGCGTAGCCAGTGCAGGAGGAGACCGCAATACCGGCCGTAACCGTGTCACCGTCGTTGGTCGTGGTGACGATAGCCCTCACGCCTGCCGATACTATCGTCCGGGCAACAACATCGCCGCCCGCCCCGGCTTTGGAGACGACAGCCCCCGCTCTAGTGTCACATAATCACCTGCAACCCAAACGTTGGTCGAGCTCGCCACCCCAACTGCAACGGCACCGGCACCAGCATTACCGCCTCCCCTGGTGCATCCAGGAGTTTTCGTATACGTCCCAGTGTCGTCGTTGTTCCATCAGACTCAAGAGGAGGAGGGTGATGGATCTTAAGGTATGCACCGCATCACAGTAAAACATTGTAATATGTGCGGTAAATAGACACATCATATATAGTAAACAACAATAAATACAATAAATGGATAAAACGAATACAACAGAGCGAGTAAGGTGCATACAATAATTGTGTTTTCTCACTATAGTGATCATTAAAGCAACACACAATAATTATTGATTAAGTGTATCTATTCTCGTGCAGGCTAGGTGAGAAGGACACTTCAGCCCGCCACTTGGGCTGCAATGGAGCCGACACCTGCATCGTCGCCTCCCCCAGTGCATCTAGGAGGTTTTGTCTACGTCCTAGCGTCGTTGTTGTTCCATCCGATTCAAGAAGAGGGGGAGGGCGACGAATATCAAGGTATGCACCGTATCATAGTAAAACATTGAACATGTGAAGTACATAGACACATTATACATAGTAAATAATAACAAGCACAATAAATGAATAAAGCGAACACAACAAAGCGAGTAAGACGCATGCAGTAATTGTGTTTTCTTAATACAGTAATCATTAAAACAACACACAATAGTTTACTGATTAAGTGTATCTGTTCTCATGTAGGCCAAGTAAGAGGTGGCGACGTCGAGTCAAGCATCGACAACATAATATACTCGATCGAAGCCGACGCGATCCCGGGGATGCACCCCGCCGCATACACTACACAGGCCCCAATCGAACCAACTTTACTACCCACTATTCTGGAGCAAACCGAGGTACTGAATGCAGTAAAAATGTGTATGTATGGTCAAGTAAGGTTGAAAGTTCTTACAATAATTCATATCCAATTTTTTTATCGCAGTAGATAGTAAACGAGGATCCATCGATGTTCCGTTAGAGCTCACGATAGTAAAGGAGCACACGGAGGTAACGACACAGTAAAACATGAGTGGGAAAGAAGCAATTTTACAAACTTTTGACAGTAACACGATCTTTTTTTTGCAGGTGCTAGTAAAGGAGACTGAAACTATCGCCCTGGAGGGGCCTCCTCCAATGAAGGAGGTAGAGGATGCCCCTACCACCACTAGCAAAGTCAAGGAGGTGCACATGTCTACCGTCAGCCGCCAAAGGTATATACTGAGGCCACTGGCAATATTATGTGACAACAGATACAGTCGACAGATACAGTAATTTGTGGAACACATGATAGTAAAATGTTGTTCATTTTTCCACCACATGAACCAATGAAAGAAGGAGCAGCGAATGCCCCCGAGGGGCCACTTCCAACAAAGGAGGCTGTGATGGCGCACACCGATGTGCATAAAGACTTGCAGGTAGACCCAACATGACAAAGCTACAGGTTTCATAGCAGTAACTTATCATTATTTTGTCAGTAAAGACAGATACAATACGACAGTATTATAAGAGACACGAGTCTTTTTTCCCGCACACAGCTGCCGCCAAACCAAAGCTCAAGATAAAACTCACCGATCCCAAGCCGACATAGACGATTAGCACAACAATGACCAAAAAGGTGGTGCCTTTGGAGAAGACAACTGTAGGGAAGAGAGTTCCCCCCTTAGCCCAGAGGGACACCAGCGACACCGGTGATTTCGGGAAGAGGCTGACAAAAGCTTCCAGCAAGCTGGTATCGCCATTCAAGCCGTACAAAAGGCGGCCAGAAGTGCCCATGGCCACGGCTATGGAGGTGAGGGAGCTGATATGAAATGATGAAAGCGTCAAAAGGTAGGAGAATATCGCCACACTTTTTACCGACATGTGAATGTTTTTTCTGTCTCGACAATGGAGAGTTTACTGGATCGACCAATGTTTTATTTATTGTGCCCATTTGTTTTACCGAGAATACACTTATGTTTTACTGCTAATATGACCGGCTTTTTTTTACTACAGCCTTGCTCTGCTACAATCTAGAGACAGATTTATAGCGGCCACAGGAAAAGACATGGCAGAGTCGTTCAAGGACGGACAAATAACTGAAGACATGTTCATCTGTCAGTTCATCCAGTGTTTGCCCCAAGACAACGTTGATCTGAGGTGTCAAAGTAATGGGTACAGGGCGTTCCTCCCCATCGAACTGTCGGTAAGTTATTTTTTTGCAAAAGCCTTTTTTTACAGTAAATCTTATCGCTGAACTCGATTATTTTTAAAATAATGTGCTTTGTGTATCAACAAAAACTGCTAAACATAGAGGAGTACGTTAAAAATGAGTAGTACAACAACGAGCAGGCTATGAGCATGTTGAAGGAGCATATGGCGGCGGTAGACATCACACGCGTAAAGCTGGTAAGTAATCTTCGTCTATCCGACGCGCATCCGGTAAAATATCGTTCATGATCCAGTAAATTACATATTTTTCATTAAAGTAAATCTCTGACATAGTGTGGTCCTTTTACATTTTTATGGTTTTTTATCTCCTTTGCGACTCTTCCTCTCAGTTTTAAACAATCAACACTGGTTCGTTTACTGCTTCAACATAGTGTAGAAGCACGTGGAAGTGTTGGACTCCAACAATTGCAAGCAGAAGGGCACAAAGGTAACATACCATCTTGACCCAGTGAGGAAGAGGATCATCTCGTCTATGTGCAACCCTGCAGGCCGTGACCAATGGAAAATTCCTGACCGTCGTGAACTGGAAGGTATAGACTATGGGGACGCCGAAGCAAGTCCTAGAGAATGATTACGCCTTCTTCGTAATGAAGTACTTGGAGTTCTAGGATGGTGAAAGCTCGACACTGGCAACATCGATAGAGCCGATAAGAATTCTCTACCACCCGCAACATGCAATATTTTTTTTCAATGTATAACGTCTGACACACAAGGTTAACAACGTCAAGCCCCCTCCCTGAAGCACTGGAGAAGTATAGGCCGCTCAGCAAACCGAAGTAGTTTTTTTTTGTGTTCACGACTAATATCAAGTAAATTCATTTGTAACTAACAGTAATATATGTTACATTTATAGTAAAACGTATGATTACCGAAAAGAACTTGCGTAACAGATAGTAAATACATATTTTTTCAGTGGGGTATACCAGTAATGTCATTTTTCAAACAACAGTAAAATGTTATCAAACTCAAAGTAACTACCAAAAAACACAAAGCGCAAGCTTGTTACAACAGTAACATGACATATCTTTCGAAGTAATAATAGGTATCACTTAAGGTAAAATATAACATTTACTGGATCAACAATGTGACATCATTTTCCGCAGTAAAACCAGCATACCGAATATTACGGTCTTCTCTTCCTCATGAAAACGGTCGTAAAACTTTTAATATAACGATACGTGGTGACGTGTGATCATTTTACTGATAAATTTTCACCGTCATTTGCGTGTTGGTAGGTTTTTACCATTAATTTAGAACAACATCAAGCAACCTTTACGACTTTATTCAATGCATGCAAACAGTTTTTACTACCAACTCGAGCAGGAGGCGCGAGCACTGGCGCGCGTGAGGGTTTTACTAGCGTTTTTTTGACGCGCACGTGATAATTTTATTGCCGATCTCGAGCGGGAGATGCGGGTGCTAGTGCACTGCGCGTAGCGCGGCCCAGGCTACGACCCACGCGTAGAATAAGTTATTCAGCACACGAGAGATGAATAGCGCTACTGTGTGTGTGTGTATAGGACACCCGTTTCGTACTCTTGGGAGTATGTACTCTCACTTTCAATATACCACTTAAACGAATATATTATATTTTTTATCACTTTCAGTATACTTAAATACCAATTATAAGATACTTCAATGCGACTTGATTGAAAAAAAAACATTGGAGCCCTTTGTTTTTTTTTTTGCTATATACCATTTTTCATATATAAAAGAAGTGCATACATAATTTTTTCTATAAAAGTCGACTTTAATGAAATTTTTCGTAGAACTCCCTTTGGGGTACGTATCTTATAATTATTATTGGAGTATGTTCAAATAGATAAAAGATATCATCATATGATTTAAGCTGTGTATAAGAAGTGTAAGAAGTGGAGTACGTACTCCTAGGAGTACTATATATATATATATATATATATATATATATATATATATATATATATATATATATATATATATATATATATATATATGCTAGGCGGCTAGCCAGTGGTTCAGATTAAATTAATCACTAGTAAAAAAGCAGATACAAAATGGTCGTTGGTCACGTGATCGTATTCTTCTTCTACCTCCAGACCACACTTTATCCCTAATGGCTGATGGATGACCATGCTATAGGGCACCTAGGGCCCAACAGACTGTAGGGATACTTCCGCCCCGGCTGCCCTTTGTCCGCCCCTGACTACTTCCATAGATCGATCAAGCAGGATACACTAGCCGTCTAGCTAGGGTAACCCATGCATCCGATCTCCATCCATGTGGAATCCTTGTAGGAGAGATGCAAAGAGATCGCAATCCCCTAATCCTTAAAAGGTGTGAGAGAAAAATGGTTGGTGGTTTAGTATACTGTACACAACCTAGTCAATCACTACTACAAAAAATCTAATATTGGACGTCACATTACAGACGGTTTTTCAAAACCGTCAGTGTTAATGGTAATCACAGACGGTTTTACCAGCACGACTATCTCTATTACTGGATACGCTAAGAACCGTCTGTGAAGATATGCTTATTATAGACGGTTCGTATCATGAATCATCTGTGATGCTGTACAAACGGTTCTTAATATCACTTTAATTATTGGTCAACAAGGGAGGCTCATTTGGTTCAAGATGGATGCTTCTACTCGACATCGTTAGAGAGTGATCCATTGATTGAGAGAGAGAGTCTTTTAATTGTCTTCTTGCAAACTATCGAAAGAGCATATAGAAACTACTGTCTATTAATTAATTAATTTGGCTAAAAAAAACCATTTTTTTATAAAACTATCATAGACGATTTTTACTAAAAATTCGTCTGTGATAGTCTATTTTTACAGATAATTTTGAGCAAGAATCGTTTGTGATAATCAATTATTACAAATAGTTATTAGTTAGAATCGTCTGTGACTGTGATAGATTTTTCATAGATAGTTTAAAAACCATCTGTGATGGTCTCATGTTATTACTGATTCATAAACTCAGACGATTTAGAAAACCGTATGTGAATATTTTTTCAATAGTAGTGAATGACACTGTAGAGGAGGCAGACAGTCTGATTTAGAGTGGGGACCATGCACGCACGTACTGGGCCAGCTCGTTGAATTAATTGAAGTCGGTCGTTGGTTCAAATCATTAATTTGGGTGCGTGCGTGTGTGTCAATTTGTAAGCTGTTCCTTAATCCACTTTTACAAATTACAAATTAAATGTTTCCTAGTTAGAATGCCTCTGTTGATCATTATTTATTTATTATTAGTAGTAGTGTACTTATTACTATTAAACTTAATTATTCGGAGTCTTGATGAAGCAAGATGGAGAAGAATTACTAATATACAATTGATCTCATTATGGGCGAAAATGTAGTTTATGACTACTGGGTCGAAGATCACTTTAATTATTTGTTTGTGTTGGTCGGACCGGCCTTTACTTAAATTAGGGGAGAAGAAGAAGCTAAACAAGTAATATAAATTATATGTGGTTAAAACAATGCTGTCATATCCTACGCACAACGCATTATAAAATGATCTAGTCGACGTCTTCCTGCGTTATGATCAAGAAAATAACAATATTTTTTTTTCATAATTAAAAGTAGAAGAAGAAATCAAGAATATATCCTAGATAACTATCATCATGGATGGATGTAATCAAGTCTTGAGATATACATATATAAACTTTACTCCAAATTTCTGCCAAGATTAATTTAACATAATATACATACATATGGATTAAGAGAAGAAATATCATATGCATTTTCTCACAAGCTGGGAGCAATATTATAAGGAAACTACGTTGGCTTGCTAGGATTTTTTTTTCCTGTTACTCGATCTAATTACGATCTTTAGGCTTGAATTCTAGGACCGTATAGTATCTCACAAGCACCAAATTCCGAAATTATTACGCACCTAGCTAGCCGGTCGGGCTTGAACCCTAGCCTATAGATCATCGACAGCTCGGAAGCTACCGGCTGTGCATGTAGAGATCTCTTCTGAGGCCACATGTCCAAAATATCTCACTCCCGTCAATATGATTTTTAAAATATAATTTTGATCACTAATTATTATTATATATATATTTATAAAACTCAATAAAATTATAATATTATGAAATTATTTTTGAAGACAAATATACACATATGATTTTTATGTATCTAATTTAAATATTTAAAAAGATATCGAGAACCAAAATTTCTAAAATTTAACTGCACATAATCTAAAATAACTTCTTTTTTTTGAATCGGAGGGGGGAGTATTACCTCAGCGAGTACGTACTTATCCTAGTTCTTTTCTTCAAAATGGAGTAGTGCATGTTCGTGTGCTAGATCCCCACAGTGCCCCGAGATCACTTGAAAAACATGGATGAGCATCGGCCACGTCGAGAGGGGTGAGCTTTGATCGTCGTGCTTGGACAGCTAATGGCAGTACGCACTACGTACGTAACGGACGTGCCCGTTTTCGTAAAGCCTACCTGGCTACTTCACTAATCAGTATCTTAATCAGGTAAAATGCTACTGGTAATAACTTAATCAGGAGTAGTATATATGACAGCCACACACTAGCTAAGATGCATATATGCATGGTTGGGGGTCGGTCTCATAATGTAATATATAGTACTAGATTAGAATTATATATGGCTGGTATTGTTTTGTTTTGATAATTGAGGAAAGTAGCTAGCTTGCCTTATATATTGATTTAGTATATATACATAATGATCAATCTTGTGTAGTTCCAAATCGATGTGCAGAGGAAATTACCAGTCCGGTTTTGCTTGAATTAATTTCACCTGCACCTTCTGAGGGTACGATCAATGCAGACATATGCAAAATGTAAACATATTTTTTTGATGCAATTAATAATAATATTTTTTTTGTGCTATATGAAGTGGCCGGTTGCCAACAATTAGCTAGCTAGCACCATATGCCAGCTCCTAGCAGCTCATGGACAATGGACCAGTGGATGCTAAATTGCAAACCATAGGTCAAACGGTCCCCAAAACCATGTCGTGCTTATTCACCTCAGCAATTAATACATGCATGCATGTGCACAGTTAACAGGTTGTAAAAAAAAAAGTCACTCTGAGCTCTCCAAAGAAAAAGGGGAAAAAAAGTCCGGTCGATGTACGTCGGCCAGAGGTATATATACGGAGTTATAGTATATACCCTAATTGTACCTACATACTGTATACATACACTGTAATCTGTAGCTTACCTAGGTAAGTTTAGCTAGGCATGTTCTGTGTTGTCTAATTAGTCGACTTGTGGTTATTAAATATTCCAAGGCTTGATGATCCAGGACACAGTTGACTGCGCTAGTTCTCAACCACAGTTTATATATATCCTGCATTAATTTGTTTATTCTCTTTTCTCATTTGCCACCTTTCTGATGTTGACTTCAGTGATCACAAACTCAAAGAAATACTACCAGTATTAATTATTCTCTCCCACACAGTAGTATTTCCTTTATAAAAACTCATCAACATTTAGTGCAGCATATTTAAAATCTAGTAGCCAGTCAACTTGCTAGGGCAAGCATGCAGGTGTAGTGCAATTTCATGGAAGATATGAGTGAGAGAGAGAGAGAGAGGTGTTAGTTCTATCATGCTTGTACTACTAGAAACGAATCGAATCACTCTTCACAAAAAAAAAAAGATACCAGAAAGAACCTACTTGTGCATGAGAACAATTAGTACTATGCCCATGAACATAATTAACAAGCCTGCATGTACTAATTAAACTATAGCATGTGGCAAGGCAATTCAGCGGAGACATACCGTAGGCTTTCCTCCACTTGTCGAAGTAGGGGAAGATCCTCTTGCAGTAGTCGTCGAAGCCTTCCTTCTGGAAGTCCCGGCCGCCGGCCTCCTTCTCCGTCGTCCCACCTCGCCTGCATCTCGGAGAGGTTCCCCGATAGGAACGTCGGCGGCGGCGGGCCGTCGATCCCCTGCCGCCGGAAAATCTTCCCGACACGGCGCGGCCTCAGCCATGCGGTAACGCAGAGATAGACCATCGCTACAACAAGGGTGATGCATGACCCCACGAGCACGAGAGACAACGAGAAGCTCTCCATGATAGTCATCATGGTCTCATGGACCATACAGTCTAGCTCTCTCTCCCTCCCCCTCTCTCCGCTCCTGGGGACTCTTATATAGATGAGGTACACTGGTCGGTTACGCACTGTTGTGTAATGGGCGCGGCTGCCACTTGCCGGCGTCGGTCAAATACTCTAAATTCATATGAGCCCCGCATGGTATGGCAGAACGCCAGTACCGGTGTATATAACTATATATACATGCATGCAGGCTCTGTCTGGTCGAGGTGATTACCGGAGAGATAGAAATAACCTTTTGAATAATGAAGGGAGGTATATGCAAAGGAAAAAATATAGTTAAAAAGTCCTCTCAAAATTGTAGAACGATACCTATTTGAAATCTTAAATCTTATAAAGGAAACACTTGGTAGTAGTAGTGAGTCTGTTATCTACCTACTCTACATCTTGAATTGATATGATCTTTTGTGGATATATATGTGCATACATTCATATGTTAATAACTTAATATAAGAATATAATGAAGACAATAATTAGATAATCTACACATGTGGTTTATGATAAAACTCTTTGTGACTTGTTGATACGATGCAAATTACGTATACAGTTTTTAGATTTAAGATTAATTACTGTATGTATATTAGTTTTTTAAATTTTAAAACTATATATATTTATTTGAGATCAGATACAACACACGTACACTCCAACGTCATGCATGCCAGAACGGAAGGAGCAGCTGGGTAGGGCCAGAGCATATCGAACCGACTTTGCTTTAGTTAATGCTTCCTTGAAGGTTTGTCAAACGAGTAGGTTTTGCGGTTTCTCGCATTAAATTTAATTCTTTCTGTCTATTCTTTGGAGAGGTCATCAATATGATTGGACAGGTGCGACTAATTAAGAGATGCTGGCCATATTAATTGCTAAATTATAGTACTACTGGTGCAATCAAATCAAGCAAACAAGCAATCAGTGAGTACGTAGCTTAAGCTGTGCCGTTGAAAATTGAAAGTGATACAATTTATTGTTTAATATTAAAATGTGTAGCGTGTTTAAGTTGGAAGGGCCGACTGATGGGAACACCTGATAATTCAGGTCATATGGATGACCAACTGGTATTAAGCTTTTAAGGGAAAAACAGCGGGGAAGCATCTTACTGGAACGGCTTTACTACTTTTGGTCACGTTGGAGTAGTAGTACACTCGACCTCTGCCTTATGGGTCGTTTCGAATATGGAAATTCCCATAGCTTTCCATTGGAATTGAATTGTTTTCTGCAAAAATTCTATAATCGAAATGTGCCGTGCAACTGTTTTCATACATATGCTCGCGTTCAAATGGAAAATCACAAAAAAAAAGTCACCATACAGAAGAGGAATAACTAGAAATACCATTTTGTACAAGTCACTAGTACGTGTCCACACATACTCGGATACACTATTAAAGAAAAAGTCTTCACATACGGTTCAAAAATGTTATTACGAACGGTTTCGTGAGCCGTCTGAGTTTATGGGTCAGTAATGACATGAAGTCACCACAGACAATTTTTGAACTGTGTGTAAAAAAAAAACTATCACAGACAGTTCTGAACAATAACCGTATGTGATATTCAATTATCACAGACGGTTCTTGTTCAGATTCGTATGTGAAAAATAGACTATCACAGATGGTTTTTTAAAGTAAAAACCGTATGTTATAGTTTTTTCTATTGCAAAAAAAATCAAATTTAGAGCTAGATCAATCAATTGCTGGACAACAGTTTCCATGTGCTCTTTTGATAGTTTGCAAGAAGATAATTAAAAGATACACACACACACTCTCTCTCTCTCTCTCAATCAATGGCTCACTCTCTAACGAGGACGAGGTCGAGTAGAGGCGTCCATCTTGAACCGAATTGACCTCCCTTGTCGAGCACAGATGGAGGTCCTAATTGAGAACAAAATCTGACAGGATAGAGGGGACGGAATCAGGGTAGAAGGAACCTGGATGGGAATTTAGGGGCAAAACTTTGTGCTCACTTGAGGCCAAGATGGGGGGCGGCCAGATCTGGCGGTACTGGTCGAGCCGCAGCTCCCCGCTCACCGGATGTGACGTGAAACAGCAGGCCGCGGATGCGTGTCGACCTCCTGCGGCAAACATGGAGCTCCTGCGCGTCTCTCCTTATTGTCGTCATCGTCGTCGGCTGCGTCTCCTCGCCGAACCACGCCGGGGAATCGAGGGCGGTCGCCGGTGCTCGGCGTGGGGAGGGGAGAGGGAGAGACTGATAGAAGATAAGGCAGGAGTGGGTATAATATATAAGTACAACACCAAAATATTTCGCCTTCCGCGCAAACGTTCAAAAATTTCCGCGAATCACAGACGGTTTCAAACAAAAACCGTCTGTGATGAGCTAATATCACAGACGGTTCATATTAAAAATCGTATGTGACTATATAATTTTACCATGACTTGAAATGACTAACTCTGTTATTTTAAATCATGATAAAATCTCATATGACTACTTATCATAGACGGTAATACTAATCCTACTAGATTATGCATGCAAGCATCATGTTCAATATTGAAGAAAGGGTCTGACTATAGCACATGCGACTGATTTTCTGATAAGTTTTTGTGCTTTGATGTTATTGTTTTTTTTATGTTAAAAAATTCAAAACTAAACAAAAGTAAATCTAAGTGAACCCTACAAATATAAAAAAAACCCTAAAAATTACAATAAAATTGTGCTAAAATTACACATCACTAGTTAGTGTAATTTTAAACTTTGTATAGTATAATTGTAGATAACTTAATTTCTTTTTTAAAATCATGCAACTGGGAGCTAGCAAAACGATCAGATCTGATCCAAGATAATACAGGCGTATACACTATGGAGTATACTAATGTTGAGCAGATAACAATCAAAATCAACAGTGGGAAAGCAATGGATGGTAAAAGAAAAGTCGTGGCATGTTCTGGTGGATTGGCGCATATGGAATTAAAAAGGTCGGTGATTCGTCGACGGTGAGTGTCAGTCAGTGTGTGAGCTAACCGGTGACCTGTCTTGGATGCATGGGCCGTCCTTGCCATACGGGCCCACAGCTCGAAGCACTACACGTGTGTAGGGGCACGAACTCCCGGGCGCATACGGGATTAAAACCAGGCCAACCTAGCTAGGTGCTGCGTAGAGGTGTCTCCCTCCGTTGTCAGTCCTCACGTGGCGGATCCGGAATAAAATGAAGGCGGTGCTGCTCACATATCCTTTCACTTCTAATACACACTCTCTCTCTCTCTAATAATGGAAAAATGATGTTGGTTACAGAGGTAAACCTAAGATCTCACTAACGGTAGAGGAGGAGGCTCCCACCGTCCGTTCGCGCTTGCAAGTACATACCACGCGCGGTGCATTGATTCCGGGGGAAAGTACACCGTTAGATCCGTCTGTCCAGTTCTCCAAACCTTGGAAGCCACCCGTTGTTGAATGTTCAAACAAGATTTCAAAATTATACAGCTAGGATAGGATAGGAGAAGGTGAAATCGGTACTACTACACTGTAGAACCAGAGCTACAATATGCTAGCTAGAATCATTATAGCAAGCTAAGCGAAGTGGTCCGGCCTCGTAGTACCAGGGCTAGCCAGCGCTGTCTCACGCGAGTCCGCGGGTAATTGGATCTGGTGTGGTGCCGCCGGCCGGCCGTTGCCTGGCCATGCATGTGTATGTGGTGCTCCCCTGCCACGCTGCCGTCCCCACGTGTTGGGGCCGGTCGCGCGCCCGTGCCGCCAGCCGATTGAGGCGCGTGTGTGGGCGCGCCCATGCGTGCACGTGCATGCGCGCTGTTGGATTAAACTTCCCATCTAATTATTTGAGGATTAAACCGGAAAGAGCAGGATGTTATATGTGGTAATTGCAACACCTATAAAAATCTATAAACGCAAAAAACATATCAGATAACGATGATACTGTTTGTCGTAGGGATGATCTAAAGCGATAGATGTGCAGGTGCTCAATCTACCTAGGTTAGATCTTTCCCAGCAAGAGGTAAGCCAAAATTTTCAACTATGGATGAGGATAGGTGGTATGACATGAGTTACCTTGCTGAGAGGAACTAACTCTTATTTATAGTCTTTTTAGTATATAATCTTACATCGTCCCATAATTAGAGATAGATTCAAAATATATCTCTACACAGATTTAAATCCAAGTCTATATTTTCCTTAAAAGATACTCGGGCTCTTAATAAATACTTTATTTTGACCACTTTATATATTTGAGCCAAACAAAAGAATAGATAGCTAATATGTATATAAACTCATCTAGGTCCACATAAACATAAAATTAATTCAACAATCTCCCACTTGGACTAAATGAGTGACAAAAGAATAGATAGCTCTTGTGTGCGTCTCATGCTTAGGTTGCGGAGAGAGACTTCGTCAACGGGTCAACAATATTCAAATCCGTGTGCACTTTGCATATCTTCACATCACCTCTCTCAACGATCTCACGAATAATGTGATATCGCCAAAGCATGTGCTTGAACTTTTCATACGATATAGGCTCCTTGGCTTGTGCAATGGCTCCACTATTATCACAATAGAGACCCAATGGACTAGAAGCACTTGAAACCACACCCAGTTCACAAATGAACTTTCTAATCTATACGACCTCTTTTGCAGCTTCTGAAACCACAATGTATTTGGCCTCTGTTGTAGAATCAGCAACCGTTTCCTGCTTGGAACTCTTCCAACTTACTACTCCTCCATTCAAACAAAACACAAACCCTGATTACGATCTGTAATCATCCTTGTCGGTTTGGAAGCTAGCATCGGTGTAACCATTTACGACCAGCTCTTGTTCACCACCATACACAAGGAATGCATCATTAGTCCTTCTCAAGTACTTAAGGATATTCTTGACTGCTATCCAGTGACCTTCACCTGGATCCGACTGATACCTGCTCGTAACACTTAGAGCATACGACACATCTGATCGTGTACATAGCATAGCATACATGATAGATCTAATAGCCAAAGCATATAGAATTCTACTCATTTTGTCTCGCTCATCAGTGGTCGTAGGACACTGATTCTTGCTAAGATTAATGACATGTGCTATAGGCAAGAAACCTCTCTTAGAATCTTGCATGCTGAACCGTTTCAACACCTTGTCTATGTACATATCCTGGCATAATACAATTAGCCTTTTAGATCTATCTCTATAGATCCTTATACCAAGAATATATCTTGCATCTTCTAAATCTTTCATTGAGAAACTATTTCTTAATGAAGTTTTAACATATTCAAGCATTGGAATATCATTTCTGACCAGTAGTATGTCATCCACACAAAGATCAGAGACACAAATTTGCTCCCACTAACCTTCTTGTAAACACAAGGTTCTTCTTTGTTCTTGATGAAGTCAAACCCTTTGACTACTTCATCAAAACGAATGTTCCAACTCCGAGATGCTTGCTTCAATCCATATATTGATTTCTTAAGCTTGCACACCTTTCTAGCTTCCTTTTGTAATACCTCGAAACTTATTTAAGCAATAAGAAAAGATTGCCGGCGGAAGAGCTAATTAGAAAATAGAATTTACAGAAGTGTAAAGGGGGGTCTTTGAAAAAATTTAGACAACCTTGGCTGTGGGCTTCCGGCCCACAACACCTTGGCCCAAAGGTGGGGGGTTTGGCCGGCCAAGGGGGGGCAAACCCTAGGGCGCAACTTCTCCCCCCCCCCCTGGCCGCCACCTTCTTTCTCCCCCCCATTGGCCGCCACCCTCTCCCTCCCCCTTGGCCGCCACCTCTAGTAGCTCCTCCTCCTCCCAGCAGCGTCTCCTCCATTGGTGAGGCTCCCTACTGTCTCCTGCTGCCAGCCAAGGAGAGGAATAAGAAAGCTTGCCTTCGGTGTTGGCCGACCAAGAAGAAGGAAGGGGGGGGGGAAGGGAGGAGGGTAGGGTGAGGGGATCACGTGGTGGTTCTTGCGTTTTTCAGCGGGTTCTCCAAAGGTAACCCTCCCAATCTCGTTTAATTAGTTTTGTAATTTTGGTGATTAGACGATATCGGTAATATATTTATTTCTGGTAGTCTAAAGTGTTCGGCTGTTTTAGGGTAGTACATAGATGAATCTTTCAACATCACTTGGCTTTCAGCAGTTCAGACAACCCTGCATTGACACACTAATATTAGATGTTGCACTGGAGTCTAACCACCATGTGTCTTCAAGTACAAAAGTTAAGTTCACCTCAGAGCTAACAATAGCAAAAAATTGTACCTTTCTTTGCACGCCAAACATGATATTTTGTACAATCTTTCTTTACGTGACCATCCTTCTTACAAAAGAAACAAGCCATTTCAGCCTCTTGTTTATTATGTTCCTTCTTTATGGATGGATCACTTGCTGCTTCTTTTCTCCTCCTCTTGTTATTCTTGACTTTAGGGGTCATAGCCAAATAAGCACTTTCTATTCTATCTTGTTTCCATCTATGCTCCTCTTGCACACAATAGGATATGAACTCATTAACGGACAATTTGTCCTTTTGACAGTTATAGCTCGCCTTGAGCTGATTAAAGAGTGCAGGAAAGGTTATCAATATTAAATGCACGAGCAAATCCTCAGACAGCTCTACTCAAGTGCCTTCAATTTTTAAATAAGATGAGACATTTCTATAATGTACCCCCTTATGTTTTCTTTTCCTTTATACTTCATTCAGATAAGTTTTGCCAAAGGTGTACTTGTTTCAGCCTTTTTGTTTTCGGCAAACCTTTGCTCAAGACCGTCAAGAAAACCCTTAGTTGTAGTGGCTGTTCTAATGTGCTATCCCGAAAAACTTTCAGAACAACACGCCTCATGATCATAAGACTCATGCGATTTGAACGATCCCACTTCTCAGACTCCATCTTTTCATCAATGGAGTTGTTGGCCACAAGAGCAGTGTGTTGTTCTTTACGAAGTGCAAGGCCTTGATCCATTACCCCAAGAATGATCAAAATGTTTTCTTTCCATTCTTTAAAGTGTGCACCAGTAAGCATAGATATAGAATTGATGCTAGGAGAAATATTGGAAGTATGATTTGCAGCTAAAATAAAAGAATGAATTAAATGCAAATATCAGAACATGACTAACAAACTTAAGGTTTGATACAGAATTTGGTATATTCCATCACGCAAGATATCTAGCGCTACATTAATATTTAGTCTTTGGACAGAAATATTAACTTGCAAGTGGTAACCTTGATATAGCAATCAAATACTAATAATAAATCCTGTCAAACAATATGCCTTACTTTGGTCTGACTTATTGTTCACATGGAGACTTGATAAATGTTACATATTTGTTGCCACAGTTGCATATATAATTCGGCAAAATATTGAGTTTCCTTTGGGCCAGTCAATAGATGCATGGATTATGCATACAAAAAATGCCTAGTTGTTCTGAATAAATAAACCTACAAAACAGATGTTGCTTTGGCAACATAGATTTCAATTAAGTTATGCAGAACACTAGGTGGCAAAATTATGTATAAATTCAATCATTCATGAAAAAAGGGATGTATCATAAAAGTCCACAATTTATCTCACAATGCATTATAGAATTCTCAGAAGCATAGATGAAAAAAATGCATAACAAGTCTTGCATTAATTGATAATACCAGAAATTACTGAAAAACTCAAGATGCAGATTAATTGATTAGAGAACACAAGCAATTTGCTCAATAACCAATTTCCACAATATTGTATTTGATTGATTATAACTAATTTGCACATCAGAGAACCTTCACAATATTGCATTTGACAGATTATACCATAAACAAAAATGGAAAAAATATAACCAGAACTGAGATGAACTGAAGATGTATGATATAATTTGTAATGATGCAATAATCTTAATCCTTCATTTGACCTTATTCAGGAATATTAATTTCCCTAACCACATCTTGATTATAACAGAAACAGTAAGAAACAAATTAACCCAAAACTTGATAAACTGAAGATGCATTTGCTAATCTGTAATAATAATAAAAACTTGACTACAAAGTAACCTAATGCAGAAGCTTAATTCCACAATTTACTAAAAAACAATAAGAGCTAAACTGAAGGATTAGCTTTTTCAGTGCATCGGCGCATGGAAGGCAATAGCTGCAGGTGGTGGGCGGGTGCGAGTACCGCCGGCGATGGCAACCGGAGGGCACACGACGCACGTAGAGGTAGTGGAAGTGAGACGCGAAAGCATCAGGAACCTGAGGGCGAGCGGATGAGATTACATTGGAATCCAGAGGGCGGCGACCGCAGTTGAAGGCGGAAGCACGGGGAAGCAAAAACAGTGGAGGCTCGCCAGATGAAAGCAACGGAAGCAAGAAGGTGAGCGACTTGCAGATGCGAAACAATCCGGCGGTCGGGAAGAACAAACCAGATGGATGCTCGGCGCATGCAGAGATGCAAGGAACCCATATGCCGCTTGGCGAGCAAAGGGGTGACAGAAGTTGAAGAGCCCTCGACGCACGCGGTGACTGCAGGATTCGAAGAGCTTTCGGCCACGTGCGGAGGCGGCGCTTGAGCCTGATGCCGCTTGGTGCATCTGGAGGCGTAAGCCCGGTGTCGCTCAGCGCATCAGAAGGCGGCAAAAACCTGAGGTCGGGCGGCACACGCAGAGGCAGTGGAAGCCAGAGGGCGTGCGGCCACGTAGAGGTAGTGGCTCTTGCGGAGGTGGCAGCGCTCGCGGAGGTGTCGCCGGGACACCCGAGCATCCCGCTGGGGAAGACGCACAGCAGCGATGAGAACCAAAAAACGGATCTAAAAACCGAAACTTCGGACAAGGACCAATCTAAACCGAAGCTATATGGGAAAACAAATCCGTAGAAAAAAAAACACCACAATGGGTTGCAAAAACACACATACGGTTGATGCTCTGATATAATTGTTAGATTAAACTTCCGATCTAATCAGAAGATTAAACCGAAAAGTCAAGATCTCATATGTGGCAATGGCAACACCCATAAAATCTGTAAATGCAGAAACCAGATGATGATGCCATTGTTCGTCGTAGGGATGATCTGAAACAGTAGATGTGTAGGTGCTCAATCTAGCTAGGTTAGATCTTTTCCAGGAAGTGGTAAGACAAATTTTTCAACTATAGATGGGGATAGATGGTATGGCATGAGTTACCTTGCTGAGAGGATCTAACCCTTATTTATAGTATTTTAGTATAGAATCCTATCTCATCCCATAATTATAGATAAATTCCAAATAGGTCTCTACATAGATTTAAATCTAAGTCCATATTTTTCTTAAAAGATATTCGGACTCTTAATAAATACTTTATTTGATCACTTTATATATTTGAGCCAAACCAAATAATAGATAGCTAATATGTATATAAACTCATATAGGTCCACATAACAGGAAATTAATCCAACACTCGCCACCCCATTGGCAGATGCGTGCATGAGCCAGGCCCCTGCAACCGCCTGCTCGTGCGCCGGCCTAGTTAACGGACGAGTCCAATGCCGACGCGCCCTGCAATATGAGGGGCAAGAAAATCGTTCACTAAAATTTGGTAACGTTAATGAAATCCAATGTCACACGCCGACGTAACCTACATGCAAGCACCGACCCCTCGATGTTCCGTCAGTGTTTGCACCGACGGAACCTAAATACATTGTTGGGGGGAGGGTCCATACGCTACCTCGAGCTAGTGAAAAACTTGACGAGACACGACACATCGGAGGGTCTAACCCCGGACCTTGTTCGGGGGCCAACCTCAGAGGTGGTCCGGAGACAACATGTCGGGAGATCCACCCAGGGGCCAACCCCGGATAGGGTCCAAGGACCAACATCGCTGAGGCGCAACATGCCGATGAACCCACTCCGGACCCAGTCCGGAGTAGCCTCTCACCGGAGTCACGACGGCACCTACGTGGACAGAGGGTCTCGTCGTCCCATGCCTGGAGTTACAATGGCACTTGCGTTACGTCACATACCTTGAAGGTGGTGGGACCCGCTTGGCAAAACAGACAAAATTACCCTCGAGACAAACTAGGTCCCAAGGGCAGTGATGTAACTTCATATGTCTCCCCTCCTACTATATAAATAGGCTCCATGTAAATGAAAAGTGTGAGGCCAATTATAATTTCTACCACCCATATACAATATATTGATACGGACCATCGTGTGTGATTCTCGTTGAGGTTTTTTTCACACCCTCGGCAGTCGACACGACCGACTGATGGTGCCACAAGTATACTTTTCGTTCTCGTATCGACGACATGTATCAAACACATGGTTAGTGCGGCAACACTTGCACTTGTTATATGTCAAAAGCGCATCACACGTTGCGCGCGGGTGTGCATGGTACGTTTACGAATGTGTTTTACGCACGAAACAACTGTGTCATACTAGATATGTACGCGGGCATAAGGTCGAATTTCTCCGCAATTACCATGTGTGCACTGAGATAAGAACTGGCCGTCCGGACTAGCTAATTGGTCGAGCAGGCGTGCGACCAAGCAGGGGAAGTTAGGCAAAGAGTGCATGATCGGCTCTGACTAATCATTCCAGCACACGGTACCAAGCCGCCGTTAGTTTTCCTCTGCCTTTCGAGAGACCGAGGGCTGTTTGGTTTGGCGAACAAAACTAAATATTGGTAACACTAATAAAAATTAACTGTTATTTAGTTTGCTACTAAAACTTGGTAACACTAATAGAATCAAATATCACATGCAGGTAATCTAAAAGCGAGAAAATCACTCACAAAATTTTTGTCACGCCAAAATTTAGCTAAACCAAATTCAAACAACGTTCATTCTACCAATATTTAACTTTACTCACGTTTTGGCTATGCCTACGTTTTAGCACTTTTGCCATCATCCGAACAACCGCCGACTTTGCCTTTTCCTTTCAGGAAAGCTCGGTAGCTAGCATCCGTCTCCTTCGATCAGGCTAGTGTGAGGCCATGCATGTACACTGAATACTACTTTGCTGCATGGAAAAATGAGGGATAATAAAATAATTTGGTTTTTATCTATGCCTGATTCACAAACATAGGCTAAAAAAACATCAGACCCAAGATTCAACTATTCTTTGCTTGCGCCACTGGAAAGGAATGGCGAAAGCTGAAATTTTACGCGCAGAGTGCAAAGCAAAACAATACCAATTCCAATAGTCACTAACATAGATGTGATACACATGATAATCCAGCAGTACATCACATCTATCTCAACCTAGAAGTCCCACGGTTGGTCAACTGTCTGCTGACTAGAGTGTGCGCACTAGTAGATCAATGAGTCACAGATACAGCTTTCAGGTCTCAGCGCATGACGTTTCTGGAAATACTTCCCTTGCATCGCATAAGAGACGAACTGGAGAAGCGTATCCCTATAGCTCGAAATGCACATCAGCAACGACCTCCAGCCATGATATCTCATTCAGGTCAATAGGTTCTCTCGACCTGAGATCATTGCATATCTTTTTAAACATCATGCTTTTTGTCATCTGAACTTTGTGGTTCCCTGATTCTTTCTGAGATACATTCTCTGAAAGATTTCATCATATCCCATAATATCTGGCAGTCTGGAACTGTGGATGAGCACATGGCGCATGTAACGGAAACGTTCAGGCATGAAAGATCATTCATGGGCTCCTTACCTGTTGTTCCTGTTCTTTCTTCCCTTGAACTTCTGCTTGAAATCTTCAGGGCCTAACAATTCTGAAGCACCTGAGTTCATCTCTTCAGAGATCTTTTGTGCTAGTTCACACCGTCCAGCCTTTCTTAGGTTGCTTATTAGTGCACGATAGACATAAATTGAAGGTTGATGTTTCTTTTTCATATGCTCAAACATTTCATGGTCATCAGCACTATGACCTGCCTGGCCAAAACTATCAATTAGTGCGGTAAATGTTCTCAAATATGGACTGATGCCTCTCTCAATCATTTCTCCTGCGAAACTTTTGCACAGATCTAATCTTCCAAGCCTCCGCAGGCAATTTATTACTGTATTATATGTTACAATGCCAGGAGAATGGCCAAGTTCGTCCATTAGCTTCACCTCATGAAGCATTTGATCCACCCGACCAGCTTGTCCTAGCATGTCCAGAACGGTGTTGAACGTGACGACATCCAAGCCTGTTTTATCTTTATTCAATTCCTCAAATATGATCAAACTTTTATCAATGTGTCCATATTTAGCTGTGGCAAAAATAATACGATTCACCATTGTAGGATCTCTACCATGTGCGATCTCCTAAATTTCTCTTACAAACCTGAGTATTAGTTCAGAGTCATCCAAATTCTGAAGGGCCCTCGTGACATTCTTATAAGAAGTCAAATCAGGAGCAGCATTGGAAAGCAGCAAGTATCTGAATACCTTGGCGAAAAGAGTGAAGTTGTGTGCTTCACTGCTCACGCAGATAACATATTAAGCGTGCGAGCCTACATGGATCTGCTCATCATGCAAATGCCGCAGAATCCGAACAGCATCAGGGAGGTTGCCTGATCTGCAGAGCCTCTCAACATAAGCAGAGCATGATGAGTCATCCTGTTAGACCACGTGGATAGGTTTAAAATAATTTAGCTAAAAAATAATTGGCAATGTTATTTACTGATGTTTTTGAGGCGTATCGTATTGTGTGAACTTATATCGGTCAAGTTGGGAAGAATTTGTGCTGGGAAAATATGTTGCTTTGGTCTTTGCATGTGCAAAGTAACTTGGAGGAGATCGTAGTCTACGGCGGTGACCGGTAGATGACTTAGTGCGAAGTCATAGTCCAGAGGGTCGAGGATGTTGGAGTAGGCGGTCGAGCTCGAGTTGGAGCGTATGGAGATTAAAGATGAATGATACGTGTTGGGGCTACAGAGGTGCGGTCCGAAGACTACAACACGTGATAATTTTAAAATACTTAAAATTAGTTATTTTGTAATTAGGTGTTTAGTTCACGAATTGAACCTCAGGACTACTGAGCCGTAACATGAGGGTGATTAGGATTTAAAAGTTGTACGGGTTTTGTGCTGGCGGCGTGCGAGCGTTTTCTTTTTCGAATGTGTGTCTATTCTTCCGAGCTATGGATGTGACTTGAGTACCAGGGAGACTAGCGCTTGATGTTCTATTGGCAGGAGCTAGGGGCGGCATAATTTTCTTGCATGTGTGCATTGATTTCTTGGATGTGACTTGAGTACCAGAGATACTAGCGCTTGCTGTTCTATTGGCAAGAGCTAGGGGCGGCACAATTTTCTTTGACTTGGTATGCTAGGCTGGCGGCTGTAGATGTCCATATGGGTTTTGATGTGGCGGTTTGATTTCTGGGAGTGGGGCGTGATCTCCAAAAATCAAAGGGAGGCAGAGCAATTCGACGCGTGGCTTGGGACGAAGAGACGAAATTCTGCAGCAACTACATAAAGTTCACATCTACACACGGAGACAGATCGCTCCTCTATCCTCGGTCCGTGCGAGCGCATTGCCCAGAGGAGATTAGCTGTGCGAGACGAGCAGCGGCGACGGCAGGTGCAGCACGGTTAATAGCTTTCGGCCTGGTGTGTTTTTCGATAAGAATAAGTCTTCCGAAAGCATCCAGGTTCCATCGAGCATGTGATTCAATTTTGTTTTTGCTGACAATTGGTATTAGTAATTTTTACTGGATGTCAAAAATCTTCTACAGTCATTCACCACCTCCCTTATTGTCATTAACGATCTAACAAGTGGTATCATATCGAGGTTGAAATGGCGTCAGAGGGGTATGTGAATTGTCCTCCCAAACTACATGGTACTGATTTTGCTTTTTGGAAGTGTTGTATGCAAGCATATATTGAGGCTCAAGATTGTAATATGTGGAATAAGGTTTCTAGCCCTTATGAGGTTTTGGTTACTGTTACTAATCTAAATAAAACTGATGTTGATTTAAATGCTCAATGTCGTAACTTGCTGTTTCAAGGGATTTCTCGCAAAGAATTTGATCGTATAGCTCATATTAATTCTGCTCACTTAATATGGAAAACTCTTTACGATTATCATGAAGGAACCACTAAAATTAAGAAAATACGTAAAAATCTTTATCAAAAAGAATATCCTGATTTTGCTATGAAGCTTGGTGAAAGTATTGATGATCTTTTTTTTTCTCATTTTGAAAAAATATTGAGTAATTTGTGTGGTGTTAATGTTATTCTTTCTGATAAAGATAATGCAACTAAAATTTTGAGGTCTTTAGGTTCTGAGTGGTTGACGGCTGTCACAATTATTAATCAAACTATTGATCTAGATACTTTAACCATAGATGATCTTTTCTCTTGATTAAAAACCTATGAGATGGAAGCTTTGTCATCTAAGACTGATAAATCTTCATCTTTAGCACTTGTGACTAACACCATGCAGACTGCTTCGTCGGGTTCTTTTCTTATGCCTGATTTGTCTTCTTATTCAGAGGAACAGTTCGAACAGCTCCCAGAAGAGGATTTGGTGTTGATCTCCTCATGGGCATACAAGGCACTCAACAACATAAGAATGAGAAAACGAGGGGGCGCCTCAAGTTCGATCAAATGTTATGAGTGTAGCGAGCCAGTCCACATTAAGGTGGAGTGTCCCAAGCTCAAGGGGAAGGTAATCAAGGAAGACAAGAATTACCATCGCCGACCATCCAAGAAGAACAACATCAAGGGTGGCAATTTTCGTTGAAAATTTACAGAAAACGTTCTTTCAACTATCAAGCATCTAGATTTGAGTGATGTGGAATATGGGAGTTGCGATGACGACAACCACGACAATGATGATGCTAAAGGTAAGAAGAAGAAGAACGACGACTTCACAGGCATGTGCTTCATGGCAAGAAACGACGACGATAGTGATTCTGATGAGGTAAGACCATCATATGATGAGCTTGAAGATAGTTTGATTAAACTTGCTATTGAATTGAAAAAAAAAAAAAGAAACTGAAAGAAAATAATTGTCTTGTTTAAAGTTTACCTTCTGAAATTGATAGACTTATAACTGTTACTCGTGATAAAGAATCATGTGAGTCTTATCAAATTTTACATTCTGAGTTGGAGACTGCTAGATCTATGAATGCATCAAACCTGATTCAACTTAGGAATGCAAATGCTAAATTTGATGAATTAATGTTGGCACATTACTCTTGTGATGAAAAGTTAAAATTTGCAAATAATAAAATTGAAAAACTCAAATTTAGTTCTCCTGCATGTTTAGAATCAAGTATTTCAAATGCTCAAACTAAAACTTGCTCTAATTGTGGATTGCTAGAAGTTAGACTTAATTCATCTCAAGAAATAATTCAACAGATGCTTTATCATGATATATCATCTTGTTCTAACTGTCCTAAACTCGCCATAGAAATAGAAGCTTTGACTAGACAACTTAATAATTTTGTTGAAAAGGGAAAATTGGCTCAGTTTAGTACTTCTAACATACTTCTGAATGAATCTTTAAATACACTACTTGTTTCACTCTAGCTAAAGACAACGAGTATCTCAAGGACACTTTAGAAATATTTTCCTTTGGTAAGAAAATTTTGAATATTATCCTAGACAAGTCAAAAGTGAGAGTGAAACATCAGGGTCTAGGATTTAATTCTGTTGGGCATACCAAGAATAATCTTTCTAAGGTTGTTAAGCTTCTTGAACCGGAAAAATTTGAAGTAGAATCTGAACCAAAATAAATTATTTTTAAATCTGCTGGTATTGCAAAGGACCCATCTACCAAAGTAAGTGATGTAAAGGCAATTGGTACAACTTCTCATCAAGACAAGTATAAGTGCACTCATTGTGGTAGAGAGGGTCATTTGGTTCAATTTTATTTTTGAAAAGCAAAGAAAGAAAAGAAAGACAGGTTAAGAAAGATTTCTCATACTGGAGTGGACTTTGCTCAAGCTCCTTATCATGGCTTTGCTCCCTCTAAACAATTTTCTGCAGGTTTGGGAGTTTCTGCGACAGGACTGGTACGACCAACGTTGGTTATGTGGTCATACGGGCCAGCGGTCAGATCGGCACGTAAACTATGGTCTGACTGACAGTATACAAAATGTCAAAATTCTTTTTATATGCCTGCTGTTGCTTCTGTTCGTCGCGTATCTCAGTATTCGTTACCTAAAGCCTTATTCTCTAACCCCAGTACTAAGATACCAATGATTGTTCGTGCTTTGTAGGCTCATCGTAAGCGGAAGGAGAACATATGATTTATTGACTCTAGTTGCTCTCGCCACATGACCGGAGACTCTCGATGGTTCTCCTCCCTCACTCATGCCACCGGTGATGAGATGATTACTTTTGAGGACAATGCTCAAGGACGAGTTCTTGCAAAAGGTATTGTGCGCGTCAACGATAAATTTATTTTAAAAGACGTTGCTCTTATCAGTAAGTTAAGCTATAATTTGCTTTCAGTTTCACAATTGATAGACGATAATCTTGAAGTGAGTTTTAAAAAACATTCATGCTGCATCTTAGCTTCAGGAAATTTTGTAAGCTTGTAGGCTGCTCTAAAGTCACGTGTCAACAGATATTGACTTACACGTAGGCCACAATGCCTTTATTTTATTTAATTATTCTGATTTATTTCATGACTTTTGCGTACAGAATGCATCAAACACTCACCATCCATGATACTATGGTCCCATTTAAGCAACTAAACACATAGATAACTCTTTTTAGATCATCTCATATATGTACCATTTGGTAGTCGGTAGAAGCAACCAAACACACCCAAAATATGCACATCATTGATCATTCATATCATATACTATAAACCCGTGCACGCCTTGGCGTGCGAAATATGGTGCGATGGCTGGATATGCGTGGAAATACACCGTGTAAGGAGAGAATAAAGGAGGCAATCCTAACAGACATCTAATAGTATATGCAATCCATTATGAAGAATAGTGCATACATAAACCTGAAGATAGATTGACAGTGGAAATCACTACTATTTTCTAGTAGGTTGTATTAGACCTACTAATGTACACATTAAACATTGAAGGAACCAGGCGATACAAGAAGAGCAAAAACAACGGAAACCATTCCAATAAGCAGCCAACAACATATACAATTTATTGTGAGGAATAGCTGGCGACATCTTTTTAGTAAATATGACTTCAGTTTAGTAAAACATACATTAACAAAATATGTTCATATCTACAGTAGTAAACATATACAGATGCATTGATTTCTTCTATCTAAACCGAAGCAAATAGGAAACTACACAAATATGACTAAGTTTCTAATAGTTTTGGTGAAGATGACTTGGGTTTAGATTGATGCGACTTTACTGGTGCTATATTAATAAAACATATATATATCTTCAGCCATTAATCAGAGCAGTTGTGTAAATAAGAGCAATTGTCATATACGAATATAGCACAAGTAAAATATGACTTTTGTTTAGGCTGCAGCACAGAGTACAACTTAGCTTATCTAGAAAGGTGAACTTTAGTATATAGGAACCGGGGAACCAGCAAAGTTCTTCCTTCTCTGATTTTGAAAGATGAGGATGTGCCTATTGTATAAAAACTAAGTGAAATGTAGATTATTAAACATAAACAAGATTAATTTATCACAAAAAAGTTGCCATGTCAAACATTGCAAACTATAGTCTATATAGTTAGTTTGACAGCTTCATTCATGGAAAATAACACAACCGTCGTGTTGTTCTCTGAAATTCATTATTCATTCATAGAATAGAAAGCAGTAAACGCCATCTTGGTGCAACCTATTCTGAACATGTACAATTAGTTTGACCGAGAGAGGATTTTAGAAATGTGGGCAGAGAGTGGCTATCCCTTTTTTCTAACAACAAAGAGTGGCTATCCTCAAAATCATTTGAAATACAACTTGATAGTTATTTAGAAGGATATAAAGAACTAACAAATGCATGAACGAAAACAATGCTAAGTGTGCTTCGTCTTTGAGATGCGAAAAAATTCACGTGCAAGGGTGTTATTGCGTCCATGGAAAGAAGGGACAGGAATACAAAAATGTTACCTTGAGGTAGATGTCAATGGCACGATAAAGTCCATCATCTATTGGCCGAGCACAATCTGGTATAGCAGCAGCCAAAGTTCGAAAGTTTGACAGCTTTAGGTTGATATCTGGTGCAACTTCAGCTAGGTAGCCATCAAGCAAGTTAGCAACCATAGTTATTGGCATTAGAGATGACGAAGCTAGCATTTGCCCATCTACGCCAAGACCAGGGGAAGCTCCACCAGTTTCTTGATCCATTGCTAACAAGTGGTCGAGAATCCTATAGATACGATCCACATCATAGAGCGTGACCAGGTAAACGCCTATTGGCGTAATGGTTCAGGGATCCAACGATAATGTCCTGATTGATACCTCAGTATTCTATGGCTGAGATGACTTTTTTGTATAATGGAAGGCATAAGCATGACACATCATCATACCACCAATCTGAGCTGTTATTTCTCGGCCTTGATCCAGAGCTAATACCATTTCACAAGAACAAACACATGAACGGCTGTCAGATCCGATTAAAATAGTAGCAGTATAGCAGAATGCATGAAATCCTAACATCTAAATATGTAAGATCACACTGAACTAACAAGGGAATTAAAAACAAAAGAAAATACTTAAAGATTCATAAATAGCAGCTCATCATATATTGAATATATGCCTTTTATACATGTTACCTCTATAATTCACTACAAACAAATATTTAGAACATAAAAGGCAAACTGCAGTAGCTCTAGAGAAATATATTTTGAATTATAGTACTTCTAAAATTACAGAAGAAAGATTTTGAATACCTAATCTTTCTATATCCCCCAATTAGTTGGAGTAAAATACTCCAACGAAACTAAGATGTAGGCCATCAACAGGTTATAACTAAATTGTGTATCTTCCTATTAGAAAAATGGAATCAACAACTCAAAAACTGTTCTAGAAAAGCAATACAATACTCATCGGCCCAGACATATAATAAAGATGATACTGAACAGGGCTAATTTCACCTAGAAATATTTTCCTAAAAATATGAAAGTAAGCAAAAGGTTGAACTGAAATAAATAGGCATACCCTAACAAACAAATATTCTCTGATCCATGGAACACAAATCAAAACCTAAAATCAGAGAAACAAGCAATTAGACTCAAAAGAAATCTCTACCTGATAATCAAAGAAGAAGCTTGAAAAAGCGTAGAAAAAGGAGGAGGAGCCCAGAAGGGAAGGAAACAACCGAAGAACATCACGACAACAACAAAAACAAGTCAAACGTGAAGGCAAAAACTCGGGGCAAACAAAATCCACACAGATCCATGGGGGAAGAGCCTTCAGCCGTACAAAATAAACAAAACCATCCCCAAAAACATATGCAACCGACGGGGGACAGAGAGAGAGCGGTGAAGAGGCGGTAGGGAGCGAGAGGGATGGGGAGGGGAGGCGGAGGAGCAGGAGGAATAGGGCAGAGCGGGAAGGAGGCATTGAGGGAGCGACGTCGGCAGGGGAGGAGGGCAAAGCGGGGAGGAGGCAACGACGGGGTGGAAGGTGGGGAGGGAGCAGCAACGGCCATGGAGAGGAGCAGCAGGGGAGAGGAGGGGGAGGAGCATGGCCGAGCGGGAATGAGGCGGCTGTCGTGGGAGGCGGGGGAGGGGAACGAAAAGAGTGTGATGGAGATGGTGTGGGGCGCGAGGAGAGGAGGAGAGAACGGAAGAGGCATGCTGGGAAGATGGACTGACACGACGTGCCCACGTGTGGTGAGATGAGCCAGCGCGCGCCGAGCAAGCCCAAATCTCATCAGACAGACGCGGACGAGTCTAGCAGCATCCGACAGACCAAAAAAAAAATGGGCTAACATGGCCACCCTACCTGAGCCCCGACCCAGCATCCTTTTATATAGAAGGGTGATCAGGCCCACCATCAGTCAGCGTGGCAAAATGTCAACAAGGCCATGGCCGGAACGAGAAAAGGAAGGGAAAATGCTTGGGAGGATGGATGGATGGATGGCTGTGATCCACCGCGCGCCCTTTTTCTCCGCGGCCTCAAAACGCGGGCGAGGTTAGTTACGAAATAACGGCCACGACATGCCCACTGCTGTCTGCCCGTGGAATGGAAGCCATGGAGGAGCACACCGCCTAAGGTAGGAGGCCTCCATCCAAGAACGGCAACGACACGAGCACCTCGCACACGATCCCTACTGGGTATGGCGTACCGGAGGAAGCAGGGCATCCAGCGGTCGGCCACCTTCGTCGAGGACCACCGCCAGCCGTCGTCGGTCGACTCCTCGTCGCCGGCCATCGCGTCCCCACGCGCCACCCGCTTCGCCGACGACAGCAGCCGGCCCGACCGCTCCCTGGCAGCTCAGGCAATGCTGGCGTCCGCCGCGCGCGGGGACATACCTGCCTTCGCTGCCGAGCGCTTCCCCGCCTCGTCGCCCCTGCGTGACGGCCGGCCGAGTGATCCAGCGCAGGTGCTCTCCTTCTCCACCTCCTCCGTGTATCTGTTATAGAATCTCGATCCGGTGTTTCTTAGCAAGAATTGCCCAGTGACACTGATCTGATCAAAGCCGAAGCTGTATCAAGGCATGTGCTTTTCTGTTGTGAAAAGCATGCGATTTGTCATCAAGTAACTAAAAAACAGTGTAATTTGATCCTCTTATCAAGTCAGATTTGCCGTGAAACTTATGGTCCATGGATCTTATGGAATGAAAATGTACATAGGAACATGCAGTGATTGTTCTCGAAGTTATACTAGATTCGGTTGTGTGATGTGAAAATGGTTATGTTTCTAATCTGGCAAGTTGAGAGAGAAAAAATTGTGTAAAACAAGTTGCTGAATCCCACTCCTGATTTCCTGAACAATCTGCTCTCAACGTTTCAGGATCCTATAACCCAGCTGTACACATCAATGAGTGGCTTAAATGATGATCCTAAGTACGAACTATCGAAAAAAGATGAGGCAAAGCATGGATTCTGGGGAGTTTTGGCACAGCAAGCCAAAGTAATGCTTGACGAGAATGTCTCCATAGTGGACGGCAGAAATCAGGCTCTGGGCTCATCAGGAGGCATTCAGGTAAGAACTCTTAAACAACAACAAGAAGAAGAAGAAAAAAAGGTTGTGGCATCGATCAGCTGTTCGAACGAAGTCGATGATGCCATCTTCAGATTTTGTTTGCAAATGCATCTCTTTCCATGGAATCCATTTGACAGCATGCTTCCTTCCCATGCTCACTTCAGTTTAACCTTATGCTTAATTTGCTTAACACATGCCCCATTTCAGCCATCTCAATCTCGCTGGTCCTACGACAGAGTCCGAAAGTCGGAGAACCCTACATTGCAGGAAGGATCAGAAGGTGGGAAACTAGACATTGGAGGAAAGATCAAGAATGCCCTTGAAGTAAGCCCTTCATTTCAGAGTGAATTAAGCATAGATTGTTCAGTCCTATTCAGCATTCAGAGGTTGATGGGCCGTGATGTGATCATGGTTTGCAGGAGGGCCTGACAACAATGGCGGAGAACAGAACGGGCGCCGAGGTCCTCCATGCCCGGAAGCTGCGGATCAGAAGGAAGGCCTGCAGCATGGACCTTCGGAACACCAATCTAAGCCTGGCCAGTCCAGACATGTCGCTGATGCTAAATGATTTGGAGTCTCCCCAGATCAAAGCTTCTCGCGACGTAAGGTGCCTCCTTTTTTGTGCGTTAATTGGATCGTGCCGCTAGTTTTGAGCTGCTGCAACTGACATTAGAAGTGCGAATATTTTCTCTGATTTACTCCATTCTCGTAATAAAATATACATGTTAAAACAGAATTGTAAAACCTGTAAATGCTGTTGTTGTTGTTGCTGCTACTGTACTGAACTTAGGAATGACAGAGAAGGATCAGGGAGAAGATAAGCTTTGCTGCCTTTCTTTTTTGTCGTCGTTGTTGTCATTGTTAACGAACGGTTCCTTCTGTCGATGAAAGAACAGCTTTCCACTCTGGTCTGTGCCCCTCAGGTAGCGAACGCCATGGCCGCCAAGGTGAAGCTGCTCCAGCGGGAGCTGAAGACGGTGAAGGCCGACTTGGCCTTCTCCAAGGAGCGGTGCGCGCAGCTGGAGGAGGAGAACCGGCTGCACCGGGACGGCAACCACGACGCCGACGAGGACCTGGTAACCAACCACCCCACATCCATCTCCACCCCTCCTTGCAGGAACCACCCTCTCTTTCTGCATGCTAGCTCCCCGCTAACGGTGAACGATCGACGATGATGTCTGCTACTGCATATACGACACGGTTGCTGCATTCGTGCGCGTGCTTCGTCAGATACGGCAGCAACTGGAGACACTGCTCGCGGAGAAGGGGCGGCTGGCACATGAGAACACGGTGTACGCCAGGGAGAACCGGTTCCTGCGGGAGATCGTCGAGTTCCACCTGCTCAACATGCAGGACGTGGTCAACCTCGACGAGGACATCGAGGATGAAGACGACGGGGGCGCCCACACCGATCGGCCGTACGATGATCTCCGGACGCTCTCGCCGTCCCGCGGCCAGATACAGGAAGCGGCGGAGCACACGCCGCCCTCCCCGGGCACTGTCCCCCACTCGCCCTCTCGTCGCGCTGACAAGGCGTGGATGTCAAGGACAAACAGCGGCGTCATCATCGACGCCGAGTCACCCATGCGCCGGAGCTTTAATGGTGACGATGGTTCACCACAGACGACGCCCATGCGCCGGAGCTTCAAGGGTGAAGATGGTTCCCCACAGAAGACACCCATGCGCCGGACATTCAAGGATGATAATGGTTCACCAGGGACGACGCCCATGCGCCGGAGCTTCAAGGAAGATAATGGTTCACCAGAGGAGACGAGCGATGATTGACAAAAGGCCATTCGTGTTTGCTGAAATTAACAATGGTGTGTGCATGTAGAGAATACCTTCTGTCTCTGATTTGTTATTTTTTCCCAATGTAATTCCTAGTTCCTCTGATCATGGTGAGAACAAAGCAACTCTTGATTTGAGCAACAAATACATGGACTCTGCCCCCCAATAAAATTTTCATTCTTCGGGTGAGAATACAACCACTGATAGTGTCTATTGATTCAGCGTTTTTTTTGAAGAAAACAGCTACAGAAAGCACACTTGATGATTCAACTATAGAATTTCGCAATTTTATCGTCAGATTGTTCCGTAGCTATTGCTACTCTTATACTGATCATAACAATTGAACCAAACAAGTCTACACCAAACCAACGGTTAGATACGAACATACATACAAAAAGGCATAACAACAACAAACAACACTTTCTTCATGAATCAGCTCGGGAGACATGGGATAGTTACACAATTGACAATTCACAAAGGAAACCAACTTTGTTTGAAACAGATTTCAGATACACATTATTCATCCAATGTTCGGAATTTGTAAACAAAAACATAAGCCCTGGTTCCCATTATACAAGGAAACCAAAGAGCAGTAGTTTTGGGCCTCTGAAAGAGCTTCGTCAACATCCAAGAAAGATCAATGCTGAACAATATCCTACAAAAACACGCATTCCTGTTTCAGTGGATTTATATTACATTAACGACAAGACTAACAAGCATATGCAGTGAGCGTCATCCCAATAAAAGATAAAATAAAAATACACGCTGATGCATAACAAAGAGAAGCAAAGGTATTATTTTTCAGAGTTAGTGCTAGGCATAGATAAGTTGCTACAAAACTACAAACCACACACATCACATATTCTGTTTCCAGAAAATCCAAATGGAGAATTTTCCTTAAGACACATTTCTTCTAGTCTACTAGATTAGAATATATCCCAACAAATTCTGCCAATTCAAAAGTAGTTTTTACCCCGGTCTTGTCCATTCTGGTTACTAGCAAATGTATACATAGGAAATTACATGAGAGATTGAATAAGAACTTGATTTACAGCACCATAGAGATGACAGGGAGAAGGGACTGAAGATTATCAGTTGACAGGAACTATTTTATTCAGCAATTTTCCTTCTCCATTCTGGTTATTACTTACAAATGTATACAATAGGAGATTATAAGGAGAGAGATTAAATAGCAATGTATCTCACAGCCGCACATACATAAAAGGGAATAAGGACTCAATATCTGTTAAAGGTAAATTGGCAAAACAAATCTTGTAGGTGGCTAGCAGTGCAATCACAATATCAGTAGTTCATCAGAATGAAAGAGAAAAATGTTTCAAGTAAAGTTAATACTAAGTTATTAGTTTTGGAAAACAGCATTTTCAATAATGTTATTCAAACAATGGCAAGGCAAAGTAGTAAACAAACATCAAACATAGAATTATCATCAACACAAGTATTATTTATGAATTGGATGTTGGATGCATGGCAAGGACAATATTATTGAGGTAAATGCGAGAAGATAGAATTGGACAATCACAAGATGACGAAAGAAAAATAAAGGACAATATAACATCAAGAGCATGTTGCACGTCTACTAGTTGTTGTGTAAGAGATCATGGTTTTGAGCCTTCAATGGAGTGGGTTCAGTGGAAGCATGCAAGGGTTTTCTGGAGAAGAGATGCTAAAGTATCTAACTACAGTTGCCTAGATAAACATTCTTTAAAAAAATTAGGGGGGTGGAAAGCAAAATGGTGGAACAGAACTAGCTCAGGGTTGTTCATTACATTGACCAAAAAACAAAACTAGAGTAAGCTCTGACAACCCCAGAGCATCACTTCCCCATTCCAAAAGCCCAATTAGATGACATTTTCCCCGACGTGTAAGAGCAAAATGTACTCTAAAACCTCCCAATTTTACACTATCACTACAAATCATATAATGGAAGAACCCTAGCTGTAGCATCACTTCTACAGAGAAGTAGCAATTGCCACCGAATAACAACCAATCATACCAAAATCTACCGCATTACAATCCAGTTTAGTCAAGCATCACAGTAGTCCAACAGCATCACAAGGTCTCCGGCCATCTGCAACATATTAACAATTAACCACGACAATCCCGCTGCAGCAATCCCCACGAGAAATGTGCAAATTTCCACAAGTACCCAAAAGTTAAGATTTCTAGCGCCAAACCATTAACCCCCACCCAAAATCCCCTTGTGAAAGCAAAGGGCTCTACTACTGGTAACCAAACCCGGCCCCAAACGGAGCCCAAACCCTAGAATCCCACATCTTACCACCAACTGCACCATACTCATGCCCCGAAAACCCAAGAGAGACCACCGCACCAGCCCTATAGAGCAGATGCCGGCTGCATGGGATCAGATCAGCACCTAGTTGCCGGAGGCCTGGTCGATGAGCTTCTTGTCGCGGCGCTCCATGGCGACGTCCCACATGTCGTTCCCGATGTGCTTCGGCTGCACCCAACCGAAACCCCAAAAAACACGATTTTAGACGAGCGCCTCAGCACAGGAGATTCGGATCAAGCGGATCGGGGGAAAGGGGAGCGGTACCCTGCCGTGCGCGGCCTTGTGGATGAAGTACTGGGCGTTGCCCATGATGCAGAGCATGCCACCGATGATGCCCAGCGGCAGGATGGCCTCCAGCCAGTGCAGCCGCGCCATCGGGAGCCGGACGGGGAGACGACGACGGACGGATCGAGGCGGCGACGGCGAGATTTCCGAGCCTTCGCAAGCTATCCAGCGGCGGTTGGGGCCTGGGTCGCGAAGGCGAACGAGTGGTTCTGTACTTGTGTGGGCGGGGGGATACACTGGGCCGGATATACGGGCCAGGCTTTCCGTCTTCTCGGCCCAAATCGCATCCGCGGGCAGAAAATCCGCGACCCAAATTTTGTGTGGATCCTAACCGTCCGTCCCTGTATAGGCCCTATGGCTCGAGGCTCATTACGATTCATGCTGCTTTATCTTTTTGGGCCGATCGCTCATGTACAGCGTGGGCTGGCTGTGTTTGGGATACGCCACTTGTCGGATGGTACGTGAGGACATCGACACCCTCTCTAAAAACCGAGGATATGGGCATGTTTGTTTAAGTTTTATACCTGTTCAAAAGTAAAAAAAGCCTAAATCTAAATAAAAAAGTGGCTTTTTATTAAGTCATTTTAAGCCTACAAGCCATAAGCCAAGGAAGAGACGTTTTTTTTTTTTGCGGAATGAATAACCGATTGCCACTAAAGTTCGCTGAAATTACCCACCAAATGCCATTGCATATAAATGCAAATCGTTCTATTTTTTTGCTCTTCCATCCTCCTCTTCATACACAACTCAATAAGCCAACATCCTATTTTAAAAAAGCCAAATTATCAAACACTAAAACTTAGCTTAAAAGCTAAGAAGTTTATAAGCTTATTAAGCCAAAAAAACTGGCTTTAAGTTATAAGTCAAAAAACCTAAACATAAATAAACAGGGCTATAGCCACGTAGAGGGAAGTGGGTCCTTTGAGAGCACAGCTCTCCATTGTCTATCCAAAACAAATAAGACTAGACCGAGTGCTTCAGCACATAAGAATATAGTAAAATCATTATAGTATATTCTACTATTTCTACAACATTTTTCTACGATGCTGTTGCCGAGCACTATCCGTGTAGACTGAAAATCAATGTTCATGCAGAGGATCTGGATCCCATATAGAGTTGGACAATCGGAAGCCGTTCGGCCGGGTGAACACGTAGAGGATCCGAATCGCACATAGAGTTGGACAATCGGAAGCTGTCCGATCGGGTGAAAGACGGTATTGATGTGCTAAGTGATATAGCGTATCAATAGCAGGAAGAAGAGGATTCGGATCCTCTATAGTACCGCAGAGGTCCACGGTGTGAACATTGTTGGTGAGAGAGCGAACAATGATCGGATGTAGTACTGTAGCAAAGTGTCGTAGAAACAGCTTAGAAGTAATGCGCCAAAAATACTATAGCATCTCGGGCTTCGTTTTTTGATCAGATGGTGGAAATTGTTTCTAGTATCTATACACTATAGATTATTTACATTGACACCTTCCATGTAGAGAATACCAATCTGGAAAAGGAATACATGAAGCTACGGTCAAAAGCGTCTTACAGTACATGCTGGACTCGGAGACGATTTATTCCATACAAGTTAAACGACTGTGATTTTGGATTCAAATACAAATAGATTGCAAAAAGGTTTGTGTGTTAGCATCGGATGCATTTCCTAGCGGCGTTAGAGCATCTCCAGTGATCCACGTTAGCTATGATAGTCCACGTTACCACTCTACAAATCATGTTATATTCTAAGTTTTGTAATGGTAATGGTTGTGTTATATTCAATTCGACCAATAAGCATCACTAGGTGTGACCATTATCCATTTTTAATTAACCAAAGACAAGTTTATTATGACAGTTAGCCTAAGGTGACAAGATAGTCGTAATATCAACAATCAAGGAGGAATAGTAAATGACAACATATGGCACAGTTAGGTATCAACATTTAACATAGCATTTCATAAATAATATTAAGCATGCAAGTAATACTTTAAAGCAAATTAATTTGCATTTGAAATGTAGGTTCAACACGAGCATTTGTAAGGACTTGACTTGCTCACATGGATACCATTTGGTCTTGATCTTGTCCTGAAACAGTGGAGAGGTCTTCGGCGGCGTTGGAATATATTTAAACGTAAAACGACGACTTTGAATAAATACACATAAACTTAAATAAAATTCAAATGAACTCCACAAATTATTATTTTGGTATTTTTGGAAAGGTTTTGAATTTATATAGATTTAGAAATAACATCAAGTTATTTGGAGTTAAAATGAGGGAGGACGGGCTCTTCAAAGTTTGACCCGAGAGGAAATTTTAGAAAATCTGAAATCCCTGGTACGTGGTCCTGATCGGAATTTTCTTTTCTTTTTTCAATTAATTTTCTTAAGAAAATCCTCTACAGATGACAGGTGGGGTCCCGCTGGGTTTTATCTTATTTACTAATTATTTTTCTTGAGGAAAAACATTTGTATCTGACTGGTGGGTCTAGTCAGATCTTTAATACCTTATTCTAATTATTTTTATTCAAGAAAACTCGAGAGACTGGCAGGTGGACCGTGGTCCACATAAACTCAGTCCACCTGCTAGTTCACAGGGCCAGGGGCCCACACGCCAGCGGCTTTGGTCCACGGACCAAGTTTACACACATAGTTTTAAGGGGTAGGGCCCGCATGTCATACACACATACACTAATCTACGCTCGATTAGATTTTCTAATTACCTTCGGTACATGTGTCATACAAACTCTAATATGTTGATTAATCACTAGTTAATTACCGTTAGCTTAATCCTAATCTTCCAATTTGGGTCCACATGTCGGCGTCCATCGTCTTCTTACTACCGTCAAAATAGAGGAACTGGGAGGAAAGCCATGGCCGGTGCAGGGTGAGCTCGACGCCAACGAAGGGATCCACGATGACCACCCACGACCAGGAAAATGGAACACAGGGACAAAGACTATCCTAACGGCGAAGACGATGTGGTGAGAGATGCATTGTGGTGGTGCGCTATTGTACTTGGCGATAGCTACAAACTGTCACCTAATCCTACAGATTAAGCATGCCCTGAGCATCTACACTTCAAGGCGGTCTCAATGGTGCCAACGGTGCTCACGATGATGCGATGTGGTGAGCTGGGCACAAGCCGGCGGCGGTGATGAGGGGATGCGAGCACACGGTTACAGCGATGACGAGTAAGTAGCATATTTTTCCAAGAAGCAAGCACAGATTGAGCATGAGGGAGTTACATGATGCTATTCAAGGTGGTTGCTTGTAGAGCTGGCCAAATGAGCCGGGTCTACCGAGACGGCACGAGGCACAACACTGTAGGCCCGGCCTAGGCATGGTTGAAAGATCTAGACCCGCCATTATGAGTTAATGGATTGTTTTGGTGATTAATGACAAATCCAAATATGAGACTAACTCTTTTATCTAGTAATATCTTGTGTAGTCTCATTTGGATATAAAGGTGAAATTCAATGAGGTATGCAATCGACATCTTAATCTTATATATTGTTGCATTCCTCGGATCCAAAATATAGGATTGAACTCAACCATAAGTTAAACTTGAATATGTGCATATGATCTTAGTACATATTTGTGTATGCACACATCTAGGGGGAGTTTTATTCTATATTTTGTGGTTTCATTAGTATTGATCCATATTCTATTCTCCACATATATTTGAGATCTTTACTTTGAAACAAATCCATTTGAGTATACAAAACTTGCGTAGTTCTTGTATACTCATGATTATGAGTATATAGAACTTGTGTAGTTCTTGTATACTCAAGTTAGAGTATATATATAACTTGTGTAGTTGATATATACTCAATTTGTTCTCTCATTTGTCATTATTCAATTTATGAGTAATTAAGTGGTTATCATCAATTACCAAAGAGGGAAAGATTGAGGTATTTTGTCCCACCATTATGAGTTAATGGTATGGTGTGGTAATTAATGATAATCATATTGTGGAACTAACATTTTTCATGAGTTGGATATATAGGTTATGTTCCAGGATGGTGAAGACTTAGGATGATCATGAGTTGATCATCAAGTCAAGAGCTTGGTGTAAAGGATGCATCACGAGTTGATGCTTATCAAGAAGAGATGATCATGTGTTGATGGAGGTCAAGAGAAGGATCATCATGTGTTGATGATTGTCAAGTTAATGACCCGGATTTGAAGTGTTGATGTGCGTTATCAAACTTCAAGAAGATGCAAGGCAAAGGTATGACTAGCTAGGGCTAAGGATGTGTTCCTAGTCTTTTACCGGTCTTGGTGTTTGGTTGGAAGACCGGATTGCTAGTATAGGTTTGATGTACTATTAAGAGGGGGTCTTAACTAGTAGTTTGAGTTAGTCATGTGTTGATAGCTCATTGTGTTTGCTCTAGCTCATCTATGCATGGAGCTATTATTTACGAATATGTTTTGCAAATAGTCGAGGCTCATGCATTTAATCTTTGTAGTATGGGACTATACTTTGCAAATGTGTTTTGCAAATAGTTGAAGTCTATGCACCTTAGCCTTGTGGCATGATGCTGTTATTTGTGAATATGTTTTGCAAATAGTTGATGCTCATGTTTGATTTCTTCTAGCATGTGACTTAAGTTTGCAAATGTGTTTTGCAAATGGTATAAGTCCATGTACCTTTTTCCTTGTGGTATGATTCTAAAAGTTGGCAAATGTGTTTTGCAACTTGTTATGAATCTTGCTATTGATCCTTGTCGGCATGGCTTATCAATTGGCAAATGTATTTTGCAATTGAAATTGTTGAAATGGTTGTTGTTGTGCTCTGTCAGGATAATCGGAAGTTCCGGCATTGTGTGTGAGGAAGTTCCGATAATCGGACGCTCCGGAATCTCGGCGGAATATTTTTTCCAGAGAGCACCCTTTTTAGGGACTTAGCCGATTTCTCGAAGTGCGGAAGTTCCGCCATGATACGAGCGGAAGTTCCGATTATCGGTTGCTCCAAAATTCTTGCTGGACGTTTTTTCCAGAGAAGCACCAATTTGGGACTTAGCCAAAATTTGGAAGTGCGGTAGTTCCGCTATGTGTTGTGCGGAATTTTCGAAGATCAGAACTTTCGCAACTTGGTTGGCGGTAGTTCCGCACTAAAATTCCTACGGCTAGTTTCTCGTCTGAAATAGCCGTTGCTGTGTTTTTCTCTGAGGTGCGGTAGTTCCGGTCTATACATGGCGGAACTTCCGATTTCCCTGATTTTTCAGGGGTTTATCTCCCAACGGTTAGTTTTTGTGTGTGGGCTATATATAGCCACCTTGGCTAGTTGGGAGAGGTTGCTGGTACTATTGTTAAGTGCTATACTCATTCTTTGAGCTAAGAGCAAGCCTCTATTCTCTTTTGTGCATGTGTTGCAATTGGTGAGATTAGAGAGCAAACCCTAAGTGCATGTGTTGCCTTAGGTAGTGGATTGTGTATCCACGTGAGCGTTGACACTTGATTAGTTCAAGTGAAAGTTTGGATTCGTTACTCTTGGTGTTTGCCGACACCTAGACGGCGTGGAGGCGTCGTGCCCGGTGATCTTCTCAAGAAGCTTGTGAGAAGGCCCGGCGTGTTGTGAGTGGTTTGGTGCTCGCCATCTCCGGAGTGGAGGAAGAGCAACCCTAGTGGAGCGAGGTGTTGGTTCGGTTTGGAACCGGTCCAAGTGTTGGACTTACCTCGGAGGTGTTGGCTTAATTAGTGGAGCCGGTCCAACGTGGTTGGGCTTACCTCAACGTGGATCAGGAGAGATCGGCAAGTCTCCGACCACCACGGTAAAACATAATTGTGTCCATCTTGTTTTACTTGTGCTTTACTTTGAGCAATTTACATTACATGCTTTAATTGCTTATATATCATTGTTTGATTGCTCTCTTGTATTGTTGGTGCACTTAGTTGAGCCTAGTTGATTTAGGTTTTAATTGTGCAATACCAATTCGCTATTAGCTTCCGCATTTATATATTGGTTTAGCGCGAAAGATTTTTAAAACCGCCTATTCACCCCCCTCTAGTCGGCCACCTCGATCTTACAATGGTATGGCCCGCACTGTTCATGGGTCGTGTCGCCCGAGACGAGCCCGGCCGTGCTGGCCGCCACCTCGGCACGGTGGGCGATGCGGCATGGCACAAAACAATGTCGAGCCATGTCGATCTGGCATGACCCGAGCGGCGAAGAGTGGCGATCTTGCGACGCCGCGCTAAGCGTGGAGGAAGAAGGGCGGGGGCACGGGAGGAATCCAGAGCGGAGCGCAGGACCGGGCGGCGCGGACGAGACGGCGAGGAGCCCGATGGCAAACGCGGACGAGACGGCGAGGAGCCGAGGCGACGGGGTGACGACGAGGCTAGGAGGCGGCGGGGCGGCGAGGCGCGGGACCGGGAGACGTGGACGAGGACGCGCGCAGGCGACGGCCGTGAGGCAGAGCCTGCAGGGGTTAGGGAGAAGAAGTCACGAGCGTGGGCAGGGGGGAGCCCGGGAGGGTAGATGGGCCATGCGGGTCCGTGGGCCGTGCCTAGGCACGGCATGACCCGTGGGATTTTTAATCGTTTTTGAACCATTTTTCACCGTTGGGGTCTTAAAAAATAGCAAAAAAATTTTAAAAAAAAGTGAAATTTTTTTCTATAAATAGCCACCATACCCCCCTCATTCAGCACCCCTTCATTCTCCATTCTATCTTTGAAATTGTGTTGTGCAAATTCAAATCCATGTTGAGCTAATTTGGGAAAATTCAAAAAATTTATGCCAAAATTTGAAAATTTCAATTTTCGACAGCAAGTCAGCGAAAGATGTACAATACTATTTTTGTAATACTTTTATTGTTAGTTCTTGTTATACTAAGATGAAAGTAGTAATAGTGTTAGTTTCAATTTTGCAGTTCTCGTTATGAACGGTCCTTACGACAGCTTTGCTCTTGGTGATTACGGACTTTCACTAGAGAAATTGCGTCCATGAAGGCAGCTGCGGCTGCCTCAAACCAACCATAGGTTTCACCGGAGGAGCAATACTCCACGACAGCATCAGGCTCCACGGCAACCAGAGCAAAGAGGTCGAGACCGTCTACATCGGGAGTGTGGGAGAATTTCGACAGGACAACCAAACAAGACGCAGCAGAAAATGAGGTACCATATGATATTTGTAAAAAATATCACCATGAATTGTCTGCAAAGTCTACAAGTAGAACGGGACACTTGCTTAGACATGCTACAAGATGTCGAACCAAGCAAGGATTGGTGATGAGGTAAACGCAGCTACAATACAACCCCGACGGTACGGTACTTAGCTGGGACTACGATCCTCAGGTAGCTCGCCAATCTCTCTGTCATTTAATTGCTTCTGAGGATTTACCGTTAGGCTTTGGCGAGTCTACTTCTTTCCAAAATTACATTAGGACTGCGTATAATCCTAGATTTTCTTTTGTTTCTAGACAGACAACAATTAGAGATCTAGTGAAATACTATAATGAACATCGTAATAAAATAAAGGAACTATTTAGTACGTGCACATTTTCGGTGGCCCTGACCTCGGATATATGGAGTGGTCGGACTAGGGAGGATTACCTTAGTGTAGTTGCGTATTATGTTAATGGCGATTGGGTAATGCAGAAAAGGATTATAGCTTTGAAATTAATTGATGTAGCACACACGGGGGAGAATATTACGAATTGTATTATCAAAGTCGTGGAAGACTTTGGTCTTACAGACAAAATATTTGCAATTACTTTAGACAATGTCGCTTTGAACTTTAGGACCATGGACATTCTTACTCCAGTGTTTAGTACATATACCGATTTTTTCTTGCTACATCAACCATGTGTTTGTCATATTATCAACCTTATAGTCAAATGTAGTTTGAAGAGATTGAATCCTTATGTTAAAGCTTTTCGCGATGCGATTTCTTTCTTGAATAATTCTAACGTAAGAATAGCAATATATAAAAACTTCTGCAGAGCAATGGGTGTACGTCCAAAAAAGTTCGGTTTGGACATGGAGGTAAGGTGGAACTCTACTTACCCCATGCTTAAGAATCTTTTACCATACAAGAACATTTTTTCTGTTTTTATTCAAACGCACTATCCTAGCACTGACGGTACTATACTAATAAATGAGCAACATTGGTTCGTTGCTGAGATGATACTGTCGTTTTTAGGAAAAAAAATTATGAGGCAACTGTTGTTTTGTCTGCTGTCTACTATCCAACATCTCCTATCATTGTGCATACTATTTTATGGATTGCTACTCAATTGAAAATGTATGAAAATAACTTAGTTTTACGCGATGTTGTTGTTTCCATGAAATCTAAATACCTTAAATATTGGAGAGAAACCCCTTACCTATATGTATTTGCATTTCTTATAGATCCTAAGGCTAAAATTGATTCATTTGGTATTGTACTTGATCTTCTTAGTGATGCTACGGGGCTAGACTATACTAACTATTTTGCATAAGTTCATTCTCGGTTATATGAGGTTTACCGAAGGTATGAAAATAAGTTCCGGGGAATCCGCTCGCAACGACCTCCAGTAGCCCCCACCTCAAGTGGGAAGACAAATATATGGGACGCGATCTTCGGTGCCTCTTCCTCCAGGTCCAGGTCTATGTCTTCTTCTTCTTCTACACCAACGTCTGCCCAGCCAAGACCCACAAGGAGCGGATAACTATCCACCTATATGGACAGCGATACGATGGATTTCAAATCAGAAAGGCTTCAACATCTAGCAATGGTGGCAAGCTCATAAGTTAACATATCTCGTGCTATCCATACTTGCACGTGATGTGTTAACTGTTCCTATCTCTACGGTTTACTCCGAGTCTGCTTTCAGTCTTTCTGGAAGAATATTGGAGGATTGAAGAATAAATCCCACAAGTGAGATGGTGGAGATCATTCTAACTGTGAAGGACTAGGAACAAGTTGATTCACGAACACAACACTATGTGAAAAATTCAGAGTTGTTGGAGGTGTTAGAAAATCTATACTTAGACAATGACACTGACATATAAAACTAGGATGTATCATGTATGTAGAATTGTGGAGCTATAGGTTGTACTCTTTTTCCTTTGTCAATATTTTCTCATTTTGAGTTTTTACTTGACGAATGTTTTAACGAGGCAACCAGTTGGACATTAATAAAGCTCTTTATTACATTTTCAATATGATTATCTCATTTTTTTTCAATTTGTATATCTACTCCTGAATTCTACACATTTTTTTATTTTTTGTTTTTTTCATTCTGACGGGCTAAACGAGCCACACTTGGCCCGACAGCCAAATGGGCTCGAGTCGGCCTGGTATGACACGAATGCCCAACGGTTCATGCCTGGGCCGCCACCCTGGCCCGGCACGAATAGTATCCGGGTCGAAATGGGTCGTGCCTAGTTGGGCCCATCTTGCGGTCGGTCAAAGCCGCCCGCTTGGCAGTGCAGTTGCTTGCATATAGGTGCTTAGGAAGAAGGGGAGAGGGGAAAGGAACAAGGTTTGAAAATAAAGCATGCATCATGCAATACATATGCCTAAAACTCATGACTTTGACCTAACCAACGAACAATGCCGCACAAGACCGGACGTTCAAGTGAATCGTCGACGCTAGGTGCGTCCGTCAATTTTTCTCGTCGGATCTCACTATAGGTCTGTCGACCGTTGAAGATAGCCGATTTTCAACTCTCAAAATCCAAAACCTTTCGAAACTTTAAACCAATAGAACTTTTGACCGAGACTTCTAAATTATGGGACCAAGTGCAATAGAATCCTCTCTTGCCTACACCTCTATTTTGGCCCACTCATTGACTCATTTGTCACAGCGGTCCGATGACCGCCATGGCCGGCCGAATTTGGGACGTCGGGACCTCCATGCTATGGCGGTCGACCTGTCACCGACAGTTGAAACTTTGTCGAAATCTGAAACGATAAACCGTTAACGCCATTGCCAATTGTCACATCATCCTAAGATCGAGTATATCCCCATTATATCCACATGATGGCATGTGATGAGGTCGACAACAATGAAGAGGTTGATGACAACGATGGAGCTCAAAATCGAGGAAAACGATGGGTGGTTCATTGCAGCAGTTGTGATTTTGTCGCTCCTTCTTTGCTCCTACCACCACCAAGATGAATAGAGGTCGATGATGGCGGCGATGGTGGAGCACGAAGATGACGAAGGTGATCTTAGAACCAACAAGTTGGCGCCGACATCGATGAATTGAGCTCGGTCCGGGCAAAGCAGTTCTAAGACGAAAAGCATCCAATCCGTTCAACGACTAAAGCTTCTCGACTCAGATCACAGATCTCACTGAGATCTTGATGTCTCGAGGTCGATGTGGAAGTGAATAACATAGTTTGGCTCAAGAAGAGCACCAAGCGTTGGAGGTTGATGTGAAGTAGAGCGTAGCTTGATGTCGAGCAAAGCACGCCGGAGAGCCTAGCGCGAAAAGAAGGAGGAACGAGTGCGCGATCAAAAGAGAAAACGTGCGAGAGGGTGCCGAGTTCTGGGATGGCCGTGACGCCATGAAATCAGAGGAGCCTTGCAGTCAGGATCAAAAGAGAGGAGCCAGGCGACACCTCCGTTAGGAGATGGATGCGGCGATGGTGACACGGTGGTGCCCTTGCTCGTGCCTGCACTGAGCGCCGAGGCCACGCGATGACCTTGAATAGGTGAGCGGTGACCTACTGGCTTCTTGCTCGGATCCGCCAGATGACCTTCTGTTCTCTACTCGGATGGCCGGCACGTGTGGAGACGGCCACTGGCGAGTGGGGAAGAGCGAGGACGTGGCGGGCGACTGGGGAATTGCGCGCCGCCGGCCTTGGGAACAAGCGGTTTCGAGATGATTGATCGACCGATGGCGGTCCGATCCGCCGATGACGGTCAACCGCCCTCCGTCGCTCCGTGCGGACTGCACCGCGCCTAGCCCGTTATCGCGTCGCGAGCGAGGAAGCAAGCGGTGGAGGTAGAGGCGAGGCGAGTGAGGAAGGCGATGCGGTCGCGTGGGAGCGAGAGGATGCGACACGACGGGAGAGGAGATTTGTGGTGGTGTCAACGGCGAATAATAGAGCGGAGATAATTGTTGTTGCTGCTGAGACGAGGCAAAGAAGACAAAGATTGCTTGCTGCTGCAACTTGACATTAAGAAACTACATATGGTAAATATAAAAATGAAATTAAGTGTTGCCCTCGGGAGTGGAGATTGCTCCTCCGGACGACAATGATGAAAAAGATAAAAGCTAGAGTTTGGATCAAGACTTTGATACCTTGTTAGATTTTGGGAGAGAAGAGGGGAATGGTGGTTGAATTGTTCGTTGTATTGCAAGAGCCCAAAAGGCAATATATAATGTACAAGAGAGACTCTAGACTAGAAATTCTAGACTATACTATAATTACATAAGTACCCATAACACTTACATAACTATTACACTTCTACCACGTATTACACTACTACCCTTAACACTGTCAATTAGGTGTATGGCACGTTAAATCATGATATTTTCATGTATTTTTAAGCATACTGCTGCTGCTGAGCTATTCTAATGATAGGATTCATGGTATAACTAGCCTTTTCTGCTGTCTCATGAGGTGGTAGTGGTAAATTACCTCTACTTCAAGCAATGGAAGGAATCGTTGTTTCTGTTCTGAGATGAAGTTATCTTGTGATTGATCAGTACGAAATTTTGATTCTTATATTTCTGGAACCGCGATGAGGCTGGGCTAATTTGATTGTGCATTTGTTTTACCTCTGATTATTTACTCAGTTTGCCTTGTCAGCCCTTTTCACGTTTGCTAGGAGTACGAGTGGGCTCAATTATTTTACAGCAGCAGTGTTTTTTTTAAATGAGAAGTGCTTTCTATCATCTGTGCTCCATCTCTAATTAGTTGTGTTGGGTATACAGAGGCCACACAAAAATCTTGATGTTCTATACGAAAGGGAGGAAATCTTGAGTAGATCAGGTCCGATCATGTGATCAGTTTGTTGAAATGTTGAGTACTACAGGGGTTGAGGCCCCCCTTAAAGCCTTGCCTTGTGCCTTCATCACACTATGTGATGGATTCGTTAACTTCACGAAACAAGATAGGAGCTTGTGTTCTTGTCCCAGTATAGGACCTGCAATAGCGTTGAGACTTGCACCATCTTTTTTTTTCAATGGAGTGCTTGTGACTTAAAACAGAGTGTAGCAAACTGATGGACGAAGTATCTGTGGACATCCAGTCGGAACTTTGTTCCTCCTTATTTGAGGGCAACATATCTCGTGCCCACTGCTCTGCGCCGCGCGCCTCCCCTCTGCCCAGCACCCCTGCCAGCGCCTTGATGACCTAGTGTCGAAGCATATTAGGTGAGTAGGTAAATGTTCTCTCAACATTTATTTGTGTTGGTTGATTCTGATATTGACAAAAGGTACTAATAATCCCTAGGAGCGTGGAGGTTGCAAAGGCTTCAAGGAGGGGGTTACCAGAAAAGATATGGATGAAGGTATTGCTATCCTTACTTGTCTTCACCAACTTTTTACTATTGTTACCTGTAGATCTGTTGTCATGAGCAAGCTCAGAAGATTCTGATGTTCTCTTGCCATTGCAGCAACAATTTTCTATTGCGGTCAATGATGTGACAAGGGTTCTTGAGCGAATGCCTCCTGCTGCTACTCATTCTTGTCACTGTTCAAGTGAATCACTGACTGGCACAGCCCTGCGTAGAACTCCTTTAGTGCCGCTTCAGGTTACTTCTCTTTCTGAACTTGCTATTGCTGTGCCTTTACAGACAACGTTCTTACGGAGTTGGGTTAAATGACTCAATTAGGGAGGTTTGGTGGTCAGTCCAGTCAAGAGCAAAAAGAAGGGTGGTTTCAAGTGTTACATATATTCGTAACCTCCGTGGAAAATAATAATGTAATGAAGTATTTTAATTTCTTTTACTTCGCATGTGGTTCCTCTTATTGGATACTTGATCTGATATGTGTGTGTGTGTTTTCAATATGCAGGAAAAATCAAGTGGGCACTGTCACTAAGGCCGGAGTCATTGAGGCTTGTTATTTGCAGACTGTTAGAGATATATGTATAATTGTGTTATTCTCAATTGTTATAAGGGGTTATTTGCATATTTACCTCATGTACTTATCTTATATATCTGGCCCATTGGCCTCGAGAATACAAGTTGCTATTCCTAACATGGTATCGAGCCCATTAGGTTACCTCTCCCGGACGTGCAACTTGTTCTCCCCCGCCATGCCTCTTCTCCACCCAAATCTAGCTCTCCGCTCCCGGCCGCCACCTCGATTCCTCATCATCGCTCGCCGACCTCGAGCTTCCCGATCGACTCCGCGTCTCCAACTCACGCCGCCTCGGTCATCTGTTGCACGTGGAGGTCCACGATGTCTTCCGAGCTTCTCGATCCGACTCCGCCGTCTCAACTCATGCCGCCTCGTCGCTGTTGGCACGTGGAGGTCCACGACGTCTTCGTCTTCCCGCTGGCTCCACAGCTTCCGAGACGCACCGTTGTCAGGGATCGAACCATCTGCGCCGCCCGAGCTCGCTCCTTCACCGTCGCCGCGCCGACCTCCGCAGCTTATGAGCAGCGCCGTTCGGGATCGAACCATCGTGCCGAGCTCTGCTCCTTCACTCGCCCTTGCCGACCTCTGCGAGCTTCCAAGCGCGCCGTTGCGGATCGAACCAGTCACCCGCATGCGGGCCACCGCCGCGCACAGCGGACCGCCACCACCATCAGAACGAGCGGGGAACCCTAGTTCGCCCCCTTCCGGGTTCAAGCATCGTGGTGGGTCGTGTGTCTTGGCGGATATTTAAAGCAAGTAGGAGCAATTGTTTGGTAAAGAAAACGTCGTTCTAACCGGCCGCCCGTCGGTAGCACTGTTAGACTCGTTGCCTTGTCGTCGCCGTCCGGGCCGCCTACCAATGGGCACCGTTTCCCTCCCTCGCTGCCCGGTGATCTTCGATGGTGTTAATTACACCGACTTCGTGTCTCACATGCGCATCCACATGCGTGGACTTCATCTCTGGGGCATCCTCTCTGGCGATGTCATCTGCCCGCCTTGCCCTACTCCCCCGACGGAGCCTACGTCATTGTCTGCCTCGACGGTACGACAAAGTCTTGTCGAGGTCCGGTCTTGCTGATGAGAAGGCTGCCTATGCCTACCAAGAGGCTCTGGATTTCTATATGGATCGATTGGCCGTCTACACTCAGTGGTGAGACGACGACGCTCGGGCTGTTGTTGTCTTCATCGCCAGTGTCCCGCCTCAGTTCTCTTATGAGGTTGTGGGACTTCCTTCGGCTGTCCAGATGTGGAATCACCTTCGTCAGCGCTACGAACCCTCTGGAGATGCCCTCTACCTGTTAGTGGTTCGCTAGGAGCACTCTCTTCAGCAGGGGGATGCTACTGTTGACGCCTTCTATGCTCGAGTTACTGCATGCAGCGTCACGTGGACTCTCTTCGACCTTCTCGGCGATCGCTCTCGTCTTTGCCTAGCTCTACGTGCTGACGTGGAGTTTCAGCGTATCTACAAGTTCCTTACTCGCCTTTGTCCTGAGTTCGAGCAGAGGCGTACCCAGCTTCTTGCACGCCACCCTCGTGTCACTCTTCTGGAGGCCCTTACCGAGATACGTGCAGAGGACACAATTATGTTTTACCGTGGTGTTCGGAGACTTGTCGGTCTCCCTTAATCCACGTTGAGATAAGCCCAACCACGTTGGACCGGCTCCACTAATTAAGCCAACACCTCCGAGGTAAGTCCAACCACTTGGACCAGTTCCTAACTGAACCAACACCTCGCTCCACTAAGGTTGCTCTTCCTCCACTCCGGAGATGGCGAGCACCAAACCACTCACAACCACGCCGGGCCTTCTCACAAGCTTCTTGAGAAGATCACCGGTCACGACGCCTCCACGCCATCTAGGTGTCGGCAAACACCAAGAGTAACAAATCCAAACTTTCACTTGAACTAATCAAGTGTCAACGCTCACGTGGATACACAATCCACTACATAAGGCAATACATGCACTTAGGGTTTGCTCTCTAATCGCACCAAGTGCAACACATGCACAAAAGAGAATAGAGGCTTGCTCTTAGCTCAAAAAATGAGTATAGCACTCAACAATAGCACCAGCAATTTTCAGCAACCTCTCCTAACCAGCCAAGGTGGCTATATATAGCCAACACCCAAAAACTAGCCGTTGGAAGAAGATTCCTAGAATCAAGACAGGTCGGTCGACCGCCAACAAATGGTGGTCGGACCGCCGTGCCTCCAACGGCTATAAATCTAGCGTTAGGCCTTCCGTCGGTCGGACCACATGCAATGGCTGGCCGATACCCGACCGGCCGATCCGACCGCCCGATGAAAATTTGGCTAAGTCCCAAAATGAGCGCTCTCTGGAATAATCATTCCGCACGAACCCCGAAACTTCCTCACACCGGAAGTTCCGATTTCATAAGGGCGGAACTTCCGGACAGCGATTCCAAGTCAAAGCAAATCGGTCCGACCGCCAACATATGGACGGTTCGACCGATTACACCGGTCGAACCGGTCCACACCGTGATCGACAGTGCACCACGAAGCAAAACACATCGCTTCACTTCAAATGGCATAACACACTCGCCTATTTGAGTACAATTCCAACAAGGTTAAAAGATGATATTCTCAGCTAGTTGCAAAACACATTTGCTAACATTTTAGAATACTCATAATAAGGAATAAGGTACATGGACTTACACCATTTGCAAAACACATTTGCAAACTTAAGTCACATGCTACAAGGATTACGCATGAGCCTCGACTATTTGTAAAACACATTCGCAAATAAATAGCATCGTGCCTAGATGAGCTAGAGCAACCACAATGAGCTATCAACACATGACTAAGTCAAACTACCAGTTAAGACCCCTCTTAATAGTACGGCAATCCTATACTAGCAATCCGGTCTTCCAACCAAACACCAAGACCGGTAAAAGACTAAGAACACATCCTTAGCCCTAGCTAGTCATACCTTTGCCTTGCATCTTCTTGAAGCTTGATGACGCACATCATCACTTCAAGTCCGGGTCATTAACTTGGTAATCATCAACACATGATGATCCTTTGCTTGACCTCCATCAACACATGATGAGTCTTCTCTTGTCTTGACGATCAACTCATGATCATCTCTTCTTGATAAGCATCAACTCATGATGCATCCTTTACTCCAAGCTCTTGACTTGATGATCAACTCATGATCATCCCAAGTCTTCATCATCTGGAACATAACATGTTCATCCAACTCATGGAGAATGTTAGTTCCATAATATGATTATCATTAATTACCACACCATACCATTAACTCATAATAGTGGGGCAAGATACTCAATCTTTCCCTCTTTGGTAATTGATGATAACCATTTCAAACACAAATTGAATTGATAAATGAAGTAACACATCATGAGCATATATATAAACTACACAAATCATATATATATATACTCACACATGAGTATGTAAGAACTACACAAGTTCTATTTTACTCAAACGTGAGTATACACAAACTACATAAGTTCTATATACTCAAATGGATATGTTTCTATGACACGAATGCCCAACGGTTCATGCTGGGCGCCACCACTGCCCGCACGAATAGTATCCGGTCGAAATGGGTCGTGTTAGTTGGGCCCATCTTGTGTCGGTCGCCGTCCGTTTGGCAGTGTCAGTTGCTTGCATATAGGTGCTTAGGAAGAAGGGGGAGAGGGGGAAAGGAACAAGGTTTGAAAATTCAAAATCTGATTTGAATTTGAATTCAATTTTCGAAATGGTTTGCACACAATTAAACTTTAGTTTTTTTGTGCAAAAATCGAAATATTGACTCAAGAAAATTATTTTTTTTAATTTTAAATTGCAAGGCAAAGCTTTTGAAAATTTTGAAACGCAAACAAAGTTATTAAAATTCATAAAAATCATGCATTTTTAAATTAGAGCCAAATTTGGGTAATTACGTGGTACCGGTGCGTTGGTCATCGAATCTTGTGGGGGGGGGTTGGAATTCGTGTTTTCAAAGGACGGAGGGACGGGATCCGGTGGTGACAAGAGCTCCTGGATTTGTGCTAAAAGCACCCAAAATATTGCCACTTCACAGGACGCAAGAGCATGGAAAAGCTGGAGCAAAGTGGCGACGGAGATGGCGCTTTTGTCTTGGGTCAGGAGCCCTTCTTCTTCCCCCGGCCGTGACAACAAGGTGCGTGGGCGTCGCAGGCAGCGTATGCCGTCCCGGGGCATCCTGTGCAATGCTTTTCCAAGCTCTTTTTCCATCATGGTACGAGGCTGACCGGTATACCAATTGTCCCATTAGAAAAGAAACAGGGGGAGAAACGTGTAATTGCACCAAGAAAAAAAGAGAGTAAAATCTGTTGCGTATGAGGTGTTTTTGCCGATGGTTTTCTTCGGGTTGCGCCCTGTGACTGCACATTGAAATCACCATCGTATCTTTCTTGCAGATTTCAGGCAGCAAGAAGAGCAGCTGAACAAGCCAGGCACACCCTCTTCCTTTTTTTCCTTTCTTTCTACTACGAGTCTACCGCTACTCATGCCCTGCACTGCACCTGCCTCCCAACATGCGCTGCTGTGTACTTGCCCTAGCAATCGCAGAGCATCCTATGCCTTGTGCGCACAAAAATCTCGCCAAAACTGACTACTTAAAACTCGCCTGCAGAAAGGCAGTGGCGCGAGCACGTGTAGGTGACACATTCGCACGCGAACGTGCATGCAATGGCGCTTAAAAAACCACCCATGTCCGGTGATCCATGGCCGCATGTGCACGTCCCCTGTTTCCGATGTACGGCCGCCATTTTTAGAATCCGCGAGCACGGAGACGTGGGAGGTGGCGTCCGTCATGGTGGCGCTTCGCTTCGTCGGTTGCCATGCGCTGCGTCAGCCGATGCGGCTCTGGGATTCTGCCTGCCCCTTCGGCCATGAACATCTCTGCAAAGAAAAGGGGAGAGAGTAAGCTTTACCTACATGCTTTTCCATCCTGGGTCCAAAAACTCCGTTGGGAACGCTGAAATCTGATAGGAGTTTTGCGGGAAGTACAATTCCGTTCTCGCCGCTGGTAGTAATTTCTTCTGGACTCGCACGATTTTACCGTCTCGCTGATCCAAATTTCCGTAAGAAAAGCATGGCTTCATTCATCTAATGGTTTAGGTTACGATTTTGGCCTTACGTTTACCATTTCTTCGATCTCTTGATGCGAGTAGTAGGTAGCCAGCTAGCAATGAAACGAGAAGGCCATTGCAAGTACTCTTGTGTCAAAGTCATCTGATGAAGAAGCACCGTCCACCTGACGAAATCACAATCCGAAAAGGATGGCATTCACAGGCCAGGCACGAGCCACGCGAGGACATAATTGCACGTGCCAAACGAGAGCTGCGATGGATCTGTCTCCCTAACGTTCTTCAATTGAAAAGATCAGGGAGCCTACCAGGGTTAGGATCGGTGTTCCTAATCTCGTATTTTGCATAAAAAATATATATTCAGTTCTGGCATAATAAGCACACTGTCGTGGGTGTGATACTGTAGCACACATGTATTATTCGTCAGTGATTAGTTTTATTTGTTAAGGATTAGGTTGGTTTGGTTACTTTGGAAGTTCATCTTTTGTTAATTTGTTTCTATAATTTAGAGATTATTTATTAGATATCAAGTTAAGTCATCCTTAAAAAAAAAAGATGGCAGTGTATCATCTTTAAGGAAGCAATCGACAATGAAAAGTATTTTTCCAGCCTCGGGGTCTAGCTCTAGTCTCTCCCTAGGCGATCTATCCCACACCCCCCACCACCAGCCAACCAATGCTCTCTTCATTTAGCGTTGTTCTATCTCAAGTCGTCGTCGTTCGACCTTCTTTCGTTGAATGTTTACCCTATTATAAATTAAGATCATGCGTTTGATGTGATAATAAGGTTATAGAATTATTGATTGTTGGGGCCTCGATGTGTTCGAGGTGGACAGGTGGTGATGAAGTGCAGGGACTCGTACATCCTCATTCAGATTCGATCCTAGAGAGGTAGGAGTTAAACACACAAAAAAAAACCTATTCTCCGTCGCAACAAGAAATTTTTCCCGAAGGTCTAAGAAAATATAGCTAACCTCAACTCAGGCTTATATGAGTTGCCTCACGCCCTCACCCAGTGATTCAATAGCGTCACCTTGAGATAATTTAGGTTTTATTCCATTCCAAGGCGCTGCGCTAGTAGCTCGCAAGTCGCAGGCTCCATAAGCCCCCATGGCCCATGCTCCACCAGTTTATATATTTTCCTGAGTTAATCTCTCTCTCTCTCTCTCTCTCAATTTTTTTTTGGTGAACCAAAAAAATCCAAATGGCACCGACTAATTGCTACTCAAATGTTTGACAGTGATGCTGGCCATGTGCTATTGTGGACCAGTTCCCATCCGGACTACATTCGTCATTTTCTTGCAAGCAGTAAGCCAATCAGTCTGGGATTAATTTGGTCGAGTTTAAAACGACTGTTTTTTTTTTGCCACATAGCAGAAATGCAATTGGATTGAACTCTGTAAGGCAATTGAAATACGCGAATAGTTAAATTTATCTCCTAAAACTAGTTCCCACGAGCAAACCTTATCTTCGAAAGTTAAATTCCAAATCGTAGAACAGTACTACTGTGTATGGCAAAAATTAGATTTGACGGAAACAAAAGCGAAAATATGATATTTTGCCAAGCCACGACTGACTAAAGGAAATAAGACTGTCGGATCTCGACTATATAGCGCGATATGAAATGTTTCTACACTCTAGTTGTCTTTGACTCTAGTATGAGACCACCAGATCTCAACTATTCACTGTGACAAACATTTCTCTATCTATCGTCAAGTTCAGTAACACGATACCATCATACCTTGGCCATCTATTGATTTTGCTTGTGACGCCAATATACCTTTTAGCTACCCTAAACTTTATTAAATATGTCTATGGTTTTGTCAACTCTGGCAACATGAGGCTATCATATATCGGCTATCTAGTGTGATACAAAAATGTTTCTAGTTATCATAAACTCTAGCTACATGAGAGGCTTAGATATCAACCATCTAGTGTGACACAGATATATCTCCGATTATCGCCAACTCTAGCTACATGAGGCCATCGGATATTGTCTGTCTAGTGTGACACAAACATGTCTCTAGCTATCGTCAACTTTAGTAACATGAGACAATCGTTATATATATATATATCTCGACTATATAGTGTGACACAAACATGTTTCTAGTAATCGCCTAGCAAATCGCAACTTGTAGGTCACTGCCACCGCCCTTTCTAACAGTAACCCGACGTCAACGTCAAGTCATAAATACGTCGATAAGGATAATTGCACCATTTATATTTTCCTTAAATAAAATTACAAGATCAGCCTTAGTTGGCAAAAATAATTATAAGTCTAGCAAAAGTTGGGGGAAGCATAAGTTTTGCCCCTTTTTGAAAGACAAGTCCTGTTATAACCTGACTAATACAAAATGTTGATGCACTTCCAATTTAGACCAGAAAATTGTAGATGTATAAAAGTAGAAAAATCTCAAATTTATGAACTGCCCCTTATACTTGTAACACATACCGAACTAATATTGCAATGCTTGTTTCATCGACATATCACAACATGTTTTTTCTACAATAATACTATTACCAATGCTGGCATACTCACGTATCTCTATCTAGTAAAACGGCAATGCAGGGCAGGGCAAGCGGACTGCTGCGTATGGTGCCCTGCGGTTACCCCTGGGAGACGGGGGCTTATAAACCCTACGAGAGCAAGGCAAGCAAACAGAAAGGGCGGGGCGCCGCGTCTGCGCCCATGGGATAGGACGTCGTGCGCAGCGCAGGGTTTTGCTGAGAGTTTCCTAAAAAAGGTTATTGCTGCCACCGTACCGATAAAAGAAAAGAATACAAGGCGAAAAAACACACAAACACCTCTCCTCCCCTCTTCCTCTTCCTCCCGATTGGCGCCTGAGCCCAATCCGACCAGGCCGCCGTCGCCATGGACGGCCTGCACGGTACGGACGCCTGCTTCTCGCCCGGGAGGGCCATGTCGCCGCAGGTGAGGCCCCCCGCTGGGCCGCCGGACGTAGGCGGGTAAGATAGGAACGCTGAGATTGGGTTTTGTTTCTTGGGAAAATAAAAGGTTGGTTCTTTGGTGTGTTCTTGGATGGCCGGCAGTCTGAATTGCGCCTTGTTTTTTTTTTCTTTTCTTTTCTTGTGTGCCTGGGTCGGATTGGATGACTCGGGGTTGGATTGCGGTGGCGCAGCCAGTACTTGGCGGAGTTGTTGCAGGAGCACCAGAAACTGGGGCCGTTCATGCAGGTGCTCCCAATCTGCAGCAGGCTGCTGAATCAAGGTGAGAGGTTTGATCCGGTTCTTAGCCTCCATTGTTCTGTTTCTTGAGTGGATAGCATTATTGGATTAGATTGGAATTTGTCTTTGCGGATTCACGGTGGCCTGATTCCTCCTCTTACGTGTTTTTGGTTTATTCAAACTTGCTCGGTGACTATGTTTCTGTTTAAGGGGTGCAATCCTTTTGTGTAAATAGGTCTTGAAAGGATGTAGCTTGGTTGTTAAGAAATAAAGTCCGCATCTTTTCTTCAGTGGCAGTAACTTTCCCATGTTCTTATGTTAATGGTGTGTGCTAATGTTTGCTTTTGCACACATGCTACCAGAGATAATGCGGGTGTCGGGCATGCTTCGCCAACATGGTGTTGGGGACTTTGAGAGGTTGCCGGTCGCAAGTCCAAACCAGATGCATCCATCGTCCCCCATGCCCAACTTCTGTGGAAATGGTTTTGGTCCCTGGAGTGGGATGCACCCAGAGGTAATTTACGTTAGTTGTCTGACACGAGGATGTTAAATTCAGTCATCTGTCGTATTTCATCGCTTGGCAGCATCAGCTGTTAATCCTTTATGCAAAAAAAAAAGTTATGTAAGGTAAGTTGCACTATACATTATTGAAAGTGCGATGTAGGCGAGGGAGGAAACAAAGAAATACGATAATGACGGCGGTTTTGTTACGAACCATTCCGTATTAATATGCTGTCCTCATCAAGTTTATCCATCAAGGTCTTCTAAATAAAATCGGCTTTCAAAGAGTATATGTACGCCCTTTCAAAAAAAGAAGAAGAGAGACTACTATGTATATATGCCAGCAGTTGCAAATGATATCATCATCAGCTTCTCTGGAGTTTTGTGCTGTTTGATGATCCACTTCTCCTCTCCATCTTTTCGCCCAAAGACTCTGAATAAATAATCACTAGTGGTACCTGTAGAACATATTATCAATCATGGATCGAAATCTCAGTACCGGGGAAGATCCCGGCCGACGGCCGGTACCGGTAACCGGCTGGTTACCGGTTTTCCCGGGAAAAACCCGGTCGAATTTCGTTTAAATTTGCTTAAAAATCAACCAAAATTCGAAATTTGAAATTTGAATTTGCAAACTCCGGAAAAACCGGCCGGGATTTCAAATCCCGCCGGCCACCGGTAAGTTACCGGCGGTGACCTGCCGGGATTTCCATCCCTGTTATCAATATATCGATGTTTTTCTCCTTCTCTATCAATTTTCATCCCATACACAACTTCGAAAATGAGCATACCCTTTCATATATAAAAGAAATGCACAATTGCATACCTGTTCAAAAGTAATTTACACAAAATATGGGGTGGTTTGGTTGATGACCAAAATGAGCTAAACAATTTTTTTTTGGCATAGCCAAAACCTGGGTAAAGCCAATTTTTGGCAAAAAGAGCGTTGTTTGGATCGTGGCCATGCCAGATTTTGGCGTTACCAAAATTTTGGTGAGTGATTTCCTCGCCTTCGGATTGTCTACGTGTGACATTGGATTTTATTGGTGTTACCAATTTTTTGTGGGCGTTACCAAATTTTAGTAGCAAACCAAACAACAACCAATTTTCGTACAACAACCAATTTTCGTTCGCGTTGCCAATATTTGGTTTGGTTTGCAAGGGTAGCACCAAACCAAACATCCCCTAGAAATAGTGAAAGAAGCTTGTCATACACCAAGAATTCAATATTCTTAGCACTTTCACTTTTGATGTTGTTCTCTTTTTTTCCCCACTATTTCATTATTGATTAAATCTACCATCCTTTCTGGAAAATGGAAAAGAAAAGTGTTGGTTGAAGAGAGACACTCAAAGATCCCTTTCCACTCTCTCCTAATGTTCCAAACCATGACAACCACACAACCACCAATGATTCCTATCTTATTAGTCTTGTTTCTTCCCATCATGTTCCTAATAGCTGACCGCCATCAGTCCAATCTCTGATCTGAACCCCTACAATTATCCTATAACACTTGCAACACTCAGCAATGCATTTACATGTGTCATCAACAAAATTGTCACTGTAGCAACATATGTCAGATGTGATGTTATTGCTCCTGATAATACATGTGTTGAGTGGGACTGTGGGAGGCTCTGGTCAAACTTGCTTTCCTAAATTGTCTGCTACATGGTTTCCTTGTATAGAAAACCACAAAAAGAATTTGCCCGACGTGGGCAACCATATTGTCCGAATCACCTACACTCTCTGATTTTTTATACTTGGCTACTTGCCATGAAGAGAGATCTCGGAGCTGTAAGCTGAGTTGGTTGAGAATCACCAACTCATCCATGTGATAATATTAGCTTCCATTTCTGGGTTGGTCCCAATTGTAAGAAATGCTTGAAAAGAAGCGGCAATACATTCAAACAGATACTGCTTCTTCCTTTTCGTTTCATTTGTTGCCCTCTTCTATTTAAATTATTGAATTTTAACTGGATTGGTGAATTTCGATAAAGATTTGTCAAATCTTATGACTCTTAAAATGCTTAAGGTATTAGGTAATGAGTATGCGTAATTATTTTTATACTGGAGGATGTGATGCCGCCGTAGTTACAAACAGGATCTAAGTTTGATATTTTTGTATTTATGCATATGATAATTGCAAGAAATATGTAGATGTCCCTTTAACAAGTTAAGTATTGGCTCTGCGTATTTTAAGTAAAGTTTATAAATTGAGGGTATATATCCTTGCTACTGAATGCTGAAAAAGAACACCAGGCTGATTTGTTGCTCCTAGTTTAGAACAAAGAGGTAATATCTTTTGTTATTTTTCCATTTAATGGGAGCTAGCAACTACACAATCCATTTTTTCTTCCCTTAGTGAGAGCTGACACGGGGACATTTGGAGCCTTCATTTTGAAGAAAGAGAAAACTTGTCGCTTTGGATTGTTATGTGTAACTCAATCATGGAGACACTTAAAAAGTGCCAGGACCTGGATTTATCGTTCGGAACCCTCTGTGTATACCAGGGATGGAAATCCTGGCCGGTAACCGGCCTTACCGGTGGGGGCCAGGATTTGAAATCCCGGCCGGTTTTTCCAGAGTTTGCAAATTCAAATTTCAAATTTCGATTGATTTTTAAGCAAAATTTAACGAAATTCGACCGGGAAAAACCGGTACCGGCCGCCGGCCGGGAATTGCGCCGGGACCGGTTTTTGAATCCTTGGTGTATACCACGCTATTCCTTGGATCAGTAGACATTGCATACAAGTACATTGTTGGATCATACACATGCATCGCACATGACCATACCATGATTAATATTACATCACATAAATAGACTATACGGTCATCTGTTTTACGGTACGTGCCAGACAGGCCAAACACTTAACACATAGTTCAATACAGAAAGCAGAGATAGATGCGAAAACGGAGAACAAAAGGTGGATCAATCGGCACTGCCCACAGTCAAGTGACTGGGGTCCCGACCTACATCCTGCCATTGTCTTCCCCATCTGGTTCGAACGCGGCACAGTAGGCGTAGGGGTCTTGGTCAAATGACTTTGAGTTTATTTATGATGAGCGAGTGTGAATACACAACCGTGCTCCGTGAGCCAACACATAGAATGCAGTTATAATAGATGCAGTGCTGATCAAAGGAAGGCTTGTGGTTCTTTTATTTGCACAAAGCTACAATTGAATTAGATTAAGTAGTAGACAAGTCCTGAGACCTAGCATTTTAACGAACACATGTTTTAATGAAATTGAGTATTGTTGTACAATACTAGCGAAACCTCCAACCTCCACATATTATAAAGTGGATTCAACCACCCAATGCTATATTTTCCTCGGGCTACAACCCGCACTTTTCATTGGCTGCAACCAGGATAAATCAATCCCACATGCTACAACCCGACCTTTTCACTGGCTACAACCAGGACAAATTAAAGTCACGGACTACAACCCGCACCTTCCACTGGCTACAACCTGGACAAATCAAACCTTGAGCTACAACTTGACATTTCATTCCTCCCATAAATTGTTTTATAAATGTTGAGACTAATCAAGCAAGTTCTCACGCATCACCCATAACAGTGGGCACAGCTATTCGAACGATTTTCGCTCTGCAGAAGTCGTACAACTTTACCTACAAGAGTCGATCTTGGAATGTCAACACGCTACCGTAAGGGTGAGGCAAAGAAAATCATCACAAGGCCTTTACAATGCCTCATCCTAACGTAGCTCCACCCACTAAGGTTTCCACCGCTGTGGGCTACAACCAAGGATAGAAAACCCGGTACTAGAGGAAATCCCAAGTGTACAAGCAGATCGCAGAATCGAAATCCGAGAAAAACCGGATGAAATTCAAAATCAATTTTGAACTGCAGCTTTTGAAAGTCAGTTCTGGGACCGTGCCTAAAAAACGATCTCAAAAATCGACCCAAACCGAAATCCTAATGAATGATTAGGTTAGAAAGAAATGTCATGTTTTCAAGAGAACTTTGAATAGTATTGCTCATTGACTTCAACCACTAATTCTTTACCAAGTCTACATGGGTGTTGCAATAAAAGAAAACCAATCAGCTGCATGCATATAGAGTAAAAATGTAAAATGAATAGCTGAATTGCATGAACTATTTTGTTAAGCATAATATCAAATCCAAGGGAAACAAAATATATAGAGTACTTATGTCATACATACAAATTTGTAAAAGACCAGAGACTTTTGTTTTGAAAACAAACATCAATCCATTGAGGCTTAAGAGGTCATAAATAATAGAGATTTGATAAAACGGAACCTAGGAAGTACATATTTAGCTCATACAATGTGTAATCTAGCATAAAAAAGACCTAAACCAACCTAGAAACGTAGTAACAAAACTAAAGTCAAGCTTGAAATTTTTTGGCCGGTTACTGTTCACCCGGTCCTTACCGGTAAATCCGGTTACCGGTGGTAACCAAACAGGGATCACATAACCCAGACGACCATTTCTTCTTTGGCCGTGAGAACGAGAATCGCCCAGAATCGCTTAAACCGGAAAAATCCCGGATAAAAATCGTTTGAATTTGATTAAAAATCAGCTGAATTTCGAAAATTGAAATTTGAACTTGCAAAACCCGAGAAAACTGGCCGAGATTTTGGATCCCGGAGGTTACCGGTCGGGAATTTTTTCCCTGACTACAACCCTCCGGAGGCCCCCTCTTATGCTGTTGTTTCCCTGTGGCTACAAGCAGTTACCGGCCGGGAATTTTTTCCCTGACTACAACCCTCAGGAAGCCCCCTCTTACGCTGTTGTTTCCCTGTGGCTACAACCACGCCACACTTTGCCGGATAGTGAAACTAAGTAAATTAATTAGTCAGATCGTACCCATTATAGACTTGTGGTTGCACTATTAGTGTTCGAGAGGCTATTACAAGATTTGGTTCTTAATTGACTTGGACGATGCTTTCACATTACTCGCTCTCGTGCTCTTATCTACACTCGCCTGACTTACCATCCGCCCAAGTCTAAAACAATTTTTGGATTATTGTTTTGAAAATCTTTTCTAAGTTCAACATACCAGCTAGGCCCCAACCTCGACTGATTTGCTGCTCTCCCAGAGTTCCAGAATCTATTTACGCGAAAAACAACCAAACTCAAATAAATTCGAATGAATTCAAATTGCATTAAAAAATTCAAACAAACTACAAACTTCAAGTTTTTTTTGTGTTATTAGGTAGGGGATTTAAAACGAGAAAGAACGAGCTCTCCGAAGTTTAAATCCAGGAAAATCCCAAAAAAAAGAGAGAGGGTGCCTCTCATTGACAGTTGAGACCCACTGAATTTTTATTTTATTTTCCAATTTGAAATCCTTACTGTGATTGATAGGTGGGGCCAGGGTATTTTAATTTCTTTTCCAATTTATTTTCTAATTAGAAATTGCGACCGTCACTGGCAAGTGGAGCTACTAAGGTTTTTATTTTAAATTTAATTATTTTTCCTAAAGGAAATTCATGAGGCACTGACAGGTGGGGGCCACGGCCCGTGTGAACTTGGTCCATGGGAACAGTGCATGGGCTGAGGGCCCATATGGCAGCGGTACAGGATCGGGTCTACGCAGTACATTTTAGAGGGTGGGCCCTGCATATCATAGCTCAGAATCTAATTTAGATTTTAATTATATTTTTCTAATCAACTCGGGCCCATATATCATACTAACATTAACCCTTAATTAATCTACTTCCTAATGGCGTCATTAACCCTTAATGACGTGCTGCAATGATCTTCCCCCAAATCCTAATGGAACAGGGGAAGACCACCATGGCTGCTCTCGGCCGAGCTTAGCGTCGGCGAGCCGGTCCCCCAGGACAACCCGGGAACCGCATCCTCAACGACCCTAAGGGTGGCGGCGACGAGGACGGAGATGGCTTAGTAGCAATGCATGGTCGCACGAGGCGAGGCGGTGCATTGGGCCACGCAGCCCGCCGATTTAATCGGCGGTTAATCCGCCTGATCGCGCGCGCATGAGTGCTCGTGCCCCGAGGGGGTCCTAATGGCACCACTCGCACGGCGAGGGGAGCTCCGTGCCCATCTGCCCACGACCTTCGTCTAGCCCTACAATGTGAGAGGACGCGGGCACTTACGAGTTGGCGGCTGAGATGGCGAGGAAGGTTGGCGGCGCGGCTTGGGGTCGACGACACCAAGGAAGAAGACGGTGGTGCTCTGGGTGATTTTGTGGGAGAGAAGGAAGAATGTGAGCACTAGACGGCGGAGACCAAGGTGAAGCCAAAACACACGGGCGCCAAGATTGTAGCTCACCAGAGTACGGAGGTTGAAACGTGCTCGAAGGATGAGACTGGACGACGGAGCTCACCCAGGCGGTCGAAATGGCGTGGTGATGACGTCGGTGGCCGGAACAGAGTCCGAGAGCTCCTCGGCTATTTCTCGCTCTCCAGTGCACGAGGGAGAAGAGAAGAATGTGGGCGGTGAGGTGAATGTGGCACGCGACTTAAATAGGTGCGGGAGCTGGCATTGGCGCTGGTCAAGGGTGGCCAGGGTTGGCGCAACGATGGATGCGACGAGCGGCAGTTGAGCTGTGGCTGACGCAGGAGCAGGCAACGTCATGTCGGAGCGGGTGAGTGGCGATGTAGGCGTGATGAGGGTGTGGCAGGGCGACGCGAGGCATAGTGTGGCCGATGTGACGCGGCCAATGGGGTGGTTGGCTGCGCGCGTGGCATCAGCGAGCTCAGAGGTCCAGGACAAAGGAGAAGGCCAAGCAGGCTACTCGAGCGGGGCTGGGAGGGATAAGAAAGGAGGCCGGGTGTGGCTGGGCCGTGAGGAGTGGCGGGGAGTAGGCCGGCCGGGAGGAAAAAGAAAAGTAAAGGAAAAGAAATAAAAGGAAAGGTTGGGTTGGGTTGGGCCGGCTGAAATTCGGCCCAAACTAAATTTGAGATTTTTAAATTCCTTTTCTATTTCCTTTGCTTTTAAATTCAAATGTCAATTAATATTTCTGATTCGGTGATTCAAATTCAATTATCAATTTAATCTAATTTCAAATTTGTTGTCTTTAGCCAATTTGCATTTTAATAATTGATTTCGAGAAATTCAAAATATGGAAAAACCAAATAATTCTCCAAAAATTCTAATAGGCCATCCTTGCATAAAAAGTTTCTAAAAATCCCGCATTTTCACTCGGGATTTTTGGTTACAAAATTTGGGGATGTTACAAAAAGCATTAGGAAATCTGAGGGAATGTTTTCAGAATTAAGTTCAAATCTTATGTTTGGCCTTCTTGTTCAACACTACACTCTCACCAATTTCTTATATTTTCCATATTATCTGCTAAGAAGTACATCACCTTTTGATTCTATCATTGATCAGAGAGTAGGTTTTTCTCAAGGACCCGTGGGTTGGCAAGGAACAGCACAAAGCCCCTCTTCTTATGTTGTCAAGAAGATCTTGCGGTTGGAGATACCAACAGACAGCTACCCTAATGTATGCTCTTATTTTTCATTTATGTAATGGTTACTGGTATGGAATCAATATTTACTCTGCTTGCTGCACTTCATTCAGTTTAATTTTATTGGCCGCCTTCTTGGACCAAGGGGAAACTCGTTGAAGAGGATTGAAGCCTCTACAGGTTGTCGTGTTTTCATCAGAGGGAAGGGCTCAATTAAAGATCCTGGCAAGGTAAACTTGCCCTTTTTTTTTCCCTTTTTCTTGTGGAACATCACTCTGGAACTAGGCAGATATGTAGATATAGCTGTGTATACATATCTTATATCATCAATTTTTAGTTATATTTGTGCAATAGGCAGCAGGCACTAATCTTCTTATTGTGTCCAGCAAGCTTGCCATGCTCACACGTTGTTCTTTTTTTTGTGGAACATCACTCTGGAACTAGGCAGATATTTAGATATAGCTGTCTGTGTATACATATATTATATCATCAATTTTTAGTTATCTTTGTGCAATAGGCAGCAGGCACTAATCTTCTTATTGTGTTCAGCAAGCTTGAAATGCTCACATGTTCTTTTCATTTCTTAAAGGAGGAACAACTCAAAGGAAGACCTGGCTACGAACACTTGGATGATCCCCTGCATATCTTGATTGAAGCCGAGTTACCTGCCAATGTCATTGATGCAAGGCTTGCAAAAGCACAAGAGATCCTAGAAGAGTTGTTGAAACCAGTGGTATGCATATGTGTCCCGACTCTCTTATCTTCCTTTCCATTCATTAATCTGCGTCCATTAACAATGAAGTAATAAACTGAACCTTACCTTAATTGCTAGCACAAGTTTACTTTCCTATGCCAGCTGTTATGCCATAATGTGTTTGTTCTAGTGCACTACTAAGTACTAACCCACTGGAGGTCTAGAACTAACGCAGGGGTTTTTGCTAGCACAGTATAATAATTGAAAACAATGAAGTATGTTCTTCATAGAAAAGCATGGACAATCAACTTCTTGTCCTATTTCTAAATCCTAATTCTTTCATGTTTTGCTATATAGGATGAATCACAAGACTACTACAAGAGACAGCAACTCCGAGAACTTGCCATTTTGAACTCACCACTTCGAGAGGAAAGTCTGCATCCAGGTGGTGCTTCTCCTTTCAGCAATGGTGGCATGAAACGAATGAAACAATGACTGCAGAGGCTTGTTCCTCCTTCTTGACCCCCTCCAGAAACTCCGATCAATCCATGCCTTCACAACTTAATTTTTCATGAGCAAGCTTTCATGATGGTGTTGGCATCGTGCGATATCTGTTACTACTAGAATTTTGATCTCCCATGTGACATTAACTTGTGACTGACTGAGATGATCGATGAGTAGCGAATCCTCTATGGCTGTATAATTAGAACATTTGATTTATTTGTTACTGGTAGTGCTGATATATGGTAGTGTGCAGAGTTCCATGTTACTGTGAGCTAGAGTACCAGGATTTATCTGAATTTGGTGACTTGTCTGTGCAACATATTGCGAGCTGTTATCAAGGAGTATTACCAAGATGAATTACTCTAATTCTTGCCTCTCGATAGACAACTCCTGTATGGTGGTGTTTATTGCTGTATTGCTGCTAATGTCAGGATGCACACTGCAAGCTCAATTGCTAGGAAATACTCTAAATCTTACCCACAGACCACAGTTGATGCTTTTCTGCAAGCCTTTTTGTAGCAGAGCTGAAAGAAAACTTGCACGCACGAAGACTGCACCTTGCCGATAAGCATTTTGCAATTTTTTTGGGGGACAGTCATTGGATCTGGGTACTGGATCTTTAATGTATCATATTCAGAGATTGCTGCGAAATTGCTAAAAGATAAGCTCCTGTCTGTGTGGTCGGTTTGTGTTCAGTAATTGCTAGGAACACCTTGCCAGCTAGTACCATTACTATTTACTAAACCAGGCAAGAGCTTCAAAGTTCAGAGCTAAGTACTACTCTACTACCTTTGAACAATTTTGTGCTAGACCTGGTTTAAAAAGACAAGAAATTTATGCTTGACAACTAGAGGCAACTTCAGGATTTCTACCTAGAAAGGGCACCCTGTGCCAAAGGGACCTTGCGCCAGGAGTGATCTTGATGACTATTCAAAGCCATCCGACAGGTTGTCTCCAATACCACATAGGGGTACTGCATGCACAGTACACGAGGCTGCCATATAGGTACTGCACGGCATGGTAGTATTTCACTGTAGCACAATTATTCAACTTACTGTGGGTGAATATTCATCGTAACACTAAAACTATATCACTTGATATAAACTATTGGATTTCGATCGAACGGTTAAGAGACGCTCCTAATACAAATAATTATTCATAATTTGTATTTAAGCCTCCAATACAAAGGATCTGGGTACTTCGATGACTGCCAATCATACAACTGGCAACCCCTCCGTCTCAAATGTGTTTTTCTCATGAAGGCATATCTCAAATATTATCATTGTCAAGCAGAGTAAAATGCTTAAGTTCGCCTCAATCAGAGCGTGGTTGACCACAATACGCTAATTTTTTTCTTGCCTGTTCGTGATATCAGGTGCAAGCAAGCGTGGCTCGAACCACAGTTCAAATCAGGAGGAGGAGGTTACGGCACCTGTGTACGATACTACCCTAGCATCGGAAGTACGCACACAGTTTGATGCTACCACCTACTACTTTCGGCGTTGTGAAGAGGTGATGCACACTCAATTTGACGCGCAAATTCAGGGGGGTGCAAGACACACTGAACATTCGCCTCAATGAGAACGAAGGACGTATGACTGAGAGCTTCAACAATCTGAACATTACTATCTGTCGCTTGGAGGAGAGGCTACCACCGCCGAGAGGAGGCCATGCACCGGTGCTGCTGCAACCACCACATGCTCGTGCACAACATGATGCACGCCGTGATGAAGGTGACTACTAGTCTACTACGCTGTTGATTCAGAGGAGGCTGTTTCTGATGACCATGGGAGACATCAACGACGTCTATGATGTGATTTCTTTGATTGATGAGGTGCTGGACATGGAGGGCATCTTGGTGGAGGTGTTGAACACGAGGGAGACGATATTGGAAGAATCAAAATCACCATACCGGAGTTCAATGGGAGATCTGATTCGGAGGATTATTTGAAGTGGGAGATATGTGTCAATCAATTTTTTGATAATCACCAATACTCCGAGAGAAGAAGGTTTGTGTTGCTTCGATTGAATTCACCGAATATACTATTATTTGGTGGGATCAATTGAATCATGCATGGGAGTGTCCTACACTTGGGAGGCGATGAAGCAAGTTACGGTGGAACGATTTGTGCCGACATACTATACAAGGACGTTGTGTACAAAGCTACGACGGCTTATTCAAGTTACCAAGTCTGCGAGCGAATATTATCAAGAGATGCAAGTGCTTATGATCTGTACAAGTGCGCGTGAGTCGGCGGAGGCGACCATGACATGCTTCTTTGAGGGGATGAACGATGATTTGCGAAACTGGGTTGATTTGATGCATACAACACCGTGCAAGGGCTACTTCATCAAGCGGAGCATGCTGAACAGTGGGTGAAGGACAAGTAATCTAGAGGTGGCTGAACCACTTCTAGCTCTTGGAGGCGCACAACTTCGCATGAGGGAGATGTGAGAATAATTCCCAAACCGGTTGCACCTACTACACCGATTCAGGGTGCATTCAAGGAAGCTTCAAATCTCGTAAGTACAGTGGGCAAAGAAGCAACACTTGCTGATTCTAGTGCGTTCTATTCGGCTAGAACTAGCAACATTGAGTGCTTTAAGTGCAAGGGTAGGGGTCATATGAACAAAGATTGTCCAAAGGTGAAGACGATGTTGCTTACACATGCTGGCTATGCAACTGAGCCCGAAAAGCGATGAATCTGAACCTTCCGATGATTATGAGAAGCTATAATTTGTGATTTTTAATCCGGAGGAGGGAATTAGTTTGATGGCTCAAAGGGTGCAGCGTTGATAACACCGTTATTGTGGAGAAGGGATAGCGACATCATATCTTTCAAACTGATTACAAGATCAAATACAAGATATGTAAGCCGATTGTTGATAACAAGAGTTTGAGCAACATGCTTGGTAAGGATGTAGTGGAATCACTCATTATCCAAGTGGAGGCATCCAAAACCATACTACATTGAGTGGCTCAACAACGTCAGTAAGGTGAAGATCACACACAATGTGAAAGTGCCATTTTCTATTGATGGATTTGTCGACAAAGTAGAGTGTGATATGATACCTATGCATGTTGGCCATCTTTTGTTGGGACATTCATGATAATCTGATTTGAATGCTATGCATCAAGGACGGTCCAATCGATACACTTTATGCACAAGGGAGAGTTCTATGTTTTGCTATCCAAGACAAAAGAAGAAATCAAGTGCGATTTGGCGATGATCAACAAGAAAAAGGTTGTGAAAACTGCACTAAAATCAAGGACAGTTTTGCTTCAAGAAGAAAAGAATGATATGGCTCTACGTGCCTCTACTACCTTGGTGAATAATCCAAAATTGCATTCTAGTGACATTCCTCATTTGAGCATTGTTGTGCAACAAGGGAAGAAATGCCAAGCTTTGGCAGAGAGGGAGATTGTCCAAAGAGAAGGAAGGACTGAGGCGCACGAGGGAGGATCATCACATGGGCCAAGACTGCAAAGCATGGCATGCAACGAAGAGAGATGGGCAAAGTTTGAGTCAGCTACGACCAAGTTGTGCTTGCGTGGGGGAGGTATAACCCCATGACCGCACTTGTGTAAAGAAGCCAGTAGTTCAATTTTGAGGAAGAAAGCAAAAAAAAAACGTTGAGGTTTTCTTGGCAAGATGAGCTTGTGCTTGTAAGGGGGAAAAACCCCATCTAGGGTTTTGTTGGTGGCGCACAAATTGGGGGCTATTGTTCCTAATTTCTGCTAGAATCCTTGTGGTTCATCTTGGTGATTCAATTCGGTGAGTTGGTTCACAAAGTTTCCTTCTTTGGTTTGCATCTTCTCTCTGTGGATTGCGTGTAAACCAAGACTGTTTGACCTACGTTGTTTGTTGCTACTTTTTTGGGGCCGAAAGAAGCACGGAGCTAGGGAAGAACTAGCCGCTGGAGGGCTGGTGTTTTGCTTCGGCCAAACAAGGCTAAGGCAAGGAGGGAAAGCTAGGCATAGCTTCGGCTGCCCAGGAGAAGACAAAGCAAGATAGAGTTCACTTCGGCCAAACCAGAATTACTAGCCGATTGACTTGGAGAGGCTCGTCTAGGGTTTCCTAAAACCTAGCATTGCTGTTGTTCGTGGAGAAGCAAAGGGAAAATCAAAGCTATTTGCAAAGTACCGTGAAATATTGGGCCACACTTACACGTGTCTTCTAGAGGTGCTAGTTGACCCATGTCAGTGTCCAACCAAACTCGCAGTTCATGTTGTGTACAAGAGAACCTAGCACAACAATGAGCTGCAGCGTTTGCCGAACAATGAGCAAACAGAAAAAACCAGAACGAAGCTCATCAACTTCTTCGAGGAGTGTCGTAATCACCGGTTGGATACGCCGTCGACTCTCACAAACTCACCAAAATTCTTGACAATCCATCTCAACGATGACCTGAGTGAGCCCCGCCTGTGCAAAAACTCCACGAACGGTCAAGATCACGCCTACTACTACAAAGGTTGTAGTCATAATTCCGATGACATCACATTCCAATTCTATCAGAAGTTGCTATCCAGTTGTGACACCCTATCTAATGGTTGTTTTTAATGAATTGCTAGGAAGTTGCACCAAGTTGCACCTTGTGCAATGCAGCTTTAGCAAGTCTATAATCGGCTAGACAAGAAATTAATGCAACTAGGAAATTATAGGAATATTTCTAAATTCCTTTTCTAAGAAGATTGAGTTGGAAACTACCGGGAGAAGTTATACCAATCTCGAGTCCATAAGGGGTAATGCAAGAGCACTCAATTTAATACATTATTGATTTGCATTGAGAAAAAAATGAGTACTATGCAAAAGAGAGAAAAATTCATTTTTTTTCTGTAGCAAAACTAAAGTTCGATTATCGAAGGTAGCCTGTCTTTTAACCTACTCATCTAGATGGAAAAAAAAACATATTAGTGTCTCGGTTGCGAATATAGACATACTTGATATTCTACTATGTATGTTCTGAGTTAGTTTGGGACACTTTTTTTTTAAAAAATATTGCAAATATCCTCTGGTATTCTACTACTATATGTATGTTCAGCTAGTATAATGGTCTAAGTTTGATTGAAGTAGGCTAATGCGATCCTCTATATCAGATGACTAAATAGAGAGGATGAATAGTCATATGCATTAAGATCATCTCCCAACTATTAGATTGGAATTTAACGGCTAAAAAGCCACCGCCACATCATCTGTACTACAATATGTTTACCTATGCAGGACATGCATCATTTAGACCCGATTTATTTAGACTCTTGTTCGACTTAAAAGCCAAAAAATCTAAGTCTAAACAAATAGAATTTGGCTGTACTTGGCTCATTTTACTGTAGATACAATTCTATGCAGTGATGCCGATTATCCGGTTCCTGCGGAAAGCCGTAGCACTGCACGATCCATGTGTCCGAGGAATGGGCCCACGTGACAGCCACTTGTACAAATACAGATGGCACCGCCACGTGTCAGCACATCTCGTTGCCGTACGACCAGTCGGATTCTCGTTGCCAACGCCCAACGAAGAATCTCTCGATTCAAAATTTCAAATTCGAAATTTCAAAATCCGTGGGGCATAATGCAAGGCAAGCGGTCTCTCCCTTTCTCTCTCTACAAAAGAACTCGAAAGGAATATTTCTTGTTCCCCCGTCTCGCGGAGAGCTTCTGCGGAGAAGCCATGGCCACGGAGGCAAGCAGCGCCGCCGCCAGCACCGCCTACGAGGAGGAGCGCAGGAAGCGGGTCCTCGAGAACCTCAAGCACCTCGAGGCAAGCATACTCTTTCTTTCTTTCCAGTGTCCAATACCAACACGGATCAATCCGTGAATCCCCTTCGTCCTTTCCCAGTTTCCCTCTCTTTGATGAGTAGATTTGAGATGCTTTTCTCCTGCAAAATCGATCTCGTTAGTGGGTGATTGCGCGAAAAAAGAGGAATCATTTCGCGTGTTCTTCTTTGCCGATTTGAGCGGATTCTTTCCTGCAACTTCGATCTGTTAATTTTGTTAAGGTTTGGGCCTCTTTTACTTTGCGCAGGATTTGGGTATATCGAAGATGTCCAATAGCTTGCTTCAGGCCGCAAGATTGCCGGACAAGGTACTTGCAACAATCTGTATTACGAGCAGGAGTTGGGTTGCTGTATCGTGGATTGATTTCTTGCGCTGCTTTTGCAGAGGACTCGTGCAAGCCCAAAGTCGAGGAAGAAGTTTGAGGCCACTACTGAAGTGAGGCGTTCATCGAGGGCGAGGACCTTGGTTTCGTACAAGGATGATGTGAGTCGTTGACCTCTGGTCTCTGCGCTATTGTCACGCCTTAATAAATATGCCGTGAGATATGAAACATGTTCACTGTGTGCAATGAGATATTGTCGTTATGTTTCTAAACATGCAGTTAACAAAATACCAATACCTGAAAATGGTTTGCTAATCCAGATTTTTTTAAAAAAATGCACCGTAATCCCAAATGGATCCTTAGTGATATGATCTTTAGTCCCCTTATTGTAGTTCTACATTTCCTACGAGGCTGTGATATAGTATGACTACAACAAAATGGCCTATGGTAACCTTTACGTGATATATGTCATACGATCTGATACTTGCTTATAGTTGACATGCAAGGAAGATTTGTTATGTTCATGAAATGATGCAATATTTTGTGCTTTGCAATGCAAATGTTGATACTAAGTTGCGCTTTATTTGTTGTGAGTTGTGACAGCTTGATGAACTAGATAGTTTTCTGCGTCGCAGAAGGTATTTTTTTAAAAAATTTGGTTTGTTAATTTATATTAGATTTGGTTGTGCCAAGGCTTAATGTAATTAGGTACTTGCTTGTGTTGACCAGGGTTAGTAAGAGTGCAGAGCAGGGAAGGGAATACACTGGAAGAATTTCTTCTTATGAACAGCAGCAGCGTGCTTTTAAAAGAGCTGAGAAATTTCAAGATAGTCTAGGCCCTGAGAACCCATCGTTTGTTAAGACCATGGTTCGATCACATGTGTCCAGCTGCTTTTGGCTTGTAAGATGTTCTCCAGACTACATTTAACTAATTCTGGTGAAATATATATGATCAAGTAATATTTGTGGTTATGATTTTTCCTATCATACAAGGGTCTTCCTACTAGGTTCTGCAAAAAGTATCTGCCTCCCAGAGAACTTAAGATGGTGTTGGAGGATGAAGAGGGTGTTGAATTTGATGCTGTCTACATTGGAAATCGAACAGGTCTGAGTGGTGGATGGAGAGGCTTTTCGATGCACCACAACTTGGAAGATGGGGATTCATTGGTCTTTGAATTGGTCGAGCCTGACAGATTTAAGGTACTATTTTGCATTTTGCCTTAGGTTCAGTATGATGAATAAGTCCCTGTACTATGGTCTTTGTGGGGTAGGCTTGTACAAAGACTTTAGGACAACATCTTGATTTATCGCCTTTAAGGACAACATCTTGATCATCATAGGGCTGACATCTTGATCATCGACTTTAAGGACAACATCTTGATGTCATAGGACAAAGATCTTGATTGTCGCCTTTAAGGACAACATCTTGACTGTCATAGGACAAAGATCTTAGACTAGCATCTTAGCATATACTTGGTGGTTGGCGACCTATAAATATGTATCCCCAACCCTCAAAGTTGGCATGGCATTGTGTTAGAAATAAACAAAGAAAAATTGCCTCATCTCCAAGTGTCATCCTCTCCATGAGAGTAGGGATCTTGCTAACACCAACAAAGAAGAGTCCAAATGAGTAACAAGTGGTATCGAGCCTTACTATCCTGTAGCTTGAGCATCTCTTGCTCATCTCGGTCTCGACCTCGCAGCAATTTCAAATGCAGTGCAGCGCGGCTCTACCGTCCGCTCGCCACTCCTCTCCGGAGGCGGCGGCTTCGTCGAAGCAACCCTCTCTCACGCAATGGCCCAAGATGGCGCGCCATGTCCGCAGGCGATCTCGGCCTTCGGTCGCCTCGAGCACTCGGCGTCGTGACGGCCGAAGCTTCGCCATAAGCAGAGCAGTGGCAAGCCAGCGGCGAGAGATCATGCCAGCTGGCGGAAAGGGCGTCAAGGTCGGTAATGGCGAGTGGCAAAGCAGCCTGAGCGGAGGCGGAAGCGGCGGCGGCGGCGGCAGATGCAACAAGCGCAGTGCAGCAAGCGTGAGGTCAAGGTTTTTGCGCAGTAGCAACAAAGACTCCATCTCTCGCGATGACAATACCGACGCGACCTCGAGTCGGCTGAAAGGAGGCAACATGAGGCGAAGCGCAAGAATGATGCGCGATGCGACGCCCCATGAGCGCGGCGGCGGCCAGAGAGCGCGGCGGCGCCGGTGGCGCCTCTGGAGGAGGCGCGCAAGACGGCGGCGCGACGGTCGACGGAGAAAGACGGCCTTCACGTAACGCGCTCTCTCTCTCCCAGACGCAGATCGTGGTCACCACGGTACAGTCGTCGTCGAGGGCGTCGGCCCGGCGTGGCGGCCTACCCTCACCAAGACCAACTATGTCGAGTGGGTCGCGGTGATGAGGTAAAACTCAGCGCGGCATATGTGGGATGCGATCCGGACGGCGACGTCGACTACGACCAGATCGACGGCGCTGGATGCTCTCATCATCGCAGCCCCGCCGAGATGCGCTTCGCTACTAACAAGCGGATCGCCAAAGAGGCTTGGGACGCCATCGCCGCAAAGACGCGCCGGCGGATCGCGCCCGCAAGTCTACATTGCGAGCGCCGCGACGGAGCGGGAGCACTTGGCCTTCAAGCCAAAGTGAGGGCGTGGATGACTTTGTTCTCCGTCTCAACACTCTGTTGCGGAAGCCGGTGCGATTCGGCGACGACACCTATGGCGAGGAGAGAGCGTGGAAAAGCTCTTCCGCCGCGTCCCGAGAAGTACAAGCGAGACGGCCGCTCGATCGAGTCTCTCGCTGGACCTCTCCACGATGACGATCGAGGAGGCGTTAGGTCGCCTCAAGGTTGTTGGATACGATGAGCCACACGCCTCTCGGGACCCGTCTCCATTGGCGGGAAGCTCCTCCTCACTCGAAACAGCTGGGTCGCCATTAAGGTGACGAGGAAGAAGGGAGCCTTCTTCCACGACAGCGCCGCAAGCATGGCAGCGCGACAAGCGCGCAAAGACGCCAAGCATGGGCGCGAGGACGTCCGAGGGTAATGATCGTGGGCGCCAGCAGCGCGCTACCGGCAAGCAAAAGCCGCGACGAGACGACTCTTGCCACAATCTGCAGTAAGCTTGGTCATTGGGCGAGGATTGTCGATACCACGACGCGGCCAGCCCACGTCGCAGAGCGGAGGAGGAGGAAGCGGCTCGTTTCATTGCTCATCGAGCATCGAACTACCTCCAGCCAGACCGGCCGCGCGATGGCTCTCCTCCACCTTGACGAGCCAAAGCACATGCCTCCTCGGCTCTGACTCGGCAGAACGACAAGATCGACGGTGGTGCCTCGACACCGCGCCACCCATCACATGACCGGTCGACGGAGTTCTTCGCCGAGTTTGACTCTAGCGTCCGAGGCTCCGTCAAGTTTGGGGGCGCCTCGGCTGGAAATCAAGGCGTCGGCTCCGTCATCTTCACCGCGTTCGCGAGAGCAAAGGTTGCTCACCGGCGTCTACTACATCCCCGATCTGCGCAACTCCATCATCGGCTTGGGGACGGTGGATGAGAACGGCTCGCGATGTCGAGATCGAGCACGGGCGCCGCAGATTTGGGATCTTCGCCGCCGCCTTCTTGCCAAGGTAACCAGAGGCGCAAACCGACTCTACATTCTTCACGTCACGGTGGCACAACCCCTCTGTCTCGGCCGCTCGTCGGACGACGAGGCGTGGCGATGGCACGAGCGCTTTGGGCACCTTCACTTCGAGGCCACAGGCGGCTCGGTGCCATGGAAATGGTCGCGAGGCTGCCGTGCCTTGACCATGTGGAGCGCTTCTGCGGCGTCTGCGTGTTGACGGCGCGAGGCGACTCCTTTCCCAAGAAGCGAGTTTAGAGCCAAGGAGAGGCTCGAGCTCGTGCGGGGACTTGTGTGGCCCGGTGGCGCCGCCGCCACACCGGAGAGACGACGCTACTTCCCGTTGCTTGTCGACGATCTCTCCCGCCACATGTGGGTGATGGTCCTCGGCGGCAAGGAGAGGTCATGGACGCCATCAGCGCACGCAGTCGCTGCGAGGCGAGCGCGGCCGCAAAGCTGCAGCGTCTTTACGCCTGCATAACGGCGGCGAATTCACGGCGGTGAATTCACGTCGTCTTCTACGATGAGGGCATTCAGCGCCACTACTCCTACCGTCTGACCGCGGCGAACGGTGTCGTCGAGCGCGCAACCAGACGGTTGTGGGGATGGCTCGGGCCCTCCTCAGCGAGAGGATGCCTGCCGTATCTTACGGGAGAGGCGGTGGTGACGGCCGTCTACATCCTCAACCTTCGCTACCAAGGCGCTCGATGGCGGACGCCGTCGAGGCTTGGCATGGACGCATAGCCGGCGGTCTCCCACTTGCGGGTCTTGGCTCCTCGCGTTCGCCAAGGAGCTTGGTTACATCGGTAAGCTCGGCGCGAGCACTCGGGAGTGTTCATCGGCTCACGCGGAGGGCTCAAAGGCCTACCGCATCCTCGACCTGTCACACAACAAGCGTCCGCATCTCGCGTGATGTTGTGTTCGACGGCGAAGCGGCCGGCGTGGACAAGGCGGTGGGCGACGGTTCGACTTCGACTCGGGGACTTTGTTGTCGACTCGTCCATTTCGAGAGAGCCGGGAGCTAGCGGCTCGTCTTCATCGAGCTCGTCCCACCTCGACACCTTGCTCGCCACCAGGCCCGGCGAGAGCTCCACCACCTTCAGCACCGCCACGCCACGCCTCCCGCACCGGCCACCACTCTCTGCACTGAGGCCACACCACCGGATCGGCCCAATAGCTTCTGGTCCCACGACGAGCAACAAGATGGTGGAGTTCGCTACTCATTGTCTCACGACGAGGACCGCGTCGGCGCCTACCACGACGACGAGCCTCTACGCTTATCGTACCATGGACAACATCTCTCGGCGAAAGCGCCATCTCGGATCGGCGCAGCCACGACTTCGAGGCGAGTCGCTTGGCGTCGACGACGGCGAGCCTCGTTCTTCGCCGAGGCGGAGGGAGACGCGGCATGGCGTGTCGCGATGAAGCAGGAGATGGACGCCGTCGAGCGGAACCGGACGTGGGAGCTGGCGGATCTTCCTGCCGGTCACCGAGCGATCACCCTTAAGTGGGTGTTCAAGCCGAAGCGGGATGGCCGGCGCCATCATCAAGCACAAGGCTCGCTTGGTGGCACGAGGTTTCATGCAGCAGGAGGGGGTCGACTTCGATGACGCCTTCGCACCCGTCGCGCGCATGGAGTCCGTTCGTCTTCTCCTCGCACTTGCAGCCCAGGAGGATTGGCGCGTCCATCACATGGACGTCAAGTCCGCCTTCCTCAACGGCGACTTGAAGGAGGAGGCCTCGTCCGTCGTCCACCGGATTCGCCATCCCCGGCAAGGAGGCAGGTTCTCCGCTGCGCAAGGCCCTCATGGCTTCAAGCGGCAGCACCACGAGCATGGAACGCTAAGTCGGACTCCACCCTCAAGCAAATGGGGTTCCAGCAGAGCGCACACGAGGCGGCGGTCTACCGGCGGGGCAAAGGCGGCAACACCCTGCTGGTGGGCGTCTACGTCGACGACCTGTTGATCACCGGCTCCAAGGAGGCCGAGGTCGAGGAGTTCAAGGCGGAGATGAAGACCGCCTTCGAGATGAGCGACTTAGGGCTCCTCTCCTTCTACACGGGATCGAGGTCCACCAGGGCGACTCCGTATCTCTCTTGCAGACCGCCACGCCAAGCGCACCGTCGAAGTGGCGGGCTCACCGATCGCAACCCACCCCACACTCCTATGGAGGAGAGGTCAGGCCGAGTCGTGAGAGCACGGCGGAGGAGGTGGACGCTTGCGACGATCTGCGGCGCATCGTGGGCGCCTTCGCTACCTCGTCCCACAGCGTCCAGTTGGCGTTCGCCGTCGGCCACGTCGGTCGGTTCATGCAATGACCGACGACGAGCATCAGCAGGCCGTGAAGAGGATCCTCCGCTACGTTGCGGGCACCTCCGACTCGGCTTGCACTACCCGAGGTGTCCGCCACGGCCGCTTCTTCATCTGCATACGACAATGACCACGCAGCGACATCGACACCAAAGAAGAGCACAAGCGGGATTCTCTTCTTCCTCGGCAAGTGCCTCGTTAGCTGGCAGTCAGTCAAGCAGCAGGTGGTGGCCCTGTCCAGCTGTGAGGCCGAGTACATAGCGGCTTCCACCGCTTCGACTCAGGCGCTCTGGCTCGCTCGACTGCTTGGTGATCTCCTCGGCAGAGACACTGAAGCGGTGGCTCTCAGGGTGGACAGCAAGTCCGCTCTGGCTCTGGCCAAGAACCCCGTTTTCCACGAACGGAGCAAGCATATCCGGGTGAAGTACCACTTCATCCGAGGTCGTTGGATGAAGGCGACATCAAGGCGAGCTACATCAACACCATCGATCGACTTGCGGACTGCTTTCCAAGCCTCTTGGGAGGTAAAATTCCTCGAGCTCTGTTCTAGGATCGGGATGGTTCAACTCTCCCACAAGACGACGCACAAGACTTAGGGGGAGAATGATGAATAAGTCCCTGTACTATGGTCTTTGTGGGGTAGGCTTGTACAAAGCAGCTTTTAGGGCAAAAGATCTTGATCTGTCGACTTTAAGGACAGAGATCTTGATCATCATAGGACAAAGATCTTGATCTGTCGCCTTTAAGGACAAAGATCTTGATCGTCGACTTTAAGGACAGACATCTTGATCATCATAGACAAAGATTTGATCGACTTTAAGGACAAACATCTTGACTGTCATAGGACAGCATCTTAGACTAGCATCTTAGCATATACTTGGTTGGTTGGCAGCCTATAAATATGTATCCCCAACCCCTCAGGTTGGCATGGCATTGTGTTAGAAATAAACAAAGAAAAATTGCCTCATCTCCAAGTGTCATCCTCTCCATGAGAGTAAGGATCTTGCTAACACCAACAGCAAGAGTCCAGCGAGTAACACAGTACAGTATTCCACACTAATCCGGACCAGACAAATTTCCTATGACTGCAAAAACTGGCATGCATTCCTAATCTTGTCTCAACTCCCACTTAAGGAGCTTATATAGATAGAATTGTAGAAGTGAAAACAAAATCATAAATTTCTGACATGAATGTCCTCGGAGAGAGCATGTAAGCATAACTGCATAAGAGCCCCCAATGCATCAATGCAAGCATGGTGAGTAAGGAAATAGGTATGCCATGTTCTTATACTACTGTACTTGTTAGATTTGTATAATCAAGCTGAGGCATTGTGTTGCATGTATATTCGAAAATACGAGGAAGCGTGAATAGCCTGCCAATAACTCTCATTTCTTCTTTTGCATTCAGGGCTTGCAATCTGTTCTTATGCAATTCACTATCTGTTACAGATCTACATTGTGAAAGCTATTGATGAGGATGTAAATGAGGCTGAGCCTGACGATAAGAACGTGGATGTGGATACAAACGACACCGATTTAACCAAGGAAGAGCCTGGTCAGAAGGATTCACCTGTTGCTGAACACCCTTCCAACCCTGAACCGCTAAAAGGCGCTAAAAGAAGAAAACTCCGTGGCCGGCGGTAGTTTGCTTACTAGTTACACCAGATCTCAAAATATAGGTACTTCGTACAAGTATGTTGCCGTGTTAGCGATGTTCTCTCCTGTCGGGTCATCCATTTTGCTTCTTTTTGTTGGCCCGTTCTTTTCTTAAATTAAGGGTGTTTACTAATCACCCTTGCATCGCGGCCGCCGATATACTTATCAACATAGGCAGGCCAAGATTACATGTAAAGGGATATTTTGACAATCGAGCCTCCGGATCCCTCTATATGATGCTAATCTGGTGTCACAAGTGCTGTAATGTTGGTTTCTCAGTGCTTCTGTGTACATGATGCAAGAGAGAATCATTGCTCATGTCGTTATGTGTGTACTGGAACCTTCTGAACTTCTGGAGCAACTATGTCAATATTCCTCAGCTGTTCATTACGGGAAGCCGATTAACAGACCAGAAAGCAAAAAAGAAATGACAATAATGTTCCTGTGTGACATTCTCTAGTTTACATCAAGGCCTATTAATGTACAAAACAAGGGGCCTGAGAGTGGCAAGTCCATAATGTTACAAAACATTCTATTTACAAGTAATACACTACGAAAACGCCAAGATTACCGAGGAGTCACCATCCCAGAAGGCACGCCACTACTTGCATCAGCACTGCCAGAAGTTTGCGAGACGAAGAGAAACCCAGTTGTTGAAGAAGTTGACATCGATTTAGTCATCTCAGCTGAATTTGTGTCTGGAGTTTCGAGCAGAACAAGGTCCACCTCCGGCATCATCCTCAAGATGACCTCAAGTTCTCGGACAATCTCCGACATGGAAGGCCTAGCATCAGTCTCGTCCTGGCAGCACTTGGATGCTAGTGAGAGGAACATTCTGATGCATTCTGGAGGACACAAGCCCATCCGGCTATCGATGATTTCGGAAATATTGTCTGACTGGTAAGCTTTGTTAACCTATAGCAAGGGCAAAATGTAGTTCTTTCAGCTAACTATTGTTGTAACTTAAATTCTTATATGCTGAACCATATGTAGCTCTTTTTTTTTTCTTCTTCTGTTGATCAGCTTGTAGTAAACCTTGTGGTTTTCCTTGATAAAAATTGGGGTAAAACCCCTTTGTCGAAAAAATGTGGCTTTTTCTTCAAAGTGAGCTCAAACACATGTTGAGCCTCTGATAACTCCTCAAAACTTATCACCAGTTGCTCAACCAAGTTTAATGATAATAACATACAGACTAAGTTTTATATGAATTTTCAACGGATTTTCAATTGTTAACTAAAAGAACTATTTAAAGCTGAAGATTGTGTACCTCTCTCACTATGTTTTTACCATGCTCAATTGGCTTCATCCCAGTCAACATTTCGAGAAAGACAACGCCAAGGCTATATACGTCACTTTTATCTGTCAATTTATGAGTTAGGAAGTATTCTGGATCAAGATAGCCCTGCCAAAATGAGAAGGATATAGTATTACTTATCTTAAAAAAATGTTATAGGATATAGTATTACTTATCTTTAAAAAATGTTATAGGATTACTGCATAAGAAAGCATGGCAACTGCAATATTGCCAACGTAAATAACACTTACTGGCGTGCCCTTAACAACGGTGGAAACATGAGCCGCTAATGTCCCTTCAACATCCGGTACTGGAGCCAGCCTCGAAAGACCAAAGTCAGCCACCTTCGCGACAAATCTGGAGTCCAACAGAATGTTGCTGGCCTTCACATCACGGTGAAATATGGGAGGATTTGCTTCAGTATGTAGATACAGAATTCCCTTTGCGGCACCCAATGCAATGTGCAACCTCAAACCAAAACTGAGAGATCGTTTGGACTTCGCTGTGATTGTCAAATGATGTAAAAATAAGATGAGCTGCTTATTGTACTAGAATAAGGTCAATGAATCACATTATAAGATTCAGGAAGCTGATGTCTGAATGGTTGCCCAGAGGCCAATATGGCATGTACAGGTGTAGATGAATATATAAAGAACACTCTAAATAATATACATATCTAACACCCCCTCAAACTTATGGTGGATCAACAACACCGAGTTTAGAAAGATAGAAGTTGTGCTGAGCTCTAGTTTGTACCTTGGTGAAAAAATCTGCTAACTAAAGTTCCGAAGGCATATACTGAAGTGCAGTAACTTGCTCCCGCACTTGCAATCTCATGTACAAGCATCTACTCCAATGTACTTGTTGAGCTCATACTTCATTGGATCTCACAATGTTGATCGCACCAGTACTGTTTGACAAGAGAAGAGTCGGTGCAGAAACTGAAATACTAAAATCCTCAAGTAGCCACCGAAGTCAGGTGATCTCAGCTGTCAATGACGCCATGGCTCGCAACTCAGCCTCAGCACTCGAATGGGAAACGACAGTCTGCTTCTTGATCTTCCAGACAATTAGAGAGGAACCAAGGAAAACACAATAGGCAGAAAGAGACCGGCGATCAGAGTATGCCTGGAGCTACAGAGAACTGGAGTGAGTAAATAAAAGGAGACGAGTGATGATCCCTCAAAGATATCACATAACACAAAGAAGGTGACTATAGTGGAGTTGAGTGAGAGCAGAAATGAATTGACTTGGAATATGAACTGGGTGAGAAATATCAGGTAGAGTGATCCTAAGGTAGATGAGGCTCCCGACAAGATGTCGGTAGTGAGTGGTCTCAAGAGGCTCACTATCAGTAGGCTGAAGGTGAACACCAAGCTCCATAGGAGTATCTACTGTTGTAGCAACATGACCAAATAATAAAGAAAAGAGGACCTCGGTCACCACGAGGGGGACCAAGGGATCCTCGAGAGAGGGGACCGGTGCCAAGAGAACTTAGTGTGTAGTAATTACCTTGAAAAAAGTCCCACCATGGCTATTTATAGCCTTTCGATCGGGGTACACGAGATTACAAATCTATCTCTAAAAAGACCATATGCTTATAGGGGCCACAGGGCTTTTCCTTCCCTTATGCGTAGCCTTCGGTCTATGGTGGACCCTCCTGGTCTTGGTCCATCCAGTGGTATGCTCGGTCCACTAGTGCTCTTCTCCCTTCGCACCGTGCAGGGTGCCCTTGGGCCGAGGGCCTCCCGACACCCTTCGGCGCTCCTGAGGTGGCCCCAGGGGTCTCTCGCTCTTGGATCCGTGGTGCTCGACATCCTTTTGGTGGCCTTCGCGCCTCTTTCGAGGCCTCCTTGAAGGTATGCCTGGTGCCCTCCGGGGCCCCTAGCCACGCCTCCAGCTGTCGGCCATTGTGGGCCTCCTAGTGGCCTTCGTGCACCCTTTAGGGCCTTCCAAAGGCATACTTGGTACCCTCGGGAGCCCCTGGCCGAGCCTCCGACTCTCAGCTCTCCTGGTGGCTTTTGCGCGCCCTCCGCCCCCCGAAGGTATGCCTAGTACCCTTGGGGGCTTCTTGGCGTGGCCTTTCGCTTCTTTGGTCGTTGGGGCGATGACCGCCTCACGACATCTACCATGCGCTGATCAGTGAGACAAGCGCGAGCAAGAATATTCTGAATGTACTTCTTCTGGGAGAGGTAGTAGCCCTCGGACATAAAAGTGACCTCAATCCCAAGAAGTAGCGAAGAGGACCCAAATAAGACATCAAGAACTGCTCATTGAGACGCTCCTTCACAAAATCAATATACTAAGTCATCCCTAGTAATTATCATATCATCCATATAGAGAAGAAGCGCTCGACCCTGAGGAGAGGTGTGAACAAAAAGGGCAGGGTTGTGATCGCTGGCGGAGAAACCGATGGCAGTGACAACAGAGGAGAAACGGTCAAACCAAGCACGAGGGGCTGGCTTAAGTCCACAGAGAGAGCGACGAAGCCGATAAACCCTACCACCAGGGACAGAATGCCCAGAGGGCGACTGCATATATACATCCTCACGCAGCTCGTCATTGAGAAAGACATTCTTGACGTCCATCTGACCACTGTCGAATAGAGACCACAAAAAGGAGGGTGCGAACAGCGGTCATGTGGGCGACAAAGCGAAGGTCTCATTGTAGTCATGACCATGCTCTTGCTAAAAACCACACACCACAAGATGAGCCTTGTAGCGCTCAAGAGATCCATCCGAGCGGGTCTTGATCTTGTGCACCTACTTACACGTGATAGGAGTGACACACGTAGGTAAGAGCACAAGATCCCCAATGACAGTGTGCTCCAAAGCATCAATCTCCTCAATATCGCGAGCTGCCACTCAGGATGAGCAGCGAGCAGCAACCTCACGGTAGGTAGTAGGCTTAGAAAGATTATATCTAGGAGGCCTGACAATGCGACGATCATGAAGATCGTATCTAGGAGGATAAGGTAGCGCAGAACCTAGGAAGGACGGAGAAGGAGAGCTGGGAACATGGCCCAGTAAAGACAGAGGCTCAACTGGAGAAGGAGTAGGCCGACAAAAGAGCTGGAAGGAACCTCTAGCGGAGAGAGAACCAGGAGGAGAGATGGGAACAGGGCCTAGCAAAGACAAAGGCTCAACTGAAGGAGTATGCCGAGGATGACGAGAGTAGTGCAGGGGAAAGGGGGGAACGTCAACAAAAGAGCTAAAAGAAAATTCTGGAGGAGAGGGAACATGTGGAGCCGGAGGAAAGGGAAGCGAAGGTGGAGGCGGCAGCAAAACAGAAGTGGAAAGTTGAGTGTCAGGAAAAGTTAGAAGGGAAATCGACTCAACAAGAGAATCTGAGTGACAGTAGAGGGACGAGGGTAGTAAGGCTGGGACTCATCGAAGGTGACGTCCCGAGAGATCCTCATCCGGCGAGCAACAGTGTCGTAGCAGCGATAACCTCGGAAGCACGGACACATGTCTGCAAGGTGCCAAGTTCGTGTCGGACACGGACACAGATCCAACACAGCTCGGACACGTATTTCAAGCGTGCCGGAAATTACAGCCACAAAAAATAAAATTAAAATCGGACATGTATCGGGCACATATAGGACACGTATAAGACACTTGGGCCCATTCAATTTGGCCTAAAATGGTAGCCAACCCATTCCATAACTAGTTAACCTAGCCCCGAGCTGCTTGCAGCCCCGAGCCCCCTGCAGACTCCATTCCCCTTCGACGCAACATGCAGCCCTGGGCCCCCGAAAGCGCCCCGCCCCCTGCTATGTCGCTAGATCCAGCGGCGACCCTCTCCCTCCAAACGCTGCCCCTTTTGTGCTCCCGACGTCACTCTTCTTCTCCCCTTCGACGCCGCCTGCAGCCCCGAGCCCCCAACAACACCCACCCCCTGCTGTGTCGCCAGATCTAGCGACGATCGACAACGACCCTCTCCTTCCAGACGCTGCCCCTTCCGTGCTCCCGAGCCCCCAACACGTAAAGGAATTATGAATATCTGGTATTAATACAAAGTTGTAAATTTATGATGTATGAAGAACCGAAGAGGCTAGGAGCCGAGGATCATCTTTGAGGTACATATTCCTATTTTACACTTTTTGTTTGACAAACACGTGGAAAAACATTAAATAATACATATGCATATTATATATATAGCCGTGTCCCTATGTCGCCATTTTTTAGAAAATGGCGAATCTCGTGTCTGATACGAGTCGTGTCCGACACGCGTGTCCGTGCATCCTAGGCGATAACCCTTATGCTCAAGACTGTAGCCAAGAAAAACACACTCAACTGACTGAGCGGTCAGCTTGGTGTGCTCACGAGGTGGAAGAAGGAGGAAACAGACACATCCGAAATAACGAATGTGACTATACTCGGGAGCCCGATCGTAGAGATGCTGGACATGAGTAAAACCCTGAAGAGCAGTGGAAGATTGCATGTTGATGAGGAAAGCAACAGTGGAGACAACCTCAGCCTAGAAATGAGGTGGAATAGAAGAGACAAGCATAAAAGCACGAGCTGTCTCTAGCAAGTGACGATGCTTACGCTTAGATACACCGTTCTGAGTGTGAGCACCAGGACAAGAATACTGGGAAAGAGTACCCTGCTCAGCGAGAAAGCAACACAAAGCAGTAAATAGGTACTCGCCAGCAAAATTAGCACGAAAAACACGAATGGCCTAATCAAACTAAGTGCGAACTATGGTGGCAAACATCTGATAAATAGAGAGAACCCGACTTCAAGAGGATATGAAGTAGATCCAAATATGATGAGAATAATCATCAATAAAGATCACATAATATCGATGACCCCCTTTCGAAACGAAGGGAGTCGGACCTCAGACATCCGAGTGAACAAGATCAAAAGGATGACTAGAAATAGAATCACTAGAGGGATAGGGGAGCTGCAGCTGCTTGCCAAACTTGCAACCCATACACGGAAAGGAGGTGTCCCTAGAAACAGACCCAAGAACACCACAACCTACTAGTGAGGACAGACACGATCCACGGAGATGACCCAAACGATGGTGCCACTGAGCGAAGGAAGCAGTAGAGGACGTAGCAAAAACAGAGGCATGGGTAGTGGCTAACTGGCTGGTAGGGATAGCGGAAGGAAGGTGCAGCCAGTCGAGCTTCCAAAGACGCTGTGAATCACGACACCGAGAGCCAGCACCAAGCAGAGTCCCCGTGTAGTGGTCCTGGACACAACAAGAGTCGAACTCAAGAATAACACGACAGTCATGATCAGTGATTTGACCGACCGACATAAGCTGCATAGTAAGCTTGGGAACATGAAAGGAAGAAGTGGAAAGGGTGCCTCGGCCTGCAACAGGAATGGAGGTACCATTTGCGGTCTGAACAGTGGAAAGAAGGGATGTGAGACTTATAGAAGTGAGGTGAGTAGAATCTGGTGTCATGTGAAAACAAGCACCAGAGTCCAAGATCCACGGAGACAAGATCCTAGACGAGGGAGGTAACGGAGGCAAGGAAGACTGCTGAGAAGCAAGAGCCAGACGAGCAGAGCCCAAGGAGTCTGAGGATGAGCCAACATCGAGGCTCTGGAGCAGAGAGAGGAGCTGTTGCGTGGCGCCGGGAGAGGGAGTCCGAGGCAGGAGCTTGGGACAGGGGCGGCGGCGGCCCGAGGTAGGGGCGGTGGCGACGGCGCACTTGGTGGAGCAACTCACAGGGAGGCGAGCTCCAGCAGTGGCGGCTCGAGCCAGAGAAGCCAGGCTGGGGACCCTGGTACCCAACCATGGTCGCGGGTGGTGCAGCCCCGAACGGTGCATTCAGCTCATCGGAGAGAGGCCAAGCTTGCTCTCATAGCAGTAGGAGCAACTGTGATCATGCTGGACATTGCCCTCCAGGAGCAGAACATACTCCAAGTCAAGCTCATCGGCGAACGGATTGTAGGCGAGGAGGGCCGTGGTGAAATCCACCCACCAGAGCTTCCACACCGCAGTCCTTAGATCGGCCAGCGTCTGCATGGAGACCACGGGACTTGGGGTAGAGAAGGCGGTGACCCCGAGCAACAAAGGAGGCGGCTTCGCGAGCAGGGGAGGCAGCGCTCGGGGGAGGTAGAGGCGGGCTGCTCGGTGAAAGACGACAACCTCGGGGCAGAGGAGGCGGCTCCGCTAGCAGAGGAGGCAGAAGCGGGATCTGGCGGGATTGGACGGAGCAGAGGACCACAGCGTTGGGGTGGCGGGATCCCGTCGGCGGCTACGTCGAGGTGGCGGTAGAGATGGCAATCTTGTCCGATTACCCGCGTATCCGCGGGCAAAAACCCTAATAGAGGTGGGTATATTCTTCATTTATTGCCCACAGGCATGTTCACAGGGGGGGGGGGGCAAACTCAGCCCGACAGTTAAACGGGCATGGGTACGGAAGCTCCATCCGTGTCTGTTCCACCCGATTACCCGCCATCTCTTAGGCCACATTTGAAAAACCCTAAACTACCCCTCGCCTGCCCTCCTCGTCCACCAGACCCAGGCACAACCACCACTCCCCTCCCCTCCTCACCGACCATGTCATCCCGCCCGCCTGCCGACACTGGCGCTGTTCGCGAGGAAGAAGCCGAAGATGAGGACAGCCACCGTCCGCTACAGAACCGATTTGGCGTCTTCTGCTACGCTGACTGGCTCGGCCACCCCTTCGGATCCAAGGTCTACAGCACCGGTGGCGGCGGGTTCTTACACCTCCTCGCGCCGACCCCGGAGCACTGGACGCTCGTGCTCAGCCACCGGACGCAGATCCTCTACATCGCCGACATCAGCCTCGTGGTGACCTACCTCGAGCTCGTCCCCAGGTGCGTCGTGCTCGAGTCCGGCACGGGCAGCGGGTTGCTCACCACGTCGCTGGCCCGCGCCGCACGGGCGTGTCTGGACATTCGATTTCCACAAGCAGAGGGCGGCCTCGGCAAGGTAAGAGAGCAGCTTGGAACTAATTAACATGTGAGAAGTGATTGTCTGATTGTTTCACAAATCACAACTCAGCTCGTTGATGATCTGAGATTTGATTTAGGTTGTTCTATGAAAAATAATATGAATACCTGGCATTGATTTTGATGTGCTCAGAATGGTGATAAGCTGATAATGTGCAAGAAAGATGTTTCCCTGCATGAGTTGTCTAAATGTTGTAAACACTATGAACAACAATTAGTTTGTAATTGTGTAAGTTGGCTGCGAGATCATTTTCTGTTCTGGTGATAATGCACAACAAAAATAATAGAAGTGCTATGTTATGTTATTCCGTAAAGCAGCTTAGCCTAAAATAGGATATGGGAGATTTCTCAACCTTTTGATAGTACCATGTGGCAAATAATGTTAAGGCGCAAAGCATATGATTTATGAATCACCCTTTTCTAGCAGCACTTGAAGAATAATAATGCCAATGTCTAGTGCAAAAGCATACAACAAAGCAAAATTGAGTTTGGCAATAGTACAAAAGCATTTTTTTGGCTACTAACTGTCTTTAGAAAAACATATATTATATGGTCATTCAATATTTTCAGGGAATGCGATCGGTGAACACTTTTTTTCAGTATGTGGTTTAAAGGATATATGCTTTTGTGCTATTATGATTTGGGTTCCTTTGGTAAATAGGGAAGATTTTGAGAGAAATGAGCTAAGCAGCCTAATCACAGTCGCTGTGCGGGACATACAAGAAGGATTCCCTGAAGAGTACCATGCTGCTGCTGACGCTGTGTTTCTGGACTTGCCCCAGCCTTGGCTGGCAATACCTTCTGCTGGGGCAATGCTAAAGCAAGATGGTGTTTTATGCTCCTTTTCACCTTGCATTGAGCAAGTACAGCGTGCTTGCGAAGCTATGAGATCATGTTTCACAGGTTCATTATATTCTATGAACTTGTTACGCCTTTAGAAATTGATTATGTTGTGATGAGTTTCACATGATTCATGCAGTCAAATAATCTCCTTCTAATCCACATATTAATTACAATATCAACTTTCCAAGCTGGGGAAGTTGCTCTTGAATGGAATGAGGGCTATACTTTCCCAGCTGATTATTCCCCGTAATGCATCTCCACCATGATGCATTGTTCGCGGGTAAACGGGCATGCCCGCGGGCGACGGGTATGTGCGAGGTTCTTTGCCCGTTGTACTTCGCGGGCATGCCCGTGGGGGGAAACTGTGCTCGCCGCGCCCGATTGCCATCCCTAGGTGGCGGGATCCCGCAGCGGCAAGAGCAGAGGCAGATCCGGCGACGCGTCGGGGCGGCCGCGACGATGTGAGCAGAGGCGTAGGGGCTCGGGAGGATCTAAGGGGATCTAGAGCCAGCAGGAGTTCAAAGCATCGATCCGGGGCGACAACGGCGTCGGGGGGATCTTCCGCTGGATTTGGGTGGGGAGGCGGAGGCCGGAGGATGGCGACGACTCGGGACAAAATAGAGCTTCCTCTGTTTTTCCCCAAAAATAGAGGAGGCTGAGAGGGAGGAAGCGATGGCGCTCAGGCGGCGGCCGAAAGGTGGTGGTGAATAGTAGCTAGGTTTTTGGGGGAGGAAGAGCCATGCTTCTGATACCATGTTGTGTAGGTGAATATACAAAGAACACCTTAAGTAATATACATATTTAATAGGTTAGTCTTGATTTCAAAGCCCATGAGGCCCAGTATGGGTTGGCCTGGATTGGGAGGATCCCAGAGTAGACCACCCGAGCTGGACCCAAGTGAAGACAAAAGGTAGAAATAATTGACAATGGAACTCACCAAATACTTACCAGAAAGATGGTCACGTAAAGTACCGTTTGGCATGAATTCATAAACCAGCATCTGCAAAACATAATTTCGCATGGTGGCATGAGCAACAGAAGGTAATAGCGATGCGCTTCAGTATAGCATTAAGCACATCTGGTTATCATGACAATGTTAACAAAATATTACTTCTACCTAAATAATTTAAATCAAAGGGATGCACCTGTTCATCTTCTTCATCACAATAGCCAACCAATGAAACCAGATTGCGATGATGCAATCTGGATAACAACTCTATTTCTGTGCAGAACTCCCTTGAACCTTGAAGAGAATCCTCGTGTGCCCGTTTGATTGCTACGATTGCTCCATCAGATAGAATTCCTTTATAGACTTTTCCATAACCTCCTTGACCAACTTGAGCTGATCGGTCAAAATTATTTGTGGCAGTAGCCATTTCTTCAAATGTGAAGCATCTTACACCGTCAATTCTGACAGAAAACCTCAACACTGCAAATGGTAATATGGTATATATTTTCAGGTGCTATCTCCTGGAAAAGATGTCTGCCATCAAAGCTTAAAATTTATTCGCACAAGATATCCAACGATCTTAAAGCAAAGAAACAGTTATGTGCAGGGCTAGAGCATGTTTCTTATTTCTTACAAAAGTGCCATGAACGGTAGAGTCAATTAAATAAGGCTGAAAGTGTACATGGTGCGATAGCTTATTCTTACTAAAGTATAATGACTTACATGACCCTTTTGAAACTGTTTTATTAAATCTTGAACGCCTTTTCATTATAAGAACAGTAGCTACTACAGAAAGTGCAATAGCGCCAGCTATTGTGCCTGCCAAGATACCGCCCAGTGCAGCCTTGCTTAAACCTGATGAAGCTGCACTTGAAAATTCTGCAAAATTATGACAAACAAAAGCCGTGTTACCAGTAATTGATGGAGTCACTGGGCAAAGCACAGTGTGGCAATACAATTGAAAGAATCGCAAGTCAAGAAAAACTAAATTTTGATTGCTAGTCAACTTATGCCTCTAAAAAAGAAACATGATAGTTATTTTTTTATCTTCTGTAATAATCTTAACAAATATTTATACATAACAATAAATTGCTAATGACAAGTAAACAATATAGATTGTTTTTTGACAAGAATAATCTAGATTGTTGTGTTGCATGCAATCATAATCTTTATATACCGCTGATCAAACTAAAAGAAATGCTATAAAATAAGTTGTCACTGTGTAGTGTGTAGTGTGTACTCTTTAGACCAAAATAAGCTAAAATCATAAGTTTCTTCATAAAATTATGTTGGCACACATTAGCTTCGAAGCGTACATACCATCCGCATAGGAGCCAAGTGTGAAGTTGAGAAACTCATATGGGCCGAACACATCTGAAAGAGTAATTTCCCATCCGGAAAGTACGTGTCTGAGTCGCACAACCTCAGTCATAATGAATTCACTTGTATTACTTGGAAATAACTTAAGCTGCATATTGAGCCTTGGTCCCACCTCCCATATGAAGTGCTCAATATGCAGCTGGTAATGAAACAGCTGCAACAAAGAGCTTAAGTTGATCTCAAAGGCATCTTCATAGGGACGAAAGTCTGTGATTCCTGGACTCTTCAGTCGGAGTCCAACTCCAAGTGGCACGGCACATAAACAAGGTATAGGGGATGAAGGATTGTACTCGTAATTTTTATCTGTTGGGCAAGGTGCACAACGTAAGTTAGAGCCTGGTTCCTGTTTAGGTGTTTGCTGGCTTACTGACTGGGGTTGGCAAAGGTTGGTTATCAGAGCTCCACTAGAATTCACACATACAGGGTTTCCATATAGCCTGCACAAAATGACAACAGTGGTGATTATTAACCATTGCATAAAAAAATCAGTCAACAAGGGAATTGAAGTATTTTATGACCCCTGAGAAAAGGGCAAAGCATTTAGTTACAGTTCCAATTTTCACTCATATAATACGATACAAGTGCAGAATGCAAAACTATTTGGTAATTATATATATCTATCCTCAAATTGGAACAGTGTAGCCTGAAAACTGTTATATAGAACGGTACAAGCTGGGTCTCAAAAAAGAAATTGAAGGTCCGTTATTATGGCGTGGAATCCATGTGGCACTGCAGCAATGTATGAATAGTACTAGTGTACTGTAGCATTTGGGTTGGGAAGAGATTATCTTTCTCAATAAGAATATATATTTCCCTAAATAGTTGATTAATTTCCTTGTATAAGGATTAGTTAATTAAGAAGGTTATCTATTAGTTAGGAAGATCATCCATTAGATTGATCTTATCCATAATTGTTAGAAGAGTCCTCTGTATAATGAGATCTATTGTAATCGTTGGCATTAAGCAAGAAAGAATAACAAAATTTATCTCATCTCTAGTCTCCCTTCTCTTCCCCAAGGATGCCACCACCGCCTGGACATCCTCTCAGCGGAGTTTACCCGTTATGGTCTAAGCTAGACCATAACATCTGTGCCAACTCTAACTTGACAGATGAGATGGTGTTAACCACCAAAATGGAGATCAACTATGAAACTTGCATGGTCGGAATTAAGTATGACTGTGGATATGTTTTTTTGTAGGAATGCAAATTGCATAGATGTATGAGAACGTACATGACAGTAACATTTGGTGGAAGATTAAATGCAGCCGAAATTGTCTTGAGGGAATTATTTTGAAAGTTCCTGCGTTATTAGTAACAAATGTATTAGATATATTATATAGTTAGAACTAGCTGAAAAATTACTTCGGCAAAAAGGATTGTACAGAACAAGGCTTCTATTTCCAGTAAGATTGATGTCACTCCAGATTGTCGAGGGAACAGCACCATCTAGATGGTTGTTTTCAATTGACCTGTAAAATGAAATTCTCATGTGCTGCTAGCAAAATAAAGCTTAAAAAGGTGTATAATTACTTGAAGACTATTAAATACATTTGCTTATATGCAAATGCATATATTTTTTAAAAATGTCATGCAGGGTGTGATATTTTTATTAATCCAGATAAAATGGGTACAAATTGTAAACCAATTATGTAGATCAAAATATGCACCTGCAGAAATTGATATAACTTCAAGTCTTCATTTAATCATATATGATGTAAAATTCGCACTTCCTTAAAATTTGGAATAAATGGAAGTAGATGAAAAATCATATTCTTATTCAACAGAAAGCTGTCTGGAGCAAGATTTAGCAAGCTAAATGTTACACTTACAATATCTGTAGATTAAGAAGCCCTGAGAAGTTTAACGGGATAGTTCCATTAAGCATGTTGTGTGACAAATCACTGCCAGAAAACTAGAAATTAGCTCAGTGGTTATAGAAATTAAACAAACATTATCAAAGCTACATACATCGTAGTGATATTTGAAGCAAGCCTATTAGTTGGTATAGATCCTGTCAGCTGGTTCCAGCCAAGATCCCTGAAAATGCGAGTGAGGACTAGTTTAGTCATCTGTGGAGTTAATTCCTGAACTGCATAAACTGAAAAGCTGGCCACCCCATTGGTAAGGAAGTTACTCAAATTCCATCGAACATTTGTGGCAGAAAACTACTACTCTAATCTCAAATACAAACTATAAGTGCCACATTCAAAGTAACAATCAGTAACCATCATTTCAAAGGACATTAAGTGGTAAATAGTACTATGTAATTCCAGCAGGACTAGTGTACTCACAAATAGCCAAGTTGACGTATGCCACTCAGATCGGGAATGGCTCCCTGCAAGCTGCAGTTCCTAAGACTCCTGATAACACAAGAAATATTCTCCTCAGCTTTTTATTGATTTGGTGAGTGTAATCATAATGGAAATTGGGTATTGACATGTTGCAATTGCCTTCTGAATAAAGATTGAAACTAAATAATTACATGAAAGGTATTTGTACTCTTATAGAATAAGGGTAAAAATGCAGAAATATAACAATAAAAAGAGAGAAGATTATGCTCACAGCTTTAATAGTGTGGATATGTTGCTATATGTAGTAGGGATGGAACTTCCACTGAAGTTATTATTGTCAGCCTGACTAGAAACAGAAAGATATGAATATAAGAAACGAATGTAAGTTTTTTATGAGAAGCAGATTTCCTCGGGTATGACAATGGAGTACATACAATATTTTCAAAGCAGGTGCCTCTGCTAATTCTGGAGGAAGAGGTCCAGACAAATTGTTGTTGTCAATAAGGCTGTAAAGTTTTAGTTACATTACAAAACAAAGATTAATTCCATATTTCCTACTATAACTTGCATAATAAGAAAAATGTGGGAAAGAAATAGACTTCCACATACAGGTGAACAAGTACAGGTAATCTGGACAATTCGGACGGGATTTGCCCACTTAATGAATTATTGTTCATGTGACTGAAATGAACAGGACAATTGAGGTTAGAACTAAACTCAATGAATAGCAAAGCATGGAGAAGATGGGAATGAAAAATTCTTACAGATGTTTTACACTTCTTAAGTTGGCAAATGACTTAGGTATTGGGCCCGATATTTGGTTTTCGTCAACTTGTAACCTGTCTAAGTTTTGAAGGTTGCCAATCTCATCTGGTAAAAAACCAGAGAGCTGATTGCCATTCAATAGTCTGCAAAAAGCATGAAAACAACAACAATTAACATTGTTTGATAGATGTGTATTTAGATGTTATTGCGATTGTTTCTCATGTAGAAATAAGCAAAGTAACAAATGGTATGTCTCTGTAACATACATAGGAAGGTTCCATTGATTTATGTGCAAATTGAAGAGGGGAAGTAAAGATAATAGAAAGAAAGGACTCACATAAGTTTGAGTGTAGTGATGTTGCCTATCTCTTTTGGGATGCTACCTGTTAAATTGTTCCACATAAAATCCCTTCAAGAAAAACAGCAGTTAGTTAATATATGGTAGAATAACTTAAGGATCAAGAATAAACAACTACTCTAACCATGAAGTAAGCGATCAATATTGGGACTGAATCAAGTGTCTACTGGTTAATTACACCTTTTCTTCTGTAATTTTCCAGCAAGTAGGATAATTTAAGCTAGCCTTTCTGTTAAATTGCTAGTAAGGCACCATGAATTTGTAATGAATATATTGTGTACATTGAAGAGGCCCAAAGAGCGATATATATAGGAGTACAAGAGGTATAGATAAAGATATGTTAGAGATAACTTTATCTCTAATATATCTCTAACACCCCCCTTCAAATGCAAGGCGTATGCAATAGCGTTGCATTTGGAAAGGGTTGACACTAAAATATGAAAATCCAAAATCCGAGTCTTCATAATGTCGTCGTAGCATGCTGCTCTTGGAAAATATGTCGACAAAATATCTTCTCCCAACCGGTGTCGTGCGACAGCCCATAAAGCACAAGGTGCTGGAGCAAAATCGACCGCAGCAACATGATGAAGAAGATGATGAAACCGACAAATATAGATAAAGATATCAAATCAAGTCGAACAGGAATAGGTGGAAGCATGGCGGCGCAGATTGTAGCCCAAGACGGCGGCGACGCAATGCACAAGAAGCGCAACGAATGCACAGTGCAAAAGAAGCGCAACGCAATGCACAAGAAGCGCAACAGAGGCGCAGTGCAGAAGAAGAGCGGCGCAATGCACAAGAAGTACAACGAAGACGCAGTGTGGAAGAAGCGCGACGGCCTTGAACGAAGACGTAGTGTGGAAGAAGCGCGGCGGCGGATCTGCAGCGGCTCGAAGAAAATAGCAGCGGGAGCGGCGGCTGCTGCCATGCATAAGGCAATTCCTATGCTCCTATGACTGACAATAAATTTTGTGGACTCACATGGCTAAGACGAACTCAAAAAATTGAGTGCTACGGATTTGGATGAACGCAACGGAAGCAACGACACAAAGCAGGAAAAAAATAATCTAAAGATGACTAGCAGTAGCAGCAGTAGAACCAGTTGATCAATAACTCGTCCCGATGGATCTGCGCTTTTCCTTTCTTTCCAACCAAAAGCAGCCGCACACCAATCCATCTCCCCACCGACATGCACAAAAGCCACGAGATTTCTTCTCTGCAGCCCCTCCTTCCAGCCGAACAAAGCAGCAGCCTCCTCACTCCAAAACGCAATAATACGGGTTACAGAAGCTATTACAGGCAAACCTGCTCCAACAGTAGATTCAAATCTTATCTGACGGAAGTTGGAGACCAACTTTTCAAAATCCTCATAAGCACAGGTAAGAGGTTTCTTGTTTGCCAATACGGCACAACATCCATGATCCACAGCATCCTTTAGGAGACCAACAGTGTCATAAGTTGCAGAACAGTCGACTAGTACCAGACCAGTTGTTCTTCCAAGTACGGTAGCTGTGTCAATGACTTTCCCCCCAGCCTCAGGATTGTGGAATAGCTGGCAATGCCCTCGAGCAAGCAGGGAGGATAGGGGCGAGCCCGCGGACTTGGCGGCGCAGAGGTCGGTGAGGAGCGCGTCATCGAGGCCGTTGGCGTGAACGTAGTCGGCGACGAGCAGGGAGGAACTGTCGGCGATGCCCACCACCCGAATGGCGACGCCCTGGTTGGCGTGGAGCGATCGGCATGAGATGATGTGGCAGAGAAGGTACCGGCCGACGGCGCCGCAGCCGAGGAGCACCAGCGGGAGGACCGACCTAGCCGGCGCCTTGGATTCGTCGGTACGGTGGAAAGCGTCTTCTGGCCGACGTCCCCGTCTGATCTGCCACCGACGGCGATGGCGCGAAGGGGGTCGAGCAGAGACGACGCACCGGGCGACGTCGGGCAGAGACGACGCCGAGTAACAAGAGGCCGCCCCCGGGAGTGAAGATGGTTCCTCCTGGGGGCAGCGGCGGCGGCGGCGCCGGCCGGAGGCTAGGAGACGGCGCAGGTAAGAAACCCTAACCTGAGCTCTGATACCATGTAATGAATATATTGTGTGTATTGAAGAGGTCCAAAGGGCGATATATATAGGAGTACAAGAGGTATATATGATATGTTAGAGAAATCTATCTCTAACATATCTCTAGTACTTTATCTCTAATATATTTCTAACAGAATTTATGTATGTATTGAAAAGATAGTAAAAGTGAGCTAGCAAGGCTTAATATTTAAGAAATACAAGAGAACTTAAGAAAATTAGCAAGTTCAACTATCAGAGTAATACTTACAATGTTTTCAGCCGAGCTAAAAGACCGACCTCTAATGCCAAAGTTCCAGAGAGGTTCCTCTTAAACAACTGTCTACATGGAGTAACATACATGATATCAGGAACAAATTGAACTTGACAGGAACAAGATACTAGATTATTATATTCCATATTGCGCTGAGATAAAAAGATAAACAAATATTAAAAAATAAATAATATGTCAAGCAAACAGAAGCCTTAGAAAAGAAGCTCCAACAATGACTAGGAATCATAAATTTAAGCCTCATACAGGAATAAGGTTCCACGTTAGTCACATGTTGGTGGGACAAATTATCAATATCAAGGGAAATCCGCAGTTACCAATAAGGTAGCTCTTAGTTCTGTTTGAGTAAAAGGTTTTCTATGTCAATATGATACCTGTAAGACATCGATTTTTTTCTTGAATAGCTTAAGCATGCAGGCAATATGCATTTTATCAATAAGCATTTGACTGTGCATTTAACTAAGCATTTGAATAGCTTAAGCATGCAGGGGAACACATAGACATTAGCATTTAACTGTAAAACTACTTTTATTAATAATAACGTCCTTTTTCTTCAATAAAAGCTTATTACAGAAATATGATAACTAAAACAGATAAGACGGAAGAAATGAAAGAGTAAATATGATGAGTAAATTATATAGAAGTACTGATCATACAATTCCGTTACATGAAGATATGCATCATTCACTTTGTGGCAGAAGACTCCTGTCCAATTTGATGCGCATGGGTCTCCCCTATTCCAATTCCGAAGGTTATTCACAGGATCAATTAAGCTTCCCTTGATAGCCCTGAGTGCATTGACTGCATTATGGGAAAGAAAGCATTCATTTTGCAGTAAAGGTTTTACAAATTTGCACAGAAGAAACTCATGGAACATAGTGAGAAAAATACTATTTGCACAGAACATCTCATGTTTCTGGGGACAGAAATGACTATCAAGGATAAGATATAACAATTCATTTTTCTTGCTATGAGTTCTATGATAGAACTTGTTTATTTCACCATGGTAGCATACAGGATCACAAAATTATGTTCCTCTTTATTCTGTTTATCTAACAAGAGCTATCTATAATACCATACTATGGTACATATACATACTAACTGGTAAGGTGTCATTCTATATTATCTAACAATCTTGTGTACCACAAATACTAGTTTCACTCATTATCGGGCCTCGACAATGTTGGAGATATGCCCTAAAGGCAATCATAGAGATGATTATATTTCGTTATGTTCATAATTTATTGGATAATATGTTATCTTGTTCCAAGAATAATATCGTTAATATTTATTATCAAGTATATGATTTGATTGTGAAAATCTATATTTCTGCAATGATTATTCTTAAACGTTCCCTAGTCGGAAACATATGGGGGTACATATGAATAGACTAGCATATGTACTGGTTGATAATCATGTTTCACGGGTCATATATATGGAGATATCAAACCAATAATATGGACACATATTAGCGAACATGGGGTTGGAATGACCCACCATGAGACACTGCGAGAACATTGTTTTCTTACATGTCATCAGTTGGTCTCATTTACAATGTGTATGCTATGTCCTTAGACTTGAGGTCGTCGCACGTACTCGAGATGCATAATGACTCACTTAGGGGTTGCCAAACGCTACTCCGTAACTAGGTAGTTATAAAGGTAGCTTTCGAGTTTTGTCATGATGCATGCAACGAGACATGGTCGATCAAGATAGGATTTGCCCCTCCATGCAACGAGAGAGATATCTCTAAGCCTCTCGAGTAATTGGATTCTAAAAATGTATGACCATGCTACTCGCGGTTAAAGAGTTAACAGTAGTCAGTGAATTTGAGTCACATGATCGAGAAAGAGTGGTCGAGCTAACCAACAAGGATGGCACGTACTCGCCTTGAGCTTGACCGATATCGTGAGACAAAGGAAATGCATATACGTTTTGTTGAGGTTCGTCTGATATGAACTTTACGTATACGTGGGAGTTGGCATGTCTGGCTAGGAGCCGCTACCGATTAGTGGACGAGTAGGAGTACTCGGGTCATGTCCAAGTGTACGTGAACCTATAGGGTCGCACGCTTAAAGGGCTAGGATTTAATTTGGATGGTGATCTGAATTCTTGTGCGCCACGAGTTCCTAATGAGCCTCAAAGTTCGAGACCCAACATGGATGCCTATATACAGAGGGGCGGTGGCATAGGGTTATGAGTGAATTCGGAATTCCCGAAACCCTAGCAGTCACAGCTTACTCATCCAATACCACGTATCGGCGCTAGCACTCCAGCGAGTGGTGTCCCTGCTCTGTACGTGTGGATACCTGAGAGGTGTTGATGTGAAACGTCAGCACTAGGACGATCTGCAACTCGTGACGATCACAAGGAATTGGAGGAGGAGACGTGCGGCTAGTACGACTACAACCGCACCAACACGCTACATCGACTCTACTTTCGCTACGAGTCTGCACGTCTAGTGGTAATCATGTGATCTATTACTAACGGATATCCTTTGTTTATACAGTAAATTTTTTGAATTTATGCTAGCGTAGCCTAACCGTGGTGCAACAGACAATGGCCAACTTCTTCAATTATACAAAAGTGTATGACCCGTTCTGGTTCATCCACAAGTATAACTAATCATTGGCACGACTTAAACTGTTTGCTCAATGATTGATGACAGTATTATAAAGAAGACGGCACTTAATTGAACCATTTAAGACAAGCCTTCAGAGATGCTCGCGTATATAGAAGAGCTAGTGAGTGATATGAAAGTATTATTTCCTTTACATCCATCAGAGATTTCAGAGCTAAGAAGAAATTCCCAAGATAAAAAAATCTTCATCGAGAGACACATATCGGATAATATGATTAATATGGAATCATGGGCTAGCAGTTGGTACAGTACCCCATTGTTTCATGGAAGGTTACGGGCTGGGCTGAAGGGCTGAACAGCTGAGCTGAAGACGTTTGGTGTTTGACAGTCTGGCTGAAGCTTCTGAGTTGAAAAATGTCTGAAACGCCCCTCAAGCAATTGATGGTTTGTTTGATGTCGTTTAACGACAATTGACGACACTTTACGACAACTACTAACAATTAACAATAATTCAGGCACAAGTAAATCTTAACGACAATTAACACAATTGACAGAATTAACGCAATTGATGACAATTCACATATAAGTAAATCTTAACAACAATTGACGGCAATTAACGACAATTTGCACAACGTAAATCTTAATGACAATTAACACAATTGATGATAATTAACAACAATTGATCTAATTTCATGATTACACAAGTAATCAATTCAATGATTACATAAATGATTCATCTAAATCAAAAAAGGAAAATGAACAATTTAAAAAAATAAAAAGAAAAGAAAATGAAGATGGTGCATCCGTCGGGAGAAGGACGACGGCGGTGGCATCGGGAGTAGGACGGCGGTGATGCAAGCAGGCGAAGGATAGCGGCGGCGGCGGCAGAGAACGAGGCGGCGGCGGGGGAGGAGGACGATGGCAGGGGAGGAGGACGACGGTGCAGGGAGGCAGGAGGAGGGTGGCGTAGGGGGAGGAGAAGGGCGCCGACGCAGGAGGAGGAGGGAGAAGGGCGGCGGTGGGAGAAGGAGGGAGGCCAGGGTGGCGGCAGTGCCGGAGGAGGAAGGAGGCGCGGGTAGGCGGAGGGGCACGCGACTAGGGTTAGGGTTCGAGAGGGGTGGGGTAACCAGTTTTGTTGAGTGGCAATGGCGGGTAAATAAGCCCCAACTTAGACCTGTTCATGGGTGGCCCAACTGCCCAGCCCGACTCGAATTTTCCGAGCTCAGACCTTGTTTTTTGGTCCGAAAAAGCCCAATGAAAGCAATAAAAATAAAAACTATTTTTATTCTCAAAATGAATTAAATATTAATTTTTATTCCAATAAAATAAAATATTATTTTATTAGGGAAAAACAATTTCGGGCCGGGCTAGGTTCGGGCCTACCCGTTTAAGGTCGGGCTTTTCCAAGCCCGGCCCCGCATGGGGTTTGAATCGGTCTAGCCCCAACTCTAGGGGCAATCTCGGAAGGCAAACCCGTCGAAGCCACAATAAGCTACCCGGGCAGCTTCTGACTTCCGCACGTTGTAAACGGCTTCCGGCTTTGAAAAAAACAACCGGAGAAAGCCGGCCGTTTGGGACGGCTTCCAGCTTTTTCAAGCGAAAAGCCAAAGCCATCCCAAACCATCCCTACAAGTTGCAACTTAAAAAATTCCCACTAGGAGTGGTGGTCACTGCTTTGTTGAGGAGTCGAACTCCAGCTGTCTAGCTAAAAATCTTAAGAACAGGCAAATTGTCAAGTAATACATGCCAGCCAGGATTACCTTCCGAAGGGTCAGTACTTTGCCCGACTGCAACATCCAAGCAGGGGAGCAGCACAAGCAGGATAACTTCAAAGAGGACACCTCCAAACTTTGCCATGCCTTCGACAGAATTAGCAGCAAGTTGTTCCAGAGCTTCGGATCCTAACCAAGAAAAGTATGAGACCAATGCTTAGAACCGTGTAACACCTAATGATCATGACTACCATCATTGTTGATGAATCAGGGTGCCGGTTGTAAGATCTGAAAACATGTAGCTTTCTTTGCATCAATTTTTAATGGAAGGGGAAACAAACAATGTCCAAATGGCCAAATAAGATATTAGCACATGCAGCTCTGCACCTACCCTGGTTCTAAATTCTAACATCCTGTCTGGCCCAACTCGCTTTGCTCAAGCAAGTATGGATCAAATCAAATCCCTTTGATAACTAGAGACAAGTAAGCGAGATTGCATGTTACTCATCTTCCACAGCAATGAAGTCGACAACACTGACAATAACACCATCCTAATTCGCAACCACGACATGCCAACTAAAACTACCGGATGCAACAGATACTTGCATACGACGTTGATGGTACAAGTATTGACAAAGCTACTCCGAAAATGATGCTGCAGCCTGCAGGTAACGTTTTTTCTTAGAACAGAACAAACTATGCAGGTAACGTCTTTTCTTAGAACAGAACAAACTATCTTAAAACATGTAGCTTTCTTTGCATCAATTTTTAATGGAAGGGGAAACAAACAATGTCCAGATGGCCAAATAAGATATTAGCACATGCAGCTCTGCACCTACCCTGGTTCTAAATACTAACAACCTGTCTGGCCCAACTCGCTTTGCTCAAGCAAGTATGGCTCAGAGCGATCAAATCAAAACCCTTTTATAACTAGAGACAAGTAAGCGAGATTGCGTGTTACTCATCTTCCACAGCAATGGAGTCGACAACACTGACAATAACACCATCCTAATTCGCAACCACGACATGCCAACTAAAACTACCGGATGCAACAGATACTTGCATACGACGTTGATGGTACAAGTATTGACAAAGCTACTCCGAAAATGATGCTGCAGCCTGCAGGTAACGTTTTTTCTTAGAACAGAACAAACTATCTTAAAACGTAGCTTAAAAGAACAATATATTTTCATATAAACTCGACAGTACGAGATTCGAGAGGAACAAACAGAAATGCCGAAAGCCATCAAATCAAACCGATCTGAGACAAGATTTTATCAAAGAAAACAAAAGGAGCGCCCAAACCCCCAATAATTTTTCTCTCTTTTGAAATACTAAAACCCAATAATTTCTTGAGAATGAGGTAGAGAAGGGGGGAAGGAGTTCAGAAGGACGCACCTCGAAATTAAGCCCAAAATTTCTTCTTGATAGAAGAACCCAAGAAACCAAGAAACCAAGAAACCGGCGGAGAAGCCGGGGGCAGAGGTGACGAGGAGAGCAAGAAGGAGGGCAGGGCAGAATGAGAACGCGGCCTTGCTCCTCCGGCTTTTCACCTCGATCCTATCCTCTTGCTTACTTCAGCGCCCGCACGGGCAAGCGAATCCGGCTGCTTGCTTTGCAGTTCTTGCGGCGGGGGTTGCGCTGCTTGTGCTGTGCTAGTCACGGCGAACTGAAGAGAGTAGAGAGACGAGAGTGATGACGAGAGACGATACGTGGAATTGGCGCCGTGGAGTCCCCGGCGTCGCGGCGCGCGCGCTTTATATGGGCGGTGGGATTGGGGAAGAGCTCGGCTGCTGTGGCTTTTATAGAACTGTGGATATTATTGGTCTCATCATATTATCAAAATTCCTAAATTAACCTTTTAACTGTAAAATTTTAATTTTAACCCCGTCTTCCTGCCTGCTGCGGCCCGTCTCTGCTGCTGTCGTTACTGTCACCCCACCGCAGCACCTTTTCGAGGAATTTTAAAATATAATAAATGAGCTCAAAAAATATGAAATTTTTTGTAGAACCTTCCAGCCTAGTGTATTTACTTGTGTAATTTTTTCAGAATTTTATCCACACTGATTTTTTCTTGAAAATTCATACAAACAGTATATTAAATGAATTTTTGAGAAAAAAAAATCAGAGCGGATAAAATTCTAAAATATTACACAAGCAAGTACACTAGGCCGAGAGGTTCCACAAAAAATTATATATTTTTTTGATCTCATTTATTATATTTAAAAATTCCTTAAAAAATGCTGCGGTGGGGGACGGTACCTGCTGCCATCCCCCACGGCAGCAGGTACTTGCTGCCATCAGGGACGACAATATGTGCCCTGATGCGGTCCCCAGCCGCAACAGGCAGGAGGATGGGGCTAAAATTTGAATTTTACGGTTAGAGGGGCTAGTTTAGGAATTTTGGTGATCTGATGGGGCCAATAATATCCACAATTCGCTTTTATATGGGCGGTGGGATTGGGGAAGAGATCGGCTGCTGTGGCTGCTGAAGTTGCGCGGTGTTATTTTTCAATTTGTTTAAATAATATTTTTAAAGAAAATATAAAAATAATTAATTGGTCAAAAAAATAACAAAAATGGTCTCCTGTCGTCCGGTCCAACTTCCTGTCACCAGTTCAACTGGCGACAGGAAGTTGAGCAGTCACCTGTTGACAGTTCAATTGGCGATAGGAATTCAGCTATAAAAACTCAAAAAATTCACTCCAAACTTGATTTTAATTTAAAAAAAACGAGAGAGAGGAGGAGAGGGAGAGAAGAAGGTAGCGAAGCTCTGCCAGTTCGTCACGGAGGAGATATGGACGGAGCATCGGATCTGATCGGCCATCTTGTAGGTACATTTTTTGGGAACTTTGTACATTATGTCAAAACATTGTTAGTTAACAAACAAAAATAGTCATATAGAATTTAGTAGATTAGATAAATGTAGTCCAATTATGTAGTACATCATTTGAGCTGTGTACGAGGTAGGTAGAGTGTAATGTAAATAATACCAATTTTATTTAGCTCTCCATTTGTGCGCGGTAATTATATGGTTAACACCGTAAATTAATTTTTAAGAAGAAAAATAGCATGACACATTTTAAAATTGAAAAGAAAATCTGTAGCAGCTAACTAGGGTAGGTAGAGCCTAATCGAATTAATCGTAGCTTTATTTAGCTTCCTATTTGTGCGCAGTAATTATATTGTTAATGTCGGGAATTAATTTATAACTAGGGAAATAGCATGACACGTTTTAAAATTACAAAGAAAATCTAGAGCAGATAATTAGGGTAGGTAGAGCCTAATCGAAATCATCTCAGCTTTATTTAGCTCAGTAGGGTAGGTAGAGCGTAATCACACCTTTATGACTTGTCGCATAAATCTAGTTTCTATTTGTGGTTGGTAATTATTTTGCTAATGTCGCTTCCTATTACCTTATTACATATTTCGTACGTCGTCGAGTTGCCGTACGAATTGCTTGACCCGGTGATTGACCTACATCACCGTAGCCGCCTCAGTACCATCCTCCTACAGGAGGGCAATGCACCGATTAAGCTTGGCGCGTTGCGGCTACGCACGCTCATAAGGGCATGGAGGTTGCACCCAAGCTGGGTGCCGAGGTACGTGCCATTGCGATCTTTGTGTACTCATTTGTGGCCTAACTACTACGTGTGGACTAGCGTTCGTTCGTAACCTGACCCGACGCAGGTTGAGGGCGGCAGGCCTCCTTCCGCTGGCATGGATGGTGGAGGAGACGTGGAAGGACCACCAGGACTATGGTCCTGATCGTACGTCCAGGCGTTTTCCATACGAAACCTCATCTCGAGACATGCAGCCGCAGGGAGCGCGAGACTCGCGAGAGGGAGAGCGAGAAAAAGAGGAAAATAGCGGTCAAGACGAGGGAGGCTGGCGAGGAGTACAACGTCGAGCTCGTAAGGAATGGTAAATGGCCCAATCAACGCAATAGGTTGGGCCATTCCATGGTAGTCCCCCGTCCTACCCGGCATGTTTTTTACTATCTTCTAAAGATATGCATACTTACATGGTCCGAATCCTTGTGTTCTAGTGTACCGTAGTAGTAGCGAGGATGACTAGAGCAATTAGCTGAATCATCATGCCATGTGACCACGTGTAACGTTCTTCTATCTGCGGACTCTAATGTATTTCTGGTTCCTTGCTTCACACTTTACCTTCGGATCATGCAGTAAATTTCCTAGTAACAAAAAGTCAAGATCGTGTAAATGTGAATAGAAGACAGAGGGACAAGCACAACCCAACTCTCCCACAAGTTGGTAAGGAAGATAAAATCATGGGAATTTGCTATTACTTAAAACTACTACATATCACACTGATATTACATAACATTGAGTAAAATATCATTAACACTTAGTTTTTTACAAATGAAAGTGATATTCCAGAATATTGGCAATCACATATTACAACTGTCTGTGCTTTCCCGTGGTAGTGGCCTAAACGTCCTTCATGTGGACTGCCTCGAGTCGGGTGGCCGAATGAGGTCCCCGCAGCGACATCTGGTGTGCCAGTGTCTCCTCTGTTATGAGGATTTCTCGTCGGGCATTTCTTGAAGGTGTGCCCACACTCCCTGCAAATGGAGCACTTTTTCGTACAATGTCTGGTTTCTGCTTTGTCCATGTCGTTCCTGATGCGTTGTACCTGTCATCGGCCGACCTTTCCCTTCACCTTTCAATGTCTACAGCCTAGATTAGTTGCTCTCCGGTCGGATGGCCAGTGAAATGGCCAACCACAGCGTAGTTATACATCTCTGCACTCCATGTTTGCATCACCACCTCCTTGTTGAAGTAATCAGAGAGGTACTGCCTAGGATGATGCGCCACCATGGAACATGCGACCATGACATGGGAGTCTATGTAGAAGAAGAGGCTTGTTGCAAGTGCATACGCAACTAGCGCAGCGTAGTATACACTCGTGGGTAATCCTCTCTCGGTTCATTCCGCGGCGTCCTTTATCCTTGCACATTACCTCGAAGCGAAGCTCCCTTGTGCCCATATTGAATGCGCGATGCATCTCACCCTTCTTGCTCTTATCCTCCATGTACTTGGTGATCATGAAGGAGTAGAGTACTCTGTCATTTGCCATGACGAGCGACGTGTTATTGCTTCTGTCAACGAAGTAGTTTGTCGTACCATGGAGAGTAGCCTTCACAATACCAACCAAAGGGAAACACCTTCGCCGCGCATGATCCAGCTGTAAACCTCGGCTAGATTGGTTGTCATGACACCATATCAAGCACCACCCCTGTCATGTAGCAGCGATCACTTCTCCTTAGGCTCGTGCTCAGTCCAGATGAGAAGCATTTCACTTGTGCCCCCGTCCTCCTCGTCAGATTGAGGCCATCTGTGGGTAGCCGTGGCAATGCTTTGGGGGCCTGATCAGCGCTTGGGGTGGCCCTTTTCACTGCATCCTTCTGTGTGTCCCACTTATGCTGACATGCGTGCACTCGCCAAGGGCATCCCTCTATTTTGCACTTCACGTCGTAACATCTTGGGTAGGACTTGATGACTGTGAATGTGCGCCGCACCGACAAGGCTCAGAATTTGCCCGCCTCTTGCACGACCTCCTTGCATTTATACACAGCTCCTTGCCTGACCTTACTTTGGTTGTACTCCCACAGCACATGGGAGCCTTCGTCGATGATGGGGTTGTCGAACTAGTATGTGTTCCACTAGGATGGAATCACCAGCTGGTCCACATCATCCTCGTCGTTGGATCATTCATCTTTGGACAATGCCTTGTAATCCCGGGATTCCTAATCCATCATTTGCACTGTAGCTTCCAGCTCCTGACCCTCGTCAGCTAGCCCACTAGCTTGCTTGGCTGAAGGAGCTATTTCTCTAGGGTCTTCGTCGATAGCATCAGCAACTTCGGGAGCTTTGGGCACTGTGTGCACCACGCTATGGCTGGAGTCACCAACTTCTTCGGTATCACCACCCCCTTCTTATTCAGTCGCGGATGCAGGAGTGAGCTTGGCATATGCCTAGGCCAGACGGACCAAATCCCACCCTCCCTCCCTCGTCACGCGTAGATATGACTGCCATGACTTTGTTCCCTTCAGCTGCACTAACCCCTAATACGTGGACTATGTTGCTCGAGGGGTAAGGCAACTCAATCTCAGATCATACACATCACGGTCCACTTGGAATATGTGAAACAACCACCGCATCACAGTGCCCCATGTACACCCCTCTGTTCTTGGCAGGGGCACAGTCATTGATTGGAAATAACGCAAATCAATCCCCTCAGGACCCTCCATAATAGTCCCCGGATCGTAGTAAATTTTAAAATTGGCGGCGTCCGACATAATTGACGCATTACACCATGAAGAACATTTCCATGATTAACCACATATTTAAAACAAGACTACCTACCGAAAAGAATTATGTACAACATACTGCATTACACAACTGTACATCCAAAACTATGTAATCCATTCGGTTCAAAAAATTAAATCACATGTGGGCAACCGGACGGGCAATGCTTCGCTAGCTTCTCTCCTCCCCTCTACTCCTCTCCCTTCCCTCCTCTTTTTTCTGAATACAAATGAGTCATGTGTCGAATTTGAGGGTTTCATAGAGCTTTTATAGGGAAAGAGTCCATCTCACCAATTCAACTGGCGACAGGAAGTTGGACCGACCACAGGTGGGGGGGCAGGGTACCTGTCGCCAGTTCAACCGGTGACAGGAACCTATTTTTGTTATTTTTTGGGTTGACTTTTTTTGTAATTTTCTTTTTAAAAAATATTATGTTAAAAATTCATTATTTTTCATCCTTTTCCTAAAAAAACCAGAATTAATTGCATCGTGGTCCTTATGAAGTTTCTGTCAGTTGGCAACTCGGCAGAACCTGGAGATGTATACACACGCACACGTTGGAAGCCTCACGAACACAAGAAACACAGAAGCGAATTTGGTGATGTACCACAACGTTTTTTCTTCTTCTTCTATTCTATTGCCTGCTCTGATGGTTACAGGACTCACTCATCTGTGCCTTATAAAGGCTGAATACATGACCACTACTCGGACTGAACATCCAACTCGGTTTCATGCGCTACTCGAACTGATATCACTTACGAAATGGACTTGGATACGACAAACAAAAAAACTAAACAATGATTAAACTCTAACATTTCACCGCTTAATCATCGCGCCCTGACTTTACCTCCTTGATGCCCAGCTTCTGTCGCATCTCGATGAACTTCACGCGACTGAGCGCCTTCGTCAGGATATCAGCAAGCTGGCTATCAGTGCTGACATGCTCCACGTCCACCTTGTCCTTCTCGACACACTCACAAATGAAATGAAAATGGGTGTTGATGTGCTTACTGCGATCATGGTGAACCAGGTTCTTTCACAACGCGATTGCTAATTTATTGTCTACCAGCAACTTGACCATTCTCAGTTCTTGCCCTGTCAGATCTCCAAGCAACCGGCTCAGCCACATGCCCTGTCATGCCACCGTCACTACTCTGATTTACTTCGCCTTACAGGACGAGAGCGTGGTAATCTTCTATTTCTACGATGCCCATGTGATCATGCTCGAACCAAAGAAGAAAACTATTCTCGTGGTGCTCTTGCAGTCGTCTACGTCACCTGCTAGGTCACTGTAACCCACCAGCTAGAGCTTCAACTCATCGTGCTTCTTGCAGTAGCACCCAAAACCGACCGTGCCGCTCACATACCGTAGGATGTGCTTGACCGCCGCCATGTGCCGAGTGGTAGGCACCTCCATGTACCGACTTACGATTCCCACCGTGTAAGCAATGTCCGGCCTCATGTTCACCAGATAGCATAGGCTTCCAACGACGCTCCAATACTCAATGGCATCGATAGCAGCACCACCGTCCTTCTTGCTCAGCTTCAAACGATTCTCCATGGGAGTAATGCATGGATTGTACCCAACCATGCCCGACAGCTCGAGTATCTTACTCACATAGCTGCCTTGGCACAATGTGATCTTGCTGGTGGCCTGCTTCACCTCAATTCCAAAGTAGTAACTCGGGAGCCCGAGGTCACTCATGTTGAACAGATTCATCATTTGGGACTTGAACTCAGTGATGTCATCGACACATGAACCAGTGATGATAAAATCGTCGACATACACCCTGACTAGCAGAAGTGATCGGCCCTTCGCTCTTCTGTACACTGCGTGCTCCTTGGCACAATGTGATCTCGCTGGCGGCCTACTTCACCTCAATTCCCAAGTAGTAACTCAGGAGCCTGAGGTCACTCATGCTGAACATATTCATCATCTGGGACATGAACTCAGTGATGTCGTCGACGCATGAACCAATGATGATCAAGTTGTCGACGTACACCCTAACTAGCAGAAATGATCTGCCCTTCGATCTTTTGTACACTACATGCTCCATGGGAGTACGCCCGAAACCAATCAACACCAAGGAGCTATCCAGCTTGGAATTCCAAGCCCGTGGCGCTTGCCGCAAATCGTATAGTGCCTTACGCAGCTTGAGCACCATATGCTCGTGCTTGTCGTCGATGAAACCGGGAGGTTGCTACACGTACACCTCCTCGGCAAGCTCACCATTCAAGAACTCCAATTTGACGTCCATATGGTGAACCTCCCAGCCTCCATGCGCTGCCAAAGCGATCGGCAGCCACACGGTCTCCATCCGTGCCACCGCTGCGAACAGCTTGTCGAAGTCCACCCCCTGTCACTGAGCATATCCTTTAGCTAGAAGGAGAGCTTTGTGCTTTACAACGTTACCTTCAGGGTCCTTTTTGACTTTAAAGACCAATTTTAGCCCGATGGCTCTATGGCCTACAGGGAGGCTGGCGAGCTCCCACATATCATTTCCACGGATAGATTTCATCTCGTCCTCCATGGCGCACTTCCAACATGCCTCCTTCAGCCCTTGTGCAATGCTTGCGGGCTCCTAGCAGCAAGTAGATAGAGACCATTGTACTCGATGTCACACATTGACGTCATGTCATAGATGTTTGATATCGTATGATATCGCCATGATGTACCGTCCGAGTCGAGCGACGCGTTAGTGGGTGGTGTAGCCCACTCGATGTTACTTGGTGCAGCTGTAGCTGGTGTCGAAAGCACACGTGGTTTCACCGCAAGTGGTGTCACCGAGATCGCTCCTGTTGCCGGTGCCGAGGCGATGTCGTTCATTGGCATGCCACCTGCTACATGATTATTTGTGTACTCCACGGTGAGCGTGTCGATGCCGCCAGGAACAGGATCGGCACGAGCCACCTCCCAGTCCCACTTCTTCTCCCCCTCGAACACGACGTCTCGCGTAACATACAACTTCTTCCTCTTTGGGTCGTAGACGTGATAGGCCTTGGACCCCTCTTCGTACCCGAGGATAACCATCAGCGTTGATTGGTCCGAGAGCTTCGTCACGCCGGGGCCGACCTTCTTCACGTGCGGCACACATTCGAATGTGCGGAAGTAGTGCACCTTGGGACTCCTCTTGTACCATGCCTCATACAAAGTTTTGCCGTTGAGGCTATGCATCGGTGCACGATTGAGGATGTGCATAGCAGTTTTCACTGCCTTGCCCCAGAACTTGCCCGACACCCCTTGCTTTTTAGCAGGCTACGTGCCATCTCCATGACTGTCTGATTTCACCGTTCGACGACCCCGTCCTGCTACGACGAATAGGGTGCGGTGGTGTACCTCTTAATCCTTAGCTCGTCGCAGTAATCGCTGAACTCTAAGGAGTTGAACTCCTCACCTCGATCGTAGTGAAATGCCTTGAGCTTCACTTCGAGCTCGTTCTCGGCCACTACCTTGATCTTCTTGAAGAACTTGAAAGCGTCATCCTTGGATTTGAGCACTTCTAGCCACATGTACCTGATGTGATCATCCACGATCAACAAGAAATAACGATTACTGCTCAATGTAGCCAGAGTGATCGGGCCGCAAAGGTCGCCATGCACCAGCTCCAGCCCGCGTTCAACACAGTATGACATGGCCTGAGGGAACAGAGTACAATGCTGCATGCCGAGTGCGTAGTCGTCGCAGAACTGCTCCACGTGCTCAATGAGTGGTACTCCTTCAACCATCTCCTTGAGGACCATGTCCCGTAGCGCGCAAAAGTTGAGGTGACCATAGCGCGCATGCCACAGCCACGCCACATCATTTGCTTTCGCCAGTAGGCACATGTCGTGGTTAGGTTTAGTGCCAATGTGTACAACCTGTTCCTTACCATTATACCCGTGCTAGCATCAAACGCTCACGGTCGAATATGCACATCTTACCATCCTCGATAATGATCTTGCATCCTATCTTGTCGAGCTGGCCAAGGATTACGATGTTGCTGCGGAGCCGAGGTATATAATACACATCGGTGAGAATCCTGTGCTCCTAGTTTTTGCACTGGAGCATCATGACGCCTTTGCCGCAAATCTCCACCACCGAACCATCTCCAAATTTCACCGTTCCCTGCACTGTCTCGTCTAGCGACGTGAGCAATGACATGCAGTCGGTCATGTGGTTGTTGGCTCCCGTGTCGAGGTACCAGACGCAATCATCGGCGTCCGCGGGGATCACCTTTTCTTCATTGAGAAACACTAACTGCGGTGCGTCAGCTGCAACCTGGATGAAGTCACAACTCTCAGACATGAGCAACGCCGGCTGCTCGTCTTGTACCCACGTCAGATTTGGCTCCTTCTTGCACTCGCATCGGGGATTTCGACACTCCTTGGCATAGTGCCCGAGAATACCAGAGTTAAATCACTTGACTTTAGACTTGTTGCGACCACCTCTAGAACAGCTGCCATCTTTGCCATCACGGCTGCCACTACTGCGCCACTGGTTGCCTTGCTTGCTGCAGTGACGTCCGTCGTTGCCATTGCCACTGCTTTTCTTCTCGCCGCCGGAGGAAGCTTCGCTTTGCTCCCTCCTCTTGATGTGTACGAGCCACTCCTCTTCAGTAAGAAGCAAACGTCTACCCAAGCCACTGGTGTCGTCGTTGTTGTACCGTTCCTCCACATACTTGAGCCGCCCGATCATCTCCTCAATGGACATTGTCTTCAGATGGAGTAGCGTCTCGATTGCCACCTGCGAGTGCTTGGGCGGAACAACACGAAGAAATTTCTTGAGCACCTTCTCATCTTTTAGCGTGTCATCCAGAATTTACAGATTGTTGACGATACCCGTGAGTCGCATCGCAAAATCCTCTACGGACTCGTTCTCCTTGAATCTGATGAACTCAAATTCCTTATGCAGCGTCTGCGCCTTGGCCTCCCGCACGCGCGCGACACGCATGCACATCGTCTTCACGGTACCCCACGCCTCCTTAGCGGTATACTTCATGGCTAACGTCGCCAACATCTATGATGGTACAACCCGGAGGATTGCTGCCAACGCCATCCTATCATCCCGGTACTCAGCGTTCCCAGGCTCGATCGCGTCCCAGAGCCCGTGTGCCTGCAGGTTGACCCTCATCAACAAGGCCTAATCTCTTGGTTTGCGTTAGCATCGGGTAGATGACCGATTCACCCGATTCCCTCACCACGCAATGGATCACCACTTCTCCACCGTCGCCGCTGCCGGATCCCACCTCCAAACGTGCACCGACGTCGCTGGTTATCCTTGGCCGGGAAGGTGAATGAGAAGATGATTGGGACATCGTCGCGGGATCGATCACAACGCTCTGATACCACTTGTCGGCAGGCCTAAGGAAGACTTGACAGAAACTGGAGATGTATACGCACGCAAACGCTGGAAGCCTAGCGAACACAAGAAACACAGAAGCGAATTTGGAGCTGCACTGCAGCTTTTTATTTTTTTTTTCTCTTCTATTGCTTGTTCTGATGGTTACAAGACTCAAGACTCATCTGGCTTATAAAGGCTGAATACACGACCACTGCTCGGACTGAACATCCTACTCGGTTTTATGCGCTACTCGAACTGATACCACTTACGAAACGGACTTGGATACGTCAAACAAAAATGAAACTAAACAATAATTAAACTCTTAACAATTTCTTTGTTCTGCAAGCAGTGCAGCAAATGTCACCACGAGTGATGCCACTTATGTCTTAGCATGTGCTTTCATTTTTAGTATAAGGAGAACGCACATCCATGGACGACACACTTATCTGACAAAAGAAAAACAAGTGCAGGTAAGAAGACTTGTTTCTCTCCCCTAGCTGCACCGGCTGCCACGGTCTCTTCTTAATCGCGTCATGACAAGGGGCGGCGGTCCCAAAGAAGATGAGTCCACTCAAATTTCTGTATTACCTCAGTTTGCCTCAGCTCAGCCTGACAGAGATACCTCCGTAGTCCCATCACTCATTTTTTTTTTTTACCTGGTCCGCCCCGGTCATGACCCCACTTCACTCGGCCGTTTAATTATAGCTGACTCGAGATCTGTTCCCACGCTGAAGTCTGCATTGATCTGCCTTAGAAGCATTGGCACCAAGTTAGGCGGCTAGAAAGTTCAGCACCTCCAAAAACTTCTGCATTTTTTGATGGCGACCTGAAACTTTGCCGAACAAGTGGGATCGACAGAGATGCATGGTGGACATCAAAGTCAAGAGGGCAACTTACTGGAGCATATCAGCTTAGTTAACGCGCAGTTAAGCCTTTTTGCTTTTAAATTTTGTTGCTAGTTGCAACATGCACAGGAATAGAATTAAGCTTAATCATCTTTTATTCAAAAATCGAGTCTTAGTGGGGAATCCACGTTATGCCGTATCACCCACCATCTTTATGAAATATGAAGCAAAAGAGACATCAGTATAGAACGAAACAAAAGCAGTAGTTAGTGCAGAACGCATGCGTGACTAAGTTTGGAATAAGGAGCAACTCTGCTAGAATTCTCCTTCCCCTTTCCCCCTCACTCATTTCTCCATTCCACCTGTCTCTTTTGTTGAGTATATGAGACTTGAAATTAACTTGAAAGCTACTTCTTGGCCACTAAGAGTCCAAGTCTAAACGTCAAATAGCACTCGGTGTGCTCGGTATACACTAGCACATCTAAACAATGAAAAACCTACAAAACCTACAAATATTTAAAGCTAAATTTAAATCATGAATGCTCTGACAACCGCGGCAGCATTCGCACTGCTACGCGGTAACAGTGTGACGGTATCATGACATGGTCGTGACCGTGAAGACACTGGCTCAGTGAGTTACTTAAGTCTGCCATGATAAATTTATGTGTTCCAAAAATGATTCTACATGCATCTAATGTAAATAGACACTATTGTTAAATGTCTGGTACATATATGTGCTTGTTTGGATAAAGGCTGTGATGGAGCTGAGATTATTTTATCGCCTCGCTGATTTGACAATTAAGGGCTGTTAAAACCGGCCAGTTAATCAACTTTCAGTAGTGATTTGTCGATAGTGTTCGGCAACCTCTTCTGTATGGCCGAGGTGTAGTTAACCTATCGCGGACCTCTTCCAGCTACGTCACTGTCTCGGGGAGGGAAAATTTGGCTGCACGCTAACGCATGATTCTCGAACAAGATAACGAAACTGACGACTTGGCCAATGGAAAACACGCAGAAATTGAGCTCTCATTTCTTGCAAAATAGCTGCACGAGTGTAGGGGCTTTGCTCCCTTTCTTAATGGGAAAATTTGCCTAGTAATACTGTATCGATGTATAAATTTAAAAATAACATTTAACTTCATCTCTTATAGAGAAAATTTGTCCAGTAATATTACAATAATGTGTAAATTAAAAAATAATAACCAATGTTAGAATGACAGGTGGATCATAGGGCCACATGTCAGTGACGATCATTTTTATTTTTTAATCCTTTTTTTAAAATTATTTTTTAAAATAGCATATTTCTAACTTTATTTTTAATTTTGTCCCCCCTTTGGTTACATTATGACCCGTAGCGTGACCAAAGCAACTGATCACCACGCCATCGATCACTACAGAACTAAACCGCTGTCTTTGTCACGCCACCGATCCCTTTGAACACGTATGTTTTTGGGCTAAGTCCTGTCACTCTAAGAGGAGTGGCGTGACAGCACTCGTTTGCAACACTGAGTTCTGTGGCGTGACAAAGTACTTTTACCACATCACGCATTGTGGCGTGACTAAAGGGGTCATAATTGAAAATAAAGTTAGAAAGATGCTATCTTTAAAATAATTTTAAAAATAAATTAATATAATAATAATAATTCATCAGTGATATATCGATATTATTTTTTAACTCATGATATCTTTACAATGTTTTCGGCCAAATTGTCTTTTTTTTTTCTTATACTCGGCGATGTTGATGCGCTGCCCATCCCGTCCGTGGCACACTACCTTCTCCATCGATTGAAACGTACAACGAACCATTGAGAAAACGATTATCAAAATGGGTATAATTTTTTTGGAGAAGAATGGGTATACTTAGCAGTACCTCCTACGCAAAACCGCTAAAAAACCTCCAAAAATGGTGAATAATTCCTAAACAAACTCTGTTGGGTATGACCTCGTATATGGCCAAAGAAAGAATAGGTATCCGAGTCGAACATGTAATCAAAGTATAAATATATATCGTCGACTTTTTATAATTCTAGTCGTGAAAAAGAAACTCCTTGTACGGACGAAATTATAGCAATTTGACTTCCAAAGATATAGATTTTGTCAAACTTTGTAAATAAATTCTTATATCTTCCATGTATATGTTCATCTTTCACGTGTTTAGGGCTACCACCGGTTCCAATATTTTTTTGAATCCCTAAAAAGTAGAAACCGTTGCAAAAAAGCAAATCCGCGTCACATGATGTCCTTTATTTTTACTGATAATTGAAATCGATTTTTAAGTGGATAGCAACAACGTTCAGGCACATTAAAATGATAGCCACAAGCCGAGCTGCTTTGGTCAAGAGCGCGGGCGCGCGCTGACTGCGGGCACAGCAGAAGAAGCATCTCGTGGCTGACGAGTGACGATACAGGTGAGAAGCAACACCGACACTGATTGAGTCCGCATTCAAAGACCTGTCGATCTGGGGATCCGGTCACTCTGCATTTACGAGGCTACTGGGTCGCCAAAGGTGGCTCTCCATGGTGACACAAAACATGGTAGCAACAGTTAAGAAAATAGGATTTTATAAAATAATATTATTTTAATTAATAATTACAAAACTAAATAATTAATTTTTTCTTCAAAAATAGTCCCCTTTTTTTGCAATAAAAATAAATTTATAATTTTGGTATATCTATAATTGTCCGCGCTACCGATAATTTTCGAAAGGATAAAGAAATGTAAGGTAGAGAAAAATTTATAAGTTTCGATGTGACCAAATATATTTAGAATGCGTTTTAGGTGGTGTAATAAAAAAAATAGCCCCATTGGGTCGCGCAATATAAAAAATAGTCCTGTACGGCGATACAATATTACAAATAGCCTGCTTCGGCGATGCAATATGAAAAATGCGCGACTTACTTTGCGAACAGGATGTAATCATTTCACGTACGAAAAGGCTAGAATTAGGGCTGTGTAGGGTATCGCGATGCTAACTCCCTCACACAGTTACCTGTACACACAACAAAACAAATATGACCGAAACACGAGACTAGTATAAATTCATGTAAGTCATACATAAATTAACATTTACATAACAAGACTGATACATCTACTCACGGGCCCTCTTGAGGCATAACTCACATGTGGCCCCTGACCTCGCCTGGGGCGGCCGCAGACGATGGTCCGAATACGTTAAAGGCTCCAGGAAGTCATACCAGCTGGGCTATCTTCTCGGTCCAGGAAGTCGTACCAGCTACTCCCATCCGGTGTACCTCTGGAAGACGAAACGATAAATTCGGAAGTCCGTAAGGGAAAGGATCGATGCAACAAAAAAAAACTTACCCATGAACGTTCAGCGGCACCTGCGGCCCCCATGGTGTTGGTGATATGCCCTAGAGGCAATCATAGAAATGATTATATCGTGTCTATATTTATGAGTTATAGAATAAATGATATTCCGTTCCTTGAATGAATCATCATTGATAAAGATTAACAAGTATGTGACTTGTTGATGAAGCTCTTTAACTTATATGATGTCGTTCTAAATTTATCCCTAATCAGATGTCACTGGTCAGAACACTAGTGACTCTATCGACCAGTACATGTATTGATTGATGACCATGTTTCACTGGACATGAATATAGGGATATTGAATCAATAATGTGAACACATATTAGAGAACATGGTGTTGGATTGACCCACCTTGAGACACTTGTTGAGATTGTTATGATTTTATGTGTCATCAATTGGTCTCAACCAATGATGATGTATGATCCTTAGACCTGAGATCAGTATGGTTTTCTACATGTGTAATAGTGCACTCTGGGGTTCCCAAACACTACTTCGTAACTGGATGTCTAGGTAGTTATAAAGGCAGCTTTCGGGTATGCTATTAAACATGTTGAGGAATGTGACTGATCGAATATAGGATTTGCCCTTTCTAACATAACATGAGAGATATCTCTGGGCCCTTCGATGTGGTCGGATAAAGAAAGTGCATAGCCATGCCACTAGTGGTCAAAGAGTTCGACCACGTGAAGTTATTAGACACTTGATCTAGAAAGTATTGAATAGTCCATGGATGACAAATTATCTCACATGGAATTCAACCAGATATCGTGTTGCAAAGGGAGAATACATGAGCAGGTCGCTCGGTTCGAACAGATACGAACTAGTAGTATGGAGATACGAGCTGGTCTTAGACTGGTCGAACATAATCACTAAGTGGTCGTAAACTAGTCGTAAGGAGTTATGAACTAGTCTTGACTAAATATGAACTGATCGTATAGAGGTACGGGCTAGTCATAACTGATAAAGATATGTTCGTAGATCATATTGCATTAAGGTTCGTCCGATATAATTTGTGTGTATTCGAGAATCGTTATGTCCTGCTAGGAACCGCTAACGACTCATGCTCGGAAATGTGTTTCCGAGTCACAATCGATTACGCATGAACCTATCGGGTCACACACTTAACGAGTTGGAACAAACGTATTCGGATAGGATTCATCATGGGCTATATATAAGGGGTTGCATGAGGCTATTGGGAAACACACAAGAGACGTGACAGACAACGTAAGTTGCTCCACCGAAACTCTAGCCGCCATCTTCTTGAGAGCCCTATCATGCGATTTGGTGCTAGCACACCGGCACATGGTGTTCCATCTCCGATGTGTGGATACCATAGATCAAGGCAGTTAGGGTCGAGATCCTAAGTTGGATCGATTTGCCTCCGGAATGATCGAATCGTAATATCTAATCGTAGAATCGCGATTATACGAAATTATAAAAATACACATATTTAACATATGTACTATACATTTGTATTATTCTTATATGATTTACCACTTACTTATAACAAAAAAGGGACAAAGCACTTTTTATCGCACAACAGACAAGCATAATGGTACCAACATGATGGGTGATATAGTTCTGAACTATAGGAGAACAACCAATGACCATGACTAGTTTACTACAATTACATGAGAAATATTCACTACTTTTGTAAATCAATATCTAACTGCAACACTTGCATGTTCCTTAAAAGCAGCTAGACATACTCCTGGAATAAAAACAGCTTATTATTATCAAGCTCAAGATTGCTCATGTCATAATATAGATATTCGTACTAGCATTACCACACTCATATAATATTTTGCATGCTCATTGTTTATTTACAGTTTCATTCTCAAAAAAATAATATCAATAAATTTTGCTCTAAAACAAAATATTAGCAAACCCTGATCTCTAAAAAAATAAAAAAATTATAATTTTTTTTGCCCAAACGACTTTACCACGACTCTACTATGTGATTCTACACGATTCTACGTGATTCTACGCTTTGGATCCCGAATCTACCATGATTCTACTTGATTCCGATTCACGGTGCGATTTGGATCGACATACTGTCGTGGGTTCGTAGAATCGTAAGACTCTAAAAGTAGGATCGTGATTCTAACTACCTTGCTAGGCAGAGTTGCTTCATCGTGGCCCATGTGCCTGCACCCTTAGTGACAACGCAACAACAGTGGCATATAGCACCGGAGTGTCGGATCCACCGGATATGCTTCCCCAGCCATAGTGCGGGCCCGCCCACGACTCGAGGTAATGCAGCAGCGGCCCGAGGGCTCGCCCGAGAGCTGACGCGGTGGTGGCTCGCAAGAGGTATGAGTTAGGGTTAGGGTTAGGGTGGTGGTGTGTAACATCCCAATTTTTGGGACTTTTTGAAAAAAAATCAAATAAAAATAACCATTTGATTTTTATTAAATTGTTAGAGCTTAATTTGGAAATTTCATAAATTTAAAACAATTTAATGTGAGTAAATCAAACTCCGACTAAATAAAAATTGTTTCATTTGATGTTCTAGTTTTATATTGGATTTTGTTTTTCTCAGACTTTGTTGTTATTTCCGTTGAGTTCTTTCTATTTCTTTTTCGCTTTCTCGAATTTCAAAATCTTTTTGAAGCTTTAAAAATTAAAATGGAACCATTTGATTTATCTTCATTTGTTAAAAGCTTAATGTGAGATTCTAAAAAAATTAAAACTATTTAATATGAATAAATCAAACTTCAATTAAAATCAAAATTGATTTATTGGATTTTCTAGACTTTCTTGGATTTTCTCTAAATTATTTTACTATTTTTTATAGTTTTATGTTTTTCCCAAAATTTCCTTTTCTCGGTTATAAAATTTTATTTAAATTAATTATTTTAAAAGCAAGGTATTTATTTTGTATTTTATTGATTTTAATAAAGTGTAAATTGAATTTCAATCAAAAAATATTTTAAATAATTAAAAATAAACTTCAAATAAATCTAAAAGTATTATTTAGTATTTTTAGGTTCTAAAGAATTTTAGATTTATTTTATTTTCTGAATTTTTTTCTTTGTGTCTCCTCCCTTTTTCTCCTAGCCATCTTCCCGAAGGCACCTGCCCTTGGCAGCCCATCTCCTGGCCACCCATGCCTTGGCTCGACCACTCCCTCCCCCATGCCTCTGTGCCAGCCACCCCCTACCCATCCGCTTTGACCCGACCGCGCGTCCCTGCCTCGTCTCCTCTCCCACCGGCTCCCCATGCCTCCTACCACCCCACGCCATGGCGCCCCATGTTGTGCCATGCGCGGCCACCCACTCCCCCAAGCAGCTCTCCCCCGACCCTATAAAATGGTGCTGCAGCTCCCCCTCCTTCCTTCCCTTTCCCCTCCTCTCTTCTCTCTCCCCCCTAGCTGAAGCACCACCAGCAGCACCCCAAACCGAAGCTCCACCGAGCTCCAGTGTGCCGGACGCACCCCCCTCCGTTCTCCCTCCTCGGTCACTCATTTCTCAAGCCGATCGCATCACAGTGAGCCCCTTGGCTTCCTCCTCCCATCCCTGGAGTTCGCCCTTCCCTTTCGCCTTCTCTTGGCTGAGAGCGCGATTCTCCCGTCGCCGATCGAATTGCCTTCCACCGCCATTCCTGGTGTTGTCGATCATCCTCCGGTGACATCATCATCACTGTTGGTTTCTCCTCGCGATGTTCTACACGGTGCTCCCCTCGCCTTCACCGGCGCATCGCCGAGCACCGTTGCTTCCTTGTGCCCCGACGCTGTTTTGCGCGCCGCCGCGGCATCGGACCTCTGCTGGTGACGCCACCACCACCTTTGGGTCCGTCTTGCTCCTGAGATTCCATTTTGCTAGTTTGTCGGCCACCCCTCCCTTTCCTCTCGCTGGTGCCGCCCCTGAGCCGTGAGCTCCCTATGCTGCATGTTCTGGCCTGTGCTTCTTCTTGCTTTGCTTCTTGCCTTACATGTGGGACCCTATAGTCATCCACCCATTCGTTTCTATCCTCCTTCCCTCTCTTACCAGTGGGCCCTTGAGGTCGTCCTCCCAATTCCTTGTTCTCTGTAATAAAAAAAATCAGCAGTCGCAATTCCATTCCATCTTTCTCTCTCCATTGAATTTTCTATATTTCATGTGAGCATGAACTTCTATATATTCGTTCTCCTTCATACAAAATTTGATTCTGTCGATTCTCATTTCTAAATTCAGCCCCTTTCTTTCGCTCCTAATTTTGTAAGTTTTGGATTTTATTTGGAATTGTTGTATTTATTTGGTTCTTTTCACACGTGTAGATTCTGACTTTTTTGAAGAATTCCTGGAACCATCTGCTAAAGCATCTCAAAGCTTCAGCGAAGGCAAGTCGTAGACCTTTGATCATGTTGAACCCATTTTATAAAATTATATTATTTTATATTAACATGTATTGCTAGTTTTATAATAATGGTTTTGAGAATAGTTAAGAGCCTAATTGCCATTAAGTCACTTTGAATAATTGCTCGACACGTATCCTTGAATACTATAGGTTGGGTTAATTTTATTTGAACATATTTTAGTACCGACATGGGTGCGTATTATGCTTAGCCATGCTTAGTTGCGTTGGGATTCACGATCACATGCTCATAAAATATTTAAATTTTACTTAATGAAATATGGAATTGTGGTGCGACCAATATTATTTAAATGTGTTATGACATGGCAAGGGTTGCCATTTGGTCGGGTTGAACCAAAAATAATTTCATACTCAGACGATTGATCATGCAGTAAAGGGGGAGAATTTTGGGATGTGGTTACCTAGCCTGAATAGTCACTAAGGACTTAATTTTATACGCTATTGATCTGGGCCATACCGTACAACCACATGTCCAGGATGGGGTGGACCTGGTTAACTAATTAGCAATATTTTAGTTCGGTTCTGTTAAGGGTTGATAAGCGGCGCAAGAGGGGTCTAGAATGGCAAAACCTTAGCGAGCAGAACTGAGTCAAAACGGAGCTTTGTAAAAGCTTTGTGATAATTACTTAGTCGTACACCTCGGAAGTGCGTTAAACAGACATTATAAGTTGATTATCTCTTGTGGGGTCAAGCTGTATAACCTCTGTAGAGTGTAAAACTATTCGAATAGTCGTGTCCCCGGTTATGGACAATGCCTGGTAATTTCACACGACGGGTAGATCTTATCAAAAATGTTAGAATGAGTTGGATGGATTTGAGTAGTTAGATATGGTTGATGATTGGGAAGTGAATGGGGTGTTCACTTGTTGTTTCGAAAGAACTTGTTTACTTATATATTTAATTTTTTAAATTGTGCTCTTCAATCTATTTACTGTATTTACTGTCAATACTGTTTTCTACAAAAATAACCATAAAGCTATCCTTGTTCAAGCCTGGTATGAATACTATTTGCATATATTTCCCTACGACTTGTTGAGTACTTTATGTACTCACGGTTATACGTCATTTGTTGATCAGTCCCTGCAGAACAACCAGAGAACTTAGAGTTCTACGAGGAGGAATACCTTGAAGACCATGCGAACTAGACCGCGTTCTTCACTCGATTGCCTGTGGGCATGTTGGATGGCTACCACGAGTTTATTTTATCCTGCTGCAAGTTTACTCATTATCTTTAGCCTTGCATGGTAAACTCTGTACACCTTGACTATAAGGCCCTTTTGTTACTCAGTAATATTAATTTGTCTGCTTCTTGGCTACCTTGTTGTATGGATATGATTTCATTGATGTTGCAAACTGTGTGGACTAGCTACTGATCATAGGACTAGTTTAGAATACACAGAGGGCTCGGATCCTTTGGTCTAGGGTCCCGACATTGTGGATAAGAATGGTATGACTCTGATACCATATGAAAATTTCGGGAGTAATTGTGTTATTCCACAAAATCCCACACCATTTATTTATAAGTTCAACTTCAATACAACTTCTTAACTAAACTCCAGTACAAACTCACCAACAAAAACCACCTAAACTGAGGGGGATATCGATGTGAAGCTCCCGTGTTCAGTGGACGGTTTGCGGCCTGGGACGGATGACGCCGCGGTGGTGACCGTGCGAAGATGCTTGTCCGGCAGCGTTTCAGACGCATCCCATCCGAGATGCATGCCACCGAGATATGTCATGTGGGGGAAACACTACAGCCGTCGACCTCGAGCACGAGGCACAAGAGCGAAGATGCGTGGCCAAGAAGCTCTTGAAGAGGCCAGACGGCCGAGTTTAAATCTCACATGGGCTCAAGAAGATGAGGAAGGAAAAGTGATTATCTCTAACCTCTCATCTCTTGCTATCTCTAATCTCATCCCCTGCTGCCAGCACTGTGCACACTCAGGCGCCACCATCTCCTACCTCCAAATATAACTCATGGCCAAGGGCCCCGAGCTAGGTGTGCGGGCTCTTGACAACTGGTATCAGAATCCGCGATCCTCCGCCACCTCCGCCTTCTTCCGCCGCAACCCACCCACCATCCGCCTCATCACCCACCCGCTCCACCGCTTCATCCGCCCTAACCATGGCGTAACCCACCATAGCCAACCTAGCCAAAATGATCACCGCCATGAACAAGAACATGGAGGCCATGCAAAGAAGAAATCGTCACACTACGCACCTCTCACCACCATCGCCGCCCGGCTACTGAGCGCGAGGTCCAAGCCGGCGATCACCACGGCGATCGACCGCCAGTTCAGTGGATTTCCCAAATTCGACGGAAATCAGGCCGCTGGCCTTCATCAATCGCCGCGAGTCCTATTTTGTTCAAGAACAAGATCGCGGTGAAGAGCGGTCCGATGGCCTCCTACAATCTTGAGGCGCGCCCAAATGTGGTACATCCAGTCCGCACCTCAAAGGCACTCCATCATGGCGGCGCTTCACCGAGCTCCTCAACCTCCGCTTCGGCCCTCCGCTTCGTTCCAATCCCATGGGCGAACTGATGGCGTGCAAGAGGACCGGATCGGTGGCGGAGTACCAGGACCGGTTCGAGGCTCGCCTCGCGCGTCGGCCGATGGAAGAGGCGCAGCGCTCAGCGTTCACCGCCGGCCTGCAGCCGCCGCTCAGCCACGATGTGGAGATGCAAAATCCACAAACTCTCATCGTGGCCATGAGCTTGGCGAGGAAGCTGGAGCTCCGCGAGCAAAGTGCGATCGCTGCTCGCTGCTCCAAGCGCCGCAGCGCCGCCTCGCGGGTCGTGGTCGCTTTGGCGGGCCGCCCAACACTGCCCTTCTGCGCCTCCTCCGGCCGTCCGGCCGCGCCACAAGGCGTCTTCGAAGGCCGCCAGTGCGACGGCTTACACCAACAAAGATGGACGACCGCCGCCGCCAAGGACTCGCTTTAATTGTAACGAAATTCTCTCACCGCACAATCGTGGTTCGCTAACGCTTGTTTTTCTTGGATCTCACAGAGGAGGACGATCCTGAGGACAACGTGCCCCTGGTCAACTTGGAGGACCCCACGATCTCACTCCTCGCCATCGCGGGCGTCCGCACCAACGACACGATGCAGCTGAACATCAACCTGGGTGGCGTGTCGCCGGCCCCGCTTGATTCGTGGTCTCACGACAACCGTCGCGGCCGAGGCGGCCGCCCGGACCTCCCTCCATCTCCAGCTCCACGGCGGCATGAAGGTGACCGTCGCCAATGGCGAACGGGTGCCCTGCCCCGGCGTCTACCGCGGGGCGACATTCTCTATCGACGGTGCCTCCTTCTCAGCCGATTTCTTCGCCTGCCACCGGCGGCCACGATGTCGTTTCTCGGCACAAGGGTCGGGTAACGCTGACCCATTCTATGGGATTTCAGCCATACCGTCCATGACGACGCCATGAGAGCGCCCAATGACCCTCCACCGCCCCGCGCGATTTCCACTCGCCTAACATCCGCCGCCGACAAGAGTTCGTCCGCGCTTGAAACTCGCCAGAGATACAAGATCGAGCACTGCATCCAAAGCAGTTCGCTCCTTCCTTCCTCCTCGTGCCGTCCTCCATCTGGACAGACATAGGGATGGACTTCGTTGAAGCACTACCAAAAGTGGGTGGCAAATCGGTGATCCTCACTGTGGTGGATGTGTTCAAGAATATCGCTATTTTATTCCGTTGTCTCACCCATACTCGGCCGGAATCGCGGGCCTGCATTCTTCTCCGAGATTGTGAGACTGCACGGCCTCCCTCACTCCATCGTCTCCGATCGCGACCCCATCTTCACTTCCATTTTCTGGAAAGAGCTCATGCGCCTGTCCGGGATCAAGCTCCAGATGTCAACAGCCTTCCATCCTCAGTCCGATGGTCGACGGAGGTCGCTAACAAAGTAATCATCATGTACTTGCGTTGCATGATGTGTGATCGGCCCGCGCTGGTCGTGCAGTGCTTACCATGGGCGGAGTTTGTGTACAACACCGCCTACCAATCTGCCCTGAAGACAACGCCATTCCAGATCGTGTACGGACGTGAGCCGCCCACCATCCGCTCCTATGAGCCGGGCGAACGCGTCGCTGCTGTGGCCAAGTCCATGGCTGAGCGCACGGAGTCTTTGGAAGACGACGCGCCAGCCGAACAGCCCAGAAGTGTACAAGCGGTTCTACGACAAGCATCACCGCGACGTCCGCTTCGACACGGGCGATTGGGTCTGGCTCCGCCTCCGACACCGCGCCCCCGCCTCCTTGAACACGGTCACCAAGGGCAAGCTGCGGCCACGCTTCTACGGGCCATACCGCGTCGCGGAGGTCATCAACGAGGTTGCCTATCGCCGACCTCCCCCTCGCGCCGCCTCCACAACGCCTTCCACGCCGGCCTCCTCAAGAAGTTCGTGGCACCCTCCAAAGATCCCTCCACCGCCTCCGCCCCACAATGGCGCCACCCAGCCGGTTCCCGAACGCGCCTCGCGCACCCGGCTGGCCCGTGGCGTGCGCCAAGTCCTTGTTCACTGGCAGGGTGAGCCGGCGGCCTCGGCGACATGGGAAGACATCGACTCCTTCCAAGACCGCTACCCCAACTTTCAGCTCGAGGACGAGCTGCTCGTCGAGGGGGGGAGAGATGTCATGTGGGGGAAACACTACAGCCGCCGACCTCGAGCACGAGGCACAGTATGCTGCATGCGTGGCCAGCAAGCTCTTGAAGAGGCCAGGACGGCTGGAGTTTAAATCCTGTGCGGGGCTCAAGAAGATGAGGGAAGGAAAAAGTGATTATCTCTAACCTCTCATCTCCTGCTATCTCTAATCTCATCCCCCCTGCTGCCAGGCGTCAGGCACACTCTGGCGCCATCATCTCCTACCTCCAGCTATAACCTGCGAAGCCAAGGGCCCCCTGAGCTAGGTGTGCAGGCTCTTGACAAGATAGCAGTAGTTTTCGGTGGTGATGGAATGAGCGAAGAAACGAAGCTTCCAGATGGTTGAAGTAAACGGCGATCCAACAAGCAAGGTTGTCAAATACGAACAGTAGGATCGGTGATAGCAGTAGTTTTTGGTGGTGATGGAACGAGCGAATAAACAAGCTTCCAGATGGTTCAAGTAAACGACAACCCGAGACTGAACAAGTGCATCTTGGGATCAAGGGCGACCCAGGTTGGGAGACTGAATAAGTACGTCCTGGGACTTTGAGGTCGATTGGAAAACAGTTTCTTCGTTACATCCAGAGTATGATGTGTTTGTTGTACATGGACCACCGATGGACATACTCTCCTCTGAAAGACTGAAACATCTAAAAACAGGGATACATACAGTACAGATGAACAAGGCTCAGAGTGCAGGCAAGGCGATCAGATGTTGCAAATAACATCATTCCGTTTGACTATTGTTACAATGGTAACGTCCTGACCATTTTGGGGCATTGTAGAAAATTGCGGCTCTTAGCCAGCAGAAACTGCTGAGAACAATCCATCTGGCCTGGAGTCGAGTGGAACTCATCCCTGCCTGACCTTCCTCTTGTAGAAGAAGCGAGTGCGAGCCCGCCAGCACTAGAATCTGGGATACCAGAACATGCCCTTGATGCCCTGAGGGTCAGCTTCAAATCCCAAGTTCTTGTAGAAATCTACAACTGCAGTTAATTAAATTGAAGGAGCAAAAAGTAGAACAACTCGTTAGTCTATTGAAAAGCTATTAATGTGGTGCACTCTCTGGTCTTTGATGATCTTTTTTTCCTGTTTTCCCATATTTCTAGCATTATTTAAAGTATGAAAATACACGCCTGTTTTGCAATGCCTATAGAGAGAAGACTCTTCTTGAGAACAAGCCTAAGGTATATGCGATCAATACAATTCTAGCTAGCTATTCTACTAGGATATTGCCTGTAAATTTGCTTTGCTTTCAGTACCAAAAATATGCTGTAAATGTGCTCCAAATTTTCACCTTTGTTATCTGCAAACAGTGTTATATTGCTGATGTCTCTCTGAAGTAAAGTACGGATTACTTTCTCCATGAGTGCTTTACCAAGACCTTGACCCTGAAATAGTACCAGGTTTAAGCCATTGTAAATAATACTTAATATAGCAAACAGAAAATGTGGACTCAAATTGTCATAATACAAAACAGAAAAGTTCATCGATTCACCTGATAGGAAGGATCAACAAGAACATCCCAAATTGTAGCATTGAAGGCATGGTCTGAAGTTGCCCGCCCATACCAATTAGTTGCTTCCTCTCTTCTCCCTCTGTCAAATAACTTCTACAAGTACACTAAGATGTTCATCATCTAGAAAATGAATTTCTGCAAATAATCTTCAGATTAGAGATGCGGTTAACTTATGCGTAGGATCACGGAAGAGCCGGTAACGATGAAACAATGAGGCAAGCACCTGTTTCTGAAGACCTAATTATTGAATGTAGTGTAGCGACCAAGTAGCTGTTTCTTAAGGATGCTGCTATTTTCGTTAGAGGTCTTCGTGGCCATCCTACCTATGAGATCAACGTTACAAACATAAACATTTGTTAAGGAAGAAACTACTAAGGGAACAGTAGGGACTTGGGGGAACTGAAGTCTTGAAATGCTCCCCTCGGAAAACAAGACACATTAATACAAAGTGGCCTAAATATTTTTAAACAATCTTTGCTTTAACACCCTTCTCTTTTCGCAATTTCTCATATGATTCCCTTGGGAAAAGAAGGGGCAATTGAGGTGCAAATTTCTAAAATACTGGTGTTTCTCACCTATTAAAGCTCAATAAATATATACTATTAAGTTTATAGTCACAGTGTGCTAGCAGGTATGCCTACTGATAGTAGCCTTATAGCCAAAAGGAAATATAAGGCAAATCATACTATGTTGATGAAATAAACACAACCCATAAGGAGAAAGGGGTGACAGGGTAAAGTTGCTCTGTTTCTTCTTCAATCAAAATATAGAGGCCCTTTACAAAACATTCTTCCAAATAATTAGTTAATAACTTTTATATACCGTGACATCAACTAGATCCAACAGTACCATGATAATTGAGCAACCTTTAGGGGTACACTAACCTAACACTGCAAGAAATATCAAGTTATTTTGGAGAAAGATCACCTTATCACATAAGGCTTGGAGATCATATACATCAATATCTCCAGCTGAAGAAAATATGATCTGTTCTGTACTACCATCAGGTAGTGTCCTTTCTAGGAGTACTAGTTCCTCGGACAAAGGTTCTTCCTCTTCAAGTGGTGTTGATGGTGGCTCTACTGTCTCGGTACTGTTATTACTTTTCAAAAAGCTGCAAAACAAATGCGTTGAGTTCTTTTTCCACAATATACAAATTTAAGGAACATGATGCAAGACTAATATACAAATTTAACCGCTTTCTCTACAAGACCCAGATTGTAGCAGCAAAAAAATCATTCTTCCAAGATGATTGGGTCCCACTAGATCTTTATATTGTCTCATGATTAATATGTGAACTTCTAGCTGCTTGCATTTTCTCCCCCTCCTTTTGTCACAGGTAATGTGGGAAAAATTTACTTGCTTTTCCTTTTTCATTAAGGTGAGAGTTTCCAGAGATATCCTTTTTTTACATCAATAGATACATGTTATAGTATTTAGATATATTTGAAAATGTAAACGTAGTGGAGTCAAATAAATGAATTGTTAGCAAGGGTACACAATGCACTTCACCCGGATCTGAGAGAGTCCCATAGACCAGCCTTCAAGGACCAAGCTAATGCAGCCCATCTTTTTGCTGCAATTAATACATGATTAGCGTTTTAACTATCAGTTCAGCAAATAAACAGCTAGGCTTCATGACATGAACAGGTGCAGCAGAAGTCACAGAACACACAGCGAACAATAAATCAGCCTAACAGCAACTAGCAGATGGCGAAACAACAAATGGCCATGTCGATTTGAAGTGCGATATGGTTCTAAAAATTTGTAAGTGCAAATCTAGGGATGAATTTGTTATGAAACGATTGTGTGTATTGAAGAGAGGCCCAAAGGGCGATATATATAGAGTTCAAGAGGTATAGATAGTATATGTTAGAGATAGATTCTATCTCTAACATATCTCTATTAGCTTATCTCTAATATATCTCTAACCTTATCTCTAATATATCTCTAACACAACCCTCAAATGCAAGGCGTATGCAATAGCATTGCATTTGGAAAGGGTTGATACTAAAATATGGAGAATCCAAAGTCCGAGTCTTGATAATGTCGTCGTAGCATGCTGCTCTTGGAAAATATGTCGACAAAAGGTCTTCTCCCAACCGGTGTCGCGCGACAGCCCATAAAGCACAAGGTGCTGGAGCAAAGTTGATTGCAGCAACACGATGAAGAAGATGATGAAACCGACAAATATAGAGAAAGCTGTCAAATCAAGTCGAATAGGAATTGGTGGAAGCATGGTGGCGCAAATCGTAGCCCAAGACGGCGGCGACGCAGTGCACAAGAAGTGCAATGAATGCACAGTGCACTAGAAGTGCAATGAATGCACAGTGCAAAAGAAGCGCAACGCAATGCACAAGAAGCGCAACAGAGGCGCAGTGCAGAAGAAGAGCGGCGCAATGCACAAGAAGCGCAACAGAGGCGCAGTGTGGAAGAAGCGCGCGCCTTGAACGCTTGGAGCGCGGATCTGCAATAGCTCAAGAAATAGCGGCGAGCGCGCATTCGCGCCATGCATAAGGCAATTCCTATGCTTCTATGATCGACAAGAATTTGTGGACTCGCATGGCTAAGACGAACTCAAAATTGAATGCTACGGACTTGGATGGACGCAATGATGAAACGATACAAAGCAAGAAAACCTAAGAATAACTAGTCGCAATGAATAGCAACAGAAAAGCTAATGACAATGAGCCATCCCGACATAGTCACAAATGATCCGAAGTCGATAGCATCCCAATCCGCATCATCAACTTCAACCATCTCCTCTTCTCACGATCGAGCCATTCCAATCGCCATCCTGTGTGCAAGTATGACATACACATTGCAGATCGTGGAGTACATGCACAAGCATATATAGGAGCAGTTGTCCTACCAAAGTTGTCCGACAGACATAAGCCATAGCAGAACGCCATAAGCACCAAATTTCCACAAATAGCATGTTTCCACCGACAGAGTAGTATTCTATCTCCATACTTCCCCAACTCCTCTCGCTTTTTATTAGTCATAGGCTCATAGCCCATTAAGACATCGGCGATGGCGCCACGCCGACGAGTCTTGGCGCGGCCACGTATTGTTACAATGGTAACGTCCTGACCATTTTGGCGCATTGTAGAAAATTGCGGCTCTTAGCCAGCAGAAACTGCTGAGAAAAATCCATCTGGCCTGGAGTCGAGTGGAACTCATCCCTGCCTGACCTTCCTCTTGTAGAAGAAGCGAGTGCGAGCCCGCCAGCACTAGAATCTGGGATACCAGAACATGCCCTTGATGCCCTGAGGGTCAGCTTCAAATCCCAAGTTCTTGTAGAAATCTACAACTGCAGTTAATTAAATTGAAGGAGCAAAAAGTAGAACAACTCGTTAGTCTATTGAAAAGCTATTAATGTGGTGCACTCTCTGGTCTTTGATGATCTTTTTTTCCTGTTTTCCCATATTTCTAGCATTATTTAAAGTATGAAAATACACGCCTGTTTTGCAATGCCTATAGAGAGAAGACTCTTCTTGAGAACAAGCCTAAGGTATATGCGATCAATACAATTCTAGCTAGCTATTCTACTAGGATATTGCCTGTAAATTTGCTTTGCTTTCAGTACCAAAAATATGCTGTAAATGTGCTCCAAATTTTCACCTTTGTTATCTGCAAACAGTGTTATATTGCTGATGTCTCTCTGAAGTAAAGTACGGATTACTTTCTCCATGAGTGCTTTACCAAGACCTTGACCCTGAAATAGTACCAGGTTTAAGCCATTGTAAATAATACTTAATATAGCAAACAGAAAATGTGGACTCAAATTGTCATAATACAAAACAGAAAAGTTCATCGATTCACCTGATAGGAAGGATCAACAAGAACATCCCAAATTGTAGCATTGAAGGCATGGTCTGAAGTTGCCCGCGCCATACCAATTAGTTGCTTCCTCTCTTCTCCCTCTGTCAAATAACTTCTACAAGTACACTAAGATGTTCATCATCTAGAAAAATGCATTTCTGCAAATAATCTTCAGATTAGGAGATGCGGTTAACTTATGCGTAGGATCACGGAAGAGCCGGTAACGATGAAACAATGAGGCGAGCACCTGTTTCTGAAGACCTAATTATTGAATGTAGTGTAGCGACCAAGTAGCTGTTTCTTAAGGATGCTGCTATTTTCGTTAGAGGTCTTCGTGGCCATCCTACCTATGAGATCAACGTTACAAACATAAACATTTGTTAAGGAAGAAACTACTAAGGGAACAGTAGGGACTTGGGGGAACTGAAGTCTTGAAATGCTCCCCTCGGAAAACAAGACACATTAATACAAAGTGGCCTAAATATTTTTAAACAATCTTTGCTTTAACACCCTTCTCTTTTCGCAATTTCTCATATGATTCCCTTGGGAAAAGAAGGGGCAATTGAGGTGCAAATTTCTAAAATACTGGTGTTTCTCACCTATTAAAGCTCAATAAATATATACTATTAAGTTTATAGTCACAGTGTGCTAGCAGGTATGCCTACTGATAGTAGCCTTATAGCCAAAAGGAAATATAAGGCAAATCATACTATGTTGATGAAATAAACACAACCCATAAGGAGAAAGGGGTGACAGGGTAAAGTTGCTCTGTTTCTTCTTCAATCAAAATATAGAGGCCCTTTACAAAAACATTCTTCCAAATAATTAGTTAATAACTTTTATATACCGTGACATCAACTAGATCCAACAGTACCATGATAATTGAGCAACCTTTAGGGGTACACTAACCTAACACTGCAAGAAATATCAAGTTATTTTGGAGAAAGATCACCTTATCACATAAGGCTTGGAGATCATATACATCAATATCTCCAGCTGAAGAAAATATGATCTGTTCTGTACTACCATCAGGTAGTGTCCTTTCTAGGAGTACTAGTTCCTCGGACAAAGGTTCTTCCTCTTCAAGTGGTGTTGATGGTGGCTCTACTGTCTCGGTACTGTTATTACTTTTCAAAAAGCTGCAAAACAAATGCGTTGAGTTCTTTTTCCACAATATACAAATTTAAGGAACATGATGCAAGACTAATATACAAATTTAACCGCTTTCTCTACAAGACCCAGATTGTAGCAGCAAAAAAATCATTCTTCCAAGATGATTGGGTCCCACTAGATCTTTATATTGTCTCATGATTAATATGTGAACTTCTAGCTGCTTGCATTTTCTCCCCCTCCTTTTGTCACAGGTAATGTGGGAAAAATTTACTTGCTTTTCCTTTTTCATTAAGGTGAGAGTTTCCAGAGATATCCTTTTTTTACATCAATAGATACATGTTATAGTATTTAGATATATTTGAAAATGTAAACGTAGTGGAGTCAAATAAATGAATTGTTAGCAAGGGTACACAATGCACTTCACCCGGATCTGAGAGAGTCCCATAGACCAGCCTTCAAGGACCAAGCTAATGCAGCCCATCTTTTTGCTGCAATTAATACATGATTAGCGTTTTAACTATCAGTTCAGCAAATAAACAGCTAGGCTTCATGACATGAACAGGTGCAGCAGAAGTCACAGAACACACAGCGAACAATAAATCAGCCCAACAGCAACTAGCAGATGGCGAAACAACAAATGGCCATGTCGATTTGAAGTGCGATATGGTTCTAAAAATTTGTAAGTGCAAATCTAGGGATGAATTCACAGCATTATTTTCCCCAAGAGCTATATGAATAATGCAGCTGGAATATAGGGAGGTACAGCAGCAGGAGCAACAGAACAATGCCGTCTTCCAAATATTGACAGGAAAGATGGAAGAAGGGGATCAGCTTTGCCAAAAATCATGCCTAGTGCAGCTTCTGAATGAGCCACCACATCAGTGCGAATGTTTGATGCTGGTTCTTGACAGACTTCGAAGCAACCATTCCTAATCTCACTCGATGTACACCATTCCTAATCTCATTCGACATGCCGCTAGTTTGACATCCACCCACTTGGGTCATTGCTAGCCTAGCATTTGGACGCCCGCACTGCAGTGCAGCCAACAAATGCACTAGAAATGTTCGCATTTGCTTCACCGGGTCGAGTGTCACTTGTGGGAATCCACTGCAATGAGGAATGGAACACATCGTACCTTGCGTCCGATTGTGGAGCAACTTGGGTGTGAGAACCTCACTCCGCGCTCCCAGACGGCACTCCGTGGGGATGCAAACAGCGCGTCTGCAAAAGAATCAGTACGAACAAATTGACACACGTTTACAGACGGTGAGAAAGCAGTGCCGCCCACTCAAGCGTAGGAAATCCACCACAGGATTACAGAGAAACGCCGTTGTAGAACCGAACACGAACAGCAGCGCAAAAATCAAGAAACGGGGCCGCCAAAAAAGAAGAAGGGATCCCAAAGGGGAGAGAGAACCTTGGGGCTGCGTACAAATCCTTACATGGAGATGGAGATGGAGATGGAGGAGGAGGAGGAGGGGGTAACGGCGGAGGCGGGCATCATCTCTCTTGTTGGACCGGGAGGGCGGAGGAGGGGGAGGGGAAGCTCACGGACGTCGCCCAGTCAGTCGGGGGTGGTAGATAAGGTCGGGTTCTACTGAAAGAGCAGCAGCAGCAGCAGCAGATCGAGGCGCCTCATTCCGAGTTGCTCGTTAACGAGTTTTTGGCACGGTCGACGGCGCTAACAGTAATTTGGTCCCACCGTCGATATCAATATAAAAAATGACACCGTGAAACTAAATGTAGCCAAGTTTGGTTTTCAGATGCCGAACTCAATCTTTATCGTGCCCCCGGGTCGGACTCCTTCACGCGTTACGTGTGAAATTCAGACCACTGGATCATAGAACATACTAGTTCAAGTATGACAAAGAGTAGTGTCATGCCCCAAGGCCACGGACGAGGGGAATGCCGTGGGCACAACAGAGGAGTTGGTGCAGGCGGAGCAAAAAGAGAGATTAAAAAAATGATTTATTGATACTATTTAAAGCATTAAAAAAAATCTTTTGATTTTTTTCCTTCTTGTTTTTTTACGTTGCACCCGAGCTTCAAATGTATTATCACATATATCAGAAAAAAATCATAATATTTTTTACATAAAATCACAGCGTAACACAGCACACACAGCTTTAAACATAGGTGTCAACCATCGCCATCGCCACCATTCGCTGCCATCGGTGGCTTAGTGAGTCGATGGACGATGGTGGTCTAGTGCCCTTGCTGCTAGGATTAGATTGTTGCCTACTTGCTCGCGTCGCCATCGCAGTCTCGCTCTTGAACATTCACACACAAGTCGAAAAGTATGGTTACGATATTATATGATATGCATGTCAAACATTTTCCTCGGTTGGTTCATAGATATGCTTATATAGCATATGGTACAGTACAACATTTAAAAATATCATCCACATTAAATTGATAAATTAATAAAGAATGTATCAAATCCAACACCAAGCATGTTTGATTTTCTATACCTTAAGTATGATTTTCAAATTAACAAAGAATGTACCAAATCCAACACGCGCTTTCCTTTTATGCCTGATTTTCTATGTATTATCACATTTACCAAATCCAACACCAAACATGGGAAGGGGTGCCCGCGCAGTCGCACCAAGTATGAGTGCACATGCACCCCCCGCTACGATTGGTGACGGTGTACTACTGGCCACCATCGTCACCGTCTTGTCAAATAGTATTTCACATGTATCGTCCATCGACTCACTAAGTCACCAAGGGCAGCAAAGGGTGACGATGGCGACGGTTGACAACCATGTTTGAACTGTGTTGCATCACGATTTCATGTGAAAAAATTACAACAAAATTTCTGGTACATGTGATAATACATTTGAAGCTACGAGTGGAAGGTAAAAAAACAAGAAGAAAAATATTCAAAGGGAAAATTATTTTTAAAGTTTAAATAGTATGGCGACGGAGGAGTTCGCCCTCTAGGGCATGGTGGAGGTCGAGTCCGCCCCCCTAGGGACCAGACTTGGCTACGTGTCATCGAGCGCCGCCGAGTCCGTGGTGTCATTGCCGGAGAAGACCAAAATTGCTATTAGCATCGTCAACAAGGCAATACGAGGCAAAACTCCTTGTTGATTCCGGCGCGGTGGAGGCCGAGTCCGCCCCTAGGGAGCCAACGACGGTCATACCGTTGGCAACTCCGTGAATTGAGGAGTCGGCTCACCGGCCGGACACGGAGGCGCGCGGCTCGGGGAAAAGAGAGACCCGAGGCGCAGGGCCGAAAGGCAGAGGACGCCGGACGGAAATGAGGACGCAGCTCGCCGCCCTCGTGAACTCCACCTTCCGCCGCAGCAGCTCTGCAATCATGAACATGAAGCATGGCTCGCGGCGAACATGTCTCGCTTGACGGCGCGAACGAGCCGTCGAGAGCCACCGCAGGAGAAGGCGTCCGGAGGCGCCAGAGACGACCATGTCGCTTGCGCCGTTTAGGCGAACGGAGTCACAGCACCACGAGGTATGTAAGCCCCATCCTCGAGGTCCACGAGCATCATCATCCTCGTGGCCTACACCAAGTCCACCGGCGACCTCGTCTTTGGCCGAGACGCCCGAGCGCCGAAGGATCAGCTCATCATGAACCAAAGGCCTCGTCGAAGGGTTCGACATCTTTCCCACGCCGACCGCGCCGATGGTCGCTGCATGATCGATCGCAGGATGGGCGGTACGGCTACCCCATCGAGATCCAAGCCTGTTCTTCATGGCACCGCGAGGCGGAAGCCCGACGCGAAGGAAGATCCCGAGTCCATCCGGACTCGGCGGGAGCGAAGATCCGACGAAGACGAGGCGCTGCACGCCGCCAAGTCGGACGGCAGGAAGAGCCTGCTCAAGCGGAGGTCAAGGCGGTTGGGCCCAGAGATCGAGGCCCCGCCTTAATCTCGCGGAGGGGGAGGCGCCGCGTAGCGAGTCGCCGGGTGATGAGATCAACACCAGGCGGAGACGACAGGCAGAGGCGGCCTGGAGAGCACAAGCGGCGACCGTGACGAGAGGCCGCCCCCGGGAGTGGAGATCGCTCCTCCCGGGGCAGCAGGGCAGCGAAAACGATGAAGGCTAGGTTTAGAACCTTAGCTCTGATACCATGTTATGAAATGATTGTGTGTATTGAAGAGAGGCCCAAAGGGTATATATAGAGTTCAAGAGGTATAGATAGTATATGTTAGAGATAGATTCTATCTCTAACATATCTCTATTACCTTATCTCTAATATATCTCTAACCTTATCTCTAATATATCTCTAACAGAATTCACAGCATTATTTTCCCCAAGAGCTATATGAATAATGCAGCTGGAATATAGGGAGGTACAGCAGCAGGAGCAACAGAACAATGCCGTCTTCCAAATATTGACAGGAAAGATGGAAGAAGGGGATCAGCTTTGCCAAAAATCATGCCTAGTGCAGCTTCTGAATGAGCCACCACATCAGTGCGAATGTTTGATGCTGGTTCTTGACAGACTTCGAAGCAACCATTCCTAATCTCACTCGATGTACACCATTCCTAATCTCATTCGACATGCCGCTAGTTTGACATCCACCCACTTGGGTCATTGCTAGCCTAGCATTTGGACGCCCGCACTGCAGTGCAGCCAACAAATGCACTAGAAATGTTCGCATTTGCTTCACCGGGTCGAGTGTCACTTGTGGGAATCCACTGCAATGAGGAATGGAACACATCGTACCTTGCGTCCGATTGTGGAGCAACTTGGGTGTGAGAACCTCACTCCGCGCTCCCAGACGGCACTCCGTGGGGATGCAAACAGCGCGTCTGCAAAAGAATCAGTACGAACAAATTGACACACGTTTACAGACGGTGAGAAAGCAGTGCCGCCCACTCAAGCGTAGGAAATCCACCACAGGATTACAGAGAAACGCCGTTGTAGAACCGAACACGAACAGCAGCGCAAAAATCAAGAAACGGGGCCGCCAAAAAAGAAGGGATCCCAACGGGGAGAGAGAACCTTGGGGCTGCGTACAAATCCTTACATGGAGATGGAGATGGAGATGGAGGAGGAGGGGGTAACGGCGGAGGCGGGCATCATCTCTCTTGTTGGACCGGGAGGGCGGAGGAGGGGGAGGGGAAGCTCACGGACGTCGCCCAGTCAGTCGGGGGTGGTAGATAAGGTCGGGTTCTACTGAAAGAGCAGCAGCAGCAGCAGCAGCAGCAGATCGAGGCGCCTCATTCCGAGTTGCTCGTTAACGAGTTTTTGGCACGGTCGACGGCGCTAACAGTAATTTGGTCCCACCGTCGATATCAATATAAAAAATGACACCGTGAAACTAAATGTAGCCAAGTTTGGTTTTTAGATGCCGAACTCAATCTTTATCGTGCCCCCGGGTCGGACTCCTTCATGTGTTACGTGTGAAATTCAGACTACTGGATCATAGAACAGACTAGTTCAAGTATGACAAAGGGCAGTGTCATGCCCCCAGGCCACGGACGAGGGGAATGCCATGGGCACAACAGAGGAGTTGGTGCAGGCGGAGCAAAAAGAGAGATAAAAAAAAATGATTTATTGATACTATTTAAAGCATTTAAAAAAATCTTTTGATTTTTTTCCTTCTTGTTTTTTTTACCTTGCACCTGAGCTTCAAATGTATTATCACATATATCAGAACAAAATCATAATATTTTTTACATAAAATCACAGCGCAACACAGCACACACAGCTTTAAACATAGGTGTCAACCATCGCCATCGCCACCATTCGCTGCCATCGGTGGCTTAGTGAGTCGATGGACGATGGTGGTCTAGAGTCCTTGCTGCTAGGATTAGATTGTTGCCTACTTGCTCGCGTCGCCATCGCAGTCTCGCTCTTGAACATTCACACACAAGTCGAAGAGTATGGTTACGATATTATATGATATGCATGTCAAACATTTTCCTCGGTTGGTTCATAGATATGCTTATATAGCATATGGTACAGTACAACATTTAAAAATATCATCCACATTAAATTGATAAATTAATAAAGAATGTACCAAATCCAACACCAAGCATGTTTGATTTTCTATACCTTAAGTATGATTTTCAAATTAACAAAGAATGTACCAAATCCAACACCAAACATGGGAAGGGGTGCCCGCGCAGTCGCACCAAGTATGAGTGCACATGCACCCCCCGCTACGGTTGGTGACGGTGTACTACTGGCCACCATCGTCACCGTCTCGTCAAATAGTATTTCACATGTATCGTCCATCGACTCACTGAGTCACCAAGGGCAGCAAAGGGTGACAATGGCGACGGTTGACAACCATGTTTGAACTGTGTTGCATCGTGATTTCATGTGAAAAAATTACAAAAAAAAATTTCTGGTACATGTGATAATACATTTGAAGCTACGAGTGGAAGGTAAAAAAAACAAGAAGAAAAATATTCAAAGGGAAAATTATTTTTTAAAGTTTAAATAGTGTTTCAAATAATATTTTAAATACTATCAACAAATCGTTTTGTAATCTTTTTTTCTCTGCCCGCGCCAACTCCCTAGGCATTGCCTTCTGCGGTACCCCTAGGATGAACTAGCCTGGTATGTGCCCCAGGGGTCCGGATTTCACATATGGCGCACGGGAGGAGTTCGGCCCTCTAGGGCATGGTGGAGGTCGAGTCCGCCCCCCTAGGGACCATACTTGGCTACGTGTCATCGTGTCGGCTGCCAACAGCTCAGTGGTGCCATTTTTGACATTGGGGCCGGGAGATGACCAAAATTGCTATTAGCGTCGTCAACAGTGCAATACGAGGCAAAAACTCCTTGTTGAATTCCGGCACGGTGGAGGCCGAGTCCGGCCCCTAGGGAGCCAACTTGGCTACGTGTCGGCTGTTGGCAACTCCGTGATACTGTTTTTGGCATTGAGACCGGGAGGAGGCCAAAATTGCTATTAGCGTTGTCAATAGTGCAATACGAGGCAAAAACTCCTCGTTGAATTCTGCTTGCTATTAATCCCGAGTGTGGTAGAGGGGGTGGGGGTGTTGAGCAGCTCAGCTCCCTCGGGTCGGCGTTGGAAGGTCAGCCCAGAAACAAAGAGACATGTAGCGTTGTGGGTTGCACATTGCGCGCAGACACAGCCTGCTATACTAGAGAGGCCGCGTGGTAGGTAGGCCTGGTAATGGGTCATACTGGCTAGGGCTTAAAGGGTTGGGCTCTTTGATGGGCTATAATCAGGGCGCTATGAAATGGGCCATCGTTCAAAATGGGTAGGGTCGGGTTGGGTTTGCTTAGAATGGGATGGGTTAGGATCATATTCGAGTCAGCGAGATGGGTTGAAAAAGGTTTCAACCCACAGGATGGCCTTGGAAAACGTGAGGACTGCAATCTCCGACTGCACTGTCGGTCCATACTCGACAAGGTGGTAATGTAGCAAAGCATCAATGCTCTTGTAAAAAAAGCAAAAGCCAAAGCAGACGTTGCCGAGCAGCATCCTAAGGCGAGGAGAGGAGATTAGAAGGCACCGACGATGACATCACTGGCGGTGAAGGCAAATCAAGCAACGACGGTGCTAAATTAGGGTTGGCCTGGACTCGATGAGGACAGGGGAAGGAGAAGAGGGCAAATAGGAGAGAGGGGGACACACCGCTACGGGGCATGATCGCCGGTGAGGGAGGCGGCGGAGGTCCCTCCATGGATGATGGATCCTCTACCGCGTCGGCAAGAAGTTACACGTACGACACCATCATCTCTCAAAAATATCGAAATGTTCCATACGCCGCTTGCGCTAGGATGGGTTCTAGCTGTGAGAGGCTAGCATGGCCTAGAGGGCCTAGTCCTTCAACTAAAATGGCCTCAACCCAAAGTTCTGAAAGGGGTCGTATGCAATTGCGGGCCTTCCCCCTTCTAGGCTAAGGGTGGAGCGGGTTTTAGATGTAGTTTGTGGGATGGGATGGGTCGGGCTAGGCTGGGCTGGGATCAGGTCATCTTCATCGTCTTCGATCACGAGCTGGGCTGTTCACCCGGTTGTCGACAATAGCATTAACTAGCAAACATATCAGAGTTGTTTCAATTACTATGATGAGGAGACAAACTCGTACGAGTACGTTGTATTTGGTTGCCGGTTGAATCCAACGCAGATCCTCTTCAGTAAGTCATAAAAGAAGGCACTACAATCATTCACCGCTCTTATTGTCGTATCCGATTCTACAAGTGGTATCAGAGCGGGTTGCTATGGCGTTAGAGAGGTATGTAAATCGTCCTCCCATGCTAGATGGTTCTGATTTTGCTTTCTAGAAGTGTTGTATGCAAGCTTATATTGAGGCTCAAGGTAATGATGTTTGGAATAAGGTTACTAGACCATACGAGGTTTCAGTTACAGATACTAATATAAATAAAATAGATGTTGATTTAAATGCTCAAGCTCGTAACTTACTATTTCAAGGGATTTCTCGTAAAGAATTTGATCATGTAGCTCATATTAATTCTTTCTATTTAATATGGAAAACTCTTTGCGATTATCATGAAGGAATAACTAAAATTAAGAAAGTGCATAAAAATCTTTATAAAAAGAATTTTTTGATTTTGCTATGAAGCCTGGTGAAGCTATTGATGATCTTTTTCCTCGGTTTGAATTTTTTTTTAGTAATTTGTGCGGTGTCAATGTTATTCCTATTGACGAAGATAATGCAACTAAAATTTTGAGATCTTTAGGTTCTGGGTGATTGATGGTTGTCACAACTATCAATCAAACTGTCGATCTAGATACTTTAACTATAGGTGATCTTTTCTCTTGATTGAAAACATATGAGATGGATACTTTGCCATCTAAGATTGATAAATCTTCATTTTTAGCACTTGTGACTAACCCCGTGCAGGCTACTTCGTTGAGTTCTTTTACTGTGTCTGCTTTGTCTTCTTTTTTGAGAAACAGTTCGAACAGCTCCCTGAAGTGGATTTGGTGTTGATCTCCTCACGAGCATACAAGACACTCAATAATATATGGATGAAGAAACGAGGTGGAATATCAAGTTCGATCAAGTGCTATGAGTGTGGCGAGTCAGGTCGCATTAAGATGGTGATACGGGGTGGCCCAATCTTCTCGAGTAGAACTGTGGATAAATAGCGCTTGATGACGAATAGCGCTCAGCTGTACACCACACGTCAGTGCACGGACTTGCAGCTCTATGGATATTCACCAACACGCACCTGGTTGATCGCCGCTAGACCACGGGCGGAGATCGCCAAGCCCTTAATTCCTAGCGGAAAAGCAAACTTGACCTTAAAAAGCAGAACAAACAATTGATCGCCTAATTCTCTCTCAGAAGTCCTTGCATGAACTCTGTTATGAAAGAACAAGCAATAACTTGTGTTCTATTCTTATGCATAAACATGGTCTGCTTTACCATAGGGGTCTACCCCTCAATATATAGTCTCGGCCTAAGACTATTCAGCACTAAATTTTCCATATGCTACTATTCAAGCGCGCGCACACTGTCCATGGACCGGTTACTGTTCACAGGTACTGTAGCATGACACTATTCATCGGTCGATTGCTGTTCATGCCGTGGACTTGCGCTTCCTTGGATGACAGCTGCATATCCTTGATCTCCGTCCATCGCTAACTCTTCAAACCCGAGCACAAGCAAAACATTATTTTTAGGTAGTATAAAATTCTCATTAAAATCAATAACATATTCATTAAGGAGCAAGTTCACCTGAGATTGTAGTTTCTTGGCACGCGCTCTTGTTATTGGTCCTGTCGATAACTCGAGGCGTATATCATGAGCATTAGGTGGAGGAGAAGAAGGTGTTGTAGGGATGCCCTCATCATCCTCCCCCTCTTAAAATGTGTCGTCCTCGACGCTAGATCATCAGCACCGAAGAACGGCGATAAATCAACAACGTTGAATGTTGAGCTCACGCCATAGTCATCTCCCGGAAGCTCGATTTTGTACGCATTATCGTTAATCAGCTCAAGCACTTTGAAAGGTCCATCTCATCGTGGCAGCAACTTCGATTTGCGTCTATCTGGAAAGCGATCCTTGCGGTAGTGTAACCAAACTAAATTACCTGGCTGAAAAATCATCTTCTTTCTTTTCTTGTTCGCCTTGTCAGCATAGTACTCCGCCTTACGCTCAATTTCTTCTTTCACCTTGATTTCGTAATTTCTTCGCATATTCAGCCATCTTTGACGCCTCCATATGTGTTCGTGATTGATTTGGAAGCGGTAGCAAATCAAGTGGCGTAGTAGGCTTGAAACCATACACCACCTCAAATGGGCACATTTGTGTAGTAGAGTGGACGGCTCTGTTGTAGGCGAACTCCACATGTGGCAAACAGTCCTCTCGCTCCTTGATTTTTTTCTTGATCATGGTCCTTAGCAGCATCGAAAGTGTGCGGTTCACTACCTCTGTTTGATCATCAGTTTAGGAATAACAAGTTGTGCTGAATAACAACCTTGTCCCTAGCTTCCCCCAAAGTGTCTTCCAGAAATAACTCATGAATTTGACATCGCGATTCGAGACAATGGTCCTGGGTACGCCATGCAATCGCACTATCTCCCTGAAAAATAAATCAGCAATGTGCGACGCATCGTCGCTCTTGTGGCACAGAATAAAGTGTGCCATCTTCGAAAATAGATCCACAACGACAAAAACAGAATCTCTCCCCCTCTTAGTCGTAGGCAGTCCTAAAACAAAATTCATACTAATATATTCCCATGGTGCATTAGGAACTGGAAGAGGAGTATACAAACCATGTGGATGCAACTTCGATTTCGCCTTGTAACAAGTTATGCACCGTTGTACATACCTGTCCACATCACGCCTCATCTTAGGCCAATAAAAGTGATCGCTCAGCATAGACAGCGTCTTTTCACGTCCAAAATGTCCCATCAATTCACCGGCATGACATTCCTGCAATAATAACAAACGCGCAGACGATTCTGAAACACATAGTTTGTTAGCACGAAATAAAAATCCATCATGAATGTGAAATTTATCCCAGCCTTTCCCATCTTTGCAAAGCGTATAAGGTGAAGAGAAATCATGGTCATTAGCATATAAATCACACAAACTCTCTAAACCAGGAACTTGCACGTCTAAGCGATTTAAAAGCACACTTTTCCTAGAAAGAGCATCAGCAACCATGTTTTCCTTTCCCTTCTTATATTTCACAATGTAAGGAAACGACTCGATAAATTCTACCCACTTAGCATCATCACCTGAGGGAAGAACAAAGACCTCTTGTTGATGATATCTACTTGCGCTCAAGGCCTCCTCGCTTGAGGAGTACTCAAAAGACACCGTCTAGCGACTTAGAGCAAACCCCTCTAGGAAGGGAATTCCAGGTTATAACCGCCTCCGTCTACAAATGAGCCCTACGATGGGATGGTCAAACTCGCAGGAAAAGCGTGTTCGATCCCATCCTCTGTGGGGCTAACCGGAGAGACGGTATCACCAGGTACTGATGAAGCTCCGGAATGATGGCTTCCAAGACTTGCCGTGCCAGGTCGGATTGCCTTAGCTGGACTTGAACATTTGGAGGGGGAGGCCTCACCATTTTCTAGATATGCCTCGAGTAGTCCTAATTGTGGTCGAATTGACCCTTCCCTTTGAGGAAGTTGATTCCTCATTTGGACGTAATGTTGTGGGGGATAAGGATCCCTCCTCAACTCCCTCAGTGGTATGGTCTCCTGGAGAATGATCTCTGGAGGCCACATCACCATTGGGTGATACAATACTTGGCTTGTAGTCGAAGCCGGCATCTATGTCGATATCTACGTAATCAGCCAAGTCGAACCAGTCCTCCTCATTCTACTATCCTGCAATGGAAGCCTTAGAGTTGGGAGAAAATGAAGAAAACCTGATGACCAGAAGATCCCCACGGTCGGCGCCAGCTGTCGGTGTTTTAAGACCGAACTTACGTAATTATTGTTTGATCCAGGGGTCTCTAAGACTAAAATCACGCAGAGAGAACGACACGTGGATTTTTATATAGGTTCAGGCCTTCTCCAAAGATAATAACAACCCCACTCCTGTATCGTTATATTGAGTATGCTGGTTACAGATCAAGAGGAACCCTGAAACGCAATGTCTTGTGCTCTTGATCCTCCTCCTCCTCTCTTGCCATCTGGTGATTCCTCCTTTTATAGCGTTCTTAGGCGACAATGTCTCCAGCTCAAATGGTGCATCAATGCTTCAGATGATGGCGCAATTACTGGAGATTTCTGTTGGATAAGTAACGTTCCCACGTCACTAGATAGTTATCGCCAGGACAGAGAGATTAATCGTGCAGTTATTCCAGAGAATAATGATGTATACTGACTGTTTATATGCCTTTATCAATTGGGCCTACTTGTCTATAAGCTCGATTGATTATAGGAGTTCCGATCATTGTGCACAGTGAAGTAAACAAAGCAATTGTGCAGCCCACACCCTGTTTTAGAGCCTCTACCATGCCCTGGACCTCCACTATCATCATCACACCCTGTCAGCCTCAATATCACCAGCACATGTTAACTGGAATGGATCATAGTGATCTAAATTTATCCACAGCTGCTGAAGTTCACTAGCATACTCCTAGATAGTCTTCTCCTCCTGTTTTAGAGCCTCTACCTTGCCTTGGACCTCCACTATCATCATCACATTTTCTACCCCAGATTACATGTTGCTCAGCGTCTTCCATATCGCCGGTGCACTCTACATCATCTCCACCATCCGAGCGATGGATGGAAACATCGAAGTTAGCAATCAAGCCACCACCACAGAGTTGGTGGTATTCCACACCCTCCAATCCATGCTTGTCTTGTCTGAAGGCACAACACAAGTCTCCTGCAGGTAGTGCTCTACCCCTTTCGTCCTCAAAATTAGATGAACCCTTCTACACCAACTCAGATAATTCTTGGTCCGTTCTAACTTTACATCATTTAGCATAAGCACTAGCTTTAATTCAGATGAACCTGTAGCAGTCCTAGGATCTATCATACCCATCGCTAAGAGGTCATGTAACATGCTTCTCATGTCACCTTGCGTGACCAGCGGGAAAGTAGTCTCAACAACTGTCTTCCTCCTCTCTTCTACCGCCATCATTGCGGCTTCCTCCTCCTTCCTCGCAGCCTCAATCTCCTCAGGAGTCATCTTCTCAAACAATTGGAGCAGTGCCAATCACTACCAAGATATACCGTGCGTATCTCCCACGATCACGGCAAACCTTCACGCATCAACGTTCCGTCGAACCTTGGTGAGTGCTTTCACAGTTACCCAAATCATGCAGCGCGTAATTGAACTTCTTTTCTCTCCTCCTTTATTTTCCATCCTCTGCTTTTCTTCTTCGTCGGCCGACACTACTTCTCTTCGACCGGTACTTCCTCTGCTATCCTTCCTCTTCTTCTTCCACGCTCACCACACCAAGTCGGCCTCCAACTCCTCGGCCTTGAAGCTGTCGATGTACTCCCCGATGGTGACCGTCAGCTCACCTTGTTGTTGTCCCCGCCTAGCACCAAATCGATGGTGGCGACCCAGGTGAACGATGGGATCTCGAGCAAACGTCTGCACCCCAAGCGACGGTGGCGCCACGGAGCGTCGGATCTATCATCTCGAGTGCCAGATCCACCATCTCTGCTCCCCAGCCGCAACCCGGATTTGCTCGCGAGGCAAGGCGGCGCAGCCGCGGCTCGGGCTCGCTCGAGAGGCGACACGGCGGATGTTTTCAGGAGGCGAAGGTGACGAACAAGACAACGAACAACAATGGTGCCGGCGGCGGTGGCTAAGGTAAGGGTTGGAGTTCAGTGGTGGTAGATGGAATCGGAGATGGCTTTGATACCATGTAGCAATTTTGGGAATAGTTGTGTGTGTCTCCCGTGGGATTTTCACACTCTTTATTTAAAGTATAAAGATTGAATCCGACTCTAATACAACTTTTTAAGTAGACTCAAATACGAACTCACCAACAAACCCGTGGGATTTTCACACTCTTTATTTAAAGTATAAAGATTGAATCCGACTCTAATACAACTTTTTAAGTAGACTCAAATACAAACTCACCAACAAACTTGCTCCCCTTTTGTTTGTTGGATTGGATCTCATGGCTACCTAGTCTATCAACTCTTTATATCCAAGAAAAAGCTCAAGGGAGTCAGCAAACTGTTCACGAGTGAGCTGGTTGTATGGTTTATGTATGGTTTATTGCAGCTAGAGGAGGCAAGTAGATTGGAGATGAAGTGGTTGATAGTTGGAAAAGTGAAATGGCACCCAAGCACAAATGATTAATGTCTCATTTCAAGGCAACTGGTACGTGCAGGTGCCATCATTCTTCAGACTAAATCCTCCATCGACCTACAGCGAAGATGTCGCTTTTGCTTTTGCTTTCCGGTGAAACAATAGGGTCTAAATCATTTTGCCTTTGACATTTTTAAGTTTGGTAAAGTACTATCTTTAAGCCCAATGATTGATGTTGTAGTTTACTAGTGGTTGCGAATTTCTAAGACTTACACAAGTACAATCCAGGATGCATCATTTGTCAATCAATTTAACATCTGTAAACAGATACAAGCAAGCACTACGCAAGTAAGCTCAATCAAAAAACATGCACTAGACAAGTACAACAGTAATCTAACTATGCCTTTAATTAAGAATGCTATATATATATATGAACAGTACATTTGCAAGTTCATTGGCTTTGCTGACTGATGAGAGCACATATATCAAATCCCCAGGGCAGACTAGGAACCCTATCCTCTTGCTGTACGTGAAATTCCCAGGTTCTACTGATCACTGGAAAAAATGCAGGTCCATCCATCCACAGCTTTGCACTGCCATCCCCCTTCGTATTTTTTCCCCTGTAGTTGAGAGGTCAAATGAAACGTTTGGTTGCATTGTCGTCCAGTACAGACAGTTTTGCAAGAGCTGGACCATGCAGCATTATGGATGGGATAGGATGGGGATCAGGGAATGCATGGCATGTGCAGACGGGCTTGATCGCATGTTACATGTATCCTCCCCAGAAGCTTGACATGAGGAGCCAGCAGTTCGTCCCACCAATAACTGACGAGGATTCCCGTCATCTGCACTAACAGGTATCTAATCTTAGTTTTTTGTAGGATGATTACTAGTTTACTACATAATCAAATTGACTCACTGCAACACCCTCTCCTGATCAGTCATTTTTACCACGTCCTAAATTTAACAGCAGCACTGTTATTATCAATGAACAACACCATTGTTCTATCACAAAATGGACAGGCTCTGGTGAAACATAGATCTGGTGGTCAGATCATCGTCTCCTGAACAGTAAGTAGTCTTGCAGTAGATGAACCAGACTAGCTATGAGCAACAGATGGAGGATCATTTTATATGGGCTAGTTAACACTTCTGAACATTTCTTTTTTCTCGCTCCCTTGAAGGACCACCTGCACCTAACAAGATGAGGGGACTGCGGAGCGCAGATCCCCGAGCGTGACCACCTATGCATCCTGTCCGGTCTCCGGTGAGAGGGCGAAGAAGGTTGCAGCACGCGCACGGCTGCAATGCAACTGTATCACAAGACTGGCCAGATCCCGGCACAGTGCCTCCGTGCCCAGTTCCTGGCGATGGATCGGCCGACGAGGTAACCACCGCCGGTCGCCATCGCCCAGCCAACGCGCGGGACGGGAGCCGTCGTTGATCTTGATCAGCGAAGTGCCCTGCCCTCCCGGTCCCGACGAGACGCGGCCACCAACCTACGGGCAGCGCCCGCGGAAACGACTGCCGGGACGGGTGGATGGCGCTCCCCTGTCCTACTTCTCTCGCTCTCCGTTCTCAGCTCTACCTACGATGCATCGTGGTGTGCTTGTGTGTGTTCCTTCCTCGGCTGCATCGTGTAAGCTCGTGGAAACGTCACAACTCGTAACACTTTTTATGGATTGTTGACTTCTTTAGTTGTGTGTGAATTTTAGTTGTGTGTGAATGACGAAAAATCTTAATTAACTTTAAAGGTTTAGAGAACTAGTTTATGCATGTATTTACACTTATTTTTGTATAAGAATGAAAATATGATGATACATACAAGTGTACATATAAAACAAAATAGATATTACTCGTACGTACATGCATGTATAAATATTGGACATTACGTAATGAAATAAATTAATATATTAGCCGACCAAACAAAATATCAATGGGGGGTTGGTGGGACTAGCGGATAGAGGTTCAAGAGGAGGGGAAGAAGATGTAACGTCAGGAATAGTAGGAGGATCGTTAGACGTTCTCTATATTTTTACCCTAGCAAGTGAAGCAAACGATAACAGGAATTCGATAGAGAGCCGTCAGAATGCTACTCAAGCTGGGAGCTAAGGCAATGTGCCATTCTCCTTAAATTTAGAAATCAATACATGGTATATGTTTAGGGTGGCGTTACTAAATTGAATACCAAAATTTGTCAATCCTGAATTAGTCAACGATATTACTATTATGAATTTAAATTACTTCTTGTGATATTTAATTCATGAAATAAATAATGCATTTCTAGTTTATTTCAATGTCTTATGTGTGCTTTTATGCGTATGCAATGTTTTTAATTCACGTAATTTATTTATCTCCTGCTTATAGTTGACATACAATGGTGGGAGAACATGAACTCTGTCTTGTGGATAGTAGTACCACAAATTCTATCCTAAGGGATATGATATATTTGTAGACCTTAAGTTCTAAGACTGGCAATATTACGATCATAGTTGACAACTGTTGTAATATTGCAGGTACTGGAAGAGTCATGGTAGTCTTACCGATGGGAGCAAAAATAATAATTGACAATACATTATTGTTCCCAGACTCAACTAGAACTCTATAAGGCCATGTTTGGTACAGCTCCTACTCCTAGCTTCTCGTTTGTTTCTCGTGGAGCTGTACCAAACACCCAGCTTCCCAAACACAACCAGATTCCACTTCTCGCGAGCTGTCTCAAAAATAAACTAGCAATGAGGAGCAACCTTCCCGTGGATTCTCATGGGAAGCCAGCCTACTAGAAACAAAAAAATACACATTGAAGTTCAATCTATTTACCCACAAATGCCATCCACTTACCCCCCCCCCACGCCCGCGCACTCCGTCCCCTCGCGAGACGGCCCGACCTGTACCCCGTTTTTCCCTTCACCTCCTCATCTCCTCCCCCGGCCGCGGCGACTTGGCGATTTCTGCGTGGGACTCTACTGCGCCACCTCCAGCTCCCGTGTGCACACTCGTCGGTCCTCCACTGCACCGCCGTTGGACCAGGAGTGCGCCACCACGAGCAGACGACAGCCGCCGACCCCAGAAACCCTAGAGGCCGCCGCCCCCACCTTCTTCACCGTCGCCGTTTCCCGAGCACCACTGGCTGGCTCCTGTGAAGGTAAGGGCCCCATCCGACTGTACCCCTTGCCCTCCCTACTCCTCCCTTTGTCTCCTTCTTGTTCGTCGACCGCCATCAATTTTCTCAGTTAATCTATGAATGTAGTTTCATGCATCTGTGAATGTTGTAGGCACAAAATCACATCTATGGATCTGATTGTCATGAAACGAGTGATTGAATCTATGAATGGAATTCTTTCTCGGTGATTCATGATTTTTGTCATGCATTTGTGATGATTTGTAATGATTTTTGTCATGCATCTGTGAATGATTTTTTCATGCATTAGTGAATGATTTTTTTTCATGGCATAGTGTTTGACCATTCTGATTTGTCATGAAACAAGCGATTGATGAATTTTTTTCATGCATCTGTGAATGATTTGTTATGAAACGAGTCGTAGGAACAAATGATTTTTTCATGCATCTGTGAATGATCTATGAAGCTAATGTACTGAAGTGAAGTATCTGAATGTCTTGGGGAACTGAAGTATCTGTGAAACTAATGCATATGTGAACTGAAGTATGTGTGAATGATTTGTTTCCCCTGCACACATAGTAGTATCTGAAGCTAATGTACAGAACTGAAGCTTCTGTGTTGCATGTCTTGGGGAGGATTAAACTTGGAATTTTCTGAGATAACTTCCAGTGATGCTTAAGACTTTGTCCTTTGAGTTGTAATAGAACATTGCTATGTCACTCTAAAAAAGAACATATTTTGTTGTTGAACACTTGAGCCTGAATGCGGCTATGGTACATATATGTTCACTATTGCTTGCCATAATTTTGCTACTTTATGACATTTTGAAGCCATAATTTTGCATATTTCGGCCGCCATGATTTTTATTAGTGAATTTGTGAATGTTTTGTTTGGTTGATTGTTTGATTGTGTTTGATGAGAAATTGTCGAAGACTGCCACGGACCATTGTTTGGCTGCACAAATCCAAACATCTAATGAGAAATATATTTGCAGCAACTTGATTGTTTGATTGTTGAAGTTTCAAAAATTCAGAGTCATTGTTTGCAGCAACCTAAACTGCATGAGTCATTGTAGAAGACAGGAAAAGGATGAAACTTGTGTACATGTTTTATTTCGATTGTTTGTAGCTAATAATCATTTGTAATGAGAAATGTAAATAATGGTCTGTTTTTTTCCTACCAGTAGCTAAGTAATGAACAATATACTGACAAATCATCAATTACTAGTGGAGAATTGTAATATAATTCTATTTTTTCCAATACATTATTTCTTGTTCATTACTTCTATGGAATGTCCCAATGCTTACTAATTTCCAGTGAGTGACAATATAGAGAATTCATAAGTAGGTGGCCATCTTCTTGTTGATTTCACTTTGATAAAAAAAATTATGGGCCAAAAATGCATATGACCGATAACGCTGAGTGGAACGACGAGAATACTATGATAGTATGTGAATTATTCATTGAACAAGTAGAGGTAGGCAATCGCCCGAAACGCATTTGAACAACTCAGGGTATACTCTAGTGATTGCAAAATTTGAAGAGAAGACTGTGCTGCAATACAAAAAGATGCAAATGAAGAATAAATGGGATAAATTAAAGAACGATTACAACATTTAGAGGAAATTGAGGACAAAGGAGACATACTTAGGTTGGGATCATGAAAAGAAGACAATAAAAGTCACCCTCGAACAATGGACGAAATTTAAAAAATAAGTCATTACTCATTATCTAATTTTTAATGCATTATTGTACATTCCTAGCTCTATTATTAGTGAAGGTTTAACGTGTAACATTTGGTATTGACAGGAATATAAAAGATGTTCCAAGTTTGAGAAGGCTGGACTTCAAAATGAGGAGTTGTTGTCCAAGATGTTTGATGACATTCGCAACACCAGTGAAGACCATTGGTCTCCTACAATGGGAACATTGCCTCAAAGTCTTGTGCGTGCATCGACAGCTATTGATATTGAAGAGCTTGAAGATGAAAATTATGACAAATATAAGAGTGATCGTGAAGATGAATCACCAATTGGTACGCAAGGAAAGAGACCTTGCAGCTCTAGCAATGATAAGGGGAAGAAACCAAAGAGTGGGTATGTGGTCATGAAGAATTCTTGAGTTGAATGAAAAGTCACATGCATCTTTTGAAGTGTTTGCATAGAAAAGAGAGCAAGACTCGATTTGTAGCATCAAGGATGTCATAGAATCGATTGAAGAGTGTGGTGTTGTTAATGGGAGTAATGAGCACTTCATTGTATCTGATATTTTCTTAAAGGAGCAAAGAGAAATGTTTATGACCTTGCGTAATAGTGAAGCACGATTTGAATGGCTCAAAAGGAAGTACGAAGCCAAGTATGGCAAATAGAAATTTGATTGTAACGTTAGGATTATTCTGAAGACATTCGTACAAGTAGTTTATCTTGTATTTACCTTTATTATTCTTTATTTCTCTTTTGGCTGTAAGACCTTTTTTAGATTATTTTTTCACTAGTTGTATACTGTCATTTGGACCTAATGTGTACTCATGTATTTTTAAATTTCCATTTATGTTGTTGTGTTTTTTATGTTCATGTACATATGTCGTCTTGTGAAAGCGACAGTGAAGGAGTGATATATCAGATGAGGAACATGAGTGTGACGTACAGATGATGCGTTTATGGCAAGACATGTCAAGTCACCTCGATGCTACTACAATTATCGTGGAGAACTATCACTCAACCTACTTGACAAGAATGAGCCTAGGACTTCACGGCTTAGTGGAATGGGTTGGGTGAGAGAAACTTTGACCACTCCGGGAGAAAGCTACCACATGTTTCGTATGAATGCTACGATCTTTCACATTCTACATGATCTTTTGGTGAGTACATATGACTTAAAATCAACTACGCATACAAGTTCAATTGAAGCACTAGCTCTTTTCCTATACATATGTGGTGAATGTGAATCTAACCGAAGGGCGCAGAATCGGTTCAAGCATTCTGGTGAGACAATTAGCAGGAAGTTTGATGAGATTTTGCAGTGTGTGGTCCGAATGTCTAAAGATTTTGTGAGGCCAAAGGATCCAAACTTCTCTATGATTCACAGTAGAATTAGAAATGATCGAAGGATGTGGCCACATTTCAAAAATTGTATTAGAGCTATCGATGGTACAAAACATTCTTGCAACTATTTCTCCAAAACATCTAATTAGATATATTGGTAGATCAGGAAGTGCAACACAGAATGTCATGGCGGTATGTGATTTTGACATGCGCTTCACATACGCATCTATTGGACAACCAGGAGCTATGCACGACATTAGTATTCTTTATCATGAATCGGATGTAGACGGGAAGTCTTTCCACATCCTCCACAGGGTAATTTTCTTAGTTTTGTATTATTTACGAATTTATTTACTTGAAATGTTCATGCATTGGATGTTTATATACATGATTTTTTCATCTTATGTTGTAGGTAAATATTATCTTGTCGTTGCCGGTTATCCAAACATGCCTGGGTACTTAGCGCCATACAGGGGGCAAAGGTACCATATTCTAGAATTTCGAAGAGGTGTTGCTCCTAGTGGTGAGAAAGAGAAATTCAATCATTTACACTCGAGTGTTCGCAACGTAATTGAGAGGTCCTTTGGTGTATGGAAGATGAAATTGAGAATTCTTCTTAAGATGTCGAGCTTTCACATGTCCAAGAAAAAGATTATTGTTGCAACAACCATGGGAATCCACTACTTCATACGTGAACATGCTTCACCAGATATGCATTTCTGTAGGTTTGATCGGGATCCTAATTATGTGGCCACAATACCATCAAGATATGCCAAATATATCATTTCTCAGGATGCATCGGATGTGTCAACGTCGCAAACGAGTGCTACATCCATGGATAGTTTTCGTGATGACCTTGCAAGTGCAATTGCTCAGTCATGATGAAGGACACACTACTTGTGATATTTTGTGGTCTTTTGTTATCTCTCACTTAACATTTCAATACTTGTACATAATAGCATTTAATTATCATTTGACCACTTATATGATATGAATGCAATAGCTCCAGCTTCATCTATCGCAGCGTGAACAGTACAAAATTTGCTTATACACAATCAATGGTTGTGTGTCAATTCGTTATTTGCCAACAGTTGTACTCCATCATGAAGCGTAAATGCAATGTAACCTGGCATTGTGTACAAACACAATGATTGGGGGGGGATTCTATAATTTGTGTACAAATACATAGAAGAAAGACACAAATACAATTGAAGTATTACAACCAGGGATAACATGGTCTATTTGCCTCTAATCCTCCCTTATATGATTTTTGAGCCATGAGAGCGTAAACGCTTTTATGCAATGTAACTCAATAATCAGGAGCATTGTGTACAAACACAACGTATATACATTCATATGGTCTAAATAAATTTGGGGGGAAATTCTATAATTTGTGTACAAATACATAGAAGAAAGACACAAATACAATTGAAGTATTACAACCAGGGATAACATGGTCTATTTGCCTCTAATCCTCCCTTATATGATTTTTGAAGCCAACCTACCAGCCAAACGCTTTTAACAGACAGCTCCAGATTCAGAGAAGTGGATTCTCAAAGAATCAGGAGCAGAATATAGAAAATGAGAATCTTAAGCTCTACCAAACATGGCCTAAGTTTCAAAGATATCTGAAATCATAGTTTCCACATGGAAACAGAAGAAGAGAATGGTTATGAGTACATTCTCATCACTAAGAAATAGGGATATCGGAAAGAAGTAGAAAGAGGGATATCGGAAAGAAGTAGTAGAGAAATTCCCTACGTTCTCCTCTGAATTGCATTACACATTTATTAAACGTGGTGAAGAATATGTTGCGATCGTTTACATACATAGCTCACCTCCTTAGCGTACATCAATGGCCCCCGCCGTAAATTGGGAATTTACGTGGGATTTGAATATCTATCTATAATAAAGTATTTGGAGTCGATGATAGGGGATTCACTAAAATCAAGATACCCTAACACTGTATTTAATGAAGAACTATTCCCAACATTAGAGGGGATAGGACCCCAAGTTGGAACGGCGGGAACTTTCGTGGAATGATAGCATTCCAATAACGATCTATACACTAAGGACTCCTAACAAGAGGTTCAAAGAATAATAGATTTGCAAAATTTTACAAATCAACTGCCAAATTCATTCACAGATCATAAAGAAACCACCACTTTTAGTAAGAAGAGGGGGACCTCCTCTCCTCCTCAACAAGTTCCTCCTCTCCACCTACGGCTTCCGCTTCCCCGTCTTCCTCACCGCCTGCCACATGTCCGCCTGCGCCGTCCTCTCGTACGCCGCCGCCGCAGCCTCCTCCTCCTCCCGCCGCGCCACCCAGCCCCGCTCGCGCGGGCAGCTCGCCAGGGTGGCCGTGCTCGGCGCCGTCTTCTACGCCTCCGTCGTCGCCGGCAACGTCTCCCTTCGCTACCTCCTCGTCTCCTTCAACTAGGCCGTCGGCGCCACAACGCCCTTCTTCACCGCCGTCCTCGCCTACGCCGTTGCCGCCCGCCGGGAGGCCTGCGCCACCTACTCCGCCCTCGTCCCCGTCGTCGCTGGCGTCGTCATCACCACGGGGGTAAGGCAAAGTGCTCGATTCTGGGATCTTGCATGTTTCCTTCAGATGTAATGTGGAATGCGGATGCAATTATAGCTAAACTAGCTCAACGACCAAATTTTGTTGAACTCTTCAACCATCTCACATTCTCACAGCTCTATGCGCTATAAATTGTGATTCAGGGCGAGCCAAGCTTCCATCTGTTTGGTTTCATCATGTGCATCGGCGCGACGGCTGCGAGGGCGCTCAAGACCGTGCTGCAGGGGATCTTGCTGTCATCAGAAGAGTAATTGATCACACAGACTCCATGGATCTCCTCCGTTACATGGCCCCGGTGGCTGTCATTCTGCTGGTTCCAGCAACATTGATCATGGAGCCTGATGCGCTCAGTGCGACAACTGCGCTTGCTCGGGAGGATCCCAATTTTATCTGGATACTGCTTTGCAACTCCTCGTTAGCGTACTTTGTGAACCTGACAAACTTCCTGGTCACTAAGCACACCAGCCCACAGACTCTACAGGTTATTCGGCCCTTCCTGAGTTACTCTGCTAGCTTCTTTGGATTTTTCAGATGAACACTTAGGCACTCAGCAACAAGTCCACAACTAACGATATTCATGTTTGTTTTTCATGCTTCTTATTTTCAGGTTCTTGGAAATGCGAAAGGCGTTGTTGCTGTTGTAGTTTTCATCCTGATATTCAGAAATCCTATTAACATTCATGGGGATGCTAGGCTATGGGATAACGGTCGCTGGCGTTGTTCTGTACGGTGAGGCCAAGAAAAGGAGCAAGTGAGCTCGACCTGGGGAACTAATTCTCTTCTGTTTCGTAACTCCTGTGCTCTGGGAGACGCTGAACTCAACGTTCTGCGTATGTACATCTTTCGCCGGTGCCCAGATGTGTCACAATGGAATTGGGGTGATGGGGTCACGAAGATAGCTACACTCTGGGTCTTTCTACACGCTCCAGAAGTGCAATCTGGGCTCCTAAAGTCTAGGAATTTGGGATGCTGTTAACTTATCACACGCCATTAGATCAGATGTATTTATGTTTGTAACGTTGTTATGTAGAATGCATTTTCTGGATGTACAGCAACTGGCTGATCGTACACGTTATTATTGCTAATCAGCAAGAGATATACAAATACGCACGCTGAACATGTTATGCCTGAAAGATTGTTCCAGATAGTATTCAGTACTTTCTTGTACTTCCTACAGTAGCCTGAGCATTTCTACCGATACTTTGTTTGGGAACTAAGATGGAACCAAATACTCTTTACTTGCAAATCTGCAACTGATAAGGACATAGGAGGAGAAGAAGAGGCGTGAGATAGTTTGAATTGTATTCCTAAGACTTGTTATGTAGTTATGTATGCTACTTGGTGTCATGTAACATATTATATGACTTGTTATGTCAGTTTTTTATGCTAATTAGTGGTCTCTTATAAATGTGTTATTTATTTATGTTATTTGTGTATGCCAGATGAGTTCTTCAAGTTCGTCTGATTCAAGTGATGATTAATCAACCCATGAAGCTGTGGTGGACGATGGAGGACCGGATATGTTCTTGCCGCTAGTTGTGATTGCCGCTTTTGGATGTTCGTATAACAAGTTACCATGAGCACAAGCAAAAGAAAATTATCATTGCAACAATGGCTTTGCATAATTTTATTCGAGATAGTGCTTTGATTGATAATGATTTTGCTCGTGCGAGACATGAATGAGGATTATGTAAAGGGAAATGAGCGTAACGATAGCATAGATGGAAGATATATACAACATTTTGTATGTAGTACTTGCCAATTTAAGCTTTTTACAAGGGTGATCTTATAGTCCAGCTATGTTGACATGCTTTCTTATCGATTTTATTGTTAAATAGAAGTTTTAAATAACGAGAATGAGTGTAACACTGTCAAAGTGTTCAATGGGGAGTGTTGTATATCGGTCCGTTTTCAAGACCCGATTATGTGTGGACACTTTACCTAAACAAATGACCATTAGGGGACTGTCAGCCCACAAGGCTCATTAGGTAGTTTAGTCTTATATTGCTTATTCATGTATGAAGGAAGATATCATCCTCCTATATGAGTAGGGACAGGGGTCAGGGAACTCTAATTGTGCACACAAACCTATATGCAAATAGATTAATAAAGAGAGAATGTTGAGACTATATTCTTGTGGTCTTGCTTGTTGTTTATTATTTGTAAGTTGTGAGTTTCACGATCTCGATTATACAACCTCGAATATACAACGTCCCGTACACACTTAAGAAGAAATTCATTTTATCAGGTAGGCCGGTACAGAACACACACGACCACTGTCGACCACACAACTGGGTGTGTATTATTGTAGTGTTGTACTGTGCAGGGACCCTCCGCGCAAGTACTACGCCGTCAGTGGCCAAGATCTGAAGATCTGGATCTCATCTTCAGCAATAGTGCTTCCTTTCCCGATTATAGCAAGCCATGCATGGGAAAATACTAGCCAAATACGTATAGAACCTGGCTCTCCGAAGAGTAAATAAATAAAGGCAGTACTTGCACAGGTTTAAAGCCGTCCAATTGTACAACAAGATGGATCAGATCAAACACCGAAAAACAACACCAGTACCTGAAAGATATATTAACCACCAATAAAATGGTAAAAAGTAAACGTACATTCGAGATTCAATCCAAAACAAAAACGCTGTGTTTTACTGTTAGGGTGACTAGCGTTTGAAAGTACAATATTCCCGTCGAACACCTATATCACCGGTTAGATCTCACTCAAAACATCGATCTCAACCGTTCGATTCGGTGGAACAAAAAAAAATCTGTAAGTATAACAAATAGTTTCTAAGTTCACAACAAATCTTAACTCGGATGTAACAAACAAGAAATATATGTTCGATCTGCCAACAAAAGGACGAAAAAATGATAACGAGCGCAACAATGATTACTAAGCGAGCAACAAAATCCCATTCGGTGGCAACAAACCGTAGCATCAAAAAGTTGCAACAAATCACATTCCCAATTGCAACAACAAAATATGTTGGTACAATAAATCAACAAAATAATTACAACAAAAACGCTTGCTACAAGATTTGGGAAAGATACACTTCAACAAACAAAAACACTTATTGCAACAATAGAGAAAAGAAGTTGCAACAATCCGAGAAAATATCTGCAACACGCATACCTAGTAAGTGGAGGATGAGTTTGATGGTGGTGAGGCGTAGAGCTTCTTGGGGTAGGTCGCGGCGACACGGACGAGGAGTCCACAACGACGGAGCACAATTAGCGCTTGCGGAGGCCACAGCCTGGTGGCAGCGGAGCTCGTCGCTAGGCTCTCAGGAAGGTACTTATAGTGATGAAGGTCAGAATACCGTAGAAGCTCGCGGGGGCTATGGTCGGTGTCGGTGGAGCTCGAAGGCCGCAACCGGAGTGTCGCCATAGCTCACAGAGGCGATGTCTAGCCGTCATGTGGCGCTCACGGATATCAGTTCTGTTCTTACGGAGAGGCTATTGCTGCCTCAGCGATCTCCTCTCGGATCCACGGGTGTGAGTTTAGGAGTGGTACGCAGCCAAAAGAGCCTTCGCGTATGGCTCGTGCAATCTCGTGGCATTGCACTGGATGGTGAGAATAACCATCATTGGATTGAGTATTGAGTAGGCGGTTGACAGGTCGTTTGACGTGAGTCGTCTAATCGAAAGTAGGAGCCCAAGCAATATACTTTACATTTACATAGCAAAGATGGGCACTAGCTTGCATGAACACGCCGCCGCCACACAAGCACACAGTAAGCGCATCTCTTCGCACAATCTAAAATTACAAAACGTAGATCTTGTTTGGCACAGCTTCTGCTTTGACTTTTGAGTGAGAAAAGCCAGAAGTCAAAACAAACGGCTGACTTTTTTACTGACTTTCGTCGAAAGCTCAAAGCCGTCAATACACATGAAAACCGAAAGCAAAAGGCCAGTACTGAAGTGCTTCTCACCACTTCCCACCCTTAGCGTTTCGAAAATACCTTTTGATAAAAATTACCCACCTAGTATGCCAGAAGGCCCAGAACCGCTCGCCGCTCCCCGCTCCTGTGGCGCCGTTCCCCCTTCGCGACAAGCGTTCATCCCGGGCTCTCCACGGCGGCGCCGTCTCTGCCGAACCAGGTACGCCGCCGCTGAGCGTTCGCTCAACGAGGGGGACCGGAGTGAGCAGGAAAACCTCACCCTCCCCATGGCTGCCTCTGCCGCCGCGTCGGGGGCTTCCGGCCGGCTAATCACAGCGGGGCTCGTGGCCGCCTGGTACGCCTCCAACATCGGCGTGCTCCTCCTCAACAAGTTCCTCCTCTCCACCTACGGCTTCCGCTTCCCCGTCTTCCTCACCGCCTGCCACATGTCCGCCTGCGCCGTCCTCTCGTACGCCGCCGCCGCAGCCTCCTCCTCCTCCCGCCGCGCCACCCAGCCCCGCTCGCGCGGGCAGCTCGCCAGGGTGGCCGTGCTCGGCGCCGTCTTCTACGCCTCCGTCGTCGCCGGCAACGTCTCCCTCCGCTACCTCCTCGTCTCCTTCAACTAGGCCGTCGGCGCCACAACGCCCTTCTTCACCGCCGTCCTCGCCTACGCCGTTGCCGCCCGCCGGGAGGCCTGCGCCACCTACTCCGCCCTCGTCCCCGTCGTCGCTGGCGTCGTCATCACCACGGGGGTAAGGCAAAGTGCTCGATTCTGGGATCTTGCATGTTTCCTTCAGATGTAATGTGGAATGCGGATGCAATTATAGCTAAACTAGCTCAAAGACCAAATTTTGTTGAACTCTTCAACCATCTCACATTCTCACAGCTCTATGCGCTATAAATTGTGATTCAGGGCGAGCCAAGCTTCCATCTGTTTGGTTTCACCATGTGCATCGGCGCGACGGCTGCGAGGGCGCTCAAGACCGTGCTGCAGGGGATCTTGCTGTCATCAGAAGAGTAATTGATCACACAGACTCCATGGATCTCCTCCGTTACATGGCCCCGGTGGCTGTCATTCTGCTGGTTCCAGCAACATTGATCATGGAGCCTGATGCGCTCAGTGCGACAACTGCGCTTGCTCAGGAGGATCCCAATTTTATCTGGATACTGCTTTGCAACTCCTCGTTAGCGTACTTTGTGAACCTGACAAACTTCCTGGTCACTAAGCACACCAGCCCACTGACTCTACAGGTTATTCGGCCCTTCCTGAGTTACTCTGCTAGCTTCTTTGGATTTTTCAGATGAACACTTAGGCACTCAGCAACAAGTCCACAACTAACGATATTCATGTTTGTTTTTCATGCTTCTTATTTTCAGGTTCTTGGAAATGCGAAAGGCGTTGTTGCTGTTGTAGTTTTCATCCTGATATTCAGAAATCCTATAACATTCATGGGGATGCTAGGCTATGGGATAACGGTCGCTGGCGTTGTTCTGTACGGTGAGGCCAAGAAAAGGAGCAAGTGAGCTCGACCTGGGGAACTAATTCTCTTCTGTTTCGTAACTCCTGTGCTCTGGGAGACGCTGAACTCAACGTTCTGCGTATGTACATCTTTCGCCGGTGCCCAGATGTGTCAATGGAATTGGGGTGATGGGGTCACGAAGATAGCTACACTCTGAGTCTTTCTACACGCTCCAGAAGTGCAATCTGGGCTCCTAAAGTCTAGGAATTTGGGATGCTGTTAACTTATCACACGCCATTAGATCAGATGTATTTATGTTTGTAACATTGTTATGTAGAATGCATTTTCTGGATGTACAACAACTGGCTGATCGTACACGTTATTATTGCTAATCAGCAAGAGATATACAAATACGCACGCGGAACATGTTATGCCTGAAAGATTGTTCCAGATAGTATTCAGTACTTTCTTGTACTTCCTACAGTAGCCTGAGCATTTCTACCGATACTTTGTTTGGGAACTAAGATGGAACCAAATACTCTTTTACTTGCAAATCTGCAACTGATAAGGACATGGAAGGAGAAGAAGAGACGTGAGATAGTTTGAATTGTATTCCTAAGACTTGTTATGTAGTTATGTATGCTACTTGGTGTCATATAACATATTATATGACTTGTTATGTCAGTTTTTTAATGCTAATTAGTGGTCTCTTATAAATGTGTCATTTATTTATGTTATTTGTATATGTCAGATGAGTTCTTCAAGTTCGTCTGATTCAAGTGATGATTAATCAACCCATGAAGCTGTGGTGGACGATGGAGGACCGGATATGTTCTTGCCGCTAGTTGTGATTGCCGCTTTTGGATGTTCGTATAACAAGTTACCATGAGCACAAGCAAAAGAAAATTATCATTGCAACAATGGCTTTGCATAATTTTATTCGAGATAGTGCTTTGATTGATAATGATTTTGCTCATGCAGACATGAATGAGGATTATGTAGACAGGGAAATGTCCACTAACCTCAGCGCACATGATGATACAACTGTTATGGATGATGTTGACATGAACGACCTACGTGACGCTATTGCAATGGCTTTGGTAGCGTGACGATAGCATAGATGGAAGATATATACAACATTTTGTATGTAGTACTTGCCAATTTAAACCTTTTACAAAGGACTGATCTTATAGTCCAGATTATGTTGACATGCTTTCTGAATGATTTTATTGTTAAATACCGTTAAATGTTCTTAAATGTCGTTACATGTTGTCAAATGTCTTTTATTGTTGTTAATTGCGTTAAACGACATCAAACAAGCTATTACTATCCTCGGGGGCATTTCAGACATTACATATATCTAAGCTTCAAATGAGACTACCTAAAAGTCGAATGTACCAAACACCAAATCGAAAAGTTCTAACTATTCAAATCAGCAATGGAAAAATCTACAAGATGCCGTAAGCCGTTTAAAAAAAAAAAAAACACAACTATGTCAAACAAGGATCGACTACAAAACGGAGCGCAGGAGGCCCACTTTCCCACAGAAGCTTGCTTACGTGCTGTAAATCCTCGTGTGATCGTGCCACACGGGATCCGCCTCAAAAGGATATTGTACGTGCATCTTCTAGGATCGAGGCATCGAGCTCCCGGGTAAGCTGGTGACATTTGACTCCGATTTGCGGGTGCCAGCTTTGCCAGGCTGTCGGTAACACCACATTGCATTACATCCCCTAAAAATCATCATCAAACAGCAAATCATCCACTGACCAGCCACCTGATTATTCTTACCAAACCAAACATTGCTCCTACTCCTCTTTTTTCTTTTTTTATAACCACGGCCTGACAGTCATTAACAAAAGGAAAACCTCTTGAAAACCATCGCCAGCTGACATGGGGGCCCACATACACTTCGGAGCCACATGTCATCGCCTGATCTCCGGGCCCGCACCCCGCCTCTGACCGGTGCAGCCATACAAAGGCGCCCACGCCGACTTCTCCTGACTGACTTACCGCTTACTTTACTCTATCTCTGCTCAGCGCCCGTGCAGTGGGCGAGCTAACCGTCACTGACACGTGGGCCGCAAGCTTCCGTGGGTCCCACGTGCCATCGTCCCGCGGTGGGGGAGGATCGCGAACCTTTACGGCGAAACAAAACGAGGCTTTGTGCTTCAGTACACAGCGCAGAGCCGCAGCAGCAGAGGAGGGCAGGGAGAGCTCACGCTCACGCACCCCTCTCCATCTCCGCTTCCTCCTCCTCCTCCTCGCGATCTATCGTATCGTTTCACAGGGGAGACCACCGCCCCGCCCGAGCAGCAATCGAGGGAGGAGAGAAGCAGCATTGCCTAGTTCCAGGAAGGGCGGGCTCGAACAGAAGCTTCTGGAGCCTTCCGGATCCGGAGCCGGCGGGGCCGTCTCCAGCCGGCCAGGATCCAGAACCGCCTGCCGGTCGCCGGAGGTGGCCGTAGTGGCATCGGTTTGGCTAATGCTTTAGCGACTATGGGGGCTTTTTAGTGATTTTTTTGGGGGTGGGGGAGGAGGGGAATTTGTTGCGGTTTCAGGCTGCTTTTAGATGGAGGACCTGTTGGATTCGGAGATCGGGAAGAACGACTATGACTGGTGATTATCAATTTTTCCTTGCCTACTCTTGTTTTTTGTTTCTCCCTTTGGTGCCTCCTGGCTTTGGCTAATTTATGTGTCTATGACATGATCTCTGTACTGTGTTAAGTTAATTTGAACAGTCATTCGTGTAGGATATGAAGGCTATTCCCTTTTTTTATGGATCGTCCTGCTTTAGGATGGATTTGTATTTTGTACTGATCGCTGCTTTGGTTGACTGATCTGGGTAAGCTTGATCTTGGAGTGCCATGTTTGTTTTATTCCGTAAAAGAAGGTGCCGTATTGCCAAAAACATGTCAGTCTTTCGGTTGTAGTTGGGATGGATGTGATCGTTTCTCGTTAGGGATGGCCTTGGTGGTTGCTGTTGGGGAGGAAATGAATCGCTGTGCTGACTGAGCGAAGGTGGAACATCAGATGTGCAATTGGATGGATTGCCCTGTGTGGGCTCTTCCCTTGGGAGGTCAGCTTGTAGCTTGATAACTGGGCATTCGGTACATATATACATAATTCTGTCTCCCACAGAAGAAACACGGTGGGGAGAGAGGAATATATACCTTTATGAATTATGAGAATCGTATTGTTGGTGAGGTAAATCTAAGTCATATGCTGAGGTCAATTTGGAGGCATGAGCATGCTGCAAAAAGAGGATCTGTTGTTGCTGGGCAAATGTAACATTTATATGTTTCTCCCCACAGTATTTTTTTTCGCGGTGAAGAACGATCATCAATTTGTTTGGTTGTTTTTCTTATTGCAAAGAGCTAGTTATTAGTTTCCTGCTTAATTAAATGTTTGTTCCTCTTGTTAATACATGTCAGCATGTGTTTCTAATCTAACGTAAAATAATTTGTGATGTACTCCTCAGGCTTCTAACTCCACCTGGGACGCCCCGTGTTCCTGCACTTGAGGTTGCTGAGAAGACGCCATCATCAAATATATCACCTAAGCGCACTGCCACTAGATCATCCTCAACCACTAGAGCGTCAAGGGTATGTACTATGTGACATTGGTGTTTAAAAATTAGATTTGTTAATGTTTGGAAATTTTATTTTGCAATCTGATTCGAGTTACCTTTTCCGCACAAGTTGTTTCGCAGTTTATTTGGCAAAAACTTTTTTCTAAGAATCATGTTCTGTAGCATTGGAATTTGATAATGGCGACCACTGATCAGCTTTGCCTAATTTTATTAAGATAAAACAAGGAACATATTTATCTAAGTTGCATTGTACCGTCAATTAGTTTGGAGAGCAGTATCTCCTGGTAAAGCAGTGTGAAACATTTTGAGCTCCTATGGTGTTCTTTCTGGTTGAAATGCGAATTAGTGAGATATAGTCCATCCCAGTTAAAAGAATTAATGAAATGTAGCTGAAATTTGTAAGCACTCTGATCTGAAATGCTCTGCAGTTTTACTTATCAGTTTATTTCTTATAAAAAAAAGTCTCAGTTGGTAAATGGTGGTTTTTACCTTAGATTTTAATCATATATAATCTGTTGAAGTATGTCTCAAACATGTCACAATAGGAGTGTACTTTGAGGAAGTATGGATTTTTTAAAAGCAAGTTTCATGTTGGAATTCAAGACTAGTTAATAGGGAAACTTGGAGATAGCACACATCTTGCTTCTTTATCTACTCCAACGATATAGGGAGAGCTGCATGATTGTTTCTTGGAACATTTTATTCTGCATAGTTAACCTCTTCTTTGTCTATCTCAGCTAAATTCTGCTTATTATAATTAGCATTTTTAATGTTAATGAACATTGTTTTTTGCAGCTTTCAATATCTCAAACAGAGAATGGGCATTCCACAGTTCCCACTAGACCAGCCAGAAGTAACTCCGTCACTCGCCCGTCTATTCAATCCACTCTCATGTCTAGCAACAATAGGACATCAGTTCTCAATACAAGCATTTCCTCTGTCAGTTCAAGACCTACAACCCCAAGTAGGCGAAGCAGCACTCTTGTTGCACCAAAACAATCAGTTCCAGTTTCACGTCCTGTGCCAGCAAGGTCCTCTACTCCCGTGAAAACTCGTCCATCTACACCAGCCAAAACTCGCCCATCTACACCAGCCAAAACTCGCCCATCTACTCCTGTGAAAACCCGTCAAACAGCATCCAACTCTACAACTGACTCAGCTGCTGCCAAGACCACACCCACACAAAATTCAAGGCCATCAACTCCAAACTCTCGGTCTCGAAGTATGTTCAATTCATCTTCAGGTTCAATTCCTGCAATGAGCCGCCCAAGTGCATCCATAGGTACGACTCCTGCAACAAGCTGCCCAAGCTCATCCTCAAGTAATGTTCATGGGATAAGACGTGCCACCTCATTGTCCTCTAGTACAGTTCCTTCAATGAGCCGCTCCAGCTCACGATCATCTACACCTACACGCCAGCCTACAATACGTTCATCAGCCCCAGCTATTGGTCGCTCTCCTTCAGTTGGGCGGACTTCTAGTGGCAGCAGCTTGACATCTATCAGCCGGCCTGCAGCTAGTAGTGGCCGGAATTCAGCACCTTCATCAGCTCCATCATCTCGTCCAAGTTCCCCAGGTCCACGATCCCGAGCTCCAGTGCGGCCACTTGATATCCCTGATTTCCTGAATGAAACTCCACCAAATCTAAGGACAAAACTGCCTGAACGACCACTATCTGCCGGTAGATCACGGCCAGGAATGGCTTCAGGAATAAAATCAACCTCAAATGCTGAACCATTAGTTGCCACAGCTCCTGCAAAGAAGATCTCCGTGCCTGCTGTGAGTCGAAGTAAATTTTCTGATGCACCATCAAAGACGTCTACTCTCTCAAATGGACACCAAAATAGACAGGCTGAAAGGTCTGTTGTTGACAGTCAAGCTAGTAGAGTTGTGCGGCCTGTCACAGGCACAGGCACAGATAATGGATTTGGGAGGACGATATCAAAGAATTCACTTGACATGGCAATCCGGCATATGGTATGTTTCGTCTTATGTTCACATCATAATAAATAAACATCCTGCTGTCTTAGTTTCAGTGTTGCATTGCTGTTTTGTTGCCGACTTAGTTAATTTGTTATCTTTATTACTATAAAAAAAAGCACTTGGCGGTGGTGGTAACAAGTCTGTCGTCTGCCTCCCCACGTCTTGAGTTGGTGGGATCTTTGGTGGATAGATATGTGATATCTGTGGATAATTAGATCATCTGCGCATGTGGTTTGTGATAAAGACCATATGTGGCTTGTTAATAGGATGTGAATTATGTATGCAACTTTTAGATGTAAGGATAATTACCTTGTGTATATTGGTTTTTTAAGTTTAGAACTTATATATGTTTATTTGAGATCCGTTGTAACGAACGGGCACTCGGCTAGTTTACTAAAATCGACAATCTCTTTAGGATCTATTATGATCTCATTTTCCGCATTTATTCAAAATTAGCCATGCTTGCCGCTTTAGGGAACACTGCGTGATTGCCAACCAGCGTATTTCAATTATTCAAAATGGAATAATCATCAGTGCAAGTGAATTTGTTGTATGGTTTCAGATTACAGATAACCTGAATTGGAAAACTGCATTTCGCGTATGTGAGTACCAAAATCTTCTCTAGTGATACAAAACTAAAAATTCCAGATAAACACGAGTTAGAAAACTGATTTTTGCATCCAGAGGCCCTCCCAACTGAAAAGTTTCTTTACCGGTTCTTCTAGACTACATAACTTTTGGTTGGAACATTGCATGATTGAATCGATGCAGAGAGATCTGTAATTCATGTTCATAAATTAAATAGTGCCCTGATCTATCTAACTCTTTTGTTGTTAAATTCTTTTTGAAAGAAACTAAATTACAACAATACTTACTTGTGATAGGACATTCGGCAAAACTTGGGTGGCATTCGTGGTGCATCCCTCTTTCCCCATAGCATCCGCTCGACCACCGGCAAGGTCCGGCCAGCTCGAATGTCTGCTCCTGGGCATCCCATCTCAAATGGCGATCGACATCACAACAGCAGCATCAATGGGCACTTCTCTGGGGATTCCAACCGAGCTCATTCGCGCAGCGGTGGCAGCTCAACCGATTCGCCAGACCGGGGAAGCATCGGAACCAAGGAGACATTGAGCGAGCTGGATATTCACGGCAGTTCCCGCTACGAGGCGATGCTGCTGAGGGAGGACGTGAAGAACACGAGCTGGTTGCACGGCTTCGACGACAAGTCCGACCAGAGCTCGTTGTTCGACCACCGGTTTGAGCCGCTCCCGGAGCCGTTCAGCCCGCTATGACGGCCGCTGCTGCCTGTAAAGTTGTTCTCGTCACTTGTTCTTTTTGTTCCTTCATTGCAAGTTGTGTATGGCCTTTGATATGTTTCCGTTTGGTTCGTTTTTGGTTCTGCACGTACGTCCCCCTCCCCCTCCCCCTCCTTTTTATCTTCTGAAAATTGATGAGACGGAGAGAATGGGGGGGTTTTGGCCCCCCTTAGTTTATTATGGCTGGAGGGTCGGTTTCCACATATTGTTGTACTGAAAAAATCGAAAGGTACAGAAACTGAGAAACAGTGAACATTATTGTAATGTCCTTGGATGCCCATGTGATCATGTCATACGCTGAACCGATTGCTTGTACCCAGGAGGTTGAATGTTAGAGCAATGTAGTAGTGTAAGGGTCTTCTTTTCTCTCTTTAGGGCCGGGAGTGCCACGATGGCTTCGCGGTGTGACACCACGGCACAACCAAGGCCATCCTGACAAAGGCAAGACAGAGAAGAAGAGGATTACCGACAGAGCGGCCGCGAACGGAGGCGTGCCGCGGTGGCGGAGTCCGTAGGCGAGCCTCGTATCGTGGCCGGGCACGCGCCGCACGACGGACGCGGAGCGAGGTGGTGGCCCCGCGCGCGACGCATCCGGGGTGGTAGGGAAGTGGAACCAGGGTGGGGGGCGAACCGTGCGGTTCAAATAGATCACAAGATATCAGATTCAAAAGATAATAGTCAATTAAAGCTTCCTAACCAAGCAAAAAAAGCGTGTTTAATGCAGCCAGTCTTCTGTTGCCACGTCACAACATAATGCAGCAAGTACTCTTACCAATTTTAGGGCGAAGGATTTCACCGCCCGCAAAACGCCAACGTTTTGGCAAGGGAACTAACTACTGGATGTTTACCAAAAAATCTCTAGGGTGAAACCAAATATCGATACTACACCAAGTGCCTCGCTACGCACCCTGGACCTCCACTGCCGTAATCTAAAAGGGAAAGCCATCTGCAGATCTGCTACCCGGAACCTTCGCACCGCATGCAAATAGTTCAGTGGCCTTTTTCTTTCTTCTTTGTTGGTATTGACCGGACCTCCAAACATTTATGAACAAGAGGGACCACTAACCTTACCAAAATGTCCTGTGCCATTTTCCTTCACCTTGGCCTACCTCATCGCAATCGCACTAGGCTGATCTTCCCCGTTAATTTAGTTTCTGTCAGGACCCTACACCTATTCTCTTGGTATGCTTGTGAACGTCAGTTAAGTACAGGCGCCCTGTCCATTGCACTATCATGAGTCATGACTGACATGGGCAAGTAACCATTGGTACAGTGCCTTTGTTCAGGGTTCAGACATCCGGCGATCCAGAGTCCTGCAACCACTCGGATCGATCACAGTTTTTCTCTGAACTTTTTTTTTTTGGGGTAGAACAGGCATTAGTTGCCCGGGTACTGGGTACCCACTGATCAAAAGCTAGCAAGTACATACTTGTATCAGTAGCAAGACTGAACTTAGCACTAGTCAGGAAAAGAGAAATGGTGCGATGGTGTCCATGTGCTGGTCGAGCAGTGACCACCAGCCTAAATGATTACGATGTTGGAACAAAGTTGGGTACTTGGGTGTAATTGCAAAACTCTCAAGGTAGCTACTGACATCATAATGGATGCTTGATGCGTGGTTCTTTTCTCTGGATCGTAGTAGTAGTAGTAGTACCGTTTGGTTCCCTACTCCACCCCCGTCAATAAAGTGTGCGGTGTACGCACAACAACAAAATCAATTACCTGACAATGGCTAATTAATCTAGCTAGTGACCTGTAGCGGTAGTGAACGGTATGTACAATGCTCTCTAACTCGAAAGCATCCAATCTAGCTCTGAATAGTTTGAGCCAACGAGCTTGTTTGGAACATGGAATTTTGTACGAATCCTACTACAACTGTGAAACTCTCGCGTTCCAAACGGCCTAAATTTTGTGTTTGTCCATAACAAACATTCCATCATGGCAAAGTAAAGAATGTGTAAGCTGACTACCAATAGAAAACAAACTAGAAACAAAAACACCAGACCGCAAAATGCAACTAAACAAGAGTAACATTAAGTTTTAGCTGTCCATTGTTTACCTTCCAGGCATTAGTAGCTGAGTAGCCAATGCACCAATTAATTACTAGTGTAAGTCTATAATAATACTAGTTGTATGTACCGTACTAAGATAATTGATAATGGATTTAAAAAAAAGGGACTGTCTATGTGTAAGTTACCTGAAAATTTATTATTTTTCAGTCACCTTTTTCCACCTTTAGATTTGCATCCAACGGTAAAGGAAATATTCGGTACATGTCACGAGCCAAAACAGAACTGTGTTGTTATTGTTTGTGTTAACGGGTCCAATATTCGGAATGTGGACCCGTTTGTTTGTTTTTCACTGGTTGCATGTGCTGTGCTCACCTATTTTCGAATGGGTTGGGCTGTTTCTGGTTATCGGGCACAAAATTTTCAATCCATGACCCGTTAAGCATAACAATACTCATACAAGACCAGAACAAATATTAAGGCCCAATAAAAGAGCAAATAATAATCCCCAGACTTTTTCGAAGAAAAAGAAAGACCTATCTAAACAAAACAGATCAGAGGCCGTGTAAACAATTCGAAAAATTTACACAAAAAATGCAGGTCAGAACCAAGAAAAATCTCCATGAAACAACCTTGTTCTTGTTATTTGTGAACTAGATAGAATATAACCAATTATTTGTGAACCCTATATAGAATAAATAAAATTTCTAACCTAGATAGAATATAACCAATTATTTCTGAACCCTATATAGAATAAATAAAATTTCTAACCTAGATAGAATATAACCAATTATTTCTGAACCCTTACAAATGACTAAGATATAAAACATAAACTAAAACATACACAGAAATTTATATGAACACATATATGAAAATTTGCACATAATTTTAACTAAACTTGCACAATACCTATCGCTGAAAGTTTAATTAAACTTCTATGCAAGTTTCCATACTGACCAAGAAATCTCCATTCTAGGCTAGAACACCAATAAATATGCCTGAAGTTTTGATATACAAAGAAAAATAAACTCAAAAGTTTAGATGAATTATGGGCTATGACAGTAATAAATCTGCATGAAACAATTCTAAACTTTCAGTGTACATATTCCTGTGCTAGTTCTGATATATATAAAAAGTCAGGTTTCATAATTCATACGTACAGAAAACCAAGTAATTTATCATCCACAAAAAAAAAAAAAACTAAGGATGCAATCAAATATGGGAGCTGTCAACGTCACAGTAATAATCTGAATGAAACCTTTGTGATCTCAAGTATGATTTAGCAATGACAGAATTTAGTCTAACCTAGACAAAGACAAAAGGAACCTTGGTGAACCCCAACAGAAGACAGAGTAAAAAACTAAAAAAATCCTAAGTAAACCCCTGCAGGATACCAAAAAAATAATACAGATGCCGATTATCAAGGAGGTTTCTCCCATATGCTCAGTATAATACTAATGTGCACTGCTGATGTTCTGCCATATAGGTGTCCCCAAAAAATATCATTATATCAATGAAATCTACATAGAGGCAACTGGGAGGAACACATTAAAAAAAAGATCGAGGTAAACAAGACCACTCACATTTATTGCAATAACATTACTACAAATAAGCTTACAAACAATAATATAACTTATAATATACTTACACTTGACCGCACTGCATTTCTATTGAAAAGGAACATGTTAAATGAGGCCAGCATGGGAATTGCACTTCTAGAATACTAAAATTGTGCATTACATGGAACCCAAAGTTCAATTTATATAATATGAAAATCTTCACATGATATGATATTTCCAAGTTTTCATAGGTTAACTCCATGTAATTGTTCCTATGTTATTTCCATGGTCTAATAAAACCTATAATGATGAAAACATTGGGCGGATAATACCAAGAACAATGGCAATCACAAACCATGGTGAACAAGATAGGTGGGAATGCAAACTTCAAAAGTAAAATAGGAAACAAATATGCAGAGACCACAACATGCAAATAAGAGATGTTAACATGACACTCTAACAAAATTGCACACATTCAAGGAATAAATTGCACATGACCTGACACTGCAATATATACTAAACAGTGGTGCAAGTTTCGAATAGCAGACATCGATTGTGGCTATGCCGACAAGTGAAGTACAAAACACCTACCTTTGAAAAAAGAACCACGGGTTCATAACAATCAGCAGGACTGATCATCCGCGTACCTACCAAGCCAGAGATATGTGAACAACTTGCAGTCAGTGGTGTTTGCTTACGAACTAACCAAAGAAAAATACATTAGCGTACTAAGCTGACGCTAAGTGAAAGAAAAATATATAACATGAGCATCTGTCATATGGTATTCTCACATGAAGGGAGCAGCACATACACAAGTTTGATTTTCTTCAAGAAAATGACCAACATAGGACAGCTTACTAGTCAAAAATTGCAGGTAAAGACTCTCTTGGGAAACAAAAGGACACATAAATTAAATGGATGCCAGTAGTGTAGTCTTGCTAACACTAAAAGAAACAGAAAAGAAATGCACAGATAAGGTAGCTAACCATAGCCTGATTAGGTTCATCATTCCATGTCTTGTGATAAATAAATGACAGCAACAATTGTTTGATGCCATGAAGAAAAGAACCCCCTAAGAAGCCTGCAGGTATTAAGTATATTAACAATTTCATAGTTCATATATAAAGTTTTCATTTAGCAGTATCATATATAAGTTTAACTTATGCCTAATATTGATTAATGTTGTTTAAGGATAACAGAATGTAAACATGAAGATTTATCTACGGTCTGAAAAGTGAAAAATGAAGTGGGTAAAATTAATTAAGTTCTGAGAATGAACATGAAAAAAAAAAAAAGATGTTAAGAAACACAGAAGAAAATATATCAGTTGATGGCTATCAAGTAGTTTGAGAAAAATACTACATAAACTTCTGGTAACAGAAATAGCAAGAAGATAATTCAAGGCCAACATTAGAAAATAAATAATCAAATATTTCACCACAAAAGGAACTTTTCGACAGATGACGGGACATCCATATTCCCAAGCACAAGTCATATCATACATAGTAACTGCAAACAAATTATGCTTGTTGCAGTACATTGGGAAAGTCAAAAACTTGATTAAGTGAATCAGCTCAGTCTGAAGAATATTTTCAGTTGCAGTTTCACTTCACTTTCTGCAATCAATTCAAATAATTCAAATCAGAGGTTGTTGAACTAATAATTCTTTATCTGGTGACCATCAAAACTGGGCAGATTGCCCTTCTTCTGTATTCATCATCTCCTGGTGGCCTTCTTAACTCGTGTCTCTAGCAGCTACTGTCTTGAGTATTACTATCACCCCAATATGACAATCTAGTCATTCAGCCAGCAGCAATTAGGAGTTTTATATTCTAATCTTGTAACTTGACAGTAAACACAAACATCTAGTATCTGTTATTATATATTTCTATTACTATAATTAGTACATTATCTCAATAATTCTGACGTGTGGGAACAACAATATTGCATAGGAAAGATGAATCTGAATCAAAGAACAAGATAGAACCTATAATTGTTAGAGATATAGTTAGAGATATATTTGTATTAGAGTAGGACTCTAGCTTTGATTTGGTTTCCTTATCTGTAACATGTCCTGTGTATATATACTGGCCAATTGGCCCCCTGATATACAAGTTGCAATTCCAACATGGTATCAGAGCATTAGGGTTACCTCTTCTAGTCGCTGCCGCCGGCTTCCCTCTAGCTCGCAACTTCGTCTGTCGCTTCGTCGGCATCATCTTCATCGTCGCACCTCGCTTCATCATCCTCGGCGCCGACTCGCGCCGCCCGCTGTCGCGTCGCCGCATGTGCCGCGCGAGCGCAGCCTTGCCTCCTCCGGCTGCCGGCGCTCGCGCCTCCGAGCCTGCGCCGCCGCCGCCTCTTGGTGAAGCATTGCCGTGGCCCAGCTTTCTGTGCCTTTGTGCCTTCGCCCTTGCTCGTGCGGTCTGCAGCGCCGCCGCCCCCGAGCAGCGCGCCTCCTCAGGCGCCGCCCGTCTGTCTGGTTCGCGGCGCGCCCGCATGAGGCAGCGCGCCTCCTCCTCCGGCTTACGGCGCCCACGCCTCCTCCGCGCGCGCGCCGCCGCTCCTCTGGTGAAGCGTTGCCGCCGGCTTGCGCCGCCTGTGCCTTCGCCGTAGTGAAGCATGCGCATTCGCCGTCGCCGCCGCTCGTTGCAGCCTTGGCCTCCGCGCCATGAGCAGCGCGCCTCTCCTCCAGCGCCGCCGTCTGTCTGGTCGCGGCGCCGCTTGCGCCGCGACCCTCGCGCTCCTCCTCGGCTGCCGCGCCACGCCTCGGCGCCGCCGCCCGCCATCGGATGAGAAACCCTAGTCGAGGTTTCCCGTTCAACTTTGGGCGATTCTAATCGGCGGCGGTTCTTTTCTTTAGGAGCAAAAAAACATCGGTCTAATTGCGCGCCGTCCGGCGCCGCCTATTAACTACGTTACCTTAAGTCGCCCGCGCCCGTCGGCGCCGCCTACCAATGGGTACCGTTTCCTCTCTCGGCGCCTGATGATCTTGGCGGTGTGCTACTACCGACCGTGTCTCATGCGCATCCATATCGTGGTCTTAAATCTTTAGGCGTCCTCTTGGCGATGTCACGCGCCATACCCTACTCATCCAAGCCAGACCTCACGTCTGTTGCGCTTCCCAACGGTGACAAAGGCTGCTATTGAGTCTAACAGCCTTCTTGATGAGAAGGCGCCTCTGCCTACCAAAAGGCTCGGACTCCTACATGGATCGCTTGACTACCTACACTCGGTGGTGTGGCGGCGGCGCTTTCAGCTGCTGCTTCCTCATCGCCGATGTTCGACCTCGGTTTTCTTACGAGATTGTGGGATTTTCATCGGTACATCGGATGTGGACTCATCTTCGACGGCTTACGAACCCTCTGGAGATGCCCTCTACTTGTCGATAGTTCGTCGAGAGCACTCTCTTGGCCGGTGATGCTCTTTGTTGGCGCCTTCGCTCGAGTTGGCGATGCAGCGTCAGCTGGACTCTCTTACGCCTTCTTGGTTTATCGTTCTGTTCATCTTTGCTTGGTATCCGTCTTGATGTGGAGTTTCGGCGTGTCTGAGTTCCTTACTTGCCTTCGTCACGAGTTCGCGAGCGTGCCCGACTACTTGCGCCACCCTCGTGTCACTCTTCAGAGGCCCTTACCGAGATCGTGCGGAGGAGACTCGTCCCGAGTGGTCTTTGGCTGATGCCACTCCTCCGTGCTCGCGCCCGTGCCGAGCGCTTCACGCTTGATTACCTTTGCCTCCTCCGGCCCGCCACGGTGGTGGTGGCGCCCTCCATCTGGCGGTGGTCGTCCTCGCTGCTCTCTCTTGCGACAAGATCGGCCACATTGAGTCTCGGTGCTACAAGAAGCGGCATATTTCACGCCGTTCTTCTCCTAGCAGCAGCACTGGTACTTCTACATCGGCGTCGCGCCGACTACTTCGCGTTTTCTCTCCTTTGAGCGGAGATAGCCGGACTTGGCGGCTGCTGCCGCTGGGTTCTTCCTCTGCGGAGTTCTGCGGTGACTCTTGAAGCGAGAAACCACCTCCTACAGAGACAGGTACCTCCCGTGGATCCTTGATTCCGGGCATCCTTCCACATGACTTCCAATTCTTCCACTCTATCTTTTGTTACACCTCTTGATTCCCTGTCGGTGTTCTTCTGGCTTGATGGTACCTCTCTTTCACATCTGCAGTGGGGACCTCTTAGCAACTCATCTTTTCATGTTCCTTACATTGCTCATGTTCCTCGCCTAACCATGCGACTTCTTCTGCTTTGGGCACGATTCTTGACCTTGGTTATCGGATCATTCTCGACTCGACTCTTGTTGTGTTCGGGACCGCCACACGGGAACTCCGGTTGGTTACGGCCTCGGCGCCTTGACTCGCGGCGTCTCAGGGAACTTGGTAACCGGCTTCACCTTCCTTCCATTGCCCCCAGTGCCGCCGCCGGTCTCTCGCCTCGCCACTCAGTCTCTGGCTCTTTCCAACAATGGCATCACCGTCTTGGCCATCTTTGTGGCTCTCATTGTCGTCTTTAGTTCGTCGTGGTCTTACGGGGTTCTTGTCTATCTATAAGCAGTTTGCCACTATGGTTACGCATACAGTTCTCCACTCCTATTCGTGTCTTTCGTGGCGACTCTGTTTGGCGGTACCTCTCTCATCACTGCTTGCGGTTTTCCTTGGCGACGAGGGCACTCGCTCGATTCTCTTGTCACGGTGCTCATGCTCGAAATGGTGTTCTTGGCGCAAGCATCGTCACCTCCTTGAGTCGGCTCGTGCGCTAATGATTGCCGCCTCTATTCCACCTCACTTTTGGGTGGAGGTATTTCCACTTGCCACCTATCTCGTCAACATCCGGCCTTCTTCTGCTCTTGAGCGCAATCCCTATTGGCGTCTCGTGGTCTCCTTCACGACTACTCGCCCGCCGTCACATTTTGCATTGCGTTTGCTCGTTCTCCTCGCTTCTCGAGAACGCACAAAGCGGCTTGCTCGATCCATTGAGTGTGTCTTTAAAGAGTGCGATCTGCGAGCACAAGGGCTATCGGTCTTTGGGATCTGTTGGTCGACGGATGCGGTTTCTCGGGATGTGACTTTCGGCCGAGTCTCGTCCCTTCTACCCACGTCTGTCTCTCCTTGACTTCCTCTGTGGAGTCTCTGTCTTTTGACCTTTCGAGATACACCTATCTCGTCTCCACATATTTCTCCTGTGGCCTCTCCGCCATTATCGCCGCTGTTTTCCGTCTCCTCGGCTCCTCGAGGCTCCCCGCTACACTCGTCTACACTCGTCGACCTCGTATTGAGGATCTTCGGATGAGCCCACTTCTCGATGTTTCATCTTCTTACGATGCTTCATCTTCCCACGATGGGCGTCTTCTCCTCGCTTCGCTCTCCGCGATCGCCGGATCGATTCGGCCCCTGCCCGTTTTGCCTTCTTTGGCGCGACTAGCTTGTGAGCACGCCTCTCTGCAGGGATCTTGTTACTCATCTGAGTGGCAGCATGCCATGGCAGAGATTCTTTGCCCTTGACTATAGGTGCGGTGAAGGACTACATTTATGCATCCCAAATTTCTTTAAGACTTTATCTATGTATGTCTTTTGTGATAGTCCCAATATCCCTTTGTTTCTATCCGGTGAATTTTGATCCCTAGAGCGAGCGAAGCTTCACCAAGATCTTTCATATCAAAGTTTGAGGACAAAAACTTCTTTGTCTCGATGTGATGACATCACTACTAGCTTGATGGGATATCATCCACATCTGAGGATTAGGAAGATGAACTTCCCATCTTTAAACTTTGTATAGACACGGTTGTCCTCTACATTCTCTTTAAACCCAAATTTTCTTATTGTCTTTGTCAAACTTCAAGTACCACTTGTCTTGAAGCTTGCTTTAACCCATAAATCGATTTCTTTAGGCGGCATCCCATTCTTTCATTTTCTTCCATGACAAAACCTTTTGGTTGTGCCATGTAAACATTTTCCTCCAAATCCCCATTAAAAATGCCGTCTTTACATCCATCGATGTAACTCTAAATCATAATGTGCTACTAATGCCATTATGATTACGAAGAATCTTTACATGAGGCCGGAGAAAAGTCTCATTGTAATCAATCCCTCTCTTTGCGTAAAGCCTTTTGCCACAAGTCGCGCTATGTATCTTTCTACATTCCCTTGGGAGTCGAGCTTTGTTTTGTAGACCCATTTACCCTCTTGTTTTGGCTCCTTTAGGAATAATTTCCAAGTCCCGGACTTTATTAGTCTTCATGGACATCATTTCCTCTTCCATGGCCTCAAGCCATTTTGAAGAATTTTAAGCTTCTCATGGCTTCTTCAAATGAGGTGGGGTCATCCTCCATTTGAAATTCTTACAGATGATAAATCGATAATCATCGAAATAGTGATCTTCTTACTCTTTGAGACCTCCTGGGGCCTCCATATTTGGTACATCTTACATTTGAAATTCTTTGTTGCTCCCTCATTTGTGGCAATGGGTTTTATAGGATCTGAAGAGCGAGTTCCTCATTCTCATTCATTGTTGCCACGGGAGGAACAATAACAGTCTTGGCACCACAATATCTTGTACCGTCGGTGCGGCACACGAGTAGTGGGAAGAGTGGCTCTTGAATCATCGGAGTGGGCACATATACCCGCTTCTCTTCAAGATCAATCTCTCGAGCTACCATGCTCCCCTCATCATTTCATCCTCTAAGAAGACAGCGTGTCTCGTTTCTACAAACTTTGTATATCTGTGCGGGCGGTGAAAGCGAAAACCTTTTGACTTTTCGGGGTAGCCAATGAAATGGCAACTTACTATTTTGGGATCTAGCTTCCCAAGGTTTGGGTTAAATACTTTAGCCTCGTGGGACTCCCCACACGTAAGTGGTTTAGTGAGGAACTCTTCACATCCACAACTCGCATGCGGTGTTTTGGGCACCGACTTACTAGGCACTCTATTGAGAATATGAATGGCGGTTTTCAACGCCTCCATCCATAAACTCAATGGGAGTGTGGAGTAGCTCATCATGCTTCGCACCATATCCATCGAGTGCAGTTCGTCTTTCATTACTCCATTTTGCCGAGGTTCGCCGGTGTAGAATCTTTGGGCTACTATGCCATTATCCCGTAAGAACCTCGCAAAGGTCCAGGAACTTGTCCATATGGGGTATGTCGTAGTAGTACTCCCCACGCGATCGGATCGAACTATCTTAATCTTTAAATCGTGTTGGTTTTCAACTTGACCTTAAATATCTTGAATTTATCAAGGCTTCATTTCTTTCTTTGATTTGATAAATATATCCATAGCAGGAGTAGTCATCGTGAATGTTATGAGCGAGTCATAACCATCCACACTTTTCACGGAAAAGGACCACAAATGTACGTGTGAACAATTTGTAGAACTCACGTGCTTCTTTTGCGCCTTTCTTAATTTTCTTTACATATTTTCCTTTAATGCATTCTCTGCATTGTTCTAAGTCTGAGAACTCTAATAGAGGAAGAATTTCATTCTTAACTAGTCTTTCTATTCTCCCCTCGAAATATGGTCTAAGCAGCGATGCCATAATTTCGACGATTAGATTATGAGTTCTCTTCGTTTCTGTTTACATTCGTGAGCGAGGATTCAATCACTTTCGCACGCGACGTTCCCATTATCGCATCGACATTCACATCATCACACAATGATAACAAATAAAGCTCATTTTGTAATATGGCAAGACCAACACATTCTTTATTAAATATTATTTCGCACTTGCCATTTCCAAAATTACAATCATAACCATCTTTGTCCAAATTGGAAACACTAATCAAATTCCTCTGTAAAGAGGAACAAAAGAACATCTCTAAGTAAAGATTGGAGCCATTAGCTAACTCTAATGAAAGATCGCCAACGGCTTCAACTTCGCTTGGACTCCATTTGCGACTTTAATGCATCTTTCGTTTCTTTGCGTAGTCCTCGTCGAGCGGAATCCTGTGAAGGAATTAGCAACATGAGCAGTTGCTCTGAGTCAATCCACCAAGTGGATTTGAATATTGCACATACAAGCATTCATTTATGAAGGTAATAATGTTCTCACCTTTCTTTGCCATTATCATCTTTAAGTAATCGGGGCAGTTCTTCTTGTAGTGTCAGGTCTTCTTCTGATGAAGACACCGATCTTTGTCTACAACAAATTTATTCTGTTGAGGTGATGGACGAGGCTTTTCCCTTGTTCCTTGAGAAGGAGGTCTTGTTGAAGTGCTTTTCTTGTTATCCTTCACATAGTTGATAGATCCACCATGTGAGGATTTAATTCTTTCCTCCTCTTGAACACACATAGCTATGCACTTTTCTAAGTCCCATTTATCGGGTTGCATGTTGTAATTGACAACAAAAGTGTCAAACTTTTACGCAATGAAGCAAAAATCAAGTGAATAAGGAACTCATCCTTGAGTGCCAAATCCATTAGTTTAAGCTTGGATGCCATGTTGCTCATCCTTAATATGTGTTCTCTTATTCCACCGCCACCACCGAATACCTTTACATCACAAGTCGCTTAATTTGTGTAGCATATGTCTTTGAAGAGCGATGGCCCGACTCTTTATTTTATCAAGGTGATACGTGAGCGGTGTCACGATCTGCGATTGAGCCCACAATTGCGAGCTCAATCGTGTTCTTTATCACGACCATACATTTCTTGTTGGTGTGGTCCATTCTTATGCTCTAGGTCATAAGACATCAGTAAGGAGCATGATCTCTCTGTCTTTTACGCCAGCGATATCATCCTCATTTGATCCTCACTGGTGCCATAGGCTCGATGGGTCGTCTTGTAGTGAGGACCCGTCCACCTCGGCTAAGATAAGCGCTAAGTCTATCTTTTTCTTCCACTCTCCATAATTATCTCCTTTGAGAGTGGGGATCTCTCTGATACAACCCATCAAGTTGTATCCTCCTGAAAATTTAGTTCAAACAAAGTGAGAACAAAACATGAAAATTATATGCCTTATTTCCAACGTTGGTCAAAAATACGACATACAATTAAAACAATTATATCTATACATTAAAACTATATCACCGTTGGGCAGAAATAGAAACAATGCATAAAAAATCATCAATTAAAATTATAATACTGTTATTATCAACTTTAGTCAGAAAATAACAATATCATAATTCACAATAAATTCTTAAAACATTAAATTCTCTCGTTGGTTCGAATTTAATTAAAAGAATTAATCAACATTAACTTTTGCAGCGGAAACAATAAAATATTCAATAATTCATTCTCAGAAGCATTATAACTATACACATTTAATCTCTGAAAAAATAACACGTTGGTGCAAAATTTACAGAGATTTTATACAATTTTTATTGAAATTCATTCAAAAATACTTAAAAATAAATTCAATTCAATTTTACGAATTTTCTTGTTCATAACCTAGAATTCTTTGTTTAAACCGGCCATTTGGCGATCGTGCCTCGGCCCATTCGTGTCTCGCCCACGGCCTACTAAGCGGTATTAGGGTTGATGGCGGTAGTCGGATTCACATCCGACGGTGGATTCAGCCAGCAATGAATCCACCGCCGGCCGTCTGCGTGATCGATCTCGGTAATCGATTCAATCGGCGGTGAGCGACATTCGGTATAAAACCGCGACCGCGCGGCGCCCCCGTGAAAACCCTAATCCCCATTCGATCTCTCTCCTCCTTCGCTCGTCTCTCTCGCTCCCGAGCTCGGCGGAAGAAACTGCGAAGAAGAAGAAGGCGCCACCTCGGGCCCTCTCGCCGGCGCGCGCTCACGAGAGGAGCGCGTCGCCGTCAGCGGCTCCGTGTCGGCCCTTTCTTTCACGCTGTGCGGGACGCGCTAGGTCTTGACTTTGGGCGACGGCGAGCCACGGCTCGGCCGGTCTCACCGCATGCGGCGACGACGACGGCGAGCTCACGGCTCGCTCGACCCTCCCTCACGGCCGGGTAAGTCCCGGTCTATCTGATCTAGGGTTAGGGTTTTTGCTTTTCTTTTCGGGTTAGGGTTCGGCCGGTTCTTTTCTTTTGAATCTTTTTCTTTTGGATCTTTGCCGTTGATAGGCTCTGATACCATTGATAGATTCTGTTCTATATCTCTTTTGATTGGATCGGTGTTCTTGAGAGAAGCAGAGAGAGATTAGGGTTTCGGGGTTTGGGTTTCTGGTCAGATGAAGAGGAGGGTTAGTCATGGTCGATCAGGGTGGCGGTGGTCGATCAGGGTGGCGGTGGTCGATCCGTAGTGGCGGTGGTCGATCCGTCGGTAGAGGAGAGGCGGTCGATCCCGTCGGTAGAGGCGGCGGTGGTCTTCCCATCGCTTCAGCGCCCCTTTAGGATCAGACTAGGGTTTGTAGGTTGGGGTTTAGGCGGCGGCACGGTGAACCTTGGTCATTGTGTCGCCCCGGGTCCCACCTCTTTATATGTGGCGCTGGCGACAGGGGCCCGCCAGCCTAATGGGCTGGGCGCCCCTGATCAGGGCGCGATCGAGGGGTTGGGCATTTGGCCGTTGGGCCAAATGCCCGAGATCAATTCTAACATCACCTTGACAAAATCAGCATTGCGACACTGATTGCAATGGTACCTGATCAGAATCATGCATGCCATACCACTAAGTTTGTGCATATCATCGTAGATTTGATCAAACACTTGATCAGGACGGTACCAGTGGTGAAGAAAGCAGCTATATTCTTTGGAAAAGGCACATCCACAAAATGGTCTTTGCCAACATAGGTGAGTTGGTTCTTGCTTACCGTGTGTGTGTGTGTGTGTGTGTGTGTGTGTGTGTGTGTGTGGAGAGAGAGGGTTCGGAATTATAGAGAATGGTGCAGAGGCTACCAGTGACGAAGATCACATACCATACCAGCTAATAAATTGACTAAAAACTACACACAAACATACATAGATCCACCTAAAACGAACCTAAAATCCAAAGCAATCAACAATGGGACATGAAGATAACGCCACATAAACTACGATTTCCACAACCCTACAACACATCAACTCCAAACTGAAACACCTAAAATAGAATGCGATTTCACAAATCAGCTAGATCTCGCCCCAAATAGAAGCAATCTCACAGCACTATAAACAAAAAAGCACACCAAAATTGATCCCAAAAACCACACCTCAAACAGCTAGAACTATGTTGATGCCGCTCGCCTCACTAATTAAACTGAAGCAACCATCAGGGATTCAGCAGCGACGAGGAGAGCGCTCGCCATGCTGTGGCACTCACCTCTAAGCCTCTTGCCATTGCAACCGCCGTCGCTTGTCGCGAATCGCCCGGTCTACTTGCTCTCTCTCCCCCCATCTCTCTCTCTCTCTCTCTCAAGTAACAGCTAGAGGAGAGCTGTCTGAACGAGCCCGTTAAGCCGAGGCACGTAACGCACAAATCTCAAAGTGCAATCTAATGGCTGTAAAATCGACTGAAGGATTGCAATTTATCAAGCAACTAAATATTAGTAAATCCGTTAATAAAAAACAGACGAAGTACAACTGCCAGGAGCATTACACAGGATCCATATAATAATGTGTAGGATACAGGTGCGTGTTGTTAGAATTTTTTTTTGAAATAATATTATTTTAAAAAATATAAAAAATAGTTATTTTTTAAACAAAACTATGCTACTATCGCCATTTGCAATGGCGAAAGGCTCCTGTGTAAGATCGAGGAGGCAGACTAAAAGGGGTGAATAGGCTTTTCTAAAAATCTCTAAGACTAAAACCGATTTCTAATGCGGAAGAAAGTCAATTGGATTTTGCACAATTAAAATATAAAGATTCAAGTTTCCCTTAAGTGCACTAACACCCTAAGTCTAAGTTTGCAATCCTAGTTTAACGTGCAATCAATTTAATTCTAAAAATGTAAATTGCACAAAGTAAATCACAAGAGGGCAAACCAGAATGACACAATGATGTTTTACTATAGTGTTCGGAGATTTACCGATCTCCCATAATCTACGTTAAGGTAAGCCCAAACAAATTGGACTAGCTCCACGAATTAAGCCAACGCCTCCAAGGTAAGTCCAAATGAATTGGACCGGCTCACAACTTGAACTAACACCTCGATCCACTCGGGGTTACTCTTCCCCACTTTGGAGATGGTCAACATCAAACTACTCACAACACGTCGGGCCTTCTCACAAGCTTCTTGAGAAGATTACTGGACCACGACGCCTCCACGGCGTCTAGGTGTCGGCAAACACTAATAGTAATAAGCCAAGCCTCTTGCTTGACTCTCACCAAGTGCAACACATGCACAATTGGTGCACAATCCAATTCTAGTTGTAACACATGCAACTGGAATCTCTCCATTTGCTCACAAGGTGCAAGACATGCACAATTGAGAAGAGATACTCACACTAGCTTAAGAGAGTGAAATAGGATGCTAAGAGTTGTCTCACAACCGGCCATGGTGGGTATTTATAGCCCACACACCAAAACTAGCCGTTGGAGGAGAAAAGGGCTGAAAACAACGAAACTCGGTCTTACCACCAACCAACGGCCGATCAAACCAGCCTACAATGCAACAGCTATAAAACCATCTGTTACAGACAATTCCTAGTCAGTCCGCCCTCACAGGGCCCGGTCTGACCGCACCCCTGGTTAATCTGGACTTTCGGGTGGTAAAATACTAAAAAACATGCCTTCTAAAAAGGTTGACCGGCCTTATAAGGGCGGTCAGACCGAACTTCTGGTCAGTCCGGGTCTGGATTTTAGCACATGCGGTACTTAGAAAAGCGGTCATAAATTTTGACTACGATGTCAGAATTGAGTGATATTAGGCTCTATGGAAAGCTTATTCAAAGGGCTACACAACCCATCTATTTAATTGATCTCAAACACATTTTATTAAATAAAAAGTACAACTTGCCAACACATGGCCAAAGTCCAAGAAAAGAACAACAAACAATCTTAGACTACGACAATGAATGATGCATGAACTTCAATAATTTGTAAAATACATTTGCAAACTTTAGTATTATACCACAAGGAGTATGTGCATGGACTTCAACCATTTGTAAAACATATTTTTAAATTATAGTCTCATGCTACAAATAGTTAATACATGAGTTTCAACTATTTGCAAAACACATTTGCAAACAATAGCATCATGCTACAAGGAGTAAGTGCATGGACTTCAATTATTTTCAAACATATTTGAAAATTATAGTCTCATACTACAAAGAGTTAATGCATGAGTTTCAACTATTTGTAAAACACATTCGTAAACAATAGCATCATGCCTAGGAGAGCTAGAGCAAGCAGGAATAAGCTATACTAGCTATCCAGCCTTCCAAACAAACACCGAGACCGGTTATGCTAGTTATACTGTTGCCTTGAGTATCTATCTTGGAGTGGTCACTTGATGACAAACATCTCCACTCCAAGTTCGGGTTCTTGACTTGATAATCATCAACACGTGATGATTTTCTTTACTCCAAGTTCTTGTCTTGAATATCATCAACACATGATGATCTTCTTCACTTCAGGATCTTTTCTTGAATACCATCAACACATGATGATCTTCTTCATTTCGAGATCTTGTCTTGAATAACATCAACACATGATGATCTTCTTCACTTTGGGATCTTATCTTGAATATCATCAACACATGTTGATCTTCTTCACTTCAGGATCTTGTTTTGAATATCATCAACACATGATGACATTCTTCATCCCGAATCTTGACTTGATGGCAATCAACTTATGATGCCACCTAAAATCTTCTTCATCATTGGACTTATATTTCACCAACTCATAGAATCTTTTAATCCACATGACGATTATCATTAATTACCAAAATACTCTATTAACACATAATAACGGTCTAGATTCTTCCTTCTTTGTTGTGGATGAGAGAAGGATCAGAAGTAAGAAGTACACGACCATGAGTCATATAAATCAGTTTCTCCTTTCCAAAAATGCAACTGAAACATTCTTCCATACTAAGTTCCAAGATGATGTCTTTTATCATGTGTATGAGAAGAACTTCGCAAATCATCAGTATGTGATATAGAGTTATCTCAATCAGAATCCTCTCTACAATGGACTCAACTATCTGTTTCGTCGAGTAAAGTTGGATAACTTTGTGACATTGAAGTGCGATTATCACTCTAGGACCATCAAGCAATTCTATGCCACAGTACATGTCTCTCTTGAGTATGATTCTCTTACTTTCTTACTTGGATGACCGCCACACAACAACTAAGTGCTTTAAAGACATATTGTCATGAATCCCAGCTCATCCATGAAACAAAAAGTTTTAAGGTACACTTTGAAGATTCATGGGATTTGACTCTAGTAGACTAGTAGATGAACTATATGATGCTACCCATAGCTTCGAGATGGGAAAAGTGGTGGACTTCTACCCCTACCTAGCATCATAAATAGGACAATAAGAGCAACATTCTGTCCAAAAGGCGACAACAATGATGTGATTCTTGGTAGGGCTTGGAATGTTATCAATCACATCTTGAAGGGCACCAAATTTGATGTTGTGGACTTCATCATAATAGAGATAGCTTTATCAAAGAGGGATACAGAGAAGAGCATTTATTTTGCTCCCTACATCATGAAGCTGATTAAAGATAAGTTTGACTTCAACTATGCATGTAATGGAACTCATACCGAATACAAACCAAGCGACGCCCCTCCTCCATCCTGGTGGAAGTTTGTGGAGAGTCCTTTTTGGTCTTTGATGCCAAAGGGGGAGAAGACTAAAAAAAGGATGAAAGGAAGTTTGGAGTAGTTATGTTATTTAGGTCAATAAACCTTGTCTTATAAGGATAAGTTTGGTATTCTTTCATGTAATATCTTTTGTAAAGCTTATTGAACCTTGTATGGCCCTTAGAAGTATTTTGGACATTTGGACATTTTCTTTATGACTTGAGTTATGTATTATGCTGTCTATTTGTATCTTTGTCCAAAATTATGTTTATTATGGATCTATATCTTGATGCATGCATGTTTATTTCCTAATTGTAATTAATGTGTCATGCTTCCATGAATCCAATATATAGAGTAAACTCTGTTAAAATGTTAAAAGAAAATCCACACATGTGCATGAATTTCCTTCTAATCTCATATGCACATGTTGAGGGGGAGTTTTATCTATATGTTGTAGTTTTGATAGCAATAATCTCAAAATCTCTTTTGATTCATCACAAATGAGTTAATTGCTATCAAAGCTTATCTTAGAGCATACAATGTGTTTTGTACTCTATGTATACTCGAAAATTATCTCTAAATTCCTTATTTGTTGAGGATTGTCATCAATTACCAAAAAGAGGGATATTAAAGAATTTAGATCTGTCATTATATGTTAATAGAGTATTTTAGTAATTAATGAAAATTGTCATATGGAGTAACAAATTCCAAGAGTTGGTGAAACAGGTTGAGTCATGTGATGATGATAATGTCATCATGTGTTAATGAATATCAAGGCAAGATCATAAAGTGAAAAAGATCATCATGTGTTGATGATTATCAAGTCAAGAACCCGTACTTGGAGTGAAGATGATCGTCATCAAGTGATCACGCCAAGATGGATGCTCAAGATAAATGTATGACTAGCATAGGCTAAGAATTCATTTCTTAGTCATTTTACCAGTGTCGGTGTTTGTTGTGGAGACCGGATTGCTAGTATGGGTTGTCGTACTATTAAGAGGGGTCATGACTAGTAGCTTGAGTATGTCATGTGTTGATAGCTCTTAATGCTTTCTCTAGCTCTCGTTAGCATGTTGCCAATATTTGTGAATGTGTTTTGTAAATAGTCTCAGTTCATGCATAATCTTTGTAGCATGTGACTTTAGTTTGCTCCTTGTGGTATGATTCTAAAAGTCATCAAATATGTTTTGCAACTTGTTAAGAATCTTACCTTCATTCCTTTTTTGCATCACGCATCAATCGATATTTGTGTCTTGCTCAATTGAGTTGAAGTAATTTGCAAAAATAAGCTTTTGTCATCTTGTCCGGACTAACCGCTGTTGGTAGCCCAGACTGACCGGAACCCTGGTTTGAGTCGGGCGATCAGATGTTTTCAGAGAACTGTCTGGACTGATCGCGGTTGGAGGGCCAGACTGACCAGACCTCGGGGTCATTTATGCGGTCAAATTTTTCCAAAGAAGGTCGTTTTTGGAACTTGCTACTTTGTTTGCCACGCCGAACTAACCGCTAGTGTTATCCCGGACTGACCGAGACCCCGGGCATTGTAGGGTTGTAAGCTTTTTCCAGTAGAATGTTTTCTTTGGTTAAGAAATCTTTTGAACCCAATCGACCAGATCTTGAGTGGGTGGACTGACCGGACCTGGCAATAACGAATAGACTATGCAACATTGATTACTACAGAAGTTAATTATACACAGTAGTCCCGTCTGACTGACCATGTGCCTGCAGTCTGACTGACCTTCTTGCTTTTTGTACAGATTCCCATCCAACAGCTTGTTGTTATGTGTGGGTGTATAAATACCTCTTGTGGACAGTTCTGGGGATAGTGTTGGTGTTATTATCATTCCCTTAGAGTAAAGTGCAAGTCCTCTCCTCTCCTAGTGCATGTGTTGCACTTAGTGAGCTTAGATGTCAAAATTCTAGTGCATGTGTTGCATTAGGTGTTGGATTTAGTATCAATTGAGCTTAGATACTTGATTCATTCAAGTGAGCATCTTTGACTTGTTACTCTTGGTGTTTGCCGACACCTAAACGGTTTAGATGAGTTGCGCCGGTGATCTTCTCAAAGAAGGTTGTGAGAAGACTCGGGCATTTATGAGTGGCTTGGTGCTCGCCATCTCTGGAATGGAGGAAGAGCAACCCCGTGTGGGCTCAATTTTTGGAGCCTATCCAATTCGTTTGGTATTACCTCTATGTGGACTAGGGGAAACCGATAAGTTGATGATCACCACGGGAAAAAGTTCAAGTGTTCTTGTGGTTTGCTTTCTTGAGCTTTACCTTCATTCAATTTACATATATAGAATTAAATTGTTTGCTTGTCTCCTTAGAACTTCATTCATTGTCTTAATCTTATCTTGTTGGTGCACTTAGCCTTTAACTAGTTGATTTAGGTTTTAAATGAAAAAAACTGAATTGATTTACTTTTTTTTTTGCATAAAACTCTATTTAAGCCCAAAAAAATCATTTAAAACCCGCCTATTCACCCCTCCTCTAGTTAGCCTCCTTGATCTTACCCTGTCGCCATTTCAAATGGCAATAGTAACATAAAGAATGGCGACAGGGACGTCTGTCTATTTTTATTGTCTATTTCTGACCATATATTTTGTGGGCAAATCATAATGATATTACAAAACATTCAGCACAATGTCATCAAATTTTTTGTCGATAAATCACAATGATATTACAGAACATTCAGTGCAACGTCCTCACATATTTTGTTGACAAATCACACTGATGTTACAAACCATTCAGCGCAATGTCATCGCCTATTTTTTCGACAAATCAAAGTGATATTACAAAGCATTGGACAAATCAAAGAGTGGAGAGGTCAGATGAGGTCCCCGCAGAGATGTGTGGAATGCCAATGTCTCCTTCGACCTGTGGATTTCTTGTAGGGTATTTCTTGAAGGTGTGCCCAGACCCCTTGTAAATAGAGCACTTCTTAATATGACATCTGACTTTTGTTTCATACATGTCATTCCTGATACGCTGTATCTGTCATTGGCCAACCTTTCCTTTAACCTATCAATGTTCGCATCCCAGATAAGTTGCTCCCAAGTCGGATAGTCAGTGAAATGGCCAATCATGTTGTAACCATACAGCTCTGCACTCTAGGTTTGCATCACCTCCTCCTTGTTGAAATGATCAAAGAGGTATTAGCCGGGATGTTACACCACAGTCAAACATGCGGCCATGACATGTGAGTAGGGCCTAAGCAGAAGAAGAGGCTTGTTGCAAGTGAATACGCAACTAATGCGATATAGCGTGCACTCGTGAGTGATCCTCTCGCGGTTCGTCCCGTGACGTCCTTTATCCCTGCACAGTATCTCGAACCGCAACTCCCTTGTGCCCATCTTGAATGCCCGGCACATCTCACCCCTCTTGCTCTTCTCCTCATGTACTTGGTGATCACAGCGGAGTACGACACTATGTCATTTGCCATGGCGAGCGACGTGTTGTTGCTTCTGTCAACAAAGTAATTTATAGTACCACGGAGAATTTCCTCCACAATAACAACCAAAGGGAGGCACCTGGTGCCGCGCATCACCCAATTGTACACCTTTGCTAGATTGGTTGTCATGACACCATATCGAGCACCACGCCTATCATGTAGCAGTGACCACTTCTTCTTAGGCTTGTGCTCAATCCAATCTGAGAAATATTTCACCTACGCCCTCATCTTCCTCGCCACACTAGAACCATTTGTGGGTAGCTGGGCCAATGCTTCGGGGGCTTGGTCAGCGCTTGTAACGGCCTTTTTCGCTGCCTTCCTTCTCGACGTTCAGGTCCTGTCGGGACCCAAATATGCAAATCTGGACCCTCTGTGTATTCTGCACTAGTCCAGGATCACGCTAGTGCACACAGTGTCAACATTGATGAAATATCACATCCATACAACGAATATAAGAATAAACGAGTACTTTAAATAACAAATAACTGTTGGGACCTTATGGTCGAGTGTTACATTTATTAAGCCATGCAAGGTCGACAATAAAGAAATAAAGCTGCAATAAAACGAAATAAACTCGGTGGCTCCCATCAATTTACCACGAGCAACCGATCGATCAAGACCCTAACGTTCAACCTTCGAGAACTCTTCTTCAAAAGCGGCACGACTCCTCCATACATTGATTTGTTTAGCAAGAGTGAGTACACACCGTACTCGCAAGTCATACCACGAATGCATTTATACATGATGGCTTATTCCAAAGAAATGGCTTCGTGGTTATTTTGCGAAATGCAACATTTGCAATTGAATACAAATAATAGATTGAAAGCATAATTCAAAACAAATAGACAATAATAAGTTAACAATTGATTTCACAAAGGACACACAGTCTAATCAAGTTCTTTCACACAGCTGAACAAGTTATCTCACACAGCTGACCCTTCCCAATTGTTTTATGAAAATCTACCCCTCGTGTGAAATTCAGAGCATGTCCATAGCAGAGGACGCGGCTATTCGAATAGATTGGTTTAAACACTCTGCGGAGGTTGTACACTTTACCCACACGATGAAATCAACCGGATCGAGTTGATCACAACAAAACCTTTCGAGACTTCATCTCAAACAATGACACTCTGGTGTGCTTCTTCGCAGTCAATTTGTACACACACCCTTGGAACGACACACACCATTGGACGGGGATCAATGAATCGTCCCGCGATGTGACATATCACACCTCCGACCCATCACACAGCTTAAATACAACCCGAGTTGTCAATGTCAAGACTCCATAACTTACTAAGTCGGGCCCGGCCCATACTAGGCATGTGGTCGCATGCAGTGAGGCCAGTTCAATGGCGCACAAAGTTAAGTCCTTAATTGACTAAGGCAAGACTTCCAGTTTTTCCCAAATCACAAAGTTTATATCACACAGATCCACCATTCACACAGAATCCACCACTTGCCTCAGTCTAAATCTTTTCCCACCCTGTTGATTAAGTGCAACACATGCCATCAACGAGTAACGACACACAAGACACACAGATTCATCACACGTTCCATAATCACTTAGTCAAATTTATAATTGCAACTCTCACATGAAATGATGACTCGTGGCATGGCTAAGCGATCTAATCGTATCTAACCAACCCACGTTGGTGCTACAATAATACCAACTAATAATTAATCAACCTAGGGTGACAAAAGATCATGGCATACAATAGACAAGGTGGCATAACAATTTGGATTAATAACTACACCCAAAAGCATTTAAATAAATACTTGAAATAGAATGCAATACATTGAAACAAAGTATTTTGAAAACTGGGTTCAAAATGATCAAAGGTATAACTTGCCTTGGAATAGATCTAGATATTGGTCTTGGTCTTGAGGTGCTCCTTCTTACGCAAAATTCCCAAGTATCGGCGTCTACTCATGAAGCGAGACAAAAGAAACAAAACAAATAAATAACAGAGGCAAAACAAACTCCAAAAATTAAATAAAATTCACCATTAACTAGATCTTAATTTTATATAAATTTACAAATTTGAATGGGCTCAATTGGACTTCGGATGCAAAAGATATGGGCTTTGGAAGATTGGAAAATCAATTAAACCCTAATTTGGATTTTCTCGAATTTCCCGAATTATTTTTATAAAGGAAAATCGGATTATTGCGCAATGCTTGCGTCGGTAGAATTTCGGAAAAAATTATATTTAAAAAGAATTACGACATGTGGGACCCACTGTCGGTCTCGGGATTCACGCGGACCGAGCGCACCAACCAGGAGATCTGGCGCGGTGGGCCAAGACCCGCCAGCAGTGTCTTGGCGCGATCTGGCGCCACGCGGCCGCCACACCAAAGATCGGGCCGACGCCGGGCGCCGAGCCGCGATAACGGCGGTGGCGCTCGGGACCGATAGGTCACGGCAAGCGGCGGCTCTTCGGCGGCGGTGAGTGGTGCCAATGTGTAGAGGGATTAATGCGCACACATGGGCCTTGGTTTGAGCACACAGGGTTGACGGAGATGGCGTGGCGAGGAAGAAGCGGCGAGAGCTCGGGTTTTGTCGGACGGCGCTCGGCGATGCTCGGCGACGAAAGGTGCGCACGAGGTAGCTGAGACTTGCGATCACAATGGTGCGGTCGGTGGAGCAAGGGCGACGACGGCAATGGCGCAATCCACCGGAGAAGAAGTTCGGCGAAAACCCTAAAGCTTGCAATGCTTGGCGCTAGAGCGACGAGGCGACAAGAGTGGCGGTTTAGGGTTGCAGAGGCGGGCGGAGCTAAGGGAGTACTTATAGGCTCGAGGCGCGAGATTTGAAACCCCAATTCGGATCCAAAGCAATGGGTTTTGAATTCAAAGATTTTGGAGATTGAAACCGATTCGAGGTTTGATTTGGTTTGGAACGGATAAGGAATAGCAGGAGACATGATTTGGTGGGGTCGGCACGAAGAATCGACAACGAATCGCATTTGTCGGACGCGCTTGAGCTCCAAAGAATGGCGAAGGCGGCGCGGCGCGAGGAAGAAGAAAGCGGCGGAGACGACGACTTCGGTCGCGGGCCCACCGGCCGTGAGCGAGGAAGCGCAATGCAAGCGGCTCAGCCGTCGCGATGGCGATCCAACGGTGAAAGCGAACGCGAAGGCGGGTGGGGCGCGATGATTGAATAGTGTTGGGCTTCGGCCCAACACTGTTCCGAAGGAAAATCTTTTGATTTTTCTTTTAAATAAAACCAGAAAATGCAAATAGCAATTAGAAAATAGCAAATGACTTTGGAAAAATTCCAGAAAATTCTATAAAATATATCCAAGCATATAGAATCTAAATAAAATAGTTTTGACAATTGTTGATGTTGGGATTAAGCACATTAAATCAATTTGTTCTAAAAGTCCATATTAAGCTTTTTAATTTAATATTCAAATAAATCCAAATGATGAATTTTCTTGCTACCAATATTTAAAAGATTTTTAAAGCTCTGAAAATTGGGATGTTACAAACCTCCCCCCCCTTAAACGAATCTCGTCCCCGAGATTCCGGCTAGCTAGAGAAAAGGCTAGGGAACTCGGCTTTTAACTCTTCTTCACGTTCCCACGTTGCTTCTCCTTCTGAGTGGTTACTCCACTGGACTTTACAGAAACGAACGGTCTTGCTTCTGGTGCGGCGTTCTGCGATATCCAAAATCCGAACAGGCTGTTCCTTGTACGTGAGATCTTCCTTTAGTTCAATTGACTCCAACGGGGTCTGCTCTTCTGGCACACGAAGACACTTCTTCAGCTGAGAGACATGAAAGACATCATGCACTCCTGCTAACGACTGTGGTAGCTCCAACTGGTAAGCAACTTCTCCTCGGCGTTCCAAAATCTTGAATGGACCCACATACCTTGGAGCAAGCTTCCCTTTGGTGTGGAATCTCTTAACACCTCTGAGCGGAGTAACTCGAAGATACACAAAATCCTCTGGTTCAAAGCTGAGGTCACGACGACGATTATCGGCATAACTCTTTTGCTGGTGGGCTATCTTCAACCTCTCTCGATCATAGCAACTTGTTCTTGACTTCTGAATAATATCTCGTCCGAACACTACACGCTCATTGTCTCGACCAATTCAACGGAGTTCTGCAGTACGCGACCGTCATGAGCTTCAAATGGTGACATCTGCAAACCGGCTTGATAATCGTTGTTGTACGAGAATTTCGCATCGGCAAACTTTTATCCCAACTGGTAGCATTAGCTAAGGCACAGGCTCTTAACATGTCTTCTAATATCTGGTTGACTCTTTCATCATCCATCATGCATGGATGATAAGCGATCTCAAATTTAGATGAGTTCGAGGGCTTCATGTAGACTCGCCAAAAGCGAGAGGTGAATTGAGATCCTCGATCTGACACTATCTTCTTAGGCACACCGTGCAGACTGACGATTTTTGACATATACAATTCCGCCAAGCGGTCTCCTGAGTAAGTGGTTTTGACTGGCAAGAAATGGGCAACCTTAGTCAAACGATCCACTATTACCCAAATCGAATCATAACCTGATTGAGTCTTGGGTAATCCGGTAATAAAATCCATACCGATCTCTTCCCACTTCCATTCTGGTATCTTCAGCGGTTGTAGCAATCCTGCTGGTCTCTGATGTTCGGCCTTTACTTTCTCACACCGTCGCATAAGGCAACGAACTCTGCGACGTCTCGCTTTAAGTTTGGCCACCAAAACTTATTCTTAACATCTGATACATCTTAGTGCTTCGGGGTGAATTGAATACTTTGAGTCATGGGCTTCCTTGAATCACCGTCTTAATCCATCCATATCGGTACACAGATCGTCCATTGATCCACAAGATATCTTGATCATCTATGGTGAAGTCTTTAAATTTTCCTTCCGACATCTTCTTCTTGAGATCAGCAAACTCAGAATCCTTAGGTTGAGCTTCACGAATCTGTTTCTCCAGAGTAGACTGTACTTCCAAATTGGCCACAAATCCTTCCGGAACAACTTCTAGTCAGTAGCTTCCGAATTCCTCCAAGTTCCGGCAAATCTCTTTGCTTCGAGCATTGCAGTAGCTCTTGCGACTCAGTGCATCTGCAACTACATTGGCCTTACCAGGATGGTAATGGATTCCAAGGTTATAATCCTTTATTAATTCCAACCATCTTCTCTGTCTCATGTTCAAATCAGACTGAGTGAATATGTACTTCGAGACTCTTATGATCTGTAGACTTCACAAATGATTCTGGATGAGATAATGTCGCCAAATCTTCAAAGCATGCACTACTGCCTAATTCCAAATCATGGGTAGGATAATTCTCTTCATGAGGCCTTAATTGCCTTGACGCATAGCGACGCTCTTCCTTCTTGCATAAGGACACATCCTAATCCTTGACGCCAAGCATCACAAGAGATATCAAAATCCTTACTAATATCCCAAGCAAAACTAGCATCAAATGAAGTCAAACGTTTCTTCAATTCTTGAAAACTTTCTTCACAAGTCAGTCCAAATAAACTTCTTCTCTTTCTTCAACAATTGCGTAAGAGGTTTAGCAATCGTTGAGAACCCTTCAATGAAACGACGATAGTATCCCGCCATTCCCAAGAAACTACGAATTTGAGTAACCGTCTTGGTGCTCCCAATTCATTCTGACTTTAACCTTTCCGGTCAATTGCTACTCCTTCTACTTGTCATCACATGACCGAGAAAATCAACTTTCTTCTTCCAAAAGTCACACTTGCTGAACTTGGCATACAGCTGATGTCCTCTGAGCTTCTCTAGGATTAATCTCAAATGTTCTGTATGTTCCTCTTCTGACTTTGAGTATACCAAAATATCATCAATAAACACTACCACGAACTTATCCAAATATTCCATGAATACTTTGTTCATCATGTTCATGAAATAGGCAGGGGCATTAGTCAATCCAAAAGACATGACTAAAAACTCATAATGTCCATACCGGGTTGAGAAAGCGGTCTTTGGTACATCCTTAGGACAAATCTTCAACTGATGGTAACCTGATCGTAGATCGATCTTGGAGAATACTCCGGCTCCTTTCATCTGGTCGAACAAATCATCAATTCTGGGCAATGGGTACTTGTTCTTGATGGTGACTTCGTTGAGAGAACGATAATCAATACACATTCTCATACTTCCATCTTTCTTCTTGACAAACAAAAACTGGCGCTCCCCATGGCGGCGAACTAGGTCTTACAAAACCTTTCTCCATGGTTCTTCTATCCGCTTCTTCATTTCCACAAGTTCATCGACCGCATCCGATAGGGTCTCTTGAAATTGGTGCTGTTCACGGCACTAGATCGATGACAAATTCAATGTCACGGTCGGTGGCATTCCCGTAACTCTTCCGAAATACGTCTGGATAATCTTTTACTACGGTACATCTTCCAAAGAAACCGTCTTGGCATCGCTGACTACCAAATGTCCATCACGTCTCGAGGTGGCTAGAAATTCAACTTTCTTTCTGTGATATCCTCTATTGTTACGGCTCTTGGCCACAATCTAGCACTGCTTTATGTTTGGATAACCAATCCATACCAAGGATGACATCTATGGTCCGAGTGTCTAGAACTATTAAGTTGGCTAGAAACTCAACTCCGCCTATGAGTAGCCTAGCTCCTAAACATCCAACTTTAGAACTTAGCTCGCTCCAGTATTGGACTAACAGAGTATGCTTAAGATGCATAACTTCCAATTTGTTCTTAGTTGCAAAATTCGAAACAAGCGAATCGAAGCTCGAAATCAAACAGAATCGATGCAGTCTCGAATTTACTAGGAACTTACCCAAGACAACGTCAGGTGCTTCTTGGGCTCCTTCTAGAGTGACGTGGTTGACACGGCCTCTGACCACTGATGGCGGTGCTCCTCCGGATTGACCGGTAGCTTGAGAAGTTCCTTGATGGTTGCCTTGTACTGGCGTCTTGGCTGGTGTGTTCCCAAGGTTGAAGCGTACTGGAGTGATAGTCCCATTCTGCGGACATCGGTTGGCGAAATGCCCGGCCGACGGCTGTAAAGCAAACTCGGTTGTATACGTGGGTTGCTTCTTGGATTGGGGTTGAGTGCGGGGTTGCGGAAGTTACGAGCAATCGGGCGAGTCTTGAAGTTGGTGCGGTGGTCCGCATAATTCTGTGGTGGAAAACGGCTAAATTGCGGTGGAATCATTCTTGCCCTCAGCTGGGGTTGGTGACTTCCTTGCTGAGCCATTCTGCGCTTACGATGATCTTCCAATTCCTTGCGCTTATCCTCTAGAATCAACGCCTTGTTGATCAACTCTTGAAAATCAGGAAAGGTGTGGGCGATCAAGTTGACTTGAAGTCCAGTGTTCAATCCTTTCAGAAAACGACTCTGACGAGCCTTGTCAGTGGCGACATCTTCTGCAGCATATCGAGCAAGTTGTGAGAACTTGTTGAGGTAGTCAGTTACTGACATTCCTCCTTGCTTGAGAGCACGAAACTCATCCTTCTTTAGATCCATGATTCCTTCTGGTACATGATACTGGCGAAAAGCAGTTGTGAACTCTTCCCAAGTAATGTCTTGCGGCGTTCCATGCGCTGCACAGAAGTTTTCCCACCATTCGGCAAAGAATGCCTTCCATCCGTGAGAGGCGTCTGAAACTTTCTCATGATCGCCGCATTGAGTGATCGCACTTCCTCTCAATGACACGGCCAATCATCGCCTTCTCTTGGTGAGACATGTCCGTAAAAGGTTGGTGGGCGGGTCCTCATAAACTCCGCCAACTTGGATGATCCATTGTGACCATGAGCAATCGGGCTCCATTGTGATCTTGATTGTTGTTGCTCGTTATTCATAGCTTGCATCGATTCATCATGGTGTACATCACCGGTCCGAGCAGTGTCATGAATGCTCCAAAATTCGCAGATCGATCAAGGTGCTTGTGGTGGAACTGCTGCGGGATTTGCTCCGCCCTTCCGACATCGAGTATCGTAACCACTTGCGCAGCCTTGACGAGTCCGAACCATCCGGTGAATCTCCAAGGGTTAGATAAGGTAGCAAGCACGAGATAAGTTGTAGAACTAAGCGGGAGGTAAACCCAACAACATATTTTAGGAAAACTCAATGAAACTCTTATATTGATTAAGATAATAGTATGGCTTGCAACAAATGCCTAAGGGCCTTTGCGGCTCATACTTGCACACAAAAATAAGGACGAACTTAAGCACACCAAACTACCGCCTAAAGGGCGACTCAAGACATAAAGCGGCTAAGCTCAAACAACGCGAGCAGACTACTCAATCAAATAGCCTCATGCCTTGACGGTGCTCCCTTTCTTTGAGACTGAAAGTGAGTGGCATCCTCGCAAGCCGATCCCGATGTCCCGAGGGATGGTGCAATAGGAGCAAGTGTCCCCGTGCAGTCTTCTTTGGTGCTTCGCTCTCGCCTCTGCGGCTCTTCCGTTCAAATTGTCCATCGACTTCTTCAGGTCTTCCTCTTCAGTGTCTTCTTCGTGATCGTGTCGTCCATAAAGAGTTTCTTCTAATATGGCGATCCTTTCTTGACTCGAAGAGTCTCATAGGTACACTCGGCTCGTGGCGGCTAACTCCAACGATTCCTCCTGAGCAGCGGCGAACTGGGCGAGATGCACAACGGTGGCGTTGTCTTCTCCCTCCGTAGACGGAAAACGTGCAGCAAGATCCACGTCGGAAGTGCGGGGATGATAACGAAAAACTGTGTCACGAAGCTCTCGAGAGTAGATGTTGCAGATCCTCAGGATGGCAAGGCGCGAAGACTCCTGGATTGCTTCAATCCAAATACTCCTTCGAGCTGAGATGTTCAGTGGTTTGCTTGCCTTGGTGTTCTTCCCGTGAGCGGTCAAATGGCGATCACTCCACGATCTCGGCCGTTCACAATCCAAGCACTGCCACGGTACAGTGGACGATCGAACCCTCCAAGTACTTGTAGTAACTTCCAAAGCTCGGCGGCAAGTCCTCCCTTGCGCTCTCCATAACTCTAAAGACGAGGCATCTGTCAAGATGGACAAGGATATGAAACAACTTTAAAACAATGGGAGAGAAAGAATTTCAGATAGTTGAGTCAAGAGAGACATGAGATGAGTTAAAGAGTTCAATTAATCTTGCAAGTTAATAGTTGCTTTAGAAAATAGTTTTGGACTCACTAAGAATGGCCAATCTAACTAGGGTCAAGACCTACAGTCAGTATGGCTCTGATACCACCTCTGTCGGGACCCAAATATGCAAATCTGGACCCTCTGTATTCTCGCACTAGTCCAGATCACGCTAGTGCACACAAAGTCAACATTGATGAAATATCACATCCATACAACGAATATAAGAATAAACGAGTACTTTAAATAACAAATAATCTGTTGGGACCTTATGGTCGAGTGTTACATTTATTAAGCCATGCAAGGTCGACAATAAAGAAATAAACTGCAATGAAACGAAATAAACTCGGTGGCTCCCATCAATTTACCACGAACAACCGATCGATCAAGACCCTAACGCTCAACCTTCGTAGAACTCTTCTTCAAAAGCAAAGACGACTCCTCCACTTCGTTGATTTGTTTAGCAAGAGTGAGTACACACCGTACTCGCAAGTCATACCACGTAATGCATTTATACATGATGGCTTATTCCAAAGAAATGGCTTCGTGGTTATTTTGCGAAAATGCAACATTTGCAATTGAATACAAATAATAGATTGAAAGCATAATTCAAAACAAATAGACAATAATAAGTTAACAATTGATTTCACAAAGGACACACAGTCTAATCAAGTTCTTTCACACACCAACAAGTTATCTCACACACGGTGACCCTTCCCAATTGTTTTATGAAAATCTACCCTCGTGTGAAATTCCCAGCATGTCCATAATCGAGGACGCGGCTATTCGAATAGATTGGTTTAAACACTCTGCAGAGGTTGTACACTTTACCCACACGATGAAATCAACCGGATCGAGTTGATCACAACAAAACCTTTCGAGACTTCATCTCAAACAATGACACTCTGGTGTGCTTTATCGCCGTCAATTTGTACACACACCTTTGGAACGACACACACCATTGGACAGGATGCAATGAATCGTCCCGCGATGTGACATATCACACCTCCACCCATCACACACCTTAAATACAACTGAGTTGTCAATGTCAAGACTCCATAACTTACTAAGTCGGGCCCACCCATACTAGGCATGTGGTCGCAAGAAGGCCCAGTTCAATGGCGCACAAAGTTAAGTCCTTAATTGACTAAGGCAAGACTTCCGCTTTTCCCAAATCACAAAGTTTATATCACACAGATCCACCATTCACACGTAATCCACCACTTGCCTCGGTCTAAATCTTTTCCCACCTCGTTGATTAAGTGCAACACATGCCATCAACGAGTAACAAAGACACAAAGACACACAGATTCATCACACAGTTCCATAATCACTTAGTCAAATTTATAATTGCAACTCTCACATGAAATGATGACTCGTGGCATGGCTAAGCGATCTAATCGTATCTAACCAACCCACGTTGGTGCTACAATAATACCAACTAATAATTAATCAACCTAGGGTGACAAAAGATCATGGCATACAATAGACAAGGTGGCATAACAATTTGGATTAATAACTACACCCAAAAGCATTTAAATAAATACTTGAAATAGAATGCAATACATTGAAACAAAGTATTTTGAAAACTGGGTTCAAAATGATCAAAGGTATAACTTGCCTTGGAATAGATCTAGATATTGGTCTTGGTCTTGAGGTGCTCCTTCTTCGCAAAATTCCCAAGTATCGACGTCTACTCATGAAGCGAGACAAAAGAAACAAAACAAATAAATAACAGAGGCAAAACAAACTCCAAAAATTAAATAAAATTCACCATTAACTAGATCTTAATTTTATATAAATTTACAAATTTGAATGGGCTCAATTGGACTTGGATGCAAAAGATATGGGCTTTGGAAGATTGGAAAATCAATTAAACCCTAATTTGGATTTTCTCGAATTTCCGAATTATTTTTATAAAGGAAAATCGGATTATTGCGCAATGCTTGCGTCACCGAGAATTTCGGAAAAAGAATTATATTTAAAAGAATTTCGACATGTGGGACCCATCGTCGGTCTCGGGTTCACGCGGACCGAGCGCACCGAACCGAGGGAGATCTGGCGCGGTGGGCCGCCACGCACGCTGCGTGTCTTGGCGCTGATCTGGCGCCACGCGGCCGCCACACCAAGATCGGCCGACGCCGCGCCGAGTGGCGCGATAACGGCGCGGCGGGCGCGGGACCGATAGTCACCGACAACGGCGGCTCTTGGCCGGTGGTGAGTGGTGCCAATGTGTAGAGGATTAATGCGCACACATGGGCACCGGTTTGAGCACACAGGGTTGACGGAGATGGCGTGGCGAGGAAGAAGCGGCGAGAGAGCTCGGGTTTTGTCGGACGGCGCCCGGCGATGCTCGGCGACGAAGGTGCGCACGAGGTAGCTCGAGACTTGCGATCACAATGGTGCGGTCGGTGGAGCAAGGGCGACGACGACAATGGCGCAATCCACCGGAGAAGAAGTTCGCCGAAAACCCTAAAGCTTGCAATGCGGCGGCGCTAGGCGACGGGCGACAAGAGTGGCGGTTTAGGGTTGCGAGGGCGGGCGGAGCTAAGGGAGTACTTATAGGCTCGGGGCGCGAGATTTGAAACCCCAATTCGGATCCGAACAGTAGGGTTTTGAATTCAAAGATTTTCGGAGATTGAAACCGATTCGAGGTTTGATTTGGTTTGAACGGATAAGGAATAACCGGAGACATGATTTGGTGGGGTTTGCACGAAGAATCGAACGAATACGCATTTGTCGGACGCGCTTCGAGCTCCAAAGAATGGCGCGCGAAGGCGCGGCGCGCGAGGAAGAAGAAAGCGCCACGAGACGACGACTTCGATCGCGGGCCACCGGCCACGAGCGAGGAAGCGCAATACGGGCGAAGGCTGCCGTGCGATGGCGATCCAACTACCGAAAGCGAACGCGAAGTGGGTCAATGGCGCGATGATTGAATAGTGTTGGGCTTGGCCCAACATCGTTCAAGGAAAATCTTTTGATTTTCTTTTAAATAAAACTGAAAATGCAAATAGCAATTAGAAAATAGCAAATGACTTTGGAAAAATTCCAGAAAATTCTATAAAATATATCCAAGCATATAGAATCTAAATAAAATAGTTTTGACAATTGTTGATGTTGGGATTAAGCACATTAAATCAATTTGTTCTAAAAGTCCATATTAAGCTTTTTAATTTAATATTCAAATAAATCCAAATGATGAATTTTCTTGCTACCAATATTTAAAAGATTTTTAAAGCTCTGAAAATTGGGATGTTACAGGTCCGCTCATCCAGAATCTTCCAGATTGCGTCAAACTTACGCTACTGGTTCTGGTTGCACAATTGCTTGATCAGGTTCATCAAGTCCTTATTGCACAACTGCCTGTAGAAGTGTGCACACAAGTGCCTTATGCACCACCTGGTCTGCAGATCCACCCATGAAAGTGATTCATTCTCTCCTTGTTGTAGTTGAGTTATTGCACTTAGCAGGCCCGCATATCGATCATGTATGACACATACGTTAGGATGACCATGTACAATAGAAATCCTCAAATTCCTCAGGAATCACAACTAGATGGCCATGTTCTCGCTTTCAACGAATGTGAATGCCACGAGAAGAATTTGATTGTTGCCGTCTGTCACTACTGTGGTCAATATTTGGCCTTTGTACTTTCCAGTCAGGAATGTATCATCCACGCACAAGATTGGGCGGTGTCGGAATGCATTAATGCATGGATCAAAGGTGAAGAATGCTCGCTTCAGTACCATCTTATTGCCACACTTTGGATGTGTGGAATCTTGAATGTCGACATGAGTTCCAGGTTTCCTGTCCTGTATGACTCAGAGTTGGCGGGGAGGTTGTGGTGGGAGTCCTCGAACGTACTGAACATTGATTTCAATACCTTCTGTTTTGCCCTCCACGCCTTGGCATAACTAATTGTGTACTAGAACCTTGCCTTAATCGCTGAACGATGAATTGTGGCTCAAAATCTGGATTATCTACGATCTCACAGTACATGATGTTTACGATGAAGCCTGATGACAGGTTCTTGTGAGACTGCACTGACTCAGCGACGACACATATGTGATGGACCACTATAGAGCATTTCCAGTAGGTGTTCCACTTACGTGCACTCGCCAAGGGCATCCCTCTATGTCGCACTTCACGCCGTAGCATCTTGGGGTTAGACTTAACGACTGTGAATGTACGTCGCACCGATAAGGCCCAGAATTTGATCACCTCCTGCACGGCCTCCAGGGATTAGTGTAGAATACACAGAGGATCTGACAGTGTTACTCCCATGTTCGACAGATCTCGAAGACTAGTACTACATGACATTGTCATAAGATGAAGGATCCGACGATGACTATGATGTGGACCAGCAGGTGGTTCCATCCGAGTGGAACATATACTAGTTCGACAACCTCGTCGTTAACGAAGGTTCCGTGTACCATGGGAGTACGACCAGAGCGAGGTCGGGCAAGGAGCTATGTACAAATACAAGGAGGTCGTGCAAGAGGTGGTTAAATTCTTAGCCTTGTCTGTGTGGCGTGCATTCACAGTTGTCAAGTCTAACACAAGATTCTACGATATAAAGTGCGACATAGAGGGATGCACTTGGCGAATTCATGCATTTCAGCCTAAGTGGAACACCTACTGTAAATACTCTATAGTGATCCCTCACACATGCATTGTCGCTGAGTCAGTGCAGTCCCACATGAACCTGTCATTAGGCTTCATTGCAAACCTCATGTACGGTGAGATCGTGGATAATGTAGATTTTGAGCCACGATCCATCATTCGGGCGATTGAGGTCAGGTTCTAGTACATAGTCAGCTATGCCAATGCGTGGAGGACAAAACAGAAGGTATTAGAATTAAGGTTTGGTACGTTCGAGAACTCCTACCACAACCTCCCCAGGGGCTACTTCGAGTCACACGAGACATGAATCCCGGTGCTCATGTCTGCATTCAAGATTCCATGCGTCCGAAGTGGCCCAAATAAGAGGGTACTGAAGCGAGCATTCTTCGACTTTGGTCCATACATCAATGCATTCCAGCACTACCATCTAATCTTTTGCTTGGGTGACACATTTCTGACTGAAAAGTACAAGGGCTAGATGTTGACTGCAATTGCGACGGACGGGAACAATCAAATTCTTACCGTGGCATTCGCTTTCGTTGAAAGCAAGAACACGGACAGCTGGTTGTGGTTCCTGAGGAAATTTGAGGATTTTTGTTGTACAGGACCATCCTAATGTATATATCATACATGATCGGCATGCGGCCCTGCTGAGTGCAATAACTCACTACAACAAGGAGAGAGCGAACCACTTCCATGGACGGATCTACAGAGCAAGTGGTGCATGAGGCACTTGGGTGTAAACTTCTACAAGTAGTTCTGCAATAAGGACTTGATGAACTTATTCAAGCGGCTGTGCAACCAGAACCAGCAGTCGAAAGTTTGAACCACTCTGGAAGATTTTGGATGAGCGAACCCAGATGCACATAAAGGAGGCAATGAAAAAGGCCGCCCCAAGCGCTGACCAGGCCCCCAAAGCATTGGTCTAACCACCCACAGATGGTCCTAGTGTGGCGAGGAAGGCGGGGGCGTAGGTGAAATATTTCTCGGACTGGATTGAGCACGAGACTAAGAAGAAGCGGTCACTGCTACATGAAGGGTGGTGCACAATATGGTGTCATGACAACCAATCTAGCCGAGGTGTACAATTGGGTCATACGCGGCGCTAGATGCCTCCTTTTGGTTGGTATTGTAGAGGCAATTCTCCGCGGTACCACAAATTACTTTGTTGATAGATGCAACAACGCGTCGTTCGTCATGAAAAATGATGGAGTACTCTACTGGTTACGACGTGGTTGGCTTTTTACCGCCATCCGACCTGGGAGCAACTATCTGGGCCACGGACAATGATAGACTTAAGGGAAATGTTGGCCGACGATAGGTACGGTGTGTCAGAAACGACATGGACAAAGCAAAAATCGGGCGTCATACAAAGAAGTGCTTCATTTGCAGGGAGTCTGGGCACACCTTCAAGAAATATCCTACAAGAAATCCATAGGATGAAGGAGACATCGACAATCCGAATGTTGCCGCGGGGACCTCATCTGTCCGCCCCACTCGAGGCGGTCCACATGGCGGACGTTGAGGTCGTAGCCACAGGAAATGTTCGTCCTGCTGAAATATGTGGTGCTCAAAAATTTGTAATATCACTTTGATTTGTCAAAAACTAGGTGATGAAGTTGTGCTGAAAGGTCTGTAATGTCAGTGTAATTTGTCCACAAAATATGTGACGACGATGCACTGAATGTTATGTATTGTCATTGTGATTTATCGATAAAATATGTGATGGCGTTGCGTTGAATGTTATATAATGTCATTGTGATTAGTCGACAAAAGATGTGACGACGTTGTGTTGAATGTTATGTAATATCAGTACGATTTTTTAACAAAATATGTGCTCGAAAATAGTCAGTAAAAGCAGTGCAGAAGATTCTTATCACCAGTTGAATTGGCGACATATCCCTATCACCATTTGGAATGGCGAGAGGTCTCTGTCGCCAATTCAACTAGCAACAGAGACCTCTCTGTATTGTTGAGTCCCCTTGTCGCTAGTACATAGGTAACTACCCGTCGTCATTCTAATGGAAGACAGATACCTAATTTTGTAAAAAAAAAATCAACTATTTACTTTTGTAATTATTACATTCAGGGGCAAATCCGTCATTTACGAGCTAAAACCCATAACAATTCATTCACACGCCACGCGGCACGCGCACACTTGTCTTAAATGCACAGCGAGCTTGGACACAGACGCGCACCCGCCCGCACACTTCTCCCGGGGCATCACACTCGCACTTCCATTGTTCTACAGAGAGGGAGGCCGGGAGGGAGAGAGCTCAGCTGCTCAGGGTCGGGGGGCGCTCGCTGGCCAGGAGGGGCAGGAGGCGGTGGTCGTCTGCCGGCGCAGTCTCCGGTGGCGGCGCGCTGCGGAATGCGGGCCGTTTCCAGGACGGATCGGGCTGTTTCTTGGAGCGATTCTTAGCGCGGACCCGCGTGATTCGGCGCTCTGGCCCTGGTTGGCGACGGAGTGGCTCGACCCAGAGGCGAGCGGCGGTGCCTTGGATGGGGGCAGGTTCTTGATTCGTGCGGCCGCAAAGGTCGGAATTCTCTTCCCGGGGTCGTTTGTGTTGGTTCTTTTGAGTGTTGGATTTCCATGGGGAGGAGCATGGCGCGAGTGGAGTTCAGCTCTGGTTGCAAGATTGGAACTTGGGATGGATTTTTGCGAGGTATGCCGTAATTCACTGTTTTACTGTTTTATGGGCGCTTTTTTCTTTAGAAGAAAAAGAAAAAGAGAATGCATGGGTAGGGTATCGTCCTTTTCTTAGTGTTTGAGGAGTTCAACGCTCTCTAGTGTTATACTGTGATTAATTATTGCCATTTTTAGCTGTCTATTCTCTAGTGTGATATTGTGATTAATTATTGGCATTATTAGCTTCCACCTCTAGATGTGACAGTTATTTAGTCCTTCCACTGACCGTTGCTGCACTTATAAAAACTTGGTACTGTAAAATAAACAGTAGGTCAGATATGTGCAAGCAGTAGATTTTACTTGTGCAATTCTCAAATTTGATGCACTAGGTGAACATGAAAGCATGGGCTCTTATAATCTTACTGTTGCAAGAAAAGTACTACACTTCCACTGTTGCAACTGTTGTATGGAGTTTGAGACAGTGATAGCTTTTGCCTTGCACATTTGTCCTATGGTGTGAAACGTGAGATGTCTTGGTCTCGCATTGTGCCAGGGTGCGCCGTGCTGCGGCCCATGATCACACCCATTAATGAGCAGAGCCCCACCCTGCCTCCAGAACCCTCATCTTTTCTTCTCCCCTTTGGTTTCTTGCATCTGAGACCACCTGCTTTATGTGCTGGACTTTTGGTTTCATGCTGTTACCTTTTTTCCAAAGCATTTGGTCCTTTGGAAAACAATTGCATTAGGTGTAGTAGTTGAGTCTAGGTAGCTGCTCTGTAGTGTAGCTTTTGTGCAAGTTACATCTGTGCAAGGGAGTTCACCAGTGTGCTATGACCTCCCTTCAGAAATTATATAAGTCCTATTGGAACAGTGTCTTGTCACTGTCCTTCTGTCCTTTCTGGTTACGACTAAGCGCATTGTTTAGGTGCGGTGGCTATTTTGTTAAGACAATGGAGTTATCCTTTACAGAAGAAACTAAAGAGTGATGGTTACTTTATAGAAGATATGTAGGTTTCGTTTTATATGGCACATGATCCCAACTGCCCCATTTCAGAAAAGCTCAAGATAAACTGACACAGATTAGTTTGGGTGTGGGTCTTTTGGTTGAGACTAAAGAAAAGACAAGAGGGGTTATTCTGTTTTAGTGTTTCCTTTGGGAGGGGGGTTTGCTATGTAGCAGTTGAGAAATGTAATGGTTCCCTGCACGTATCAATAGGGCGCAGCACTTTGTCATGAATCTGTGCTTTATTCCAAGAATGAGCTTACACCAGCTTTAGATGTCAATAATGAGAATCAATTATGGTGCAAAGTTGGTTCCTCATTATGCTGAGAGATAGCTTAGGGTGCAGGGACTCTTCAAATACTGTTGGAGTTTCCAAAGAAATCTGCATTTTACTCTTTGTGCAAGCTACTGTCCCTGTTGCCGTTGGAGCTGATACATTGCCTCTACATAACTTGTGTCAAATCCTATTAGTCTCACAATAGATGCCATTCTGGTAAACATATTTTCTTTAGCAGGACCAGGAGTCTGATATTCAACTATCTAAAACCAGACCCTGGTTTGAAAAACATGAAAGGTGGAAATGCTTCTTGTAAGTTGTAAGCTGTTAATGGACCAAAGCAATTTTCTTCCATTCAATTTCACCATTCTCTTGGTGATTATGTGTGCTTGGGTCCTTTATAGAACATTGTAATGACAGAAGGATAGAATTAATTATCTTTTGCCTTTTTCAAGATTTCTCCAACATATATTTTTAAGTTAGGTGATTAGTTACTTCTCTTTTACCTTTTCTTTTGTGCTCTATGTTTTTTATCCAAAATCCCTTGCATTTCTTTTATTTTTTCCCACTTAACAAACAGAACATTTATAATATGGTCTTGACTCTCAATGTTATGAACCACTCTCACTTACTCTTGACTTCTATTTCCGTTTTATGTGGCAGGAGTGAAGCTCTGATGGGGACTCTTTGATTAAAATTCTGGTTATCACTGTTCTTCCATCCAACCCTAACAATGCAACATCTTATGCTCATAGCTTTTCTTTCCGCTGCTCTTTTCTTTCCGCACCTTCCTTGGGCCAGAGGTGCTGACCTGAACTCTGACAAGCAGGCCCTTCTGGCATTTGCTGCATCTCTGCCCCATGGCAGAAAGCTCAACTGGACTCTCACAACCCAAGTCTGCACATCTTGGGTTGGGGTTACATGCACACCCGATGGGAAGCGTGTGCGTACACTGCGGCTACCTGCAGTAGGACTCTTTGGTCCTATCCCCTTGGACACACTTGGCAAGCTTGATGCCCTAGAGGTGTTGAGCCTTAGATCCAATCGTCTTACTATTGGTCTCCCCCCTGATGTAGCATCCATTCCTTCACTGCATTCTCTTTACCTTCAGCACAACAACTTGTCTGGAATAATACCAACATCACTATCTTCCAATTTAACATTCCTAGACCTGTCGTACAACTCATTCGATGGCGAAATCCCATTGAAACTGCAAAATATCACTCAACTCACTGCATTGCTTCTCCAGAACAATTCTCTTTCTGGAGCCATCCCTGACCTTCACCTCCCCAAATTGAGACATTTGAATTTGAGCAACAATAACCTGAGTGGGCCCATACCTCCTTCCCTGCAGAAGTTCCCAGCCAGTTCTTTCTCGGGGAATGCTTTTCTATGCGGATTTCCGTTGGAACCATGTCCAGGAACCACGCCGTCTCCTTCTCCGATATCACCATCGCCCCAAAAGACCAAGAAAAGCTTTTGGAAAAGGCTAAACATTGGTGTCATTATTGCAATAGCTGCTGGAGGAGGGGTATTATTGTTGATTTTGATTATCATACTCTTGATATGCATCTTCAAAAGAAAGAAAGACGCAGAGTCTGGCACGGCTTCGTCTTCGTCCAAAGGAAAGGCTATTGCAGGTGGAAGAGCTGAAAAATCCAAGCAAGAGTACAGCAGCGGTGTTCAAGAAGCAGAGAGGAATAAATTATTTTTCTTTGAGGGTTGTTCGTATAATTTCGACTTGGAGGATCTCTTGAGGGCCTCAGCTGAAGTCCTTGGAAAAGGAAGTTATGGGACCACCTACAAAGCTGTGCTTGAAGATGGCACAACAGTGGTGGTCAAGAGACTGAAGGAAGTGGTGGCAGGAAAGAGGGACTTTGAACAGCAGATGGAGATAATTGGCATGGTAGGCCAGCACCAGAATGTTGTTCCATTGCGTGCTTATTATTTCTCCAAGGATGAGAAGCTATTGGTGTATGACTATGTCCCTCCCGGTAGCCTTTCTGCTGCTTTGCATGGTATGTTTTTTATTTCGACTCATCTATTTGAATTATTAAGCCTTTCATTGCCTGTTACAATTCTGTTTTTAACTTTGAGTTTGTTTGCGGCAATTGAAGCTATTAACCGAGTCCAACTGGAAACGTAGATGGCTGAATTAGATGTTTGCCAAATAGTTAAAAGACCGCTGGGTGAACAAGTATTGAATATTCTGTTAGATTTTGGGAGAGAAGAGAAGAATGGAGGATGAATAGTTTAGTCTATTGCAAGAGCTCAAGAGGTAATATATAGTGTACAAGAGAAACCCTAGACTATACTACAATTACATAACTATCCCTGACACTTACATAATCATTACACTTCTATCACACATTACACTACCACCCTTAACACCCCCACTCAGACTGAATGTGTAGGCAATAGCATTGAGTTCGAAGAGGACGATAAAATAAAAGATAAATACGAAATCCGGGCTTTAAGATGTCGTCGAAGCATGCAACTCTTGAACAAAAATGTCTTTCGGCTCTTCACACACGAATGTCATGTCTTGATTTGGAAATGTTGAAACCGATAAGAATAAAGAGATATCAAACCGATGAAGAGAGAGATAGAGACGGGAACACGAACCAGATTAGCCCACCCAAGAAGTAAGGTGATAGTATCGAATTTGACACTCGACGAAGGCAAAGACGACGAACCAGATCCGCCCACCCAAGATGTGAGGTGATGTTGATGACGACAAAGAAGACCATTGGTCAAAAGTCGCAATGATGTGAAGATGTGTAACAAGATGGCTACAAGAGAGGACCAAGAGGGAAAATCGCATCAACAACGATGATGGGGGTGACCGCACTCGATCCAATGGACGGACCACGGTAACCCAAAAAGGAAGAATCAATCGGCTGATCGACAAAGGATTTGATGGATCGCAACGCTTCAACGAACTGTCGGACTTGGGAGTAACACCCCCAAATCCTCTGTGTATTTCCGAACTAGTCCCATGATCAGTAGCTAGTTCACACAGTAAACAAATATAATAATATCCATAATTCACATAATTTTATTAATAAATATCAGAGTTGATTACAAGAAAGGCTTACAAGCCAACAATAAAGAACACAGTGGAAGACGAAGAAGAAGTAGTAGAGCTCAGCTAATCTGCCACGGACAATTGACTGAGGTAGCGGCCTAGTCGTCGAGATCCACACCGGTAGCGAAGTCCTTCTCCTCTGAAATTTATTTGCATTAAGTAAGGGTGAGCACAAATAATCGTGCTCACAAGTTACACCCATAATAGAGTTAATGCATGTATGGATATTATCAATGGAAGGCTTATAGGGTTATTTGTACAAAAGCAGTATTTGAAATTTCAAATACAATACTAAGTTCAAAAATTTAAGTTTTACAATATCTAAAATTGAGTTTTTCACCAACCCGGGGCTTCAACCCACAATTTTTCTCATGGACACCAATCCATGACATAAAATGTTTTATAAATCATTTTCAAATCAAAACCAAAGTCTAATCCACGAAAGGCTTTGCTCAGTATGTCCATGACCATGGACACTACTATTCGAATAGGTTAACACTCTTCAGAGGTTGTACAACTTTACCCACAAGAGATAATCAACTTTTAATGCATGTCTGACACACTTCCGTAGGTGTGCGACTAAGTGATTATCATAAGGCCTTTACAATGCACCATTCCAAAATAGTCATGCCCGCTAAGGTTTCATTTCCTTTGGACTCACCACCGGAAGCCCCCTCTTGCGCCATGTTGGAATATAAAATTGGTCACTCAGACACCCACACAATCGGATGGCACAACCACGGTGAAATGTTGTAAATTATTTAGCTAGGTCCTACCCACACAGGACTTGTGGTAGTACAAAAGGTCTTTGCAATCCGCAGCTCGCAGACCGATTCTTAACTGACTGGGCGACTTCCAAAATAACCCCTGGGCCTCAACCATTTCTGAATTGAACCCGTGCATAAACCTACACCTACCAACTATCCATTTTGCCAAGTCCAAACCAATTTTTTATTTTATTTCAGTTTTCAAATCAGTTGTAAACTTCCATGACACACCAATGCCATGGATAACAATTTAAACGACATTTGATTTTTGGTTGAAATCTCCCAAATCAAATATTTCAGGTCTAAGTATGGCTAAGCATATTTTTTTTCCTCAAAATGTTCTAGTTCATACTATTGCATAGACTAGATTTTCATCTAAGGTGTCAACGTAGGTTTATTTCAATGTCAAAATTGGCAGTACAAAGGATTTAGACATAACTATAATTTAAACAGATATTTTAATTACATTGAATAAAAATAAACATACAATAATAATTTAAAATAGAATTTAAATAATTTGAAATAATAGGATCAAATATTATAAAAAATGTAACTTGTCTTGCTCAATTAGTTGTTCTTAAACGACGTTGAATTCCGGTTCTCCGAAGTCGTCGAAATCTATACGCGTAAACGAGCCTAATTCAAATAACATTCAAATAAAATCCAAAAATTATGAAATAAATATTGAAAGAAAGATAATGAATATATATGAATTTAGGAACAAGAATCGACGAATTTGGAGTTCGTATCAAGGAGAACGAACATCCGGAAGTTTGGATATCACGAGAACAGATATAATTTCAAGTATTGTTCATCTTTCGAGTACTGTTCATCTTCGAAAAACTGGTCGAAGGGTATTACGACTACACTGGTCGAAAGAAGGCTACGACTATCTAGTTGAAAGAAGCTATGACTATCTATTCGAAGGAAGCTACGACTATCTAGTCGAAAGAAGGCTACGACTATCTAGTTGAAGGAAGTTACGACTATCTAGTCGAAGGAACTATGACTACCTAGTCGGAGTAGCGACGACTACCTAGTCGAAAGGAGCTACGGCCACTCTGGGTAGCAGCAGTGGCGCTCGACTACAAGCTCGTCGGTGCTGCACGCCACGGTGAGCTACGCAAAGGTGCGCAAAAGGAAGAGGAGATGATGCTGAACCTTATGCGATATCTTACGGCGGCGAAGCACAATAGAGTGGCCGGCGGCGAGAAGGTTTGGCGACGGAGGAGTACGGGTTCTGGTGGCGACGGTGCTCTGATGGTCCTCCGGCGAAGAAGTGCGCCTGAGGTAGAACATGATGCAGCGAAGCTTCCGGTGTGGACGACGACACCAGATATCAACGGAGGAGCTAGCGCTGGCGGTGGCGGAGCTTCGGCTTTGATTCCGACGGATAGAAACGGGCAGCGTAGTCGTAGTTGCAATGAATGGAGTGAGGGGAGAAATGCGAAGTTCGTTCCCCCTTTTATAGGGCAAGGAGTAGCCGGAACATCGAGGATGTGTGCGGGCGTTAATGGTCGATGCAACGGCGATGCGTAAAGCGAGTAAAGATGAAGAAACGGTTGATTGAGTACGTCGGTGAGTGGAAGGTGATCGTGGCGAATAATTGCGCATAATCTTGAGTGGAAATGGAAGAATCAATGTGGTTTACGACTGGGATTGGCGGCGCTCTAGCTCTGACAGAGGAAGACGAAGGGCTGGTCGAAGATGACAGTGGGGTCGGTGGAAGAAAAAGAGAGAAGAAAGGCCGGTCGATGGCACAGTTGGTGCGGAAGAAACAGCCGTGGGCCAGGGAAGGATTTGGCCCGACCACTATTTCCGGATTTTCAAAAGATTAGCGATTAAAATAATTTAATTAATTTATTTAAGCTTTATAAAATAGTTAAATTAGTTAGGCTTTATAAAATAGTAAATAAAGTCCAAAAATCATGAAAAAATTCACAGAAATTCTCTAAGTCATTATTGACTTAAATAAAATATTTCCAACTCATAATTGGTAATTAATTTTTGCAAATAGTTTATTTTGGCTTTTAAAATCTTGGAAATTCAAGAAAATCAAGAAAACTCTTTTAAAATTCAGAAAATCCAATCAATTAAGAAAATCAAGAAGTTGGAGGTTAGAGTTTGGATCTAGGCTCTGATACCATGTTAGATTTTGGAAGAGAAGAGAAGAATGGGGTTGGATAGTTCATTCTATTGCAAGAGCTAAAAGGGCAATATATAGTGTACAAGAAAAACCCTGGATTAGACTACAATTAAGTAACTATCTCTAATACTTACATAACTATTACACTTCTACCACACACTACACTACTACCCTTAACATATTCAAGCCTTTTCCTGGTACTTTGACAGTTCCATAGCTAGTCAGACTTCAAGTGACGATGACGCCACAGACTAACCTTTTATTATCCCATTGTCTTTAGAAGCTTAGTTAAAATCATGAGTTGGAAACCAACACTATATACTCAATTTGGCAGTTGCCTTCTGGCACAGCGAGGTTGGCTTATGTTGATTCTTTTGAAATCTCGACGTGAACAACCAGGAAAACTCTTTACATATATGAAACTATGTATTACTTTGCTTTCGGCAAGCTATTGCAAAAAAAAAAAAAAAAAAACAAACTGAAATAGATGATTATTAGATGTACAAATTCCCTATGTACTGCCTTTTGGCCCTTGGTCGATATCCTGCTGAAGAAAAATAGATTAAAGTAGTGCAGGGTGATTTCAAAGTATACCATCCTTACTGATTTGCTGGTTATTATTATTTTAGTTGCCATGAACAGTCTAAGAGATTTACTTTTGTAGCTAGAATATTTAGGCTTTTGAGCTACTGGCATTTTCTGGACGCTGCAATGTGTGCAGAAGAATAAGTGGTGGAGTATAGTGTCTTGCTTTTCCGTTACCTATTGTGAGGTGTCACACCAATATTGACTTGCAATCTGCCAGCACTTACATGAGTAATTTTTATTGCAAAAATTGTGGGTGCAGGTAGGTGTAGTGTGGTTGGTCATGGTGTTACATACCTATGATTCAAGTTTAGACATTACTGCTTGTGATTTGAACACAGTGCTTGTTGGGAATAAACTTATTGTATTGCAAGGGGCTAATGGGCCTATATATACAAGTACACAGCAGGTGCAATATGCAGAAAACACCCTAAAGTAGGGAAGAATAACACAATATATAAATACATCTAACACCCCCCCCTACTCAAACTCATGATGGATCAATGACACTGAGTTTGGAGAGGTAAAGGTTGTGCTGAGCTCGTGTCTGGGCCTTCGTGAAGAAGTCGGCTAGCTGAAGCTTCGAAGGCATGTACTGAAGAGCCACGACCTGTGCCTGCACCTGCGATCTCATATAGGAAGCATCAACTCCAATATGCTTGGTGAGTTCATGCTTCATTGGATCTCGCACAATACTGATCACACCAGTGTTGTCAGACAAAAGTGGGGTCGGTGTCGTAACAGAGACACCAAAATCCTAAAGGAGCCACCGTAACCAAGTGACCTCAGCTGTCAACAACGCCATAGCCCTCAACTCAGCCTCAACTCGAGCGGAAAACTGCTGTCTGCTTTTTGGTCTTCTAGGCAATCAGAGATCCAAGGAAAACACATCAGGCTGAAAGAGATCAACAATCAGAGTGGTCACTAGCCCAAGTCGCATCAGAGTACACCTTGAGTTGCAAGGAGCTAGAGCGAGAAAAGAAAAGGCGATGAGAAATGGTACCATGAAGATATCGAAGGACACACAGAAGATGACTGTAGTGGAGCTTAGTGGGAGCCGAAACAAACTGACTCAGAATGTGAACAGGATGAGAGATGTCAGGTCGAGTGATCCCAAGATAGACAAGACTACCAACAAGGTGACGGTAGTGAGTGGGATCCTCAAAGGGCTAAGGTGAACTCCAAGCTCCATGGGAGTATCTAATGTGCGCTGATCAGTGAGACAAGCATGGGCAAGAAGGTCCTGAATGTACTTCTCCTGAGAGAGGTAGTAGCCCTCAGGCGAAGAAGTGACCTCAATCCCAAGAAAGTAGCGAAGTGGACCCATGTCAGACATCAAGAACTTATCAATGAGACGCTTCTTCACAAAGTTGATGTACTGCTGATCATCACCTGTGATGATCATATCATCAACATACATAAGAAGAAGAGTCTGACCACGAGAAGAGGTGTGAACAAAAATAGTAGGGTCATGATCACTGACGGTGAAACCAACATCAGTGACAACAGAGAAGAAACGCTCAAACCAGGCTCGAGGAGCTTGCTTGAGACCGTAGAGAGAGCGATGAAGACGACACACCATGCCGTGAGGGACAAAATACCCAGGAGGTGGCTGCATGTAGACCTCCTCACGCAGCTCACCATTGAGGGAGGTATTCTTGACGTCCAGCTGAGAAATGGGCCACACAGAAGCAACTGCCAGAAGGGTCTGAACAGTGGTCGTGTGAGCAACAGGCGCAAATGTTTTGTCGTAGTCACGACCATACTCCTGCTGAAAACCACAGGCCACAAGATGAGCCTTGTAGCGCTCAAGAGAGCCATCGGAGCGAGTCTCAATCTTGTAGACCCACTTGCACGTGATCGGAGTAACACGAGCAGGTAGGGGAGCAAGATCCCAGGTCCCGGTGCGCTACAGGGCAGCAATCTCCTCAGCCATCGCCTGCTGCCACTCCGGATGAACAACAGTCTGACGGTAAGTCGTAGGCTCAACAATAGCAGCGGCTGCAAAGCCGTAACGCTCGGGAGGCCTGATAGTCCGACGATCACGAAGATCATACCTAGGAGGCGAGGTTGGAGCGGGACCGAGCAAGGACGAGGGAGTGAAAGGAGTAGAAGGCTCAACTGGAGGAGTAGTGAGTCGTGGAGGACGATAGTAGTGCAGCGGAAAAGGAGATATCTCAACAGGAGAGCTGGTAGGAACCTCTGGAGGAAGTGAGGAAACCGAAGGAGACGGGAGAGATGGTGGGGAAGGATATTGTGGTGGAGACGGTGGGGACGGAGATGAGGATGGTAAGACTCGAACTGGAGAAGGCGAAGAATCAGGAAAAGTCAAGAAGGAAAGCGACTCGGCGAAGTAGAGTTGGTGGCAGAGGAACAAGGATGGTAAGGACGAGACTCATCAAAAGTGACGTCGCGAGAGATCCTCATTCGTTGAGCAATAGTATCATAGCAACGATAACCCTTATGCTAAGAGCTATAGCCAAGAAAAACACACTCAACCGACCGAGCGACTTAGTGCGCTCTCACATGATGGAAGAAGCACGTGCGCATACAACCAAAACAACGAAGGTGATCAGATTGGGATGGCAAACCAAAGGAGCGCTCAAAGGGTACATCCTTGAGAGCGTAAGAGGTTGCCGATTGATAAGAAAGGCAGCGGTAGAGACAGCTTCAACCCAAAAATGGGGTGGGACATGAGCAGTAAGCATGAGAGCACGAGCTGCTCGAGGAGATGGCGGTGCTTGCGCTCAGCGACACCATTCTGAGCATGAGTACCAGGACAAGAATATTGAGGGAGAGTGCCCGCTCAGCAAGAAGACGACGAAGTGAAGTGGAGAGATATTCACCAGCAGAATCTACATGGAAAATACGAATGGTCGACTCAAACTGAGTGCGAACCATGGCGGTAAATTGTTGTTAAATGAAAAGAAGATGACTGCGAGAAGACATAAGATAGAGACAAGTGTATCTCGAATAATCACATAATAGGTATGGCCCCCTTTCGAAGTGAAGGGAGCCAGTCCCCAAACATCAGAGTGAATCAAATCAAAAGGACGCTGATACTCGGAATCACTAGAGGGATAAGGGAGTTGCAGCTGCTTGCCAAGCTTGCAACCTGTACAATGTAAAGTAGTGTCACCAGAAACAGAACCTAGAACATCACTCCCAACTAGTGACGAAAGACCATAACCACCAATGTGACCTAACTGGTAGTGCCACCGGACAAAAGTGGTAGTGGAAGAAGCAGCGGAAGCCGAGGTGATGGTACTGGGTGACTGGCTGGTGAAGGCAGCGAAAGGAAGATGCAATCAGTCGAGCTCTCAAAGACGTTGAGAATCATGGCGCATAGGACCAGTCCCATCCAGAAGCCCCGTACGACGATCCTGAACAGAACAAGAGTCAGAATCAAGAATGATATGACAGCCATGATCAGTGATCTGACCAGCTGACATATGTTGTATAGTAAGACTAGGAACATGAGATACAGTAGGAACACGAAAAAATTAAGTGGAAAGAGTGCATTGTCCTGCAATAGGAAGAGATGTCCTATCCGCAGTCTGAACTATGAGAGGAAGATCAGGTGGTCTCACAGAGGAAAGATGAGTAGAGTCCGGTGTCATGTGAAAAAGGCACCGGAATCCAGAATCCAAGGAGATGATATACCAGAAGGAGGTGGTGGCGTAGGACCAGAAGACCGAGCAGCAGAACCTGGTGCAGGAGCAGTAGCAGCAAGGCGTCGAAGCAGCGTGAGCATCTCCTGGTGCGTCTACTTCAAGGAACTCTGGTGCGAACCTGACTAGGAGGAGCCAGCTCCCCCCTTGAAGTGCGGCCACTCCGACGAGCCTTCTGCTTCTGTCGATAGTACTGGACAATGCGCCCAGAACGGTCATAGTAGTCACAGTGAAAACCGGTGGGAGTAGCAGCAGCAGCCACAGAGGTAGAGGCAGGTGTAAGCACCGGTGTTAGGGTGTGAACAACCAAGACTGAAGAGGGTTGCTGAAGAAGCCCTGCAGTGCAAAGACGAGCCTCCTCAGCCCGAATAGCAGCGAGAGCCTCCAATGTGGAGGGAAGGGGCTGTCTCATCAGTAACTGAGAGCGAGCCACCTCATACTCTAGACAAAGGTGGGTGAGGAACTCGTGGAGGCGACGAGTCTCCAAGTGAGTCTGCTGACGAACACAAAGAGTGTGGATCGCGGATATCCGCCCCGAGAGTCAAGCTGACACCAAACCGCGGCCAACTGCTGGTAGAAGGCGTCCACAGTGGCGTCCTGCTGCTAGAGAGGCTAATCCTCCCGAAGAGCGGAAAGGTACAAAGCCTCGCTCTTCGGTTCGTAGTGTGCACAAAGACGATCCCATATTTCCTTGGCCGTAGACAAACCAAGCACATCGGACGCGTGCTTGGGCTCAATGCTGGCCACCACGATGGCAGAGGCCTTAGTATCCCCATCGTTCCACACCTCGTAGGCATGGAGCTGCGTCTGGTACTCCTCGAGCGCGTCCTCAAAGGCGGCAACCGCAACCTGCTGAACATCCTCAATAGCATCAACAGGGAAAACATGCTCGGTTGGCGGGATGGGGCGGGGTGGGCAAGGTCGCTCGCCGGTGAGGTAGACCCACAGACGATGTCCTCGTAGGTGAATCCTCATATGCTGGACGAACTCGTGGTAGTTGACGCCATTGAAGGTGATCGGCGGCTTCAGAACAGTACCCGTACCTGAGGTTTTGGATGGTGCCATCTTGGGTGATGGCCGCTGCACGCCGAAGTGACACGATGTCGTCCACAAGACGCGGGCGCAAGATCGGGAAGACGCCGAGTCCCTGCTCCGAGCATAGCGTCGGCGATAGGTGCTTTCAATGGGCCGGACTGAGTGGAGCGGCTTCGGGGCGGTGTCGGCGGCTTCGGGTGGCGGAACCAGAGGAACTCGGGACGGCGCCGGGCGACGTCGGGGAGGAGCCGCGAGTAGAGGAGCAGCGTTAGGCGCGGAAGGCGGCCGGGCGGGAGACGCAACCAACGTCTGAGCTCGGGCGGTGGCGAGCTTCGGCGGCTTCGAGGAAGGGCCTTGGCGGCGCCGAGCAATGGCGCAAGCTTCGAGGAAGGGAGCACGGGCGGCGTTGAGCGGCGTCAGGGTACCGGATTCGGACGAGAGAAGGCTTGGAACGGCGCTGGGCAAATCTGGGTGGGAGAAGGCTCGGGGAGGCGCCAGGCGAGGTCGATGGGCTAGATCCGGCGGAATAAGGCTCGGGGAGGCGGCTGGCGACGTCAGGGAGAAGGAGGGGAGCAAGGAAAGACTTGGCGGCGCCTCGGGCAATTAGGACAGGGGCGCCGCACGAAAGAAAAGGGAGAGGCGGCGGGAATCAGGAGTTGGGTGGGAGAAACCCTAACATGCCTGTTACCATGTTGGGAATAAACTTATTGTATTTCAAGGGCCAACGAACCTATATATGCAAGTACACAGCAGGTGCAATATGCAGAGAACACTCTAAAGTAGGAAAGAATAACACAAAATATTAATACATCTAACAGTGCTGACCTGCAAAGTGTGTAAACAGAACAGGAGGGTGTAAACACAAAATATTAATACATCTAATACAGTTTGTTTTTTATTTATATTTCCTCCAATTTGTTGCAAGTATTTCGGAAATGACAAATTTTGTTGGTCAGTCAGGATCTTAGGGATGTATTTTCAAGCCTTGCCTTTGTAGCATTTCCATGGTTCTGTACTTCTTTTCCTTCCACCTGTATTGCCAACTTATTATCTGGAAGTATTTGCTCATTATGTGTTTCATGTATTGAAACGAAATTACATGATCGCAGACTTACGGTTGATTACAAATTCTTAGGGAATAAAGCTGCTGGAAGAACTCCGTTGGACTGGGAGACGAGAGTAAAGATATCTCTGGGTGCTGCACGCGGAATTGCTCATCTTCATGATGAGGGAGGCGGAAAGTTCACCCACGGCAACATCAAGTCAAGTAACATCCTTCTTTCGCAGGAACTCAGTGCTTGTGTCTCCGAGTTTGGCCTTGCGCAGCTCATGGCCACTCCTCATCCTCCTCCGCGGCTCATAGGATACCGTGCACCAGAGGTCCTTGAGACTAAAAGGCCAACACAGAAGTCCGAAGTCTATAGCTTCGGTGTACTTCTCCTTGAGATGCTAACTGGAAAGGCCCCTCTTAGATCCCCGGGGCGTGAGGATTCCATCGAACACCTCCCCAGATGGGTGCAGTCTGTGGTTCGAGAAGAATGGACCTCCGAAGTTTTCGATGTCGACTTGTTAAGGCAACCGAACATCGAGGATGAGATGGTTCAGATGCTCCAGCTTGCAATGGCATGCGTTGCCATTCTTCCTGACCAGCGGCCTCGGATGGAGGAGGTGGTTAGGAGGATGGAGGAGATCCGGAACTCCTATTCCGAGACGAGGACGTCTCCTGAGGACAAGCCACAGGAGGAACCCATCCAAATCACTTGATGGTACAACACAACAATAACAAGCCATTGAGACAAAAACAGGTTGGTTTGATAGTTTCTGCCTGCAAAGCTGATAGTTCTGTCTTTAGCGAAGCTTTTCTGTTGATTTCTGGTCATTCTTTAGTAAATTTGTTTTTCATTCTTGATTTCATGGTGGTTAGTCCTGGTGATTGTTTCATTTCAGTAGCTCTGCTGATCATCATAGGGTGTCATGGTGATGGTGGTATGATGTAATTTGACCTGACTCTTTGGAGTATGATTCATTGAATAAGCATTATTTCTGCTTTGTCACTTGCCAGTGAAATTTTCTCCTATGCTTGGCGATTTATCTATGTTATTTACAAAGAAAGCAAGAATGCTTTGTGACAATTGATAGATAAAAATTCCGATATATACCAGATCATCTGAACGAAAAAGCAACAAGATCTTGTATGTGATAATTGTAACACCCAAAGGATCTGTAAACGCGGAAGCATACCTGATGAAGATACCATTGTGCTTTTGTAGATGCGATCTGTAGCAATAGATGAACATGTGCTCAATCTACCTAGGTTAGGTCTTTTCCAGCAAGAGGTAAGCCACAAACTCCAACTACAGATGGGGATATATGGTATAGCATGTATTACCTTGCTGAGAAGACATGGCCCTTATTTATAGTCTTTTGTGGAATCCTGTTCTATCTCATGATTAGAGATAGATTCCAAACAGATCTCTACACAGATTTGAATCCAAGTCCATATTTTTCTTAATAGATACTCGGACTCTTAATAAATACTTTATTTGATCACTTTATATATTTGAGCCAAACCAAATAATAGATAGCTAATATGTATATAAACTCATGTAGGTCCACATAATAGGAAATTAATCCAACAATCTCTCACTTGGACTAAATGAGTAGATACATATCAAAAACTTGATGAGCTCCAAAAATATCATCTATGTCATGAGCATCTTTAAACCAATCCGGTCCATCAATTATACCAACATAGGATCAAAGCGGTATTCGTCACTTTAAAGCGTAACTCAAGCCATGAATGGTCACATGTGTCAACATAAAAGAACGACATGGATCAAATATGGATGTGTAGCATGGAAATTACAAGAGATGTAATCATAACATGCATGTTTTCAACTGGTCCAACTTTATTCCTTATGAGATTAAAACATCTTCTCAATACCAAATGAGATGACAAGAATTCAGAGTAAAAGAATATAAACTTTATTTCTCTAGAGAATATAACTGAATGTCTTTACACTAAATTGATATCGTCACATGAGGATAAGGAAAGATTACAAACTCCCATTATAACTGAATTCCTCATATGAAACTACACACATATGAGCAACATGCTCATAGAACACTTTAGGTGTCAAACCTTTAGTTAACAGATCCGCAATCATGGAGTTTGTACCTATATGCTCAATTGACAATTTACCACTCTAAATGCTTTCTTTCACAACTAGGAACTTGATGTCTATATGCTCAGACTTTGACGAGCTCTTGTTGTTATTAGAATACATAACTGCAGACTTGTTGTCACAATATAACTTTAGTGGTCTGTCGACTTGATCCAAATTTTGCAGCATTGTGATAAAGTTTTACAACCATATCCCATGATTTGAAGCCTCATAGCAAGCAACATACTCAGCTGCCATTGTGGACTGGACAACAAGTGTTTGCTTAGCACTTTTCCAAGAAACCGCACCTCTACCAAGCAGATAAATGTAACCTGAAGTGGATTTGTGAGTGTCTTGGCAACCAACAAAATCGGAATCAGAATACCCAATAATCTCCAACTGATCTGATTTCCTATATGTGAGCATAAAATCTTTCGTCTTTTGCAAATACTACTACACTCGTTTTGCTGCGACGCAATGATCCAATCATGGATTGCTTAGATACCTGCTTAGCATTCCAACTATATATGCTATATCTGGTCTAGTGCAAACTAGCTTGAGCATATATCAATCTCCCTATCAAAGATGAATAGGGGATGTTTTGTATTTTTTTACCCTCAAAACCATTCTTAGGACATTGGCTAAGACTGATTTTTTCACCTTTGACCACAGGGGTATCTAAAGGTTTACAGTTCTGCATGTCAAATCTATGCAATACCTTATCGATATAGTTCTTTTGTGATAATCCAAGTATACCTAAAGAGCAATCTCGGTATATTTGAATTCCTAATACAAAAGACACATCACCAAGATCCTTTATCTCAAAAATTTTAACGAGAAATCTCTTGGTTTCATGCAATAAGCCTATATCGTTACATGCAAGTAAAATGTCATCAACATACACATGGATTTCTTTAATTTGCATACCATTTGCTCTAGGTCACCGACCACAAAGTTTTCTGGTTGCTCCATATAAATCGTTTCGTCAATGTTTCCATTTAGGAACGCTATATTTACATCCATCTGATAAAGCTCAAGATCAAAATATGCCACAAGTGCCATAATGACCATAAAAGAGTCTGTCGGTGTATTAGAACCGATCTTACGTAAAGATTGTTTGATTCGGGGGGTCTCCTAGAGATAAGATCACGCAGAGTGGATTGACACGGGATGTTTAGACAGGTTCAGGCCTTCTCCGGAGAGAATAATAACCCTAATCCTGTGTGTATGGTATTCTTGATGATCAAGTAAAAGACTAAGACTATTACAGAGAATAGCACTTGTGTTCCTACTTGACTGGCTCTTGTTCGCTTGCCCCCTATCTCTCTGATCGATGCCCTTATATAGTCGTGAAGAAGTAGCCGCTTTTGCCACTGCGAGATGCGCTGATTAATCCAAGAACGCATCTTGGCGAGAATTATCGGCGCCTCGGCTTCTTCACGCGTCGGCAATTATCTTCCGTAGATAATGGGGTAATTACGCACCATTAATAAGCGGAATAATAGTGCGTGCGCACTGCTCGGATTCCTTAATCAATTGGACCCACTCGCTGTAGGTTTGATTATAAGGTGGTCGAGTTTACCCGGTCGTAGAAGAACTTACGACCGGTAGCGATCGAGAAGGACTTACGACTGGTAGCGATCGTAGAAGGACTTACGACTATGTAGTGGTCGAGAAGGACTTACGACCATGATATAGTCGTAGCAAGACTTACAACCACTTATTGACTTCTCCCTTTTAGATAAGGGTACCTCACGGGACTATGTGACATCATATTTACCCATAATAAGAATTATAGATAAAAGATAAAAATGAGGATTATTAGATCCTCGCCATCTAGCCCCCACCTTCAAGTGAAAGTAACTTACTTGATAAAGGTTTCAGAATGGACTTACGACCATGAGAATGTCGAGAATGATAGTCGAAGGAAAAACTCTTCGACATTTGAGTGTTGCTTTGACCATGAATTTGCTTTATCGGAAGGTTGCTTACGACTATCAAAAAGTCATAAAAACCCCTATGACCGTCGATGGTCGTGGTAGGGGAATCGGAGAAAAGCTCTTCCGATTGATACTTCCTTCGACTAGAAAGACTTGGTCAAGAATGTAATTTTGCTTGGAGGTGACAATACGCACCTACTTTTTCTCGAACGGACCATCCGGAGAATTGCAACCGCTCTCATAGACTTGTCCGATGAAGCGGTTCCCGGCGGTACAACCATCTATCATAGACCTATAGCGGGACGGTTTCGGCTACGGAGATCGTCTGGTTATAAAAACTTACCAGAGGTAGACTTGGATTTTACTTTTCCCCAAATCACTCCATTGTTCTTCGAGCTCTTGCTTTCTCCGTCTTCGACTAGGTTTCATCTTCTCCGCCGCCAACCCAATCAAAAAACTTCTTGCTTCGGCGAAATGGCGGAGAGTTTTTCGAATGGGAGGAATCGGAGATGGATGCGCTAAGATCAAGATCTTGGTCGATGTCGGAAAATCCTGAGAGAAGGCTCGTGAAGTGGATTCCGCTATCGGGCAAAGATCGCCATCGGGGAAAATGGGCAAATCCCCGCCTTCCAAGCGTACAGAGTGCGGCCTTCGATTGCTCGCCCACCCTTCTTCATGATGAGTACTCGAACACTTTGGGGTGGAACCGTGAACTTAGGTCCCAATTCCATTACCATGTTGAGTGTGTTCGTATCTGCGGCGAGGCACTGGGATTCCATGGATCTCGAGCTGTTCCAATATTATTATGGGATGGCTCGACAAACCGAATCGCCGGAAGTCGTGGTCTCAAGCTCCACGACTCAAGTCGAAGGAGTACATTCAGAGTTTCACCGGTCTTCGTGGCGAGCCGAGGAAGAGGTGGTTCTCCGAAGGTCACCTCAAGACACCTTTCTTTCGTGGGGAAAGTCTGCTGAAAAGAAATCTTCATGGATTCAACCTCGAAGATATTAGCCGGATTAGCCCTTATATTCAAGCCATTAAGGACTTGAAGGAAGAAGGGTCGACCGGATGGCATGTGGTGAAAGATTTCATCACACGCCAATTAGTCCTCTCAAGAAACGAGCATCTCCTATGTGGAGGTACTCGGAAGAGGAGACCCCACCGAGACTACGAGGAGGGTAAGCAATTGTCGACTTAACTCTCCGCTTGGTCTTTCTCAACTTTGTCTAATATTTTTATCTGCTTTTACGGATCTTTCACAGCCGAGGTTGACTCAGTCGACTCATCTCGTGAGAAGTCCCCGCCACTCGAGGGCGGTTCCTCAAGTCATTGCGGTTTTGTCCGCAGATGAAAGGATAGAGCGCCTAAAGGTAATCGTAAATCGATTCTCTCTTTAGGACTTTATAGTCGTAGAAGATACTTACGACTAATGGTGATCGAGAATATCTTACAATCAAGAAAAAGTCGAGAAAAACTTACGACTTGGTACTAGTCGTAGAAAAACTTACGACTAATTAGTGATTCTTCTTTTACTGCTTTGCTTTACGTAAAGTAGGCATGGAAAATCGCCAGACGACGAAGAAGTCGCTCGATGACTATTGGCGCCGGGTTGTCGAAGACAAAGACTCGGCTCCTCCTCAAGAGACGCCGACTTGTAAAATCTGCGACAAGGGGAGCAAGTTCGAGTTCGGTCTTTCGACCAAACCTCTACAAGGCTGCGGCGGTGTAGTTGTATCTGAAGCCGAGGCCGCACTCGCCGGCCGAGGAGGTTGAAGCAGTTGAACCTCTCAAGCGCAAACCTCGCAAGGCTAAGGTACCCTTCTATTATGACACGGAATCTTTCGCAGCTTGGTGCCACTCCTAGTTTTATTAAACAACCGGAAAGGGAGAAGCGAAGGATTTTATGTCTTTTATGAAGGACGATGTCGCATCGGCACAACTCGCAATCGAGGGCGTTGTCGCTCGGAATGGTCGAGACACCTCTCGTCCATCCAGAAGATCGAGAAACCGAGCTCGTTCTGTTCAAACTCTACGACCGCGTGGTCGTGGCGAGCCAAATGTTGAACCTCGACCGGGCGTGGTCGTGGAGAAGAAGAGGTCCTCCGTTGGGAGGATTGCTCCAAAATTCTGGTTAAGACCAGGTGCGAGGTATGTGAAATGTATTGAAGTGTAAGAAGGACATTTACCTTTTTTTTCACAACCCGATTTGCTTTTCTTTATTTCATCAGACTCCTTGACCCAGAATGCTTCACGAGAAGTCCATTGCTATCCCTTCACCATCGGAGAGGTAGCAACGGAGGTGGTCAAGCATCACCCTTGGCCCGGTGGCCGATGAAGTCGAGACTCCCAGTGTCTCCCACATCTGCCAAGTCGTAACTCGACTCTTGAGGTAGCGGCCACATCGTTGAGGTGGCGCCACGACTCTCAAGTCGTAGAAACAACAGAGGCAATGTGGAAGCCTCTGTCAAGGTGGTGACCACTGCGCACCGCCTGGGAAGAAAATCGAGGAGGCGTTCCTTCCCCTACCCAAAGAGAAATCACAGAACCAGAAGGAGAAAATTTCAACTTCTGTGGTGACTTCTTTGGGCCTGCCTCCGTCGTAGGGTCTTCTGCTTACAAATCTCGTGACCGAGTCCCCCATCCCAAAGATATTCCCAATACGGATAATACTTTTGACAACGAGCGCCTCGAGAAGGTGTGGTGGGACAAAGTCGCGAGGATAGATAAGCTGCAGCACCCGGACCTTGTATATTCGATTTTTGCTAGAACGACTATGAATGTAAGTATCTTCAGAATACTTATATATGTGGCTTTCCTTCCCTTCTCACTGTTTTCTTTTTGCAGAAAGCTCTGGAGCAAATTGCTGTTGTCGGTGAGTATCATCGACAACTTTTAGAGCTAAGACAAGAGAAGGAACTACTCTGCGCAGAGGCAGAGAGGTGGTAAGTCAATTATCATTCATAGTTGTTTTTGACTTAAATACTCGTAAAAAGTTTCACGAGAATAGTCATGGAAGAAACTCATGATTTAAGTATCGGTCGAAAAGAACTTACGACTATTTACGACCAGGTGGTGGTCATAGAAAGACTTACAACCATATCTTAGTCGCAGAAAAACTTACGACTAGGTCAGTGGTTGTAGAAGTACTCACAACCATTCAGCTGATGTTTATCTTCGTTCCTGTTTTTTGTAGGTTAAACAGTGATACGAAGACCTTAACTGACTCACTCATTGTGAAAAGAGGAGTCGAGAAGGCTAAGGAATGAAGTATTAGTTCTCTCGGATAGACTTGAGAGACTGCTCTCGATCTAAAAGATTGCGGGAAAAAATAAACGATGAAGTTCGAACTTAAGATCGCTTTTGATCTTTAACCTTTACTCGACCCTCCTTTCTTCTCGGATAAAGAAAAGAGATGCGAAGCTCGGCATCAAGTTCAAGAAAAATCTTTGGTTATTCAGAGTTTTCCGCATTACATGAATAAGGATCAAGAACTCGAGGGTTTTAGAACTCGATTAACGTAAGTAAATCTTTACCGTTATTCTTTTTGAGTATTTTCCTTTTCTAATGCCAATTTCTTGTTCGAAATTGTCGCCCAATTGAGAAGCCTCGAGGTCAAATCCAAGCAAAGACCTTAATCTGCAATGAGTCCGTCGCATTGCTAAGATGAATGCAGAGGACATCGAGCATGGGAGCAAAAGCATGTCAAACTATTGCTTCCCATCGAGAAGAGGTCAAGAAATTGGATTCTCAATTAGTAGGTAAGAAAAGCTTTTACCTATAATTATCTTTGTGTTATCTTCCTCTAGAAGTATATCTTTGTTTGACCGATATTATTCTTTTCGAACAAGTGGTGAAAACAAGAAGCTTCATGAGGCTTCGACTTGTACCCAACAGAGATGGAGTCGATGAAGACTAGTCTTCAAGGCAACATCATTCTCTGAACAATGTGCTTAATGAGCTACATTACGAGGGAAAACTCCTCGAGAAGATACCATAGCCGCCACACAAGTACCATTGGGGAACAAGTCGGAAAATTGCAAGAAATGGTGACCACTCAAGACTAATCAAAATTTGAATCGATAAGGAAGCAATCGAAGTCGCAGAAGTTACGCTTTGGCGAAACTTAAAGCTCAAGACCCCGCTTAATGTTAAACCAATTGAAGCCGACTTGATCGTCTCCGAATCGAGGCAAGTCGTCCGATTGAGGAAATGCAATCGATTGGTAAAAAGGTGGCGGAGGAAATGCAGCTAGGCTCTCCCCCTTCGAGTAATCTTGTAACTACCTTGTAAGGCGCATAATTTTTGTTAATGAGTAATATATGATCCGCTTCATTTCACGAAAATCATCTTGTCGAGTAGTTAGTAACTCAAAAGATAATAAACGAACGAAAGACTAAGAATTGAAGTCAAATTAATAACTTTATCCTAGCCCCCGACTATTTGCTTAGATTGTTTAGACAATCTAAATAAATAGTGTTTAAAAATGGGGTTTCAAAACAAAGAGAGGTTTATTTAACTTATAGCTTTTGTTACGGTTGTTAAGCAATCGGTCAAAAGAGTAGAAACGACTTGACACTAGGAAGTTCCTTCTAGTGGGCGGGACCACGTCAGAGAGGAAAGACTTCGACTAGGTGATGTTCCCATCTCGACTAGTTTAATCAAACCAAGAACAAAGAACTTGAGTTAAACAAACGCCTTAGAGTACTTTAGTCATTCGTTCGTCCTTTTTGGTGGACTTGATAAGTCTTTTCCAAAGAGCAAAAGTAGGAGACGAGCGACACTAGGAAGTTTCCTTCTAGTGGGCGTGACCACATGCAGAGAGGAAAGACTTCGACTAGGTGTGTCTCTTCCTTCACCGCTTAAAACAAATCGAGTACACTAAATGTGGTCGAACAAATGTAAGAAAGTGCACTCTACTTAGAATATTTTTGAATTTATCGAAAAAATAGACTAAGATTGAGAGAGTTGGCTTTGATAACATTACGACTAGATAAAACCCAGCTCTTTGTATTGGCGTAAAAGTGAGTAACGAGTCGATGCTAGGAAATTCCTTCTAGTGGGCGTAACCATATGCAGAGAGAGAAGTTTCACCGGATGATGTTTCTCGCTTTTCGTAAAGAAAATCTGCGTGTTTTCATATCATAGTCGAAAGATTAAAAAGCACTACTCAAAAATTAAGGCAAAAGAGGTAGAAAGAACACGGACTTTTATTGCTCGAGAAACCGGTCACACATAGAATTTGCGTGAATCGGGTCGATGTTCCAAGAGTTTGAGAGAACTCGCCCATCTTCCATTGCTAGTCGTGACAGACTCGCCGAAGTTACTTCGACCATCGTGTAAGGACCTTCCCATTTAGGGAAAGTTTATTCGATTAGACTTGGATTGGCGAGCCTCAATACCAAGTCACCTACAAGAAGGTCGCGAGGTTGGACCTTACGATTATAGTATCTGCGCAGGCTTGTTGGTAGACCGCCGAACGGATTAAGGCTAGGTTTCTCCTCTCTTGAGTAGGTTAATGTCATCCGCTCGAAGTTGTTCCCGGTCCGAGTTGTTGAAGGTTTCAACTCGTGTCGACCGCAATTTTAGCTCCGGAGGAAGCATGGCTTCGGCCCAAAACTAGAAAAATGGTGTTTCTCCCGTTGCTCGATGGTGGTCGTCTTTAACGCCCATAATATGGAGGGTAATTCTTGTACCCAAGCCCCGAGCGCTTAACAAGTCGGGTCGAAGACTCGAGTTTTAATTCTCGCATTATTTGGCCGCTTGCACGCTCGACCGCCCCATTGCTTTGGGGATGTGCAATGTACATAGCATAGCTTGGTACTAACTCGTCGCAAAATTCTTGAAATTTTGCACTTGCGTAATTGTTTACCATTGTGCGTAATTATCCGACTTAACTCCAAATCGACTAATTACGCTTCTCATCATGAACCTTTTCTCGCTTGTTGTTATCCCAGCTGAGTTCACTTGATCCATTTTGTGAACGTGTCAATAGCCACAAAAAGGAATTCGAAACCTCCTGGAGCTTTGGGAAACGGTCCTAGGATATCAAGCCCCCAGGTCGCAAAAGGCCAAGAAAGAGGTATTGTTTGTAATGCTTGAGCTGGTTGGTGTATCTGTCTACCATGGAATTGGCACTGGACACACTTTTTAACCACCTCCATAGCATCGTGCAGGTCAGAGGCCAAGAAAACCTTGTCGAAAGGCTTTACCAACCAATGTTCTCAGGAGGCATGCGTCCCACAGATGCCACTGTGTATATCGTGAAGGAGTGTTATTCCTTCGTTTTGCGGAATGCATCGCATGAGTATTCCTTGGGTTCCTCGTTTATAAAGGACTCCTTCAACCAAAGTATACATTTTGGCTTTTCGGGATAATCGATCTGCCTCAAGATCATCTTCGGGTACGGAACCCTTGTAAAGATACTCGTAGATGGGAGTCATCCAGGTATCCTCGTAATCTAATGAGGCCATCTCAAGAGGAGGTGTTTCTGATTCTTCGACCAGAGACGGTTTTTGGAGTTGCTCCAAGAAAACTCCTTTTGGTACTGTGGATCGGGAAGAAGCCATCCGAGCAAGTTGGTCTGCGAGGAAATTATCCTTTCGAGGGATAAATTGTACCTCGAAACCTAAAAAATGTTTTTCTAGCTTACGTACTTCTGATAAGTACCGAGCCATTGTTGAGTTAGAGCACTGGTACTCTTTCCCGATTTGATTCACGACTAGTTGAGAGTCTCCTCTCACGAGTAGTCGATTTAATTGAGAGTGCTTTCGCACTCGTATGCCGCTTAGCAAACCTTCGTACTCTGCCACATTGTTAGTAGCCTGAAAGTTTAATTGTATGGCATACTTTAAGGTTTCTCCGGTAGGAGATACCAGGACCACCCCAGCCCCCGAGCCACTTAAAGTAAGTGACCCGTCAAAGTACATCATCCACTCGGTCGTGGAATCAGATCGGGATCCCGAACAGTTCAGATTTGTCCATTCGGCGACAAAGTCCGCCAAGATCTGGGATTTTATGGCCGTCGGGACACGAATGGAGGTCGAACTCCCAAGTTCGATTGACCATTTTGCCATGCGTCCCATTGCTTCCTTATTATGGAGGATTGCTCCCAAAGGAAACTCGGGCAAGACGACTATTTTGTGCGCTGAAAATAATGCCGCAGCTTTCCTCGAAGACATGAGGAGGGCATATAGAAGTTTTGGACTGAGGGTAACGCTCCTTAGGCCCGTAAAACTTCGGCGACGAGTAAACCGGTCGTTGTATCGCCACGTTCTACGACTAGTATCGCGCTTCTTTGCTGTGGCGTGGCGGCTAGGTAAATTAAGAGCGTCTCTTCTGGCTTTGGAGAAACCAGAACAGGAGCACTCGAAAGATACCTCTTGACATCCTCAAAGGCAACGTTTGCCTCGCTCGACCACTCAAAACCTTCATGTCTCCCGAGAAGTTTAAAGAAAGGTAGTCCTTTTCTCCTAGTCGTGCGATGAAACAACTTAAAGCCGCCATGCACCCAAAGTGAGTTTTGGACTTCCTTTTTGTGTTTGGAGGACGATCCGAGGATGGCTTTTATTTTTCAGATTTGCTTCGATTCCTCGTTCAGATACTAGGAATCCAAGCAATTTTCCTGAAGAAATTCCAAACACACACTTCTCTGGATTGAGTTTTAAGCGGTGCTTTCTGAGGTTGTCGAATGTTTCTTGTAGGTCGGTGATATGATTAAGTCTCTTAATGCTTTTACGACTAGATCATCAACATAGGCTTCCAAATTCGGCCTAATTGAGATGAAAAAGTCGATTGCATTAAGCGTTGAAAAGAAGCACCGCATTCTTTAGACCAAATGGCATTTTGACATAGCAAAAGGTACCAAATGGAGTAATGAATGCGGTCTTTTCTTCATCGTTTAAACACATATTGATCCGTGGTATCCGAATATGCATCTAAAAACTTAATATCTCACAACTGCAGTTGAATCAACCACCGATCAATACGAGGTAAAGGAAATCATCTTTTGGACAAGCTTTATTAAGATCAGTAAAGTCCACGCACATACGCCATTTGCCGTTTGACTTTTTGACCATTACAGGGTTAGCCAACCACTCTGGGTGGTTGACTTCTCTTATAAAGCCTGCTTTAAGTAGCTTATCCAACTCTGACTTAATAGCATCTCGTCGATCAGGGGCAAATCTCCGTAATTTTTGTTTTACGGGTACTTTATCAGGCCGTAAAGCTAGCCTGTGCTCGATTACCTCCCAGGGACTCGGGCATGTCGGATGCTTGCCACGCAAAGACATCTGCGTTAGCTCGGAGGAAGGTAATGAGGGCGTCTTCCTATTTGGGGTCGGAAGTCTCCCCGATGCGAACAGTCTTCGAGGGTTCTTCTGCGTCCAGAGGAACCTCTTTGACTTGATCGTTCGGCTTTGGTGCAGCTTTAGGCTTCGACTTGCTAGTCGAAGGCTGACTTTCATCTCGAGTTGGTATTTGACCAACCATCTCGAGGATCGACGGTCGGCAGCTATACGCCATCTTTTGTCACATCAATGGTGATCACTCCTTTGGGACCTGGCATCTTAAGACATTGATACCCGTAATGAGTAGCCATTAAGAATTTTGCCAAAGTTGGTCGTCCGAGTATGGCATTATATGCCGTATCGAAATCGACCACATCAAAGGAGACTTTCTCTGTCCTGAAATTACTTGGTGAGCCAAATGTTAAAGGAAGAGAAACTTGGCCAATAGGTTTGGCTGAAGACCCCGGTACAATTCCATGAAAGGAGTATCGCATCGCCTTACCTTTGTCCCGGTACTTGCATCTCGTCCGGGGCATTAGTAAATAATATGTTCAAAGAATCGCCACCATCCACCAACACTCGATTGACCCGACGGTTGTTGATGGTGGGTTCGACCACAATCGGATATCGACCTGATCGACTCGTAGTGATCGGACACTCATCCTTCTCAAAAGAGATGGTAACTTCCGACCACTTCGGTAATTTATTGACGAGAGGAGTATGTAGAGAATTTACCTCTCGTCCGGCAGCTTTAAGTTGTCGTTTGGAGTCGTATGCCGATGATCCTCCGTAGATGTGCTCAACGGTATGTTGCGGATCTTGAACGGCATCTCCTCATCATCCGACGACTTTTGGCCACTCGTATGTCCTACCCGCCGAGAGTAGGGAGTGGTGCTTCTTAGTTGTAGTAGTCTTGAGCTTTCTTTGGAAAACTTCGGCGATTCGGAGGTCATGTCCTTCCTTTTATGAAAAGGACACCACCTTGGTTTGTCGTTCCTACGATCGTAGCGCTTACCTTTGCCTTGATCAGTGCGACTTGGTGGTTTGGGGCTCTCCATCTTTCACGGCGGAACCTCCTTGGAACCAGCGGCTTGTGGTTTTGATTTTTATTTTCTTCTTGGACTTTTTGCTTTTTATCTTTACCAACTTCACCTGGCTCTCGAGGAGTATATGTTTCTCGATCGATAGTGTTGTTCCACTCGACTGCCTCAGAAGCAGTTGCATATCGATCGGCCATCTCGAAGAGTTCGCAATTGATGTTGGGAGGATTCAGAGCAATGTCCTCCGTTATTCTTCTACTGCGGACTCCTTGCTTAAAAGCCCTGATCACAGAGGAATCAGAAATTTCCGGAATTGAGTTACGAACCTGACTAAAGCGTTTGATGAATTGACGCAAAGTCTCGTTGTTGTTCTGTTTTATCCGTGTAAGTCGTCTTCTTTTCGGTATGGTTGTATGTGCCTTGGAAATTCGCCTGTAGAAGATCACAGAGGTGTTGCCAAGAGTAGATCGACTCGAGTGGTTGGTTTAATAACCACGATCGAGCGGATCCTTCGAGCACAGTCGGAAGGTAATTCGCCATTACATGCTCTCCTCCTCCTGCTGCTCGGACAGCTGTTGTATAGATCTGAAGAAATTCGATGGGATTTTGAGATCCATCAAATTTCTCCATGTTCACTGGTCGAAAATGAGGTGGCCAGCGAACTGCTCGAAGGTCAGGCGAAAATGCCCGGCATCCGGTAATCACTTCTTGACGCCTTCTTTGTAGAAAAGAAGGGTTAATGTCACCAGGTGATCGTATACGACGATACCCGGTAACAGGCTGACCTGTTCTGTAGTAGGCCTCAGTTCTACGAGGAGAATACTCCTCGTATTCCACTCGTTGTGAATTTCTTTGTCGAAGTGGTGAATGATCACCTCTTCGAGGGGCTTCTTGATCTTCAGCTGATCGAACGGTATTTCTCCGAATAGGGAATCGATTCGACTTATGGTCGTGTCGATTCCTACGTAGAGAAATATTCGATTGACTGGTAGCTGAGGAAGTCGTATTGCTACGACTACCTGAGTGTTGTCGATGAGGTACCTCCAGTCTTGTCATTACAGTTCGAAGTCTTTGCGTAATCTCTTCAGCAAAGAGATCGTACCCTGGCGTTCGAGCAAGCTCTTGACTGGGATTCTCGAGCAAGTCGTTGATGTTCTGGAGTTCTTGTACCTCCTCCGACTGATGTTGAATGCGCCCAGGCAAGTTCTTCTGGACTGCAATTTTCTTTCTTCTGACGACATCAAAATCCTCCTCCTCAGGTCTTTGAGGCCTTCTTAGTGGAGTGCGAGAATGTCGAGGATTTCCCTCGCGTTCATCAGAGTGTTGGTCCTCTCTGCCAACGGTGGTGCCCTTGCCATTACCACGAGGGGCGCGTGTGTGATCTTCGGGAGTGTCCTTATCTCGGCCTCCATGAGGTCGACGATTTGGGGAAGGACGAAGACCTCCGTTGATGATTCTCACTTGCGCCGAGGCCTCCCGCTTGAGGAGTGCTCGAGGACACCATCTGGCGACTTGGAGTAATCCTCCGTAGGGGAACTCGGGTTATAATCGCTCCATTCGCAAATGAGATCTGCGGGGAGGCGGTCGAATTTGCAGAAAAGCATGCTTGATCCCACCCTCTCGGAGTTACCCCGAGAGAGAGAATCACTAGATCTTTGGTGGAGTCCTCGGAATGGTGGCTCCTGAACTTGACTTACCAAGTCGGACCGTCTTAAGGGACTTGAACACTCGGAGAAAAACTCGTCGCGTTGTGAGTCCTCCCGGGGCGGTCTGGTCGGATTGACCCTTGTCCTTTGAGGGAAATGGCTCCTCTGTTGGGCGTATTGTTGTGGGGATAAGGATCCTCCTCAACTCTATTAATGGGATGGTTTCTGGAGAATAATCTCAAAGGCAACATCACCATCGTGGATGCATCACTCGGTTCATGGTCGAAACTCGCATCCATGTCGACGTCTGCGTAACCGCCAAGTCAAACCAGCTTCTCCTCGTTCCATTCTCCCGCCATGATTGCATGAGATTGGAAAAAGAGAGTATGTTGACAAGAGATTACCGGAAGATCCCCACGGACGGCGCCAGCTGCTTGTATTAGAACCGATCTTACGTAAAGATTGTTTGATTCGGGGTCTCCTAGAGATAAGATCACGCAGAGTGGATTGACACGGATGTTTAGGCGAGTTCAGCCTTCTCCGGAGAGAATAATAACCCTAATCTGTGTGTATGGTATTCTTGATGATCAAGTAAAAGACTAAGACTATTACGAGAATAGCACTTGTGTTCCTACTTGACTGCTCTTGTTCGCTTGCCCTATCTCTCGATCGATGCCCTTATATAGTCGTGAAGAAGTAGCCGTTTTGCCTGCGGAGATGCGCTGATTAATCCATGCTTGCGCATCTTGGCGATAATTACCGGCGCCTCGGCTTCTTCACGCCGTCGGCAATTATCTTCCGAGATAATGGGGTAATTACGCACCATTAATAAGCGGAATAATAGTGCGTGCGACTGCGTTCGATTCCTTAATCAATTGGACCCACTCGCTTTGTAGGTTTGATTATAAGGTGGTCGTAGTTTACACGGTCGTAGAAGAACTTACGACCGGTGTAGATCGTGAGAAGGACTTACGACCGGTAGCGATCGTAGAAGGACTTACGACTATGTAGTGGTCGTAGAAGGACTTACGACCATGATATAGTCGTAGCAAGACTTACAACCACTTATTGGACTTCTCCCTTTTAGATAAGGGGTACCTCTGGGGACTATGTGACATCATATTTACCCATAATAAGAATTATAGATAAAAGATAAAAATGAGGATTATTAGATCCTCGTCAGAGTCTTTCAAAGAAACTAGAGAGAAAATATCTTTATAGTCTATGTCTTTTTTTACATATATCCTTTAGCAATAAGACGAGCATTATATCTTTCCACATTGTCTTTCGAATCCCGTTTGGTCTTAAATAACCATTTACAATCAATGGGTTTCTTTCTTTCTGGCAATAGGATAAGGTCCCAAACGTCATTGTCTTTTATGGATGTTAACTCTTCATTCATGACATTGATCCAATTAATAGAATTTGGGCTTTGCATGGCTTTTTTGGAGATTGACAGGTTTTTTTCTCTAAAATTTCACTATAAGCCTCATTCTCTTGAAGAAAGATAATGTAATCATCAAAGATGCACTTCTTCTTTCTCTAGTGAATCTCCTTAATGGCATTGGTTCTTGAGGTTGGTGAGTTTGTTCTTCAGTAAGAACATCATTTTGAGGAGGAACCTCATGGACATTATTTTGATTTGTGTTTTCCTCAATAATACTGGGTAAAATAACCTCATCCCGATCATTATTAGGAATAATCAAGGGAAGAGAAAATAAATCTCCATCAGAAACTTCTTCAAAATTAATGTTCCTAACCATATCTCCCCCTTCAAACCCAGCATCCTCAAAAAAACTGGGCATTTTCTGTTTCAAAAATTGTCTTAGTAGCGGGATCATAAAATTTGTAACCCCTAGATCTTTCAGAATATCCAACAAAATAGCTATTAACAGTTTTTAAGTCCAGTTTTCTCTCATTAGACCTGTACGGCCTTACCTCAGATGGACATCCCCATGTACGTACACGCTTGATGCTAGGCTTTTTCTCTATCCATTGTTTATACGAGGTTTTGTTAGTCACTTTAGTTGGTACTCTGTTGAGTAAATAAGCTGCAGTTTTCAATGCTTCTCCCCAGAGAGACTCTGGTAAGGTAGAATGACTAATCATACTCATCACCATATCCTTAAGAGTCTTATTTCACCTCTCAGCAACATTGTTCATGCTAGGAGATCCCGTCATGGTATACTGAGGGACGATCTCGTATTCCTCTAGGAATCTAGCAAAAGGTCCTGGATGTTGTTCACCTGATTCGTCATTTCTGCCATAGTATTGTCCACCATGGTCAGATCGAACATCCTTAATTCTTTTGCCAAGTTGGTTTTCCACCTTAGCCTTAAATTTTTTGAACACATCCAGGGACTGTGACTTCTCACGGATAAGATAAATATAACCATATTGTGAGAAGTCGTCTATGAATGTGACAAAATATCTTTGGTCATTCCAAGAAGCCGTAGGGAATGGGCCGCAGATATCCATATGTATCAGTTCTAAGACATCTGAAGCTCTATTAACACTTAACCTCCTCATGTTTGTATGTTTCCCCTTAATACAATTAACACAAATGTTGAAATCTGTGAAATCCAGGGGATCTAAAATTCCTTCTAACACAAGCTTTTTAATTCCTGCATGGAGATATGACCTAAACACTTATGCCACAAGGAACTAGAATTCTTATTGGTAAATTTTCTCTTTATACTATGAGAAACCGTATACGGTACTTCATTATATGAGGCAATAGTATCAAGAAAATACAAGTTGTCATGCCAAATTAAAGAACCGGTACCAACTTTATTGGAATTCTAAAAAAGACTAAATAAACTATTTCGAAAGAACAATTATAAGATGATTCGTCTAATACATAAATAGAAACCAAATTTCACCTAAAAGACAATACAATATAAGTCTCTTTCAAATCTAGGTAATATCAAGTCTTTAACAGCAACCTAAATGTGCCTATAGCCTCAACTTGCACCTTCTTGCCATCACCCACATAGATGAATCTTTTAGCATCACTTGGCTTTCGACAGTTCAGGCAACCTTGCTTTGACACACTGATGTTAGATGTTGCACCAGAGTCTAACCACCAAATGTGTTCAGGTACAAAAGTTAAGTTAACCTCAGAGTTGACCATAGCAAAATTGGATCTTTCTTTGCACGCCAAGCATGATATTTGGTACAATCCTTCTTTACGTGACCATCCTTCTTACAAGATAAACAAGCTATTTCAGCCTCTTGTTTATTCTGTTTCTTCTTTATGTATGGCTCACTTGTAGTTTCTTTGCTCCTTCTCTTATTATTCTTGACTTTAGGGGTCATAGCCAAACGAGCACTTTCTGTTCTATCTTGTTTCCATCTATCATTCTCTTGCACATAATAGGAGATAAGCTCATTAAGGGATCATTTATCCTTTTGACAGTTATAGCCCACCTTGAACTGATTAAAGTGTTCAGGAAGGGATATCAGAATTAAATGCACGAGCAAATCCTCAGATAGCTCTAACTTGAGTGCCTTTAATTTTGAAATAAGATGAGAAATTTACATAATGTACTCCCTTATGTTTCTTTTACCTTTATACTTCATTGAGATAAGTTTTACCAAAAGCGTACTTGTTTCAGCCTTTTTGTTTTTGGCAAACCTTTGCTCAAGACTATCAAGGAAACACTTTGCTGTAGTAGCCTGTTCTGATGTGCTATCCCTAAAAACTTCCGGAACAACACGCCTTATAATCATAAGACTCATGTGATTTGAACGATCCCACTTCTCAGACTCCATCTTTTCCTCAATGGAGTCGTTAGCCACAAGAGCAGCGGGTTGTTCTTTATGAAGTACAAGGTCTAGATCCATTACCCCAAGAACGATCAAAATGTTCTTTTTCCATTTTTTAAAGTTTGCACCAGTAAGCATAGATACAAAAATGATGCTAGCGAAAATATTGGAAGCGGGATTTGCAATTGAAATAAAAGAATGAATAAAATACTCAAATCATGACATGAATAAAATACTTACAGTTTGATTCATAATTTGGTATATTCCATCACGCAAGATACCTAGCGCTATATTAATATTTAGCCTTTGAACATAAATATTAACATGTAAGTGGTAACCTTGATGTAGCAATCAAATACTAATAGTAAATCCTGTTAAACAATATGCCTTACTTTGGTCTGACTTATTATTCAATTGGAAACTTGATAACTGTTACAAATTGGTTACCACAAGTTGTATATATAATTCGGCCAAATATTGGCTTTCCTTTGAGCCAGTCAATAGATGCATGAATTATACATACAAATAAAACAAAATGCCTAGTTGTTATGAATAAACTAACCTACATAATAGAGGTTGCTTTGGTAACATAGTACTTCAATTAACCTATGCAGAATATTAGCTGACCAAATTATGAATCAATACATCATTATTAAAGAGGGCACATCATGAGAGTCCACAATTTATCATCATAATGCATCATATAATCCCCAAAAGCTCGAGAGCAAAAAACATGATTATCTGAGAGCATAACTAATTTTCACAAAATTGCATTTGACTGATTATAAACAATCAACACATCAGATAATATTGCAATTGACATATTATCACCAATTTGCACATCAGAGGACACCACAGTACAAAATTGCACTTGACTGATGATACCAGACGTAGATAAATTGAAGATGCTGATGACAATTGATAACGCAAAGGACTAATCATAATGCAATCTTATGTAGAAACTTTAACAACAAAAAAATCTTAAAACTTCAAGGGCTGATCTAGGAGGATTTACTGAAGTTGATGTGGCGGCGCAAAGAGGGCGGCCGTAGGGGTAGAGAAGGCCAGAGGAAGCTCGGCGACGCGGAGGCGATTGAAGCCCGAAGGGCGCTCAGCAACGACGATGAGGGCCAAAGTGCGTGTGGCCAGCAAATGCAGCGGAAGCGGCTCGCAACAGTGGGGAGGCAGCGGGAGACCGAAGGCGATGCAGCGCAGTGGGTTCGCTTTGGAGGCAAAGAATCATAGAGGCTTCGGGACGCACGGAGCATGCGAAGGTGGTGGCGGCCAAAGGGCGCTTGGCGCATCTGGACGTGGTGCAATCCAGAGGGGCAACTCGCGACACTCGAGTACTCCCGCTGGGGCAGACGTGAAGGCGAACGGAAGCCAGAGAGTGTGCGGCGGAAGCTCCGAAGGGATGCAGTGCGCGGAGCCAGCGGAGACCAAAGGCTGCAGTTTGTGGAGGCGGCGGGAGCCCGTAGGGCGCTTGCCGAAGGTGGTGCGGGAGCACTCCAACAGCAGAAGGGCAAGACCCGACCAGATGAGGAAAACAATCTTGCTGGGGGGAACACGCAACAGAAGAGGGGCAAGAACATAACGGATCGAAAAAATTGATCTAGCCCAGGGGGGAGGAGGTCGTAGCCAGCAGAGAGTACTGGTGCGGCGGCGGCGCACAAGCAGATGCGCGAAGGTAGCAGAAAGCACTAGATGCTTAATCAGCCGAACAGAGATGAAGGTGAGCGACCAGATCGAAAAACCCCGAGATGCGAAAACAACGACGGGTTGCAAAAACATAGACATATGTGCTTTGATACCAATTGTTATATAAACATTCCGATCTATACCAGATGATCAGAACGAAAAAGCAACAAGATCTTGTATGTGATAATTGCAACATCTGAAGGATCTGTAAACACGAAACATACCTGATGAAGATGTTATTGTGTTTTGTAGATGCAATCTGTAGTAGTAGATGAACATGTGCTCAATCTACCCAGGTTAGGTCTTTCCCAGCAAGAGGTAAGCCACAAACTCCAACTACAGATGGGGATATGTGGTATGACATGCGTTATCTTATTGAGAAGAGATGATCCTTATTTATAGTCTTTTAGATGGAATCCTACCCCATTCAATAATTAGAGATAGATTTCAAACAGATCTCTACACAGATTTGAATCTAGGTCCATATATTTACTTAATAGATACTCGAACTCTTAAAAAGTATTTTATTTGATCACTTTATATATTTAAATCAAACCAAAAAATAAATAGCTAATATGTATATAAACTCATGCGGACCTACGTAACAAGAAATTAATCCAACAACAATTACTACTAGCAATTCAAATCAAACCGCTCGCGGCTGCCTTTCTTGACCAAAACGTTCACGTCCACTGACCATCTGAAGTTCGAACGGACCCAGTAACGGTCCAAAATGTTGACGTTTCAACTTTCAGCCTCCCATTGGCCTTATATTTTCGGTAAATATCAACTCGACATCTTTTCTACTGATTCATCACGTGACGCTCTTTTTATCCGATGTTACATGCTAACTATTACAGAGTCATCGGTACTGTGTGGAATCAGGATGGCATGTTCATGGACAGTGATGTTTCGAGTTTTCCTTGTAACACTTTTTTTTTTTTGGCAAGGGAATATTTCAAAACTCAGAACAGCATTCGTATTCGGCTTGCCTGACTGCAGTACCGGCATTCATCTAAGAAAGGAGTGAGACATTAGATCTAGAGGTAGATTTAGTCATGGCTTCATTGACTAAGGTGGAAGAAAAAAGCTTGAAAAACAAAAATGGCAAAGTTTCTTCATCTTGCATACAAGCTTGTACTGTTTGAGGGGCTTTATCGTAAAAACAGAATTCAGAGAGTTTTCCTTTTGTTGCATGCACTGCGTCGGAAACTAAGGCGAGTGGATGATTCTTTATGATAACGCATAATTTCATTTAGGACGGTGGCAACCTGTCTACTGGTGAAGAAGGTACTTCCGTCTGTTTCGGAATATTTGTGCAAGCATCGTATCTGCATATATACCAATGATGTACTCCAAAATTTATTAAACGATATATTCGAACAATTGAAGATCTTTTACATCATTAATCGTCGCAAGGGTGTAGGATAGAGAACCACGGTAATCACACTCTTTGATTCTTTCAATAAACATATATTGTACAACAATAATTACCAAAAGGGTAAAAAAAAACACAATTATTGTTAAAGAAGGTTTTCTCGTGGTCAGGATCTCTGATGGTATTAAAGAAGGAGTTGAGCTCGTGTAGACATTAATCTAACTTTTGACGACGCATTAGCATGTAGATACTAATAAGTAATAACACATGCTACGTCTAGAGGTAAATTCACGTACAGGAAGAGAGAGATTCTCAGATGCTTCCCCGGTTATAAATACCGACACGAGCCCGACGCCTCGTTTCAAACCCGTCTCACACCACAAGCGAGGGACCCGGAGCGGAAAAAGGAGAGAGTGGGAAAAAAAAAACAAAGGCTCTCTCTCCCACTCCTCTTCTCGCCGTCCCCAACCTCTCGCTGCAAAAGGTGGGAAACCTTCGCCTCCTCAACCCACCCCTCCTCCTCCTCCGCTTTTTCGCGTGATTTTTTTTCCCCCGCTACGACCAGATCGGCGCGGGTAAGCTCTGGCCCCTCCCGATCCGGATCCGTCCCGGTCGATGCGAGTTTTTTTTTCTCTCTCTAATTTTTTGTCGGCTCTTTTCGTTTTGGTTGGTAAGACGCGGTTGCATCCAGTAGATCTGCGATTCGGTTCGATTTGGGGCGTGGTTGCTTGGCCCGTTGGGTGTTTGGTGTTGGGACTCGATGGGTTCGATCTTACGTGCGTCGTGCTGGAATGATTTGGTTGTTCGTGCGAGATTCGTGGTGATGGATAGGTACAAGGTATTCGTTTGGTGGTTGTGTATGGGCTGTATCTAATAATTTCAGGGATTGCTCGTGCAGCCTTTCATGAAATCCTTAGATGATTGAGGCTGGTCTCTGGGATGTCTGAATTGTGCAGTGATTTCTCATGTGCAGGGCTCGCTTTGTTGTTACCTGTAGCTAACTTTGATTCCTTACTACAAGACGTGAGCGTTTAGGTCGTGTGATTCTGAAACATTACTGATACGTTGGTATGCCGGGCTGAATTGCTAATTCTGATAGATTTCTGATGGATAGCTTGGCTTCAGGATTAGAATGTTTGGAGTTGATATAATTTTAGAATTAGAATTACGAGGTTGTGTCGTCATCAATGGAGTATCGGGTTTTGACTGATTCCTTAGCACTAAACTGTCAGCTTTTGGATTTTCTCTTCTTTGGGAACTAGAATTTGGCTATTGTTACGGTTCTTTCATCAGTGATGATTATTTAGGTACTGAGTTTTGAGTGGTTCCTATCCAGGAGATTACTTTGTTGTGCCTGGTGGGGGTTAGAAGTGCTATTGGCAATCGCTCAATCTGATGGGTAATAGTATTTGCTGAAGGGTCTCAACAATTGTAGCATAGGTACTGGAGTTTAGAATTGTAGCAATTTAATCGAGGGTCATAACATGGGTTCAGGTTCAAAATGACCAAAGCAGCAAAATGGAGTCAATTTTAGGGCTTAGTATCGAAGCACGCACAATAAACCAAATAACCAATTCAAGTGTTGAACTATGCCTGCAAATTTGGTGTTTGTTTCTTGTGCTGGCAATTTAGTGAATTCTCTACAACACCTGACTAACATAACTTGACTCTTATTCAGCATTTCCAACTCTGCTTTTCAATACGCAAACAGATAGGTTCGATTACTATTTTTGTACTACATAAGCATATATATACATTGACTATTCATTTTACTTAATTCTTAATGTGTGAAAACAGGAGCTTATCATGGCTTCAAAGCGTATCCTCAAGGAACTGAAGGACCTGCAGAAAGATCCTCCCACATCATGCAGTGCAGGTTCGAGTTCGAGTTATTAGTGGAACTATGGATGAGTAGATATGATGTCTCTAGACATGTATAAAATATACGACATTGGACACCCTAAATTTCAGCCGTCTATGCCATATCGCACTATCTTTGCTTGCTCACATTTTTTTCCCACCTTTCACCCTGGTATGGCATCTGATGGACTGCAATTTTCATTTGTACATTGTTCAGGTCCTGCTGGTGAGGACATGTTTCATTGGCAAGCAACAATTATGGGACCGCCTGACAGTCCCTATGCAGGTGGTGTTTTCTTAGTGAACATTCATTTCCCCCCAGATTACCCCTTCAAACCTCCAAAGGTTAGGAGCATCATCTTATTTGAAAACCCTCACTTTTATTCTCTTTGTTTATTGTGTATTGTCTGTGCTCTGGCTAGCTTCATAATCCCGGACAACTTGAATCCGGCAATTTATCTGTTGTTTCTTTTTAGCCTGCTCATGATCATCTTTTTTGGGAGATAGATCATGTAATGTTGTCCCTCTTGATATGTGCTGTATTCACTTTCCTGTTGATACTTTTCTCCATGTTCTACTAACGGTATCATTGTAGTCCTTTTATTTGCTGCTATAAAAGCATCTTCAGTTATACCTGGTGTGTGCATTGTTGTCTCCACCATTTTTCTACTGGATGTGGATGCAGTGTACCTGTTGATGTATCCTTTCAGAGTAGTAAGTTGTTAGTGAATTTGTAGACCTGGGGATTTAGTTTGCATCACCTTATCATAGATTATACATGACTACTTATCATGAGATGGGCTAGACGCTGACATGACAAAAGAATGGTATGTTATAATGTTAAGAATGTCATGGATGATGGTGTGTATGATACCAGTATAATAAGATCTGGTTGCTAACATAGATAACAGAGGTGCCTTTAAAAAAACTTAAATAACACAAGATCCATCTACAGCACTGTCTAGATGTTGTTTCACCTCAAGCTCACCTATTAGCAATCTTCTTTAATATGCTTCTTTGAGGACTGTACGCTTGTATACTTTTGAGTCATTAACTGTGATGAAGTACTAGTCCACACTGAAAGCTCACCTATTAGCCTATGTGCATTTTGTCCCATGTTTGTGTCTTTTTTAATCATTACGCTCCTCCCTTTTAGGTATCTTTCAAGACAAAGGTCTTCCATCCTAATATCAATAGCAATGGAAGCATATGTCTCGATATTCTTAAGGAACAGTGGAGCCCTGCTTTGACGATCTCTAAGGTTCTCCTTATCACCCTGCTCCTTTTATATTTAGACACATGCTCTGCTCTTCTCAAATTTCATCTATGCTTAATAAAACGAGTAAATGTAAATGCCCAATTATACAAGTATGTTCTTCTGATGGGTAGCATTCATTTCCATTGCTTCAGTTATCTGCACTTTGGCTTTTTAATCAATCCAAAATTTTCTTATACCTCTTGAAAACATTACTTGTTTGCTACTAGCTATTCCTGCCCTGTGCTTGTGATAATCTACATATTTAGAGGCCATTGGAGTTGAACGTTCGATGTGCTTGTACATTTTTACTTTATTGTAACTTGATTTATGGTGGTTGTTTTTTTGCTGTTTCTTGTTTCACATGTACTTTGATCACATCCCAGTGAAAAACTGTGGCTTTCTTACTTCATTTGCATGCTTACACTGAATTATTTTTCCCTGGATAACTTTAGTATGTGTATTAGCGCTATATTTCACTAACTTACTAGGGTACGTAGATCTGCTTCATAAAATATGAATTGTTTAAATGGACATCATTTTGTAACCTTTTCAGCTATACTGTTCCATTTATGTCTTCCTGGTACACATTAGCAATGTGTTGACTGAAGTTGACCATATGCATAAAGAATGCGGTTTTCATTTGATTCCGCATGTGCATCAGGTTTTTCCACAAGTTATGCGTTGTGTTACGCACTAAACACCTTGAAACCATTGGATATATGCTATAAAACTCTGGTTTTAATTACTGATATGTTGCATGTTGGGATTGTTCCAGGTCTTGCTCTCAATCTGCTCCCTGCTGACTGATCCCAACCCGGACGATCCTCTTGTCCCTGAGATTGCCCACATGTACAAGACTGACCGGCCGAAGTACGAGGGGACAGCCCGCAGCTGGACACAGAAGTACGCCATGGGTTGAGAGAACCTGTGCTGCTCGAGTGCTGACGATTGTTGTGTCGTCTGAAGGAATTATTTCTGGGCCATTGTTTTCTTCGATTTGTTGCCGGTTGTGTATCTGATCCATCTAGGATCGTAACTGTAGTCAATGTCGCGACCTATCATCATCGCCATCCTTAGGGAGATGGGCAGACATGCATGCCTATGCACCTATGCTTGTTGGGAGACCTTCTTTAGGGTCGGTGTTATTTGGTAAATGTTCATCGAAGATGTTTGTTTCGTGACCTCTGGCAGCTATGTGTTACTTGTCCAGCATTTTTAGTTTTTAGGCTTTAGTTGGTCTCTGCAGCAGAGCATGTGATTCAATTTTTATTAATTCACCCTTTTTTTAAAATTATGTTCAAATTTGAGCCTTTGGGTGGATATTGAGTTTTTGTGGAATTGATATGATTTGATTTAATATTATTTGTTTATAGTTTGAAAGGCCTTGTTTGGGAACAGGCGGGCGGAATTCCCTTCCTGGCCCAATCCAACCTGTTGCCTGTGGGGAAAAAAAACTACTCCTAGAGACGTTTTTTTTCCGAACTCGCGTCGCGTCTCCTCGTTCGTGAGCGACGGCGCCGTGTCTCCCTTGTCTCCTCCTGCCCGTGCGATGGCAACGGCGACGACACTCTCAAGTTAGTCTCTTCTTCCTTCTCCCCTACCTCCTCTGATTTCTAGGGTTTGACAACCTCAACTTTTACTCACAGATCAGTGCCGTCTGGGGATAGAGGAGAGGGAGAGAAGAAAGCCAGGCATCTTGCGTTTGCGTCAAGGCCATCCGCCGGCTAGGGATCTTTGACTTTTGCTCCTCATCCTCTCCTTGGAGGAGCTCCAGCCCGAGGTAATCAAGCTTCGCCAACCCTCTCCCGGCTGTCCTAGATTGTGTTCTGATGCGGTTTATCTGTAAAGACTACATATCTGTTCGATCCGCCTGCGTCTCGACGCTTTTCATGTTTAGATTACATGCTTAAGGGCCTATTTGTTTCAGCTGTGCTTTTTTGAAAAGCGACTTCCGGCTGTGCTGCGGGTTTTTAAATTTAGTGTTTGGCTGTCTAGCTTTTAGGTAGGTTGTCTGCAGCTTTTGAGATGTGAAATTGCTGAAATACCCCTGAGAATAGTAATAGTTTGTTTGATGCTGTTTAACATAATTAACAATATTTAAATGATATTTAACAATATTTAACGATAATTATTACAATAAATATTTATTAGAACAAATAATTATTACAAACAAATTTCTATAGATGTTGAAGCATCCAGAGTTACTTCGTAGTCATTGTGAACTACTTCTGAGCAAGTTTTACTGATCCTCCATATATGAAGTACACCTTACCAACCTCAATTAGGTCATAAAATTGATCAAGCACTGAATACTTTACAATGAATCAGGATGTAGTCACTTAAGTACTCGTTTTTTTTTTCAATGGTGAACGTTTTGGGCAGATGAACCTTGCTTGCGCGGATATCACGGTGCACTACCTGGGGCTTCACCTTGTCATGCAAAAATATGGATTAAAACGAGCACTAGTAAGTACACATTAATTAATAGTAGTGCATTAAACATAAGGCTGTAACGACAAGGGCAATAACCAAATGTATCACATTAGTGTTAAATAGTAATTTGAGCTCATCATGGTTCAGTGGAAATGCAAACAACACTCGTGAATTAATACATGATATAGGAAAGTTAAATATAGCTACCAACATATAGCATCAGGCTGTACAAGTCGCATGAGGATGCATACAAGACATACATCCTATTACAAGCTCATCTGCCCAAAAACCTTACAAACATCTTGATTCAATACATGATATAGTTAAGGTAAGTACATATTGGGCTCTATATGTCTGGCTGGCAACCAGAACTGTGCACAAAGAGCGCAGCCATAGCGAGTATGATTGGTTTTGGCTTAACTAAAATGCAAGCTTTGTGCCAAGTGCAGCACCAGAATCAATCAGCACGAAACATTTGGTTCTGGGTGCAGCAAACCACACAGTGACACCAGTGTCATAACAGACAAGTATTGCCAATGAACCAAACAATGGATTTTATAGTTGTTGGCCACCAGCCCACCACACCAGGACCAAAAATATCAAAGAGGGGAATGAACTATCAAAGTTTTGTTCTTTCTCTTCTTCGTGGTGAGGCAAGTGACATGATGTATCTAAAAAATAGGTAGCACACTATTAATCAAACACACCTTACAAACAAGAAAATATTTCGATTTGGTTATGTTGTGTCCTGTACCATGAGAAACAACCTTAGAGACTAACGGATCATGCAAAAATTTTTGTAGGGAAACGATCAAGAAATGTTCAGGCCGCCCTGGCCCAGAATTGGGAAAGAAAACAAGAAACGATGGATCCAACTGTATATGCAGAGGGAGAAAAGGAGAAACTCACAGTTTTGGGCCAGAGCAGCGGGGCTTGAGACGGAGAGCACGAAGGAGGCGAGGAAGACGGAGAGGCCGAGGGCGGGTGCCACCATGGCCGCCACAACCATCTCCTTCGGGAGGCGCAGGGGCGGCAGCTAGTTGCGCTTTCTCACTGATGAGAGGAGAGGAGTGGAGGAGATTGAGCGCTTCCATAAAGGAAGGCGTACTACACCAGCGCCCTACACAGGCTGCAACCTATGGATACCTTGCTCCTGTGTGGCTCAAGGGGAGGGGAGGGGGAGGTCGTTGGAGGCTCGGGGGGAGAGGAGGGGGAGGCCCGCAGCAGCTCGGGTGGTGGAGGGAGGAGGCGGGCGGTCGAGGAGGGAGCCGGAGGCGAGGCGGGCGGCTGAGGAGGCGCCGAGGGAGGAGGAGGAGTCAAGGAGAACGCCAGCGACTTGGGGGAGGAGGCCAGCGGCTCGGGAGAGGAGGCCGGCGGTAGGGGATGGAGCCGGAGGAGGAGGCGCCGGGGGAGGGAGCCCGAGGAGGAGGCGCTGCCGCATCTGGGGAGGAGGCGCGCTGGGGAGGAGGGAGGTAGAGGAGGGCGGTGCGGAGGAGGGAGGTGGAGGAGGGCGACGCGGAGGAGGGAGGAGGCGCGTTGGGGAGGAGGTGCACCGGGGAGGAGGGAGGTGGAGGAGGGCGGCGCGGAGGAGGGAGGTGGAGAAGGCCGGCGGGTGGGCGGGATCCAGATCTGGATCTGGACTCGGGTGAGGACGGTGCTGGGGAGGAGATGCGCCGTGGGGCGAGGAGGTGGCCGCCGGGGAGGTGGAGCGAGGAGGAGGAGGCCGGCGCAGGAGGAGGAGGGAGGTGCACAGGCTGGGCGGGCGTGAGGAGGGAGACGCGTGGGAGGAGGGAGGCGTACGGGCCGACCCAGGTTATATGCGATGGTATTCTGCGGGTAATTACTCTTGCACTTTGGGGGTAATTTGGGAATAGGGGTGGTGGGAAGCCACGGGAAGCACCTCGCGACCAGCTTTCGGCTTTTGACTTTCACCAGTTGAACGAGGAAGCGGCTTCAGCAAAAACGGCTGCAAAAAGCCAACCGTTTATTTCGGCAAAAGCCGAAAGCCAAAGCCGAAAGCTATGAATTGGGCTTATCACTTGTTCTGCTCGATTTGAGCTTGTTTCGGCTTTGGTACCAGTATTTGATCGATTAAATTCACTTGTTCTGCTCGATTTGAGCTTATCACCTACAGCATCGATCTATGATTTTTTTCACAGATTTGCACGCGTGCTCGTGTTCGCCATGTTAATATTGTTTCACGATCTGTATCTCTATTGTGTACCTTGGGCTTAGTTCTACTATGGAGCACCATGTTGTATTCTCGCATGTCGAAAGTTGCTACCAATGTATATCTCTTGTTATTCCCCTAGCTTATTGAACTTAAGTCACCCTGCAGCAGCAATTGTTACATTTGTCGAGTACCTTTGTGTTTGTTAAATTACAGTGGTGTAAGATCAATACTAACATAATCTGTGTATAATGGTGATCATTTACTATTGTTTCCATGATGTCCTGTTCTCAGTTGTAATTTTTATTCAACATGTACCAATGTACCTTGTACTGTAGACCGATAGGTAGGATTATTTAGATGATGTACTGATGTCTATTTTAGTCTAGCAATTGTCATGTGATCTAAGTCATGGTCAAGGTCATGTTTATTTCTTCGATTTTTTTAAAATATAATTACAAGAAAAATAGTCAAATTTCTTTACAAATATAGGTGTTTGTCGTCAATTAAATTGACGATAGGAGTTCCAATTGGCGACAGACACCTATTTACTGCCGGTCGCTATTCCAACTGCATGTCGATTTGCATCGAATAGTGTGCACATCGCCAGTTGAACTGGCGACAGGAATCCATGGGTTTGTGTCGTTAGTTCAACTGGTGACAAGCAGTGGCTATATAAACCCCCTAAAATTAGGTGAAAAAGTCATTTTAATTCTGAAAAAAAGAGAAGGGAGGGAAGGAGAGGGTAGAAGAGACCTAACAAAGCCCTGCCGGTTTGTAGCGGAGCAGACGGGGCAGGAAATCTGGTTACCCATTTTGTAGGTAAATGTTCTTGCAACTTTGTACGTAAATTTGAAACCTTGCAGCTTAGCAAATAAAAATAACGACATAGAATTCAATGTATTATATAATTTTAGTTGTATTGTTGTTTGATGCAGTATGTCATTTTAGCTGCGTATAGTACATCCTTAGATAATGTTGTTAATGCCGAAAATACTTTTTAAATCAGGAAAATAGGAAGGCAACTCTAAAAATAACAAGATACGTATTAAAAATCTATAAAAATTGCATAAAATCTAAATATGGTATGTTAATCCCAACTTAATTTTAGTTTGCGTTTGTGCATGATAAATATTCTGTTAATGCCTAAAAATACTTTTTGAACTAGAAAAATAGCAAGACACCTCTAAAAATTCTCAAAGAAATCCAGAGTGGGTACATAGGGTATTTAAAGATGAATTAAAACATTGTAAACTTAATTTTTATTTCAATTTGTACACGAAAAATAGGGTATATATCCCAACTTAGTTTTGGTTTCCATTCATGCACGCTAAATAATTTGCAAACAACGAAAATAGCAAGGTACCTATAAAAATTCTATGAAAATTCCAGAGTAGCATCTGTACATGGCAAGATAGCTCTAAAAATTTATATGTCGATACAATTGTGTGCATATCAGTTTCATATGTGTTGCTAATCGTGTAATAATTGAATTAATTAGGTATGTCATTTCTTATTACTTTTTTTTGTATATGTTTAGTAGTTTTTACAATGTATACAATGGATTTTCAGGTATGGCGGACCCAGGATACTTTGCGCAGTGGCTGCACGAGTTGCTTGGCCCAACGCAGATCATCATAGCCGCCTCAGTACCATACTACCTAGGAAGGTGAGACGGTGATTGAGCTTGGCGCGTTGTGACTGTACACGCCCTTGAGAGCATGGATTGTTACCCCCTTTGTGTGTGTAATCCCCCCTTGGATTGTTACCCATATGGATCATTACCCCTTGTTGCCTAACAAGGCCTTAATGAGTGTAATTAAAGTAATTTTGAGTCGAGTCAACGAGCCCACTAATAAGCTTTTTTTCTGTTCATGCTGCCATCTGTTATTTGGCCTACACGTCAGCCACGATGGCAAGATTCGACGGTGCAACTCCCTTCGTCTAAAACTGGCCAGCATGGCATGCCGGGGACGCAAATCACCTAGCAAAACCAGGTTAACGTAAACGGTTTTAGCAAGTTTAGAGGGTTGTTTAGATGATTTTGAAGTCCAAGGGAGTTAAGTACACCGGCCCCAATAGTCCAGGGGTAAACTAGATTTTCTCCTAAAATATATCAGCACTAGATTTTCTCCTAAAATACATCATTCGAAAATTTTAAACAAAAAACACCTATTTGCTCTGCGCACTACGACAACACCGCCACTCCTAGCGAGGGCGGATCCACGTGGAGCTTCAGGGGTACATAGGATACCTACTGGATTTAACATCGTTTTATCTTATCAAAACATACTCAGGGTGGAGCCAAGATTTGGACTGTAGCACAAGGTTTAGGATTAAAAACATATAAAAAATTTCTTAAAAAATTACTAAATATTCGAATTCGACTCAAAAACAGGTAACATAACCGAAGAGGATTGGGCCGTGGCCGATTTCGCCCCTAATCACATTTATACATAGATATATACCTGTAGTCTAAGGCTCTACACATACGACGATACCTACGGTGACCCTGATCGATTTCGGTCTCGATCGGCCGCTGACTACCGACCACCACCATCCGCCCCAATTCCAACATCGAGTGCGACCCCTCCGACGATCTGCATTATCGTTTCCTTTGAATATCGACGAGGCACGAGGGGAGTTTAGGAAAGCCCTTCTTAAGGGCCAGGCCCGTACCAATACAAAATAATACAAAAATAATATTGGCAAGAGAACTAATTTCTACAAAATTTGCAAGTTATCATATGACCATTACTGGTTTCTATGTATCTATCTAAACTGGTCCCTCCAAATTAAGCTTTATATATATATATATATATATATATATATATATATATATATATATATATATATATAATTCTTCATTCCTATCCAAACTATTGTTAATTGAGATATGTTCTTTCCTACCCTTTTAACATTTCTCATGGATCGAGAACTGTGGGATTAAGCGCCATGTTAGCCGAATTTTATATTTCTACTATCATTCATGGGGTTCCATCCTACTTATATTGCTGGATAAGTGGACAATAATTTAATTCCAAATTTTATTATGAGGCGAAGATCACACAAAACTAGTGATACATAAATCGATACTAATAGCAGACTACTCATTGCACTTCTAACTATACACAATAAAATATTTACAACAGAATAGTTTGGTCGTACGATCAACTTACAGTCGGACGTGATGAAGAACAGAAAGCAACGCAGACTTGAAGCACTGGTCGAAGCAGTGCAAAATGTAGATGATGCAGTGCAGCGAGCGGTCGCGCAGATGCGCTGCCCAAAAACCTTATTGTCATCATGTGCAGGAGAACTATGTGACAATGGTTCGGAGATATCCGCTCACCCTCCTTCCCGGTGCACACCGAGAAAAAAGGTCGTCTTGGTTCAAACAGCACAACCCTTCAACACAGTAGAATAGAGAGGAGGTAGAAGAGAATGGAAGTGAATCATTCGTCTTAGGTCTGGACATTTCTAGATCTTTTAAAGGTCAAGATAATTACTATTTAGTAAATTCGTAATAAAACACAAATTAAACCATTGGTAATTGTTAATTAAAAACTAATTAATGGTAATTAAGTTATGTTTATCAGACTCTGATTACACACTAGTCTACAACTTCGACCACTGGTCACAGGTTCGACCAGTGTATTTCGACCACACTGGTCTATGGATCCGATCACTTTATTTTAACCACACTGATCTATGACTTTGACCACATTATTTTGACCACTGTATTACGACCACACTGGTCTATAGCTTCGATCACATTGTTTCTGACTATAGTGTTTCGACCACATTGGTCTATGACTTCGACCATATCGATCACATTATTTTCTGACTATAGTTTGCAAAGCTTTTCCCTTCACGGTGATGCCTGAATCATTTGAATGTTTTTAGTATTAGGTGCTCCTTAAGGAACTCTCTTGATAATTTTCTAATTAGATGGAGCTATGGACACCATGCTTCCCTGTGAAAGATCTTGTTGGCTTTCATGAATCATGTTGATAATTTTAGTCTTAGATTCTCTAAATAACATAGCCATACTATGGGTGCCATACTCTCCTGCAAAAGATTTTTGTTACTCCCCTGCGAATGTATTCTTCAATCTCCGTAGTCATGTGATCGAGTAGCAATGTGGATACCATTCTAGGTAATATGCAAACCAGGTTAGTAATTTTAGCATTAGATGCTCTTTGAAGAAACATAGTATTCTCTCTTAATGGCCATGTGATTAACTGATCCATGGATATCATAGTTCCCTATGAAAGATCTTAAGGTCTTAATTCTTGTACTTCGTCCGGTCAAATTTTCATCTCCATGGGAAGCATTTGATCATACTTTCTTATCTTTGACCAATGGTATATTTAAATACATAGACGGGTCACACAAAAATTGCACGTGTATATTCATCATAAATATACTTTCAACATGTTATGTTTTTGTAAGTTTTACAAAGGTATCATCATAATGTGATAAAAACTATTGGTCCAAGTGCGTCCTGGAGATTGTGAAAAGTAAAAAGTGTAAGAATTTGTGACCAAAGGGAACAATACAAAATTCTTAGTTTTTGTTTTAAGCGCATGGCCCCAATTTTTATGTGATGGTAGCTGATGGGCTATGTTGTTTTGTTTCATCAGGAACTCTTCTCGAAGGTTGGTGAGCTCAAGTGTTATTCTGTCAACTATGATAAGGATGGAAGATCAAAGGTAGATTCTTGAGTATTGTCTTGCTTTTAGTATCTCATAGCTCTACATTATTGCAGGCTTTCTTTGACCGTTTTTTTGTTAGGGAACTGCGGAAGTTATCTTTGCAAGAAAAGTGGATGCTTTGGATGCTATCAAGAGGTACAATGGTGTTCTACTTGATGGGAAGCCAAACTACAATACAACTAATAACATGTTGGTTGTAACTGTTCTTTGATTTCTTATATATGGTTTAAGCATACGTTAAGAATGCAAAATTTATTATTAGTGTGAAGTATCCTTTTCGCCCATAAAGAGACTTTGTTTTACACCTGATGATGGACTGTCACCAAGAATACCATAAGATTAAGATATATGGTGTTTGTTAAAAATCTCATGAGGGGATTTATTGATTTGACATCTGCATTCATTTTTTAATACATCAAATTATTAAGTTGCATAGTGAATAATAAACAATTGGCTAAATAGGAGAGTAGAAGAGTATGCAGAGAAGTGGATGTTTAAGGTCCTATACACTCGTTGATGTTTGGCAATGCCCCCAAATTATTTTGCTTGTGATACTTCAGATCAATTTTCTCAGTGATCATTTAGCCTAAGTAAATATGTACCCCTTCTTTAAGTTTGATAGTTATTTAGGTAGTGCTACTGCAGCTGCAAGATAGCATTCACAGAGTTAAGTTGTTCTCTTGAAATGGTATGATATTGTGGTGTCTATTTCAGCTTGTAATATAGTTTGTGTTTTAGCTCACCATGTTTAGACAATTATACACATTTAGGCAGGCACATTTGCATCTTGGTAATTAATTTGCATATGACATCACAAAGCTGCTCCCCAACCTGTTCGGGCAGCCGTCGGCTGAGCTCGCGGCGTCGAGGCCGCTCAAGGTCGGTGTCGTGCTCTCCGGTGGCCAGACGAGCACATGCAATGTGATTTGCGACGTCTTTGGTGAGTGCGACTCTTCATCTGATGCACACATTTGTCACAATTATAGGCAAACACATGGAGCACATTTACTTTTAAGACTCATGGAGCACATTTATAGTTAGTCAAATCTTACATGTATACCCACAGTCCCACACTCAGAAGCTACTTCTCCACCGGATCCAGCATCGTTGAATGAAAAATTATGGTATGGTTCCATGACTTAGGTCGAATTTAGAAAGCCTTATATGTGCCTTCATAAGCTGTGCCTTTTATAGATTTGAAGCTAACAATGGTGTGTTCCCAGAAGATTTGTTATTACGCTGGTCGACCTAATGTTCCTGCATTGGAGAAATAGATTCAGTAGCTTACTAGCATCCAATAGGACAGTTGTTCATATATACTCCATGTTATGTGGGAACATGTTTGATTCTTCACCTAAAGGTGTTCTTATGGTACTTTATAAATTTTGAATATTCTTATTACATTGTAGGGCCTTAAATTTTAGAGATTTGCATGTGAATGTGTTGTGTCGAGCCATGTGAATGGTCTGATAGGTTATGTAAAAACTGAAAACTTTGTGAATTCCCTCCTCTATCAATGAAATCCAATACTGCATTTTATCAAAGAAATGGTTTGTATCACTGTGGTATTAGTCTTTGATTTCGTAAAGTGATATTTGCATAGATTTTAGCAAAATTATCATCAAAGATCTTTTATGTAAACTGATACATTTCTGGATGTTAACTATTTATGGTACATGTAATGAAAAGAGATTGAGTAGTAAAAGTGGGGATATTTTTTCTCCTTTTGATAGGGCTAGAGCGGTAAAGGGTAAAGGTAGGTTGAGAACCAAAGATTGGGAGCAGCCTGGCATGTTATCAAACTCCAATGGTATACTATTCGGTCATAACATAACTGGGTTAAACATTGACATAATTTAGCATTTGTGATATTATTTATTTAACTTCCGTTGCAATGCACGGGCACCCTACTAGTATATCTTAGAGATAGCAAATACTTCTATACTAACCGAACTCAAATTTGAAAAATAACTTTACAAACTTAGGCTCATACAACAGGACTTTCCGTATCCATACTTGGACAAGCAAACCAAGTCTTGATTACTTCCAACACAATCAATGATGATTGATGAGAGTGGAAAAAGAAATAAGAAAGAAGTGAGAAATGATGATGACCTGCCAGAGGATGGTGGCGATGGGTTCGGAGGGGGAGGGGGTGTAGTAGTCGGGTTCGAGGAGGGCACGGTTGGGGACGTAGTTCTTGCCAATGCGGAAGTCGGGTGGCGGCGTCGAAGTCGATGAGCTTGAGCTGGGCGTGGCGGGTGACGACGAGGTTGGAGGGCTTGATGTCGTGGTGGACGATGCTCGTGTTGTGGATTGTAGTACCTCACAGATGGTACAGATTGGTAGTTTTAATATCAACTTTCATCACAACAAGAGAGCATTTTGATACCTTTAAAACTCCACCTTCACTCGAATACTTATACCCTTTAGCATCAAGAGTACTCAAAGAGATGAGATTCCTTTTCAAATCAGGAATGTGCCTCACATCTGTCAAAGTTCTGACAATGCCATCAAACATCTTGATCTGAATTGAACCAATTCATGCAACCTTACAAGATGAGTTATCACCCATCAATACAGTGCCACCTTTAACAGGTTCATAAGTGGCAAACCAGTCTCCATTAGGACACATATAAAAGGTACAGACAGAATCAAGAATTCATTCATCATTGGTCTTAGCACATCCAGCAAAAGCAACAAAGATTACTCCATCAGTACTATCATCAGTAACAAGAAAGGCTTTACCTTCATCATTTGGTTTACCTTTTGGCTTATAATAGCTAGCTCTATTTTCTTTATTATGTAGCTTTCAGCATTCAGAGATGTCGTGCCCACTTTTCTTGCAATATTTGCATGGCCTGCACTTACTTCTTGATTTTGACCGGTTCTTGTAGCTGTTTGAACTTATGCCTCAAGATCCATTGTTTGAGTTCTTCTCCTTTTGCCTACCACAAATAAACAAGGCTTCTCTTTGCGAGCTTGAATTTTCAGAAGGTACCATCTGTTTAATCTTCTCCTTAGCATGCAAAGCTTCATAAACTTCATTAAGCGTGATAGTATCTCTAGTATATAATATGATATCGATAGTATCTCTAGTATATAATATGATATCTCTGAAATTTAAAAAAGAAATAGGCAGTGAACACAAAAGAATAAGACCCAAATACTCATCATCATATTTTACCTCCAGCGACTCTAGGTCGGTAACGATCTCCTTAAACACCGAAAGATGATCAAGCACAGATCCTTCTTGCAATTTGTGAGAGTACAATTTCTGCTTGAGATGCATCTTGCTGGTGAGATCCTTTGTCATGCAAATTTGTTCCAGCTTCAGCCATAATGCAGCAGATGTCTTCTACTTCAAAACATCATGCAAAATATCATTTAATAAATGAAGGTGAATCTGAGATAAAGCCTTACGGTCTTTGCGGTTGTTTCTCAAAGCCTTCCAATGCATCATCCAAATCCATCCGTGCCAACACAACCCTCATTTTGACTTGCTACAACGAAAATCTTGTGTCTCGACCTAGGAATGGAAGATCATACTTCAAAGTCACCATTAGGAATAAAACAAAGATCACGCAGAGTGGATTGACACGGGATGTTTAGACGAGTTCGAGGCCTTCTCGGAGAGAATAATAACCCTAATCGTGTGTATGGTATTCTTGATGATCAAGTAAAAGACTAAGACTATTACGAGAATAGCACTTGTGTTCCTACTTGTCGGCTCTTCTTTCTCTCCCTATCTCTCGATCGATGCCCTTATATAGTCGTGAAGAAGTAGCCGTTTTGCCTGCGGAGAGATGCGCTGATTAATCCAGAATGTGCGCATCTTTGGCGAATCGGCGCCTGGCTTCTTCACGCCGTCCGCAATTATCTTCCGAGATAATGGGGTAATTACGCACCATTAATAAGCGGAATAATAGTGCGTGCGACGTCGATTCCTTAATCAATTGGACCCACTCCTGTAGGTTTGATTATAAGGTGGTCGTAGTTTACCGGTCGTAGAAGAACTTACGACGGTAGCGATCGTAGAAGGACTTACGACTATGTAGTGGTCGTAGAAGGACTTACGACCATGATATAGTCGTAGCAAGACTTACAACCACTTATTGGACTTCTCCTTTTAGATAAGGGTACCTCGGGACTATGTGACATCATATTTACCCATAATAAGAATTATAGATAAAAGATAAAAATGAGGATTATTAGATCCTCGTCATCTACCCCGACTTCAAGTGAAAGTAACTTACTTGATAAAGGTTTCAGTAAATGGACTTACGACCATGAGAATGTCGTAGAATGATAGTCGAAGGAAAAACTCTTCGACATTTGAGTGTTGCTTTGACCAGAATTTGCTTTATCGGGAAGGTTGCTTACGACTATCAAAAAGTCATAAAAACCCTATGACCGTCGATGGTCGTGGTAGGGAATCGGAGAAAAAGCTCTTCGATTGATACTTCCTTCGACTAGAAAGACTTGGTCAAGAATGTAATTTTGCTTGGAGGTGACAATACGTACCTACTTTTTTCTCGACGGACCATCCGGAGAATTGCAACCGTCTCTCATAGACTTGTCCGATGAAGCGGTTCCGGCGGTACAACCATCTATCATAGACCTATAGCGGACGGTTTCCGGCACGGAGATCGTGTGGTTATAAAAACTTACCGAGAGGTAGACTTGGATTTTACTTTTCCCCAAATCACTCCATGTTCTTCGAGCTCTTGCTTTCTCCGTCTTCGACTAGGTTTCATCTTCTCGCCGCCAACCCAATCAAAAAACTTCTGCTTCGGCGAAATGGCGGAGAGTTTCGAATGGGAGGAATCGGAGATGGATGCGGCTAAGATCAAGATCTTGGTCGATCTGGAAGATCCGAGAAGGCTCGTGAAGTGGATTCCGCTATCGGGCAAGACGCCATCGGGGAAAATGGGCAAATTCCGTCTTCCAAGCGTATTGTGAGTGCGGCCTTCGATTGCTCGCCACCCTTTCTTCGATGAGTACTCGAACACTTTGGGGTGGGCCGGTGAACTTAGGTCCCAATTCCATTACCATGTTGAGTGTGTTCGTGTATCTGCGAGCGTACTAGGGAATTCGCGGATCTCGAGCTGTTCCAATATTATTATGGGATGGCTCGACAAACCGAATCGCGAAGCTGTGTCAAGCTCCACGACTCGAAGTCGAAGGAGTACATTCGAGTTTCACCGGTCTTCGTGGCGAGTTGGAGGAAGAGGTGGTTCTCCTGGAAGGTCACCTCAAGACGACCTTTCTTTCGTGGGGAAAGTCTTGAAAAGAAATCTTCATGGGATTCAACCTCGAAGATATTAGCGGATTAGCCCTTATATTCAAGCCATTAAGGACTTGAAGGAAGAAGGGTGACCGGATGGCATGTGGTGAAAGATTTCATCACACGCGAATTAGTCCTCAAGAAACGAGCATCTCCTATGTGGAGGTACTCGGAAGAGGAGACCCCACGAGACTACGAGGAGGGTAAGCAATTGTCGACTTAACTCTCCGTTTGGTCTTTCTCAACTTTGTCTAATATTTTTATCCTTTACGATCTTTCACAGTGAGGTTGACTCAGTCGGACTCATCGTGAGAAGTCCCCGCCACTCGAGGGGCGGTTCCTCAAGTCATTGCGGTTTTGTCCGCAGATGAAAGGATAGAGCGCCTAAAGGTAATCGTAAATCGATTCTCTCTTTAGGACTTTATAGTCGTAGAAGATACTTACGACTAATGGTGATCGTAGAATATCTTACAATCAAGAAAAAGTCGTAGAAAAACTTACGACTTGGTACTAGTCGTAGAAAAACTTACGACTAATTAGTGATTCTTCTTTTCTGTTTGCTTTACGTAAAGTAGGCATGGAAAATCGCCGAGACGACGAAGAAGTCGCTCGATGACTATTGGTTCGGGTTGTCGAAAGACAAAGACTCGGCTCCTCCTCGAAGAGACGTCGACTTGTAAAATCTGCGACAAGGGGAGCAAGTTCGAGTTCGGTCTTTCGACCAAACCTCTACAAGGCTCGGCGATTGTAGTTGTATCTCGGCCGAGGCGACCGTCGGCCGAGGAGGTTGAAGCGTTGAACCTCTCAAGCGCAAACCTCGCAAGGCTAAGGTACCCTTCTATTATGACACGGAATCTTTGCAGATTGGTGCCACTCCTAGTTTTATTAAACAAGCCGGAAAGGGAGAAGCGGAAGGATTTTATGTCTTTTATGAAGGGCGATCTTGCATCAGCACAACCGCAATGCCGAAGCGCTTTATCGGAATGGTCGAGACACCTCTCGTCCATCAGAAGATCAGAAACCGAGCTCGGTTCTGTTCAAACTCTCGACGGCGTGGTCGTAGGAGCCAAATGTTGAACCTCGACCGGGACGTGGTCGTGGAGAAGAAGAGGTCCTCCGTTGGGAGGATTGCTCCAAAATTCTGGTTAAGACCGAGTGCGAGGTATGTGAAATGTCTTGAAGTGTAAGAAGGACATTTACCTTTTTCTTTTCACAACTGATTTGCTTTTCTTTATTTCATCGACTCCTTGACCAGGGAATGCTTCTGATTTGAGAAGTCCATTGCTATCCCTTGACTCTGGAGAGGTAGCAACGGAGGTGGTCAAGCATCACCCTTGGCCCAGTGGCCGATGAAGTCGAGACTCCCAGTGTCTCCACATCTGCTGAAGTCGTAATCTCGACTCTTGAGGTAGCGGTATTCTGTTGAGGTGGCGCTACGACTCTAAGTCGTAGAAACAACAGAGGCGTGTGGAAGCCTCGTCAAGGTGGTGACCGACTGCGCCGCTCTGGGAAGGAAATCGTGAGGCGTTCCTTCCCTACCCAAAGAGAAATCACGAGAACGAAGGAGAAAATTTCAACCGTGGTGACTTCTTTGGGCCGCCTCCGTCGTAGGGTCTTACGCTTACAAATCTCGTGACCGAGTCCCCATCCCAAAGATATTCCCAATACGGACAATACTTTTGACAAGCGACCTCGAGAAGGTGTGGTGGGACAAAGTCGCGAGGATAGATAATGCACACCTGGACCTTGTATATTCGATTTTGCTAGAACGACTATGAATGTAAGTATCTTGAATACTTATATATGTGGCTTTCCTTCCCTTCTCACTTGTTTTCTTTTGCGAAAGCTCGGAGCAAATTCTTTGTCGGTGAGTATCATCGACAACTTTTAGAACTAAGACAAGAGAAGGAACTACTCTGCAGAGGCGAGAGGTGGTAAGTCAATTATCATTCATAGTTGTTTTTGACTTAAATACTCGTAAAAAGTTTCACGAGAATAGTCATGGAAGAAACTCATGTGAAGTATCGATCGAAAAGAACTTACGACTATTTACGACCGGTGGTGGTCATAGAAAGACTTACAACCATATCTTAGTCGCAGAAAAACTTACGACTAGGTCGGTGGTTGTAGAAGTACTCACAACCATTCGGTGATGTTTATCTTCGTCTGTTTTTGTAGGTTAAGGATAGATCGAAGACCTTAGTGACTCACTCGATTGTGAAAAAGAGGAGTCGAGAAGGCTAAGGAATGAAGTATTAGTTCTCTGGATAGACTTGAGAGTGTCTGCATCTAAAGATTGCGGGAAAAAATAAGGAAAGTTCGAACTTAAGCGCTTTTGATCTTTAACCTTTACTCGACCCTCCTTTCTTCTCGGATAAAGAAAAAGATCGGAAGCTCGACAAGTTCAAGAAAATCTTTGGTTATTCGGAGTTTTCCGCATTACGCTAATAAGGATCAAGAACTCGAGGTTTTAGAACTCGATTAAGGTAAGTAAATCTTTACTTATTCTTTTTGAGTATTTTCCTTTTCTAATGCCAATTTCTTGTTGAAATTGCTTGCCCAATTGAGAAGCCTCGAGTGAAATCCAAGCAAAGACCTTAATCGCAATGAGTCCGTCGCATTGCTAAGATGAATCTAGAGGACATCGTAGCATGGGAGCAAAAGCACTTCAAACTATTGCTTCCCATCGAAGAGGTCAAGAAATTGGATTCTCAATTAGTAGGTAAGAAAAGCTTTACCTATAATTATCTTTGTGTTATCTTCCTCTAGAAGTATATCTTTGTTTGACCGATATTATTCTTTTCGTAACAAGTGGTGAAAACAAGAAGCTTAGAGGCTTGACTTGTACCCACAGAGATGGAGTCGATGAAGACTAGTCTTCAAGGCAACATCACTCTCGAACAATGTGCTTAATGAGCTATATTACGAGGAAAAACTCCTCGAGAAGATACCATATTTGCTCACACAAGTACCATTGGGGAACAAGTCGAAAATTGCAGAAATGGTGACCACTCGAAGACTAATCAAATTTGAATCGATAAGGAAGCGATCGAAAGTGCATGAAGTTCGCTTTGGCGAAACTTAAAGCTCAAGACCCCATTAATGTTAAACCAATTGGAAGCCGACTTTATCGAACAGAATCGAGGCAAGTCGTCGATTAGAAAATCGACATTGGTAAAAGGTGCGAGGAAATGCATAGGCTCTCCCCTTGTAGTAATCTTGTAACTACCTTGTAAAGCGACAATTTTTGTTAATGAGTAATATATGATCCGCTTCATTTCAAAATCATCTTGTCGAGTAGTTAGTAACTCAAAAGATAATAAACGACGAAAGACTAAGAATTGAAGTCAAATTAATAACTTTATCCTAGCCCGACTATTTGCTTAGATTGTTTAGACAATCTAAATAAATAGTGTTTAAAAATGGGGTTTCTGAAAACAAAGAGAGGTTTATTTAACTTATAGCTTTTGTTACGGTTGTTAAGCACTGGTCGAAAAGAGTAGAAACGACTTGACACTAGGAAGTTCCTTCTAGTGGCGGTGACCACGTCAGAGAGGAAAGACTTCGACTAGGTGATGTTCCCATCTCGACTAGTTTAATCAACCAAGAACAGAACTTGAGTTAAACAAAGCGTCTTAGAGGACTTTAGTGATTCGCTCGTCTGTTTTGGTGGACTTGATAAGTCTTTTCAGAGCAAAAGTAGGAGTCGAGCGATACTAGGAAGTTTCCTTCTAGTGGGCAGGACCACATGCAGAGAGGAAAGACTTCGACTAGGTGTGTCTCTTCCTTCGACCAGTTAAAACAAATTGAGTACACCAAAGGTGGTCGAACAAATGTAAGAAAGTGCACTCTACTTAGAATATTTTTGAATTATGAAAAAATAAACTAAGATTTGAAAGAGTTGGCTTTGAGAACATTTCATTGGATAGAACCCGAGCTCTTTGTATTGGCGAAAAAAATGAGTAACGAGTCGATGCTAGGAAATTCCTTCTAGTGGCGTAACCACATGCGAGAGGAGAAGTTTCAACTAGATGATGTTACTCGCCGACCGTGTAAAGAAAACGAGTTTTATTTTTGTATCATAGTCGAAATATTAAAAAGCTTTGCTCAAAAAATAAGGCAAGAGAGGTAGAAGGAACACGGACTTTTATTGCTCGAGAAATCGATCACACATAGAATTTGCGAATGCGGTCGATGTTCCAAGAGTTTGAGAGAACTCCCATCTTCCATTGCTAGTCGTGCGAGCTCGCCGAAGTTACTCGACCTATCTGTAAGGACCTTCCCATTTAGGGAAAGTTTATTCCGATTAGACTTGGATTGGCGAGCCTCAATACCAAGTCACCTACAAGAAGGTGCGAGGTTGGACCTTACGATTATAGTATCTGCGAGGCTTGTTGGTAGAGCCGACGGATTAAGGCTAGGTTTCTCCTCTCTTGAGTAGGTTAATGTCATCTCGCTCGAAGTTGTTCTGTCGAGTTGTTGAAGGTTTCAACTCGTGTCGACCGCAATTTTAGCTCGGAGGAAGCATGGCTTGCTCCAACACTAGAAAAATGGTGTTTCTCCTGTTGCTCGATCGGTGGTTGTCTGAACGCCCATAATATGGAAGGTAATTCTTGTACCCAAGCCCCGAGCGCTTAACAAGTCGGGTCGAAGACTCGAGTTTTAATTCCTCGCATTATTTGGCCGTTGACGTTCGTAGCCCCATTGCTTTGGGGATGTGCAAGAAGCATAGCATAGCTTGGTACCCAACTCGCCAAAATTCCGAAATTTTGCACTTGCGAATTGTTTACCATTATGCGTAATTATCCGACTTGGAACTCCAAATCGACTAATTACGCTTCTCATCATGAACCTTTTGTGCTTAGTGTTATCCGATTCTGAGTTCACTTCGATCCATTTTGTGAAGTGTCAATAGCCACAAAAGGAATTCAAACCTCCGGAGCTTTGGGAAGCGGTCCTAGGATATCAAGCCCCGTGTCGCAAAAGGCCAAGAAAGAGGTATTGTTTGTAATGCTTGAGTGGTTGGTGTATCGTCTACCATGGAATTGTACATGGACACACTTTTAACCACCTCCATAGCATCGTGCAGGTAGAGGCCAAGTAAAACCTTGTCGAAAGGCTTTACCAACCAATGTTACTGAGGAGGCATGCGTCCCACGATGCCACTGTGTATATCGTGAAGGAGTGTTATTCCTTCGTTTTGGAATGCATCGCATGAGTATTCCTTGGGTTCCTCGTTTATAGAGGACTCCTTCAACCAAAGTATACATTTTGGCTTTTCGGGATAATCGATCGCCTCAAGATCATCTTGGTCACGGAACCCTTGTAAAGATACTCGTAGATGGGAGTCATCCGTATCCTCGTAATCTAATGAGGCCATCTCAAGAGGAGGTGTTTCGATTCTTCGACCGAGACGGTTTTGAGTTGCTCCAAGAAAACTCCTTTTGTACGTGGATCGGGAAGAAGCCATCCGAGCAAGTTGGTGCTGAGGAAATTATCCTTCGAGGATAAATTGTACCTCGAAACCTAAAAATGTTTTTCTAGCTTACGTGCTTGATAAGTACCGAGCCATTGTTGAGTTAGAGCACTGGTACTCTTTCCGATTTGATTCACGACTAGTTGAGAGTCTCCTCTCACGAGTAGTCGGCAATTGAGAGTGCTTCGCGACTCGTATGCCGCTAGCAAACCTTCGTACTCGCCACATTGTTAGTAGCCGAAAGTTTAATTGTATGGCATACTTTAAGGTTTCTCCGTAGGAGATACCAGACCACCCGACCAGAGCCACTTAAAGTAAGTGACCGTCAAAGTACATCATCCACGGTCGTGGGAATCGTCGGGATCTGAGCAGTTCAGATTTGTCCATTCGGCGACAAAGTCGCCAAGATCCGGATTTTATGGCCGTTCGGGACACGAAATGGAGGTCGAACTCCCAAGTTCGATTGACCATTTTGCCATGCGTCCATTGTTTCCTTATTATGGAGGATTGCTCCAAAGGAAACTCGGGCACCGACTATTTTGTGCTGAAAATAATGCGATTTCCTCGAAGACATGAGGAGGGCATATAGAAGTTTTGGACCGAGGGTACGCTCCTTAGGCCGTGTAAAACTTCCGACATAGTAAACCGGTCGTTATGCGTTTTCACGTTCTACGACTAATCTGCGCTTCTTGCTGTGGCGTGGCACTAGGTAAATTAAGGCGTCTCTTCGGCTTTGGAGAAACGAGCAGAGCACTCGAAGATACCTCTTGACATCCTCAAAGGCAGCGTTTGCCTCGTTCGACCACTCAAAACCTTCATGTCTCCGAGAAGTTTAAAGAAAGGTAGTCCTTTTCTCCTAGTCGTGCGATGAAACGACTTAAAGCCGCCATGCACCCAGTGAGTTTTGGACTTCCTTTTTGTGTTTGGAGGACGATCGGAGGATGGCTTTTATTTTTCAGATTTGCTTGATTCCTCGTTCGGATACTAGGAATCCAAGCAATTTTCTAAGAAATTCCAAACACACACTTCTCGATTGAGTTTTAAGCGGTGCTTTACGAGGTTGTCGAATGTTTCTTGTAGGTCGGTGATATGATTAAGTCTCTTAATGCTTTTACGACTAGATCATCAACATAGGCTTCCAAATTCGGCCTAATTGAGATGAAAAAGTCGATTGCATTAAGCGTTGAAAAGAAGCACGCATTCTTTAGACCAAATGGCATTTTGACATAGCAAAAGGTACCAAATGGAGTAATGAATGCGGTCTTTTCTTCATCGTTTAAACACATATTGATCGGTGGTATCTAGAATATGCATCTAAAAACTTAATATCTCACAACTGCAGTTGAATCAACGGTGATCAATACGAGGTAAAGGAAATCATCTTTTGGACAAGCTTTATTAAGATCGGTAAAGTCCACGCACATCGCCATTTGCCGTTTGACTTTTGACCATTACAGGTTAGCCAACCACTCGGGTGGTTGATTTCTCTTATAAAGCCCGCTTTAAGTAGCTTATCCAACTCGACTTAATAGCATCTCGTCGATCGAGGGCAAATCTCGTAATTTTGTTTTACGGTACTTTATCGGTAGTAAAGCTAGCTCGTGCTCGATTACCTCCCGGGACTCGGGCATGTCGGATGCTTGCCACGCAAAGACATCTGCGTTAGCTCGGAGGAAGGTAATGAGGCGTCTTCTTATTTGGGGTCGGAAGTCTCCCGATGCGAGCAGTCTTGAGGTTCTTCTGCGTCGGAGGAACCTCTTTGACTTGATCGTTCGGCTTTGGTGCGACTTTAGGCTTCGACTTGCTAGTCGAAGGTGACTTTCATCTCGAGTTGGTATTTGACCAACCATCTCGAGGATCGACGTCGCAGACTATCGCCATCTTTTGTCACTGAATGGTGATCACTCCTTTGGGACTGGCATCTTAAGACATTGATACCGTAATGAGTAGCCATTAAGAATTTTGCCAAAGTTGGTCGTCCGAGTATGGCATTATATGCTGATCGAAATCGACCACATCAAAGGAGACTTTCTCGTCTGAAATTACTTGGTGAGCCAAATGTTAAAGGAAGAGAAACTTGGCCAATAGGTTTGGTGAAGACCGTACAATTCCATGAAAGGAGTATCGTCGCCTTACCTTTGTCCCGGTACTTGCATCTCGTCCAAGGCATTAGTAAATAATATGTTCAAAGAACGCCACCATCAACCAACACTCGATTGACCCGACAGTTGTTGATGGTGGGTTCGACCCTAATCGGATATCGACTGATCGACTCGTAGTGATCGGACGATCATCCTTCTCAAAAGAGATGGTAACTTCCGACCACTTGGTAATTTATTGACGAGAGGAGTATGTAGAGAATTTACCTCTCGTCCGCCTTTAAGTTGTCGTTTGGAGTCGTATGCGATGATCCTCCGTAGATGTGCTCAACGGTATGTTGCGGATCTTGGAGCGGCATCTCCTCATCATCCGACGACTTTTGGCCACTCGTATGTCCTCACCGCTCGAGAGTGGAGTGGTGCTTCGTTGTAGTAGTCTTGAGCTTTCTTTGGAAAACTTCGGCGATCTGAGGTCATGTCCTTCCTTTTATGAAAAGGACACCACCTTGGTTTGTCGTTCCTACGATCGGCGCTTACCTTTGCCTTGATCAGTGCGACTTGGTGGTTTGGGGCTCTCCATCTTTCACGGCGAACCTCCTTGGAACCACGGCTTGTGGTTTTGATTTTTATTTTCTTCTTGGACTTTTTGCTTTTTATCTTTACCAACTTCACGGCTCTCGAGGAGTATATGTTTCTCGATCGATAGTGTTGTTCCACTCGATGCCTCGAAGCGATTGCATATCGATCGGCCATCTCGAAGAGTTCGAACATGATGTTGGGAGGATTGAGCAATGTCCTCCGTTATTCTTCTTGCGGACTCCTTGCTTAAAAGCCACGATCACGAGGAATCGAAATTTCGGAATTGAGTTACTGAACGACTAAAGCGTTTGATGAATTGACGCAAAGTCTCGTTGTTGTTCTGTTTATCCGGTGCAAGTCGTCTTCTTTTCGGCGGTTGTATGTGCCTTGGAAATTCCGTAGAAGATCACGAGGTGTTGCCAAGAGTAGATCGACTCGAGTGGTTGGTTTAATAACCACGATCGAGCGGATCCTTCGAGCACGATCGGAAGGTAATTCGCCATTACATGCTCTCCTCCTCCGCCGCTCGGACAATGTTGTATAGATCAAGAAATTCGATGGGATTTTGAGATCCATCAAATTTCTCCATGTTCACGGTCGAAAATGAGGTGCAAGCACAACAATCTTGAATCCAAAAGCAATCAGAATCACTTGTGGAGCTTTTGAAGAAAAGAAGGGTTAATGTCATCGTGATCCGGTAGCGACGATAGGCGGGGTTCGGTAGGGATGGTGTAGTAGTGGCCTCAGATCTACGGGGAGAATATCTCGATTCCACTGTGAATTTCTTTGTCGGGTGAATGATCACCTCTTGAGGGGCTTCTTGATCTTGAGGATCGAAAGGTATTGTCTGGTAGGGGATCGATTCGACTTATGTGGTCGATTACCTACGGATAAATTTGATTTAATATCAACTTTCATCAGAAAGAGCATTTTGAACCTCAGTTGTCGATGAGTACCTCGAATCTTATCTTAGCATCGAAGTCTTAGAGTAATTCCTTAAAGAGAAGTGCCTCAGCTCGAGCAAGCTCTTGATCGATTCTCGAGCAAGTCGTTGATGTTACCGAGTTCTTGTACCTTCACGATGATGTTGAATCCCCGAGCAAGTTCTTTACGGTTCAAATTTCTTCTCGCGACATCTTTGAACTTATGCCTCAAGATCCATTGTTTGAGTTCTTCTCCTTTGCCTACCACAAATAAACAAGGCTTCTCTTTGCGAGCTTGAATTTTCGAAGGTACCATCTGCTTAATCTTCTCCTTAGCATGCAAAGCTTCATAAACTTCATTAAGCGTGATAGTATCTCTAGTATATAATATGATATCGATAGTATCTCTAGTATATAATATGATATCTCTGAAATTTAAAAAAGAAATAGGCAGTGAACACAAAAGAATAAGACCCAAATACTCATCATCATATTTTACCTCCAGCGACTCTAGGTCGGTAACGATCTCCTTAAACACCGAAAGATGATCAAGCACAGATCCTTCTTGCAATTTGTGAGAGTACAATTTATGCTTGAGATGCATCTTGCTGGTGAGATCCTTTGTCATGCAAATTTGTTCCAGCTTCAGCCATAATGCAGCAGATGTCTTCTACTTCAAAACATCATGCAAAATATCATTTAATAAATGAAGGTGAATCTGAGATAAAGCCTTACGGTCTTTGCGGTTGTTTCTCAAAGCCTTCCAATGCATCATCCAAATCCATCCGTGCCAACACAACCCTCATTTTGACTTGCTACAACGAAAATCTTGTGTCTCGACCTAGGAATGGAAGATCATACTTCAAAGTCACCATTAGGAATAAAACCTGAAATTTGCTGATACTTATCTGTATAAACCTAGCGAAAACTATGATCTCTTTGGTACACCTTCTGTGTACACGATACAAAGATCTTTCAATTTCTTGGTATACTTTTCGTGTAGACAAAGCGAAATAAAAAAAAATCTCCAAAACTATGTGAATCACAAACTATGTGAATCACCGAACCTTGCTCTTTTGGATCTCCACGTGAATAAAGTAAGCTTACTTGGTGATCTTCGACGTGATGCGACAAGAGGCTTGCTTTGGTGATAGATTAAAGGAAAAAAGGAATCTTGGGACCAGAAGAACCTTTGCTGCTGCAGTATTGCTTTGGAATTTGGATTTGTCTACTGCTGTACGAACGTGTTGAAGAACTGTTGGACTTTTGGCTGCTGTGATGCACGAAAGCGGTGCTACTTGGATCGAAGGAAAAACACGACGGCTTCGGACGCAGCTAGCGACACACAGACCAATGCTTGCGTGACGGCGACTGCGCAATCGATCTGATTTTTTTCTTCGTATCTCTCAAACCCTAATCTCCTGGCTATGTTACCACTTGTTAGAAAAATAGGGACAAATAGAGATACAAATTTTTACATGAAAAACCCTTGCGTGAAAAAAAAAACTACAGACGCCAACCAGCGATAATCACTATACGAGCAGTGTTTACAAATTGCAGATGATTACAATGAGGTGTCAACTCTCCCCGTACGGTATACAAGAGGTATATAAAAGGAGTAAAGGACTTAGAGTTTAAGTAGAAAACTTATCCGTTAATATAGAAACTAATCCGAACTCCGAACACATTCATATTAGACAATTCAAATCACAATAGTTTGGTCGCTGAACAATGGCGTCAATGCGCTCCGGCCGTCCTCTCGACAGACGCGGCGGTCGTCGAGCACTTCTGACTCGAGCGTTCTGCGTTACGACTTGTCTGTCACGGATTCGGAGGAAGGGTCCTGCACGCCAAGAAACGCGTGCGAGCAGCAGCAGCCGTGCCGGCGACCGCCGCCGCCGCGCTCACAAGAGATCGGGACGTCTATTGACTTGTCCAGACCGGAGCCGTCCACCGTTCCGGCGTCACCCCTGACTGATCCGGCGTTCCACAGGGAGGTGCTGCAGGCGCTGGACAACCTCCGAAACTTGATCGCCGCCATCGAACAGCCGCGGCCGGCGAGCAGCCCGAGGGCGGTGACGCGGCGCGACTCCCGGTTCTTCCGCCGTCTGGAGTCGCAGCTAGCGCAGGCGCTGCCGGCCGACGCCGAGGAGCAGGGCCCGCGCCGGAACGCGACCACCGGCTCGTCGGCTTCGTCCAGCGGCTATAGGGAGCGGCCGGCAATCGTGCGGAAGAACCACTGCAGCCCGATCCTGGGGGGCGCCCCGTTCGTGGTCTGCGACAGCTGCTCGGAGCTACTGCAGACGCCGGGGACTGTGCCGTCGCGGAGGAGGGCCACCTGGCTGCGGTGCGGCGGGTGTGAGAACGTGCTCGAGCTGACGCGCACCAACCGAGCAGGACGTGCTCTGCGCCGAGGGCGTCCGGCTCGGGTGAGCTGGAACGCGCGGTGGGCAGGAGCGGCGGTGCGCAGCAGGTGCCGCCGCCGCTACACCGCGCGTTGGGGCACAGTTCGCCGAGCCCGCTTCTGCAGAGCCAGCGCCACTGATGGAGTTTTGAGCGTCTTTAGCTCCTCTTCTTTCTTCGCTAGTGTTGCTGACAAATCGAGTGCTGCGACAAATATTGTGGCAAGTTGAAGTGGAAATTTCGTTTTGTTGGATTCTCGTGCCTTTTGTGCTACTTTTGTATTGTTGTTCGATGATTTCATATTTACATGTACAAACGTATGGAGATTTTCTCTCTTTTGTTTTGTTTTTTTAATTTAGGCCTGTTCCAATGCCGAAATTTTTTCAAAATTTTGCAGAAACTTCTTTTGCCGTGAAATCCCCGCGTTCCAAATGGGTTTGTTGTTTCTAAAGATTTTGTGAGATTATTTCGTTAGTACAATTATAATACGGTACAACAACATTTCCGTCCCGGTCTGTTATCTAAGGGCTCTTCGGTACTTAGGAATTTCATATGATTTTTTTTTTATAAAACAATTTAGTTCTCCCAGTAAAATTACCAAATTTTAGATGGGACCTCAACGGCTCAACCACCTGCTTGGTTCCACGTTGGCTCTTCCAGACCATATGGCCGGTCCAGGTTAGGTTTACATGTAGTCGTAGTAAAGAGGCTAGACAGTATAAAAAAATGACCTCAGTTACCGTGAGGGAAACTAGAGAATCCTCAGAAAAGGGAATCGTTGTTAAGAGAAGTAAATGTGTATTTGATTATCATGTGAAAAAGTCTTACTTCATTACATGAGAAAAACGACTATTTATAACCTTCCAACCAGGGTATACGAGATTACAGTTCTACCCCATAGAAGACCCTACTCCTGTAGGGGATGCAGGGGCTTTTTCTTCTTCCTCTCGTAGCCTTCAGTTCATGGTGTACCCTCGTGGCTCTGGTCCATCTAGTCAATGCTTCGATGCTCAAGAGGTGGCACTTGGCAGGGATCACAGGTGTTTCCTGCACCCTTCACACACCCCCAAGGTACTTAGAGGGGACGTGCCTTTCGCCTGTGGTCCTTGGGAGCCTCCGGTGACCTTCGGGCGCCTTTCAGAATTCCGCCGAAGATGTGTCTGGTGTCATCTAGGGGCCTTAGCTGTGCATTCGGTCTTGGTCCCCATGACCTTTCGTGTAGCATTTCGCGTGTCCTTCGTAGCCTTTCCGGAGGTATAATTGGTGTTCTTCCGTAATGCCTTCAGCGCTTGACCCTGTAGGGGCCAGTGGGCCTCCCTACTACACATGGGCTATTTTTCCAGAGCGGCCTGCGCAAGTTTTGCTTTCCATCTTGGACCAGCGACGAGATGCCCTAGCTCCCCCCTCTCTCTATAAGAACCGTGGTGTGCTCCCCCTCATCGAGCTCTTCTTCCGCCGCCACCGCCTCCACCGCCTCCACCATCGTCCAATCGGAAGGGTTCCTCCTACGACCTTGCTGCCGCATCTATCTTGGTTGCCGTTGCCCATCCCGTCCCCCCACCCCTTTTCTTTCTTCTTGCAAATTGGTTTATTTGTGGTTCTGGAACCGGAAAGAGAGTGTTCCTTGTGATATTAGATTGATTGATCACAGGGTGAAACGCTACACAGCTTTGGAGCTCTTTCCTACAAGAAAAAAACGCAGGATTTAATGCTGGCCGGCCGATCCGAATGGCTCTCCAGTTTGGCTTTTCTGTGACATTCTTGTTGTTTCCAGATCAAATCTTTTTGTCGTCAATTACATAGCCGCTTTTTCCCCCTTCCTTTTTTAGAGGACAAAGTCGCTCTGTTTGAGGTACTCTTTTTTTTTCCTACATCGAGGAATCTCGCACTCGGTTGCGCACGGCGGCTTGCTCCTTGCTTTGCGTGTTTCAAAACCCTGAAATCATTATCGCAAACCTTTGGACTGTTCAGTACGCCTGAGCAGGCTGCCGACGGTGATGCCGACTGCGAGCGACCGGCGGCCCGAGCAGCCCCTGCCGTCGTGCGGTCATGCTCGGAGAGTTCTTGGTTGGTGGCCGTAGGCAGCCGTGCCGCCTCAGTTGCGGGGCCGTGAGCCCGTGTGCGAGTAGGCCGTCCTTAGTTTTCCAAGCCTTGATAAGAGGCGGCCCACTACAGTCTTTTTGTCCTGTTTTTTTTTCTGTTTGTTTCAGTTGGTTGAGTTTTCTGCTGGGCTGTTTTTGTTGTTTATCGGCCGGTCAATATGAAATTTCAACCTGTTAATAGTTTGCTACGGATTTGATATGAAATTTCAACCTGTTAATAGTTTGTTACGGATTTGAATAGAACAAGCTAACAACAAAGATGGCTGATTAATTTAGGATAGCTGACACACAAGAAATATCCGACGGCAAAAAAAAACTTACATGTAAGAAAATTTCAGTCAACTTAGAATTAAGAAAACTTATTAAAATCTTTTTGCTAGTATTTGGTTTTGATGTGCCCTTGTATCTCAAACAAATCAGCAGGGTAAAAGTAACAATGCTACCTAACAACAGTTTTCATTTGAAACAAAACACAAGATCAAAATTTCAGACGTCCATGAAGAGCGTGCCATGAACTCTCACACCTGTCAACATCCTCGTACCATCAGTAGGCAAACCTGTATCAAAATGGAAGAGAACATGTGTATCTCACTGAAGAAATCTCCTCTTGTTGTTGGAAGACAAACTTGGCGGGGGCAACTCATTTGGAAAGATGCAGGCGGTACTAATTAGCATGCACTTAATAAATGATTTGCTTAACTAATTAGCATGCACCCGTCGCAGATAGAAGGTAGTTCAAATTGTCTAACTTTATATGTACCTAAGAAAGCAATCACCGTAGATAGAAAGTACTCAATATGTACATTGATCATGTAACCAACAAAAAATTCCTTCGCATTGACTGTTGCAAAATATGTACTCTTGTAAAGTACTCAGTATTGCACTCCATGTAAGAAGCTTGTAAAAAATAAGTTGTTTGTTGTTAAACTAATAGGAACTATTTAAAAAACTAATTGGAACTAATCAAGTAGAACTTTTGGATTTTGATGACGATTGTATCTGAACTGAAGGAAGGTTTCAACTTTTGCCTCCCTTTTCGGACAACAGTTGATTTCCTTATTGTTTTGTTAATCAATTACAAACAAGCACTACAGCAAAGGCTCCCCCAGTTAAAAAAAAAATGCAAATTCATTGCACACTGGCCCTATTGCAATTAGTTAGGCAAGACTGCAAAACACAATGACTTTTTTTATTTTTCGAAAGACCAAATTCAGCGAGTTTGCTATGCATGTTGAGAAGTACTATTTTTGTTGTAATAATCATTACAATAATGTAGAATCAAATAGTAGTTACACATCCAGCGAATTAAAATTGCAGCAATCCAAACTCAATTTTTTAAGTGAAATGGTGTGCAAGTTGATACCTAGTTTGTATTTTCATAGGGAATTTCCCTTGGAAACATATTAAATATAGAACGAAATAGAAGTTACACAACCAAAGAACTAAAATTGCAGGATTCTGAACACTAAAATTTTAAATGAAATGGCCTGGAAATTGACATCTTGTTTGTATTTCCATGAAGAATTTCTCCTTCGTAACATTAAAAAAATTTTAAGTTACAGACACAATGAAGAATTTCTACTTGGTAACATTTGGACTTATAGAAACAAAAAACGATTACAAAATAGTTGCCTATGAAACTTTTAGACTGTTTGCATGAAACCTTATGGATGTTTAAACAAAAAATATATTCTAAGTTAGACAAAAATATTGGGATCAGTGAACCCCTACGGAAACAGAAAATAAGAAAGACAACTATTTTATCTAAGCTAGACAAAATATGTACTTTTGGTGAACCCTTGCAAACTAAAGAGTCAAATTCCAAAAGTATTAAAAAAAGTTGTAGATACAATGAAATAAAATTGAAAAATTAACGAGAATGCAACTTTTATTCTTACATGTTATATGTATACATTAACTACATGATAATGTTCATATGTTAATTAAATAGGCTAACATGTCTAGGTTAGGCTTACATGTAGTCGTAGTAAAGAGGCTAGACAGTATAAAAAAATGACCCCAGTTACCGTGAGGGAAACCAGAGGATCCTCAAAAAAGGGAATCGTTGTTAAGAGAAGTAAATGTGTATTGATTATCATGTGAAAAAGTCTTACTTCATTACATAAGAAAAACGACTATTTATAACCTTCCAATCAGGGTATACGAGATTACAGTTCTACCCCTAAAAAGACCCTACTCCTGTAGGGGATGCAGGGGCTTTTCCTTCTTCCTCTCATAGCCTTCAGTTCATGGTGTACCCTCGTGGCCTGGTCCATCTAGTCAATACATGTGGTCCACTGTCATCTCTTCTCCTTCGCAACCTTCGGGGTACCCCGGGCCGAAGGGCCCTGGACGTGCTTCGGTGCTCAAGAGGTGGCACTTGGCAGGGATCACAGGGGTTTCCTGCACCCTTCACACACCATGAACTTTGATAGATTTCGGTACAAAATTTATTCATGTCAAACTGATGCATAGATTGTGGGATATGAATTTTATAGTTCTGCTGCCTGGGAGAGTTTGTCGTGTGTTGACAATCTGTAGTAATTAGTAGATAAAAAATAGTAGGTGAGTTAATCTATGAATTTGGTCAACATGAATATTCTAGTTAAGTTCTTAAGGTTTGCAGAAAGTCTAAGAACATAATTTTTAGATTAGTAAATTAAAAGATATGAATTTTGGAAGTCTGATGTCCAAAAGATGACAGATCTATCTTTGGGTAAAGAAACGGTCAGAAAATAGTAGAATCAGAGTTTCATCGTAACTAGGAAAATATAGGTTGTTTCGTGAGAATTTCAGAAAGTCTTGGTTTGTTGAATTTGGAGTTCAGATGAATAAGTTAGAGTCGTTTTACTACTGGGACAGCGGGCAGTGCGTCCATTAGATATGGGTTAATTTGGTTGGTTTGGCGTTACCATGCGAGGTCGATTAGTGTGACTTGTTGGTGCTGTGATGATGTGATTTTGATGATGTTTTTGAGTGTGTGTTATTACTTGCTTGTTCAGGGACTGTGGCCTCATGCGCCATGCCACAATTTCGTCATCCAGCTTTGAAGGGTTAAGAGGCAAGTATATGGTAGAGTGGTGAACGAGTTGTTCGCCACTGTCATTGATACTAGTTATCATGCTATTTGTTATACTTTCGTTAAGCTTATGCTTATGCATGATATTGATGACATTGAGTGAATGAGATATTGAGTTAATGAGATGAATTATCTTGATTAATAATTAAAGATGCTGCATCATTTACATTCATCATGACAGGATTTGCACGAGCTAGGTCGGTGAGAAAGTCATGTAACTATTCCGGGGAGGTCGGTGAGAAAGATACATGACTAGTCTGGGGTACTTTAGATAAAATCCTACTTCGGTGGGGACTTCATGGGAGTGAAGGATAGAGTGTGTCATCGACGGGTGAATACTTCGCTATACCGGTATCAGCTGATGAGATGCATATGAGCATGAGCATGATGGTGCATTCACATATATAAGTAAATTGTTAAATTGTGCAACATTACTTATATGGAATATGACTTGTTTATTTGAGCATGAGAATGGCATTAAATAGATAGGTGGTAATGATAACCTTGATTATGGTTGATAAATTGCTGTTTATGGCTTTATTATGTATTTGCTGAGTCTTGAACTCATTCTTGCTCTATTATTACTTTTAGGTGATCGTTGATAACGTTTCACTCTGGAAGGGCTAGCGCACTTGAAATCACAACCTACACCCAATTATTTGATTCACTGGACATGAGAAAATTTTATTATAGCATGATGATTTATGTTTAGGATATGATGGTGTTGAATAACCTTTGATGATAGGTTAGGGTTGAATATTCATTCAATAGACCTTATACGATTGGTTTTGCGTTGTTCTTGAATTATTATCTTGCTATGCTTCCTAGAGATTAATTATCTATGATTGTTATTTCATTATACTTGTTTTCATGTGGCCCGTGGACAGGTTTTATAGTTGAGATGCTTGCTGTAATTTATTATAAATTGATATTAAAATTGATAGTTAGTGTAGTTAATGGCATTATGGGCTCCGTGTTGGGCCGGGGTGTTACATTATGTTTCGAATGAAAATCCATGATTCCGGGCACGCCCCGGATTCTCATCATCCCTCGCATTCGCAAAAAACCTGGCGAGTTGCCCGCAGGAGGGAATCAAATTCCCACCTGTCGCTTCGCGGTCGACCTTCGTACGACTATAAAACCCAGCGATGCGCTTTCATTCCTCCACACCAAAACCATTCCGCTCTGCGTATAGGGGCATAGATGATCGAGCAAGCGAGAGGCAGCGCGATCGACCAAAATTAGTTCTGATTTCACTGCCGATTTGAGAGTGTTTAGAGCAGTGTTTAGCGGTTGTTTTAGTAGAGTTAGCTCGACATCAAGTGAAGACCTTCTAGAGGAGGTAATTTTTCTCGTATGAATTATGTTTATTAACTGTATAATTGGTGTTAAATTATTTAGTAATTACAAATTAGTTGTGGATAGTTAGTTGTAATTATTTAGTCATAATTGAAATGTTTGTAATTAATTTAGTCATAATGAATTAGTCCAAATTAGTTAGTTGTAATTAATTTAGTCATAATTTATTAGTTGTAGTTAGTTAGTCGTAATTAATTAGCCATAATTAATTATATCAGATTAGTTAGGTGTAATTAATTTAGTCACAGTTAGTTAGTCGTAATTATTTACTCGCATAACGAGTGAAAATGAGGGTTTTTTTTGGTGTTCGGTGGGCCGTCGGCTGGGATTCTCCTCGCTGGGGGGTTGCGTTAGTGTGTGTTTGGACGGGTAAATGAGGTGGTACCTAGATTCAAGATGGTTCCATATATGTACTCGTCCAAAAGTTTGTTGAAGGAATGGACGAACTCGTCCGGGACGAGCTCATTTAAGTTGAGGGAATATTCTACATAAACTCTAAACCAACACATTCGGCAAAATCGGTCGAACCACGCGCCACTGGTGTCACGTGCGCTCACCTCCCTCTTGTGAAACATGCAGCACTATCCTCTCATTCTCTCTTCTCACCGCCACCTCGCGTCTGGACATATGCGGCCGGATGAGGCGTTCTCGTGACCTTCAAGGCCAGATGAGGTGGAGCCGAGGCGATGGCTGGTGGGATCGACTGGCATGGACGAAGGAAAGAAGGTGGGGGCGAGGCGCAGCGGTGGTCGGAGGAATCCGAGGGCAAGGAATGGTGGTGACCGAATGAAAAGAAGAATGTAAGAAAAGGGAAAGTAGAAAGAATGTGATGTGTGCACAGGAAGAGAAGATAAGGAAGAAAAAGGCAGCCTGCAAAGGAGAGGAGAGATCGCTCCCAAACGTGTTGGGCCGCGCCGAAGAGGCTTGACAGAGATTGTTAAAATATTGTTTGTTATTGTTAAAATATTGTTGTTATCGGCTTTGAGTACACACTCCGACTCATCCATTTTTACCTACCGGGAGCTGTGCTACGCCACGCGCGCCGCCCCTCCGCGAGATCCGGCGAATCCGACGCCATTGACGCATCTCTCTCTCTCTCTCTCTCTCTTCAAATATGCTTTTGTCGTTGCGCTCGTGCAAAGCCGGAAACGAGACTGGACGAGGCGCTCTAGGGTGTTTGCGTGTCTAGGGTTTCCCAACACCTCACAATGATGGTCTAGTACAAGAAGTGGGCGTCATGTACTGAAGGAGTGAGGATCGGTGGCGAGCTCGACGCCGCATCCGATGAGGTGTGACAGCCGTGAGTTATTTTGTAAGTGGTCTGTATTGTGCAAATTGGGTTCAGTTTTAGATGGAGTTTTCTTACCTTGCAAATGTCGTTCAATCATCATTTAGTTTTGTCGGTAATATGAACTGTACATGGTAAGTTCCTGGGCCGTTGCAGTTTTCGGGGTTGCAGCAACTTTCTCTTGCACAATTCTGCCCCAATTTGCATTCCAATCTGCAAAAATATCTCATTTTGTAGTGCTTCCATGTTAATCTGTCTAGTTTCTTCCACAATTTGTCTGTTCTCAATCCGTTTCAATTGACCAGTTTGGTAATCGGGTGCTAAGGCTTATACTTCTTGGAGGCTATAGGCTTAAATTTTGCACTTCCAAGAGCAAATAGCAATGAATTCAAACAAGTAAATGTCCCAAATAATTCCTCGCTGTAGAAAAGAGTAAATTTGAGTTATATCATACTAGAAGATTTGGCTTGGTCCTGTTAGAGATATAGTTAGAGATATACTTGTGTTAGAGTAGGACTCTAGATTTGATTTGGTTTCCTTATCTGTAATATGTATTGTGTATATATACTGGCCAATTGGCCCCTGATAATACAAGTTGCTATTCCAACATGGTATCAGAGCATTAGGGTTACCTCTAGTCGCTGCCGCCGGATTTTCTCTCTATGACCTTAAGCAAGCCCCTCGTGCCTGGTTTGAGCGCTTCTCCTCTGTGGTCACTGCTGCTGGTTTTTCAGCAAGTGATCATGATCCTGCGTTCTTTGTCCACACTTTGTCTCGTGGTCGGACTCTTCTTCTTACATCAGACGTTGATGATATGATCATTCACAGGAGATGACTCGAGTACATTGCCTTTGTCAAGGCTCGTCTTAGTGAGCAGTTCCTTATGTCGGATCTTGGTCCTCTTCGTTACTTCTTTGGGATTGAGGTTACTTCCACTCCAGATGGTTTCTTTATGTCCCAAGAGAAGTATATTCAGGATCTTCTTGATCGCGCCTCCCTCACTGATCAGCGTCCTGTTGAGACTCCTATGGAGCTCAATGTTCACCTCCGACCCTCTGATGGCGAGCCTCTTTCTGATCCGACTCGCTATCGCCATCTTGTTGGGAGTCTTGTCTACCTTCTTTGTCATTACTCGTCCGGATATCACTTATCCAGTTCACATTCTGAGTCAGTTTGTTTCTGCTCCCACTCAGGTCCACTACAGCCACCTTCTTCGAGTTCTGCGATACCTTCGTGGGACTATCTCTCGCCGTCTCTTCTTTCCACGCTCCAGCTCGTTACAGCTTCAGGCTTATTCGGATGCTACTTGGGCGGCGATCCTCCGATCGCGGTCTATCTCTCCTTCTTGTGTTTTTCTTGGTGGTTCGCTTATTGCACGAAGACGAAGAAACAGATGCGATGTCCCGCTCGAGTGCAGAGGTGAGTTGCGAGCTATGGCTCTCTTGACAACAGAGATTACTTGACTACGGTGGTTAATTGAGGATTTTGGTGTTTCTGTTACTACACCGACTCCTCTCTTGTCATAGCTCGAGTTACACTGAAGACTGAACTGAGAGATATTTATGTAGTGACCGGATGCCTATCAATTTAGACGAATTTGATCATGAATTAGAAATTATTTTAATAGTATTATAGAAATTGTAATCTGTTAAAAAATTGATACTGCAGATGTACTCGACCAAAAATTGATGGTGATTGATTTAGAAAAATGCAAATCAGAGGGAACGTTGGCACAATCAAGACCTGTTTTTTGTTGCTTAGCCAAACTGAATGAAGATTGTTATTCATTATGCAAATGTGAGTAAAGTTTTAAGAATTAATGATTAGAAATAGCTATAGGAATTAAACTTCAATGTGGAAGAAGTTTGCTGTACAATTTTGTTTTTCTGCGTAATAATCCTTAACCAAATGTACCATGTTGATAGATTCAATAAGAACCATTTTTGCACATCTGAGTTATTTTTGGTTTGATTTGTGCAGAGATGCTCTAGCAGTTGGTTCTACACGTCGGAAATGTAATCTTAGAGAACTTTGAGGAGGCAGCCCAAGTCAATACAGCATTTAGGGAAACTTAATTGGTGTGATGTATCATAGAAAGTGAAATGTTGTAAATGTATATTAGGTTGTAGTGGACCAGGTCCTCTTTTCATTGTGATCAACTGAATGTACTAGGTTTCCAAGGGTGCATGTGTTAAGTTGATGAATGTACAGTTAATTAGGGGCAGGAAATTCAAGTGATGAATGTACAGTTATTGTGAAATGTTTTGTGCACGGTCGTGCAAAAAAATATATGAATTTTCATGTAAACTGAGGTGCATAATTGTAGAAGCAAGGTGCATAATTATAGAACCAGAAGTGAGGTGTATAATTCAACAGAGGTGCAAAACACATATATGGACCAGAGGTGCCTCATACAACAGTGAGGTGCAAAAAAATATGCTATGTACTACTAAGGTCTAAAAATATAAATGGACCAGAAGTGTCCCATAAAGCTACAAGTTGGTGAATGTTGATGTGCAAAAAAAAAATGCATAATTTTTTTCCCTTTGCTACTACAGCATCATGTCCTGCATTTTGCTTCAGGTAGTACTTGTCAATAGTCTGGACATCTATCCACTAAGAAGCATGCTGCCATAACAAAACATTTTCCCACTAATCTGTCATAATCAGACAGGCACGCAACTGTCTAACTCAAATGCATAACCCGAAAGCCTGAAGCACACAATTAAATTTTCGATTGAAAAAAAAACAGAGATACATTCCAAGAGCACTCAACAACAACCAGCATTAGTTGTATGTGCACACTTGTGGACCTGAAACATAACAGCCATATTAGCAACTTAACATGCCATCCAGTGAGCCTTTTATACAAGTACATGTCGAACATCTGGAATTTCAAATAAAGCTTTGACAACCCTTGATGGAAGATATATACATCAACACAACTGGAATGAGCCTCAATCCCCTCAATTAGATCTCAAAACACTTCTGGACGCAGTACATCAGCAGGACTGGAAACTTCGCATTGAGAACAAGGTCTGATATAAAACAATATAACTGGCTTCCAACAAAACTCGCAGTGACAATTTGCACGAGTTTGCTGCTGCTGCTGCTGCTGCTGCTAGTGGACAATAGAACAAGTTTGCCATTCAATTTAGCAAGAAGATTTAATTACTAGAGGCCACCGTCCAGATTTGGAGATAATTTTCAGAATTATTGCAACAACCCAGCAAACATAAAGGAGTACCAATTACATTTGGATTCAAAAGGTGCTGGTTTTAGATCTGCAAAAGGCACATATGTACATCACACCTACACGCGTCATCCATTACAAATGACATGCAACATCCAGAACAGGCATTACACAAAATCCAGCCTTGCATTTATCCTTGAGCATTTTGCTGCTCCTTCACCTAGCAAGCAAGGTAAGCACTTTGATTTTAAAACCTTCTCCTTTTTGGTCATTCACAGGTAGAGAAGAACAGCTCCCCTAGTCCCTCGACACAGCATTACATAATACCTGCACAAATAGATGCCATCTGGTCAGACCTTTATAGAAGCGCATGTCACACATCTGGAACTTCAAATAAAACATTTCCAAGCCCTGCATACAAGCACATGTCGCACGTCAGAGCACTACATAGTACATACACAACAAGGTACACGATACATCTCCTGCAGTAGCACATTTGCTACTAAATTTCATATGTAGCTGCTAGTACATGTTTCCAGTACAGAATATTGCCAACAGAAGCGATCCAATGCATGATAACCTTTCGGCACATCAATTTTCTAGTGCAGTGACACTCTAAATTAATACTAGTGACGGACCTACAATGGGTCAAGGGTTTTCAACTGAACACCCGAAACATTTTTTCGCAAAATACCCGTTATTTAACCGGCGCATTAGATATATACAGTGATGATTAGACCAAATACTTTATATTGTAATTTTTCTTAATTATTTTGTAATTCGTCTAAATTATTGAGATATTGTCTCTAATATGAACAATTTGTACTTTGATTTTTGCTATTGTGGATCTTTACTTTTACCATTTAATATATTTTGCTAATTTCAAACACTCATCCTAAAAATCATGAGTTCATCACTGATTAATACGTAGTAAGATCCTACATGAGCAAGTGACTAGCTGCTGCCAACTACATTCAGGATATTTGTTCAAAATTACCCTGTTACATGATTCCAAAATCTAACATGTAGAACTAACGGCGATTGGCCTCTGCGGCCCTCGCTATGCACATTGCGGTGAGGAGGTGGGAAGCCGGGGAAGGAAGCGGTGGCGGCGTTGTGGTGGTAAGCAAGGAGGACGAGGCGATGCTTGCTCAGCCGGCACGGAGCAAGAGGCGGTGAAGACGCAGGGGAGGATTAGGATGAACAAGACACGGTGCGGTGAACTCGAGACGGTGGCACGACAAGGGAAGGGCGTATTTCTCTCTGCCTCTTCCTTATGCACCATCGTTGCCTCCCCTCCCCTCCCCGGCAGGGGCGGAACCAAATTGGATGACCCGGTGTCACAGGACACCGAGTTCAAAAAAATAATTTAGTAGAGATCAACTTATACACACCCCCACATGTGCACCCCCTAGTCCAAAAACTGTGCACCTCGGAGTCGTCTTAGGCGGCGATGCGGGTACACAGCTCAGGCGGCGATGTAGGCACGTGGCCTAGGTTCATCGCTAATGATGCTAATGATGTTGTGGTTCATCGCTTCATTAACTTGAAAGAACGTAAGTACTAAAAGTTAATTTATGTACTTAACTACTTATTTTTTTATCATTCTACTATTTTTTACTTGAGAATTCTAAGACATTTTATTCTCTTCTTTTTTAGGCCATTGAGGTTGGATAATGTATTTTGCCAATGTGATCATCTTTTGTTCGTGGTTTCATCTTTACTTCCTTTATTTTGGTAAGTGTTGACGCGATCTATGTGCATACAATGATAACCTCAAGCTCACGGATCGATTGTAGTTTTTCACCTGAGTATCCAGGGTTATTGATCTCAGGGAACAGTTGAGATTACAACTAAGACTGACAATTACTACTAACAAGAACATTGTATGAAAGATTTAATCTAAAGAACTACATTACGAAAGAATAGAAATCACTAAGGTTCTACCAAGACTAGCTATATTGTCCCCTGGACTAGGTTCACTTACGCATAAATCAACAAGTATACTATGAATTGGTACTAGGCTAAAGTCGCTCTCACCCTACAGATAATACTACCTTTTTCACCGGTTCACCTGTCACATGATATGGCTAATCTAAACGTAGCAAGCTCTGCACTATTTGATATAGATCAATTGACTAAATCCAAATACCATGTTTCAATCTAGCAACTAATAGGTTGATTGTGGAAATCAACAAAATAACACAATATCAAATGGACTGATCAAAGCAATAAAGTATCGTAAGCATCAAATAGACTGATCAAAGCAAATTGGCCGAAAAAGGTGTCTCAGGGCCGAAAGAGCCGGTCAGATAGGCCCAGCACCGAGCGGCACAAGATCCTGGCAGACAGGGCTCTAACAGCTTCCAGCTTTCGTAACTTTTGTGTCGGACCTCCGATTTGAGCAAATAATATATGCATTTCGATCGACATAGTGAGGCAGATGTCATGGTAACCTCCAATTTATCATTTGATGAAGTTTATTTTTTTTGCACATTTTCCAAAGGAAGCTCTTTATCGACTCTTTTTAGCCAATTTCCTAAGGAAAAAGTGAAATACAACATATCTCCAGATTTCGTTAGGGTTACTTGCCAAATGGCACAATTTAGCATAAAATACTGAGATAAATGATAATAATATGGGGCGAGTAAAGCATAAAAAATGAGCACCAATTGTAAGCATATTGATCGCTACTTCTTTATTATTTTACATTATCGTCGGTTATGTCGAATTATTGATGTTAAAAATAGACACACGCATTACTATTTAGTGCAATATTGCTCGAAAAATTCATATGTTGCTATATGCATAGTGAAATAGTGAACTTCGATCAAATTCGTTCTGGTTCCGCCCTGCTCCCTGGCGGCGCCGCTTCTCCTCCAAGGTACGGCCTACTCCTCTCCTCTCTTCCCTCCCGACGCCTTCTCCCATCCCCGACGCCAACTCCTCTCCACGTACCTCCTCCTGTCATCGATGCAACCTCCCCGCGTCATCTCCTCCTACGCAGTTGGATCCCTTCATCTTCGTGCACGTTGCCGCTGCAACCCGCAGATTGAGTGCCGGAGGAGGTTCTCCTCCAAGGTAAGGCCTCCTCCTCTCCTCTCTTCCTTCCGCGCCTTCTCCAATCCCCGACGCCAACTCCTCTCCACGCACCTCCTCCTATCGTCGACGCAACCTCCCCGCGTCATCTCCTCCTACGCAGTTGGATCCCTTCATCTTCGTGCACATTGCCATTGCAACCCGCGGACTGAGTGCCGGAGGAGGTCGGGATCTCTAAGGCACGAAGTGAATGCTGGATGTGCGCATGTGGCAAGTCTGCGACAGTTTGGATGGTTGCGGAAGAAGTGGAGGTGTGGATACGTTCACGAGTCACGGAGGGTGGGGCGAGATCTTTTCTATGTCATATTGGGTCCGTACGTTAGTAAGCCTCGATGAGAAATTTTGAAAGAGGTGAGAAAAGTCAATCGTACACATAAAAGAAAAGACATCGTGTGGCGACACGGACTAAACTCTTTTACTAGTTAAGATAACAGCAGAAAGCAATTGTTTGGCAAACGTGTACCCTTTTTAAGGCATGACAGTTGGTAATCTTGTTTCTAAAAAAAAAGCAGTTGGCAATATTGCATGGCGTGGTGCAGATGCCGACGCAAAGATAGGAGCGTCACGCTGCTGACGCTGCCCATGCTGACGTACAGGGCCTGACGCGCGCAAGTGGACAGCACGACGCACCTGAGCATGTGAGGAGGCTCCTTGAAGCTGATGCAATTAGTGGCTGAGAACGTGATACTTCTTTTTTCTTCGTTAGTCTCACTTTGAAAAGAAATAATACGTGTGTGTTTTACCAGGTTGAACACGATAAGAATGTACAGAAAGAATGAGATGATTTTAAATAGTATGATATAACTGTGTATTTGGTTAGTAGAATAAAATCTTTCAAGATTTTATTTGGTTGTATAAATAAGATGGTACCAGATTATTAAAGATGATGTTTGGTTTAAGAGATAAAATTGAATGAGTTGTACACACAGAGAGGGAGGGATTATAATCAAATTACACGTGGTCAGTTATTATTGAAATATTAGTATAATTATTAAATTTACCTTAATTACAAAACAAGTATTTAACTAAATTAATTATTTTAGCTATTCACTAATTGGCATACCCTTGATCCTGATTAGTGATGTATCTACAGAGGGGAATTGAGAGAGAACAAACAGAGGGGAGCAAAGGAGCATGCGAGGAGAAATAGAGAAAGTGTCGGCGCATGGCGTCGGGGGTGTGCCGGTGGCGAATGAGCGACGAAAATGCTAAAACAGGTCAAGGGAGGAGAGAGGCATGGACATGTGGTTGCGATGTGGTTTGAGGCGCACGAAGGCGAGCTGGCAGCGATCACGGCGGCCAGGGTGGGGGGGAGAAAGAGGGTAACGAAGGAGATATAAATGGATATATATTATTTTTCTCATACGTATTATATCTTTAATAACATAGGCATTCTTTCTGGTATGTTTGACTAAAACTTATATAATTTATGTTTTAAATCTATATGTTACAAAAAAAATACTTAAATACTTATAAATTAATAGCTAAATTCGTATTAACAAATAAAAAATGAATTTAAACTACATTTTTAGTCCACATGGGATCCCCACGGGACGGGATAGGAGCACTTTCCCCGCGAAGCTTGGCAAGGGCAGGGTGCTAAAATTAAGACTTCTTTCATATTTTTTTCGAAGTTCAAATGTGAGATATCTAGGAGTACTAGGTATTGTTTTAATTATGGAGTAGGCAGCATCCAATACGAGCCGAATTTGACTCGAATCAAGATGGTGTAGATGTACACCCACACCTTTCACCAGCTAAGTTCCTGCTTTCTAATTCTTTCAAATTGATACTACCAAAATTTGTAATTTGTACAGGGTATATATACTGCTATTGCGCAAAATCTCGACAAACACGTTGTTTAATTACTAGAGTCAACAATCTTTACGTCGTGGTCATTCCAGTAATAACTGTCCAAATGTACTTTAGAGTGGTGTAAACAATCAGCTAATCTTAATCGCACGTTCTGCGAGCAACTTCTTACGTGTACCACTAAAAAATGTGGCAGCCAGATTACCTCAGACCCGGACGTCACTCATGCTGGCGTCAGGCGGAGAACTCTGGCTTCGATCACGATCAATGCAAAATCACGTGAAGTACACCGCTTGATTGGACTGGATCCTCTGTATTACCGTAGAGGTCTATATTACTGTAAAAAGTTCACGATGTAAAAAAATATACTTCAAAATGATAAACAGTATTCTACTATAGTACCATAGCACAGCAATGGTGGAAGAAGCAACACAACGATTTTGCTTTAGCAATCAGTGTAACTATTGATCGGTACGTTTGATTTTTAATCAAACGATAAAGATCACTTCTAATGCTTATACAATATAGATCTTCTCTGTTGAATCGTTCAATGAGAGAATCCCAATCCACAAGCTGATAAAACCTGCACTGTATTTTACTTCAAGTGCTTTCAGTACCAGGTACTGTGGTCAAACTTTCATACACCTTGGTCCAACTGGATGTGTGACCCACATGTCAGCATGTGAGCTACAATTGAGTGAACTCTCTCTCCCTCTCTCATAGTAATTTCTTTCTGTGGTTTAGCAGAACAAATGGCTGTTCTCTTGGTGCAACCTTTATATTTTAAATCGGACGCGTGTAAGAAGTTTAAGAGATTTATGCAACACCCAAGCTTAATTCATCCCACTGCTGAAGCTTGGAACCGAACAATGAGCACAGCTGGTTTTTAAACTGAACCATCCATGTCAAATGTACATACAAATTCATAAAAGGACAATTTATAGTCAATAGATCGATTCAGCTGTTATCTTTATCGTGATAAATAATGGAGGTTGGCTGTTTGGTTGTGACACTAGCTGTGAATTAATTTTGCCCCCCTTTCCCCCTTTGAACTGGCAGGCTATAGAATGATGTATTTTTTATCTGCTACTTTCTTCTCATTGGAAAAGTGCAGTTCTCCTGCTTAATTAACTGCGAGAGAACAAAATTATCGTTCAAAATGATGGAGTTTTACACACACACACACACACACACATATGAAAATAGTATGTACTCCTGGGAGTACGTACTCTCACTTCTCATATACCACTTAAACTGTATAATAATACATTTTTATCAATTCGAGCATACTCTAATAATGTTTATAAGATACCTCAGTGTGAGCTCCATGTAAAATTTCATTAATGTCTACTTTTATAGTGAAATCTATGTATATACTTCTATTATATATGAAAAAGGTATATGGCAAAAATAAAAAACTCGAACGAAACTTTTTAATCAAATCGCATTGGAGTATTTTATAATTGGTATTTAAGTATACTGAAGAGATAAAGAAGTGTGTGTGTATAATAATAATAATAATAATAATAATAATAATAATAATAATAATAGGAGCATCTCTCTAGTGAACACACACTAGTTAACTAAATAGTTAAAATTTCAATTCAAAACCTAACTTTTAGTTCAAGATTTTGAGCTTTCAACATGAATTTGAAACTTTCATCTCGAAGATTCAAAATTTCAACTTTCACATGTACGTAGTAATTCGAGTGTTTACACATCCTGGATAATGATGCTTTCAACTTGAAAATTTTGAACTTTAATTTCAACGTGGATTTTAAAACTTTTTTACTTGAATATTCCAACATTCACTATATAGCAATCACCCATGCACAGATATGTATTCAAATTGTCATCATGTTTCGTCAAAGCATGGACCAATTAAACTAGGGAGACAAAATTTTCTGCCAAGATATCAATCCTGACTTCTGGTATTATGCGGCCAAAAGCCAGTATGTTTTGTGTTTTTTTAGGTGAGATGGATGTTGATGTATTGATTTTATAAATTTCTACAGCCACCGCTGAATCTAGAGTTGTATCTACTACATTGATTTTTTTTTAATTTAAAAAATCAGTTTTTCTGCACATCGAAGGTTTTTAATGACTTGGAGGCTTCATTCTATATATCCATGGGAACACGACCTCAAAATTTATTTTCTATCCCACAAGCCACCCCTTGTTTAAGAAACTGGTAAATGACAGTACCACATTTGCTTACAGGCTAATTATTTCATGTCCTGATACAAAAGTTTCTTCAATGGGGATATGGGAGAAAAAAATCATATATAAAAAGCCTTCTCGTCTTTAGATTTTTGTTGGATGTGTCATGATTTTAAAAAGATTCAAGAAATGGTCTAAAAATGAGAGGGTCTCAAAGAGTTTTTATCCCAAAGACATATACGTGCTTGAATTTTGTTTGTTTACCTCGCAACAAAACAAAGTTAAGATAAAGAAGAAGAAAAATCAAGTAGTTATCAGGCCATGCATCACTGACAAAATTCCACAATACTTTTATTGCAGTTAACTCCTAGGCAGGCAGGCATACACCTCAGATATGTTGAGGCCATATAGTTTTGTCCGTTTTCTAGTAGTGCATGAACCAAACAATAAATTAACCTTTATTGTCTATGGTTTGCTAAATTCTACTCTTCTCCTTTTACTATAGTCGTTGTCGTCCATGTAGCTAGGCGTGCATGCACATGATATAGCACTGATCAATCCCCCATATATGTATGGTCCATTGTACAACAAGGCACTTAGGTGCACACATGCACGGATGCAAAACACTTTCAAGATTGGATTGACACATAAGCATAGCTTTTTTTCACCTAATAAACACGCATACATACTCTTTAGTCGATAGACAATTTAGTTATTGATGTCAAATCATGGAAAACTATATCGTTTCAGAACTTTTATTAATTGGATCCCACCGACAGAATCGGTAACCGCCGGTTATCGGATATTTCGGACGAAAATGTTTAATTGAAATTCGTTTTTTCAGATATAAAGACAAAATTTATCTAAATTTTGAATTGAAATAGGAATTTGGATGAAAATTAGATAGATTTGAATTTTTTGCTTGGTGTGAAATCTTATTGGGCCCATTGATAACACTGGTAACCACCGGTTATGAATGAAATTTCGTCGATTCCATGCGTCAAATTAAACCAGTACAGACTCTAATTGTCGAGTGTAGCATCCTATTTTCAGTTTGTGAACAGTAATTTTAGAGTTTCAATTTCATTTCAAAAGCTCTCAAAGTTTCAAAGTTCAAGCTTCAAACTCAAGTTTTGCTTCAGTTTCAAATTTCAAAATCTTCAGAGTTCAATCACCAAGACCCTCTTAGGCTGGCCCAACCCGTTTTCCCCCTCTGTGCCCAATCCTCGCGCTAGAGCGCTCCAGAGCGCGTGCCCGCATCCGCTCGCGTCAGCGCCTCGGCGTCGTGCCCTGTTTCCCCGCCTCCACTTCCGCCTGCCAGAGACGCGCCAGCGCCATGCGCGCCCCGACACGCCACTTGCGTCCCATCCCGGTGGTCCGCTCCGGCTCTGCCGCACCAGAGATCGCCGCAGCATGCTTGCCATGTCCCATCCCGGCTCGCCTCTCCCTCTACTGCGCACAAGATTTCCGCCACCGCCCTTTTGTCTTTGCCGCGTGCACCTCGCCTGCTCTCTCATCAGATCAGCCTCGGCCCTTGCGCGCCCCAAGCCGCCCAACGTCCGTCTCCCTCTATGGCTATAAGAGCACCCTTGATCCACCCCTTCACCTCCTTCCCCCACCAACATCCTCACTCCTTGCTCTTTGTCGCCCAAAAAGCTGAAGAGCCCGAGCTCCCGTGTCGCCCGCTGCACCGCCGTCGTCTTCCAACGGTTCCAGTGACCTCCTCTCCTATTCCCATGTGTCACATCGTGTTCCTGGCTCCCAGGAGTAATTCCCCTCTTTTGATTTTTGCTTTGGTCCCCGGGGTCGCCTGATTTTCGTGTTCTTTGCCTCCAGCCGACCTCTCCCCCGTCGTTGATCTCATTGCTCTGTCCACCTCTGGCCACCATTCTTGGCTTGGTAAGATCCTTAAGCCCCCGCCTACCTCATGCTTCCACGATCTTTTGTCAAGGAACGCTAAAGCTCCATCTTCGTTTTTGGTCGTGCCGCCACTTCAGTGACTCTCCGACGTCGCCACCACTGTCACCCGCTCCGCCTCAGCGAGGGCAACCCATTTTGGTTGCTTCCCCGCGTCGCCGCCCCCTTCTCCACTAGCGACGAGCCGCGTTGCTCCGGTCTCCCCCCTGCTCCGCTTTTGTCGAAAACCAACAACACTGTAGCGCGTTTAAAGTAGAAGATTATTGTTGGCTTAATTAGCTAAAGATTTGAGTGCAATATTAACTAGTGTTGATTGCTAACTTAAGTCACTGACTAGTGGACCCGAGGCATAGTAATAACTGGATTTTATTTTGGTTTTGCCCTCGGTGGCTGACAAGTGGGCCCCGCAGTGGTATTGTTCCCGTAGAATCGCGCGCATGTGTTGTGGACCGAAGGTCCGTGCAATGTTCCATGCACTATGGCACTGTGCGCTGGGATCCACCTATCAGTGGCTGATTCTCTCTCCTCTTTTTGTCTTTTTCTGATTTTAATTCAATTGCTAACTTCAAAAATTAATTTCTCCTTCGTTATAACTCCAAAAATTATAAAATTTATTTCTAAAAAATTGTAAATTCAAGATCTAGATTTTGGTTCTAGTTTGGCTCAGTTTGGATTTCATTTATTATTTATTATTTTTTGTTTGCTTGTTTATTCTTTTCCGGTACGTTCGTCCGAGTAGAGTTCGAAGAAGCGGGAGATCTCCATTTCGATCAAGCACAAGATTACCAAGACCCTCTAGCCTTTGACCCAGGAGAGTCAATACTTTGATCATATTGAACCTATATTTTATGCAAATTATATTCTTTTAAAATATCAAATTACATGCTTTAATTCCCTATGCAAATGTATATCTAATGATCCTAAGGTAGTTAAATGTCAACTTGATGATTAAATAATTACTATACCATTCCTTAATAATTGAATTTTCTAATCCTTATCACCCTAGTAATTATGTGGCAACCTACTAGTTATAGGTTGTACTTAAGCGCCATACTAGTCTTGCTTAAGTACCAGGTCATTAAATACCCTAATCATCATCCATTAAACATAAAATTGGTTTTAGGCAGTCATAGGGGGGAATGACTGAAATGGTTGAGATAATTTGGTTTATACTTCTCAAAACCCTAAAATTTGCTAACACCACATCTGGGCGGATGGTTTGACGGATGGTATGTTGGTGGGTGCTAATGTAGCCTGTTGAATGTTGGGATGTGGGAATGCAGTATGAACCGCCCAGATAGCTTTAAGGACTTAATCCTGTGATGACCTCCTAAAGTAAAACAGTAGTACAACTACAAGTTTATAATGGTGTCGACCTGGCTAAATAATTTGTATCCACCAATACGAGTTGCACCACTGGAGCGACCCACGAGTCGTGTCCCTGGCTTAAGCAATAGTGGACACGGGTCGGGTTGCTGGCTTAAGCCGCCGTGTGGCGCAAGAGGGGGTTTGGGGGCATGGTTGACGCAGGTGTGTGAGCGTAACCACTCTCCAATGAAACCTTAGCGGATGCAACTAACACTAAGGGATGCATTGTAAAGGTTTTGTGGTAATCTCCCTTGATTCACATGTCCAAGGAAATGTGTGTATATATCAAAACGATTATCTCTTGTGGGTAAAGTGTACAGTCTCTGCAGAGTATAAACTATTCGAACAACTGTGCCCACAGTCATGGGTGGATATGGGAACTTGCAAGAGTTAGTTATATTTATAAAATTTTGTGAGTGGGATGAATAATGTGTCGGACTCACCCAGCCCTTGTTTTGGATCTTTCTAGGGTAGTCTTACCCAGTGTTGTTAATAGGTGAATGTAACCACCATAAAAATAAACATAAGGTGGAGGTAACATCTATTGTTATTAATATTGACAATTATTCTCTTTAAGAAAATGTGATTTAGTTAAAATACTAAGTGATAGGACTTTCTAACTATATTAATTAAAAATATTGCTTTTAACAAATAAAAGAACTCGAGTCAATCCTTGTCTTGAGCCTCGCATGTATATTACTGTATTTTGTGTGTTGGCTCGTGAGCACAGAAGTTGTGCTCATCCTTGCACTTTCCCGAAACCCTCAGAACCCGCGGATCATGGAGATTATGCGTACTACGAGGATCAAGGTGTCGATGGGCAAGGCAATGGCGAAGAGTAGTTTAGTTCATTAGTCTAGGTCTCGCCTGAGTCTAGTGGGCTCCGTCGGTGCTTGCGTACAACCAATATTTCCTAAGACCTTGGTTAATATCGGTCGTACACGAGCTACCCCAGTTGCCTGCCTGTGGAGAGACGTGCTCTACTTTTTGCTTCCGCTACCATTTTCTGCAATTTATGTAATGTACTCATTTGGCATGTTCAGACCCTTTTGTAAACTCGACCTGATGCAGTCTATTTGAACTCTGATGTCTGTAATATCATGAATGGCTCGGTCTACGTTATGTATAAAATGATTCAACAATGTATCCTGTGGGCGCTACCTACTGATCTAGGGAGTAGCACAGTATTTTCACAGAGGATTCTAGATTAAGAAATTCTAGTCCGACATTGAGGAACCGTCGCTGGCGAGTCCAGTCCGAGCGATTACCTCGTAAACAAACTCAAAATCGTAAGAACGATGCAAGAATACAAGAACAGAATAATAGATTGAACACAGAGATATGATGGGACTCCTGATTTCTCTTTATTGCTCTTCTAAAAACTGTTGTACAATAGTTGGGGTACTCCCTCCTTTATATAGGATACTGGATGGATGAAGAGCCCACGTTGGGCCAGGACTTCTGGCCTGGGCCCGGTTTCTTAACACTCCCCTTGGGCACTCATCCGTTATGTTCATGTCTCATCAAAACTCGCTGCGTAAAGCTGCCTTGTCGGGTCACATCCTGCTTTGCAGAGAGAAAGTCATGTCCTACTTTGCAAAGTGCTATTTTTTAGTCTAAAAAACTGGCGAGGTAGAGTGTTATCACGTCTTACTTTTCAGAGGGTTGTCACGTCCTGCTTTGCAGAGAGAAGTTGTGTGGTCTTATCGTTGTGAAAACTAAGTGTTCTGAAATTGTCTTCAATATTACAGATTTAGGTCTCCAAAATTTGGATTAGAGGTTTCAGAAATTAGGGTTTCATGAATTCCCATAGAAGGTATTCGTAACGGAATTAGTCAGAGGCATAGATGATACAAAGGAGTACAACAACGTCGCAAAGACATACATCATGTAATGCAGGGATACACGGCAGTTGATCCATGCATAAATAATGTTACTGGTTTATTCTCGTTTATGACGGACTGCGATGCATAGATAAAGAGTGGATATTACAATCTCATTACAACTGAACTTCTACTTGGCAAGAACAAGAAATAATAGAAGAAAGACTGCAAAACTAAGTATCTTAACTTATTTCTGAAGCATTTTCTCAACTCTTTCCATCTTTCATCTAGTATTTTAAGTCTATTCTCTTCATTTTGCGTTGATGGATCAGAGGGTCGAGCCACTGGATGAAATACAGCAACACCACGAGAGTCATCTTGCAAGGCAATAATTTGCATTGTAATATCTCGAACCACTGGGACAACTTCATCAGCCCACTGCCAAAATTGACATATTGTGCTCTGAAAAAGAATTGTAGCTTGAAGTGGAAAAAACAACATGTTGTTTGGAATGGAATTCATTCGGATGATTAGGCACAAGTTACCGTAAGATTTGAACACTTCATGAACACGGGGGATGGATTCGTTGGCGTATGCGAGGTGAACACATTCACTGGATCCCTGCAATGAGGGCAAACCAGGTGCTACTGCAGTGATTCTAATGGTCCGCTCACTTGGGAGTTAGATGAGGCTAAAGACATCCCGTTTAAGACTGGACGAAAGGAGAAAAGGAAATGAAGAGTGAGGTGAATGGCAGCCAAAGCATCCATATATAGCACGCGGCTGAATTGCAATTGGGTTGAAGGAAATTCGCGTCTGCGAGGTAGCGGTCCCGAGGAGGAATCGCGTGGCAGCATTGTGTTGTGTCAGGTCTTTTAGGTTTAGTACATAAAAATCAGGAGGTAGAGTTGTCATTTGTACTGACTATTTCGAAGAATATTTTGTGTCGATTAATCACAATGTCATAATGCACACTGACAGTACATAAATCACAATGGCACAATGCACAATGATATTATATAACACACATTATACAACCATGATATTACTTATGGTACATCGTTGTCGGGATCCAAATATACAAATCTGGACCCTCTGTGTATACTGCACTAGTCCAGGATCACACTAGTGCACAAAGTGTCAAAATTGATGAAATATCACCTCCATACAATGAAATAATAAATAAACAAGTACTTTGAATAGTAAATAACTGTTGTGACCTTAAGGTCGAGTTTTACATTTATTAAGCCATGTAAGGCCGACAATAAAAAAATAAACTGCAGCGAAAACAAAGTAAACTCCAGCGGAATCCCATCAATTCACCACATGCAACTGACTGATATCGAGACCCTAACGATCAACCTTCATAGAACTCCTCTGCAAAAGTAGGCGATGACTCCTCCACTTCTGTTGATTGATTATAGCAAGTATGAGTACACAACCGTACTCGCAAGTCATACCACAGAATGCAATTTATAGATGATGGCTTATTCCAAAGGAATAGCTTCTGTTGTTATTTTGCAGAAATACAATATTTTCAATTGAATACGAATAATAGATTGAAAGCGTAATTCAAAACAAATAAACAATAATAAGTTATCATTTGATTTCACAAAGACACATAGCCTAAATAAGTTGTTCACACAGCCATATGACTTAGATCACACAGCTCCCTTCCCAAGATTTTATGAAAATCTACCCCTCGTGTGAAATCCTCGAGCATGTTTATGACCGCGGATGCGGCTATTCGAATAGATTGATTAAACACTCTACATAGGTTGTACACTTTACCCACACGATACAATCAGTGCGGCCCACACTGGTCATAACAAAACCTTTCGGAAACTTCGCCTCAAGCATTGACACTCCCGATGTGCTTTACTGCCGTCCAATCGATACATACAACGTTTGGTTACGATACACACCGTTGGACAGGAATGCGGCGAACCGTCCCGCGATGTGACCTATCACACCTCCAGCCCATCACACAGCTTAAATTACAACCTGAGTTGTCAACATCAAGATTCCATAACTTACTAAGTTAGACCCAGCCCATACTAGGCATGTGGTTGTACAGTAAGGTCCAGTTCAACGGCGCACAAAGTGAAGTTCTCAATTGACCAAGGCAAGACTTCCAATTGTACCTAAATCACACAGTTTTATTATTCCCAGCACAAAGCTCCACCAATTACACAGAATCCACCACTTGCCCCAGTCTAAATATTTTCCCACCCTGTTGGTTAAGTGCAACACATGCCACCAACGAGTAATAGCACACAACACATACAGTCTTATCACGCAGTTTCATATTCCATTAGTCAGATTTGTATTTGCGACTCACATGAAATGATGACTCGTGCCTTGGCTAAGCAGTCTAATCGTATCAAACCAACCCACGTTGGTGCTACAATAATACCAACTAGTAATGAACCAATCTAGGGTGACAAAAGAATATGACATACAATTGACAAGGTGGATATAACAAATTGGATCATTAACTACACCAAAAATCATTTAAATACATCCTTAAATTAAAATGCAATAATTTGAATCAAAGTAATTTGAAAGCTGGGTGCAACATGATCAAAGATATAACTTGCCTCGGAATAGGTCTAGGTATTGGTCTTGATCTTGAGGTGCTCCTTCTTCTCCAAAATTTCCCGAAGTATCGACTCCTACTCGCAAACGAGGTAAAAGAAACAAAAAATAAATAACATAGACAAAAAAAACTCCAAAAATCAAATAAAATTAACCATTAAATAGACCTTGATTTTATATGAATTTACAAATTTGAATGGACTCAATCGGAATTCAGATGCAAAAGATATGGGCTTCGGAAGATTGAATCTAAAGAAAATACCCTTAAATTGGATTTTCCAGAATTTTCGAATAATTTTTATAAAGTAAGTTGGATTATTGTGCAATGCTTGCGTCAGCGAAGGAATTTCCAGAAAAATAAATAATTAAAAGAAATAATTAAAAGAAATTCTGACATGAGGGGTCCACATGTCAGTAAGATAGCTCACGGTGGACTAAGTCTACTGAGCCACGGGAATCTGGAAGCGGTGGACCGTGCTACGCACACGCTGACATGAGCGACATGCAGACTTGGGTGCTGATGTGGAAGCTAACGCAGACTCGCCACGTCAGATCGACGGCGGCGGCGCTCGGGACCCGATGGTTCCGGCGAACGACGGCGACTTGCCGGCGGTGGAGGGTACAAGATTGTAGAGAGTGACACGGGGATCTCGTAGTTATGCTCACGGTCGCAAGAGAACGACTGGACTGGCCGGTGGCGAGGTTGGAACAGCGGCGAGGTCGGACGGGTGGTCCGGTGACGGGGAGGTGCGCCCGAGGTAGCTCTGGCAACTCTGATCACGATGGTGTGGTCGGAGGAGACAGTGAGGCAACGGCGGCGGCGCAATCGGAAAAATACCGACGGCAGCGACAGAAGATGAGTCGGCAATTGCGGCGACGCTGGAGCAATTGAGGTGCGACTGGCTGGGGTTCTGGGTTGAGGAGGCAAAAGCGAACCCTAGGGAGCTATTTATAGGGTCGGGGAGACACGAGATCGGAAAGCCCCAAATCGAGTTCGATTTGGTTACGATCGGGAAATCCCGTATTCTTGGAGATAGGAACTGAATTGGGAGTTTGATTTGGCGGGGATGGGTGCAGTAGAGATAAGGCTATGATTTGGTGCGAAAATCCTGGAGCTTTCGGTTGGAAATCGCTGTTGTCGTAATCGACCAGTCGACGCGGGGAGGAAAACTGGTCGGGCGCGAGGGGGAAGCTGGTCGAGGACGACGACCACTTGGTGGCCCCACCTGACAGTAGAGGGAGCGCGAGCGAGCTAGCGAGCGTCCGATCGGCTGGGAGGACACGCAGCAGAAATCCAACGGAGCAAGGCAGGCGAGCGGCGAAATGGGCTGGCGCACGGGAATAGTGTTGGGCTTCGGCCCAACACTGTTCTGAAGAATTTAAATTGATTTTTCTTTTTAGAAAATCCAGAAAATGCAAATAACAAATAGAAAATAGCAAATGAACTCGAAAAAATTCCAGACAATTATAGAAAATATATCGCAGCAGCTTCACCGGAACCACCCACGCCGAATGTCCATGTCCTCTCCACGAACTGAATGTAGACCATCGACCGCGGATATATCGCAGCAGCAGGGATGCAAACAACCCCATGTAATTGGCCCATGAAGCGTCACATGTCACCTTCATAAGTTGTCAAATGATCTCACTTGTACCACCCACCACCGAGGCATACAACGCCTCGATGCACAGCTTCTTCCTTCCAGTGGTGCGATCGAACCCGGAACGCACGCACCGTCTTAGCTCCGAGAGGCTCATGTCCTTTAGAGCCGACGCCCGGTTGACAGTCCAATCACAATTTGATAGGTTCGCACCGTACGGTCCGTCGCATACGAAAGCGTCTCCGTGGAACATTAATAGATCTTGAATCTCCGCCATGAATCACCTAACATAGGTGCATATGAAACCACTTATATGCAATGCTCGAACCATCCAATTATTTATGGGTTTTTCAAATGAATTCTTCTACAAATTTGGTCATACTCACTTTACACGAGCCTTTTATCATCCATGTTTTCAATTCTATTTCTGTTGCGTCTCACATGCATATTTGAATTACATGTTAAACCACTTCAGAATATTTTGAAATTTTAGGTTCAACTTCCTGACACTTTTGTAATTTCTTCATAATTTAATGTACTACTGGACATAAAAATTACATGGTTGCAGGTTCAATTCTATTTCTATTTAAATATTCTGCGAAAAGTTGTATTTTGCAAAAAATTGTAGAATACTAGTGGACCTAAAAATTACATGGTTAGTTAGGGAATAAAATTTCGAGACCAACAAAAATTTATTCATCCCAATTGGAGTTCATACGAATTGTAGTGTAAAAAAAATTCCTAACCGATTTTTCCCCAATTCCAAAATTTTCTATGGTACTAACAAGTTTCAAACCTATTTCAAGTTAAAGTGCAATAATAAAGGAAACCAACAAAATTAGTTTCACTAAATTTGGAGTTAATTTCAAATAGTTATGAATTTTTTAACTAGTACAAATTTACAGAGCAAAAATAAATCACTTCAGAATTTCCTAATGCATTTAAAACTTTTTATTCTTGAGCTATACCTACTCTATACCAATGATATGTGGGGTCTACTGCATAGTATTCCTTTTTATTTAATTTTTGAATTAAAAACTTACTGACAGTGGGCCCGTTTGTCATTCTCGCGATCTACTACATAGTGCATGGACCGAAGGTCAACATGCCCGGTCAAGAGTCCATAGACCACGCGCTCCGTGGGACCCAACCGCCAGCGACTCTATTTCAATTCTATTTCTATTTCGTTAAACGACCTCCAAATATTTTGATCTTTTACGGTCAAGTTCGTGATACTATGCAAATCACCGAGATAAAATTTACAACACTAACAATAATAAGTCTGCTAAGCCAACTAATTACCGGCTAATCACATTGCTAACTACTAAGTCTTCTAATTAAGTGCTAATCACACTAAGTCTTTCAATTTGATGTCCGAACACTAAGTCAAAATACAACGACTACATAACTATAAATACTCAGTTGCTACACTAAGAAACTACAATTCATCTAATTACTTCCTAATCACATTGTTAAAGCTAGGTAAAACTATGGATGCGAATGACATTTACCTTTTCTAGGTGCTCACAAGACAACACACAACTTCTGTAACTAAGCGAATTTCAACTGCTCTCTGGTTGGCTTCTCCTTTCCCTTCTCTTCCTCTCTTCTGAGAACTCTCTTTCTCTCTGGCTTTCTTCCTCTTTGCTTCGAACTGAAACACATTGTTTGCATTCCACTCGTTTTATGGTTTCATGAGGCAGCGGCATGCTCGGCTTTCAAAATGCGCAGGGGCAAGTAAGGCCACAGGCAGGCGGGGCCTGGGGTGGCCATGCAGGCGCGTGCTGCGCAGGGGACAGTAGGGGCCGGGGCGTGCGCGATGCCCTGGCCGCGTGTGGCGTGCAGGAGAGAGAGGCCCGCCACTGCGGTGGGGATGGCGGCGATGCCTGCGCTGCCGGCGCCGCATTGCGCCGACAACACATGAGAAGATCGACCGCAGCAATCGGTATAAGGGGGTTAAAATTAACATTTTAAAACTGTAAAAACTACTTAAATTTTTTTAATAGTCTAACGTGACTAATAGTGTCCAAATTTCTCTGTCCAACGTGCCCCGGTACAAACCCCCAGTTCACGTATCATCTTCATCTGCACCTCCTCCTGAAGAGTAATTTTCCCCATGGCAATGCCGCCTAAGTCCGAGATGCCATCGCCGCCACCGCCCTCCGACAAGAGGGGCGCGGTTGATACAGGAGTTAGGGAGGGGCACTCAGCTGGCGGCGCAGCTCAGACAGCAGGTGGAGTTCATCCCGGAGCTTGACCGCCGAGACGCCGCTCTGGCCAACATAAGCGACATCTCCATGGCCCTCGCCTCGTCGCTCTCTGCTCCTCCTCCGATGCCGCGGGGGTAGCCCATCCTGCGCCTGCTGCCTGCGCCTCCGATGGCGGTGTCGGGGAAAGAAATGGTGCCGTCGCCCGTACCTGAAAGGCGAAGCACCGGCGGGACAGGCAGGGGGAGGAGCTTCCAATGTGAGTGCAAAAAATCTCGTGTTTTTTCTGCAGTAGGCAGTATGGCACTATAGCATGCATATCTGTGGGGGTCTGCACAGGAGAGAAGAATTAGTATTATAGCAGATCTTTGTTTCATCTGTGTTTCAGTGAGCAGCTAATTACTCATGTCACTGTTACTATTCCATTTGCTCCCTTAGCTTGCTTTTGAGGGCACTAATGAAAATGCATGGAACGATTAATTTATGCCGAAAGAATTCTAGATCTGCCTTTCAAAAGAAAAAGGAAGGAAAGAAAGGTGTTTCTAGGTAGATCTTGTTTTATCAGTTCACCTGGTGAGGCACAGTGTTTACTATACCGGTTGGATTTTTTTTTCGGAGGGCGCCGATAACCCCGGTTACCGCCGGTAACCGGAAATTTCGGCCGAATTTTTTTAAAAAAATTTCGAAAATTTTGAATTTTAAATTTTTGAAAAATCAAATTCGAACATAATTCATGCAAATTCGAATTTTTTCGAACAAATTTTACCAAAACCGATTTTTCGCCGCCGATTTGAAGTAACCGGCGAAAATAGGCCGATAGATTTTTCACTGGTGAGGCATGATGTAATATATGCTTGTTTCTACTCGTACCGGGATTCATATCTCAAGGTTAGCTAGGAAAGTTTTGCACAAGGTGATGCAGTGAAGTTACATTTTAGTTCTTCTACTTGTTATTCAGCAAGGAGATACTGGCTGAAACACCAGAAAATGATCGATTCCACTGGAGGAAATATGGCGAGAAGAAGATCCTCAATGCTGATTTTCCCAGGTATATCTTTTGATGGGAGTTTCATCCCTCCCGAGCTCTCTAATTCACTTTCTGTACTTGATTTGGCATTATAGCGCAACGATTTCCTCCTGTGGATTAACAACGAAAAGTAAGAAAAACACCTTTATCGTCACTAGTACACCTTTCTCTAGTGAGAGAATAATTTACAGAATGAAAACTTTAATGTACTCCAATTCTAAAGCATTTATGATAACTAAAATTGCTTGTCATGGATCATCACCTCGCCTTATTTGTTTAAAATTTATGGTTGATATAGGCCCCATTTGGGGCTTAGTGGCTACCTTCTGAAGCTGGCTTCTCTAGTAAGCTTAGTACAAATTAATCAGGCCTTAACTTTCCCTAAGAAAGCCGGAGAAGCCACATCCTGCAGTGAGTAGCTAGATTATATATGCTTCCAAACGCTATCAACCGAAGCTGAACCTACACCACATAAGATGTTATTCTTGATTTAACCAAAGTAAATGTTATACTAGCTAGACATTTTTTTGTGTGTGTATGTGTGTGGAGCGGCGAAAACAATTTCGTCGGTATTGCCAGCCCGGTTTCACCGCTTGTTTTAGATTCTTCCATCTACATGTTCCAAAAAACACATTTGAAAATTTGATTTCATAAAAAAAAATTCAGAATTTTCGAGAAAAATCCAATAATTCCAAGGTTTTGTCGGTATTATACCGGCCGGTACCGGTATTTGCATACCTGGTGGGGATCATAAAACCATATATATTGTCCCTTTGTAATAGTTATAGATGCACAAAAGTTGATCATGCATGCTTATTAAGTTCATTTCAGGAGATTACCTGTTAGACTATGTGGATTGGTCGTAAAAGACTATGTAGACTGGTCGTAGACTTTATGATGATGAATAATTGACGTTTAGCTTGTATTGATATTTGCGGTTGTAAAAGTTTCGGTTGTTGGATTTTCAGTGTGAGTGGTCGGATCATGCCTTATATCGGATGGTCTAATCGGGGATAGTCGATGACCCTTTTTCACTGTACTGAGAGTATTGTAGCTCCGAGTACCGATTAATATAGTTCAGAGTACTGTATCTACGAGTACTGTAGCTCCGAGTACCGAGTGATAAATTTCTGAGCACTGTAGATCCGAGTACCGAGTGGTAGAGCTCCGAGTAATGTACTCAGTCGTAAGTCGAGGTGTGTAATGAGTACGAAGGACAGTCGGAGTTGCATGGTCGAAGGTCGGGAAGCTACAGTGGTTGATCGATGGTCGAAGCTACAGTGGCTGGTCGATGGTCGATGGATTGTAATCGTAGGCTTCATGGTCGTTAGTCGTGGGCTTCGTGGTCGGTAGTCGTAGGCTTCGTGATCGGTAGTCGTGGGCTTCGTGCTCGGTGGTCGTAGTCTTCTAGTATGTGGTCGTAGACTTTGCAATCGGTGGTCGTAGGTTCCTGATCGGTGGTTGTACGCTTATAGTAAGTAGTCGTAGGCTACGAGTGTTTCAATTCTTGTATTCTTCGAGTACCTTGAGTACTCGTGTCTGGTCGGCCAGCGGTATGACCGGCGTATACGCAGCGGTAAGACCGATTTTATAGAGTGATCTCAAGTTGCTTTTCTGAAAGCTGGAATTTAAGGTCGTGGATGATCTTATTCGTGTTTATTGATAAATGAGAGTGTGATATGCATGTATGAACTGATAATGGTTAAGTTGGAGAACTTGTGCCAGGAAAACATTCTTTGATCTTTGCATGTTCAGGTTGAGCGTGGAGACGGTCATGGTCGATGACGAGGAAGACTAGAACTAGGAGGGGGAAATCCAAGGTTCAGGTCGTGGATGTCACAAGGTGGTCGTGCTCACGCTGGGACACGTGGAGATCAAAGGTGAATGCATGATGTGTGATCGAAATTACAGGAGGTGCCGTCCTGGAGGCTTTGACGCGTGAAGAATTATGGAAAGCGTTCATAACGGGAAGGTTTAGAGATATTGGAAAACCCGGGATTTGAGAGGTTTCGAGTCCCCTGATTTTCGGAAGAGATATGATTATGTGTCTGTGTTGATAAGGACACAGTTTATGGCCCAAGCATATAAAGGCCGAAGAGGTTAAGAGTAACGGGGGGCTTTTGAGGCTTTTTGCGGCGGTTTTCGGCAGAGAGTTTTTCAGTGTTTTTATGCTAGGGTTTCTGGGGTTCCGAGAGAGCACTTTGTAGCCACAGAACATGATTGAGAAATAATAGATTAGATCTACATAAGAAAGATTAGTCATTATTGGTTTCATGTTCCTCTGTCTTCGACAAGTTCTTGTGTTGATAGGTGTTCGACTTGTTCTTGTCCACTATTTTCGACTTGTTCTTGTTCTTTGCAGTGTGTGAATCTCCAGAGCCAGAGGGTGGAAGAAATTTGATAGTCGAATCCTTTCGACTAGGTGATCGCAACTCCATCGATCAGATCAACTGATCACCTTCTTCGATCACAAGGAGTGTTGTTCACCCGGTTGTCGACAATAGTTGTGACTGGTGGAACAGATCAGAGTTGTTTCGACCACTACGACTAGGTGACTATCTCGTACGAGTACGTTGGATTCGGTTGCTAGTGGAATTCAACGCAGATACTCTTTGGTAAGTTGCAAAAGAAGGCACTACAAGCATTCACCCCCTCTGATTGTCGTATCTGATCCTACATTATCTTCATCTGATTGGAAGACTAGAAAAAGTAATTAATAAAATGATCCGTATTATGTTAGTTCTTAAAAACAAGGCAAACATTTACGTACTTACTACAGTTACCAAGTCATTATTTACATACAAGATTCAACGGTGGAGAACAAAAAGACTGCTAATATGGATCGACTCTTTTAGATCGTGAATTTATATTGATATCTCATTGAAAATCTAGTCAATGTGGTAATTTGAGTGCAAGGAAATATAAAACTTTGACCAAAATTCAATATAATTTGTTACTCATCTAAGAAGTAGATATTGTGTCAACAAGGTAAAAAACTTGTACCTCTCCTAAATTCGACCAGAAAACGTGCATCATTTGCATTTCAGGAAGTTTTTATAATTTTCATGTGTACATGAAATCTCGTAATTTCCCTCCCTAATAAACATTTAAAGTGTATTTTCTCAATAAAAGTTATTGTTTGTTCTAGGAAAAAAAAACTAAGCACACACATAAAAATGCTATATGTTTACATATTCATACGCTTTCGGCTATTTGCAGGCTATACTACAGATGTGGTTACAGTAGTGATGATCATAAGTGCCCAGCAAAGAAATACTTGCAGCAGCAAAACAACAGCAACCTCCCCTGTTCATGGTCACACTCATCGACGAGCATACATGCGATACATCGTTCCCAGATCAACCCAGCTCAAGTAGAACTGCTTCACAAGTGCTCGATCGACTTCACAAAAGCTTCGCTTTCTTCCCCAACGGCTCCTGCCGCTGGTGCCCCGAGGTTGAAGAAAGAAGAAGTCATGTCAGTGTCTATGCCTAGCTATACATATGATCAGTTTGTCTCCTTCCCTGCCATTACTGTCGCCGAAGCGGTGGGAGATGGAAATGAAGATGATCAGGTCACCTTTTCCTCAGGACTCAGGTAGTAGTATGTCAAATTGAGCAGTGCGCTAGATCTATTTAATTTGGTGCATCCAAAAAGTTACCTGAACCTTAATAATCTTGCGAGTCATATGGAGTCAGCTTCATCAGCTTTGCATACATGGTTTGCCAGATATTACTCTCCGGTGTTGTGATAGCAGTGTATCTTCTCTTGCCTTTACTTCATTTCGATCCGTGGCCGGGCCCCAGCTGATTTGGCATGTGCTTCACTGTGGATGAGCCCAGCTGGGATATTGTCCAAAAAATCTTACTGATGGATGCACCTCTATTTATAGGATTGTACAACAATACTATTACGTATACTAGAGATATTTATGAGATGTCCTAGAGAGCTTCTGATGTAAAACAGTACTGCTAGCTAGTACTAGAAATATTTATGAGATAACTATAACCTCAGGTGCCTAATGGCCTAGCTTCTGATGTAACACATAATGCAACAAACATGAATGATAGGTGTTCTGTCAGATCGGCTTATTTCATAAGAAAGAAAAACTAAAATATGAATTTAGAGCATCCCATTTATTCACTAATAGTGGCTGCAATGAACTTGATTACAAGAAAAGAAAAAGAACTAAAATGCCACAAAACCAAGAGAGGGGAAAAACTCCTAGCAGAAGAGACAGATCAGTAGTAAGAGCATCTTTCGGCGAATATGCGTATCCGGAGAATCAGCACTTTTTCCCGGATAAGCTAGGTTGCTTGACATATTAAATTAACAGGGATTAATTAGAGAAAATACCTCTCCTTAATAAATATTATTTATGTCATAAGCCTAGCTGTCGTGAGCGTTGTGTCGCAACAAGACATAACATGATGGCTCCCACCAAAAGAAGAATTGGCGCATATATATATATATATATATATATATATATATATATAGTATAGTATAGTATAGTATCGTGCTTTCCTCGGAGTCGTAGCAAATATCTAGACATGTGCACATCTACACTAGACAGCGATGCCATGAGCATGGGAATTCACATCTGCAAGCTGGTAAGTAACAGTTCACTGGAGCTTCAATATTTAAGGTTGCGTTGACATAAAATACCGTTGAGATAAAATTCAGTTCACAGGGGAATCTCTCGTCTCGAAGGTCTCGTTTCGGCGGTGAGACATTGTATATCGCGCTCAAACACGCAACCCTAGTCGTTCCGACGATGGTGCCTCGGCGACTAGAGAGTCACCCGTCTCGAAAGCTTCGCCTTGACGGTGAGACATCGCATATCGCGCTCAAACGCGCAAATCTAGTCATTCCGACGGCCATGCTGAAGGACCGAAATGGCAACAGAGGGGGTGAATGGTGCCTTAAAAATTAAGAACTCCCATTTACTGTATTTAAACAAACCTACAAAGCCCTCTAGAAATCTCAAGAAGAAGAGTGAAGCAAAATCAGAGAACGAAACAAGCTTCAGGCTGTTCTGTCAAAAATCGAAAGCTCCGATTCTACCTGGCGGTAGTTCCGCACTACGGTAGTTCCGGGTTCAGTGCGGAAGTTCCGCAAGAGGTAGTTCCGCCGTGGACAATCGGAAGTTCCGATTGTCCCGACCAAGAAACGATCGCTCGGGTTTGCCCAAAAATCCAAATACTAAATCTTGAATGCTCTTCTCGTGACTGATGGATGATCGATACTTCAAGGAAGGCTTCGAGATATGAAATGCAAGATCTTTGTTTAATCATTTTGTAATGACTCAAAGTTGTAATTATGATTTGAGTGATGTAATATATTCTTTTGATTATGCGATGTAATCTATACTTTAGCGGATGTAAAATACTCTTATGCGAATACGGAAATGGATTATCTTTGATGCTTTAATGAAAACTGCAAGCTTTTGAAAGCGACAATAAAGGAGTAGTTCTTTGAGATTGATTTTAATACATGCCTTTAATTAAGATTACGAGATTCTAATTTTGTCGGGTTCTCACATCCTCCCCCCCTTGGAAACAATTTCGTCCCCGAAATTGCAATCACTGCGGATGGGTGTTTTTGGGCAAGGCTCACGTAGCGCTTTTTCCTCTTCCACGAAGCTTGTTGTGGGGTGATCTTTTATGCATTTCTTTTGGACAAAACTTCGGGTTCCTTAACTGACGGGTTTCTGTGGCGTAGTCTTCACGAGGGTCCTTTGAATGTTGAACGTCTTGCAAAGAAGGGTCGAGATTTGTGTAGAAAGGTGAGGGTCACCTCAAATGGTTCCCTCTAGGTTCAAATATTGAGGTATTAGGGTTGGGTCCTGACTGACTTCTTGGTGGAAGCTTGCTGGAATACGCCATCTATACTTATTTGGAGAGCAGATGACTATTCCAATCAGTGGGTTCACTCCCAGGGATTTTCCAAAAATTCAGAATTTACAAGGCTCCTTACTAGCAATGCAGAAGATAAAAGGAGTGGGTTCTTCCAACGTTTTAAAGAGTAATACCCGGGGAGTGTGGAAGTAATAACGTACCCGTTATTACACCTGATGCTTCTCCAACCTGTTTGGCGATGATGGGTGATAGGCGTGCCGGTTCTCCTTTTCCAGCTTCCTTCATGATGAGTTGGTTGTCTTCAGTCTGCTTCATATAGGTGAGTTGTGGTGGTGCTAGAGCAGGTGGTCTTGGCCTAAATGCTGGCTGTGGTGGGGTTCCAAATGTCCTCCGGGGATTGGGGCAATCAATTTTTCGATGTCCAAACTGTCCACAATTGAAGCATGCACCTGTATTCTTCAGACAATCCTTTGTCATGTGGTTTCCTCTACACTTCCCACATTTAATTGCTAGGGGTACTGGTTGCTGTTGGGTTGCTAGGGTCTGAAAAGGTGGGTTGAAAGGTCGCTGCTGAGGTGGTCCATATCTTGGTGGCGGTTGCTGAGACACAAGGGAATGACGTCTAGGAGCAGATGAAGAATGATGATCGGTTTTGGCCTTCTTCCTTCGCTCTTCGGTGAGGTTGGAGTATTCATTCTCCAGAATTATGGCTCTGTTGACTAGGTCTTGGAATTCAGTGATTTTGTGGATGGATAGGAGCATTTTCAGATATGGATGCATTCCATTCAGGAATTTCTCTATTTTCTTCTCCTCGGTGTCGACATCAGCTGGAGCGTAGCGGGAAAGATCGTTGAACTGACTCAAATATTCCACCATCTTTTTCCCGCCTTGAGTTAGAGCTCTGAATTCCCGTTTCTTCAATTCCATTCTTCCTGTAGGCACATGTGTTTCGGTGAAACGTACCTTGAATTCAGCCCAAGTGATGGGTTGCTCACTAACACGGTTGCGGTTGTAGTTAAGCCACCAAGTAGCTGCTGGTCCGGTCAGCTGGTGTGATGCATACCGTACTTTTTCCACATCTGAGCATCCCACTGTATCCAACTTCTTCTCTATTTCCACCAACCAATCACTCGCGTCCAAATGGATCAAGAGCTTTAGCAAAAGTGGTAGGGTGAGTTTGGAAAAATCACCGAGACTAACCCCACTGGTTGAGAGGTGGTAGGTGCTACTCGAGTTAATAGAGCTTCCATGAAACGGTTTTGATTCTCCACAGGCTTCTTTTCGAGTTCTCTAAGAATATGAGTACATCACCATGATGCCTAGGGGATCTGTTGTTCGTGGGTGGTCTTGGTGGTTCTGGAATGGTAGTAGATGGAGGTTGATCGGTCTTGACTCACCGGGGTTTCTTCTTTGGATTACGTGTGGATCGCCCATGCGGCGAAGTCGCCTCTCAATTTCAATGCACGATCTTGACTTCCTTGACCTTCCATCTTCCTTAACAATTGTTGGAGTAGAGATGGAGGGTTACACTTATTTGGTAGAAGGTTAACCGCGTGAGTTGGATTATGACATGCACATGTAATCAAATAACAATCAAGAAACAATGAGATGCAAAAAGATCCAAACCCTATACTAGCTGAGTCTTTCGTGCTCAGTCACGCTTGAGATCCCGTTCTCAAGACCGCCCAAATCCACAGGTTTTGGGACCGCTGAGCTTGCCTCAGTGTGCGAACCTATGCTACCACGATCCACGCGCTGTGCACGCCGAGATCTGCTCAGTCCACCCAAATCACATATTTGGGATCGCCAGGTTCATTCACGAGTACGCCCGAGATTTCGCTCTCTGGTGCGCCCGAGCTACACGCTCGGAGTGCCACGAACCACTCGTCCGGGAAATCTGATGTGCAGAAGTGAGATAGGACACCTTGATATAGAAGAAGAGGTAAAGAAGCTAAAGAGTATGGTCCAGACTTGTCCAAAATTGGAAAAGCAGGTCCATACCAGAGTTCTACTCCATGCCTCTAGTCCAGGCACTAGGCTCTAAACCTTATGGTACTGCACCCACGGCCTATATTTTCTATCCTAGGTTGAGTTGGAATCTAACCATCTACTCGCAAAAGACAACCACACCGATCCTATGACAACAACGCGTTTCCCCGCACTTTCTCGAAAAAAGAACTAACTTAAAGATGGTTCTACGTTAGCAGGAATGTCACTTTAAGAAGAGGTAAGCTTTTCAACATAATATATATTTTTGAAAGAGGGCGGTTTGGAATCGAAATTGAAATGAAGGCAAGGATTAATAAAATATTTAGTGCAATATAGCAAGCAAGAAGGGCATACTTAAGGTATTACTACAGTTTCTATTTTATTAGCGTGGTCGATCTTATTGCTCGATACCAGGACCGAAATGGCAACAGAGGGGGTGAATGGTGCCTTAAAATTAAGAACTCCCTTTATCAGATTTAAACAAACCTACAAAGCCCTCTAGAAATCTCAAGAAGAAGAGTGAAGCAAAATCGTGAGAACGAAACAAGCTTCAGTCGTTCTCACAAAAATCGAAGTCTCGATTCTACTGGCGGTAGTTCCAAGATCGCGTAGTTCCGGTTCAAGCATGGAAGTTCCGCAAGAGGTAGTCATACCGTGGACAATCGGAAGTTCCGATTGTCCCGACCAAGAACAAGCAAGGCCGGTTTTGCCCAAAAATCAAATACTAAATCTTGAATGCTCTTCTCAGGTCAAGTTTCACAGGACATCATCCTAAACAACATCTTGACCTTATGGAGAAGAATCGCAGACAAGGATCCATTAATCAAAGCAAAATCGGATTTCTTGAAGAAGTGGCAAGAAAGACCAAAAACCACAATAGACAAGATTCTCAGATTCTTAGCTCATGAAACTTTGAGGATATATTAGCAATATCAATACGACTCTAGATATCAAGTTTCATGCCATCTCATAAGACGAATCAAAAGTTTCATCAAAACCCTAGCTATTCAAGAGAAGAACAGAGAGAAGAAGGGAGGCATAAATAAGTAATCAAAACCTCAGAGTTTCATTGATAAAAATCAAACGATTACAGAGGGAAACACAGAGGAATGATTACACAAGTTTTCAGTTCATCCTCTCCAACTCAACAAACTCTCAAAAAGCAAAACAAACTCTCCAAAAGCTCTTTTGCTAAAGCTAACCCTAATTTTCTCTCTCAAAAGTCTAACCCTAACACCAGGGGTTCACCTCTATTTATAGCCCTTGGCTAATGGGTCTCCAACCCATTAAGCCCGCTACACCCGAACGGAACCGCCTCCACTTGTGCCGCTTTGCGAAAAGACCGTTTCGCCCCTTGCGCACCTTCTGGAAGCCTCCCGTACACCTTGCTGTCCTTGACTCGCAACCACCTCAAGATTCACGCCGTCTTCGACACATCCCGACCGTTCTGACCTCAACGCCGCCTGCGCCTAGTCCGATCACCTCGTGTCTCGCCACGACTTCGTCTTGATGTCCTGCAGTCAACACAGACAAAAATACATCACATAGCATTGCCCAATATCATAGCATCAATATTTGAACAAGACTCAAACTCATACAAACTCAAAATCACAAACTATGCTTCTCTGCACAGTTCTGTGCACAATCGAAAGTTCCGCACTTACCATTGCGGAAGTTCCGATTTCTGGAACTTCCGCACTTGTCAGGATTATCGGAAGTTCCGCGCTTACCATTGCGGAACTTCCGATTATCGGAACGTCCGCACTCCCAGATTTTCAATTTCGATTTTCGTCTCAGAGGAATACTCACGTCAGTATAATAGGACAAACCGCGTTTCCAAGTGCGGAAGTTCCGATTACTTCAACCGAAACACAAACGTCAGGATAATCGGAAGTTCCGTTTTACCACAGCGGAAGTTCCGATTGCCAGAACCGGAAGTTCCGCACTTCCAGAAACCAAAACAGCAGCAGCGCAAACGCAATGATTTCAATCACACACTTCTCACCACAGCGTCAAATACTCATCACTCAAACGGGGACCCTACTCACATGGTCTCTCACACGTTTCGGCGACTAAGGAGTCTCCCACCTCGAAGGCCTCGCCTCGGCGGTGAGACATCGCATATCGTGCTCAAATGTGCAGCCTTAGTCGTTCTGACGGCTGCGCCTCGGTGACTAGGGAGTCTCCCGCCTCGCCGCGACGGCGAGACATTACATATCGCACTCAAACGTGCAACCCAAGTCGTTCCAACGGCCGTGCCTCGGCGACTAGGGAGTCTCCCATCTTGAAGGCCTCTCATCGGCGGTGAGACATCGCATATCGTGCTCAATCGTGCAACCCTAGTCGTTCCAACGGCCGCAGCTCGACAACTAGAGAGCCTCCTGCCTCGTCTCGACGGTGAGACATCGCATATCACGCTCAAATGCGCAACCCTAGTCGTTTTGACAGCCGCGCCTCGGCGACTAGGGAGTATCCCCCCTCGAAGGCCTCGCCTCGGCGGTAAGACATCGCATATCGCGCTCAAACACGCAACCCGAGTCATTCCGACGGCCGTGCCTCAGCGACTAAGGAGTCTCCCGCCTCGTCTCGACGGTGAGACATAGCATATCGCGTTCAAACGCACAACCCTAGTCGTTCCGACGGTCGTGCCTCAACAACTAGGACGTCTCCTGCCTCGAATGCCTCACCTCGACGGGGAGGCATCACACATCCTTGGCGCACCAAAAAAGTGTGGGGCGGCATTCGGCTTCGCCCGCCCTGCTAGCCTTGGGCTCCCAAGCGAGCCCAATCAAAAAAGTTTGGGGACGGCGTTCGACTTCGTCTCCCCCTCGCTAGCCTTAGGCTCCCAAACGAGCCCAATAAAAAAGGGGTGGGGGACGGTGTTCAGCTTCGCCTCCCCTCGTTAGCCTTGGGCTCCCAAGCGAGTCCAATCAAAAAAGTGTAGGTGCAGCGTTCAGCTTCGCCTCCCCCTCTCTAGCCTTGGGCTTGCAAACGAGCCCAATCAAAAAAGTGCGGGGGCTCGGCGTTCGGTTTTGCCTCTCCTTGCCTTGGGCTCCCAAGCGAGACCAATAAAAAAAGTGTGAGGGATGGCCTTCGGCTTCGGCTCGCCCTCGCTAGCCTTGGGCTCCCAAACGAGCCCAATCAAAAAAGTGTAGGGGCGGTGTTCGGCTTTGCCTCCCCTCGCTGGCCTTGGGTTCCCAAGCGAGCCCAATCAAAAAAAGTGTGGAGGACGGCGTTTGGCTTCGTTTCCCCCCTCGCTAGCCTTGGGCTCCCAAACGAGCCCAATCAAAAAAAAGTGTGGGGGTGGTGTTCGGCATTCGCTTCCCCCTCGCTAGCCTTGGGCTCCCAAACGAGCCCAATCAAAAAAATGTGGGGCTGGCGTTCATTTTTACCTCCCCTCGCTAGCCTTGGGCTCCCAAATGAACCCAATAAAAAAGTGTGGGGACGGCATTCAACCTCGCCCACCCCTCGCTAGCCTTGGGCTCTCAAACCAGTCTAATATAAAAGTGTGGGGGACGACATTCGGCTTCGCCCCCTCCCCCCTCACGAGCCTTGGACTCCCAAACGAGCTCAATCAAAAAAGTATGGGGGACAGCGTTCGGCTTCGCCCCCCCCCCCTCGGCCTTGGGCTCCAAAGCGAGCCCAATCAAAAAATTTAGGGGACAGTGTTCGGCTTCGCCTCCCCTGGCTACTTGTGGGCTCTCAAGCGAACCCAATCATAATAATAAGCAGCCACCTCCTCAGGAAAAACAAACATCAACCCTTTACACCACTCCAAGTCATTGGCACATTCCACGAGGAGCAGCCGAAGGGGGGATGGTACCTGGCACCCAGCTGGACCAGCACAAACGATCACACCGATGATAATCAAACACAACGAGGTACTGTGACAGCTTCACCTCGACGCGCTGCCCGCCTCGTACACATGGCCTCGGCTTGGCAGCCCCGCATCGACTTCGCCTGCTCATTCTTTACCTCAACGCGCCACCCACCTCGTAGGCCATGCCTCGGCATGGCGGCCCCATGTCGACTTCGCCCGCACGTACTTCACCTCGACGCGCCACCCACCTAGTAGGCCATGCTTCGGCGTGACGGCCCCGCGTCGACTTTGCCCGCCCGTACTTCACCTCGACGCGTCGTCTACCTCGTAGACCATGCTTCGGCGTGGCAACCCTATGTCCACTTCGCCTACACATACTTTACCTCAACGCGACACCCGCCTCGTGGGCCATGCCTCGATGGGGCAGCCCCACGTCGACTTCGCCAGCACCCTCGACGCATCGCCCGCCTCGCAGGCCATGCCTCGGCGGGACGGCCCGCATCATTTTTTTCAGGGTATCCTGACTCCCGACGGGCTGAGGGCGATACAGTGACAGATTCACTCGACACGTCGACCGCCTCCTAGGCCATGCCTCGGCGGGGTAGCCCCGTGTCGACTTCGCCATCACCGGTTTCACCTCGACGCATCGCCCGCCTCGTAGGCAATGCCTCGGCTGGGCGGCCCGTGTTGATTTTTCTAGGTTATCTCGACTTTCGAGGGGCTGGGGGCGATACAGTGATGGCTTTAGCTAGACGCACTGCCCGCCTCGTAGGCCATGCCTCGGTGTGGCGGCACCGTGTCGACTTCGCTGGCGCGTACTTCACCTCGATGCGTCGCCCACCTCATAGGCCATGCTTCAGCGTGACGGCCCCGCGTCGACTTCGCCCGTGCGTACTTCACCTCGATGCGCTGCCCGCCTCGTAGGCCATGCTTCGGTGTGGCAGCCCCGCGTCCACTTCGCTCGTGCGTACATCACCTCGACGTGCCGCCCACCTCATGGGCCATGCCTCGGCAGGGTGGCCCCGTGTCGACTTCGTTAGCACCGGCTTCACCTCGATGCATCGCCCTCCTCGTAGGCCATGCCTCGGCAGGGCAGCCCCGTGTCGATTTTTTCTGGGTTATCCCGACTCCCGAGAGGCCGGGGGCAACTGGATTGCGTCCACTCGCCCCTTGGAACCGCGGGACTTGTCCTCGTAACCTCGGACCACGCAGACGAGGGAGTTGTCGTAGTAGGGCACCAAGGTGTGCCCCTGCACCCTAGGGTCGTAAAAAATACTGATGTGCCGGCGAGGATATTGTACATGTGTAGACCAGATCCATAGGGTGTATTTAAACAAATGTACGTAAATATCCTCTCTATCTCAATACATTGTGAGAGTAAGAAGGTAAATGTCCCTTCTTACCCCTTATAAATAAAGCCCCAAGGGCGTGGGGCCGGGGGAGGGGGTGCATGCTCATTCTCTCACAAGCACACTCATAATGCAATGTTCATACACCTTGAGCTTGGGCTCTCTTCTTTTCAGTTTTCTTCCAAGACAAAAGTTACTTTGCACCCACTGTTTAACTTTTTCTTATAGTCTGAGTCCAAATCCGCCCTGTTAACCATCACGCATGGTATATACGTTGGTACGGTTTCGAACTACACCTGGAGGACAAAAATGCCATTTTTACCACTGCGACTTTATCTGGCACCATAAACGTTGATTAATTAAGGTGCCACACTAGACATAATTGAGCTCCTTTTGGCTTTTGCTGTCATCTCTCTAATTTTACTTCTTTGTGACGTTACTAGCCTACCTTTTCCTTCATTGCTGCTTATTAACTGGTCGCCGAAATTGTCAGTGAAAGTGTGAAACAATCCAATTGACAACTTTCCTAAGAGCGTCATGGGATGGAACTAATTCTATACCAATTGTTTTTCTTGTTGTTGTTGTTGTTGTTTTTCTTTCGAAAGTTCCAGCCTTTGCTGGCGTTATATTAGAAGAAAAACAAAACAAACGAACAGTTGTGATTACAAGATGCTCTGAATTGCCTTCGCCCCGGCTAAACTCCACTTCCGCGCGTCTTCAGTAATACGATCGATCAATCGTGGCACGGTCCTTTCTGAAGACACGCCGGAACTGTTTTTCTTGTAACAACTCACACTACTTACAAACGTTATACGTGTGAATCTTCACATGGTTGGTCATGAACTTGGAAAAGGAAAATTTATACAAGTACTCGGGAGAAATTGTGAACTAGCATCCAGTTTTGCTAATGCCAGCCATAGATTAATTAAGTGGACTTCTGTTCCGGACGGTGGATAAGCTTAATTTAATTAGTAGTTCCTTCGTCTGCTGCATGAAATGGCCAGCACGAGGCATGCTGATGGAAACATATCCCCTGATAGGCAGGTGTTAGATATGCCTCTGATCTCTTCTAAAGTTCTAATTGAACTAGTACAGTCTTGACTGATTAGGAATTTAGGATTTGTACTTTGTATATACGCTTGTAAGTATAATAGCTTTTGTTCCTGGCGCCATGGCGGTTTTGTTCCTTCTGGTTGCAGGAGGTATAGTGGCCTTGTTGATGCTCGAATAGTTGAGGCCGTTGCTCTTCGAGACGGGCTGCTACTGCCAAGGAAACTGCACTTCAACAGAGTTGTCATTGAATATGATTGCCAGGAGCTAGTGAAGGCTTGGAACAGGCGGGAGGGATGGAAGATCGTCAAGAAAGCTCGAGAGTTGGCTACAGATTTCTTGGTCCTCGATGTTTTGTTCAAACACAGGGAAGCAAATTTTTCTGCGTGTTGTTGCGCAAAAGTTTGCTTGTAACTCGACGTCGCAGTCGGTGTCGATGGCAACTTGTCCACATTTCCTTGTAACGTGTAACCTCCTTACGCGAGGGCTCTGTTACTTTGCAACCTAATTAAACCTTTCGCCTTTCTCTTAGGGGGAAAGTGCTGACCTGGATTTCACAAATCTAAATTTACTATAAAAATGCTCTGCTATTTCTTAGATCAGTAGATAGCACCCACAGATACATCACTGAATCATTTCATACACGGTGTAAACTGAACCAGCCATTATTTTACAGACATCGGAGTCATATAGACCACATCGAGTTCAGTTTTACAACAAGAGCCGAACAAATCAAATGGTTGCATTACGAAGGTAGCAAAAGCGGTAGCAGAAGCAAAAAAGATAGAGTGCATCTCTCCACAGGCATTCGACTAGGAAAACCCGTGTGCGTCTGATATTAACCAAAGACTTAGATAACATTGGATGCACGCAAGTACCAACGGAGTCAGCTAGACTGAGGCGAGACCCAGACTAAACGAACTACACTACTCTTCATCATTCCGGAGCCTCCAACTTCAGGATCCTCGTAGTATGCATAGTCTCAATGAGTTCCTACTTCTGAGGGTTTGAGGGAAAGAGCGATGATGAATACAACTTCTGTACTCGCGAGCCAACACACAAAATGCAGTAATAATACATGCAGGGCTTAACAAGGATGGCTCAAGTTCTTTTATTTGCTTAAAACAACATTTTTAATTACAGTATTTAAAAATTCATATGACTTAGCAGTTTAACCAAAACTTATTTTTAAAATAGATATTGCAATATCTATAACAGCGAAAGTTACCTCCACCTATGCTTATATTTTGAGTGGAGTCACCTCTACATAATAACATCACTAGGTACGACAACCCAGGTAAAAATTCAAAACATGGGCTAGGTGAGCCCGACACAAAATTCATCCCACCCATAAAGTTTTATAAATAACACTAATTCTTGTAAGTTCTCATGCCTGCCTTTGACCGTGGGCACGGCTGTTCGAACAGTTTATACTTTGCAAAGGTTGTACATCTTTACCCACAAGAGATAATCTGTGGATATCATGGGGATATGCTCCAGATCTTAGGATGATGTGACAATTGGCAATAACGTTAACGGTTTGTCGTTTCATGTGTTTTCGGCAAAGGTTCAGTTTGCGGTCAGACCGATACCAAATCGGTTCGACCGGTTTATAAGGGGCGGTCGGACCGGTCATTGTCAGTAAGTGTTGGATTGAGCTGGGCCAAAAATAGAGGGTGTAGGCAAGAGAGGGGATTCTATTGCACTTGGTCCCATAATTTTTGCAGTCTCCAGTTAAAAGTTCTATTGGTTTAAAATTTCCAGTAGGTTTCGGTTTTCAGAGGTTGAAAATCGCTAAGTCATTACTGGCGGTCTGATCGGCCAATAGCTGGCGGTCAGACCGGCCCTAGGGGCGGTCTGACCGGTTTTCACTTGGTTCGTCGCCCGTCGTGGCGGCGATATTCGGTTGTTAGGTCAAAGTCATGAGTTTCAGGGCATATATGCTGCATGATGCATGTTTTGACTAACATGGGTCAAGTTGTGAAGAACTTGTTCCCAATTTCGGTTTACTTGTCTATTGTTGTGCAGGTTGCTTGGTGGTCAATGACGGTCAACGGCGAGGATGATCGGGACTAGGCTTGGAGAGCTGAGGTCCAGAACGATCGACGATGCCGGGTGAGGTCAATGTACTCAAGCGTGGTGCAAGATGGACAAGGGTGACCTATTAGCTAATCCAAGGCACAAGATGACGCAAGGTGTAGCTAGTTAGGTTAAGGGGTGTTAAAGACAGCACATTAAAATATGTGTGTAAGTGTCCCGTGTATTTTTGGCATTAACGGGAGCCCAATAGACTCAAACTTCTAGAAGGTCTAAGGCTCCACTATAAATAGAAGAGGGAGGTGGCTGCACCTCTATTGGGTCTTTTTTGCAATTTTTGTAAATCCTAATTTTCTTAGGGAGAGCTTTTGTGGAGGTTAGGGTTCTTGATATTTTGATGTGATTTTTGTGCTCTTGGATTGAGCATTGTCCTCCATTGATGGAGTGGCTGTAAGAGTTTTGACCTAGTTTTCGTTTTGACCCGGTTTTGAACCCTTCTTCAATCAAATCGAAAATGATCGCTATTCTTCCTAGAATTATTATAATATTCGATTAGAATAGGTTCCTGATATCATAGAGAAGGTGTGTTCCAAGTTTCATCAAGTTTGGATTAGTAGATCAAAAATTTCATCTATTTTCATCTTCGTCATCGGTCGTTTCTTACGTTTCGGGCCCGACGATCGATCGTCGTGTCCCACCGGCCGATCGTGAGAAATCGGTCCGACCGCTCTTGATCCAGCGGTCTGACCGGCAGTGCATTGGTTTGCTTTAATCTTTATTGATTTTATCTTATTGCTTAGGGTTTAATTTAGATTCAATATTAGTCTTCTGATGTACTGATATACTAATCTTCATAGCTTCTATAGCTACTGGAGTAAAGTTTTATTGAATCCAGTATTTGTGAAAAAGTAAGCGTGTTCTTATTCACCCCTCTAGTCGCCTTTTCGGTCCAACAAGTGGTATCAGAGCCCGGTTAGTTCAATCTTGATCTTAACCGGTCACTGAGCTTGGCAATAGATAGATACTCCACAAAGCCGCATATCTTCGATGGGCATGACTATGCCTGTTGAAAGAATCACATCGGAGTCTTACTTGAGAGCGAAGGACATGCTATATGGGAGGTTGTTCGAGTCCTCTCACAGTGCCCGGTTGCTACGCCTGGCCTGAAGCCCTTTGGCTAACAACAATAAGGCTAAAAACCTCTTGTATAGTGGGCTTGGGAGAGAGTAGTATGATCGAATTTGCAATCTTGAGACTGCGCATGAGATTTGGAACACTCTCGAAACCTATCATGAGGGTTCGTCTCATGTCAAGAAAGTACGCCAAACAGTCTATAAGCGTGAATATAACAAATTCGAGATGCGTCATGGTGAGAGCATCGATAACATTTTCAGTCGCTTTAATAAAGTGATTAATCAGATGAAAGCTGCTGGTATTGAATATTCTCAGTATGAAAATGCCACCCACCTCTTGGCTGCAATCAACACCAAGGAGTGGGAGATAAAGGCTACTGCCATTGAGGAGAATGTCAATCTTTCTGATCTAACTTTGGAGCTGCTCTATAGCAAGCTTAAGACTCATGAGATCAAGAGGATTGATCCTCCCAAGAAGAAAAATATGGCTTTGGTAGCAGACCCGCTCAAGAAAGCTTCTGATAGGTCTTTTGAGTCTTCTTCTAGATTTTCGCTTGCTGGTTTATCTGCAATTCATGAAGAGGAGTTTGAGAGTCTTCCTGAGGCTGAGTTGGCTCTCATAGTCAAAAAGGTCACACGGGCCTACAACAATATGAGAAACAGAAATTGAGGAGGTCCCGTGACTTGCTATGAATGTGGTGAGCTAAATCATATCCGGACAAATTGCCCCAAGCTGAAGGTAAGAGCAACCATAAGGAGGGAAAGCCAGCTTGGAAGAAGCCCCAATGGAACAAATCAAGATTTGATACTGCCAAGCTGATAAAGGTCGCTCACCGGGTGCTTGCCGCTTTTGAGGATCAATCCTTGAGCGGTGTTGACTCGGGAGTGAGGAGGATAAGGAGGAGGAGATCTCTCAAAACAAGAAGAAAGGGAAGGACAAGGATTTCACATGCTTGTGCTTCATGGCCTACTCCGTTGACGACGACAACAATGAGGTACCTCCTTCCTATGATGTTCTTTCTGATAGATGTGAATCTATGTTTGAGCAACTTATGAGTCAGTATAAGGCTTTAGAGTTTGTCATGGCCAAGAATAAGGACTTAGAGTCACAAATAGATAATTTGACTTGTTGAATCTGATGAATGTTCATCTTGCCATGCTATGCACCAGAATTTGCTAAACTGCAATCTGCTCATTATATTGCTTTGCAACAACTTGAAAATGCTAGAACTGAACTTGTTGAGGTTAAATCTGCTCCATATGAAAAATGCTTAGAGTCTAGCAAGTTAGTTGCTTATAGTGTGGTTGATTCTAGCCTTTGCACTTTTTGTTTAGAACGCGAACATGAAGTTAAAGATATCTTAAAAGCAGCTAGAGCTAAATATGCCAAGCTTAAGGACAGTATTGAGTCTTCTACATGTGCTTCATGTCCAGCTCTTAAACTTGAATCTGCTTTATATAAGGAAAAATATGCTAGAGCCATTAAGGGTAAAACCCGTGAATCATGTGTTAATCTTAAAGAAGAAAATAATTATCTTAAGGATACCTTAGAAAAATTCTCTAAAGGTAAGAAACAATTAAACATGATTCTGGACAAGTCTAAAACTCCTTATAAGAAGCAATGATTATGATACAATCATGTTCAAAATAATTCTAACCCAAAAGTTACTCAAGTCTTGGAAAATGGATTAATTGAATTCAAAACACAACCTGCAAAAACTATCTTTAAATCTGCAGGTATTGCCCAATCATCCGTTAAGTCTAAGGGTGCTTCTCCCAGTGGTATTAAGTATCATTGCACTATTGCAAAAAGGATGAGCATTTGATTGAGTTCTGTTGGTGTAGGTTGAAAAATGATAAGAATTTTTTGCTAAAATTTCATCTAATCAACCTAGAGCTTTTATGAGACATGGTAACATAGAAAAGAAGAAACCTGGTTTAGGATTTGTGACACATGCTCATCATCATGTTCCTAGACATGATAACTCTCATGTTACTTTAACCATTGCTCATAACAGAACTTCAAATAAAATCAAGGATAACACGTCTGCTTTGCATACTACTCGCAGACGTGTGTCTCAGTACTGGGTTCCTAAGTCTTGTTTAACTAACCCCAGTATTGAGACACATCGTTCTTCTTTGCCTTGATTTTCAGAATTACCGCGAAAAGAGGAAGGACACGTGGTTCGTCGACTCCGACTATTTACGCCACATGACCGGAGACTCAAGATGGTTCACCTCCTTCACGCGGTCGACAGGTGATGATTTCATCACCTCTGAGATGATAAATAAGGGCGGATTGAAGGAACGTGATCGATCAGCGTGAACGACAGTTTCATCCTCAAGGACGTCGCCTTTGTGGACAAGCTAAGTTTTAATTTGCTTTCTGTCTCTCAACTTCTTGATGATGGATATGAGACTATATTTAAGAAAAATGCTTGTCGAGTGTTTGATTCAACTGGTGAGCTTGTTTTTGGAATTACTAGAGTTGATAGGATCTTTGGAGCTGACTTTTTTGAATCTCTTGATGGTTCTCTAAAATGCTTGATTTCATATTCTTCTTCTGAGTTTTGGCTTTGGCACCGTCGTTTGGGGCACGTTGGTTTTGATCATCTGACGCGAGTTAGCAACCTTGAGTTTATGAGAGGTTTATCTAAACTCAAAGCCGTCAAAGATGCTGTTTGTGCGCTCTGTAGGCATGGCAAACAAGTTGTCGCCTCACACACTTCAGTGACTATGGTCATGACTGATGGACCAAGACAGTTGCTTCATATGGATACTGTTGGTCCTGCTAGAGTTCGGTCAGTTGGTGGAAAATGGTGCATTCTTGTCATAGTCGATGATTTTTCTAGATACACTTGGGTGTTCTTTCTTGTTTCGAAGGATGAAGCTTTTGATTATTATCATGATCTTGTTCTTCGTTTAGCTTCTAAAATTCTGGGTGCCTTGAGAACGATCCGCAGTGACAATGGCACAGAGTTCAAGAATACCTCATTTTCTTCTTTTTGTGCTGAGCGCGAATTGAGTATCAGTTCTCTTCTCCACACGTCCCTCAATAAAATGGCGTTGTCAGGCATTTGCCCACAATGACTGTCCAAATCTAATTTTATAATTTTAAGAGGTGATGATTAGGGTATTTAATGCCCCGATACTTAAGCAAGACTAGTATGTCGTACAACCTATAACTAGTAATTACCACATAGTTAATACGGTGACATGGAATAATGGATTCAATTGCCAAAGGATAGTATAATAATTAATTAATCATCAAATGGGCATTTAACTACTTTAGGGTTTAACATACATTTGCTTAAAGAATTAAAGCATGCAATTTTGGTAATTTAAAGGAACATAATTTGCGTAAAATGTAGGCTCAAAATGATTAAAGTATTGACTCACCTGGAGTGAAGGAAAGAGAGTCTTGAAAGTCTTATGCTTGATCGAACTGGAGATCTCCTACTTCTCCGAACTCTATTCGGACGAACATACCAGAAAAAGAATTCACAAGCAAAGAGAATATATAAATACACAATAAATAGAAAATGAACTCCAAATTAAATAAGACCAAGCTCAATAGCAAGGTCTTGAATTTAAATAAATTTAGAAACAAAAATCACTAGAATCGGAGTTATAACGGAGGAGAACGAAGCTTTTAAAGTTCTATCATCGAGTACTGCTGGTTCTGAGTACTGTTCGTTTCGAGTACTGTTGACTTGGAGTACTGTTTGTTTTAAGTACTGATCGTTTCGAGTACCGCTGGCTTCGGATACTGTTCATGTCGAGTATTGTTCACTTCGAGCTCACGTGGCCGGAAGGAGGTTGGACTATAGGACATAGTCGGAAGGGGTTCAACTACGTGGTCGAAGGAGTTTCGACTGCGTGGTGGAAAGGGTTTCAACTACGCAACTACCTGGTCGTGGACGTAGTCGTAGACATGGTCGTAGACGTAGTTGAAAAGGAGTTGCGACTGTTCGGCGTGGTCGGAGAGAGGTTCGACAACACGGCGTGGTCAGAACGATAAGAGGAACAACCGGGCACGGGAAAAGGGGGCTTACCAATACCGAGAGAGGTTGGAGGAGGTCGGTGGACAGCGAACGGTGATGGGGGAACTCACAGCCAGCGGTAAAGGAGGACGGCGGTGAAGGGGTCGGTCGGGATTGAAGGAGAAGAGGAAAGGAGGCGGTTCCTGTGCCACAAAACTGAAATCGAGTGAGAGAATCGCTCCAAAGAGCTCTGGGGTACGAACTGACTCGATAGGAGAGGGGCTGCACTATGCGGCAAAAACCGGAAGGAGACGCGCGACGGCTTAAAATCGGAGCTTCAGGGTTTCGAGCAACCACAGTGACACGAGCAAGAGTGGGGAAGCTCAGGGAAGAAATGGGCTCCTTTTATAGCCAAGGGGAGACGAAGGGTGGCAAGGGAAGGCTCAGTGCTCCTTTTATAGCCAACGAGGGGGCAAAGAAGGGTTGTCAGAGACTCGGAGGCGTGAGGGTTCCCAAGGCGGTCATGGCATGATGCTCCCTGTTGACCCGATCTTTCGATGAGAGGGGTAAATTCCGATTGGATGACGGTCAACTCTCACGATCCAGGCTACGAACGCAGCACACACAAACCAAGTAATCGCTGAACTAACCACCAAGTCGTTATCAACCGTGCCAAAGACCCGGTTCACCTGATAATGAGGATCAATTCCTACAAGCAATCAAAGAACAAGCAAGAGGTCCTAGTATTGGTTGTGGATGAGTTGTGTGTGTAGACGCGGCTGTATCCATAGTAGGGATGTCCTCATCATGGCATGGGTGCTCTGGTCGGAGAGGACGGAGCGGGGCGCAGCAGGGAAGTGATGGGAGCGACGACTTAGACAATCGAAGCAAATGGCGGTGCTGACACGAGCAGGCGCTGGCGACGAGATGGAACGACGGAGTCAAGGGTAGGTGGAGGAAAGCAGGTGGCGGCAGAGAGCCAGAGGGCGTAGGCACGCAGCCATGGTGCTGACGCGGCGGCAAGACAGGCGATAGGACGGGGTGACGGAGGCGGCGACTTCGGGGGCCAAGCAGGTGGCGGAGGCGACGGGAGCAGGTGGGCATCGCATGCGTCGGGCGATGAGGAGGGGGCGGGGGTGCCGAAGTCCATAGGCAGGTGGAGTAGGTGGCGAAGGGGACGGAGCAGCAAGGGCTGGCTCGGGGCTGAGCCAGGAGAGAAGAAGTGCAGGGCGAAGCTGGCCCAGCTGGACCGAAAGGAAAAGGAGGTTGGGCCGAGGGAAAGGCCAAGAGGAGGTGGTCGGCCGGCCCAAGAGAAAGAGAAAATGGGCTTAGCCTGAAGAGAGATGTTTTGAATTGGAGGTAGAAGCTCAAGATTTTAGAAAATACAACTTAAGTTAAAATAAATTTTGAAACCAACTCACAAAAATAAAAACTACTATTTACAATTCGAAAACAAACTGTTACAAAAAGCCTTACTAGCTCAAATCCCTTGCAATTGTGCTACACCTAAGACTCGATAGGTTATTGCTCGTTTGCTCCACCGCTTGGCCCCCTAGCTATCTCACTGTAACAACTCTCACTCATTGGCTGAGCGACGCGACAACGCGGCGGCGCATGATGGAAGCGACGCGCGCGAATGGTTAATCCGACGCTGCCCGAGCGTACGTTCTCGTAAGGCTAATGCTCACCGGCAGACGTCTGACATGGACGTTTTCAATCGGACGGTGCATCAATGTTGCAACCCGTTGAAAACAATGTTGCATACTGTTATTTGAAATGTTGCATATGTACAAAAAAATATTGCATATGTAGAAAAAAAAAATTACAGCTGTAGAAAAAAAATATTGCATACTATTCACAGCGATGTTGTAAATTTTTTTTGAATAAAATAATAAAATATTGCACAATTTTGATGGGAGCGCCGATGGTAAGCTTCTCGTAATGTAAGCTTCTCATAATCATTTGAGCCGAGTGAAGCTAGCAGCAGCACGTGGGTGAATTGCGTTCGCTCGCCGCGGTTTAGCTGCCTCACTCGCCGCGGTTTAGCCTCACTCGCGGCGCCATGTGCTCTTCGTCGCAGCTTCCTCTGGCCTCTATCTAATTCCGCCTTCTATAAGTACACCACTTTTCGGGACCTCCCCGGGCAAGCTTAGCTAGCTACCACGCGAGTGCAGTGCCGAGTATATAGAGACAAAACAAAAGGCAATCGGTTGTACTCATGGCGCTTGTCACTAGGACCGGTCCAGCTTCCATGGTGTCCGAGCTGATGGCGCAGGGCCGGGAGTCCGCGGCCGCCCTCGAGGCCCTGCTCCAGGTCGCGTCCCCGCCGGCGCACGGCGGCCTCCAGGAGCTCGCCGCGCAGATCCTCCGCTGCTGCGACCGCGCGCTCGCCGCGCTGCACGGCGGCGGCGGGGAATTACCAGCCAGTGGTGGTGCCGACAGGAAGCGCAAGTCGGCGCCCGGCCGCGTAACCACTCAGGCGAGGCCTAAAAGAAGGTAACTAACTAACTGTATGCACATGAATGTTTCGTTGCGTTGGCGTTACATTTACAGGCGAACGGAATCTAAACAAGATCGTTCTTTCTCTTCTTCTTTTTTCAAACCGCAGGGCGCGCGCGAGCGGCGGAGAGACGCCGACACGAGTCGAGAAGAAGCGGACGGCGGAGGACGGCTTCATCTGGAGGAAGTACGGGCAGAAGGACATCCAGAACAGCAAGTACCCGAGGTACGCACGCCGGCACGCGTGTTCGTTTGCAACATTCCGTGCAAGTTTTTTTTTTCTTCCGATTCTCGGGCCTTGTTCAAGTGAATTTGCAGATTCGAGAGACGAGCAAGTGACTTACAATTTGATGTTTCGTGCGCGCAGGCTGTATTTCAGGTGCACCTACAAGTACGACAGCGGCTGCAGGGCGACGAGGCAAGTCCAGCAGTCGGAGGACGATGCCTCCCTCTACGTCATCACCTACTTCGGCGAGCACACCTGCTGCGGAGATGCCACCGCCATAGAAGACGACGGAAAGACTCAGCCGTTCGTCATCAACTTCGGGTCGCGCACCGCGAACCGCGGCTCTCCTTGGCTCTCCTCCTCCGACGACGATGATGTCCGGAGCGAGACCTCGCACTTGTCGCAGGCCGTGTGCTTGCCGGAGGAGGCGGATCAGCCGCGAGCAAAGATGTGCAAGGTGGAGTCACCGCCACCGGCGGCGGAGCCGAGTTCGTCGGCCGACGCTTCTTGTGCCTCTCCGGTACTGGAGCCTCTGCTGCCCGGCTGCTTGGATTGGGATTACTTCGGCGAGAGCTCGTTCGACGACATTGTCAAATTCGTCAACTTCGACGAATTTGCTCTCTTCCAATAGCACGATTCCTTGACACGGTGCACGATAGATCATATAGACGTAATACGTAAGGTATCGATGTGCTCATGTATTGTTGCAGACTTGCAGTTGGCCGTGTGATGAACAAGAATATTAAAGCGGGTGTTTCTACATTACTGCAGTAATTCCACTTGAGCAGAGTACCCTAAACCATCCACAAATTAAACATCGCGTAACTCCGTTCTATGCCGACGCTGATGCGTAAAGCAAGAAGATATAGTTATCGAGAAATTTTACGTATATTATAACGGTAGTACATAATGGTAGTTAAATCCTTACAGCTTACATCACCATAGCGAAGTATATATATACAAGTGGTCACATCAACTCCCTCCGTGCAATTCATGAGGTAGCACGAGGAACCTTGGACGAGGCATACGGCTAAATAGACTATACACATTGAAAGGTTTAATACAGAGAATCTATAGTATTATATATTAGAAGTTGATCTCAACTGTATAATTAAAAAATAAAGGTCAAGATAAGGTGCAACAGTATTTTTAATACAATGTTTTCGCTGGATCAAAATCGGTGATGTAGATATTTTTTCTATTTCTACAGTATTTACTACCGTGCATCTGCCGAGTGTTGTTGGTGCACTCGCAGATCACCGTTCAAATAATGATCCTTTATATCCGGATCCGTTGTATGGAATAAAACAGCATTAGGTGGGAGGGAAGGGCCAACTCCAGCCCACGCAATTAGTCAAATACGTTGCGAACATCATCATGTTAATTACTCTATGTTTGCGCTTAGAGCCAAGCAGAGACATGTTAACTGTTGATTGCTCCAATCGCTGCATGAGCTGCTAATACTCCACGTTGAACACAACCGGAGCAGAGAACAACTGAACGAGCACATAGTAGACCTGTCAGTTGTCATCTTCTGCTCGGTGCTGGCGAATCAAGGCCAAATCACAAGTATCCATCTTGTCATGGCGTCGGAACTAGGAAACTGGCAGATGGGAACGGAACATGTCCGCCGCCATGTGTGCCAACTGCCAACAGCAAGAGCATCTATGCTAGCTTGCGGGTGAGTTCAGAGCGCTGCTAATTGCCAACCGCCAGAGTGGCCCTGAAGCCTCATAGTTTGCGTGCCGTTCTCTTCAGATGGTACAGTATCTGGCGTGATCGAAGTCGTCGGTACACAAAAAAAAAACTTATGGTGTGGAAGAATGTTACTATCCCTAATGGTGAAATCGGTTACCATCCCTAATGGTGAAATCGGTTACTGTAAGGTCAGAAGCTGAAATGGTGAAATCGGTTACCATCCCTAATTCAATCTCTATGGTACCCCAAGAAGGAATATTGGCATGGTACTGGATGACATGTATTGGGGGAGCAAAACGGTAGGTGCCTAGATGCAGCTATTGAAGGCTGTGTTTCCTCACTGGCTCAACCGCATGGTGCACCTGTGCTGCCGAGTGCCAGTGAATGGCGGTGGCTGCTGGTGAACAGTGAGGAATGATGGCCGGCCCTCCTTTTCTCACTCCTCCTTGGATGCTTCGACTTCAAAGAGCACATACTAAATTATACCAGTATATGGATTATTGCTGCAAATCATTTTGTTCTAGGCTTATGGCATATCTACCATATCACATACCAGGGTGAGATGTAAGATTGCAAGTGTCCACCTTATATACTTCAGAAGTTCAGAGAAGGGGGGAAAGAGCACAAGAAAGTTGAATAAGCCCCAGGATTAGCCAAACTAGCAGATAACATGAACCGGGCTGATGTATCACGAACAACTTTTTGGCGCATTGCAACAACGCTCACATGAGCTACAAATTCTTAAGGAAAAAGGGACCAAGGCTAGCTTTACATCCCTGAAAACTGCAAACAATCTAAAATCACTGGCCGATTTCCAACATTCTTTGCGACCACTCTTTCCCCCACTTTAGGCCTCCCACGAGCATCATATATCTATCTAAAGACGAATCAAAAAGGAAAGAGAAGATTGAAAAGCTAAAGATCAAAAGAACTAGGTGAAACAAATAGATCTCAAACCAATTCATCCTCTGGAGTACCCTGAGGACTCCTCAACATCTCAAGCATACTGACTACCTCAGCCATGAACGGCCGGTCGGAAGGCACCTGCGACGTGCAAACCAAACCCAGCTTGATGATCATCACGGTCTCTTCCATTGAAAATTCACCCGATAGTCGCGGATCCATGTAGTCCTCCAACCTGCCTTCCTCAAGTGCACCTCTGACCAGATCGCAAAGCACAAAAACATCATCTTCTAAGTACTCGACGGGTCTCCTGCCTGTCAACATCTCAAGGACTAGCACCCCAAAACCATAGACATCGCACTTCTCTGTGACATTGACTGTCCTGCATGTGAACTCTGGTGCCATATACCCCAGCACACTCTGGATCTTGCTGCTCAGAATGTAGCGGTCCAGCATTGGCAGGAGCTTCACAAGACCGTAGTCACCAACCCTGGGCTCGCCGTTAGTGTCTAGCAAGACATTGCTCGATTTCAGATTGTAGTGGATTATCCCATGGCGGTGCAAGTGCACAAGGGCACGGGCTACACCAATGATTATGTGGAACCTCTCCATCCAAGAAAGCGAGCTCTCTGCCGAGCACTCGTGCAGGTGCTGATGCAAGTTCCCGCCAGGCACAAAATCATAGATGAGGAGCTGCAGCGAGGAAGTCCAGTAGAAGCCTCTGAGGGTGACAACGTTATGGTGCCGCGCCTTGCCAAGAAGCTTGACCTGCCGCTTGAAGTCATCCTCTGATTTGACCAAGCTTGACACTGTCAGCTTCTTAATGGCCACTGGCTGGCCATCTCTGAGCACTGCCTTGTAAACCGTGCCAAAGCCTCCTCGGCCAAGTTCACAATCTTTGTTCAACAAGGCATGCCCACCAGTACTGAAATCCGAGCTGCCTCTGCCAAACATGACAAGCTTCCCAGAGTTGCCTTCATTCTCTGGAGATTCTGCCAATTGGCTACCATAATCATCCGACGATGCAGTGGGAACCGCAGAGCGAGAAGCTGCTGCGCGGAAGCGGCGGTTGAGTACTGTGATGGTGACCACGCCAATAACAATCACTGCTCCACCCACAATAGCAATGAGTGTGGAGATGCTCAGTATGATCTTCTTGTGGTGCTGGCTGCTGGGGGCACTTGGGGCAACCTCTGACAAGGGGTTTGATGAGGAGTTAGGGTTGAAAACAATTGGCTTTTGCATGACACCATTGCAGGAATCGTTCTTCTGTGAGCTGCAAAGGCCAGCATTGTCGGAGATGAAAGAATCAGGGATGCTGTCAAAAAAGTGGCTGATGGGGAGGTTCCCAGATAGCAGATTGTGGGAGACATTGAAGACCCGGAGACTGGCAAGGTTGGAGAGCTCCATCGGCAGGGTTCCATTCAGCTTGTTCTCTGAGAGATCAACCATTTTGAGATTAGTGAGGTTGCCCATGGCCATAGGAATTGGCCCCGTAAGTTTGTTCTGTGATAGATCCCTGCAATGCAAGAAAATTAGCCACACATACACATCAGTTCAAGTGGTGCCAAGTCTTCGATAGTAGCCATGCAACATGCTTTGCCTTGTTCACTGCAATTCATGTTTTTTTAAGAAGTGTTGAAAATTCGTGTGGAATTTGACTTATGTTTTTTTAGTGTATCCAAGATAACATGGACCCAGATAATGGGATACAGGCAAAGCAACAAGATAAGCATGGTTCCGACAGATCTGGTTCCGGGCTTCCAAACAGAAAATAAGACATATCTATCACTTTCTCCATAGTATCTGCAACCTAGGAAACAGAGAGCAGGCAAGTACTAATATAAGAAAAAAAACAAAGCAGAAGCTAGTAGTCAACCGCTCAACCTGCATGCACAAGCATATGAAACCGATTCATGTTGAGGGGGGAATCACTTACAAAGCAATCAGGGAGCTTAGTTGCCCAATCTGTGCCGGAATGCCTCCAGTGAGTGAATTCCTCCCAATCAGCAGCTCGCGGAGGGCCACCACACCTCCAATCTCCGGTGGAATACTCCCACTCAACTGGTTTGCGCTAACATCCAGCACCTCTAACAGTGTCATCCGTCCAATGCTCACCGGAAGCTGCCCCGACATGGAATTTGAGGACAAGTTCAGATACTGCAATCTTGTGAGGCTCGCAATCTCAGGCGGAATCGCACCAGAGAACGCATTGCCCGACAGGTCCAGTGCTTGCAGCGCGGAGGCAGTGTCGTCGGGAACCTTGACCCAGCCGGACAGTGCATTGCCGGCGACGGAGACGCGCTGCAGCGCCAGCCTGAAGACCCACCACGGGAGCTCCCCGGTGAGTGCGTTCCGGCTGAGGCCGACCTCGACCAGGTTCTTGCACCCCGAAATGCCGTCCGGGATAGCGCCGACGAAGCGATTGCCGGACAAATCTAGCCTCTCCAGCGCCGCCATCTCGCCAATCCACGCTGGGAGCTCCCCAGTGAGCGCATTGCCGCCGGCGCCAAGAGAACTCAGCCCGGACAGCCAACGGAGCGACTCCGGCAGCCCACCGGTGAACAAATTGTGCCCGAGATCCAACGACTTGATTAGCCCAGCCTCGCCGACGTCCCCGGTATCTCCCCTTCAAGAAGGTTGCGACTCAAGTCCAGCACACGCAGCGAACTGCTCCGCGGGAACCCGCCGGGCACGCTGCCCGCGAGCTGGTTGCCGGAGAGGTCCAGCGACCGGAGCGACGGCAGCGACCAGATGCCATCCGGGACCGGGCCGGAGAGGCGGTTGTCGGAGAGGTTGAGCGACACGAGGGACGCGCAGGAAGCGAGGGAGACGGGGAGGTAGCCGGAGAGGGCGTTGGCGGAGAGGTCGAGGGCGCGGATGCGCGGGGGCAGGGCGGCCGGGAGCGGGCCGGAGAGGTTGTTGCCGGGGAGGGAGAGCGAGAGGAGGGCGTCGAGGCGGAGGAGCGCGGAGCGGGGGAGGCGGCCGGAGAGGGAGGCGTCGGGGAGGGCGAGCGCGGCGACACGGCCGGTGCGGGGATCGCAGGACACGCCCAGCCAAGCGCAGGCGCGGTCGGTGTCCTCAGACCAGGGCGCGAGGCGGCCCGACGGATCGGAGACGCCCGACTTGAAGACCACCAGCGCGAGCACGTCGTCGCTGACGGCGCCCACCGCCATCGGGGCGAGGAGAAGGACGAGGGGGAGGAGAAGGAAGGATGCGACGGCGGTTGCCATTGGGGAGGAGGAGGAAGGGATCATGGGAGGTCGAGGTGTTCGTCCATTGGACCGTAGCTGCAGTTCTTCGAGGCGCACTGTGTACTTGGTGAGTTGCTGTTGGTTTTCTGTGGGAAGTCGGAAACCCTCGGCATTAATGCCTCCCGTAGCACCGAAAAGGAATCCGATGAAATGTTTTCTTAAACGGTTTTAGTCAAACACAGTCATCTGTTTTTTAAAAATCGCTGTCGATATTTTCAGCTTTAGTTGGCCTGTGGAGATTTATATGCTCAATGGATCGTCGTCTTCTTCAACGGCCGGCGGCGGTGTGGTCGTCTTTATCGAACGCACGTGAGTTAGAATTTGGGTTCATCGAAACCCCAAACATTAGATGGAGGAGGGGGCGGCGACGGCTCAGTAGTGGTGGTGCCACCTCGGTTGCAGGACGGTAGCGGGTGGTTCATCAACGTGGTCGACGGATCCAACGGAGGGAGGCGGTAGATCCAACAACGGCAAGCTGCCGGAGATATGGAAGAAGGTAGGAGAGGAGCGGAGGGGCGGTGGAGGAGGAGGTGTGTTGGACCCGGGAGCGAAGGATCCCGGATCCTCTGTGCATTCTGAACTAGTCTCATAATCAGTAGCTAGCTCACACAGTAAACAAGAATGATAATATCCATAAATCGCACAACTTTATTAATAAATATTAGAGTTTATTACAAAAGAGATTTATGAGCTATTAATAAAGAATATAGCGGAAGAGGAAGAAAAAATAGTAGAGCCTAGCTAATCTACCACCGGCGATCGATTAGGGAAGTGCCCGAGTCGTCGAGATCCACAATAGTTGCAAGATCCTCCTCCTTTGAATAATATTTTATTAAGCAAGATGAGTACAAATGAATGTACTCCGTAAGTTACACCCAATAACATATTATAATGCATGAGGGTATAACAAAGGATAGCTTATAGGATTGATTTTGCATAAAGAAAGGTTTTCTTTAAATATTTGTACTAAGTTCCAAAACAGTTATTCTGTAATTGCAATTTATTTTGTAAATTATTAAGTTTTATAGTAGGATAACCTCCATACATTTCTAGTGAAGAATACCCTCCTATCACATGGCTAACCGCCCAAATTTCCAATTGGATAAACTATCCAAAATTATTTGATAAAATCTTCTAAAATCAAAACCAAAGTCTAACTTTGAGTGACTTTTCTCAGCATGTTCATGACCGTGGACACAACTATTCGAATAGTTTTACACTCTACAGAGGTTGTACAACTTTACCCACAAGAGATAACCAATTTTTAATGTTCGTCTGACACACTTCTGTAGGTGTGCGACTAAATGATTATTACAAGACCTTTACAACGCATTATCCTATAGTAGTCGTGCCCGCTAAGGTTTCACTTCCTTTGCATTGAACCATCCGCGGATTTAAACCCCCTCTTACGTCATGTGGGAATATACAAAAAGTAGGTCATTCTGACACCCATGCATCAACATGGCACAACTACAATGGAACGTTGCGAATTATTTAGTCTAGTCCTGACCGTTCAGAACATGTGGTAGTACGATGAGCTTTGTAAGATGCGGCTCGAAGATCGATGCTTAACTGACTTAGGCGACTTTCTATAATACCACTGGGCCTCAACCATTCTCGAATTGAGATCGTGCATAAATGTGCACCATCCAAACATCTATTTTGCCTACGTCTAAACCTGTTTTTAATTTTATTTCTAAGTTAAATCATTTTCTAAAATTTCTATAGTAAAAACAATACCCTAACCTCATTTTAAATCATAATTGAATATTTGGCTAAACTATCTAAATTCAATATTTTTTGTTTAAGAATGACTAAGCATATTCTTTTCACAAAAGCATCTTGTCAATACTATTGTATTGACTAGAGTTTTATCTAGATCGACAAGGTGTCAGGGATTGATATATAAGAATTATCAACTCCAAGATCAGTAAGTCAGCCATCAATATTAGAATTATAATCCAATATCCATCAATAATCTATTGCTATAATCCAATATACATCAATCCAATATCCAACAATAATCTATTCCTATAATCCAACATTCAACAATCCAATATTCATCAATCATTTATTTCTATAATCTAATATCCATCAATCATTTATTTCTATAATCCAATATCCATCAATCATCTATTTCTATAATCCAACATCCAACAATCCAATATCCAAATATAATCTATTTCTATAATCCAGTATCCATCAATCATCTATTTCTATAATCCAACATCCAACAATCCAATATCCAATAATAATCTATTTCTATAATCCAATATCCATCAATCATCCATTTCTATAATCCAATATCCATAAATCATCTATTTCTAATAATCCAATATCCATTAATCATATATTTCTATAATCCAATATTCATCAATCATCTATTTCTATAATCCAACATCCAACAATCCAATATCAAACAATAATCTATTTCTATAATCCAATATCCATCAATCATCTATTTCTATAATCCAATATCCATCAATCATCTATTTCTATAATCCAACATCCAACAATCCAATATCCAAATATAATCTATTTCTATAATTCAGTATCCATCAATCATCTATTTCTATAATCCAACATCCAACAATCCAATATCCAATAATAATCTATTTATATAATCCAATATCCATCAATCATCTATTTCTATAATCCAATATCCATAAATCATCTATTTCTAATAATCCAATATCCATCAATCATATATTTCTATAATCCAATATTCATCAATCATCTATTTCTATAATCCAACATCCAACAATTCAATATCAAACAATAATCTATTTATATAATCCAATATCCATCAATCATCTATTTCTATAATCCAATATCCATCAATCATCTATTTTTATAACCCAACATCCAACAATCCAATATCCAACAATAATCTATTTATATAATCCAATATCCATCAATCATCTATTTATATAATCCAATATCCAACAATAATCTATTTCTATAATCTAATATCTATCAATCATCTATTTTTAATCCAATATTCATCAATCATCCATTTCCAATAATCCAATATTCATCAATCATCTATTTCTATAATCCAATATCCATCAATCATCTATTTCTAATGATACAATATCCATCAATCATCTATTTCTAATAATCCAATCTTCAACAATCATCATCTATTTCTAATAATCCAATAATCATGTATTCCAATAATCCAATCTTTTCAATTTTTATCTCCAAAACATATCACACCCAAAATGATTCTCCATACTACCCATCTTGATAATGATTGGCTATACAAGTGTATTGGGAATAACTTTAATTTAAAACAGGGATTTAAATAACTTGAATATAAATATGCATGCAATAATAATTTAAAATAGGATTTAAATAATTTGAAATATTGGGATCAAATATGATCAAAGGATGTAACTTACCTTGCTAAATTAGTTGTTGTTCTAAAACGACGTCGAAATTTGACTTTTTGAAGTCGTCAAAATCTACATGCGAAAATAAGCCAAATAAATACAACAATCCCAAATAAAATCCAGAAATAATCAAATTAGAACCAAAAGAAAGATGTCGCCTTCAGATGAATTTAGAAACAAGAGTCGACAGAATCGGAGTTCGTATGGAGGAGAACGAATATCCGAAAGTTTGATATCACATGTAATGATATAATATAGAAAAAGAAGGAATATTATGGAATTGTTGTCTTATTTCTTTCTATAAAGGCAAAGCAATTGTGTGGATGAAAATCTTGGTCCACACGTAAGTGAGTCTTAGAGAGAAAGGAGAAAGAGAATATGATAGTGGGGCCAATCTCACTAAAACAAAGCTAGAGAGCATAACACAGGGGAAGGAAGCAGGCGGCTCGGGTCCTGCGGCGGCGCCGGCGAGGGGAGGGGCGCCGGTGGTCGGAGACTAGCAAAATGGATTCCCTTGGGGATGGGGGTTCCCTAGGCGGCGGTGGCGAGCTAGAGATGGTCGAGGCGACGGCGGTGCATAGAGTGGCAGCGGCGCACGGGCACGCAGTGGAAGCGGTGAAGGGGTGGAGCCCCTAGGAAAATAAGGTGAGCGTGGGTTGCGCCCGAGGATGGGGAAGGTGTTTCCGGGTTCCGGTGGTCAAGATAGTTTGAGGAGGTGGCACGACGGCGGTCGACTGCATCAAATAGGAGGCGGCGAGGAGCTTTCCATGGCGATCAATAGGTTGGGAGGAGGTGGGGTATGGTAACGCTATTCACATGGTAAAAATATTGTCGGGAAGAAGATTGAGCAAAGGAGGATTTTCAACCGGCAACGAGAAAGATGAGGAAATCTGACGATTCACTATGCGAAAACCAAAATTGATAGAGGGGAAATTATCACCATGCTTGGGAACACATCGTGACACGGCTGATTGGGCAAGGAGATCACCGGAGCGACGGGAGCTCAGGCGGGGGTGGTGGCCGAACTTCGGGAAGAAAAGAAGAAATGCGGCGGCGCGACTCTGGGGAAAAGGGATATACGGAGGGGTGAACGGGGTAGAGGAGGCTTGCACCGCGTTTTACAGAGGAAGAAAAGGAGGGGGCAGAGCGGCATGGGCGAGTAGCGGACGGAGCGCTCGGCGCCCGGTGGCAGGGCATGGGCGACAGCACGTGATGCGCTCGGCGTGGGCGGAGCGGGCGATTGAACGACATGGCACAAAGATGGCCAAGCCACATGCAATCTCGGTAGGGCAACAGGCGTCAGAAAGGGTTTCTGGCATCGGTAGGGCAGCCAGAGCAGAAAAGAGAGAAGGAGGAAGAAGGAAAAGGAAAGGAAAAGGAAAAAATGAAGAAAAAGAGGAAAAGAGAAAAAGCAAAAAAAAAGAAGAAAAGGGGAAAAGACAGGGAAAAGATTTTCTGCCGAAGAAGAATGAAACTATGAGATTTTCACTTCGAGGAAAATTCAAAAAGAAGTTTGAATTTTGCAATCCGGCTGAGATTTGAATTTGAGATAGATGAATTCAAATTGAAATTTTGAATTCAGAATTGGCCACAAAAGAGTAGATTTTGGAACAAAGATTTGCATCAAGAATTAAATTTTGGATTTTGATTTGGAGTTGGATTGAGATAAGGGATTTGATCTGCTTAGAAATTATATCAGTAAGAACTCCAAATTGAAAACTGACACTTTAAAATAATTAAATTAAATTAAAATTTTCAACAAAGAAAAGGTATTTTGGGAAAACTGAAAAGAAATAAATAGAACTCAAAAGAAACAACAAGAAGATTCTTGGATAAATGAAATTCAAGATAAAACCGAAAATCAAATAAAACAGATTTGATTTAATAAAATCACTTGCAATTTAATAAAAATAGTTTTGATTTAATATTCAGCAAAGGGCCTAAGCTGGAATTTTCTAAATTTGATGGTGATAATCCTGAAGCTTGGATTAGGAAGGCCGAGAGGTGTTTTGAGTTGTCAAAAACCCCTGTTGAAGAAAAAAAAATACAAATTGCATAAATATATTTTGTAGGAAAGGTAGATCAATGGATTAGCAGTAATGGTATAGATATCTGGAATGACTTGGGCTCACTTTTGTCCTTTAGTTTGTAAACAATTTGCAGTAGAAGGAAGGAAGGATTGATGTAGCTGATACCTTCAGGAGCTTGCAGCAAACATGTATAGTTTTGGGTTATGTTGATAAGTCTGAAGAAGTAATGGCAATGGTGAAAAGAAGTAATCCTAACTTGAGAGAAGAATACTTTCTGGTTTTTTTTTGTATCTGGGTTGAAGAATTACACCAAGATACCGTTGAAGTCTCTTGGCTTAAGATCACTAGCGGATGCATATGCTCATGCTAGAAATTATGAGGAAATACCAATGTACAAGAAATCTGAATCACGGACTACTACTTCGAAAGGGAAGACTAATTTTCAGGGCAGTAATGTTTCAAGAGGTAGTGAACCTTTTAACCGGAAGGATATTGGGATAAGGAGTACACCCACTGCTGCATCTGGACCTGATAAGTGGAGAAGTGGGAAACACTTTAAGTGTCAAGAACCATGGGTACCTATGCATCAAGCACTTTGCAAATTCAAGAAAAAAAACATCTCATAACTATTGATGATGAAGAGGGGGAGTGTGAGGAACATCAGGAAGCAGAGTTTAGTACTCCACCATGTAGCCCTCAATGTAAGGAGAAGGTTAGGATAGAAGTGCAAATCTCAGTGCATGCCATTTAAGGAACAAGTTCAGAAGCAAGCACTTTCACACTAATAGTAAAGATAAGGAAGTGTTACACCACTTCTTTGGTGGATAGTAGGAGTACTACAACCTTTATGACTCCAAAGGTGGCAATACAAGCAGAATGCAAAATCAGCAATCATTCCCCTATCCAGGTTGCAATTGCTAATGGGGGGTTGTTGGCAAGTGAGGCTATGTGTTATGGTTGTAGTTATACTATACAAGGATAAGAATTCACATCTGCTCGACTGCTATGCCTCAAGGGGTATGATATCATACTTGGCAGTGATTGGATCTTTAATTATAGTCCAGTTAGTATCAATCTGAAGGCCAAGGAGTTTTGTATTTTCAAAGATGGCAGAAGAACAGTAACCTTTAGAGATGAAACTAAGCCAGAACATGATTGTGTGATCAATTCACATAAGCTGTTGAAAATGATGGACAAAAGAGTGGTAGGAGCAGTAATCTATGTGAAAGAAATGCAAGCAAAGGAAGAAGTGAAATGTACTAACCCTGAGTTGCTAGAGATTTTGAACTAGTATTCTGAAGTATTTGCAGAGCCAAAAGAGTTGCCTCCCTACAGGAACTATGATCACACTATATCCCTCAAAACTTATGTTAAACCAATCAATGTGAGGCCTTACAGGCTACCTCATCACAAAAATAATGCTATGAAGGAGTTTATAGAACAACTGCTCAAGGCTCAAACAATCAAGCACGGTGTTGCCCTTATTGCTCACTAGCCATTCTTGTAAAAGAAGAAAGATGGGAGTTGTAGATTATGCCTAGATTACACGCAATTGAATACACAAACTATTAAAAATAAATATCTCATACCAATAATAGAGGATTTGCTAGATGAATTACGTGGAGCTCAATATTTTTCAAACTTGGACATCAGATCTGGGTATCACCAAATAAGAATGCATCCAGCTGACATTCATAAAACTGCTTTCAGTGCTCACAACGGACACTTTGAATTCTTGGTAATGCCATTTGGACTCACTAATGTCTTAGCTACCTTCCAATCCCTGATAAATGAGTTGCTAGCTAAATATATCAAGAAGTTTGTCCTCGTCTTCTTTGATGACATACTCATATTCAATGTAAACCTGGAGGAGCACAAGAAACACCTTCTAGCAGTACTAGGGGTCTTGAGGAAGAACAAGTTGTATGCTAGGCTGAGCAAGTACACATTTGGGCAACTACAAGTGGAGTACTTGGGTCACCTGATTAGTAAGGAAGGAGTGGCAACTGATGCTAGTAAGGTGCAAGTAGTAAGAGATTGGCCTACTCCTAAGAACATTACTCAGTTGAGGGGATTCCTGGGATTGTCAGGGTATTACAGAAAGTTTGTGAAAAATTATGGCATCATTTGTCGACCAATGTTCAAGACCTTGAAAAAAATGCTTTTCAGTGGAAAAAAGAACAACAAGAATCATTTGAAATGATTAAGGAATTATTAGCCAATGCACTAGTGTTAGCATTACCAAATTTCTCTAAGCCCTTTGTGCTGGAGACCAATGCTAGTGGCTATGGACTAGGGGTCGTGCTTATGCAAGAGGGAAGACACATATCCTATATGAGCAAGGCTTTAGGACCTAAGGTAGCTGCAATGTCAACTTATGACAAGGAAGCAATGGCAATTCTAGAAGCCTTAAACAAATGGAAGCATTATGTGATTGGGGCTAGTATTATCATTAAAACTGATCAGCAAAGCCTCAAGTATATCCATGAACAGAGACTGGTTGAAGTAATCCAAAACAAACTCTTGATTAAGTTGTTGGGGTACAATTATAGGGTTAAGTACAAAAAAGAAAAGGAAAAAAAGCTACTGATGCTCTGTCTAGAGTTCAATACTACTCTTGAACAATGGCCCTCGTAGTGGCTATCCTTCAATGGATTTCTGAAGTATTGTTGAGCTATCAAGGAGATGAGAGGTGCAAGGAGTTAGAAGAAAAGTTAAGAATTGATGCTAATGCAGTTCCACCCTTCACACTACACAGTGGAATCGTGAGGTATAAAGGCCGATTATATGTGGGTTCCAAAATAAACCTGGAAGTACAGTTATTGAAGTCATTTCATGCATTAGCATTAGGGGGCACTCCAGAGAAAGAGCAATTTCATCGCCTGAATCTTTCCAGAGTTCCATCCTTGAGGACAAGGATGTTAATGTGGGGGCATTTGTCAGGGTCTGAAGGAATTGGTTACATATTGATGAAGTTCAGTTTATCTCAGTTAACAGATGGCTATGATTTCCCAATACCCCTTCAATCGGACGGTCCACGACTTGATCGGTTGAAGAGTCTTAATTCAATCGGACAATCCACGACTTGATCAGTTGGAGAGTCCTAATTCAATCGGATGGTCCACGAGTGTAATACTCTGAAAAATAATATTAATATTAATAAAAGCGTCTTAAGGGTCGGAGAGCAATTAAATTAATTAGTTAAAGAATTTAGGGCGTATGCGTAATTAAAGAATTTAGTATACGTGGAAAAAGGATAATTCAGAATTTTTAAGAGCTGTATAAATAGCGGTGGAATTTCTAGAAAACCCTAATAGCCATTTATTTTCCATCCCCGCGCCGCCAGTTTTTTTGTTCATCTGCAATTTCTGCGTTGCGCCGCCGCCTCCACTTTTTCTCCAAGCCAGCCGCCGCCAGCCAATCCGCCGAGCTGCCGCGTCACTGCATTGCTGATTTTTCTGCCGTGCGGCTGCTGTTGCATGCGCCGATCCCTGCTGCTGTTTTTTTCCTGCGCGACCGCTGCCAGAGCGCGCTGTCTTACCGCCGCCACGCGTGGAAAACGCCCGAGCCGAAGATCGCAGCATTACCCGAGCGCGGCCGCGCGATCGCTTCCTCGATCGCGCCGCCGGCCGTTGTTGCCGCGCGTGGATCGCCGCCAGCCGCGCTGGTTTTCCTTGCCGTACGCCGAGTCCTTGTGCCTCCTGCGCGTGGGAACCAGGCGATCTGGTATTTGTTTTTCTGCACTCTTGTTAGCACCGGCCGGTTGATTAGGGGTTTACTGCTTTGACTAATCAAGTGTATTAGTATTAGTTTTTGGCTTCAAGCCGAATCAACATTTGATTAATTTTTAGTGCCTTGGTTGCTGCTAGGAGTATTAACGGGGTTAACACTTTTTGTGCACTGCTAGACTAGCTAATTATTGGGAGATATCGATTAATAAGATTGGTTTAACCTGCCGTTCCGTTGTACGATTTATTCGGATATCGTAATGGCGAATTTTGGAAATATCATCTACTAGTTAATTGTAGATAATTTCGATATCTTTCTATAGCATATTTAATCACGTCAATCGGACAAGTAGAATTTGAGTTATGATTTTCGGAAGACCGCTGTTTTTACGGTTGTCGTCTTTCCGCGCTGTTTTGGTAGATTGTGGATTAAAAATAGTAAATAGCTTAATTAGAGTTTTTGATCTACATGAAAGTTGTAGATAATTGTCCAATGATTCTGTAGGATCTGAGAACGCGCATTTTGGTTGAGTAAAACAAAAGTTATGAATTTAGTAAGACTGCTGTTCCGAAGCGGACAGATCGGCTTTCTGGGCTGAATACGGAGGGTTAGATGATTTAATTAGAAGTCTTTGTAATCTAAGAAAATGTGGATAATTTTATGAAGAATCCAGAATGGGGTGGTTTGTGGTGATCGGACTGTCGAGTCAAAAGTTACGTTCGTTTTAGTAATAAGTCAGCTATGGGTAACCATTCGGTACCGGAGTAGCGTGGTATATTTGGGGACGTGTAGGAGCGATGTCGATTGATTGTTGTTCTTATGATGCTGTAGCTTGTATTGAGATTTGTGTATTTAATGTAGGAGAGGCGTCGTACTTGTTGCCATCTGCTAGCCAAATTGTGCGTCGCAACTAGTAAAGGCAAGTGCATGGTAGACAGCGATCAATGATCGATCACTGTTTTCTTTATCTTCTATTACCATTATTGTTGTGCTTTTATTCTGTTTAATTGCAAACAAATAATTGGTATGTTTATATCTTTGTTGATAAGCATGATGGAAAATTGGAGATGATGTTTATGATGGAGTTTGCATGTTTGCATTCATAAGCATCTTTGCATAAGAGAAGTTGATCATTATGATCACAACTCCACGGGAGTGGAGGAGGTCCCCGATCCTTATGGAGGAACGGGCTTGAGAGTGAATGTTGTCGCGAGCATTCACTCACGCTATACCGGTATACGCGAAAGAAGTGCATGTGGACATGTAGAGTAGACTTGCATTGATACATGAGATTAATGGATGTGAATCAAATAGAAGTACCTGTGATGATAATGAAGTTATTGAATGCTGTTGATTTATTATTGTTCGTTGTTTATGGATGTGTTTGCTGAGTCGTGGACTCACCCTTGCTCTATTGTTGTTTTTAGGTGATCTTCGAGGCTGCCGTAATTGAGAGCGAGTAGAGCACATGGACAACACATGATCATTTGCCATAAGAACCTTTTCATTCACAATTGGATTACTCTTGGACATGTTAGAGGTTGAATAAAGTTTAGGACAATGTTTGGACTAGACTATTTGCTTTATTAATTTGGATTCATTGGTTGATGCTATTTTGGATTATTTATCTGGTTATAATTCCCATTGCTCATTTATTGTCGCTTGATCCATAATTATGCATGTCCTTTTTGTGGTCCATTGTTATGATTATCGTTGTTTCCTTGCTGTAATTTTATAGTGTGTCGATAATTATTAGTTTAAAGAGTAGTGTGGTGGCATTCTAGGCTCAGTGTTGGGCTGGAGTGTTACAGTTGGTATCAGAGCGGGCTTTAGGTCCGTGGTGAATAGATTAACAACATAGGCAAACTAAAATTGTTAAAATTTGTTTTAGTATTAGTAAATCAACTAAAATTTGCTAATGGTTAAACAACCTAAAACTTGACACACTAGTGCACAGTAGGTTAGAGAGAGGTACGAATATAGATTTACGCTTCCGTTATGTTGTTTATTGATGGATGAGTTTATTTTGAGCTTTGAACTCATTGTGTATTGTTGATTGTGGTTGATAGCTATGCCGAGGGGTAGAGGACGTGGTCGTGGTGGCCGCGGTCGTGGAGGTCGTGGCCGCGAGCGAGGTTCCGTGGAGCCACCTCACATGAGCAGATGAGTCGATGGCGAGGGGTTGCTGTTGACCGCCTCGGTTGGGGCCTGTGATGAGACCCCGCTTGCCGAGAGAGTTGGTGGGAGAGATCCGTGCTCTTCGTCAACAAAGCCGGCAGCCTCTGTTCTTTGCGGCATCTGTTGTTGCTCTGCCGCACATCCTCCGGTTCTGAGCGCGGATGTCACTGAGAGTGGATGGGGTTGAGGTTGGATCCGCTTGATGGGTCGGCACACCGGTCCAAGCAATGGACTGGTTGCGCTACATGGAGAGGCGCTTGGAGCTTTGGAGATGTCTTCACCTCGTAGGGTCCGTTTGTAGCCTTTCACCAAAGGGCAGGCGATATTTGGTGGGAGGGCGTGTTGTCTTGAGGACCGCCACTCAAGGGCCGATCACTTGGGAGGATTTTGTAGATCGTTCAAGGAAGTTCTACCCCTATTCTTTTGTTGAGAAGATGGAGGTTGCCTTGACGACCTTTGCACAGGGAAGAGGTCTATTGCCGAGTATGAGGTGAGTTCAACAACTTAGTTCGCCGTCCCTTCAAGAGCGAACGATGATCTTCAAAGCCAAGAGGTTCCGTCGGGTCTCACCTGAGTATGCAAGCATGTGTTGGGAGCTACTCCACTCGTGACTACTGACTCTGTTGTGGAGCAAGCTAGGGGCATGGAGTTGGAGATGCACTCACAAAGGCGACAAACCTCGGTGGATCGGTAGCTTCGTGGTGACCAAAGAGGAGCTCTAGTGAGGGAAGTGGGTCTGTTGACCCGCTTTCAAGAAATTCAAGGAGGACCGCAGATGCTCAGTCTAAGCGATCGAGGCCGTTCCTTCTTGGCGCCTCGTCCTTTGCGGTACTCGGCTCTTCGTCTGTCCCTGGCGGGGCATGCTTTGCTTTAAGTGCGGTGATGGACACCGCGCTGCCGAAATGCACTTGGACGGGTGATTGCCGTCGGTGTGGCCGACCGGGTCACAAGGAGCGTGTGTCGCGTAACCCCGCTAAGCGTGATCAAGTGGGAGCTCGTGCCATCTTCTTCTTCTTGATGGGTCTGCCGAGGATCTTTCCGGATGATGATCGCTCCTCCAGCGATGCCATTTCCTCACTTGGGCGCCTCGGTAGGGTACTATCGCGTACCGCCACCTTCAAAGACCGCTTGGTTGCACGACCGGCTTTACCCGCACCGCAAGACAGATTGTCGGGGCTCTCGCCGCCCGCCATCGCCTTCTTTTCGCCATGGCGCCACTCGAGTGTACGCCATGCCTCATCGCAGAGTCTGCGGTCGTCCCGACGTGGTGACAGTACTTTGCTTGTGGATTCGCTTTGATGCTTTAGTCCTTTTGATTCGGGGCTACCTTTTCGCTTGTGTCGTCGGCGCCTAGGAGAGCGAACTTGAGTATGCATGGATTTCTCGATCGGTGTTAGTTAATTCTCCGGGGTATTATTGCTAGTTCTACCGCTTGTCCCGGTGTTCTATTATTATTGATGGAGAGGAGTTCACGGCGAATTTGATAGTTATTCAAATGGAGCCGCTCGATGTTATCTTGGGTATGGATTGGTTGCACTCTTATCGAGCCGTGATATCCTGCTTTTGTAGAAACGATCTGCATGCGCACCCGTCCGAGAGACGTTGACCTTTCAGGAGTGCGCCCCCGCGCTCTCTTTCAATGTTGGTTGGGCTGTTCCCGGGTCAGCGCGCAGTGAAAACTGGACTTCTTTTAGCTCTTGCTGAGGAACCGAGTGTGGCTTCGCAGATTGAGGAGATTCCAGTGGTTAGTGATTATCCGGATGTATTCCCAGCTGAGCTTCCGGGTTTGCCACCTGCGCGAGACGTGGAGTTTCGCATTGATCTTGTTCCGGGTACTCGTCCCATCTCGATGTCTCCATATCGATTGGCACGTCCGTTTCAGGACGAGTTAAAGAAGCAGTTGGATGATTTGTTGGCTAAAGGTTTGATCAGGCGTAGTGTATCGCCATGGGGAGCTCCTGTTCTATTCACTGAGAAGAAGGATGGGAGTTGGCGTATGTGTATTGATTACCGTGCGCTTAATGCGGTCACAATCAAGAACAAATATCCATTGCCCCGCATTGAGGACTTGTTTGATCGGTTGAATGGAGCTCAAGTGTTCTCCAAGATTGATCTCCAGTCAGGGTATAATCAAATCCGTGTGCGTGAGCAGGATGTAGAGAAGACTGCTTTCTCCACCAGGTATGGGCATTATGAGTATAAAGTTATGTCCTTTGGATTGACTAATGCACCTGCTATTTTTATGGAAACCATGAACAACATGTTGCATGAGTATCTAGATGATTTCGTGGTGGTGTTCATTGATGACATTCTTATCTATTCCAAGACCAATGAGGATCATGAGCGTCATTTGAGGCTGGTTTTAGATACTCTGAGAGAGCACAAGTTCTATGCTAAGTTGAAGAAATTTGAGTTCTGGATTTCAGAAGTGGGTTTTCTAGGGCATATGATAAATCCTCAGGGTATTGCTGTTGATCCTAGTAAGGTCTCCACAGTGGTGGATTGGAAGAGGCCGACTAGCGTGAAGGAGGTGAGGAGTTTCTTGGGATTGGCTGGTTATTATCGGTGTTTTGTGCAGGATTTCTCTATCATTGCCAAGCCGATGTCTCGACTTACTCGAAAGGTGTGAGATTCCAAAGTGGATGATGAGTGTGGCGCGCTTTACGCATTTTGAAGGACGGGTTGGTGACCTCTCCTATTCTCACTCTTCCCGAGCCGGAAAGCGATTCACGATCTTTTCAGAGATCGTCTCGAGTGGGTCTTGGTGTGTTCTCATGCAAGACGGTAAGGTGATTGCTTATGCGTCGAGGCGCTTAAAGAAGCACGAGCGAATTATCCCACTCATGATTTGGAGTTGGTCATGGTTGTTTTTGCTCTCAAGATTTGGAGGCATTACCTATACTGGCGAGCCTTGTGATATTTTCACAGATCACAAGAGTCTCAAATATATCTTCACTCGGAAAGATCTGAATTTGAGGCAAAGGAGGTGGTTGGAGTTGATCAAGGATTACGATCTTACTATTCAAGATCATCCGAGCAAGGCCAATGTTGTTGCGATGCTCTTAGTCGCAAGGCGACTTCTCGCTACACTAGATTGCCTCATTGCTGATTTTGATCGCATGGGTATATCCTATTGTTATGCGGGCACGACACGTGTTGAGACACGCTTGATTCTTGAGTCATTTATTCCGGATCCGTGTCGGAAGCACAACAGAGTGACCGGTTATTACAGGAGGTTAGGAAGCGTCTGGATGAGGGCAAAGAGAGTGATTTTAGCATGGACGATTACGGTACTTTGAGGTTTAAAGGCCGCCTTTGCGTGCCACAAAAGGCGGAGGTCAAAGATGATATTTTGAGGAGGCACATCGCACTCCACCTTCGCTCATCCCGGTGAGACTAAGATGTATCGAGATCCAAATGTAATTTTTGGTGGAAAAGAATGAAGGTGGACATTGCTAATTATGTGGCTTCTTGTGGTGTTTGTCGCAAGTGAAAGTGAACACAAGCGTCCCGCGGGGTTATTGCGCCTTTGGAGGTTCCCAGTGGCCTTGGGATGATATCTCTATGGACTTTGTGGTGGCGTTGCCTCGTTCGCCGCGAGGGAAGGATGCAGTTTGGGTAGTGGTGGATCGATTCAGCAAATCGGCACACTTTATTCCTATTCGCACGACAAATTCAGCGAGTGATCTAGCTCCTATTTATGTGCGTGAGATAGTAAGACTGCATGGTGTGCCAAAGACCATCATTTCTGACAGGGACGCCAAGTTTGTCTCAAGTTCGGGAGAGTCTGCGAGTGCATTGGGCACACACTCACCTTTGAGTGACGTTCACCCATTGCATGATGGGCGATCAGAGCGGACTATTCAGACTTTGGAGGACATGTTGCGATCTTGTGTTCTATCTTGGAAGGGTAGTTGGGAGGACCACTTGCCACTTGCAGAGTTTGCTTATAATAATAGTTACCATTCCAGTATTAGAGCCGCGCCATTTGAGGTTCTCTATGGGCGAAGTGCGACGCCACTTTGTTGGGATGCGATTGGAGAGAAGGCAATTTTGGGTCCGACCGGATTGAAGACCGTTGAGCGTGTGGCCTGGTGAGGCGTAATCATTAGCGGCTCGAGTAGACAGAAAAAGTTATCTTGATTTGAGGAGGCGTGACTTGGAGTTTGCGGTGGGTGACCAGTGCTCTTGAGAGTGTCTCCCACTAAAGGTATTGTTCGATTCGGTACCAAAGGAAGCTTAGCCCGAGGTACGTTGGACCGCTCCCGATTATTGCAAGAATTGGGAAGTTAGCTTACCGCTTGGATCTTCCCGAGTCCATGCGTGGAGTTCATAATGTGTTTCATGTCTCGATCTTGAGAAAGTTTTGAGAGACCCGAGCATAAGATTTCATTAGAGCCGCGACTATTGAGCAAGACCTCACAGTTGAGTCGCGTCCGGCGCGCATTCGAGAGAGGTCGGAGCGAGTGCTGAGGCACAAGACGTTGGTATATGTCAAGGTGCTGTGGACGATCACCGAGAGAGAGGCGACTTGGGAGTTGGAGCTCGCATGCGCGAGCAAGATCCGAGTTGTTCACGTCGGCACGTGTTATTTTGTTGTTTAATTTCACCGTGCGCTTTTCTTTGAGTAGAACGCGAGTAGAATTCGGGGTCGAATTCCGTTAAGGGGTAGAATGTAATACTCTGAAAAATAATATTAATATTAATAAAAGCGTCTTAAGGGTCGGAGAGCAATTAAATTAATTAGTTAAAGAATTTAGGGCGTATGCGTAATTAAAGAATTTAGTATACGTGGAAAAAGGATAATTCAGAATTTTTAAGAGTCAGATAAATAGCGGTGGAATTTCTAGAAAACCCTAATAGCCATTTATTTTCCATCCCCGCGCCGCCAGTTTTTTTGTTCATCTGCAATTTCTGCGTTGCGCCGCCGCCTCCACTTTTTCTCCAAGCGTACCGCCGCCAAACTAATCCGCCGCCAGCCGCGTCATTTGCATTGCCGATTTTTCGCGTCGGCGCGCTGCATGCGCCGATCCTCGCTTGCTGTTTTCTCTGCGCCGCCGCTGCAGCGTAGCGCTCAGGCCGCCTTCCGCCACGCGCAGCGAAAACGCCGAGCCAAGATCGCAGCTATTACCGAGCGTAGGCGTGATCGCCTCGATCTGCTGCTTGCCGGCTGTTGTTGCCGCGTGGACTGCCGCCGAGCTGCGCCTGGTTTTTCCTTGCTGGTACGCCGAGTCCTTGTGCCTCCTGCGCGTGGGAACCAGGCGATCTGGTATTTGTTTTTCTGCACTCTTGTTAGCACCGGCCGGTTGATTAGGGGTTTACTGCTTTGACTAATCAAGTGTATTAGTATTAGTTTTTGGCTTCAAGCCGAATCAACATTTGATTAATTTTTAGTGCCTTGGTTGCTGCTAGGAGTATTAACGGGGTTAACACTTTTTGTGCACTGCTAGACTAGCTAATTATTGGGAGATATCGATTAATAAGATTGGTTTAACCTGCCGTTCTGTTGTACGATTTATTCGGATATCGTAATGGCGAATTTTGGAAATATCATCTACTAGTTAATTGTAGATAATTTCGATATCTTTCTATAGCATATTTAATCACGTCAATCGGACAAGTAGAATTTGAGTTATGATTTTCGGAAGACCGCTGTTTTTACGGTTGTCGTCTTTCGGCGCTGTTTTGGTAGATTGTGGATTAAAAATAGTAAATAGCTTAATTAGAGTTTTTGATCTACATGAAAGTTGTAGATAATTGTCCAATGATTCTGTAGGATCTGAGAACGCGCATTTTGGTTGAGTAAAACAAAAGTTATGAATTTAGTAAGACTGCTGTTCCGAAGCGGACAGATCGGCTTTCTGGGCTGAATACGGAGGGTTAGATGATTTAATTAGAAGTCTTTGTAATCTAAGAAAATGTGGATAATTTTATGAAGAATCCAGAATGGGGTGGTTTGTGGTGATCGGACTGTCGAGTCAAAAGTTACGTTCGTTTTAGTAATAAGTCAGCTATGGGTAACCATTCGGTACCGGAGTAGCGTGGTATATTTGGGGACGTGTAGGAGCGATGTCGATTGATTGTTGTTCTTATGATGTTGTAGCTTGTATTGAGATTTGTGTATTTAATGTAGGAGGCGTCGTACTTGTTGCCATCGCTAGCCAAATTGTGCGTCGCAACTAGTAAAGGCAAGTGCATGGTAGACGATCAATGATCGATCACTGTTTTCTTTATCTTCTATTACCATTATTGTTGTGCTTTTATTCTGTTTAATTACAAACAAATAATTGGTATGTTTATATCTTTGTTGATAAGCATGATGGAAAATTGGAGATGATGTTTATGATGGAGTTTGCATGTTTGCATTCATAAGCATCTTTGCATAAGAGAAGTTGATCATTATGATCACAACTCCACGGGAGTGGAGGAGGTCCCCGATCCTTATGGAGGAACGGGCTTGAGAGTGAATGTTGTCGCGAGCATTCACTCACGCTATACCGGTATACGCGAAAGAAGTGCATGTGGACATGTAGAGTAGACTTGCATTGATACATGAGATTAATGGATGTGAATCAAATAGAAGTACCTGTGATGATAATGAAGTTATTGAATGCTGTTGATTTATTATTGTTCGTTGTTTATGGATGTGTTTGCTGAGTCGTGGACTCACCCTTGCTCTATTGTTGTTTTTAGGTGATCTTCGAGGTCATTGTAATTGAGAGCGAGTAGAGCACATGGACAACACATGATCATTTGCCATAAGAACCTTTTCATTCACAATTGGATTACTCTTGGACATGTTAGAGGTTGAATAAAGTTTAGGACAATGTTTGGACTAGACTATTTGCTTTATTAATTTGGATTCATTGGTTGATGCTATTTTGGATTATTTATCTGGTTATAATTCCCATTGCTCATTTATTGTCGCTTGATCCATAATTATGCATGTCCTTTTTGTGGTCCATTGTTATGATTATCGTTGTTTCCTTGCTGTAATTTTATAGTGTGTCGATAATTATTAGTTTAAAGAGTAGTGTGGTGGCATTCTAGGCTCAGTGTTGGGCTGGGGTGTTACAACGAGGATGATGGAGTTTAATGTTTCCCATTTCGTAATTTGTCGTACTGTTCACCGTAGATTTCTGTTATTTTCGTTGTCGTTACTTGTTGGCAGGCCTCGCGTGATGTATAAGCGATGGTCTTGTAAGGAACTGATATTTTTATCGATTAAATGAAACCCTATATAGGTACTCTACTTTCCCCTTTCTTTTGTTCTTATATTTTCTTCTCTTTTCCTCGAGTTCTTTCTTAATTCTGTTGTTAATCGGTTCTGATTCTTTCAGAAATTGGGATCAATATTATTGGATCCTAACACATGGCCACCGGCCCTTGGAATTTGGGGTCCAATGTTAACTATTGTTCTAATGATTCGATTGATTGGGTATAAAGCTATCTTCTTTCAAGAAAAACCAATTCCCCTGTGGTTGAAAAATTGAAATGCCACTCTCACTCTTCGTTGAAACTTCATAGAGGTTGAGTCCTCAAATCATACAGCCATTTCAGCCTTGCCTTGACTAACAAATCCATTCCACTGTCGTACTCTTACCTAGGGCTGGAAAAATAGCTCGAAGCTCGCGAGCCGGCTCGGCTCGGGCTCGTGACTTTTCGAGACCGAGCCGAGCCCACCATTCAGCTCGCACAAAAAACGAGCCAAGCTCGAGCTGGCTTGCGAGCCTCGATTGGCTCGGCCCACAAAAAACCGGCCCATCCTTAGCCTGCCCTCCATCCGCTAGCCCACCCTACAGGCGCCATCCAGTCGGCCCATCCCTCCAGGCGCCATCCAGCCTGCCCTGACTGCCCTCCATCTCCAATTCCCCATTCCTCCCATCCCAATACCTAATTCCCCGAATCCCCATCCAAGTTGCTCCATTGCGCCAAGGCCTTCGCCTCTGTCACGTGCGGCGCTCCCCTTCCAAGTAACAACCCTGGCTGGCCCCGTGCGGCCGTGCTCCCCTGACCCTGACCCCCTTGCTCCCGGCTCCCGCACTGGCCCCGCTCCGTCCTCTCCCTAATCCCGAACCTTCCACCGCGCCGCTGGCGGCTGCGCCCCATCTCCCGCCGGCCAGCCCCTTTAATCCTGCCCTCCAGGCTCTAGCCCCCCACCGCCGATCCTCCATTCGCCATCCTCCATCCGCCGCGGCCTCCTCCAACCGACGACGCGCATGGACCGCCAATGGAGCATGGAGTCTTGTGCTCGAGGGAAGAAGTCAGCACCAGCGGGCGTCAGCTCCCAGCCGCTTCCTGACATCGACGAACCGACAGCCTTGGTGAGTGTTTCTCATCTCGTTCCCGATCCCCAGGTCTCCTTCTTCTCTAGGTAGAAGTGGTCTTAAGCCTGAGGGAGGCCAAGAACAGAGTACATGATGGTGTAGATGTAGACATGTACAATTGATGAAGAGCATAGAAGCATGTACAATATCTTGAGATGGTTTGTATTTGCTTTATGGATTAGTTTGTCTCCTGTCAGATGGGATATTTAGGAGAGAGTGGGAAGAACTTCTAGCAAGGGATTGCTCCGTAGACAAGTAGACTTTTTAGCATTCTTCATCACATGCCAATTTGTATAACTATCTCTTCTCATGTAAATCTTATGATGATCAGTAAATGATTAATGGTCTTACTTACATGCTGCACAAGTTAGTCGTTACCAAGAACAGTCTTAGGAATATGTCTTGCATCTACTCATTAGGCTTTATGTACTAATGGTGGAACAGTTAGTTATGGGCACATAAAAGTATAAGAAGCTTGTTGGACCGTAAAGGCGAATAGAGGGGGGGGTGAATAGGAGCACGCTCACTTTTTCACAAATTATGAACTCAATACAATTTAACTCCAGAGCTATTAGAAAGCTATGAAGATCAATGTACCATCAAATGAAGACTAGTATTGAATCCAATTAACCCCTAAGCAATATAACAAAATCAACTAAGATTACTAAGACTCACAAAGACGCAGGCGGTCGGACTGTTATACTCAACCGTCGGACCGATTGCCGGCGGTCCGACCGGCGTTGTCTTGGCGGTCGGACGCTCAAAATTGGTCCGACCGGCGATGACGGGCGGTCTGACCGTGACTCGAACCGATCTGCAATAAGAAAATCACCGATGACGAACTTGCAATTAGGTGAAACTTTTGATTCTCAACTCTAATCTTTATGAAACTTTGCACACACCTTCTATATGCTATTGAGGACCTATTCCAATTGAATATTATGATAATTCTTGGAACGATCTTGAGCAATTGCCAATTGATTAACGAAGGTCTAAAAAGGCAAGAACGAAAACTTGATCCTAAAGCTTGTTCGTGAGAGATTGATGATCAAGATGATGCTAGATAGATTCACACATATCACAGCAAGCTAATTCACGTGAAAGAATCAATCACAAACTCGCGGATCAAGGAAAACCCTAAAATCACCAAATTGAAAGCAAGAACGAAAAGAGACTTATCTCAAGCAAACCTTGCATAGATTGATTTCGTGATTGAAGTGGATTACATCCACACCATCATGGATCAAGAGACAATCAAGGATCACGAAATTCACCACAAACCATCAAGAGCCCTAGCCTCCACCTCAACTCCCTAAAGACAATTAGGGTTTTGAAACATAAAAGGCGAGAGAGGAGAGGTGCACCACCATCTCCTCCTATTTATAGTGGAGGCCTAAAACTCTTAGGGTTTGACTTAATTGGGCTCCGTTAAGGCCCACTAACAAGCGGGTCACATACGCACGCTCGCGGCGCCGTCTTTAACTTTTGACCTAAACCGCTTCACCATGTGCTATGGATTCGCCAATAGGTCACCCTTGTCCATCTTGTGTCACGCTTGAGTCGTTGACCTCACCCGCATCGCCGATCGTTCGGACCTCAACACTTCAAGTCTAGTCCCGATTCTTCTCGCCGCTGACCGTCGTTGACCACCAAGCTACCCGCACAACCACGCACAAGAAAACACGATTCGGGAACAAGTTCTTCACAACTTGACCCATGTTAGTCAAAACATGCATCATGCAAATCATATGCCACAATACCAATGACTTTGACCTAAAAAACAACATCGCCACGGTTGGCCGACGTTCAAGTATAAGCCGGTCGACCGCTCCAGTGAGCGGTCGGACCCCATGGCGGTCGGACCGCTCCTCGTGAGCGGCCGGACCGCCTTGGGACTTAGCCAAATTCAACCTCCCAAATTCAAACCTTCGAAACTTTAAACCAATAGAACTTCTTCTCGAGACTCCAAAATTATGAGACCAAGTGCATTGGGATCCCCACTTGCCTACAACACCTATTTTTGGCTCACTCATTTTGACCACTTTGGTTATCACCGTCCGATCGCTTTACATGGCGGTCCGACCGATTTGGGACCGGACCGCGTGCAGGGCCGGTCGAACCGCCTTACGAGAAAACTCGTAGCTTTGTCGAAAACGCTCAAACGACAAACCGTAAACGCCATTGCCAATTGTCACATCATCCTAAGATCCGGAGCATATCCCCATGAAATCCACAATCTCCCCTTGATGAACACATTGGCAATTAACCGAAAAATGTAAGTAAGAGGTTTGAAAACGAGTTTACTCGCGAGCAGCACAAAGGCACAACTTGGTCCATAAGCAAGAAAAAGCAATGTAAATGACCAAGTGGCATCGTAATAGTATAGGCATGTGAGACAAGGCAAAAGTAAGCATAAAAACTTTGATTTCCAGAAAAGGGTCAAAATTCTCACATGAGGTCCATATGAAAGAACAATTGTTCAACTGACCTATGATCATTGTGAGGATAAAAGAATGCAATTCAAGTTCAGAATATTCAATAAGACAATAAGAATGCAACTCAAGAACTCCCCCTCACTATGATCCTCGATTTTAAAAAAACTTTCAACTTTTCAGTTACTCCCCCTTTGTTTAATCTTCTCCCCCAACAAAGAAATATATTCTCATTAACACATCTTCTCCAAATAAAAATAGCAAAGAAATATAACACATCTTCTCCCAAAGAAATATCTTCTCATTATCTTCTCATTAATTAACACATCTTCTCCCCCTTTGACAATGGATTCATCAAGGAATCACGCCTTCCTCTCATCCAGAGATAACCAATAGAGAATAAAGAAAGAAGCAGAAACAAAAGAAGCATAAAGAGGAATATGCATGAAGTGCAATGGAGTGCCTTCAATTTTTGTATTTTTTAATTTTTTGATTACAAGAAGCTTTGGAGATTACCCAAAAGAACAAGCTAGTATCTCTAATATTGCACAAACAAAGATATCAAGCTGACAAATACTAGCAAGATCATGGTAAGACATATATATCAAAGCTAAGCACAAAGGCTCAAAAGTAAAGCGATAGTTTTGATCAATTTAAGCAACGCTTCAAATCGACAAGTTCATCAACAGGATCCTAAAGTGAAATTGGCCATGTCAAATGTCAAAGTGAGATCAAAATCTAACAAAGACCACATTAAGAGTCAATCAAGTCCCGTATTGAATCATTTTGCTCAATATTTTGTAAACGCCCATTTGTCAACATTTTTCTCATTTGCATTGAATATTGAAGTTGACTAATGATCTAACTTAGTGACAAGATCCCGGACTAGGAGCCATCCACAAACTCATCCTAAGCTTCACCAAAAGTTGATTAAAGGTATATCTTAGTAAAGAAGATCCCGGACTAGGAGCCATCCACAAACTCTTTCTAAGCTTCTACCGGGCGACAAATCTTGAGGTTCATGTCATTTCGACAAGCGGTCCCCATGAGATCGTCGTTCATCAAACTATCTCCAAGTTCATGTCATTTGACAAGCAGTCTCGTAAGAATAGTTTGGCACAATTTAAGCATAAGACAATCTTGATTTTCATTTTTCACAAGAGCAGTTTTAGAATCTCAAGTAATGGTCAATTTTAGATCAAAGGGCTAACAAAGCAATTCTGACAGGGCCAATGTCACAAGAGAAGCACTAATTACGCAACTCGCTAAAACATCCACAAATTGCAATTTCTTAGTTTGAGTTGTTTAAAAGATTCTAGCTCATATAGCAAAGACTTAGCTACACATGTAAAAGCATGATAATTCTAGCAAGTCAAAGAACTAGACATGACATTGAGCAAGAATTGAAATACAACAGCTCCAAAGGGTAATAGGCAAAGCTTCATCAATTTTAAAAGATAAGCAGAAAATCTTATATTACAATGCATCTTTTTGGATTTTTCATACCACTTGTTGTAACCACTTGTTGTATTTTTCATATGAATGCAATATGACACAATGAGATGCAATTAAAAAACCTAAAAACCTAAAAAGTTCGAAAAGATCACTAAGTTCAGAAGAAGAACAATAAAAGATCAAAAGAACAATGAAAGATAAGAAAAAGATCAAACTCCCCCTCAAACCAACCCATAAGGATAAATTACGCCTAACTCGCTTCTTAAGGAGGAAAATCTGGTTTGATCTAAAGGCTTGGTAAGAATATCTGCCAATTGAGCTTCAGACTCTACGAAGTGCATCACTATATCACCTTTTTCAACATGATCTTTAAGGAAGTGAAAGCGAATGTCTATGTGCTTAGTCCTAGAATGTGGCATCGGGTTTTTAGCAATATTAATAGCGTATGTTATCACGAAAAGAGGAACACTAGCAAAGTTTAACCCATAATCTTTCAAAGTGGACGCCATCCACAAAATCGCTACAACAACTAGCAAAGACTACATACTCCGCTTCAAAGAAGTGGATTGTGCAATGTAAGACCGCTTCTAGAAGACCAAGATACAAGAGAAGTGCCTAGGAAGTGACAGTGCTCGAGGTACTCTTCCTATCTAACCGACACCCGCAAAATCGAAATCAAAAACCTCTAATGGACAAAGTCAAGAGCAGGAATACCAAATGCCATATAAGAGGGTAGAGTGTAAATACGAATATGCGCTTAACGGCTTGGCGATGGGAAGTTCTCGGAGACGCTCAAATCTTGCACAAAGGCATACCGTGAAGTGAATGTCCGTCTCGAGGCCACAAATCGTAAGGAGCCGATCATCTTTGCGGTACTCGCGTTGATCCACGACTTCTCCTTCCTCATCCAGATCCAAATCAAGTTGCCATGGGAGTGGAAATTGGCTTGCGTCACCCATGTTGAAGCGTTTGAGTAGATCTTTAGTGTACTTCGTCGATGGATGAAAGTTCCTTCCTTGCATTGCTTGATTTGAAGTCCCAAAAAGTAATTAAGCTCTCCCATCATACTCATCTCAAATTCCACGACATCGTGTCGTAAAAGTCGAAACAAGAGCATTAGAAGAACCACCAAAAATAATATCATCCACGTAAATTTGAGCAAGCGTGAAGTCATTGTCACGCCTAAAAATAAATAGAGTTTTATCCATTTTACCCATCTCAAAATTATTTTTAAGCAAGAAGGTCTTAAGTCTATCATACTGTGCTCTAGGGGCTTGTTTAAGACCATACAATGCTTTAGATAGCTTGAAAACACGATTTGGATATTTAGGATCCTCAAAACCAGGGGTTGCTTAACATACACTTCCTCATCTATGAAACCATTTAAAAGGCACTTTTAACATCCATCCGATATAGTTTAAAACTTTTGATGCAAATAATGCAAGCAAAATGCGAATGGCTTCTAGTCTAGCAACAGAGCAAATGTCTCATCAAAATCTAACCCCTCAACTTGGTCAAACCCCGAGCTACCAATCGGCTTTATTTCTAACCACGTAACCATCCTCACCTTGTTTATTCTTAAACACCCAACGGTTCCTATAACATTATGACCACTAGGAGGTTCTACTAGGTTCCAAACTTTGTTTCTTTCAAAATTCTCTAACTCCTCATGCATGGCATTTACCCAAATAGAATCGGATAAAGCATGTGATATATCGCGGGTTCAAAAGAAGCAACAAAAGCCGAATGAGAGTAGAGATTTGGATCATTATACCGAGCGAGTGACTCGCTCATGTAGATTACCTATTATCTGCTCCGGAGGATGTTTGTCTCTCAATGCAAGTGGAGCACCGGGTGAGATGTCGCTTCTTCGACCTCATGAGTCACTGCGATGATGATGATGCAGGAGCCTCAATCAAGGTGAAGTAGACGAGGTGTTCTTGTATCAATATGGGCACCTCGGTAGCGCAGATGAGGGAATGACATTAGCTTCGTCCTCATCTTCCTCCACAAAAATACTCTCACACCAGTAAATCATCTGAGCAATTGATCTAGCTCGTGGCTAGTCTCATCAAAAGTGACATTACAAGTCTCCCAATAATGTTAGTCTCAATATTAAAAACTCAAAACCCTCGAATGAGCAGGATAACCTGTAAATACCCCATCAAAAGTTCTTGATTCAAATTTATCTAAGTTGCTGTCTTAAGGATAAAACATTTTGATCCAAAACTCAAAATGCGAAATGAGGGTTTTCTACCAAAACGAAGCTCATAAGGAGTCTTGCCTAAAGAAGGTCTCAAGAAGACACGATTTGCAATATGGCAAGCAGTAGCAATAGCTTCGGCCCAAAATCTCCTCGGTGTGCTATACTCATCTAGCATCGTCCTAGCCATTTCGACCAAGGTTCTATTCTTCCTTTCCACCACGCCATTTTGTTGAGGGACGTGTGGAGAAGAGAGCGATGCTCAATACCACGCGGCACAAAAGAAGCAAAGAAGCATTTTGAACTCCGTGCCATTATCACTGCGAATCGCTCTCAAAGCACCAGGAAGCTCAGAAGCCAAACGAAGAACAAGGTCATGAAAATAACCAAAAGCTTCATCTTTTGAAGTAAGAAAGAACACCCAAGTATATCTAGAAAGATCATCAACTATAACAAGAATATACCATTTTCCACCGACTGACCGGACTCTAGCAGGACCAACAAGATCCATATGAAGCAACCGTCCCGTCCGCCACCATAACCATAGTCACGAGAAGGGTGTGAGGCAACTTGTTTGCCATGCCTACAAGGCGCACATACAAACATCTTTGGCGACTTTGAGCTTGGGCAAACCTCTCATGAGATCAAGGTTGCTAACTCGTGTCGATGATCAAAACCAATGTGCCCCAAACGTCGATGCCAAAGCCGTAAATCAAGACGATGTAAGCAAACATTTAAGAGATCCAAGAAGAGATTCTCAAAAATCACCCAAAAATTCTACCAACTCTAGAGATTCCAAACATAAGCTCACCAAGAGAATCAAGCACACGACAAGCATTTTTCTTAAAAACAGTCTCATAACCATCATCAAGAAGTCGAGAAGCGAAAGAAGATTATACCTAAGCTTGTCCACAAGAGCGACATCTTTTAGAATGAATTTGTTGTTTACCCTAATTGATCCTGTTCCTTCAATTCGCCCTTGTGTATCATCTCCAAAGGTGATGAAGTCATCACCGTTGCTCGCGTGAAAGAGGTGAACCATTTTGAGTTCGGTCATGTGACGTGAACATCCGAGTCAACGAACCACGTGTTCTTCCCCTTCCGCGGTAATCCTAAAAATCAAGGAGTAAAGGAACGATGTGTCTCAATCTTTGGGATTAGATAAACAAGATTTAGGAATCCAAAGATCGAGACACACGTCTACAAGGAGTATACAAACCGTAAGTACTATCCTTGATTTCATTTAACATTCGGTTATGAGCAATGTTTAAATTAAAATGAGACTTGAATCATCCATGGGCTGTCCTGACTTTGTCTTTGGTCGGTCGGGATCGGTGACCAAACCGGTCGATCCGGTGACCACTCAATGATCGACCGCCATCGATACACATTAGAATTAGGATGTCTAGAAACATAATGATTTGCATGAGATAAAAATCCTAATCCAGGTTTATTCTTTTCAGTGCTACCATGTCTCATAGAAGCTCTAGGTTGCATGAATGAAATTCTATCAAAATTTTTCCTATCATTTTTCAACCTACGCCAACAATATTCAATCAAATGTCCACCCTTTTTGCAATAAGTGCAATGGTACTTGGTACCACTAGAAGACGCACCATTTGAATTAATACAAGGTTGGGCAAAACTCGCAGATTTAAAAGATGTTTTTGCAGTTGGGTTTTGAATTCAATTAAACCTTTTTCCAAGACTTGAATGACTTTTGGGTTTGAATTGTCTTGAAAAGAATTGAATCCTAAACCTTGCTTCTTATAAGGAGTTTTAGACTTGTCAAGAATCATGTTTAATTGTTTCTTACCTTTAGAAAATTTCTCTAATGTATCATGAAGGTAAGCATTTTCTTTTCTCAAGTTAACACAAGAATCACAAGTTTTATCCATAGATTTTTCCTTATACAAAGCAATTTCAAGCTTAAGAGTGGAACATGAAGCACAAGTAGTATTTTCAATATTGTCCTTAAGCTTTGCATATTTGACTCTAGCGACTTCTAAGATATCTTTGATTTCACGTTCTTTTCTAAGCATGAAGTGCAAGGGCTAGAATCAAAAACATCAAAAGCAATCAATTTACTAGATTCTAAACATTTTTCACAAGGAGCACTTTTAATTTTATTTAGTTCAGATTTAGCATTCTCAAGTTGTTGTACACAAATATTATGAGCAGATTGTAACTTGGTAATTTCGAATGCATAGCATGACAAGATAAACATTCATCGAGTTCAAGAGTCTTAGCAGCTTTAAGCTCTACTTTCAATTTGTTAATCTTTGACTCTAATTTCTTATTTTTGTCATAACAAATTCTAGCGCTTCATCTTGACTAAGCAATTGCTCAACTATAGAATCATATTTAGCGAAAGCTCATCATAAGAAAAAGATACCTCATCATCATCAATGTCGCTTGTCGACCATGAAGCACATGCCGGTGAAGTCTTTGGCCTTCCCTTTCTTTTTGCCTTGAGGATCTCCTACTCCTTGTCCTCCTCACTCCCAAAGATCCACATCGCTCAAGGATTGATCCTCAAAAGCGGCAAGGACCCGGTGGCGGCCTTCACAAGCTTATTTGCCTCATACCTTGATTTGTTGAAAGGAGGCTTCTTCCAAGTCGGCTTTCCTTCCTTATGATTGCTCTTACCTTTCAAATTGGGGCAATTTGCGGATATGATTGAGCTCACCACATTCATAGCATGTTCTGGACTACCTCTCTTTTGTTTCTCACATTATTGTAGGCCCGTGTGAATTTCTTAGCTAGAAGAGCTAACTCTGCTTTGAGAATACTTTCAAGCTCCTCTTCATGAATAGCGGATAAACAAGCAAATAAAAATCCGTAAGAAGATTCACAAGAGTCATCAAAAGCCTTTTGAGAGGATCCGCTACCAAAGCTAAATTATCTTTCTTAGGATGATCAACTCTTTTAATTTCATGAGTCTTGAGTTTACTATAAAGCAATTCTAAAGTAAGACTTGAAAGATCAACATTTTCTTCTATAGCAAGAGCTTTCATCTCCCACTCCTTGGTGTTGATTGCACCAAGAGATGGGTGGCATTTTCAGTTGAGAATATTCAATATCAACAACTTTCATTTGATTAATTACTTTATTAAAGCGATCGAAAATGTCATCGATGCTCTCTCGGGCGCATCTCGAATTTATTGTACTCACGCTTGTAAACAGTTTGGCGCACCTTTTTGATTTGGGACGAACCCTCATGATATGTTTCGAGAGTGTTCCAAATTTCATCTTGCTTGAAAGATTACAAATTCGATCATATTCTTGTCTACCAAGTGCACCATATAAAAGATTCTTAGCCTTATTGTTGTTAGCCAAAAGAATTGCGAAGCGGTGTAGCAATTTCGGAATAACCAGTGGGCTCTAACAACATCCCAAATAGCTTGTCCTCGCTCTCAAGAAAGACGCGCATACGATTCTTCCAATAGGCATAGTCGTGCCCATCGAAGATATGCGGTTTAGTAGAAAACTTATCCATCGCCAAAGTTCGGTGGCCGGTTAAGATCAAGATTGAACTAACAGGGCTCGATACCACTTGTTGGACCGTAAAGGCGACTAGAGGGGGGGGGGTGAATAGGAGCACGCTCACTTTTTCACAAATTATGAACTCAATACAATTTAACTCCAGTAGCTATTAGAAAGCTATGAAGATCAATGTACCAGTACAGCGGAAGACTAGTATTGAATCCAATTAAACCCCTAAGCAATATAACAAAATCAACTAAGATTACCAAGACTCACAGCACGGGCGGTCTGACCGTTATACTCAACCGGTCGGACCGATTGCCGGGCGGTCTGACCGGCGTTGTGTTGGTGGTCGGACCGCTCCAAAATCGGTCTGACCGGCGATGACGGGCGGTCTGACCGGCCGACTCCAGAACCGATCCGCAATGATAAAATCACCCGATGACGAACTTACAATTAGGTGAAACTTTTGATTCTCAACTCTAATCTTTATGAAACTTTGCACACACCTTCTATATGCTATTGAGGACCTATTCCAATTGAATATTACGATAATTCTTGGAACGATCTTGAGCAATTGCCAATTGATTAACAGAAGGTCTAAAACCGCAAGAACGAAAACTTGATCCTAAAGCTTGTTCGTGAGAGATTGATGATCAAGATGATGCTAGATAGATTCACACATATCACGACAAGCTAATTCACGTGAAAGAATCAATCACAAACTCGCGGATCAAGGAAAGCCCTAAAATCACCAAATTGAAAGCAAGAGCGAAAAGAGACTTATCTCAAGCAAACCTTGCATAGATTGATTTCGTGATTGAAGTGGATTACATCCACACCATCATGGATCAAGAGACAATCAAGGATCACGAAATTCACCACAAACCATCAAGAGCCCTAGCCTCCACCTCAACTCCCTAAAGACAATTAGGGTTTTGAAACATAAAAGGCGAGAGAGGGAGAGGTGCAGCCACCATCTCCTCCTATTTATAGTGGAGGCCTAAAACTCTTAGGGTTTGACTTAATTGGGCTCCGTTAAGGCCCACTAACAAGCGGGTCACATACGCACGCTTCATGGCGCCGTCTTTAACTTTTGACCTAAACCGCTTCACCATGTGCTATGGATTCGCCAATAGGTCACCCTTGTCCATCTTGTGTCACGCTTGAGTCGTTGACCTCACCCGCATCGTCGATCGTTCGGACCTCAACTCTTCAAGTCTAGTCCCGATTCTCCTCGCCGTTGACCGTCGTTGACCACCAAGCTACTGCACAACCACGCACAAGAAAACACGAATTCGGGAACAAGTTCTTCACAACTTGACCCATGTTAGTCAAAACATGCATCATGCAAATCATATGCCACAATACCAATGACTTTGACCTAACAAAACAACATCGCCACGAAGTTGGCGACGTTCAAGTATAAACCGGTCCGACCGCTCGGGTGAGCGGTCGGACCGCCATGGCGGTCGGACCGCTCCTCGTGAGTGGCCGGTCGGACCTTTGGGACTTAGCCAAATTCAACCTCCCAAATTCAAACCTTCGGAAACTTTAAACCAATAGAACTTCTTCTTGGAGACTCCAAAATTATGAGACTAAGTGCATTGGGATCCCTCACTTGCCTACAACACCTATTTTGGCTCACTCATTTTGACCACTTTGGTCATCACCGGTCCGACCGCCCTACATGGCCGGTCCGACCGATTTGGGACCGATCGCATCATTGGGTGCAGGACCGGTCGAACCGCCTACTACCGAAAACACAGAGCTTTGTCGAAAACGCGTGAAACGATAAACCGTAAACGCCATTGCCAATTGTCACATCATCCTAAGATCTGGAGCATATCCCCATGAAATCCACAAAGCTTGACCTTGGAGCACACCATAACATGTTAGCAAAGTAGTCAAGTAGATAACTGAGTAAGGTAGATTACATCATATCTGTCTACACAATCTTGTTTACTGCATGCGATCTGTGAGCTATAGCGGAGAAGGGGTCGATGGTCACAACAACAAAGAAGAATAACTGTGATGTATGGATTCAGGATGGATAGCTAGGAAGTGTGGAATGTCGACTGATATGAGTATATGACTGTCATGTATGGATGCTACTGTAATGACAATTGTCATGTTTGCTTAACTAGTTATTGTTTCAATTATTTTTTTTGTGTAATTTCCATTTGTACTAAAATTTACATGTCTAATTATCTCCAATGTTTTATCACAGTCCGTCGAGCGAGGATCCGGATTGGGAGGATTTGGCTGATGATGATCACGATGGTGGTGCACCATCTGATGAGGAGCGGGAACATGTTTCGGTGGACTCTTTAAGTTCAAATGGTGATGAACAAGCCACTGTTGCATTGACAATAGAAGAGGGTACCGTGTCTCAAGGAATATCAAAGAGGGGGTAAAAGGAGGAAGGGATATCCGAAGGCAACTAGTAAACAGAAACAAAGATCAGATTGTTGGAAGATCTTTAAGGTGGTGAATGTTCCATCGAAGACAAAGAAAGGGGAGAACGATACAAGGGCAAAGTGTAGATTCTGCTACAAGCTCATGTCTTACAAACAAGGGGGTGCAACTTCACATCTTATGAGGCATATACCAAAGTGCACGCCATATTTGAACAAGGTGGCTAAGATGAAAGCTCAAATGAACATCAAGTTTGGTCCGACCATGGGAGGTGACACTTTTTTACCTATTGTTTCTACTTATAGGGAATATGATCAAGATGAAACTCATCGAATTATTGCTAAGATGATAATTGTCCATGAGTATCCCTTTAGGATGGTCGAGCACACCTAGTTTAATGTTTTGATGAGGTACTTAAATCCATTATATCAGTTCATTAGTAGAAAGACGATAAGAAGTGAGTGCATCAAGATTTATGAATCAGAGAGGGAAGTCCTTAGGAAGAGTCTCAGAAGTGTCTCACATATTAGTTTAACTTGTGATTTATGGACCTCTAACCAAAACCTTTGCTATATGTGTTTGGTAGCACATTATATAGGTAAAAATTGGGTTATGCAATGTCATGTGTTGAACTTTATTGAGTTGGATCCTCCACAGAGCGGGGTTGTCATAGCTCAGGCTGTCTTTGATTGCATTGTTGAATGGAAGATGGAGGATAAGATTATCACACTTACTCTTGATAATGTTTCCTCAAATACTACTGCTGTACGTAGTTTAATGGCCAAGTTTGCTGCTAGAGGTTCAGCTCGGTTCATTGCCAAGTATTTTCATGTTCGATGTTGTGCTCATATAATGAATTTGGTTGTTAATGATGGTCTGCAACCATTAGCACCTTTGATAAACAAGCTCAGTGAAATAGTAAAGTATATAAAGAAGTCTCCATCTCGTATGCATAAATTCTTACAAATTTGTTCATCACTTGCTTTGCAAATTGACCTTGGGTTGAGCCTTGATGTGTCCACACGTTGGAGTTCCACATACAAATGTTGTCGGTATGCATTGCTTATAAGGACGCTTTAGTGTGTTATGCTGACACATATGCAAATTACCAATGGCAACCATCGGGCCAAGATTGGGCAATTTATGAAAAAATTGCACCAATATTGAAGTCCTTGTCTGAAGTGACTAGTGCATTTTCTGGATCAACTTATCCAACATCAAATATTTTTTATCCTTACATAGTTAATGTCAAGATTGCATTAAGAGGGGCACTTACTTCTGGAGATGACCATTTGAAGAAAATGGCTGCTGCAATGTTGGATAAGTTTGACAAGTATTGGGAAGAAAAGAACAATGTCATGGTCCTTGCTACTATTCTTGATCCCAGGTTTAAGATAAGGTTCATTAGTTGGTGCTTCAACCAAATGTATGAGCCCGCAAAAGCTGCAAAAGAGCTTGATGATGTCAAGGTAGAATTGGAAGATTTGTATTCACAGTTTGAGATGGGTCATCGGCACAAGAGAGTGGACAACAGAGGTGATGTAACCTCCTCTTCAACTATGGTTACAAGCAGCTCATTATCCTCAGTCTCATCTCAGTTTCAGTCATTCTTGCGTTCCACTTCTACTGAGCTTTCAAAGTCAGAGTTTCTCATCTACCTAGATGAAATGAATGAGAGTTTAGATAACAAGGGCTTCAAATTGCTTGAGTGGTGGAATTTGAATGCACATAGATTTTCAGTTGTGTCTAACATGGCTAAGAATTTCTTAACTGTACCAGCTAGCAGTGTATCTTCATAATCAACTTTCAGTGCTGGAGGTAGAGTATTAAATGACTATCGGAGTTCTCTACGTCCAGCTATTGTTCAACATTTGGTGTGTGCCTCTAGCTGGATAAGAGGTGCACATGATGACATGAGACCTCCTATAGTTGTAGTAGGTTCATCCGTACTGCAATATTTTTCTATTTTATTTTTGCTTATGTCATGGTTAACTTGAATGTTATGCATCTTTTCATGAAGAAGATGAAGAGGATGATGTTCAAACCATTCCATTTCCTCGAAGCGTCGTAGAGAGCAATTAGTATGTTGAGCCTGCTGTCTACTAGTGAGAATTGACTAAAATTAAACATACTATTTTGGTGTCTTATGCTATGCAAATCAAAATGTTGAGCATGATGTCTACTAATGCTATTATGATCCTTTTGTACTGCAGTCTATGATGAAGTTAATGGACTGCAGGCTGCAGCCTATGCACTAAGAAATAGACATAACATTTTGCGGACTGTTAGAGGACCTTTTGTTCTATGGACTGTTGAATATTAAGTGCTATAGTCCAAAATATGATGAATGCTTGTATTGTATGGATTATGGACTGTTATGAATGCTTGTATGGACTATGGACTGTTAGAGAATCTTTTGTTCTGTGGACTGTTAAATATTGGGTGTTAATGTCCAAACTATGATGAATGCTTGAATGGATTATGAAACTATGATGAATGCTTGTATGGATTATGGACTATTATGTTTCTGTCTTTGTTTACGATGAATGTCTTTGTTTATGATGAATGGATTATGAATTTATGATGAATAGCTCACATAATCACATTCTACCATTGTTTTTGGGCTTGGTAAGACACTAGCTCGAATGAGCTTTTCGAGCCAGCTCGAGCTTTTTTCGAGCCGAGCCGTGATTCGAGCTTGTTTTCCTAACGAGCCTAGCCGGAGTTTGCACCGAGCCTGGGCGAGCTCGGCTCGGCTCGTTTCCAGCCCTACTCTTACCAGCCAATTTCCCCATCAAAATCAATGAGAATTCAAGTTGTCTACAACATCTGTAGCAAAAATTTTTTTGCTCATTTAGCATCTTTTTAAAACGAAATAGCAAATGTAGCATTCCCGCATCTAAAATAATAAAATTGACACTGCGGTAGACTAGGCAAACGACACGTGTCTCCTACCGCGCTCCTAATCCATGAAAGCCACCTGTCACGTTCCCAATCAGCGACACGCCATCTGTCGCGTCCAGACCACAACAGCTCGTTCACGTGGCCACGTACCGCACTCCCTAAGCGTTGTAGGAACCTGCAGCAGACTCAGTCCACGGAAGGTTACAATGCACACATACTAATCACTATAGAACAAACTCCCTAATCACTAAAGAAAAAAAACAAAGCCCATGGGAGACGCTGCAACACTCTGAGAGCGTGAAAGAAACTTATGGCAGTTCAAGAATACTGTAAGTGGTCCGTCTAACCTGTTACGATGTTATTTATGTAAATTCATATGAATAGAATTATTTTTACTATTACAAATCAAAACGTGATTAAATCAGCAAAAACTCGTCCGTAGCCAGCCAAGTTATCTGTAGTTCCTCGTCGTCCCTGTATACTACTTACTCAAGCTACTTGGTGAACACAAGCAAATGCAGCCATGCAGGCACGACGCCACACTGAGCAATGAAGAATCGAACTGGCTGTCCATCCACCAAACGAATCCTTCCGTGCCTAATCAGTCAATCACAACTCGCACGATGCCACACTGAGAAATGAAGAATCGAACTGGCTGTCCATCCCACCGAACGAATCCCTCCGTGCCCAATCAGTCACTCAACTCAACTACCCATTATTGAACACTCGGTGCATGAACGCAGCATCCGTATGACTATTGTACGAGTGATTAACTTTGGATTTGAAAAGAGGCACCGCTCGGAGCTTAGTGCGATAAGGAGTTTTTTTAAAACCTTATCTACACTTTTTTTAAAAAAACTAAATAGTTAAACTAACTTTACGCTGAGCGAAATGATAAAAATAACACTTCTATCGTGCGAAACCACTGCAAAAAACAATTTGCCGCAAACTGTGACCGTTGCAGTCGACCCGTCGCGCTATCTGTCGCGTACGTTGTCTTGTCACCGCAAGGCCTGAAGTGCTCGTAGAGCACTGCAAGCAGGGGTGCGCTCATCCGGTATCATCTTTCGCTTTTTTGAGTCGGAGTCGGAGTTGGACACGGATAGTGTCGAATACTCATTTCTCCATCTCGTATTTGCTCTGCAAGTCTTCTGTCAGTCACGGGACGGATATTATTCGCTTTTTTGCACTCCTATATAGACATTAAACAATAGAGGTGCAATCAGAGTGAACACGAAAAGACTAATCGTTGATGTATCGAAGGAAAAATACTCAATATTCCCTACCTGTTCAGATGCAACAACCCACCTATATGTTATCATGTTACTAAGTGAAGTCACAACAGACTTTCCTCATACCACCTGATATACATATACATACGAACAAATATCTCTCATTTTGTATCATATTTCATATTTTTTTTCTCCTTACAGTCGGACACATGACATATACAGTGTCAGGTAACCATTTATCTCTTACATATTCGCTCTACAAGCTTTTAATCGGTCGAGAATTATTCGCTATATTTGCACTCCTAACTACAGGTCGCCTGAAGTACTCCGAGAGCACTGCAAACGGCATATTGTCATCTATCTATTAACTAACTATGCTATTTTTACTATTTCTTCAGAAAGAAGACTAGCTTTCTATTCAAATAAAATAAGCCAAACACTCGATAATAAGCAGCGACCAGCAGCGTACCTGCAGTACAACTGCATAGGTGAAGGACGGCGCCAGTAGGCGGGTACACACGGTTGTTGAGCGGTCTGGTACGCATTGAAATGCGGAGGCAAAAAAAGGAGGGGGGGACCGTGCTGAGATTTCGAGCGACTACCGTACACGCAAGATCACCAGGAAAAAAATCGGATTTATTTGAATCTAGAAATGCCTGGTTCCACGAGCTAGAGACCCAACCAACTCGATCAGATCATTTTCTTGTCGCAAAGTAAAAAAAAAAAGCACACACAAGAAACCCTGAGCTCGCACAAGATTCTTTTTGTCCAATTCACACATGCCACGCCACTGCACGCACGCAGGCACGCAGCACTGCACACTCGTAAAGAGATTAAGCGGCAATCAAGCAATAACAAAAGAGGCTTGAACAAATGGCAGCTGCTTGGCGACATCGAGTGTAGTATAATGCCAGCGGCATGTGGATCACTCGAGCCAAGGCTAGTGACACTGGCAGTGGCGCTACCAGTAGAACAAATGGTAGAGAGGAGGGAGCAAACAGTGAGGAAAGCTGGAGGGCAATGGTTGATGGGGGGGAAGAAGCGTCCATGCCAGCTTGGTGACGATGTGTTGGTGTCCCCCAGAGCCTGCTGTGTTTCACTTTCACAATGCAAACCCAACTGGCCCCTCTGCAGAAATCTCCATGCAGGCACTTTGTGGCTCTTCTTAATGGATCATATTTCTCTGAACATCTCACCTAATTTACCTTCAGGGCATTGTCACTGGCAGATCTTCTGCAGCATTGCCTCACAAAATCAATCACAATTATTGCACCTATACAGCTATACCCAATGATTCCTGGGGGGAAAGCTATGGTAGCCAAAAGTCTCTGTTATCTACTGCCATTTTTACCAAAAGAAACTTACAAGGGGTCCTGGCGATGTACTGTCACTTTAGCGGGTAAACTGCACCTTTGGTCAGTACTGAAGTAGTCAAGTAGGAGTAGAAGTAGAGCTGAAGAAGATGCCAGGGAGAACATAACACCAGAAGCCTCGGTACAAGAACTTTATGCCTGTCCCAGAAAACTCTAAACAGAAACATACATATCAAGGTATCAACTGTTGCAGACCAATCTGAAGCAATGCTGATGATGGCCACGTACTGAAGTAAGCCATAGCATAATTGTATCGATGTCTGCCACTCAGAGTCACTCCTGTTGTTTTAATACAAGAACATGGCAGGCACAACTCACAAGGAGAATATAGTACTACTCTCAATTGTAATCTTAGGCTCGATATTTTACAGTAACAGTTCAAATAAGATATTAAGAGTTGATGGCAAAACAGGAATTAGGTCAAAAGAAATGAATATAGCCAGCAGGAGCATTGACGCAAAGCAGTGTCCTTGAGCAACTGATGATCAGAATCATTGTTACAAACAGACTGCGACAAGGAAATCTAAAGGCATGCACACATGACAAATGGAATTCAGAAAAGCACCCACCAAACCCTGTCCCTTGCAAAGATCTGATTCACAGCATGTCAATATAGCATGAATTGAATAGAACTATAGAAATGAAGCCCAAATGAAGGAGAATGGGAACATACATCATCTAAAGGGAAAAGAAACGGGCAAAGCGAGAAAGGAAAAGGAATGCCTGTGCTGGTGGTTAACTGTGGAGGGGGTCACCACTAAGGCACTAACCACTGCCAATGTACACTCTCAAGTGATAGTTAAATATGTATAGACTACATCAACAAATCACAACCTCTATCAAGCATATGTGAATTACATTACACATCTAGGTTCAGTAGGATCTTCTTCCAACCAATCCCAATGTACAGCACAAATGATGAAATACGAAATGGCTTGGAGCTCAGGACTGTATTCAATAATTTGTTATGCAAAAAGAATTTGATTACCTCTCAAAAAGAATAACAGTGCGTGTTTTGGGTCATATAATTAAGAAACTGTGCTGTGGTGTTACATCCAAAAAATTACAACTCGTACCACTAACAGTGTGCGTATCAGCTCAGAAACAAAAGTAGTAGAGGAACACTATTGTACAAACCGTATGAAGACAGACAAGCCTACATACAGTCTTCCAGGACATGGGTCAAACTTATCAAGCATGGTTGTCCTCAGTTTCAGGTTTAGTTGGATCTTTTCTTTGCTGCAGGTCGTTCAGATGGACATAACTTCACTCTAATTTCACAAGAAAGGGCATTTCTTCAACAGTCTGTTGTAGCTTAGTCATCCCAATCTATATCCCAACCATCTTTGCTACTGGTCTGAGATCTCAAAGAAAGGCCATTTGCTGAGGCACTTCCAGCTGGTTTTTTATCTGAAGTCTTTGCAGGTGCTTCTTCATCATCCCAGCCATCATCCCAGCCATCTTCCCAGCCATCTGCTGTGCTCGTAGTATTGTCTGCGCCTGATGAGTTGGGGGCCTGAGCTCCCATCTCAAGCTGCTGATATGGGACTCCAACATCGCGCCTTCTCCTTGCAAACTTGCAACAAGCACACAGAACCCCCACCAGGATAACAGTGAAAACAAAAAAATAGGCTCCATAGATCGGATTCATGCGTGTTGCATAAGCTGCAAACTGCTGAAATTGTTGTTGCCAATCAGAAACTGGTTGCCTGATGTGCAAGGCACAATATCCATTCTCACCAATTACTGTAATCACCCCATCATTGGGATTGCTATAGCTTACGTTCACCTGGTAATACAAATTGGATCAACAAAAAAAAGCAGAACATGCTATTTGAAAATGACAGCCTACGTATGCAAAAAAAATAAATCAAAACCACCTAATAACAATAAGATAAACATTGTATTTAATCCTGTTAGAATTAGATACTCGTTCATTTGCAACAGATATTCATAAGAAATGCAGGAAGCCAGGAAGTCTTCTCATGCTCCAAGACATAGGTGTACTGGTTAGTTTGGGAGGTCACGTGTTCAATCAATCAGTCATCCAGGTATCTGCAGGCTTTAATTCATAGCTTGCCTATTCACTCTTGCCACTGAGAACGTGTAAACATAATAATATCATAACTGTAGTCACTCTTCATGAAAGAGCGGGATGGTCCTCCACTATTTTCTGGAAAAAAAAACTGGCAACCAGCAGGCAATTATGCAGTTGTGAACTTGTGATTGACCTGCACAGACAATCTAGCCACAAAGTCCATAAACACATATCATGTTTCCAGAAACTCCCACATAAACACATGTGGTGAGAATTGAGAACCATGAATCTGTAATGCCCCAAAGCAAAACCAATTTTGAAAAACATGGCTCACCACATTGACTGAGAAATGAGCCAGCAGGTGCCTACGAATTGGCTGATGGGTTATTTAGGTAAATCTCACCCTCTACTTAAAATATGAGAATATGCTACCAACATATTCAAGAAAACATGATGCAATGTTAGAACAAACTAACTTGCATACCTTTCCAGGCATACCCTTGGCAACACGTAGCGGTAGTTGCGTCTCATCAATATATATATTTGGTGTTGCTTTGACATTGACAGTAATATCATTATGCCCTTCATTCAGGACTATAACAAATGGTCCAATTGAATCTGCAAGAATAAACACAAGGCTTTTTTAAGATTAATGAAGTTAAGGTTATACATATGCTAAGATAATGTATATTATGATTGCCCTCCCTGTTCATATATCTAAACAAATGCCACAACAACACAAGTCAAGTTGTTTATCAGATAATCTCTGTATCATTCCCCAGAAATTATAATTCTACAGTCAAGTTGTTTATCAGATAATCTCTGTATCATTCCCCAGAAATTATAATTCTAAACTTATATACAAATATTTGCCTTCACATATGTTAAGGCTGTTATTGCCCCTTGAAGCTCCTGGTCCGCAGGACACAAAAACTGACAAACCTGCACAGTAACCTCTAAACATAACCATTTACTATGACCAAATGCCTTTTGGTTCTTGGTGAGGTAAAAAGGTGCATCCCTTCAATGGCATTATACATATCCATTTGTTGCCATTCCCCCAAACGGCCCGCAATCCGGCCTTAAAATCTTACCGAGGAAAGCAATACCAATCAGTATAATCCAACTGATTTCTAATAGGAAATACACTTGGATGGTAAACCATAATATATATGCAGTGGTACTGCAGAAATCTATTTGATGGATCTCTGCCCTCGTTCAGCTGTTCGCTGGAACACTATTGTATTTGAAATTGGAGTAACTTTAAATTATTCAACCACTTAAGCTTTCTTGACTTGAGACTGTTAGAGATATATGTATAGTTTGTTATTCCCCATTGTTATGAGGGGTTATTTGCATATTTACCTCATGTACTTGTCTATATATACTGGCCCATCAGCCCCCTGAGAATACAAGTTGCTATTCTTAACATGGTATCAGAACTCATTAGGGTTACCTCTCCCGGACACGCAACTCGTCCTCCTCTCGCTTCTAGCCACGGCAGCTTCCTCCCCATCGCTGCCGCCGCCACCGCTTCTCCCCATCTGGTGTTGCCTCCGCCGCTCGCCGCCATCTGCCGTCACTGATGCCTGAAGGAGCCGGCTTCCCTCCCCACTGGTGTTGCCTCCGCCGCTCGCCTCCATCTGCCGTCGCCGACGCCTGAAGGAGCTACGGCGCCGGGCCTTGGCTCCCATCGGTGTTGCGGTTGCTGCCGCTCGCCTCCACTGCCACATCGACGCCTAAAGGAGCTCGAGCTCAACCACCGTTGCCTCCTGGCCGCCTGATTCCCGGCGCCGACGTCTCTAGATCGTCGCCAGGAGGTCGTTGGCGCCGCGTGGGGAGGCTGCGCGACCTCTGCCGTCATCATCGGCGCGCGCCGCCTTGACTTCTTCGCCGCCGCCGCCGCCGATATAGCTGCGTCACCTCTGCAGTCACCATCAGGCGCGCCGCCGCAGCCTTGGCTTCTTCTACCGCAGGCGCCGCCGCCACCACCATCAGAGGTTGTGGGACTCTTCTATCGCCCGGATGTGGACTCACCTTCGTCGGCGCTATAACCCTCTCGGAGATGCCCTCTACCGTCCGTGGTTCGCCAGAGCACTCTCTTGATGAGGTGATGCTCTGTTGACGCCTTCTACGTTCAGAGTTTTGTTGTCTGGCGTCAGTTGGACTTTCTTCGCACCACCGGGCCGCCGCTCTGCTCGTCTTTGCTGGTATGCGTCTTGACCTAGAGTTTCAGCTGTCACGTGTTCCTTACTCGCCGTCCCGAAGTTCGAGCGCAGGCGTGCCCGAGTCTTGCACGCCACCTCGTGTCACTCTTCCGAGGCTTTTACCGAGATACGTCTGAAGAGACTCGCTCGAGTGGTCTTTGATCCGATGCCACTCCCTCCATGCTCGCCGCCGTCCACTGCTACACCGATCGCTTCCACACTACAAGATGCATCGCCTCCTCCGTGGTCGCCACGGTGGTGGTGGCCGCCCTCCATCTAGCAGTGGCCGTCCTCGCTACTCCTACTGCGACAAGGTTGACCACATTGAGTCCCAGTGCTATAACAAGCAGCGGCATCTTTCACGCCGTTCTTCTCCTAGCACTGGCATCGGTGCTTCTACATCGACGTCTGCATCGACTCCTTCAGTGCTTTCTCACCGAAAGGTGAGATAGCGGACTTCGACGCCGCTTGTCGCTTCGTGTTCTCCTCAACGAGTTCTGCGAGTTACGCTCATCGACTCTTCTGCAATGAGAAACCACCTCCTACACAGTCAGGTACCTCCCCATGGATTCTTGATTCCGGAGCATCCTTTCACATGACTTCTGATTCTTCCACTTTGTTTTTTATTACACCTTGATTCCCCTGTCAGTATTTACTGCTGATGGTACCTCTCTTTCTGTCTCTGGTCGAGGACCTCTTAGCAACACATCCTTTCATGTTCCTTCTATTGCTCATGTTCCTCGTCTAACCATGTAGCTATAAGGCGCGTCTTGTTGCTCGTGGCTTCCAGCAGGAGCATAGTCGTGACTACGACGAGACTTTTGCTCCTGTGGCCCACATGACCACTGTCCGCACTCTTCTTTCGGTGGCGTCTGTTCGCCATTGGTTCGTTTCTCAGCTTGATGTCAAGAATGTCTTTCTTAATGGCGAGTTGCGTGAGGAGGTCTACATGCATCCGCCACCTGGGTATTCTGTTCCTGAGGGCATGGTCTGTCGTCTTCGCCGCTCTCTCTATGGCCTTAAACAAGCCCCTCGTGCTTGGTTTGAGCGCTTATCCTCTGTGGTCACTGCTGCTGGCTTCTCAGCTAGTGATCATGATCCTGTTCTTTTTGTCCACACTTTGTCTCGTGGTCGGACTCTTCTTCTATATGTTGATGATATGATCATCACCAGAGATGATTTTGAGTACATTGCCTTTGTCAAGGCTCGTCTGAGTGAGCAGTTTCTTATGTCGGATCTTGGTCCTCTTCGTTACTTCCTTGGGATTAAGGTTACTTCCACTCCATATGGTTTCTTTATGTCCCAAGAGAAGTATATTCAGGATCTTCTTGATCGCGCCTCTCTCACTGATCAGCGTACTATTGAGACTCCCATGGAGCTCAACGTTCATCTTCGCCCTCTAATGGTGAGCCTCTTTCTGATCCGGCTCGCTATCGTCATCTTGTTGGGAGTCTTGTCTAGCTTGCTGTTACTCGTCCGGATATCACTTATTCAGTCCACATTCTAAGTCAGTTCGTCTCTACTCCCACTCAGGTCCACTACAGCCACCTTCTTCGAGTTCTGCAATACCTTCAACTATCTCTCGCCGTCTTTTCTTTCCACACTCCAGCTCGTTACAGCTTTAGGCTTATTCGGATGCTACTTGGGCCAGCGATCCATCTGATCGCCGGTCTATCTCTGCTTCCTGTGTTTTTCTTGGTGGTTCTCTCATTGCCTGGAAGACGAAGAAACAGACCGCAATATCCCGTTCGAGTGCAGAGGCTGAGTTAAAGCTATAGCTCTCTTGACAGCAGAGATTATCTAGCTACGGTGGTTACTTGAGGATTTTGGTGTTTCTGTCACTGCACCAACTCCTCTCTTGTCAAACAGTACATGTGCTATCAGTATTGCCCGTGACCCTGTGAAGCATGAGCTCACCAAGCATATTGGTGTTGATGCTTCCTTCATGAGGTCTTGTGTGCATGATCGGTGATTGCTCTTGAAGATATGCCTTAGAGCTTGGATAGCGGATTTCTTCACGAAGGTTCAGACTCGAGCACAATACGGCTTCTATCTCTCCAAACTCAGTGTTGTTGATCCACCATGAGTTTGAGGGTGGTGTTAGAGATATATGTATAGTTTGTTATTCCCCATTGTTATGATGGGTTATTTGCATATTTACCTCTTGTACTTGTCAATATATACTGGCCCATTGGCCCCCTGAGAATACAAGTTGCTATTCCTAACAGAGAACAATTCCAAGGGCTTCTGACCTGCCATAGACAGAAGTATATTGTTTAGTCACATACTCACATACATATTTTCTACTGATCCCCTTGTCAACTCATGTTCATGCTACCCCCCAAGTTCTACTTTGTGATTAATTCAATACTAACAGAAGTTAAGTTCTTATGGACTGATATCAGTTTAGCATATTGTGAATACTAAATGAATAGAGAAGTCAAACCAATGGAGGAAAAAAGGGATATTAGTACAATCATGTCTTTCAGACTAGAATCTTCAAGGTAACTGTACTCACGCAGTCATCTACCCTACAGGTTAGTCTTTAAAATGCAGCTTGTTCCAAACAAAACTAATTTTGACTAGAACATCAACAACACAGAGACAGAGAGTAGATAAAAAAAATCTCTACTGCAGAAAAAAAGAAGAAAAGAAAACGATGGCTCAATGGATTGAAGCTAGTGAATTTCCAAGATAACCAGCAGCATTACCATTCTGAGAAACCTGAAGACAAGCAGAAACTTCTCCTCCTTTAATTAAACATGTGTCTACGGAACCCACACAGTACTCCGCCTCGTCTTTCCTTTGGTCTATCGGCTTCCTCCCCGAACTTCCTCCTCCTTCCTGATCAGTCCCACCAGTCGGTCCGCGAACTTCCGGCGGATGACTATCCTTGTGCGTATTCTTCGGTGGCACCGGCTGTGGAGAGGCCTGCACCGCACCCCCTTCCTGCCCCTTATTCTCTGCCACATCTGACGGTGGCGGTGGCGAATCCTTTGGTGCCGTTGCCGGCGGTGGCGTTTCCTGGTGCTTCTTATTGGTATCAGTATTCTGCACCGCAGTTGACGGCTGCCCCGATTCTTTCGAGGTGACACTCTTCTCTGATCCAGCTGTAGCGGCGGTAGGTGCAGGAGCTCCCTGAAGAGATCCAAACAACCACTAAATCTAAATCTTGTCCTTGTTTTCGCAAGAACGCTAATCCATTCCACCAAGTAATCTGAACTAGCTAACTAAGAGAACTCAAATCCTCACCTCGCTGGAGCTGGGCTTCTCGCCCTGCAAAACCCTAGCCGATGCTGCAGGGTCAGGAAGCAGGGCAAAAGCAAGGAGGAGCACTATAAGCGCGGCGAATCTGCAGGAGCCCATCGAATTCGGGCTGACTTCCGGAGTGGAGAAGGAGAAGAAGGCGTCAGCCGACTCGTCGTCGATCCCGGCGGCGGAGGAGCGGCGGGGATCGCATCGGCCTCGGCGTGCACCCCGCGAGAGATCCGAGGCTCCGGGGAGAGCGAGGGCCCCGCGTCGGGATCAGAAGGGGATCCGATCGGCGCGTTTTCACAGCTTCGGATCGAGATTTTTGTGGAGTTTTATTGCTTCGATCGATGCGACCGAGGGAGACGTGGTATTTGCGAAGGACAACAGGAAGAAGAGGAGTTGGAAGAGGCCTGCGCTCGTTCTCCAAATCCTTGTCAAAATAAGACGACTTGTTTGGATCAAACTGCTACGGTTGATTTTTTTTTTTAAGAATGTACTTGTGCAAAAGAAGTCTCCATAATGGGCTCTTCATCCATCCAGTGGACTATGGCTCTTACTTATTTAGACTTTTTGTCTGATTTATAAGAAAAATCTAAATCTAAACCTAAACAAATGGGTGGTTTTTTCATCCAATTTAAAAAAGTTTAAACCATTTTAAGCATAAAAGTCATAAGCCATGAGTGAGTTGCTTTTTTTTTTACTTTTACGGAATGAAATACCACTTTACCACTAAATTTCGTTGAAATTACCTTCAAAATACCACCCGTGTATAAATGTGGATCTCTTTTTTTTACGCCTTCTCCCCTCCCGATCGCTCCCCCTCCCCTCGCCCCCCTCCCGTACGCTCCCCCCGCTCCCACCCCTTTCCCCTCCCCCCTCCCGTCCCGCTCGCTCGCTCCCACCCGCCGCCGCTTGCCTCCCCCCCTCTACTGCCCCCACAGCCAGCGCTCCCCTTTCCTCCAGTCGACGCCGCCGCCTCCCATCTCCTTCCCCATCGACATCGCCTCCCATCTCCTCCCCCACCGACGCCGGCACCCAGCTCCTCCCCCACCGCCGCCACCGTCGCCTCCCCTCTCTTGGCCCACCAACCCCGCCGCCTCCCATCTCCTCCCCCACCAACACCGGCACCCAGCTCCTCCCCCACCGCCGCCTCCTCTCCTTCATCCGCCGACGCCGCCTCCCATCTCCTCCCCCACCGACGCCGCCTCCCCCACCGCCGTCGCCTCCCCTCTCTTGCCACCGACGCTGCCGCCTCCCATCTCCTCCACCTGACGCCGCCAGCTTCCAGCTCCTCCCCCACCGACGCCGGTATGTGAATCTGAACGTATATGTGAATATGAATGTATATGAAATCTGAATGTTGATTGTATTTGTGAATCTGAAATCTGATAGTTGATAGTTCATGAGAGGGAGGGCGTTCATGTGATGCTCATTGGTGATAGCTGAATCATTGGTGATGCTCATTGGTGATAGCTATGATCTATTACCAGTATGATCTGGAGTATATTGGAGTATCAGGAGCAATGCTCCACTCTTTGCTATAATCATTATGTTTGCATTCAATCACTATGCTCCACTCTTTGCTATGCTTGCATTCTACTTTGAAGCAATACTCACTAGAGCAATGCCTGATGTAGCACCATCTGTATAGATTGATTTTCAAAAGGTATTTTTAAACTGTGTCATTTGTAATGCTTGATTGCTTGCATTCCAAACCGGTCCTAATAGGAAAAACATAGATATTATAGTAGCGTTATTAAGAAATGCATTAGTGATGTCTGAATCCTAATAACTAAAGGATGAGTCACGCATGACTGTAGATTACATCACAGTAGCCATTGACAATCGAGGTAATCTAGAGTTCACTGCCTTTTATGTTTTATGTTTCAGTGATGTATGTCCATTGCGTGTATGATTGCTTCTTATTTTTCTAAATGTTCCAATTGTGCGAATGTATAAATGTAGTCCTAGAATGCTCACCGGATAATTGGATGCATGAATATCATGGAATGCTTTTGAATATCATAGAATTGCTCTAGGTTTAGTTTTACTGTTTTTTGCAAGTTGAAATATTAGTTTTGCATATCATTATATTATGCTCTAAAAATTATAAATCATCTTGTAAATTGTATAGATGGAACTAGTTGCTAGCAGCAAGACAAATTGGGATACATTTGGCAACAGGGTATTTTGTCATATCTGTGTTGTGGAACTTGATGCTGGGAATAGACTATTAGGATGTTTGAATACCACGAGTTACAAGAACCTCCAGAAGAAGTTCTATGAAAGGACAGGGAAAAAGCACGACAAAAAACAACTAAAAAATAAGTGGAAAGTATTAAAGAAAGAATACAACATGTGGAACGATTTGAAACAAAAAGCAACTGGGCTGGGTTGGGATCATAAAAAAGGAACTATATCTGCATCTGACGCTTGGTGGAAGGAGCACAAGGTATTAATTGGAGAAGCATCTATTCATTAATGTGTATGATGTCATATTTTAATTTATGCTAACTTCATTCATTTTTTAAAATTTTCAGCAATATCCTAAACATTTTCGTGATGGAAAACCTAAGAACCTGGATGATATGGATCGTATGTTTGACAAGGCTCATGTCACGGGTAACACTTCAGCCATCCTGGGTGAGCCTACTCAGGAATACCAAACCGTTGTGGACAGTGATTGTTTGTCACTATGAAAACCAATGAAGTAAAGATGAATTGGCTCAGGAGGATGTTTGATATCAAGATGAAGAAAGATTAGATATTTTTTGTAGTTCTTTTTCATTTTGAAAACTACTTGGTGATGATTATGTAAGGGGTTAAAACTATTCATATTATATGTTGTACTCGAATTATGTGTTCTCAATTAAACCATAATGGGGTTGAAACTATTCAGTTACGTCGTACTCATATTATTGTTACCTTGTATTGTGTTCTCCATTAGATTATGTTATGTTTTATGTTACTGATCATTGTTATTATTTGTAGATGAGCTCATCAAGTGATATTGATGGTTCAACCAGCGAGAGTGACACTGAGAGCGGTTTGAGAGAAGATGACATCGAAATAACAAAAAAGAGGAAGTTACCATTTCAGAATTTTGTTACAGCAGCTGGTTATGTATGTATGTACTACTACGACACTTACCTAAACAAAAAGGAGAGGAGACAACCACTCCTGACTGGTTATGAATGGGTTGTAGAGCAACTAGGCGATGAGAGAAATTGTTACTCGATGTTCCGAATGAGTAGGCATGTCTTTGATAGTTTGCATGAAACATTGGTTGAAAATTATGGCTTGAAATCAACTAGGACTATGACCTTCATAGAATCTTTGACTATATTTTTGTGGATAGTTAGGGGCCCTCAGTCAGTTAGTTAAGTTCAAAATCGCTTTAAAAGGTCCATAGAAACAATCAATAGAAAGTTTGGTGAAGTCTTACAATGTGTCTATCTTTTATCCGAAGATAATTTTAGACCAATGGATCCGGAGTTCACAAAAGTGCATCCAAGACTTCAAGATAACCGCTTCACGCCTCATTTTAACAATTGTATAGGTGCAATTGGTGGCACACATGTACCGATTGTTGTTCCAGCGGATGAGCAGGTTGCTCACACTGGTCGCCATGGATATACGTCTCAAAGTGTGATGGCAGTGTGTGACTTCGACATGAGGTTTACCTTTGTTGTCGTCGGATGGCCGGGTTCGGCACATGACACAAGGATTTTAATAACACTTTGGACAAGTATTCGAACCGGTTTCCACATCCTCGCGAAGGTACTATGCTTCTTTAATAATATAATTAAATATTATGATAGCCTTCCTTTTTTTGTTATCAATATTTATGTGTTTCGTGTATGTAGGGAAATATTACCTTGTTGATGCGGGTTATCCCAATCGAAAGGGCTATCTAGGTCCTTACAAAGGACAAAAGTACCATCTACCATAATTTCGCCATGGTCAACATCCAAGTGGAAAATATGAGGTGTTCAATCACGCTCACTCGTTCATTCGCAATGTGATTGAGCGTTCCTTTGGCGTGTTGAAGATGAAATGGAGAATCTTGTTGGCTTTGCCAAGTTACAAAATGAAGATTCAAACAAAAATGATAATTGCATGTATGACGCTAAACAACTTTATCCGAGCTAGTGCTTTATGTGATGAGCTTTTCGAGAGATGTGATCTTGATGAAGATTATGACCCAAGCGATACACAAATTGGATCATTTGGAGGGCACGGTGTCAATAGATCAGCAATCGATGGTAGAGATATGGGTGTATTTCGTGATAGCATTGCTACTTCTTTAATAGCCACACGAGGATAAAAAGATTACATTATTACGATATGATCGGATATTATTTTGTTTGGTTGGCTAATATATGTCTTTTTATATTAATTTCTTTCATTACACAATGTCAAAAATTAATGCATGCACGAACGAGCAAAACCTTTTTTGTTTCATATTTACAACTTGCACGTATTGTCATATTTACAAATCCAATGCAAAAATAAGTTTAAATTCATCCTTAAAAACATCCTTCAAACACTCAATGGGCAATTCAGACTTTTTAGCCTTCACACACAACTCAATAAGCCAACATCCTATAAAAAGTCATATTACCAAACACCAAAGCTTGGCTTAAAAGCTGAGAGGCTATAAGCTAATTAAGCCAAAAATTGACTTTAAGCTATAAGCCAAAAAAGCCTAAGGCTAAACAAATAGGGCCTATATAAAGGGGGGTCTCAACCATTGTAGTACAGTTTTACAGAAGAACAATAAAAAAGAGTAAGAAGTCTTCCTCGTATCTCTCGGTTCAATGCACTATTTTATTCTTGTGTTCTTGCATTATTCTTACGATTCTAAGTTTGTCTACGAGGTAATCGTTCGGACTGGACTCGCCGGCGACGTTTACTCAATATGTTATCAGCACGACTACGCTCTCCGACCTGCACGGTTGAAAAGGTAATCCGTCAAGAACGACACTCGTAGATCGAACCATTTTCTAGATCGCTTTCAATTCCGCAAGTGTTGATTTCTAAATTGTTTTATCCTACGGTGCAAATCCTCTCTAATCTACCGTAAGCCGACTTGAAGACGCCAGCACAATGCCGATCGGTGGATTGCATGAAAGAGCAGATGTCGATTGCATTGTGGATTACATATTGCAAAATCTCTCTAATCTCCGCGAGCCGACTTGCAGTTGCCAACACAATGCCGATTGGACGATTGGTTGAAACTAAAAGGGATTTTTGATTGCACAATTTCATTGGATGAACAGTAATTGCATGAACAGTAGCAAAAATCAGCATACGGTCCCGTATGGCCGCGCCACCACCGACTTGCCGCCGACCTACTCCACCCCCGCACGAGTCCTCCACGGCCTAGAGCCGCTACCAGCCTTGAAATGCACCATTGCCGGCCGCCTTCTACACAGCGTAACTCGCCACCGGCGAGGCCCCATGGTCGTCGGGCCGCGACGACCGTCGGCTCCGACCACCCACGCCAGTAGCGCCACCACCAAGCGCTCAGACTGGTCCTCATGACCATCAGACTGCTTCTTTGCCTCGAGATGCCCATGCCGGGCCGCGACAGGTCGATCGCAGCGCTGCGTCGCCCTTCGGCCGTCGGCTCTCGCTCACGCTTACAGCACCGCCGCTACCATGGAACAGGTGTAGAGAAACCCTACCCCGTCAGCTCCTCTTGAACCGGCCGAAGTGGGCCAAAAATTTGGGCAAGGGAAAGGCCAAGCGGGCCTAGAAATCAGACCGGTCCAGCCGAAAGAGAGAAAAAAGGGAGAGAAAATAATGGAAAATCCTAATTTTTGCAAGAAGGCCCTCATAAATTCTAAAAATTGTGTGAAATTTTTCTCAGAACAGAAAATTGGCGGTTTAACCCTCAAAAATTGCAGAATTCACTGAAAATCCTTTTTTCCAGCAGAAAAGGGCCTCGAAAATTCAATTTTTGAATAATATTAAACTTTTGAAGTATGTTTAACTTTATTATTATTTCTATGCAATTTATGTATTGGATTTACTGTTTTTTTATTATCTGTGATTGTTCATGTTGCTTTTAATCACTGAAAATAGCAGTAAATCATGAAAAATGCATAGAAAAATACATGAATATTATGAGAATTTTTACATCCATTTTATGCAAATTAACAGCAATAATCTTATGAAATCTTTTCATAAATATACAGATGACTGGCATTACAAATAGGGAGTTCGATGAACTGGCCCAGTATGGCCAGAATTACTTGACTTGGGCATCAGATGTCTAGATCGTACTTGGAGTCAAGAAGCTCCGTGCTGCTATCGGACTTGGCACCTCAAAGGATGTCACTCCAACTGCTGAGGAAAATGATCAGACACTTTATTTCCTCAGACACCATCTCTGCCTAACGCTCAAAGAATGAGTATATGACGAAGAAGAACACACTAGTTTTATGGACCACACTAAAGAAGCGGTTTGAGACATTAAAGTACACCATTCTTCCCCGAACAGAGCAGGAATGGAACCGATTACGTTTTGCTAACTACAAGACCGCGGGGGTGTACAATTCTGCATTACAGAGAATTTGTACCAGTCTTCAACTCTGTGGTAAGGTAACCACGGATGAGCAGAAGATCGAGAAAACTCTCTTTACCTTTCACCCAAACGCGGTGCAATCCGCACGCAACTATCGTCAGGATGACTACAAGGAATATGTCAAACTGATTGACATCATGCAAGTTGCGAAGCTCAATATGATATTCTCAAAAAGAACTACATATCATAGCCGCCTAGTAGCAATGTTGGCCATGAAGTCAATGCTAGCAGCTACAAGGTGAGAAAGCATCACTCAAAGGAAAGAGACAAGAAGGGTAAGGTCATGGGTCGTAAGATCAAGCAGAATGCTCAAGGCAAGAAGGGCGGACAAAAGAAGCGCAATGAGAAGCCCTATGGCCAGCAGGACCAAAGTTCCTACAAATGTGGCACATTGATTACGCATTTGCCATGAGCCGCATCACGTGATTAATGCTTTCTAGTATAAGAAGAAGGGTAAAGGACAACATGAGGCACACATCACCATTACAGTACAGAGGATCCACAGTCATTGGTTGCACCCATGGATGTGGACAGGCCAGCAGCAGCCCCCATCACCCCTTCTTTGTACATCGCGGTGGCCGCAACAGTAGTTGCCGAAGAAGAGAAGATGGACATGGAGTAGATTCTGGTAGAAGTTGCTTCATACTTCGCTGATTCAATCTAGTGCACGTATTGCACTTATATTTTTATAGTCATTTATAGTTTATGGTTGTGATAGAACATTGAATTATTGAATAATGGTTGTAAGCTCTAGGAGAGCAAAGTATTAAATTCTTATGATAAGTCCTACAAGACTTTTTTCGTATTAATAATAGCAAGTTATGTTTTGTTTTGGGGTATTTTATTTATGTGTGGATTGCTTCCTACCTCATATTAATAAATACTTTATATCAAAATGCGTGTGACACCCTATAAAGGAAGTGTGCCTAGCGGAGAGCGGCACAACAAAGACCATCTTAAGAGAGATGAATTTTTTTAGTCGATCATCAAGGTGTTGGTAGCCTTACGACAATTACAGGCAGCTATACTTGTATAATAGGCTTAGGAAGAGCCATAATTATACTCCCGATAGGCACAACTTTGGTCATTGAAGAAACCTTGTTGTATCCAGAATCGACTAGAACGCTACTAAGTTTTAAGGATATTCGCACTAACAGTTTCCACGTAGAGACCGAAGAAGAGTATGGTAAGGAATACCTGCTCATTACAAAGTGTGAAGAAAGTGGAAAAGGGGTATTATAACGACTTCCTTCATATGAATCCGGGCTATACTACATTAATATTAAGACACCTGCAGTCTATGCTGTCCTGAAAACCACTTTTAGAAGCTCTAAACTTTTCTGTCTCTAGCATGATAGATTAGGTCACTCCGGTCTTTGGATGATGAGAAATATAATGAACAATTCTAAGAGACATAATATCAATGTAAAAAATATCCTAAATCAGGAAGATTTTGTGTGCCCTGCATGCACTACCAAAAAATTAATTACTAGACCTTCTACTCTAAAAGTGAAGGATGAAATCTCAGCATTCCTGGATCGTATCCAGGAAGACATTTGCAGTCCTATACAGCCCCTATCAGGGTCATTTAGGTACTTATGGTGTTCATCGATACTTCCTCGAAATGATTGCATGTATATTTATTGTCTACGAGAAACCACACTTTTGTAAAGCTGGTCTCGTAGATAATTAAAATTAAGAATAATTTCCCAGATCCTCATGTGATGTCCATCAGAATGGACTACGCCGGATAATTTACTTCGAAGACATTTGATGATTATTCCATGGAAATGGGAATTACCGTTGAGCATTTTGTACCGTATATCTACACCCAGAATGGACTAGTAGAGGCACTAATTAAAAGAATTAAATTTATTGCCCGACCGCCATTGCAGAATTGTAATTTACCAACTACATGTTGGGGACACGAAGTCCTACACGCAGCAACTCTCATCAATTTTAGACCATCGGTATATAACATCCATTCACCTATGCAACTAGCGCATGGGTGAGCACTGAAAATTTGTTATCTTCGCAGGTTTTGTTGTAAGGTTTATGTAACTATACCACCACCGCAGCGAACTGCAATGGGGCCTCTCCAAAAATCTGGGATATACGTTGGCTATAAGACAACATCCATAATCAGGTATCTGGACCATATGACTGGATATTTGCATACATCCCGCTTAGCTGATAGCATATTTGATGAGGATAGTTTCCCGTCATTAGGGGGAAATTAACCCCTTGATAAAAAATATCGGGAAATAATATGGCAGGCCACGGGAATCTATGCACATGACTTGCGCACTAGTGAAGCAAATAGAGAAGTCCATAATATAATTGATTTGTAAACATTAGCAAATCAACTGCCCGACCACTTTAGTGATTTGAAGATTGTAACCAAGTCGCATGTGCCTATACGTAATGCACCGGAGAGGATTGAAATACCAAAGAAAATTGAAGGTGTCTCTAATGTTGTCCAGAGGCCTCATAATAAAAGGATGAGAACTCCGGCCCCTCGAATCCCAAGTAACCGGGGACACCTAGCAAAAAAGGATAAGAAGGACTTAACACAGCCGATCACTGAAGTTTCCTAGAACCAAAAGGGGAGCCAGTTGAGACCTGGCACAAGTATGGAACCTTGAGTAAAAGACATACCGGATTTGAATATTCCCACAGAGAGAGACATCAGCATGGATATGTGCACAAACATTGGAGCTTAAAAACTAAAGAGACTTGCCCTCGCTATTGGAAGAAGCGATGAGCGAGTAGAAGAATTAGAAGAATCATCATATAAAGAAATAGCTATAAATTATATGACCACATGAGAATCTATGAATATAACAACAACCAATGTCGACATTTATTTTACAAAGAAAATTATCACAATCATTTATCTTAATCTAGAGCTTGCATCGCTAGCTAAATGTAAGAAATATCAGATTGGGAAGATTGGAAGAAGGCAATAGAAGTAGAATTATTATCTCTGAATAAAAGAGAGGTATTTGGGCCTGTAAGCCGCATGCCTCCCTATGTGCACCCTGTAGGGCATAAGTGGGTATTTGTTCAAAAGAGATGATAATAATGAAGTTGTAAGATATAAAGCAAGGCTCATTGCACAAGGTTTCACTCAATGACCAGGAGTAGATTATGAAGAAACCTATTCCCTGTTATGGGCGGAACTACCTTTAGACATTTAATCTCAATGACAGTAAATTTGAATCTAGAAATGAAATTGATGAATGTAGTAACTACATACCTTTATGGAAACTTGGATTCAGACATTTATATGAAGATACCTGAAGGTATCCCTATCCCGAACCAAGACAGCAAATAGAAATTTGTACAGTGTAAAACTCAGAAAGCCATTGTACGAATTTAAGCAATCAGGTAGAATGTGATATAATCGCTTAAGTGACTTTCTATGCAAGAAAGGCTATACAAACAATGAAGATTGTTCTTGTGTTTTTATACGACAATCTCAGGATGGATTTTGTATAATCTTAGTGTATATAGATGATCTGAATATCAACGGGACCCTGGAAGATATTAAGAAAGCAAGCTCTTACCTGGAGTCGGAGTTCGAAATGAAAGATTTGGGTAAAACCAAATATTGTCTAGGCTTGAAGTTTGAGCATGCCCCTGAAGGGATTTTAGTACATCAGTCAACCTACACTCAGAAGGTGTTAGAAAGGTTCAGTTTTGAAAAGGCATACCCTTCGAAAGTGCCAATGGTCGGAAGGTCCTTGCTGCAAGACAAGAATCCGTACAGACCTAGAGAAGAGGGGGAGGAAGTCCTGGGACTGGAATTCCCGTACTTGAGTGTAGTAGGAGCACTCATATATTTAGAAAACTGTACTAGACCGGATATTGTATTTGCCGTGAACCTATTAGGAAGGTATAGTGCATAACCTACCTAAAGGCATTGGCATGGAATAAAGGACATCTTCCGATACCTCCAAGAAAGCAAAGATTTTGGTCTTTCTCACAGAAAGAACCAAGATCTAACTATAACTGGCCATGCAGATGCTGGGTACCTGTCGGACCCGCATACAACTAAGTCACAAACAAGCTATGTATTCCTATGTGGTGGAACTACAATTTCATGAAAATTGTCTGAGCAGAGTCTTGTATCAACTTCGACGAACCACTCGGAAGTCATAGCACTGCACGAGGCTTCGCGAGAATGTTCTTGGCTTCAGCGGATGATTCATCATATCCAGCAGTCGTGTGGATTGAATACCGCACAGACTCCCACTATTATCTATGACGATATTGCAGTTTCTGTTGTACAAGTGCAAATGGGTTATATGAAGAGTCAATTCACAAAGCATATTAACCCCAAGTTCTTCTATGCTCATGAATTGCAAAAGATGACAAAATTAAAATACTGCATACTAAGTCATGTGAAAATCTTGCATATTTATTCACTAAGTCACTTCTATCATCTAGCTTTGAAAGATGTATACATGGAATTGGAATGATAAGACTTAGAGAAGTGCGGAATTCATGGAGAGAATCTTCATGAACTTATTATTGAAACTTGATCATGAAGATTGAGTACCCAAAGAATAAATCCTAGAGATTAAATGAAATTGGGTGGGTTGTACTCTTTTTCCCTTGATGGGTTTTCCTGAAGTTTCTCGACTAAAGTTTTTAATGAGGCGATTCGTGCAGCACAACAGAACGTGTTTCATGTACTCTTTCTCTAAATTTTTCTCATTGGGTTTTTATGGAGTTTTGATGAGACATGAACATGACGAATGAGTGCCCAAAGGGGAGTGTTAAGAAACCGAACCTAGGCCAGGCAGGTCTAGCCTATGGTGGGCTCCTCATCCATCAAGTAGACTATATAAAGGGAGGACTCTCAACCATTATACTACAGTTTTACAGAAGAGCAATAAAGAGAATCAAGAAGTTCCCTCATATCTCTGTGTTCAATCTATTATTCTGCTATTATGTTCTTACATTGTTTTTACGTTTCTATGTTTGTCTACAAGGTAATCGATCGGACTGGACTCGGCAGCGACGATCACTCAATCCGTTATCAGAAATTGAAAGTACTGCTACTTCCCAACTTAAAAAAGAGTTCACAATTGAGCAGATTGCTTGCAGCTGCAGTCTGCAGCTTTACGTTATGCTTTTCAAAAGCACATGGAATTTTCTCTGCTGGGAATAAAAGCGACAGATCTTAGAATGTCGTACAGTACAGTTTTGGTGCAAGCACCCTTTAATAAGGTACTATCGTTTTGTTCCTTGTGTATAGGTCCCTGAAGAACACAAAGAGATCATCGACTTTCAAGCAGCAACCGATCGGCGCTTGAAAAAGAAGTCAAGTCACATCTTAGAGCATCCACAGTGTTTGTACCTCTTTAAAGGGGTCTAAACTTGACACGTTGGAATGGATCTAAACTTGTGCAATTTGCTTTAATGTGCGGTACAAGTGGGTGAGACCAAGTTCAATTAAAAAAAGAACCGACTCACTCTCTCTCTCTTTTCCAACTGCTCCCTCTCTCTTGATTCTTCCACACGCTCTCTCTATCTCTCTTTGTTTTCCCTCTTTCTCTCAATTCTTCCGTCGCACTCTCTCAATCTCTCTCCTGCGAAATCTCCTTCAGATATTTCCCAGGCGAGTCCGAAGCGTTGAAGAAGCGTATATGCGGGGAATGGCATGTCACCGCGGGGTTGGACGGTGTGCTCACAAATGGGGTGGAGCAGCGCATCTCCACACACCCCCGCGAAGTGTTCATCGGAGTTGGGAGGATGGGAGCACTTGACGATGCCACCACATGCCCGCTTCGCGATGGCGCCGCGATGCTCGGCACCAAATCGTGGAAAGAATGCACCTTGGTTGAAGAAAGAAGCCTGAGGGTAAAAGAAACAACTTTCGTCGGATTTTTCAAACAGCGGGGTGGGGGGTAAGCTATTGTCGACAACTGGGCATGAGTCAGCACCCAGTGGCCCAAGAGGGCGGCCGCCCATGTAGGGCCGCCAAAGGGGGCGCCACTCCCCCAAAACCTAGCCGCCACCCTTGGCTCCTCCCTCCCCTTGGCCGCCTCCTCCCCTCCCCAAACCGGCCTCCTTGCTGCCTCTTGGTGCCCCTCGCAGCGGTGGTGCCAACTCCGTGATCCCGTCGCTCCTCCTCAAGGTTCTCTCCAACAACTCTGTTCCCGCCGTTCGTGCGTCTTCGGTGGCGGCCCTAGAAGAGAGAAGAGAGGAGAAGGGAGGAAGACCCGTGTGCAGCGGATCTTCGTCGTCTTACTGGTCTACAAGGGTAATTAGACCTCCGATTCGTTGTTTGATTCCATTAGAGTTGAGGATCCGATTAGATTTGTAGTTTCGTTTTGATTCTGTTAATAGATTGATTCTGTCTAGTACGTTGTACCTCGGTTTTGGGCGTCGTATAGGCCGAATTGGACATCTGTGTCTTCTAGAGAATTGTTCCTGGTTTCATTAGCTTTCTTTTGGCACCTGGATCACGAATTTTCACCCAGTAGATTAAAAGTTATGACTGTTTTACCACGTACTGCTCTGTCTGTCAGAAATTCTGGGTATAGTCGGTTGCACCTAGGTTTTGATCTAGTTAGAGTCAGAATCAGGTCGGCCACCCAACTAGGTTTATGAAGTTAATTTCACCATGTTTCCAGGCTGATAAAGATCACTTTATTTGGATCAGTGGTTTAAAAGTTAGAGCCTTTTCTTGAGGGCTGTTCTGAATTCTGGACAGACTGTAGTTATAGTTTTTCATTGGATGGTTAGACCTCTGTTTTGGCCGAATTAGAGTTTACAATCAACTAGAGTTTCGTAGCCAGTTAAGTTAAGAAAAGATAAGCACTAGTTTCAGGTCTTTTGGACTTACGGTTTTTTATTGGTGAATTTTCTAGTAAAACTGCCAGATTAGTGATATTTGGAATGTTTGGGTAGATTGATCAAATCGAACCTTTTGTTGGGTAGGTTTGGTTAGAGATTGTGGGAGGACACGTGTAGCATTGACTTACTCGTTTGTCCTCATTTCAATTATTTTATATTGTAGGCGGTGAAGCGGTGAGTGGAGGGGTATCTCAATTACCTCCCAACCCGTTGCAGCGCGGCAGGCAAGTAACTTGTATACTATGATTGACGCATTATGTGATGTGTGAATGAATGAATATATTTGTTCGTACTTGTAGATGAATGCCATGTGTATCTTTTCATTTAAGAGTACTATTCAATCTTGCCATGGATTCACATCATGACATGCATAAATTACTTTTGTAAGACCCATCAATTCCAGTATGGGTACTTGAAAATGCCATCAATTCCAGAATGGGTACGTGAGTCCACCATTCCAATGTGGGCCACGTTACATGAGTCCACCATTCCAATGTGGGCCACGTTGGACGGCCGTATGAAACGTTCTTCATACGGTTACTTTAAGTGAACACCGACGGGTGCTTCACTCGCTATCTGCAGATATCTTTGCAATATGTCCAACTCCTTCAATGCATCATTCCATTTCATCCATTCATAAAGTTGTTTCCAATTAATGTTCAAATTATGAAAGTGATATATTGTTCATGGAATGTTTGATTGTTACATACAATTACTTGCTGAGTCTTTGGCTCATTCTTGCTTTGTTATTTTATTTAGGTAAATGACAAGGAAGAGCGGTTTTCATGGTGGGTAGAACAACATGATGCACTCACTACCATAATCCTAAACATTTGAGAAATTAATATTGTCTTGATTTATACGGTGTTGAATTGTAATAAGCCAACTTGGCCGTATTTACCATATCTCCCTGAAATGTTTATTTCCAATCCGTTGATTAAACTGTTGATGATTTCCTGTTCACGTATATCCTTGTGGTACGCCAATTCTAGTAATACTTATTGTTGCAAATTTTCTAAAGATTAGTGATTGTAGGTGACATCTTGACTTCCTTATAGTCGTGGTGTTACGATTGGTATCGAGCGGGCTTTAGGTCCGTAGTAATTAAGTTATTAAAATGACACCTTGTGCCTGATGGGTGGGGTTTGGAAAATCCATTGTTTCCGCATTTCTAGTGATGTTATTCATTATGTTGTATGGTATAGAATTGCTTCGCATGCTATCTTTCTTGTTATTAATCTAGGTCGTGATGCGATATCCTATATATCTATGAATTATCCTATGATTGTCATGAGATGATCCTATATATTCATAATTGATTGCATTAGTTATGCGTATCGGTAGCGGACGTCGGCGGTGAGTTCGTGGTTGTCGTCACAGGTTTTGCGGGCTACACCACCGTTCGTGTTGTAATAGTAGAAGTTCTTACCTGTTCCATAGTTACGTGTTGAGCTGAGCTCATTGATGAAGTTTTGTCCTTCTCAAGTTTGTATGTGGTTTTCGGTTGTAGTTTACGATAGTTCGTGAATTTCTTTTGAATGGAGGTTATAATGCAAAGGGCAATCTCTAGTAGATTTCGATCGTTCTTTGAAATAATTATTGTTCTTTCAACTATTGTGATATTTACGCTCCACGTGAGCGTAGTTAAATTGCAAGATTTACCTTTTCACGGAAGTTCTGTTTTACCTGTTGGAAAATTCAACCGTGTGTTCGCTTGAGGTTTCGGGCATTGGCGATTTCTTTTGCGAGTTCTTTATCAAGTGCACAATGATCTTGCATATTTCTTTTTGGGATGCTTTAGACAGTGGTTCTCTTCCTTGATTTCTGATTTGACCAATTCTTGTCCGGTGGTAGTTGATGAATTTCTCTTAGGTTCATAATTCATGGTAGTTGATGAGATCCAATAGGTCTTTAATAGTTCTCTGAAAATATTATTGTTTTTCAGTTGTTGAATTTCTTTTATTTTAAACGATCTTCGACAGTTGGCAATATTGATATTTCCATGTTTGTTCCTTCTTTCACATTGGAAAATACCGACTCGTTTACTCGTTTGATAGTTTGTATAATGAGAGTTTTATGTTGCAAGTTCGTTAACATGAGGAAGCATTGGCTCCATGTATTTCTTTTGGATCATTCCGCGTCTTGAAGTTTAACGCATCTCTTTTCTGAGGATTAGTGTTAAAAACCCTTTTTGGGGTGCCTTGTGGTGATTAAGTCGGAGATGGTAATCAAACAAATTGGTTGGCTACGGGTTCCTATTGGTCCCTAGATATTTTTCAAAAACAATTCTTGTCTTTCTGATTGTTGAGCTCTCTTTGCTACTTGTACACGATATTATTGACAAGATCATTCTTTTGGTAAGGGTCCTATCTCACTTGTTGATTAAGGGGACCTGGTTAACCGTTTGGTATTTTGGGGAACGAGAATTATCTTTTACAAAGTTTATCGAAGAAAGTCTTGACTCTACTCGTTTCTTTTGGAGTAGTTGGAATGTTGGAGTTTAGAACCTCTCTTATAAAAAAAATGTCGAAACCCTTTTCTAATGTTATGGTGGAGATGTGTGAGAGGTTTGTTTCAGCTTTGTGGTTTTTGTACTAAGTTTCCTTTCTAGAATAAGTTGTTATTACAATTCCATTTGATGCTGAAAAATTTCTATAACACGATTTGCCATGTTCCTTTAGAAGGTTTATTGACATGATCAGTAATGTGATGGCAATGTTGATTCCTTTATAAAGAAAGAAAGTTGTCCGCCTTTCGTAATATTTCTAAAATGATCAAATTTCGATTTGTGTTCATGCTCTTTTAGAATTCAAGTTCTTTGTGGTAAATATCGTTTGTCGAGTGAAGCGATATGTTGAAAAATTATAATAGTTCTTCCATGATGCGGGTGTTTTGATCTTGAATACTCGTTTGTTCCTAACGGTTAAGGTCGGATATTCTATTTTTGTGAGGCCTATGTTTTCAACTGTGGACTTTCCATATGTGTTCTGAGTTCGTTGCCTAATTGGTTTTCCCCTGAGTTCTGTGTTCCTTGTGAGTGGTAAGTGATTTCTTCAGTTGGTAAAGATCGTTTCTATTTGCCTCTTCTTTCGAGAAGGAATCAACCCATTCATTCCACGTGGGTCTTCCGAAATGTTTTCTAAGTGTTGTTATGGGCTTGATGTTAATACACTAGTAAATTGATCGCCTTTGGTGACATCGTTCAAATAAGAATATTTCAAGTTTAGCTTTCACGGTACCTTGGAGCTCGTGAATTAACTGGTAACTGAAATTATTTTAGGTAACTTGAGGAATTGGATTAACCTATTGTTTCTTAAAGATTTCGTGTGATTTAGTCCGAAAGGCTCCTTGGTTTGAGTTCGCTAAGTGAGGTTGCAATAAAAGAATATTTTCGTTGATCTCTTCGAGACGAAGTTAATCCGTTTGCTTTCCGTGAAATCCTGTAAAGGGAAATGTTTCGAGTTTTGTGGCTGAGAACATTTGGATCTCGTGTTTCCCAAGTAGATGAACTGTTTCGAGCAAGTTGTTCTGTTGAAGGATCTTATTGATTCTTAATTAAATCTTGTGGTTATTTGAAGCGTCCCTAAATTTGTTGCTCTTTCCGCTCAAGAGATGGCGAATTTCAAACGTAATATCTTTCTTTCGTGTTGGCTGTTATTTGCTATTCTCTTTTGAGGATGTGTGCCTCCCATTTATGAACTCGACTTTGTTTTCCAAGATCACCTTTATCGAATATTTCTTTTGGTTTCTGCGTCATGGGATGAGCAACGTCTTTCTGTGTGAATAAACTTATCTTTGTTTGCCTCTTCCTTTTGAGAAAGGATCACAGTTTTGGGTTGTAAAGTGTTTGCAAAGGGTAAGTTTGGCAACTGTTTGGTGGTAGATGAGTAATCATAGCGGTGATATTTTGCTACCAAGTTATTGGAGGAGTAGTAGATTGTAGAATGGTTTTGATCTGTATCTCTTGGGGAAAAAAAATTAATTCACATGGAATGTTTGGTTTCGAAGTAAATCTGAAAAGTGTTACGACTGAGTAGAACCTATGGTATAGTGAAAATTCAGAATTTCAGTTCATGATTGAATGGTCGGTGATTATCAAAGGTATGGAAACCTTGATTACTTCTATAGAGCAACGCAATTGGATAATGATGCGAGATTAGGTGAGAAATTTCTAAGTATGCAAATGAGTGAGTATGTTAGAATTAGGGAAAAGGTTGGAGAGTCAATCCGTTGATTTCCCTATATGTTATAATTGAAATTTGTGGTAGAGATCTTGGAGATTAAATTTGGGTTTGCATTGTTATGTTAGACCTTTGGTCACTCAATGAGTGTGTGTAGAGAAAGTGGAATAAAGAAGTTTCCTGAGCAGTGGAATGATCATTGATAGAACCTTTTTGATGTAGTACATGAGCGTGTGTACTGAGGATTCTGAGTTGTTCTTGAAAAATTAGAGGTTATGTAATTGCGTGATATCTTGGCTTTGAATAGCGAGGATGTTCTGATGGGATCTATTTTGTGGCGCTTTGGGTGCCTTCAATCAAATTATGGTTGATTGAGTAGAATGAGATGCATAGAGTATTCAGAGGATTCAATGGAGCCACCCCACAGGGGTGTGGATGATGTATTTCAATTTGAGTATAATTTGAGGATGTTTAACTAAGAGGTTTTAGCTCATGTGGTAGTCAGTGAATTCGAATTTCAAGGTTCGAGAGAAATTTTATTCCTAGAAGAAAGCGTGGAAAGGTATGTTCATCGGATAATGAAGTGTTTTCTTGATTCTCGTTTGAGTTTGGTGTTGTTGACCGGTGTTTTCTGCAACTTGAGTTGGGGCTGTGTTGGCATGTAGATTCTTTCCAATTCAGACAAACTGCAAGTGTTTGGTTTGGGCGTTCCAGTAATTTCTCCTTTGGTTGTAGTGGTGTTCATTTGTAAACTGCCTATTTAGAAAATGGATTTGTTTTGAGATGAATTGTCAAATTTGGAATTTAATCTTTTGGTGGAGAGTTAGCATTTAGTGGACGCGTTGAGGACTCGCTATTTTCAATTGGATTCTCTTCGTTTCCGAAAGTTGCAGAAATTGGAAAGTTGGTATTTCGTTTTGACCGTCTCGGGTACTCGCGCGAAGTACGCAACGTCGGGTGTGTTCAGTCTTGAGTGGGCGGTGAAGCATTCAAGGTTGAGTTATAGTTTAAGGCGTTGACCATCGAGTATGGTCTTACCTTGATCCTCTTCTGATGAGGTACCTAGAAAGTTCAGGTTGAGTGTTAGGTCAGGCGTCGTTTTGGGTCTTTGGGTTGTGGTTTTCTCTAGTCCGAAAGAGAGGCCGCTTGAGAGCTAGTATCCCTCGTGTGCGATAAGTATCCAGACCTGTTCGTTTCAGGTAACTACCTAAGTTGTTCATCTATCTTTCTCGAAGTTTGTTGCGTAGATTCGAGGTCGAATATTTTCTAAGGGGGATAGAGTGTAATACCTCATTTATCCAGCTAGGTTGTATCGTTTCAATTATCTGGGAATTTTATTCGAAAACGAGATTTAAAACTTTCCGGAACCGAATCGGTAAAAGAAAGAAGTCGGAGGGTAAAAGAAACAACTTTCGTGGATTTTTCTAAGCAGCGGGGGTAACGCTATTGTCGACAACTTTGGGCGCGAGCCGCGACCAGTGGCGCAAGAGGCCGGCCAGGCCCATGTAGGCCGGCCAAAGGGGCGCCACTCCCCCAAAACCCTAGCCGCCACCCCTTGGCTCCTCCCCTCCCCCTTGGCCGCCTCCTCCCCTCCCCCAAACCGGCCTCCTTGCTGCCTCTTGGTGCCCCCTCGCAGCGGTGGTGCCAACTCCGGTGATCCCCGTCGCTCCTCCTCAAGGTTCTCTCCAACAACTCCGTTCCCCGCCGTTCGTCGTCTTCCGGTGGCCGGCCCTAGAAGAGAGAAGAGAGGAGAAGGGAGGAAGACCCGTGTGCAGCGCATCTTCGTCGTCTTACTGGTCTACAAGGGTAATTAGACCTCCGATTCGTTGTTTGATTCCATTAGAGTTGAGGATCCGATTGGATTTGTAGTTTCGTTTTGATTCTGTTAATAGATTGATTCTGTCTAGTACGTTGTACCTCGGTTTTGGGCGTCGTATAGGCCGAATTGGACATCTGTGTCTTCTAGAGAATTGTTCCTGGTTTCATTAGATTTCTTTTGGCACATGGATCACGAATTTTCACCCAGTAGATTTAAAGTTATGACTGTTTTACCACGTACTGCTCTGTCTGTCAGAAATTCTGGGTATAGTCGGTTGCACCTAGGTTTTGATCTAGTTAGAGTCAAAATCAGGTCGGCCACCCAACTAGTTTTATGAAGATAATTTCACCATGTTTCCATGCTGATAAAGATCACTTTATTTGGATCAGTGGTTTAAAAGTTAGAGCATTTTCTTTAGGGCTGTTCTGAATTCTGGACAGACTGCAGTTATAGTTTTTCATTGGATGGTTAGACCTCTGTTTTGGCCGAATTAGAGTTTACCATCAACTAGAGTTTCGTAGCCAGTTAAGTTAAGAAAAAGATGAGCACTAGTTTCAGGTCTTTTGGACTTACGGTTTTTTATTGGTGAATTTTCTAGTAAAACTGCCAGATTAGTGATATTTGGAATGTTTGGGTAGATTGATCAAATCGAACCTTTTGTTGGGTAGGTTTGGCTAGAGATTGTGGGAGGACACGTGTAGCATTGCCTTACTCGTTTGTCCTCATTTCAATTATTTTATATTGTAGGCGGTGAAGCGGTGAGTGGAGGGGTATCTCAATTACCTCCCAACCCGTTCTGTGGCGAAGTAAGTAACTTGTATACTATGATTGACGCATTATGTGATGTGTGAATGAATGAATATATTTGTTCGTACTTGTAGATGAATGCCATGTGTATCTTTTCATTTAAGAGTACTATTCAATCTTGCCATGGATTCACATCATGACATGCATAAATTACTTTTGTAAGACCCATCAATTCCAATATGGGCACTTGAAAATCCCATCAATTCGAGAATGGGTGCGTGAGTCCACCATTCCAATGTGGGCCACGTTACGTGAGTCCACCATTCCAATGTGGGCCACGTTGGACGGGCCGTATGAAACGTTCTTCATACGGTTACTTTAAGTGAACAAGACGGTGCTTCACTCGCTATCTCCGATATATCTTTGCAATATGTCCAACTCCTTCAATGCATCATTCCATTTCATCCATTCATAAAGTTGTTTCCAATTAATGTTCAAATTATGAAAGTGATATATTGTTCATGGAATGTTTGATTGTTACATACAATTACTTCTTCGAGTCTTTGGCTCATTCTTGCTTTGTTGTTTTATTTAGGTAAATGACAAGGAAGAGCGGTTTTCATGGTGGGTAGAACAACATGATGCACTCACTACCATAATCCTAAACATTTGAGAAATTAATATTGTCTTCGATTTATACCTGGTGTTGAATTGTAATAAGCCAACTTGGCCGTATTTACCATATCTCCCTGAAATGTTTATTTCCAATCCGTTGATTAAACTGTTGATGATTTCCTGTTCACGTATATCCTTGTGGTACGCCAATTCTAGTAATACTTATTGTTGCAAATTTTCTAAAGATTAGTGATTGTAGGTGACATCTTGACTTCCTTATAGTCAGGGTGTTACAGTTGGTATCAGAGCGGGCTTTAGGTCAAAATAGTAATTAAGTTATTAAAATGACACAATGTACCTGATGGGTGGGGTTTGGAAAATCCATTGTTTCGCATTTCTAGTGATGTTGTTCATTATGTTGTATGGTATAGAATTGCTTCTGTACTATCTTTCTTGTTATTAATCTAGGTCGTGATGCGATATCCTATATATCTATGAATTATCCTATGATTGTCATGAGATGATCCTATATATTCATAATTGACACGTTGGATATATCTAAACTTGACACGTTGGAATGGATCTAAACTTGTGCAATTTGCTTTAATGTGCGGTACAAGTGGGTGAGACCAAGTTCAATTAAAAAAAAAGAACCGACTCACTCTCTCCTCTCTCTTTTCCAACCGTTCCCCCCTCTCTCTTGATTCTTCCGTCACGCTCTCTCTATCTCTCTTTGTTTTCCCCTCTTTCTCTCGATTCTTCCGTCGCACTCTCTCAATCTCTCTCCCCAAGCGAAATCTCCTTCGTCTATTTCCCCCCGAAGCGAGTCCGAAGCGTTGAAGAAGCAGAAGGCGGCGGGGGAACGACATGTCACTGGTGGGGTTGGACGGTGTGCTCACAAATGGGGTGGAGCAGGCGCTATCTCCACAGCCGCCCCCTGCGAAGTGTTCATCGGAGTTGGGAGGATGGGAGCACTTGACGATGCCACCACATGCCCGCTTCGCAGCTGGCCGCCCGCGATGCTCGGCACTTCCTACACCGCCACAGTTGGTCGTCGATTCTACGCCTCTGCCATGGCTTTGCCCTAGCACTAGCGACGAGCCTGATTTGTTCTCCATAAAATTTGTTTTGAGTCTTCCATCTAATCTGTTGTTTTTATGTTTCTGATCTATTCTTCTTACTACTATTTATGGTGTTAGCCTACTTAACGCAGATCCACGAGCGTCCACACCCTCCGCAACAGCGGCCACTGGATCCGCGAGCGTCCAGGGCGTGGTGGGTGCATCACCTTGCTTCCTCGGCAAGAGATACCACCAAATCGTGGAAAGAATGCACCTTGGTTGAAGTAATAAGCTTTTGCCACGGGTATCAAAAGAATACAATAAGCCTTTCCCCCTCTTTTGCCATCGGAAACTTTTTTCATAGTGTTAAATCATAATCTCATGGTTGCAGGTTCTTGCAACAATCTCTGAGGAGCTTTCTCAAGATAGCATTTTTCTCATCTATATATCAGCATCAGGTTCCTTTTTTATCTAACATTCTAATTTAACGTGCACTCTTGTTTTAATTAGTCGTTACACTTTTTAACTTCTGTCATTATCCTTTTAGGCTTTCCTGACCTGAATATTGCTTGTCAAAAGCATGCATCTAGCTCATCACATGCAAGGGTTGCGTCTGCTTTTCCTATTGATAAGCAAAATTCACATACCGGTTCAGATAATCATCTATGGCTTGGTCCTTGTGGAAGTGGAGGTAAGCTCCTGCCTTCTCATATGATTGTTTTCTGGAATTATATCTCAGGGCAATGCTAATATTCAATAAGTCCACTTGTCATGGTTTGTTAGTTTGGTGAATGACTAGATTGATGAAATGATCTCTAGTTTCCGTGAGGATAGCATGGCTTGCATTTGCTCTTGTTGACATGATTGTCATTTTGCCAGGTCCAAACAATCTTTACCCAAAGGATCTGATTCCGTTTACAAGATATCCACTGTTCCTTGTAATTGTTAGAGATAATAGCCATGCGTTCAAGGCAGGTTTGTCAGAACTTAATCTTGGCTTGGTAGAAGAAAAAACATTACCATGAGCATTCTGTTGTTTTTCAACCTTATTATCAGAATGATGTATATATTTCTTCTTTTCTTTTCTAGCTCCTATTATTGGTTTATTGTATTCATTGCGTTTTGAGGGTCTGACATTCTCATTTGCTTTTTAAGTGGCCCTACCTTTTGTCTTAGTAGAATAGGACACAAGCATCTGTAAATAGTTAAGTTGGTATTATTGTCCTGTGGGTTCACAGCTTCAATGACTCCTTGAACTTTAAACCACTGAAAAAAGCTTAATATGGTTATCAACCTATTAATTGGTCACCACAGATGATAAATAAGGACTGATGTGTAGCATTGTGAGAAGGTTGGCTTCTAGTTGGGAGTGAACTCAGTATTATGGAACTCTCTCCTTTTCATTTACTTTGAATAGATGAAATCTAGCCATACCTTCTTTCATACAGAAAACACCAAAACATACTCATGGTGGTAGTCTGTGAAGTCATCATATGGCTTCCTTAATTCTTTAACTATAATTTTTTTTGCATAAAGTTGTATTACTATTGATAATGAATTATGTATGTTGTTGTGAAATAGAGCACCTTGGTTGAAGTAATAAGATTTTGCCACGGGTATTAGAAGAATACAATAATTTTTATTACTATTACACATGCTTACATAACAAGATAATTACTCGAACTACACTAGGTTGATAACACAAGCAATGTAAAGAAGAACTGATGAATTCTAAGGTTGATCGCCCTCAAATTTTTGCCATATGTGCTCTATCAAGTCAACCTTGAGACAACGATGTGTTGGTCTATCACTAATAGCTCTTTCTTTCTCGAGTACCTAAGAAAATCCATGAATTGGTACATGGTTAAATGTTTGCAATGACGTTGAAGGTCCCTGCTCATAGACATAATCAAACCGCACCTCATAGGCATCTCTCTCATCCTCCACTACCATGTTGTGCAATATAACACATGCATACATCATATTAGCAAGTGTTTCCCTATTCCAATAACGTGCTGGGCCACGCAAAATTGCAAAACGAGCTTGTAAAACTCCAAATGCCCTTTCAACATCTTTTCTTGGCGCCTCTTGTTGTTGTGCAAATAATTTGGCTTTGTTGGTTTGAGGTAGAGGGATTGTTTTGACAAATGTTGCCCACTCAGGATAGATACCAACTGCTAGATAGTATCCCATGTTATATTGATTGCCATTCACCGTAAACTGAACTGCCGGAGCTCTTCCTTGCAATACATTTGTAAATATCGGTGATTGGTTCAAGACATTGATATCGGTGATTGGTTCAAGACATTGATATCATTGTTAGAACCAGCAGCACCGAAAAATGCATGCCATATCCAAAGATCATGTGAGGCAACAACTTCAAGCATGATTATCGGTACTCCTTGATCACCACGAGTAAATTGCCCTTTCCATGCGACCGAGCATTTTTCCCATGCCCAATGCATGCAATCAACACTTCCTAGCATGCCAGGGAAGCCACGAGCTGGTCACACACTCGTTTGTTGTGCTTTCAGCAATCCGCAAAGCATCATCAAAAAGATCAGCGAAAACACCATAGGCGAACACGGATAGCCACTGTGCATTTCTGTAGAGGTGAAAAACCAATTTTCCCGAAAGCATCACTCCTTTAATGGAAGTATGGAGACCACTCACTGAGAGTTTGCACAATGTGCTCGAAGAGATGCCTTCTCATCTGAAACCTCCGGCGAAATTGAGCATCCGTAAACACCGGATTGTTGCAGAAGTAGCCAGCTATCAATCGGTTATTTTCAGCCTCTTTTTCCCTATCTATATACCTTCGTGATCTACCTTGACTCTGGTTAGAGTCTTCAGCCAACTCTACTTCAATTTCAGCTTCAATCTTCTCTTCCATCTCTGCTTCCATCTCAGCAGCAATAGGATCATTCATAAAGCCCCACATCAGCTCATGAAGGTCGACTTCGGGCTGCGAGTTTGAGGGGCTAGACATCTTAGATGTCAGCTTGTTTGCTGGAATGAAAATAGGAAGTGTGTTGGCTGTATGAAAATAAGAAGTGTAAGGTGTTGGCTATATGAAGTGGAGTTGGTAGTGCAGCTCTATATGTACATGGCAGCTCACAACGGCTAGTTACTGTGTCCCAACTATGTTTATTTAATCTTATTTTCAAAATTGTCACAAGATGAAATGGTTAATACTGCTCAGCACAAAGGATAATTAAAAAACTGCATTAATAGATTCTCATAACACTGAGTACAAATGATAATGAAAAACTACATTACTCACTACTCATAAGTCATAAGTCATAACACTCAGTACAGAGGACAACTAAAAAACTAGATTACATGATACATCATCACCACCTGCATGCATACTACTTTTTAGGAAACAACTCCTTGCTGAGATAAGCCATCACATTATCATGTTGCTCTCTTAGTTCATCAATATAATTTGAAGTATCCTTTCCCATCGTTCCGAGGTACTTATTCAGCATGTCTACCTTCGCCTTCTCTTTTGTGGCTTCTGCCAGTTTTGCCATTGCTTTAGATCTATTTGTTGTTGCCTCATGGTAAAGTTTCATCCTCTCATTTTTCAGGCCTCCCGAAGAGGACTGCGCAGCGGGTTTTTCTTTCCTTTTCCTTCTAGCCTTTGCTGCCTTCTGCCCTTCCGGTCGACGAACATGAATAGGGCTTGCCTCCTCACTTTCTTGGTTGGAAGATGAAGTGTAAGCCCCGACTCATTGAGCTTCAATCTCTTGTTGATGTTCAAGTCGCTCTTGTCGTAAATTCTTCCTCATTTCGGTTGGTCCTTGACTTCTTTACACCAATAGTCCAATGTGAAGACTTGCCCTTGCTTGCCTTCCCTTTGTGTTGCCACTTTGTATACAGCATGTACCTTTTCCATTAGCTGATCATCAGATTGACCACTCACATATGTGTTTTTCATTCTCCACCAACACCCATTGAATAGCGCAACCTGGTTGTTCGTCTTCTTCCAATGACTTTTGCATTGTGCAGCTGTTCTTCTTCTATCCCTAGGCAGGTTGCTATTGAACTCTTCTGCAATATTCTTCCAATATTGTTCACACTTCTTTGAGTTTCCATCAATTGGGGCATTGGAATTATTTAACCAAGCACTAACCAGCTATAAGTTGTCCTGTTCGCTCCATTTCCTACGACCTCTATGTTGTTCTTCATTTTTGACTAGTATCACTCCATTCCGGGCTGCTAACTTCAACATTTCTTTGATGTGCAGCGGATGCTGGAGGCGCCTAACCTGAACCACCAGCACCTCCACCCAAGGTTGTTTATTCAACCGGCGATGACGAGAGTCTACCTTCATCACCTCCAGAAATTCCATATGGAGAGTGGCTCATATTGGCTTCATATGGACCACCATGAAGAAAAGCTACGTACTGGTGATAGCTTGGGGTGCTGGGACTGGGGGAACACCGTATGGATGAAAATGCTAAGAAAATTGTGGGTGCAAGTGTTGGGCATACTGAAGTGGATAATTGATAGGCATGTGTGATGGTGGAAAGTTTGGAAAAAATCTGCTTATTTGCTCTTGAGGTGGAGGTGGTGAGGAGCTAGAAGAGTTGAAACCAAATGGTGAGTGATCCATGGAAATTTTTTGGTGTTGTGTAGTTTGTCAAATGAAATTTGCATTATGTACATTTGTTTATATAGATGGGAATGTGTGGTGCTGGGGCTAGAAACAACGGCTGGGGCTGGAAACAACGGCTACTGAAAATTTTGGTGGGCAATGCAACAGTCACCTGCCACACCTTTTTGAAATTATTTTTTAATTATAAGGAACCAGTACTTGTGGAGGGATTGGGACTTGTGATTTTAACTAAGACCATTTTGCTTGCAATGTGTAGGACTGAGTTTTAATTGCAAAAGATTCTCTAAGACCCACCCGTTTGAACATACTGTGGATGCTATTAGGTCAGTTTCACCGGAGGCTATGGCTACGGCTATGCATGCTTTAGTTTTTTAAGAGACGAACAAAACAAGCTCGATGTCGATCCGGCAGCGATCCTTGCCGTCCTTGCTACGTCAAGCTCGGGCAAACTTTCAACATACTAATGGCGTTGATGTGTGTATGGAGGATCGCCGAGAGGGCGCGGCAAATACGACGACGGCATCTCTCGCCGCGATCGCTCCGATCGGCAACGCGCAAGATCACCAAGACGTTGATGTGAGCGCCGGTCGCACGGCGGCGCCCGGCCCGGGCGTTGCTCACCTTGATGTGAGGGCGCAGGCGCGGCGCGGCAAAGACGTCGCTAGATTTAGTACGAGCACTCGCTCGAGGCCCACCAACCGGCCATCCTCGCACGGCACTCGAGATGAGCCCCGCAGGTTCGTGACTCCACCATCACCGATGTGTTGCGGCCGGCCCTCACGAGGCCGAGGAGGAGGCGCCACGCACGCAGAGGGCGGTCATGGACTTACTTGCTAGAACCGGGAACAAGTCTCGCAGGTTTTAGCGTTAGTTTTGCTTGTTTCAGCTTAGCATGCAAGTAGTGCCGCAGAAGTTTGACAACAGGCAAATAACGTGCGCTGCACGAAGTCAAATTCCTTCTTAAGTGGATCCGTGATCCGCATTAGTAGCAAGCGCTTTAGCATTCGTTAAAAGCCTTGATGTATTCTCGATTAAGAAGCGCTTGTATTCTAAGACAAGATAGAGAGAAAATCGAGAATCTCAGAACAAAATACACATTCTCTTTGCTTTGTCGTAAGAACTACAAGATCGCCGCTTTTCCGATTTTATCGGCGTACTGCTTTGCTTCTATTCTCGGGCGATTTCCGTATCCTTTGTTTACATTTGGTATCGAGCATCAAAGTTAGTGAGCCCAACCACCATATTCGATCCGGATGTCGATCGTCGTGATGTAAGTCGTGACGGAGAGCAATGGAGGTTCGCTCATGTACCCGCACTGACGGCGACGAATTACACCACCGGGTGATCCGGCATAAAGCGATGATGGAGGACCAAGGCGATGGAGGCGATCGAGCCGGCGGCCGGGCGGCTGTCGACACGAAGAAGGATAAGAAGGCGCGATCGCACCTTCTTCAAGCTCTCCCGAGGACCTCCTCATGCAGTGGCAAAGAAGAAGACTCGCGAAGGAGGTGTGGATTGTCTCAAGACGAGGTTTCAAAATACTAATGGCTAAGCCGCGGCATAGGAGGACCACACACACTGGCTAGTGGCTACTGCGACCATGCCTAAATACCACACGCCATCTCTGCACCTCGCCGATCGATCGTCTCCGTTTAACGATCGGCAACCACCCGCCGGCATCAATACGGTGTGGCAGCAACATACAGTGCATTGATGTGTGTATGGAGGGATCGTCGAGAGAGGGCGGGGCAGCGTCGACGACGGCGCCGTCCTGGCGCGGTTCAGCCTTGATGTGAGCGCCGGCTGCGGCGTGCGGCACAGCACAGCACGCTGCTGACGCGTTCCCGCTCAAGGGCCATCTGCACGGTGCTACTCAAGATGAGCCCGCAAGGTTCAGACTCGACCATCGGTGATGTCTTCGGCCGGCGCCTCACGAGGCCGAGGAAGGCGCCAGCGGACGGTACGAGCACTCGCGTTCGAGGCCCAGCTCAACCGGGCCATCCTGCGCCGGTGCTACTCCGAGACGAGCCCCGCAAGGTTCGTACTCCAGCCATCAGCTGATGTGCTGCGGCCGGCGCCTCACGAGGCCGAGGAGGAGGCGCCAAAGTACCCAGACGCGGCACGAGAGGAGAAGCGACCACCTTGTTCCACCGGACACAAACCCATTGGTTTGAAGTGGGTTTACAAATTGAAGAAGAACTCTAAGGAGAAGTGATCAAGCACAAGGCTAGGTTAGTAGCAAAAGGGTAGGGCGCCGGGAGTTTTGGCGGCTTCACGAGGTGTTGGCCCGGTGGCTTGAGACGTTGAAGCCGGTGTTTTGCTGGCTCAGGAGCGCGTGGGATTAGCGACGGAGTAAGGAGCAAGCCACGCCTCGAGGTCCGCCCAGAATGCCACTGGTGCAATTGCAGGACTACCTTTGTTAGTTACTACTCCATTTTCATCTAAAAAAAAGTTACTACAACAATTTTTTTTGGTAAATTTCACAAAACTATAATTTTACTAGCAAAACTATCTGTTTGCTACAACTTTAACCAGGGATTTCGGGTTGCTACATATTTAAAAGACCAACTTAACAAGCTGGACCCACATGTCATACACATATGCGATCTTGATGTGTGAGGCTTGTTGGTGCTTAAGTGGCGTCCCTCTTAATTTGACATTCATGATGTAGTTATAGGTTTTTTTTTTGGAAAATTGGTCTCTTAGAGGTGTAGTTATCCGAAATTCTCGCTTAAAGTTGTAGTAAACCGGTAGTTTATCCAGTAAAGTTACCGTTAGAGATAGAGCTAGTATCTTCATACACACCTCCCTGTATGCGAGTATGTCTCTAGTTGTATCCTAGTTGTATACGAGTATCTCTTGTACATGTTGTAACCTATTCGGACACTGTAGCATATTACACACTATATAAATTGAAGCTCTCTGCACGTTTTGGTGTGAGAGATATCTTCCCAATCCCATCTAGTTCTAGAGTTTTTACATGGTATCAGAGTCTTCCTCTTCTACCACATCTTCGTCATGTCTTCTTCAACCTCCGCCTTGGCGAGTTTTGGCTTGATGCACTCTACATCCAGCGGATCATCCAACGCCTTCGTTGGTCTTCTCCCGACATTGTCCTTCACACACTTGATCAATATCAAATTGTCGTCGGAGAACTACATGCTTGGAAAGGCCCAGATTGTGCCCTACTTGCGCGGGCAACAACTGCTAAGCTTCGTCGACGGTACCAACGTCGCTCCGGACAAGATCATCACGGAGACCATGACAGATGGAGCCACCCAGGTTCTGAACCCACATTACCAACTCTAGGTGCAACAAGAGCAACTTGTGCTCAACACGATTTTGTCATCTCTCTCTCGGAAGTGCTCTCACAAGTTCTGCTTTTGTCCACTGCTATCGAAGCTTGGAATGCATTGGAGCGCAAGTTTTAGTCTCAATCGAAGGTAAGAATTATTCAAATCCGCATGCAACTCACCAATACTCTAAGAAGGATCTCACGACGGCATAATATTTTGCCGAGATGAAAGCTTTTGCGGATACAATTGCAGTAGCTGGACATCCCATGGAGGAAGGAGAGTTTGTCTCTTATCTCCTTGCAGGACTCGACTCCGACTACAACCCCCTGGTTACGTCTATCATCACCAGGTCAGGTGTCATCAATGCCAACGATGTCTACGTGCATCTTCTAAATTTCGAGATGCGCCTAGAGCAGCAGAACTCGACCATGTAGTTCTGTAATTCTTCTACGAACTCTGCATCTCGCTGGAACAATCGCGGAGGACACGGCCGTGGACGAGGAGGAGGACGCGACTAGGAGGGACGTGAGTGCAAAGGAGATGGAACACGACACCAGAACACTAGAGGAGGAGGAAACCCTAGTAGCAATCGTCCTACATGCCAAGTTTGTGGGAAAGTGGGCCGTGTTGCTCTAAAGTGCTATCATCTCTTTGATCACTCATATCAAAACGATGACACCAAAATTATTGCAGTTGCACACACCACCTCCTACAACATAGACACCAACTGGTACACTGATACGGGCACAATTGATCATATAACCAGTGACCTTGATAAGCTAACAATGAGGGAGAAGTATCATGGTCGTGATCAAGTACACACTGCTAATGGATCAGGTATGTTTATTAGTCATATTAGACAATCGATTATTCCTACCTCTAGTCAAAATTTGCATCTCAAAAACATACTTCATGTTCCTAGGGCAGCCAAAAACCTCCTCTCTGTTCACTGTCTTGCCAAAGATAATTTTTTTAAAAAAAATTTCATCCCAGTCACTATCTTACCAAGGATCAGGGAACGAAGACAACTCTCCTTCTCGGCAAGTGTGAGGGTGGTCTCTACCTTCTGTCATTGCAAAGCGTAGAACCTACCAAGCAAGTCTTTTCAGCATATAAACCCACCCAAGAAAGATGTCATAGTCATTTTGGGCATCCTTGTTTTTGCATCCTTGTTTTTTCTACTGTTCATCAAGTTCTTAGGTGTCATAATTTTCCTTGTTCCAATGCGTCTATAAAATGTCAGTATGTGATGCATGTCAACAGGCTAAGAGTTATCAGTTACCCTCCTTCTTCTGAGTCATGTATCCTTAGCTCCATTGGATCTTGTCTTTTTTTATGTTTGGGGGTCCTGCCCCTACGTCAGTTAGTGGTTTTAAATATTATGTCCGTTTCATTGATGACTTTAGCCAATTTACTTGGATTTATCTTTTGAAAAGTAAAGTTGATGTCATGCCAAGATTCCTCCAGTTTCAAAAACATGTTGAACGACTGCTGAACAAGAAAATTATTCATATGCTAACTGATTGGGGAGGCGAGTACCAAAAGCTGCACTTTTTTTCAAACAAATTAGCATATCCCATTATTTTTCTTGTCCTCATACCCACCAACAAAATGACTCTATCGAACGAAAACATAGTCATACTGTTGAGATAGGGTTAGCTCTTCTTGCACATCCATCCATACCAATCAAATTTTGGGATGAAGCTTTTATTACAGCCACCTTCCTCATTAACCGGTTACCGAGTAGGGTTATCTGTTTTTCTACTCCTATGAAAAGTTTGTTTGGAACTACACTCGATTACTTGTTTCTTAAAACTTTCGGTTGTGCATGTTGGCCACACCTTCGACCGTATAATGCATGAAAACTACAATTTAGATCCGAACAATGTGTTTTCCTTGGGTATAGCAGTCTTCACAAATGATACAAATGCCTTGATCTTTCCATGCGTCGTGTCTACATATCTCGTGACGTTGTTTTCGATGAGGATGTTTTCCTGTTTTCTAAGCTATCTCCTTCTTCTGGTCCTCGTCCTAAGGCTAATCCTATTGTTCTTCCTTCCTCCATTGAGATGTAAAATGGCCAATTGATTAATGAACATTCTGATTTATTGCCCTCTGTGCCATCTAATGTGTGTTTGCAACATGAATATGATTTATATGTGATCTGTGCAACTCCTATGACTGTATCAGATGATTCTCAGTAGTACATTGTCGGGTCCAAACAAAATAATAACATGGCAGCATCTGATGTTGCTGTGGTAGACGAATCCGCTGCCACGATAAGCGAAACTGCCGCCGCGGCAGCATCGACAGGGCAAATTGCTCTCAATTCCTAGCCAGTCACACAAGCTTAGAACAATATACATCAGCCCATGGTGTACAACGATGCCGCGGTACGGTATGTGTATGTATGCACTTCTGAAGAACCAACTTCTGATGTTGAAGCACTTAATGATCCAAAGTGGAAGCGTGCAATGGATGAGGAGTATCATGCTTTAGTTTGTAACAGAACTTGGCATCTTGTTCCTCCTCGGCAGGGGCAAAACCTTATTGACTGCAAATGGGTATACAAAATCAAGAAAAAGGTAGATGGTAGTATTGACATATATAAAGCTTGGTTGGTAGAAAAAGACTTCAAATAAAGGTATGGGTTTGATTATGAAGACACTTTTAGTCTGGTAGTTAAATCTGTGACTATTCAGCTCATACTATCCATAGCGATATCACGTGGCTGGGCACTACGTCAACTTGATGTGCAAAATGTGTTCTTACATGACATTCTAGAAGAGGATGTGTTCATGAAGCAACCACCGGGTTATAGAAAGGAGGATTATCCACATTATGTGTGCAAATTGGATAAAGTTTTGTACGGGCTGAAGTAAGCACCCCGGGCATGGTATTCACGTCTCAGTTCAAAATTACAAGAACTGGGTTTCACTCCTTCCCAAGCTGATACATCACTATTAATCTATAACAATCATGGTATGGTGATCTATTTTCTTATTTATGTGGATGATATTGTTGTGACCAGCTCCTCTAGTCATGTTATCTCAAAACTTCTTAGTGATCTAAGAACTGAATTTGCTTTGAAAGACATAGGGGATCTTCATTATTTCTTAGGCATTGAGGTTACTAAATCATGTTGTGAGATTATACTATCACAAACCAAATGTGTTGCTGATTTGTTGAACCGAGTAGGTATGCAAAGGTGTAAACCGATGGCTACACCATTGTCACCTTCTGAGAAGCTATCAGCCATAGGAGGTGAACCTTTGAGCTTTGAAGATGCTACAAGATATCGTAGCATTGTAGATGCCCTACAATACATTACATTGACACGGCCAAATTTATCCTATTCGGTCAACAAGGTTTGCCAATATCTGCACGCTCCAACTACACAACATTGGACAACAGTGAAGCGTATATTGTGCTATCTTCAGCATACCTCCACGGTTGGATTGAGAATATGTAAATCACCATCGACATTGGTCAGCACATTTTCTGATGCTAACTGGGCGGGTTGTCTAGATGGTCGACGGTCAATTGGAGGCTTTGCAATATTTCTTGGTCCCAACTTAATGCAGTTTCAAGATAAAGTATTGAAGCTGAGTACAAGGCATTGGCTAATGTGATAGCAGAAATCGTATGGGTTCAATCTCTACTAGGCGAACTTGGAGTGTTCCAATCACAAGTAGCCTGTTTGTGGTGTGACAATCTTGGTGCTACTTATTTGCCATTGAATCCATTTTTCATGCTCGCACGAAGCATATGGAGGTGGATTTTCACTTGGGGAACGAGTGGCACACAAAGTTCTTGATATTTCGTTTATTTCTTCCCAAGATCAGATTGCTGGTGGGTTTACAAAACCTCTACTGAGACATTTGCTTGAGAGATTCTGGACCAATCTCAACATGTGTAAGTTGTGATTGAGGGGGTTTTAGAGATAGAGCTAGTATCTTCATACATACCTCGTTGGATACAAGTATATCTCTAGTTATATCCTAGTTGTATACGAGTATCTCTTGTACATGATGTAACCTATTCGGACACTGTGCATATTAGACACTATATAAACTGAAGCTCTCCGTATGTTTTGGTGTGAGAGATATCTTCCCAATCCCATCTAGTTCATGAGTTTATACGGTTACAATTTTGTGAATTTTACTCTCTTTTTCCTTTTTGAGGAACTCCATTTGATTTCTAAAGCTAGAAATCATAAAGAGCTCAGTCATCCATGCAAAAGCAAAGGATCGAGGTTGATTCAGGGCATGTTTGGTTCATGACACCAGGTAGCCACACCAAAATTGATGATGACATGACCCCTATGGATATAACCATATTTGCTATGCTTGTTGTTCTAATTACAAGAGCTCGTACACTTCACCTAAATTATCAGATGAGTTCGTTTTTAGGAGTGTCTTTATATTACATGAACTATATGATATTACCTAATAAATGTGTTGTTATTTTTAGGAAGAAAAGACAGAGTGGCTGATTTGCAAGAGTTCAAGCTAGACACGTTCGAATCCAATTCAGCCTCCAGAGACAGCGCTAACTTCAAACGTGCATAACTTTCACATACAGAGTCTGTTTGAGGTCCAGGAGTACTTGATGGAAAGCTTACGATGAGGCATTTCTAACGGATATAGCCCCTTCTCCAAATTCATTTGGAGCACTTCGAAATCGTCGAAAGAAGATATTGTATCACCTGTTTGTGACATGGGCTTTGTAATTCGAATAGAAACCCTAGGCCCATAATGTTCACTCGGTTACTGTTCACGTGTGAACAGTATCACCACCCATCCTACTTCCTCCTATACATAGTGGCCACCACTCTTAGGGTTTGTTGGATTTTGTTTAGTTAAAAGTTAGCTTCATTGCAACTTCGTGTATTGGCTTTTGTCGATTAGACCAACCGTAATACTGCTTCAAAATCCCACTTTATTGAGTTTTTCAATCCTGTTTGCAATTTTAGATTGCTATTTATCTTGGTCTTGCTTGTTCTTCGATTGCTCGCAGGAATTGAACCTCGTGTTCAGGTCAACCGTGTTTTTGGCACGGTTGATAACGACTCGGAGTGTGGTTTAGCGATTGCTTGGTGTTCTGTTCGTGATCGGTTAGACGTCTGCATTGTCAACGTCGTACCTCCACAAATCGACATATCATCCTATCGGAAGATCGGGACCCAACTGACTCATCATGTGGTATAAGAGCTTCCGTTGACTGGTAGGATTTCTTGTAGCCCTAGTCAGTAGATTGGTTTTTATTTCCCATACTCCAAAAAAATTGCCCTACAAAAGAGTTAATTTCCGCTGTCCAAGCCCCATTAGTGCTTTTCAATCTGTTAGTTTTGGTTTGCTAAATTGAATTTGCGTCTATTTTAGATATGTCTAGTTGCTGGTCATATCCTTATTTCCATAAACTCCAAAAAAAAAATGATAGGTCCAAAACCATCTAGAACACACCAAACCCTAATTTTTAATTTTTGGCCACAAGACTCTCTTATCTTTCGCTGTCACAAAAAAGGACATAACTTTTGTTTCCTTTATCCTTTTTGAGTGAAACTACCGCCATTAGATTCATACCTTCATTATCCATCTTCCTGTAAAATTTCATTTCATTCCAGTAAGGGAGTTAAGAGATATATGCAGTGAAAGTTGATCCAAATTTCTGGTTTGAATCTACAATAGTCAGCAGTTGTGATTTTTCTGTGAATTTTTTGATCGGTTTTCAGAACATGGCCCCAAAATAAAAATTGTATAAAAATCCATCAGGAAACACAAAAAATAATTATTGAAAAATAGGCATCTGACAAAAAGTTACGGCCAAAGTACCGACGTACTGTCCAGTGGGTAGAAATCCTCAGTTTTCAAATGTTGGTCAATCCTTGTGCTTTTCAATTCCAGATTGCATTCTATTGAATTATCTTGTGTCTACCACTCCTATATATTTTTATATGCTTGTTTTAACCTTCTTCTATCCTTGGTTGATTAGCAACATAAGCTAAGAGCTAGATACGAACGATAATTCAATTTTGTGCAGTTTCTAAAATTAACTGATTGTAATCTTTGCTGCATATTTTAAAGCATGTCCCAGCTCCACTTTCTACTAACCGAGCAGATCACGTCGAACCGGCCCTTGCAATCGCTTTACTCATCATTTGAGTCAAGTTACTACGAACCAGCCACTAGTTGCATCACCTATTTTGCTTGGTAAGAACTTGGTATAACCTTGAGTGTGAGTGACTTTCAGCCTCCAGATCCTAATAGTTGATAGGATCATATACTTGTGATTTGTTTTACTTGTTTTCTACTAACAATGGTAGGTTTAAGGAAGTTGGTAGATTATGATGTCATCGCAGTCAGATTTGAACTCAAAGGGAAATAACTACTGGTATACATCTTTCCACTCAGCGTTGAGAGTACGTCGCTGGACTACTTACTATGTGTTACTATGTTGGATAGCTACTTTGAAAGACAGGAACTTGATCCTCATGAGAAGATGGACATGGCAAGAACAACGCTGATTGGTGATGTTTAACATTGGTGGTCGAATCTCAAGTATCACTACATGTACACATGGAAGAAGATGAAGAAGAAATTATGACGTCGTTTTGTACCTCCACCATCCACGACCATAAGCCTGGTGAAACCTAAGGTAACTGAAAATGTTGACATTGCTATGGCTCATATTCCATCTACAGATACCGCTGAGACGCTTGAAAAGATGAAGGATGATCTGGCACATCTTATATCATCAGAGGAGAAGTTTGAGGTATCTACCGTATCTGATGAGGACGATAATGATAAAGGTACTGATTTGATGCTACAACAAGATAGAGAGCAACATTGTGAGTATGTACCTATCTTGTACTCTTCATGTTGTGTGGACGACAGCCAAAAAAAGATTATCAGAGACAGTTCTTATTAATAACCGACTGTGATAAACATCACACACGGTTCCTGTGGTAATTATATATATGGAGCATGCTAGAGTTTAAGATGGAGCGCATTTTGGACCATATCAAGTAGTTGGAGAAGATTATGTGTGTGCATGAATCATTGTTGTAATTTATGATATATTTGTTAGGTAGCCGGAAAAGTATATCACAGATGGGTATTGTTGAGAGTCGTCTGTGAATTTCCACTATCACATATGGTTATTATTGAGAACTGTCTGTGATAATTCATAGACGATTTTATTTAATAACCGTCTGTGACGTATGCGATTTTCACAAATGGTTATGAATAAGAACCGTATGTGAATTATCACAGACGGTTCTATTTACAGACCGTCTGTGATAATTACGTATCACATACGGTTCCTTTGGAATCTTTTGTGATGAGTACAACACAGACAGTTCCAAAGGAACTGTTTATGATGAAGCTCCAGGATAGCCTGTTTTGTACTAGTGAGACCAACCATTATACTTCTTCAGAATCCCACTTTATTGAGTTATTCAATCCTATTTACAATTTCAGGTTGCTATTTTATCGTGTTCTTGCTTGTTCTTCGATTGCTCACAGGAATTGAACCTCATGTTTAGGTCAACTGTGTTATTGGCACGGTTGATAACGACTCGGAGTGTGGTTTAGAAATTACTTGGTGTTCTGACCGTGATCGGTTAAAAGCATGCATCGTCAAAGTCGTACATCCACAAATCGACGTATCATCATATCGGAAGATCGGACCCAACTGACTCATCAAAAAATTTGGCAATGCCAAAAACTGGGTAAAAAATAGTGTTTGGATCGTAGCCATAGCTATTCACGGGCAATTTTGAAATTTATATGTTTGGATTGTAGTCATGCCAAAATTTGTCAAAATTATGAGTATGTCACGTGGATCTCGCATGATATCTATTTTTTGTACCAAAATATGTCAACATGGGTCTTGTTTTGTTGATAAAATGATAAAGAACACAGTGGTTCAAACTCACAAATCGGATACTCAGTTTAGGAAATATGATCATTTCAAACTTGTTAATCAAACTAATTATGCAATTAATGCACTTAGTCATAGCCAATCACCATCTGTCACCTATCGGGAGTGGACTGCTGCTGTCGGTCCAAAATTTGGTGCTCATTTTGGTCGCCACGCGACGCCAGCAAAATAGGAAAAAAAATGGATGTGACCAAGCTTTCCAAGGCAACGCTAAATATTGAAGGGAATTGCTACAAAACTGTCGTATGGTTTTTTTATAGAGAAAGTAGTCGATTTTCTAATCTTATAATTTTGCTTGGAGATTCGTGCTTTGGCCGGATACATCATATTCTCCGGAGATTTGCTAAATAACATTCGACTGTGATTTGTATTTCTTCTCATACGATGAATTGAGTCTGAATTTATTATGATTTTTTCAGATCATAACGGGTTCACCACATTATTGTATTTTATTAGTATAGAATTTCATTTTTTATCTTTATTTTTGCTAAATATCTCAAAGTATATGTTAGATTTTGAATCATGTAATTGAAGTATGAGTTATTAAGACGTTCGACAATAATTACAGTGATCAAGAACAAAAATTACATCCATAAATTCTTATAATTTATGTATAATGAAGTTGTAAATGAATTAAAAATCCATTGTTTGGGGTTGAGAAAATAATCAAATATTGTACAGATGGATCATATATTAAAATAGAACCAAACACTAGCCAAATCTTCAACGCAACACTAAAATTTTGATTTAACTCGTTTTGGCCTGAACCAAAATGGCCTTGGTTCTTAATTGTCCCCTTGTCTTACTGTTTTGCCCCTATGCACATTGGGTATCATCATCACGTTGGGATGTGGTTCCGGTCTGACGGTCCGTGATCATCTGGGCAACGCGATATGTATGTGATATGTGATGATTTAATAGATAGAGATTTGGTGTCACGTGGGTACGTAAGTACGTATACATTATTGTTTAGAAGCGGTCTCCGCATTGACATGGTACAACATGAGAATGTCAAGCATGGATCCCAGGGAATTTTATTAAAATGCTAAAAATAAATGTCTGTTTAAAAGAGTGCATGAAATTTAATTTTTTTAAATGAATATTTATTTTTATTATTTTAATATAATAATATATTATTATTAAAATTCTACAATGGAGAACCTCTCCTAAGATGTTTTACTCATGTTGCACCTCTTCCCATTGGCAAAGGCAGAACCGCGTGAATTGACTCAAAACTTATTCAGCTAATTAAGGGGAATTGCTATATAACTTTTGATAATTTTTTAAAAGTTAAAATTGTTATTTTTCTATTTGTTAGATGTGCTATAAGATTTGTGTTAGTGATGTGATGTAAGGAAAAATTATAATAGTCAAATTTTCATTCATCCGATATGCTCTAAGATTTGTACTTTTTCTCATATGATGAATTGGGTCCGAATTTATTATGATTTTTTCTTCGTAACATAACGGATTCACTACATTACCGTGTTTTGTTGGTATATAATTTTATTTTTATGTTTGTTTTTACTCAACCTCTCAAAGTACATGTGAATAACATAACGGGTTAACCACTGTCGTAGTAGGGCACCCAGAATGCCCCGCACCCTAGGGTCGTCGGTGATACCGGTGTGCCATCGGGAATATTGTACATATGTATAATAGGTATATGCAGTCTATTCATAGCAATGTACCGAAGAGTCATCGCACATCGCGATCAAACGCGCAAAACCCTAGTTATTTTAGAGGCCCGCCTCGGTGACTAGGGAGTCTTCCGCCTCGAAAGTCTCACATCGGCGGACAGACATTGAACATCGCGATCAAACACGCAAAACCATAGTCGTCCTGGAGGCCCCGCCTCAGTGACTAGGAAGTCTCCCGCCTCGAAGGCCCCACCTCGGCGGAGAGACATCGCTATCAATCGCGCACGACCTTAGTCACTCTGGAGACCCCGCGTCGGTGACTAGGGAGTCTCCCGCCTCGAAGGCCTCGCCTCAACGGAGAGACATCGCACATCGCGATCAATCGCGCAAGACCCTAGTCGTTCTGGAGGCGCCGCCTCGACAACTAGGGAGTCTCATGCCACAAGGGCCTCGCCTTGGCGGAGAGACATCACACTCAATCGTGTAAGACACAAGTCGTTCTAGAGGCCCCACCTTGGTGATTAGGGAGCCTCCTAGGCGATGGCCTCGCCTAGGCGGAGAGATATTTCCCATCGCGCTCAAACGCACAAAACCCTAGTCGTTCCGGAGGCCCCGCCTCGGCACCTAGTGAGTCTCCAAGTTGGGGGACGGCGATCGGTTTGCCCTCTCCCTCTCTGGCAGTGGGCTCCCAAGCGGATCCCAATAAAAAATAAGTCGGGGGACGGCGATCGGCTTCACCCCCCCCCCCCCTTACTAGCAGTGGGCTCTCAAGTGGAACCCAATCAAAAGAAGTTGGGGGACGGTGATCGGCTTCGCCTCCCTCTCGCTAGCAGTGAGCTCCTAAGCGGAGCCCAATCAAAAGAAGTTGGGGGACGGTGATCGGCTTCGCCTCTCCCTCGCTAGCAGTGGGTTCCCAAGCAGAGCCCAATCAAAACAAGTTGGGGACGGTGATCGGCTTCGCCTCCCCCTCACTGGCAGTGGGCTCCCAAGCGGAGCCCAATAAAAAAGAAGTCGGGGGATGGCAATCGGCTTCGCCTCCCCTCGCTGGCAGTGGGCTCCCAAGCAAAGCCCAATCAAAAGAATTTGGGGGATGACGATCAGCTTCGCCTCCCCCTTGCTGCCAGTGGGCTCCCAACGGAGCCCAATCAAAAGAAGTTGGGGGACAACGATTGCCTTTGCCTCCCCCTCGCTGGCAGTGGGCTCCAAGCGGAGCCCAATCAAAAAGAAGTTGAGAGACGGCGATCGCCTTCGCCTCCCCCCACTGGCAGTGGGCTCCCAAGCGGAGCCCAATCAAAAAGAAGTTGTGGGACAACGATCGGCTTCGGCTTCCCCTCGCTTGCAGTGGGCTCCCAAGCGGAGCCCAATAAAAAAGAAGTCGTGGGACGGTGATCGGCTTCGCCTCCCCCTCATTAGCAGTGGGCTCCCATGCGAGAACAATCGAACAACCCTTCGCGGATGGTACATGGCCCCCAACAGGACAGATGCAAACGGTCACACCGACGAAAATCGAACACAACGAGGTACAGTGACGGCTTCATCTCGACGCGCCGCCCGCCTCGTAGGGTATGCCTCATCGTGGCAGCCCCGCGTCAACTTCAGCAGCATGGGATCTTCCTCGACATGCCACCCGCCTCGTAGGTCATGCCTCGATGTGGCGGCCCCGCGTCGACCTCACCCGCACGGGCTCCGCCTCGACGCTCCGCCCGCCTCGTAGGCGATGCCTCGGTGTGGTGGCCCCGCGTCGACTTCGCCCATGCGTACTTCACCTCGACGTGTCGCCTACCTTGTAGGCCATGGCTCGGTGTGACGGCACCGCGATAGCTTTGCCAGCACGGGCTCCGTCTCGGCCCGCCGCGCCTCGATGGGACGGCCCCGGGTCAATTTTTTCCAGGGTATCCCGACTCCCGAGGGGCCGGGGGCGACAAGATTGCGTCGCTCGCCCTCGGGACACAGGATATGTCCTCGCGACCTCGGACCACCACTACTACATAAAACCTCATCACAGACGGTTTTAAACCATCATCACAGATGGTTTTTGAACCGTCTGAATTTATACGTCTGTGATGACATCAGATAATCACAGGCGGTTTTTGAACCATCCGTGATAGTAATTATCACAGACGGTTCTTGTTTAGAACCGTCTGTGATAGCTTTTTCTATTGAAAAAAAAACAAAAATGGATTTTCACTTCGTCTAGAGCCTCCCGAGCCTCACAAATGAATCTGATATGAATTTTCGGATTGAACTTTTCGTTAGATTTCCCACAATAGCCACAGCATCACAGAGCACTAAAAACAACACGGCATCACCCACATCACAGTAGCATCAACTCAATCCATTCACCGAGCCGTCGTGATTATTTTATCACAGAAGGTTTCAATGAGGCGTCTTCTATGACCTGTTTTGTAGTAGTGCACGCAGACGAATGAGTTGTCGTAGCATGGCACCTAGGGGTGCCAAGCACCCTAGCTCATCGGGGATACCGGTGTACCATCGGGGATGCTATACATATATAGACTAGATCTATGCAGTGTATTCATAGCAATGTACCTAAATACTCTATCACTCTCAATACATTGTGAGGGCAAGAAGCTAAATATCCCTTTTTACCCCCTATAAATAAAGCCCTAAGGGCATGTAAGAGTGTTATCTCTCCTCTCATTCTCCCATTTGGCACACTCAATGCACAAGGTTCATACAAGCGTACAATTAGTCTCTCTAGTTCTTCTCCCCTTTGGTTCTCTCATGACTAAAGGGTATTGTGTACCCATTGTTTAGCCTTTTCTTGCTACGACAACCACATTGTCGTATTTTGTTGGTATATAATATTTTTTTTGTCTTTATTTTTGCTCAATCTTCCAAAGTACATGTGAGATTTTAAATCATATGATGGAAATATGAGTTATTAAGAATTTTAAAAATAATTACAGTGACTAAGGACCAAAATTATATACATAATTTACTGCAATTTATGTATAATAGAATTGTAAATAAAATTACAGAATATAATAGTTTTTTTACAAAGAAACGTCTACCCCTGATTAAGCTCATGTGCCTACTCTACAAAGTTGTTGAACTGAACATTCAGTCGTACGTCCTCAGTCCATCGATGTCACCATATATATATACGGTGCAGCTAGCTAGTTCTTCACTGGTCCGAGGGAGCACCGACCGAGCACGCGTGTCGCGTGCACGACGACGGAGCATGTAGCTAGGTGTGGCAATCGGGGTTGGCGCGGCGGAGTAATCTCGGCGGTTGCTGCAACGCGATCGGCGTCGCTTGCAGATTAAGGCATGCTGTTAGCACGTAGCCCGGCGTACGTAGCTATTGTCCTTGTTGGTTGGCTTCCTTGCGGATCAGCATGAGCACGTACGGCCACTGTTGCGCGTCCAGGCGCCGGGCGGGCAGCCGAAGTCTGCAACCCCGGCGCGCGGAGCGGCGGCGAAAAACGGCGCACCGCGGGAGCGAGCACACGAACATATTTAACAGCATCCTTACTCATACTAGTATGTTAAGTGCAACGTTTTGTACAGCGCCGTCGAACGTATACGTACAGTGAGCAATTGAGCAGTTAATACGTTACACGGCAAAGAAGCTGCGAGGCTAGCCAGTAGAAAGAGCATGCAATTAGTGGCATAGGCAGGCCAACCGTCGCCGGAAAATATCCGAAGAGGGAGGTATTTTACAAGAGCTTGCGCAGAGGCCAGAATTATATATACTACCTCAGGCGATGACCACGGCGATGGCGTCGCTGTCCGGTCGCCGGCTTCGGCCGACGCCGCTGCCTTTCGCGGGCGCGCCGTCCATCACCGGGCGGCGGCACGTCGGGCACGAGCCGTGCGACACCAGCCAGGCGTCCACGCACCGGACGTGGAACCCGTGCCCGCACCGCGGCAGCACGCGCACCTTCTCGCCGTCCTCAAACTCGCCGAGGCATATGGCGCACACGTCCTCGGTTTCTTCCCCGCCGCCGTACACCTCCACCGGGATGCTCCTCAGCGCGCGCTTCTTGATGCCTCCGTTGCCGCCGCCGCAGGACGCCCCGCCAGTCGCCCCCTCGCCACCGGCTGCGCCCCGGCCCCCGCACCGGAGCGCGCACCGTGCCAGCGAGTTGAGCCCGACGGCGAACAGTAGCGCGAAGAACAGCGCGGCCAGAATGATCACCATGTTCGTGTCGAAGCTCGCGTCGCCACCCGCTGCCGCGCCTCCACCACCGCTGCTGAAAACCCGCCCCGCGGCGACGCTCGCCGCCGGCGCCTCCGAATCTCGATGACCCATGATCAACCCGCCTCACGCCCACGCGCGCTTACACCGACATCTCAATTAGCCACCCGCCGATGCTCCTATCTAGCCCCTGTTCACGGCAAATAAATAAGAGGCGCGACCGCGATGTACATTTTGGGTGCTGTTGCGCGAGTGTGCTTGTAGAGGGCGCGTGCTCTCCCAAGTTGCACCACCCTTGCGCGAAGTTGTTACCGGGATAGGGACGCAACTCGCAAGGGGCCAGTGCCGCACGCCTTTTGGTTGCTTTGGAGGCAAAGTTAGGAGCTCAACCTGAGCTTTTCTTGCGTGCTTGGGCAGCACAAACCCTGGATTTGGATAGCGAGCTCGCCGTGCGCCGGAGAATGCACGCTTTGGTGCGGTTTAATGTGGCAAAGAGGGAAAGGGATCCTCGACATTTAAGAGAAAATGCTGAAGATCCACGGTGACTACCATTAGCGCATTCTCTACAACGTGCAATCTAAAATAAATAGTTTAAATCGAGGGATATAGTACCAAAAACAACAGTAAAATACTATCATAAATATGCACTTTTTCTATAGTATTCTGCTACAGTCTACTGCAGAGTAGTGTCCAAACAGTCTCAAAATGTTGTTTACGCAGAGAATCCGGCAAAAAGGTATCGCAACCGTCCGTCCATCCGTCTCTTTGGACCAGCGCGGTTCGGTCCGTGTTCACCTCGTCGTCTCGGGAATTTTTTTATTATTATATAATCATTTTAAAATATTATTTCAAAATAAACTCTTTGTAAATTTTATTTCCAGTTCTGATCCTTTGGCCACATCACCACCCGTGGTATGGCCAAACTGTTCTGTCACGCCACTGGCCTCGGCGTGGCCAAAGCTGTCACGCAAGCCCTCGGCCGCGTGTCATGACAGCGATAGAGGGCTTGCGTAGCATCTGTCACGCCAAATCTCATGGCGTAACAATCATGTCTTGTCACGCCTTTATAGTTAGCGTGATAGGGCCAACGTGTCATGCCCTAAGAGTTGGCGTGACAGGGCCTAACGTGATTCTTTTCTGCATACGTGATTGCATTTGGATTTCTAAATTATGAATTGAGCTTGTGGTTGAATTTAATTTGGACTTGTTTTATGGAATTATGGAATTTCAATTCTAGATTAATCCTTCCTATCCAAATTAATGTTCTTTGATTGTAACTCATGTTTTGTTTGTAAAGAGACAATATTTGAAATTGATTTTTTTTCGGATCATGAAAACCTACTTTTCCAATATCTCTTCCTTATGTTGAAGATCGAGCATCAATTGCAACAATTCAATAGATGGCTTATTGGGATAGATGCAGCTAAACAATGCCCCCCTAGAAACGTTGAGGTGGTTTTCCCCTAGTATGACTCGAGAAAATTATTTGAATGTATGCACACTTGTAGAACGCATTTGGTAGAACTAATACATATTGCATCCTAGAAACATTAATGAAAGATGCGTAGACATCCTATTGCAAAGATAGGTGGTGCTTGTCGTCACTTTGGGGTCATAGACCATTTCGTGCCTACTCACAGAACACGTATTTTTGTATGTTGTTGGATGCCTTGCTACGCGAAGAATTGAATATGAAAAGGCGACGAGATTTGCAATTGCGAATTAAAATAGACTTTATAATAAAGCTGGGAATTGCATGGCACACAGGGTTTGTTAACATGGATAAGAAACAACATCATGCACGATGCAACCGACCAAAGTACTCCTACGATACATATACGCCTTTTTGGAATGGAAACCAATTCGACCTACAGGGGACTACTATGGAATGACCCGACCTACTGCGTGGATTGGGGCCATTTGCCCTTCCCTGCGAGCTTGGCGTTGTACTCCTCGTGCTGTCTTGGCCTTGGCCGCCATTTCTCTCTTTTTCTCACGCTCCCTCTTGCCAGCCTCGCGCTCCCTGCGCCCACACGCCTTGAGATAAGCTTGCGTCTCCCGCCGGATACGCTCGATGTGCTCTTCGATGCGGCACTCCTCCCTCTTCTCGCGGTCCCTTTTGTCATCCCATTTCTCGCAGTTGAAACTGCACTGGTCGTGTGGGTGGATCCCTTGGTCGATCCACTAGCGGTAGCCACATAGCGGATCCGAGAACTACGGGTAGACGAGAGAGTTATTAGTGCATACTTTGAAAGAGAAATGGTTGGGAACATACTATAACCGGTACTTACCGGCTGCCGATAGCGGCCCGTATCCTAACTGTGATCGGAATAGTCCCAAGAGTAGTTGGTGCAACCCCAGTAACGTATTCCCAGGCTGAGCCACGGCTTGGACTTGAAGAACTTGCATATGTCCCTACACCAACAGAGGGGCGGCGTCTCCCCCTCGGGCGGGTGTTGCGGCGAATGCTCGGTTGAAATGTTCCGGTAGGGGTTGCTGCTACGAGGGGAGTCATTGCGTGGAGGTGCCCTCCTGGCACGCTCCGCTTGTTCGTCCCAGACCACAACAGCCCTTGACGAGTTCGCGGGTCTCGTCTCATTGCTTCTCCATCTAAGCAAAATTGTGTTGAAGCCCTAATACAGGAGAACACGTTGTGGTGAAGCAAGCTCGGGTGTAGTGTTGGGTTAGGTTGTGTAGTGTTATCTCCCATATCTCTTCCACCTCCTTGTATAATCCAAATGGTATAATGCACCCGGCGGAGTGAGGGCACGTAATAATTTGATGTGTATAGTGTGTTCAGTTTTGAAAAGTTACCAGCGAGGCAGAGTATTATCATGTTGATCTGAAAAGCTGTTGCATGGTGTGGTTAAATTCATGCGAGTAGCCTGCGAGGCAGAGTGTTATCTTGTCTTTCTGAAAAGTTGCTGGCGAGGCAGAGTGTTGTCACGCCAGATCCCGGCGTGGCCCCACCACGCCGCCATGCTAGGGTTTGGTCTCTTCCAGAGAGGTTGCAAGAACGTTTACGCGCTCTGGTGCTAAGTCTTGTCACGCCATGACTCTCGGCGTGACAGGACCGCTTTGTCACGCCAGGATCAATGGCGTGACATAAATGTATTGCCACGCCAGAGAATTCGCCGTTCGAGAGGGGTTGTAAAACTTTTACGTGCTATGGTGCTAAGTCCTGTCATGCCACATATACCGGCGTGACAAGACCGCTTTGTCACACCATGTATCCCGGCATGACAGGACCACTTTGTCACGCCAAGATCTCTAGCATGGCATAGTTGTGCATCCACGCCAGGCTTTGTGCCGTTCCAGAGGACTTGCCAAAAAAACGATGTCGCTCTCGGTGCTAAGTCTTGTCACGCTAGGGTGTACGACGCGACTATTACGTTCTGTCACGCCAGCATCCCTGGCGTGACATCACCTCTATAATCAAAAAATAGCAGCATGTATGCATGATTCCAATCATTTCATTCAAACAAGATTCCTGCAATAAGTATCATCCGTCAATCAACTCATTTCAATCAACATGAGCCATTTCATGCAATCATCGCATATATCAACTCAGAAAAATCATTTCATGCAATCATTTCATTCAAATAGAGTCTTCTCATTTCATTCGAATATAGTCATTTCATTTCATTGAATTTTACAGACATTCATACACCCATTCATCGCATCACTTGCACTTTCATCGTGCACCCCATTCCCGGTGTGAACCTCACTGCTGGATGTTGGCCTCGCGTGCCCTCCATGACGTTTACCGAACTGATGTCCATGTGATCACGATGTTTATGGTGCGGAGGCGTCGCCTGAGTAGGCTATGTGGGTGTCGGCGCACCCAGAAGGTCCGAGACGACCAGCTCGTTGGGTAGCCTAGCATGCACATCCTCGTCATCCTCCTCGTCGTGCTCCTCGTCTTCCTCCTCATCCTCGTCTCATGCGGCCAAAGCGGATGTCGTCATGCCAGATGTTGTAGCACGCGATGAGCCACTCCGAGCCAGGGATCGTTGAATGACTTCTCCCACCACCGCCGTGCAGTTCATTTTTGCGGCCATTCGCCGGCATTGGCGGTGAACCATTTGCAAGGTAAAAAGAAAAGAAAGAAACTGTAGTTTAATAGTTGGCACAACGGAGCCTGGTGAAACATGTAAAATGAAGACAGTCTCCATGATATGCAATGTTCATTGTGATTATGAAAATTATTGATAGTTTCATCCCTTTCTTCATAAAAGATCAAGCTGCAAAATGTAGACAACACATATTGCTCATATTGGTGCTTATCATGGCATTGCTTGGTGCTTGGCAGCAACCGCACCCCAATGCTGGCCGATGTTGTACGCATCCTTTGCTCGGGTCCACCGATCCACAAAATATGAGTTAGTCTTCCGAAAGTACTTCAAGATAGATGATACTGGCATAGTAAGGATGCCCTTAAAAACGTTGTTGAACACCTACAAGGTGTTCGTTGTCATCATACCGTACCGACAACCACCTTCATCGTATGCATGTGCCCACTTCGTCTTCTACTGCAAGACCTCGTCCAACCACTTATTATCCCGTTCGTTGGTCAATCCCCTCAACTCGGTCAACTTGACCTTGAAGTCTCTCTTTTCCAAACATCCCAACTTGATTTTTTTGTGAGATCTTCTCTACTGTATTGCTTAAAGAAATTAGCCACTAAATGACGCATGCACCACCTATGCAGCACATCCGGGTGTCCATCAAGACTACTCTTCACAGCGTTCAGAATGCTGTGGTGCCTCTCCGAGACAATGCAAACCTGTCGTCCAGGCCCAACGAGGTGTAGACAAACTATATCTAGGAACCATTCCCAGCTTGCATTGGTCTCACCCTCTATCAATGTGAATGCTAATGGAATCAACTGGTCCTCCGCATCAATACCCACGGCAAGCATCAAGGCACCATAATATTTTCCAGTCAAGAATGTAGCATCAACTGATAAGACAAACCTGCAATGTTTGAAGACCTCTATGCATTGCCCAAAGGACTAGTACACCCTCCCGAGAACATGTTTCATAACCCCTCCATCGGGTTCCATTCAGTTGTCGAGCGAAGGATAAAACTCCATGCCCGAATTCTTAGCTTACATAGCGGTTAGGATTCCAGGAAGCAACCCGTAAGCCTCCTTCCAATCACCCACAATAACCGCATCACTCTCTGCTTTGCCCTCTATGCTTTCCTGTACTTCACACGATACTTAATGAACCCGAAGATAACTTCAATGAGGGTGGCGATAGTCAGATCTAGATCAACAGCTACAACCGAGGTAATATGCCTTGCAATGAAATTAGCAGTCGCCTGAAGGTACTCGCCGGACACTGCTTCATATTCTCTATTTTTCATTGCTTGTCCTTTGTTTTGCGCCTTCATACCTTCCATCTGCACCCCCTTTTGCACCTTACAATAATCATGGAATATTACGTCTTGGTAAATAAAGTTTTCAGGTTGCTTAACAATGAATGTGAAAGAGATACTCCATACTAGTCTGGTTTATGCCAATTTTCAATGGAAGGGCAATTGTGACCTGTAACTGTCATATTTCTCTGACAGCGACTAACCCTTGATTGAGGTGTGTTAGGTCATACACAGTGAACGAATAACATCATGAAACAATGAGAGGCAAAAGATCCAAACCCTAAACTATCAGAGTCTCTTGTGCTCAGTCACGCTCGAGATCCCGTTCTCGAGACCGCCCAAACCACGTATTTGGGACAGCTTAAAGCGTGCCTCTTAGTGTGAACCTACAGTACCCTAGATCCACATACCCAGGTACGCTTGAGACCATGTTCTCGAGACCACCCAAACCACGTGTTTGGGACCGCTCAGGGTTCATTCCTGAGTACGCCTATAACTTCGCTCCTAGGTACGCCAGAGCTACACGCTCGGAGTGCCATGAACCACTCGTTCGGGAAAATTGGTATTCAAAAAATTACCTGGATGAACTATCGTCTTTTGATTTGGAGGAAAAGATATGAGAAGTTTGGTAACCAATGGGGCTATAAGTGTCGGGGCCGTGTTCTTGGCAGAAGTTGATAAATCTGCAAAGAGCTTAACACAAGTTTGCTTTTTTTCTCTCTTGACAGATGGGTACCTTCATGTTGCAGAATCAGAATAAACCTTTTGTTAGTTTTGTCTAAATCTGAAAACTTTTGTCTGAAGTATCTTTGGTTCCGAGCAAAGTCTTACTTCTTTATAACGGACCAAATATGGTTAAGAAAATATCCCAACTAAATATAGGTTGGTGAGGAAAGGTATCAAAATCTAACTAAAAGGAAGTCCAATGTAGTCATGGTTATAAATATATAATTTAAGCTGACACGTCCAAAATTAACGAACACAGGGTAGGAAACATATTTAGGACATCACAATTACGAATTTATGCTGGACCTTACTAATGTTAAACCATATAACAAAAGTTAAAACAATAATCATGCAGTTGGTTTACACGGATCTCTAATTACGATCACGTGTTAAATATGAAAAGGATAAATTTCAAGTAGGACCATTTCAACATGTCTTATAAATTCACTCTACCCAAACTAATGGCTTTATATATCTCCACAAAACGATCCAACAAACTATACTTGAATATGTCATACATCGCTAACAAGGACATTAAAGCTACAATGCCTTCCACCAACCAGACTACAGAGCCCAAGCATTGATTAATAACAACAAAATTGTTGTGTTCGTACTATTATACATATGGCACAATTCTCTGGTTCTGATCTCTGCATTACTTAAGTTAGATTGTATAACCAAAATCCCACTAATATCTCTGTCCATTGACATATTTTCCTTGGTTTATATTACTTAAGTTACATCGATCTCCACAGGCAATTTAGAATCTTGAGATGAATGCAATTGTTTGCATTTTTACAAAGGCTGAGATGGTACTATAATGTAAAGTTAGATTCAATAATCTCATCATAAAATCAATAAAATGTAGTCACCCATAGGTTTCCAGTTCATCTAAACATTAAATTAACAGGAATAACACACTTATACACAGGTAAGTTATAACAATACGTAAGTTGATCTAGTCGTGTATTCCATCCCAAGTATGAACTAGACATTTATCCGCTACAGTTACCCAAATATCTAATGAATTATGAGATCAGCTTTAAAATGATTGTAATTCATGAATGCAACCGATGATAAATACATTACATCACAAGTTCAGAATCATTTCAGATGAAAAAAAAGATCAAAACTAAACCAAAATGAATGTCCAGGTTGAAGATTGACTAGGGTTTTACCTTTGGCAGCGTAGGTTGAGGACGATCAGCGGGGAGAGTACGGTCGGCGGGGGGACGGACGAGCGGCCGGGGGAGGACGTTCAATGGGGTGGGGGGCTGCAGGGTGCGGGGCCGTGGGGAGGAGGATCACCGGCGGGAACAGACACCGATGGATCGAGGATGGGCGGCCAGGGGAGGACATCCAGCGGTGGTGGGGGGCTGCTACGGGTGGAGGACGGCCAACCGGGAGGAGGATGGCAAACCAGGAGGAGGACTGCCAATGGGGGAGGACGGGCGGCGGTGGGAGGTCAGCGGCGCTCGGTAGAGCACAGGAGGAGAAAATCATCACGGGAGTTGGGGACACAGGGAGAAATGAAGAACGGGCTGGGGCGACAATCCTAAATCCCCACTGCCACGCCACGCGAGCTGGCGTGATAAGCTAACTAGTCACGTCATGTATTATGACATAACAAGGGCCACACAAGCCCTCCACGCTAGCACGGCGCGCGGCCAGGTCTTGAGTGGCGTGGCAGGATATTTTGGTCACATCACAGGTAATAACGTGATCAAAGGAGTTAGAATTGAAAATAAAGAGGACGATACATTAAATTTAAAATATAAATAAAAAAATATCGTCTCGGAGCCCTGTACGCGCTGCACTGCAAAACAGCAAAAGGCACGCTTTCTTTCACGAGAAAGAGAGAAAATAACATGTCATGCACAGGTTTCTAGCGCGCGTTCGCTGGTATGCAAGGATTTGGCACGCCCGGCCGGCCGTGCGCGAGCTAGCTGCTGACGCCGACAAGAAATGCTCTTTATGGATTTCCATGTATGATCGACACCCCTTTGGAGAGTTTATTATTGTGCGCTTTGTTTCGGAGAGGGCTTACTTAAGATGACAACTTGACAGGTACGTAGTGCGTGCGCTAAAGCGGACAGCGGAAGTGCTCTCTATTTTTGTTAAGAGTAAATTTCACAGAACTACCACTATTTTGTCCTAATAGCCACGGAACTACCACTTTTGTGTCCAATTTCACAGATCTATCACCGCTTTGGGTTAGGGTTAGGTGTCACAAAACTACTGCTCCGTCGATCAGAACGGAACCGACCACATGGGCCCACAGTGCAGTGAGACGCTTGGAACTCTCCGAGGCCATGTAAGCCCTCTGCGTGGAGTGCTGGCATGGGATGGTCCTGCCGGCCGCACTTGGAGTAGGGCATAAGGAACCGCCTACTCCGCTCCGTCTCTCGCACTGCTTGAACCCTAGAGAAGTGGCGGGCGATCACGGTACAGGCTGAGCGATTTCGGTGCGGTTGATGGAGGATCCAGGCGGGATTAGCTTCGGCGGCGGTCATCCAGGTGAGCCCTTCTACTGTTGTTGCCTTCTTGTTCTTGTACTCCATCACCGCACAACGATGGAGTACCTGGTCCATGTGTCCACGCGTAGGGCTTACGACCTTAAGTGGCCTATCAGTGAGTCCCGAATCGTCTCACTGCATTGTGGGCCCATGTGGTTGGTTCCGTTCCAATCGACGGAGCAGTAGTTTTGTGACACGTTAACCCAAAGCGGCGATAGATCCGTGAAATTGGACACAAAAGTGGTAGTTCCGTGGCTATTGGGACAAAACAGTGGTAGTTCCGTGAAATTTACTCGTTTTATTACGTGCGTTTGGTTTTGTATGAAAGTGTTCATGAAGATCCATTGGCTGTTCATTTCGTTGCCTATCAGGTCCATGCGCTTATCGGAGAGCCGAGAGATTCAGAACATATTTTTTTCATTTTTTAAAGAGCGATTAAGGACAAAGTTGTTTAGGTTATCTTTCCTATATAAAAAAAATAGTATTTTCGTTCTAACCTACCAATATATATGTGGTAGGAAACCGTCTACGACTAAATATATCAGGGTTCAAATCCTAAGTTTGACGTTGTTGTCCACCAATTTAGAAGTACATACGTACGTGCGTGTCCAGTGAAAAATCATATATCCATGCTCCGTGAGACCATACGTGTCTTCGATAAATTCCAAGCTTCTACAAGGGACACACATGTGTGTGCATAAGTGATGTGATGTGGGTGTGGTGTTTGTCGAGTGTGTATATCTGCCTTATATTTTCTTTATATAAAAAATATGTGCCAGGTTTTGCATCGGTCCAATTCTACTTTGTTGGTGTATTTTTTTAACTGTCCTTGGTGGTATTTTCTGGTGTACTTTTTGGTAATCCACCGGCAAAAAAATATGTTTCTTGATCGCAAGCAACCCTACAACGGTAGAAATAGAGGAAAATATGTCAAGATCGAACAGGCTCTTGAGCAGCAAATCTCAAGCACGAGGGCATGAACAAATTGTCGAGCAGAAAGAGGTACTTGTGAGGGAGTTTTTATTTATTTATAGGAAATGGTAGGAGCTCTAACATTCAAATAAAAAGAAAAAGAAAAGGAAGCTTAGAACAGTTAAGTTACAGGAGTCCCGTGGACACTACAACTCTACAAGGAACACAAAACAAGGTCCGACGGAAAGAGGAAAGAGGAGAGAGAACTGAACTGTGGGCTTTGAACCCACAGTATTTGACCCATTAGGGAACCGGTTTTAGGGAGAAGGACAGCCAACCCTAGCTCCCTCTCCCCTCCCTTGCGCCCCACCCCTCCTCCCCCAACCCTTGCCACCACCCCCATCTCCCTAGCTGCCACCCCTGTCCAGCGCCTCCCGTCCTGCTCAGTCTTCATCAAGTTATCAATCAAAGCATCAAACGTCATCCGATCGTACTCAAACTTGGTCAGTGTGTTCTTGTTGCTTTCAATTTGTACAGTTGGATTGACGATTATTTGGGAGGAGCACCTATTTTGAGAGGGGTTTTGTCAGCCTGGACTACTGCAGTTTTAGCACAAAGCAGTGTTGGTAGGTGATCTGCTTGAGTGGTGAAACGACCACGGTTTGGGCTGAAAATTTTAAAGCTTGTAGAGAATTTGTGTAATTAAATTCCTATCAATTTTCATACAATGCTTAGCTGTGGTTTGTGATATCTGATTTAATAACCGAAGGGGACAGAACTATAGTTCGGGTAGCAGATCGATTTTCTGCTAATCGTGTTGCGCTGTAGATTTGGGCTCCAAAGATGTTAAATTTGGAAACTTCACCTACTATAGATAAGTAGATAACTCAAATATATTTCCACAGAGTATTTGTGCATGATAATTGGATGGGTGGATAATTAGTTATAATTTTTAGAATCCGACTGTCTGTTTAGTTCCTTGGTTTCGGACACCATGCATAGTTATATAAATTAAAATTTGGACTTTTGATCTACGGGAAATAGATAGATGACTTTATAATGATTTCAGAAAGTATAAGAACACATTTTTTGACAAGTATAACAGGAGTCATAGAATTTTGAATTATGCAACTCAGTTCTCACTTTCTGATGGGAACAGTTAGGGGAAAATGTTAAGTTAGCGAAATTTGTTGCAGAATAGAAAAATTAGCTTAAATTTATTATGGTAGATAATTCTCTGTGGATTCAAGAATGTCTTAGATCACTGTTTTTGATGAACCAATTAAAAGTTATGGAATTTCTAAGTCGATGTTACCGAAGATGACATATCTGTCTTCGGAATTAAAAATAAGGGTTTAGATAAAATAATCTAAACTTTCGATCACCTGAAAAATTGTGGGTATATGTGTGTAGATTCTAAAAAGTCTAAGTTCATGATTTTTAGAGCTTTAGATTAAAAGTTATGATTCTTCTAAGGTGACTTTTCTGTTTTGGACAGAATGGTGTTCGGGAAAGAATGGTATCGTTTTGGGTTGGGATTAGGAGCGGATATGTCTATTTAGTTTTATTGCAATGTTGTGTGCTATTAGATGATATTCTTGGCATGTTTTACAAATGCTAGGTGGTGGTGTGAAACCGTGGTTAGAGCTTTCTACTCGTCGTCATACATCACACGGTTGAGGCAAGTACTTGTATAATGGTGACAATGGGAGTTTGTTATTGTCTTGTTGGTTTATTACCATGAGATTTAATAATATTTTGGTAAGTTATTTTAGTGTCATGGTTTTAGTGATGAAAACAGTAAGATTGTGTTGATGATGCAACTTCCATGTGGATGACATGGTGAAGTTATTATTGCTTAATTGTGACTATGATATATTGATGCAATACCATGGGGATGATATGGTAATGTTGTTAAAGATAAATTAATTATTGCATCATTCTTTTCATTGATCCTTAAGACTTGGGCTATGTGGTAGCCAAGTAAGGATAATTTTTGAGGTTTTCGTCATGTTTTAGACGGGCATGAGGTCCCACATTCATGGAGTGTGGGCTTGAGGTCCTTGTGTTAGAAGACACAAACATGGGTATGCATCGACGGCGCATTACCGGTAATTGTAAAGAGAAAAGGGGTGTGCATTTGTAGCATTTGCATTGCATTTAAGAAAAAGTTGAATGGTTATGATGTATTGAGAATAACTGTATGTGAGTAATTTTGCTTTTATAAACAAAGTCTGCTTATGATGGATGATTTGTTGTCTTGGTTGTACTTTGCTGAGCTGTAGACTAACACTTGTTGCTGTATTTTGTTTTATGTACAACTTGTGAGGACGACATGCATAGGAAGAGTTAGAAATATTTGATGCACTCTCCACCATGTTAAACACCATGCTTAATAATTCAGTAACTTAAATTTAATTGAAAAACCTACCAGAGAACATAATTTATTCGTTATGATCATGGTCGCCCTTCGATGTGTATTTAATTTCTTGTAATAGAGTCGGACAACAAATTTTATGTTTTTGTTTTAAAGTTTGATCCATTATTGTCTTACTCAAATATCTGGTAGTTAATTGATAATCCCTTTAATGGTCAAAATACAAAGGAGATTCCACCAAAATAAAGAGAAAAACATTAGCTTAGCATTACATACTCGTGTTGGGCTTGGATGTTAACAATGCGTTTTATGAAAACAGGATTTTCTAAAACTGGTTTTAGCCCGATTTTAGGAAAGCGTTGTTTGGATGATCTAACCAACATGCGGAAAAGGAGAAATCGTTTTTTTTCTCCGTAAACCCAGAATTTTGTGTTTTATCATAATCGAGTATACATGGTTTTTAACTAAACAAGTCGCTATTTCTCCTCTCCACACTCGCTATTTCAGAGTTCAGTACACTGCACACTCGTATCCTTCATTCCTTGTATTCAAAATATTCTGGATCATGTTGAATATAGGAACCCCGTTGAGATAATCAAAAACTTAACTTTTATTTCTCCAGGAATGGATATTTCTCCCGCATCAAACAGTGCCAAATCACATAGTACAATTAAAACACACATCTGATTATTCAGTCTCTTCTCACTGCAACGTACAGTACGCATCTCCAGGGCCCGTCCAAAATACAATCGTAGTGTACGTACAGTAGAGCAATTCATAAGCTTCACGGTATGTTCGAACAAGTAGTAGATCAAAACAACATCCTTCTCTTCACGAATTCACACGCTTGAGAGCTGACAGTGCTCCTCAATTTATCCTGCACAAATTCGTCACGTTTAAATGTCTCAAAGCTTTGTTAATTCTGAATAATAATAAATAAAAAAAGGTCCGAAAACCAAGCGAAGTTTCACGCAAATTATAGCTTAAAAAAACACGGGAACGGCTGGAATTTGTTTCACGTACGAGTTGCAGTTGACGTTGGGGCTGATCTTGAAGGGCAGCGGGACGCCGCACCTGCCGGGCAGCCCCGCGGCTCGGCTGATGTACGGCCCGCCCGCGGCGCCGGCGGCCACGTTCTTGAGGCAGGTGCAGACGGCGCGGCGGTCGGGCCTGGTGCGCGCGGCCGACACGAGGCGCTGGATCCCCGCGCAGCACGCCCGCGGCACCACCCCGCCCGACTGCACGTACCCGAGGCACGGCATCAGCGTGTTGTACACGGTCGAGCACGACAGCGCGGCGCGCGCGGCGACCACGCCGGTGCTCCGCGGCGGCGGCGCGAGCACCAGCAGCGCCACGAGGAGCAGCGCCGGCGCAAGCGTGCGGCTCATCCCAGCCAACTCTCGCGCAAAAGTAGTACGTGCGGCTAGATCAATCGACGAGTAGATTGCCGACCAGCGAGGCGCGCGTGAAGCCAAGTGAGAGCTAGCTAGGTAGGGTACATACATATATGTAGGGAGGTGACCAGGCTGCGGGTTGTGTGCATTTGCATTTAGGACGGGCCGTACGACACCAATTTCGTTCGCTCTTTCCATTTTACTGCAGGGCAACGTCGTCGGCACTCGACCGTGTACGGAACGGTCAGATACTAATTTTCTTTGATATTTCCATCGTGTGGACACAACAGACATGAACGGTGTCACAGAGGAGCACCGAATGCCACCGCCGGGGTTTGAGTCTGAACCCGTGGCGACGGCTTGGACACTCACCAATCTTTTGACTAGTTGGAAGTGGAACAGCGGAATGTTTCTTCTCGTGCAGTGGAAGCCGGGGAAGGACATGTACAGGTGCGGTCTATTATTAGTCAAAAGATTTTTGGAAGAGCTGTGCTTAGTCGAACTTGGCCGATAGTGGAGCACTCGACTCGACGCTCTTCAGTGGACAGATGGAGACAACCAACAGTTTGCATATACATTGGGGGACTGATGGGCCGCAGTGCTAAGGTCAAGCTGATATCAACACGTGTGCATGAAATTGGTTGCCATTGGGGACCTAATGGGCTGAACGGTCTAAGTTCTGCTGTTTTTTTTTTCTCTCTATGGAGAATACACCTAGCAATTGGGCTGGAGCGATGCTAATGGGGCCAATGGCCATTCTGTATTTGCCGGTCCCCCGTCCAAATTGAATTGAGAAGCTGACGAGCTTTAAAAGTGTTGCTCCGTTCTTTAAGTTTTCCCAGAGTGGCACTGAAGCTCTTAAATCATTTTCTATGACTATGAGATGACCTGGGGCCATAATTGGCGAATGTGAGTGAGTATGCATGCTCACTATCTAGGCTTGCGCTAGAAGCATTACTGAATATTGTGGAATTTTCTCCCTATTCAGGCATAAGTAATCTTGAGTTGCACCTTAAGTTTGCAAACCCTGTAACTCCTTTATACTTTTGTAAATGAGTACGAGTTCTGAAATATTACTGTCTACAGAGTTTCTGGCGGGTTCAATCTTTCTTTGCAAGCAAAATCAAATCAAATCAAATCAAATAATATTCTAAGGGACCCATGTTCTAATCTGTTCTGTCGAGGGTCTTCAGTTGGCTGGACACCTTAACAAACCCATGTTACCGGATAATGCAGTGATGCTGAAAGCAAGAGCTAAAAAACAAACAAACAAAAAAAAAACATATCAAAACACAACCCGAAAGGTCTCACATGAACATGCCTTTCATCATGATGCGAAAAGATCTGAGGTGGAGAACGCAGAAAAGCTTCCGATTATTCCACATCTTTTGGGCGATCGATGCGGCATGTTTCGTTCCAGTCCACCATCTGCATCAGTCACAGGTCAGCAATTCATGCAGACCAGTGATCCGTTACCCGGTGGTACGTACGATTGCTCAGGACCATGCATAGCATCCCATTCCTTTTCCTTGTATACATTATGTGTGCCATCCAGCTTGTCATTAAGAAATGAAGACAATGGTGCACGATCGTTCCGTTCGACCAAATCAAATACACGCTGAAGTCATATGTGATCGACCAATGGAATTTACAGATACACGATTCAGAAATCAGAAATATCATGAATTTCAGCTATAAGCTAACATTGAGCATTGGTAGCATCAATTCACCAAAGTTTTTGGGACAATGTTGCTTCCTATCTCAGGTATGTCGAAAAGAGTATATGTTTGATCAGAATACCCATTTTTTCATGTCCAAGCAAAGAATATTCTTGGCAATGATGAACCATCACCAGGTATGCATGCAGCTCTGGAAAGCTAACCGGCGGTATATGTGCCTGTGTAACGAATCAACGCATGATTGTGTCTGAAGAGTTGGCAAACAAGATATATATCGAGAGAGATGAGCACAAGATTCCCTCTCCAACAGGCAGGACGTTTCATTCCTCTAGGATTTTACAGAGATATCATCTCAATCCGTTTTTGAGGGACCCGAGTTGAGGGTTCCCCGAGCTTACAAGTCCCATCAGGGCAAGATCCTGCGATCTATTACGGTGTCCCCCCACATGGCTCCAGCCTTCCTCCCCCAGGAGTGTCCTTGCCGTATCCTCTTGCGGTGTGCAGGAACAGCACCGATAATCCAACTCGTGGTTCTACATGCTCTGAAAACTGCAATCTTTCTGAACATTTTCTGTTGTACAGTGTATTACCACCAAACAACCGAACAAGTTACTAGAGTATTACAGTGGCTATAAAAAGTTGCAGTTTATTATTACATTTGAGTTTTAACTGTAAAGTATATATCTGTATTAAAAATTCAGGATAAGATACAAATTTTTAGCCTAAATAGCATTGTTTGGGCGTAATGGCAAAACTAGCGCCCCTTGCGTCGTTTGTACAAAAATATCACCACGAACGCGTCTCCGCGGGCCACGTGTCCTCCACCGCACAACCACTACCAAGACGCACTCATTTCCGCGTGGCACTGTCCGGACCAGCCTTCACCTGCCACCTGGCCTCTCGTCCGTGTTCCTACTCCCAGGATCCTCCTTGGGCCGCCGCCTGGTACTCGTCTGTGTGCCCACTCCACGGTTCTGCCTCGCCACACCACCAGGCGCTCGTCCGCGCGCCCACTCCTCTGAACCACGTCCGAGCAGCTGCTGTCCGAACGAGGAGCTGTCCGCGCGCCTTGTCGGGCGTGGCGCTATCGGACAACCCTTGCCTGGACGCGCCACAACCGCACGCGGGACGCGTGCGCTGCCGCCTCACCTGTGCCCCCTGGCTCGTATGCCTCCCAAACATCCATGTTGTCATGGTTTCGGGCTTCTTGCGCCCGGTCCGTGCCCCTAGCTGCTTTCGGGCCGAAAGCCTCCTCTTCGTCTGCATGCATCGTTAACCTTGCTATCCTGTCTGCGCGAGATGCTCTCGTGCACCTATAAAAACTGGCGCTGCGCTCCCTCTCGCTCTCATTCTCGTTCTCGCCATCTGGAATTCATTCTCATTCTCATCTCAACTGTAGCTACTTTCAAGCCGAAAGCAGCTAGGGCCGAAAGCCTCCTCTTTGTATGCATGCATCGTTAATCTTTGTCTACAAGCAGCATTAATCTTGTTATCCCGTCTGTGCAAAATGCCCTTGCACACCTATAAAAATCAGCACCACGCTCCCTCTTGTGTCTCGCCGTCTGGAATTCATAACTTTCTTAGAATTACGTTGTGAAGAGATTAGTGTTTAGAGCAGTGGTTACGACCGTAGAAGCACCGTGACGTCGACATCAAGGAAAGGTAAAATTATTTTGTATGCTTTAGTTGTAATTATTACCGTTGTAGTTCATTAGCGGTCAATTTTTAGTCGTAGTTAGTTAGTTGCAATTGACTTGTAGTTTGTAAACGTCATTTAAATTAGTGGTAATTAAGCAGTCATAATTAAATACTTGCAGTTAATTAGTTGTAATAAAGTAGTGGAGATGAAGTATTAAATAATTAAATAGTCGTGGTTACATTGCGCGTAGTTTTTTAGTGGCAATTACATCAGTGAAAAATAAGTGGTCGGATTTACGTGTCCGTAGTTATTTGTTGGTATATAATGACCTGTAGTTTATCGGTGGTAATATAATAGACGCGTGGTTAATTAGTGCTAACTCACTAATCGTAATAATTTCATTGGGAATTACTTGGAAGTAAAGGATTACTAGTAAGTAATTTATCGATAAGTAATCAACTTGTTGTTTATTAATTAATTATTGATATTGACTTAATCACATTTAATTGCTTACTTGTATGTAATATATCGTAATTATCTGTGTCATAGGTAATTAGTATAAATTAATTACTACCTTTTTGTTTAGTCCTATTTAATTAGTGGTAATTGAATAAATAATCACATGTAAATAGTCATGTGAAATTAATTAATTAGTGTTAATTACATACCATGTTTGTTATATTATGTACTGTAAATCGGGTTGTGGTTGCTTTAGGTAATTTCAAGCATATAAGACTTGATAGTGTTTTATGGCGACGGTCTCGTACGGGCCGGACCCGATAGGTTGGACATGTTGAGGTGCTAGTACAAGGTGGTCCGGGCAGAGGGGCTCGAAGCGATGAATATTCACGAGCTTCAGAGCTGTATCCGAAGGGAGTTTGGCACTAAGACAACGCCGAAGAAGCTTGTCATCGGTGCGATCACCTACACAAGTAGGGGAAGGCAAGGAGTGTGGAAGCTCCTGAAGGTGAATGAAAGCATAGCATGGGGCAGTACATGCAGATTGTTTCACAGCACAAAGCGGTAATATACAGGAAGCTGATGGTGTACGTGAAATACGTACGAAGGCCACCGGGAGACCATGATGGTGCTGGTGCCTCTGAAAGAGGGGAACCGCAGATGGAGCTTGAAAACAGTAGCGCGGAATATGATGCTTTGGAGAAAGTCCACAAGAGATGAGCCGTGCATAACTTTGTGCAAAATGAGAGGGCGGGACTCTGGTGGTCAGCATGTATTGACTTCCACGAGTATCTACCTGACCAGCCTCTGGGGTTAGAGTTAGACGAGGACGCCGACCCAGGCTCGGATGGTAGCGAGGAGGACACACCGCAGGGTGCTGGTCCCACCAGCGGAATTGTGTCTTCGGAGGTGCCGTACGTGGCATCCAGACTTGATGATATCGCAGTACAATCGCTCGTACTGCTCGAGAAGAAGGGTCCAAGTGGGGGTTTGATGCTATCGTACTGCTCCGCATGGAGAAGTCCCTCACCACGTGCCAGGATGTCAAACCCCTGACACTCAAAAGATGGATGGCTTCAACCCATCTCCCAATTTTTCCCTCCTTCGAGGAGGAACACAATTGCGAGGTCTAGATAGCCTTTTACCACTATAATAAAGGCCATCGCCCTGTGTGATCTTCATATAAAACCAACTCTTCTTCCATGACGACCATGAAGACTTTGAGTATATTGGAATGTACTCATCAGCCTTCCTGTCATAGAGACGCAAGGTACACTCCCCGGGTGTACGGTCGTCTTCTTCGCATTCACCAATCTGTAGTAGTACCTGAAGAGGTCCAGAGTTGCTGGAATTCCTAGGTACGCTTCGCAGAGGTAAACGAAGATGATGAGGTTGACTATGGCGTTGGGGGCCAGATTGATTAGTTCAACTCCATAATATTTCAAAACTTGAGAAAGAAAGGGTGAACTGGAAGTCTGAAGCCGCATTCGATATATGCGAGAAAAACGGAATTTCTCTATCCTCACCACTTGGAGAATGTTCCCCAAACGCTGATCTCCACGCGATCAGATTTCTATCGAGTAATAGCCCAACCTTTTCCAGACCTTCAAGTTTCTTCTCGCTCAGATCGGAGATCGACCAGTTGGTAATAAGATCCGACATGGTGATTTCTTTCGGGTGAAGAATTCAAAAGTGATCGGAGATGGTTTCTTGGAAAATGAAGAGGAAAGCAAAAGGCGTAGAAACCCTAACACCCAGTGCTAAGGGGCCTTTTATAGCGACAACACTGTAACCGTTTCTGGAGAAAATCCAACGGACAAAAATCCCTTTTTGACCAGCAGACCAAGAGTTCCTTCAACTTCCAAGGCAATTTCTGAACTTTAAAAATGAATACGGACCACCTCGAATACCACGATATTTAATGAGGGGTCTGCCCGATACGATTGCATCGGGAGTAAGCGTCTATACGACCAATTCATTTAAAAAGTTCGGGGGCTAGCTGACGAGGATTAAAACCTCTATTTATTATTTAGAATATAGAGACCATATGTCTACATGGTCGTAAATCCTAAAACTAACGACATCACTGGTCGTAAGAATTTCAGAGGTTACATAGTACCCAATCTGGTCAGACATGGTTCCAAACTAAGTCTCCGACCAGTCAAATGCTCACAAGGCTTTGAACTGATGTCTGGATCTACGACCAGACATATGCTTTACCGTGTGACGAACGGAACATGTGCTGTATATTCTATACCACGCGACGTTACGATACTGAAGTACGGTTACATGACTCATGGCACGACAGTTGATACATTACCAATAGACATCTCTCTTCGACCAGACGCGTTGCTTCCCGAACAGGCGCCTCCTCTAGAGACAACTGACAACCCTTCATCAACTATATAAGGAGGAATGCGCACTGAAGATAGAGAGGCCGGAACATTGAAGATCATTTTGGAGACACCCTCAAGAGCCTTGTACTCCGAATTAGTCTTTAGTCTAAGTTCTATACACCCTTTGTAATAGCCAGTTCAAAGCAATAAAGAGCATTCTCACTACTTTCTAGAAGATACACGATATTTTTCTTTTTTCATTTATATATTCATAAGATCAACGATTTGATCGTCGACAAGTACCTATTTAGCTATACCACCAATAATTGCGAAAAAAATGAAAACAACTAAATTAATTATCACTAAAAAGCATAGCTAACTAACGACGAGTAATTAACTACGAGTAAGTAACTAACTACAGAATTCACAAGCTAAATACACACAAACAAAAATATACCTGTTAATATGACCGCTAATGATGGTTTTAAATAATAATTAATTGTCTGCGAAAACGCAATCAATAGAGCGAGTCAAAACGAGAGAGCGAGCGACCAAGCGAGTATGAGTTTCGGGAAACGTCTCGACATCGTCTCTGAATTTATACTCACTCAAAGCGAACCACGGACGACCACGAAGCGACGGGAGGAATCAGATTTCCTCCCACGCGGTTTGCAGTACTTGCATGTATGCACAGTGAGTTGATAGGGAATCAAGTTGACAGAAAGCGACTGGCAGGAAATAAAGTAGACAATGAATTGACCGAATTAACGCAAAGCGACTGACAATATTTGAAGAGGTGGATCAGGGAAGTGGACGCGAGGACGAGCGCCAGGTGGCGCGGCGAGGTGGAACCGGGGAGTGGGCACACGGACGAGCGCCAGGCGGCGGGCCGAGGCGGATCCGGGGAGTGGGCGCACGGACGAGGGTGAAGGCTGGTCCGGACAGTGGCCGTGCGGAAATGAGTGTGTCTCCGGGCAGTGTCTGTGCGGTGGAGGACATGTGGCCCACGGAGGTACGTCTGTAGAGATATTTTTTTTTTGTACAAACGGGGCGATAGACGCTAGTTATATCATAACGTGCTCCAACAATGCTATTTAGACTTAAAAATCGATAAGATAGTTGCTAGTGACGCGCTAGTTGTACGACCATCTTGCTAGTTACAAGTATCTCACGGACCTGCATTTCTGTAGCAGTGTGGTAGTACTAGACTGCAACTCGGAGGTGGGTGCAGGGGCGCCACAGTTCAGCATGGAGCAACTGTTCGGAGTATGACGGGTCCAAGAGGGAGGCGATCGGGCTAGTGACAGGAGATTAGCCGTAATGGCTGGGCGGCCATGTGCAGCTAACATGGCATGGGGCCAGCAGCAAATGTTAGCCTGGGGATTGGGGAACTGTTGCTTTCCGGAAACTGAAGGGAGGCAGCTGCTAGCTAGCTCGACGCCGGTGGCATGGCATGCATGTTATCCTCGTAAAGCATGGCCTTTGTAAGCGAAAATCAAACTGTTAGCATAAAAAAGAAGAAGAACTAACTGAAGTAAAAGATGGTGTTCTTGAGTTAACCAAAGGGGAAAACCTGGACTACTTGGACATGCATGCATATGCTCGATCGATCGCAGCTTTGTTTGAAAGTTGTTGGATTTTATATACAGTTTCGGTCTCACCTACACAGTTATGCCATGTTCGATGCATGTGAGTATGTGACCTTGTGAGTCCTCACTGTAGGAGCAGGAGCCCACAGGCAGGTTTTGCCTATTCACACCTTTATCTACTGAAAAACCTGCACTAATCATTGAAGCCGGTAATGTCGTGTTAGCTTGTTTACTTGTTCACGTCTGCTTGATTATTCCGCTCGTGTGGGTAGTATTCTTTTATGCACGCTTAGCTTCATGTGCCTATGTGCGGTGTGCCCCGACAAATCCACGCTTTACTCTTTATATTTGATACTTCAATGTACTCTTTTGCAGGCCTAAATTAAGTAATGTGAGCTTAACGGTTGAGCCTGATAGAGCGATCAGATTGTCCAGTGGATTGCGAGCTTCGACAGTCGGTAAACTTCACTGCTTCACTCTCTTGGAGGTAAAAATGGTAAATGATCACCCACATAAGGTCACTGCTGCTTCCCACTCTAAACATCCAAACACGTAAGTTTTTGGATGATGCGGTTAATTTATCCCCAAATCAAGTTGGGCAAAAATCGACGCGTATCCACCAGACAGCCCATGCCGCGCCGCGCGGCCGGGCACGACGACACCAAACATGAGCGGATCCCCCTCGGCCCGGACACCGTGATGTATATCTCTTCGCCGAGCCGGCCGAGTGCCGCGCGCCCAGGAGGTACACGGAGTTTAAGGGCGTGTTTGGAGCGACGGAAGCCTTTTCAAACATCTTTTTTTTCTTCAATTTTTTTTTTAAAAACCGTTTCACGTTACAACGTACGAAAGCCGAAAGAGTCCCACAGCCCTTATTCCATATTTACCCCCGAAGTTGAAGGTAATTACCCGCCATTTACCATTCAACAAAACTCCTCTTCTCCCTGTGTCGCCCACCCAAAATCATAGCCCCCTTGCGGCCACTCCTCCCTCCCCCGACGCCATCTCCTCCCTCCCCCACGCCCGACTCCTCCTGATCCCGCGCCACCGCATCCTCCTCCCGCCCCGCCACCTGCAGCGTCCCCCTCCCCCGCCCAGATCTGGACGTTGCCGCTCTCCTCCCTCCCACAGCGCCTCTACCTCGCCTCCGCCTCCTCCTCCGGCTCCCTCCTCCTCGGCGCGTGCCTCCTCCCCGACACCGCCCTCTTCCTCTGCCGCTGCCAGTCACCTTTGTTTTCTTTTTGGTAACTTTCTTTCCTTTTTCAGGAAAAACTATAAGAGTACCAAACAGGCCATAAGACACACCGCACTGCAGGTATGCTGTGAATTCCGATCTCTCTCTCTCTCTCTCTCTCAGCTCGGCTCACAAGCCTGAGTTTTTTTTTTTGGTCAGAGTCCTACCTAGACAGCTAGCGAGAGCCATGTGGGGAGTTGGGCGCACCGGACCCCACGGCCACACACGCACCAGCAGTTGGTGCCTGTTACGTACGCGCGCGCCCGCGAACACTCGCATGTGCGCTTGATTTGTATGTATTAACTGCCGGTGGCCTCCGTGGCCGTGGTCACCCGGCACGTCAGAGCCCGGCCGTCCTCCATTTTTTTTTGGTTTCCGCCTTCATATCCACCTTTCTTTTCTTTTCTTTTCTTTCACCAAACCACGGGGCCGAGTCTCCAACCGCCACCAGAACCGGGCTTTTAGTTTGGCTATAAATACCTTGGCCGGGAGGGCCAAGCTTCTCACTGCCAACCAAACGTTTCGAGTCTAGCTTTAGGTACCCTCCCTCGGTGGCTAACTGATACTAGTAAGAGTATGGCCATTGCCGGTGCTCTCTTCCTCGTCTTCTCGTCCTTCTCTCTCTTCGCCCGGCAGGCGGCGGCCGGCGGGTACGGCGGGTGGCAGAGCGCTCATGCCACGTTCTACGGCGGTGGCGATGCTTCCGGCACAATGGGTGAGTCCCCGGTGAATGTAACGAGTCTATGCTAACGCGTGTTTGATCAAGTTTCCTGTAGAACGACTTGTTCTTCAATACCTTGTTTTGCCTTGTAAAAAATGGATCCTAGATGTTTCCATGGAAAGAAATGATCAGATTTGCAATAAAAACAAAAGAATATTCATGTTAACAGCAAAATATTTTCATGCAAAAACCAGGATATATACTCTTACTAGTAAGTATACAGTGAGCGCTCACCAACCGCAGTTATCATTACTTACGGTTCGCTTTGCAGGCGGGGCATGCGGGTACGGCAACCTGTACAGCCAGGGGTACGGCACGAACACGGCGGCGCTGAGCACGGCGCTGTTCAACGACGGCGCGGCGTGCGGCTCCTGCTACGAGCTGCGGTGCGACAACGACGGGCAGTGGTGCCTCCCCGGCTCCATCACGGTCACGGCCACCAACTTCTGCCCGCCCAACTACGGCCTCGCCAGCGACGACGGCGGCTGGTGCAACCCGCCGCGCCCCCACTTCGACATGGCCGAGCCGGCCTTCCTCCACATCGGCCAGTACCGCGCAGGCATCGTGCCCGTCGCCTACAGAAGGTGAGAAACCTCGAAAAAACGACCGGAAGTTGGAAATCGCGACGCCGTACGTACTGCAGTTCTTGGCACGAGTCACGTACGTACGTACGGCCGATCAGTTTATGGCTCGCGAGCTCTACTTTTGCACCACGTCCAGGCTCGACCGGACGGACCGGTCAATTAATTAACCCGCGACCGACGTCGGTCGGTCGGTTTGAAGATATGCGGGGCCCACAGTCGGTTCGGTCCATTGGTTTAATTAGGTGGGCCACGCCCTGCAGATTTGATACGGTGCATGGGGATAGGCCACTGGGTACACGCATGTGCTGTGCCTTTCAATGCTACCCACACTTCACTCTCAGCCTCCCACTTTAATCGACGTCGATCGATTTGGTAGTAGCTGGTTCTTCGAAAACTTTCTGACGTGCTGAACGTTGCATGTGACCGCAGGGTACCGTGCGTGAAGAAGGGGGGCATCCGGTTCATTATCAACGGGCACTCCTACTTCAACCTGGTGCTGGTGACCAACGTGGCCGGAGCCGGCGACGTCCGGTCGGTGTCGATCAAGGGCTCGCGCACCGGGTGGCAGCCCATGTCGCGCAACTGGGGCCAGAACTGGCAGAGCAACTCGTACCTGGACGGCCAGAGCCTCTCCTTCCAGGTCACCTCCAGCGACGGCCGCACCGTCACCAGTAACAACGCCGTCCCCGCCGGCTGGCAGTTCGGCCAGACCTTCGAGGGCGGCCAGTTCTAGCCAGCTGCCGCGTCTCATCTCATCGTCATCGTCATCTTCTTCTTCTTCTCCGCAGCCAAGGGAGAAGCGAGATATATTTTAAGAATTATTTTGCGCTAAGAGAAAGAAGCCTCTTCGTTATAGTGAAGAAAGAGGTTGTGGGCTATGCCGAGGCTGCTAATTAGCACCCGCTTAGACGTTTCCTTCTCTGGAGTTCATTAAAGACTTGATCATATCGTTGGGAGTAGTAGCAGTACTTGAAGAAGAAAATAATCGTACGTATTGATTAATTGTTACTTAATTTTGAGCGTTGTACTTGTACTGGATGGTGGCCTCTTGCGATGAAATTGGAATTTGCAAGGCCACATTTAAGGATCGGTCGATGTTGATTCTAGCTAGCTGCAGCTTCTACAGGAGAGAGTTGTGACTTCTGCTGTTTTGTTGGGCTGTAACTCACCATATCTTCTCGCCACATGGGTGGGAGATGTTTGCGGGGCATGCATGTCGTTCCTGCCCTTTCTGGAGCCACGAGCAATGTCGGTTGCCGTGTTCGTGTATATGATAATTAAGCTTGTGATGGATTTGATTATCCGCTGTCCTATATGTCCTTTTGCCTGCATATGCATGCCTGCCTCCTCGACAAGCTATTAGTTTGATTTTGCTTCAAAAAAAAAAGACAAGCTTAATTAATTTGATCGATGGTTGGAGTAGCTAGTATAGTTCATTTTTATTGCGTTGGTCCCATGGAAACTTTTGAGGTTTAGCTGTACTAGCGTCGTGTACTTGCTCTTGGACACGTACGTTCGTGTGCGGTACTGTACTTTGGCAAACCACATTTGAGCAGGCAAAACCGCTTTTAAGCTAGGATGGTCTGAAGATGATGCCGGCCTAGAGCCTGACCGAGTCGAGCAGAGAACAATTGCATGCGTCTACCAATCACCTTATTTAAGTTTCCACCGCGCATTTAGGTCTTTCAAGAAAGAAAAGTTTCCACCGTTTAGGATCATTGTTGTAGTAGTAAAACTCCAAAATCATTCCTTTGCCGCAACTACCATATGGGAAAGCTGCTCTGCTGCTGGCCAGAAGCCCATCTCGCTCGCTGCGCTTGATTTCGAGGGAGAACCATGCGTGGATGAGGAATGGGTGGATAGAAGTAGCGTGAGAAAAAAACGAGTTGAAGGAGAGTGAAGTGAATAGCAAAGTTAGATGAAGAATGAGTGGCTAGGAGCAGCGCGTGAGAAAAAAATAAAGTGAATAGAAAGTTAAAGAGAGTATTGAGTTACATGCACCAACCAATTCATACAAAAGCTTAAGCTGATGAGAAAGACGTACAATTCATTTATACTTTAACACTCTCTCTCACGTATAGACTTGTATTTTTTTTAAATTGAGCCAACCGTGTTTTGAACTCAAGACCTCTCGGCTCTGATACCATATTGAGCTGCACGCACTAACCAATTCACCTAAAAACTTAAGTTAATGAGAAAAGACGTACAATTCACTTATACTTCAACAGAGAGAGCGTCTCATCACATCGACTGTATGCGTAATACTGTTACCCTTGTTTCTTACCTAACGGCAACGGTGGACGGTTTTACCTCCGTGCAGCGCGTGACTCTGGTGTCGCTGCCGGTTCTTGTCAGCAGCTCACCGTGGCGATATCGTGCGACGGCGACGCGACAGGGCCGGGAGAAAGGACAGCACGACGGCGAGACGAGGTGCGAAGTCGGAGATGCCGAGCAACGGCGCGCGCGGCGAAAGCTGGCGAGCCCTAGGCGTACGTCGGCCAAGAATGGGCGGGCAAGACGTCATCAGCTCGTCGCCCCCTGGGATCGGGTAATTCGCATATTTGGCCAAGACTTTGGTCCAGACTTGTCACTTGGGAGACCTGGGTCATCGTTGACGGCGACGTGGAGCTGTTCGCTAACCCCGTTCACGTCGATCGTTAGATTCTCTGGGGAAGTGAATATCTTTGCGTGCAGTTTGCAATCTTGGATTCTTAGTGACACTGCCAATGTGGCCTGTCGGCGTCCGCGAGACTTCGAAGAAGAGAAGAGCTGATCAACCAAATGGGCCAAATGGTAATATGCAACATCCATAAATGGACTCATTTGATATGATGGCTCATGTGGCATCAACAATAAATTGCCATCCCTCGACTTCTCCCTTGGGTAGCCCAGTGAACCAACCATAAATGGGCTCACTTGATATGACAGACAATTTGGACCGGACGATCAAATTGGGCTTGGATAGTTCAGTTTACAATGTTCCTTGCGGGTTGCAACTGTGTTCTTACGGCCGGCAGGTCAGTATCTCGTCGATATTGAATAGAGCACTAATGACTTGGGCCCTCTACCCAGAAGGGTTATAGGCCCCGAGTCGTCGCCTATAAATGCTCTCTCACTGACTGCGATAAGCCCTAGAGTACCACCACCTGGTGGCCTGAGAAAACCAACTCTTGCGCCGCCATCTCCGATCCGCAGCCTACCAGCCGTATCAAATATACATAATATATTTGAATGTTCAATGCAATCTAAATTTATACATAAATAAACAACAGGCAAAGTAAAAATATAAAATAAACTTAAAGTAGTACCTGGCTAATGAACATAACAGCCCGAATACCTATAAATACATGTGAGTAGCAATCTGTAAAGCAAAAAACAGCAAAATTAGCGAGACAATCAAAAAATTATGACTAATTACGAACATTGAAATGAAATGGAAGTATGGAACATACCGCAAAACCGCTAGCTATGACTAGGAGCAGGAGATAAGTCCATTCTACGAGATTTCATCTGCTGAAAATTATCCATGATTGCTTTATCATCAATGTTTTTTTGTAACATCCCAATTTTCAAGAGTTTTTGAATTTTTCAAAATAAAAATATTCGTTTGATTTTTCCTGAATTGTTAAACCATAATTTGAAATTTTAGAAATTAAAAACAAATTTAATGTGGATAAATCAAAGTCTGACTTAATAAAAATTGATTTATTTGATTTTCTATTTCTTTTCCGCTTTCCCGAGTTTCGAAGTCTTTTTGAAATTTTAAAAATAAAAAAGGAATCATTTGATTTATCTTCATTTGTTAAAAGCTTAATGTAATATTTTCAAAAAGTGAAACTGTTTAATATGAATAAATCAAACTCCAATTAAAATCAAAACTGATTTATTAGATTTTCTAGACTTTCTTGGATTTTCTCTGAATTCTTTTACTATTTTCTTGGGGTTCAATTTAAACTATTTCCTTTTGTGTTTTCCCAAAAATTACTTTTCTGGGTTGTAAAATTTAATTTACAATAAATATTTTAAAAGCGTGGATTTATTTAGGAGTTATGGCATTTTATTGAATTTATTAAAGCGTGCATCAAATTTCAAGTGAAAAACATTTTAAATAATTAAAATAATCTTCAAATAAATCTAAAAGGATTTTATTTGGTCTAATCAGGTTCAAAAGTATTTTATAATTTTTTTTCTTGAATTTTCAAATTTATTTTATTTTCCCGATTTCCTTTTTCCCTTTCCTTTCCTTTCCTCTCTCTCTTCCTTTCTTCTTCCTTCTGTGGAGTTGCTCTCTCGTTCTTCCCTTTTTCTTCCAAATTGTGCGTGCCCCATGTTGTACCCCTCCTCCTCTATTTAAGCAACCAGCAGCATATCCTCCTCTCTCCCCTCCCCCCTTCTTCTTTCCCAAACCGAAACCCCCCAAAACAGCAAGCTCCATAGCTCCCGTGCAAATCGGTCGGAGCACCACCATCTCCATTCTCCCTCTCAGGTCATTTTTTCTCCGTGCCAACCATGTCACGGCGTGCCCCTCGGTCTCCTCCTCCACCTCCCTGAGTTTGCCCCTCTCTCGCCTTCTTTTCTCCGCAATCGTGATTATCTTGTCGCCGGCCGAATTGCATTCCACCGCCGTTCCCGGTGCCGTCGAACATCCCCCGCCGCCTTCGACACTACTGCTGAATTCTCCTTGCAGTGTTCTATGTCGTGCTCTCTTCCTTTTCTCAGAAACACCGCCGGTTCGCCGGGGCCCCGTGTGCGGCCGGGCGCGTACGCTGCCGCAAATCTTGCTCGCGTTCCTCGTCGAATCGTGTGCCTCCTTCACCTATAAAATGGAGCACTGCATGCTCCCAACCTCCCTCTTCAAATTGCAGCCAACCCCACTCTCTAACCCTTCCCCGTTTGCCCAAATTTGGTCGGTGACCATGCACTGCCAAAGCCCCTTCTCCGCCGGACTACGTCGCCATTGAAGGTCGTTTGTCTGAACCACCACCATCGTTGGATTCTTCACTTGGCGCTCTACGCGATGCTCCCTCTATCTCCCTCAATGCTTCACCGGTTCACTGGTGCTACTATTCCCCCACGCGCCTTTTTGCGCGCCGCCGCCGCACCGGACCTCCTTCGGCGACGCCACCACCACCATTAGAACCGTCTCTCTCCCGGGGTTCTATTTTGCTAGTTGTCCGACGCCATCTCCTTTCCCCTTGCCGGTGACATCACCTTGCTCTGCCGCCTGGCGCTCCAGCCTGTGCACTGCCTTTTTCTTTCTTTCTTTTCTTCTTTGACTCCCTTCCATGTGGGACCACCTTAACATCCTCTCTTTTCTTTCTCTCTTGCCCTCTCTAGCAAGTGGGTCCCTATTGCCATCCGCCCATTTAATTTGTTCTCTATAAACAAAAACCAGCACAACATTCGTTTGAATTTTCTCTCTTCATTTGTTTCTATCATTTCATGTCAGCGCAAGCTTACGGATTTTCGTTCCCCCTCAAATGAACTCCGATTCTGTCGATTCTCATTTCTAAAATCATCTAAATTCAACCCCTTTCTTTCGCTTCTAATTTTGAAAATTTTGGATTTTATTTGGATTTCTTGTATTTATTTGGCTCTTTTTTACACGTGTAGATTCCGGTTTTTCTGAAGAATTCCTGGACCCGTCTACCAAAGCCTCTCAAACCTTCAGCGAAGGCAAGTTGTAGACCTTTGATAATGTCGTACCCATTTTATAAAATTATATTTTTTATATCAACATGCATTGCTAGCTTTAGAATAACTGCTTCTGGGAATAGTTAACTACCCAATTGCCAATATACCTCCTTGAATAATTGTGAATGACATATATCATTGATCACCATATGTTGGGTTAATTTCAGATGGACATATTTATTTACCAACATGGGTATCATATTATGCTTAGCCATGCTTTAGTTGCGATGGGATTCATGATCATGCTCATAAATAATTAAATTTGACTTAATGAAGTATGGAATTATGGCGCGGCCACTGTTATTAAAATTTGTTGTGTCATTGTAAGGGTTGCCATTTGGTCGGGTTGAACAAAAAATAATTTATAGTTGGGCGAGTAATCGTGCAGTAAAGGGGGTAATTTCGGGATGTGGTTGCCTCGCCTGAGTAGTCACTAAGGACTTAACTTTGTGCGCCATTGATATGGGCTTTACTGTACAATTACAAGTCTATTTATGGGGTGGACCTGGCTAACTAATTAGCAATATTTTGATTCGGTTCTGTTTGGGTTGATAAGTGGCGCAATAGGGGTAGGTGTGGCGAAACCTTAGCGAGTAGAACCGAGTCAAAACGAAGCTTTGTAAATGCTTTGTGATAATCGTTTAGTCGCACACATTCGGAAATGTGTCAGACGGACAATATAAGCTTATCATCTTTTGTGGGTTAAGTTGTGCAACCTCTGTAGAGTGTTAAAAACTATTCGAATAGCCCTATCCTCGTTTATGGACAATGTCTGGTGATTTCACACGAGGGGGTAGATTTTTCATAAAAATATTAGAATTGTTTGGTTGGGAAGTGATCTGGATGTTGGTTAATGGTTGGGAAGTGAACAGGGTGTTCACTAGTTGTTTCGAAAGAACTTGTTTACTTATGTACTTAATCTTTTAAATAATGCTCTTCAATCTATTTACTGTCAATAGAATTTTATGCAAAATAGCCATAAAACTATCCTTATTCAAGCATTGCATGAATACTATTTGTATACATTTCTTTATGACTTGCTGAGTACTTTATGTACTCACGGCTATACGTCATTTGTTGATCAGTCTCCGCAGAAGAACCAGGGAACTCAAAGTTCCACGAGGAGGAATATTTTGAAGACGATGCGAATTAGGGTGCGTTCTCTACTCGATTGCCTGTGGGCATGTCGGATGGCTGCCACAAGTTATTTATTTCCGCTACAAGATTACTCTGTTATCTTTAGCCCTGCATGGCAAACTCTGTAAAACTTGACCATAAGGTCCTTTTGCTACTAAGTAATATTAATTTGTCTGCTTCTTAGCTACCTTATTGTATGGATACGATTTAATCAATGTTGCAAACTGTGTAGACTAGCTACTGATCATAGGGCTAGTTCAGAATACACAGAGGGGCCAGATCCATTGGTCTGGGTTCCCGACACTTTTGAATATCTCTCGCTCAGTGTAGCACACCATCAAGTCATTAAGCCATTCATCGGAGACTTTGTTGCGCAAGCCTATTGTTGGACCGAAAAGGCGACTAGAGGGGGGGTGAATAGGAGCACGCTCACTTTTTCATATATAAATGGATTCAACACAAATTTCACCAGTACAGCGGAAGACTAATATTTAATCCAATATAAACCCCTAAGCAATACGACAAAATTATGCACTGCCGGTCATACAATTTGTATTCTTGACGGTCGGACCGATTGCTCACGGCCGGGCCGATGACTCGCCGGTCGGTCGATCACCGCCTCTAGAATGATCAACGGCCGATGACGAAGTTGCAAATAGATGAAACTTTTGATCTACAACTCCAAGCTTGATGAAATTTGGAACACACCTTCTCTATGATATCAGGAGGCTATTCCAATCGAATATTATGATAATTCTGAGAAGAATAGCGATTCTTTTCGGTTTGATTGAAGAAGGGTTCAAAACCGGGTCAAAACGAAAACTTGATCCAAGATCTTGCTCGTGGGTGATTGATGATCAAGATGATCCTAGATAGGTTCCCACACGTCACAGCAAGCTAGATCACGTGAAGAATACAATAAAAAACTCGCGGATCAAAGAAAGACTCAAAATCATCAAATATAGAGAAAGATGATCAAACTTTCTCTAGATTGATATGATATGATATGGGCTTACAGCCTCTCCATCAATGGAGGACAATGCTCAATCGAAGAGCACGAAAATCACATCAAACTATCAAGAACCCTAGCCTCCACAAAAACTCTCTCTAAGAAAATTAGGGTTTACAAAAATAGCAAAAGAGACCAAGAGGAGGTGCAACCACCTCCCTCTCCTATTTACAGTGGAGGCTTAGACCTTCTAGAAGTTTGACTCAATTGGGCTCCCGTTAAGGCCCAAAACAAACGAGACACTTACGCACGTATTTTAATATGCCGTCTTTAACTCCCCTTGACCTAACTAGCTACACCTTGCGCCATCTTGCGCCTCAGATTAGCCAATAGGTCACCCTTGTCCATCTTGCACCACGCTTGAGTACATTGACCTCACCCGGCATCGTCGGTCGTTCTGGACCTCAGCTCTCCAAGCCTAGTCCCGATCATCCTCGCCGTTGACCGTCGTTGACCACCAAGCAACCTGCACAACAATAGACAAGTAAACCGAATTTGGGAACAAGTTCTTCACAACTTGACCCATGTTAGTCAAAAAATGCATCATGCAACATATATGCCCCGAAACTCATGACTTTGACCTAACAGCCGAATATCGCCGCAACGACGGACGACGATCCAAGTGAAAACCGGTCAGAGCTGTAGGATCAAGGATAACCGACTAGAGGGGGGTGAATAGGAGGTTTCTAAAATTTCTAGATCAAATTACTCAAATTAGCAAGATACACTAAGCAAAGTTATTTATCACAAGCTATGAGCTACAAAATTAAGTGCAATAAGTAAAGACAAGAAATAACCGCACAAGGACAAAGAGGTTTTTCCCGTGGTATCGAAGATTTGTCGATCTTCACTAGTCCACGTTGAGGAAGCTTGATTCAATCAAGCTGGCTCCACAAATTAAGCCTTTCCTCGTAATCACTTGGTTGTTCTTCCTCCTCTCTGGAGTTGGTGAACACCGACCAATCAGAACCGGCGACGGGTCTCTTCACAAGCTTCTTGAAGAGATCACCTCGCAACCTCCGCCAAGTCGTCTAGGTGCCGACAAGCACCAAGAGAATAGACCTTGACCTTCACTTGACGGCAATCAAGAGCCAAAGGATCAACTAATAATGCAGTGCTCTTAGTTTTGCTCACAACCTCACAAATGTGTGCAAAGAGAGTAAATGAGGAGTGAGAGGAGTGCTCAAAGCTCAAATTAATTAAATGAATGCTCAGCAACACGTCCTTGAGCTGGTGGGGGTGCATTTATACCCCCACAACCAAATATGACCGTTATGCAAAAAATCAAACATAATTCAGGGAAATCGGAACTTCCGCCGTGTAAGGTGCGGAACTTCCGCTCTTCAATCGAGTGCACTGTAATGGTCATTACAGTGAGCATTAAATGCTCTGATCTAGCCGTTGGATATATGTGCGGAACTTCCGCCAGCTAAAATTCGGTTCTTCCGATAATCGGAAGATCCGCTCATTCCATGGCGGAACTACCGCACTTGCGAAAATGGCTAAGTCCCTAAAAAGGGTGCTCTCTGGAAAAAACGGACCGCAAATATTTCGGAGCAACCGATAATCGGAACTTCCGCTCGTATCATTGCGGAACTTCCGCGCTTCGAGAAATCGGCTAAGTCCCGAAAACGGATGCTCTTTGGAAAAATCAAACCGCAAACATTTCAGAAGAACCGCATAGCGGAAGTTCCGCAGTGTCAACGCCGGAACTTCCGATTGTATACTGAGAAGAAGATTTTTCTTTTGAAACCAGACCAAAAGAACATGCATGATCCTAAGTTGATCCAAAGGCATAATGTGATGCTTTCAAGCTACTAGACAAGCTCCCCCTTAATAGTACGACATTTATCCTAAAATCCGGTCTTCCTCCATACTCCAAAGACCGATAAAATTCAAAAGGGGTCCTAGTCTATTTGTACCTTGCCCTTGAGATCAACTCCATCTTCTCAACATTCTTTGACATGCAGCTCCTTGATTTCACTTTGTCATTTGGGACTATGCCTTGTAATCACTTCAACAAACATATTAGTCCCATATTCACATAATGTCATTAATTACCAAAATACATTTTTAGGGGCCTAGATGCTTTCAAGAGCGCCCCCAGGGCCGGTCGACCGCCCACCCTGGCCGGTCTGACCGCCACCTATGGGCCAGTCAGACCACCAGTTGGGACTTAGCGAATTTTCTCTATGGAAAACCGAAACCTACTGAAATTTTTAATCTAATAGAACTTTTGACTGGAGACTCCAAAAATTATGAGACCAAGTGCAATAGAATCCCCTCTGTTGGCTGCTACCTCTATTTTTGGCCCAGCTAAAAATACCACTTTCTGACATTGCCGATCCGACCGCGGCTTAGGCCAGTCGGACCGATCTTAGGCCGGTCGATCACGCTAGGCGGTCGGACCACTCAAGCCCGACAAAGATCAAACTTTGTCGAAAACACATGAAATGGCAAATTTTAATGCCATTGCCAATTGTCACATCATCCTAAGATCTGGAGCATATCCCCATGATATCCACACCTATCTTGATAATTTTCATTGTAGAAAAGATTCTTTCAACTGATGTCGTTACCACAGGAAGAATCAATGTTAGTTCAATGAGACGATAAGCCAATGAGAATGTTTTGTCTTTTCTATTGTCAACCATCTTTTCAGCAGCCTTGCAAGGTCACGACATCCACGGAATTCTACACTTCTCCTAACATTGAGAATGTAGTTTCGAAGCTGAATTCTTAACATTATACGGTCACCTATGGTGAAATCATCAGCAAATTGCAAAAGCTTGTCCACATTAAACTTGGAGAATGAGTTCTTTGGATCAAGATAAGATATACATATCAATAGCTATGTGGAAACATCATTGAAACAATAATTTATATTTGACTTAGTGGCATTGATAGCCGCATAGAAGATGTCAACTCTATAAAAATGATCTTGAGTCACTGTATGACCTCGTCATGACATTCGACCCATAATTGGGGTGCTTTCATCCATATCTGGAATAGTGATGCCATTTGCTTCACAAAAGCTTTTTGCTCGCTCGAGCAATGGCTCCCACCCATTATTCCTCATGTATTGCAAGTTTTCTTTCACATCCATAATCTCAAACCCATGGCATGAACGATGTCTAGATCCTTCCTTTGGAATTCACGCGATAATTCACTTGTAATGCTCAACAAGTCCAACATCAAATGCAATATAAACATAAATTCAAAGCTTTATATTTTTCTTATTAAACCATATGCTCCATCATAATTAGATGGTTGACAACTATCATCACTTACAATTTCTAGCACCTACTCTGTTGCCTCCCACATTTCATACAAACGGAGCAAGGTTTTGTGATGTGTGCCACATCTAGTATCTCCAGGTCTAGCTAGGCTAGTTTCCAGATGCAACCTCATTCCAGTGAGACTCAAGCCATTCTCCACCTTCTGCAATAAGACTTCACGGTGCTTTTCAATCAAAGCATCCTCTTGGTCCACCAACATGGTCATTCTGGAATAGTGATGTCATTTGCTTCACATGCTTGCCTACAAAAGCTATGTGTATTACTAAGTCCACCAACATGGTCATTCAAACTTTTCAAAGCCTTCCTCCAATTAACAAACTCATTTTTTGTGAATGCATCATTTGCCAAAATAATGGAGATGTGATGGACTCTAGAAAAGAAAGCAATAGAAATAAAAGGCAACATCTTTGACATGCTATATTCCAACCAATCAAATTTGTTGAACCATGCTACTTGAAAGGATCTCCAACAATCCATCATTTTCTTTGGAAAAGCATGGTCGATTGGTCGAGTTGGGCCCTTAAATAAATATGCCCCCTCACTTGATCTTTAATTTCATTTTAATAATTTTCAATTGGTATGCGACATGCTGGATCAGCAATGGTATCATCAGGATTAAAATCAATCCGAGGCTTCCTTGGTTGAGTTGTGCACTTATTGGTTGGAGGGGTACTTGTATTTGAATTGTTGGAGAAATAACTATGCAAAGTTTGTTTGTCCATCTATTATAAATTTACAACATATTGTATATAATCCATAAGTACTAAGTACATGTAACTAGACTAAACAAGTAGACAACATCACAAGTTCACAATATCATCTCAACATTCCAATTTTCAACTTTCTAAGTGTCTTAGTATTTAAATGAGTGAGCCACCGACCACTGTCAAGTGTCAACTTTACGACTTTACCTCAGCTCCTTGTCTCCTCAGTCCTCAAAGCTCCTCAGCTCCTGAGTCCTGCCGAGTGCTGACAACCTGAGTCGACTGCCTCACAGCTTCACGCGCCCGCGCCTCCGCCAGCCTCACGCGCCAGTGCCTCCGCCGGTCGTGCGCGCCCCTCGTGCTCGCCCCAGGCCGGCCCCAACTGCCTAGGCAGTTAGGTGTGTCAAGTTTGGCGCAGTAGCCGAGCACTTTGTCGGGCCCCCAACTAGCCCCGCGGCTCACCCCTCGTGCTCACCCCCGGTCGCCCGTCGACCGCGCGCCTAGCCCCAATCCCCCTCCACTACCTCCGCCACATGCAGGCCGTCGAATCACCAAAGGCAGCTTGCGGCTCTCCTGCTCACACGGTCGCGCCTCCACGGCTCCACCTGTTGAAAATATGAGCATTTTTCAAATTACTTTAATTCAGAAATATACTAGATGAATCATGGACAATACTCTAACCTTTTTTCATAAAGCAAGTAATCATAAACACCATAGTCATACGAATTTCTAGAAGAACAGAAACTAGTATTCCTATCTCAGTGTTCAAGACAACAACGGATAATAAAACTAAACAAACAACAAGTGTGAGATAGATATATCCAGAACCAGTAGACGGAACAGCAGCAGCAGAAGTGTTGGTGAGGTCGTCGTTCGCCATGGTGCTGTGGACGTCGTGGTAGTAGTCGCACAGTTGATGTAGACGTAGCAAAGAATCAAGTGAAAATGAAGCAGCGAGCGGTCGCGCAAACGCTCCAAAAAAATCTTATTCGTCCTCTCTCGTGCAAGCTTTCAATGACAAGGGTTCCGGAGACCTGCTCTCCCGGTTCGACCGTACACGCGCCTCGCTAGAATGGAGATCGACATATAAACTGTGCAGCAAACTTTGTACAGCAATCTCGTTTAGGTACTGAGTCTTGTTAATTTGTGGCTGATCTTTGATCTCCCGTTTTTGGCAAGAGGAAAGGCCTGGCGGCCCTCGCTCTGTCGCTGCTGGTGCACCTGGTGGTGCTGCTCCAAACGTTGCTCGCCCCTAATCGCACCCTGCAATGCTAAGCCCTTGCTCTTCCACCTTGTGATTACAAGATGTGGCCTGTTGATAATGCCATGAATATATACCATCTCATCTCTAGAATCTGTCTGTTGTCGTATTAGATTGCAAGAGGGCCATCTACTTTCTTAGTGGGCATCCTGTAGTTTCATCCTTGCGATCGACAGCGCAATATTAGAAAGAGTGAATTTTGGCCGAGTTTTCGCCATTTTAGATAGATTACGTAATGGTCTATACAGCTTTCTTCCTCAAGTCTTTCCTGTTTTCCTTGTGAAATGCATGTGTTCGTTGGAGCACTACTAGTGTGTCCCAGCTGCCTAGTTCGCAGTTCGCACCCATGTAGAGGTTTGAATTGGATGGATATCCAGATCCAAATAGGGAGGTCCAACCCAGGTCCAATTAAAGAAAGCACACTATCCAATCCAAAACCAATTTCAACTGCACAAAAGTCACATCCAATCCAAAACCAATTTCAACTGCACAAAGTCAAATCCAATCCAGTCCTCTTCCAAGGAAGGTGGCATGTTCGAGAATTGCATTGACACACCAATGAAGCACCTCACTGAAAAATTATTTGTTCAAATATCCTTCCGCTACAGGAATTTTATGACAAAACCCTATGCGGAAGAATATTTATTGCAATAATAGCCGTACACCTGTAAAACATTGCAAAAAGCCCTTTGGAGCTAAGGCAACAAAATTACCATTTTGCAGTCTAAATAATTATAGAAAAACCCTTAGATGGTCCACATAATTGAAAAATAGGCCCTTTTAACAAAATTTCGTTGCGACCATGACCCTTTAGCAATATTTCGTACTTGCAAAACAATACTGTTAACAAAACTCACAACTAGAAGTCAACATATCACATCCATTCTAATTCTAGAAGAGGGTCCATTCTCCTCACTGCTTTAGTTAGCATCTAGATAGTCAAATCTACTTCAACAGCCTTGCACAACAAGCTCAGCTCCAAACCTGCATGGTTAAACACGAGAGTTCCCAAAAATCAGGACCAGTTGAGATAAAAAAAAAATCCGTATGCATCTCTGATATCTGTATAGTTGCAACAAATTCTGAAATCAAGTTCTTGTACTAAAACAGCACTACCACGAGTCTTGTACTAAAACAACACTGCCACAAGTCTGAAACCATCAGTAATAGGGAAACAGTACTAGACATACGTGCATACGTACATAGCAAGAGAAAAATCATACGATTCTCAACCACACATTCTCATCCACTTCCCACCACATGCTCTCTCACATGCTACCTTATCACCGAGCCACATCCCCAAACGTTGCAACCACTCATTCCTCTCTTCACTCCACTCTCATCCGCTCCGTCCAAAGCTCATATCTCATACCTCTCTCTTTCTTTCCACATACCAAACCGAAGAAGAAGAGCCTTCGTGCCCGGCCGGCGGTCGCCTCGCCCCTGCGCCCCGGCCTCCTCCATCGCCACACATCTGTCGGCGTGTAGGCCACGCTGGGGACGAGGGACATCTTCAGTGAGGTGAGCGCATTGAGCACCAGATCGCAAAACTTCACGTTTCGGACGAGGACGCTGCGCCAGCTGCTGAGGCTGAAGCAGGCCACGCTCAAGGCGGCCATGCAATGCAAGCTCGAGGACAACATTGTCATCATCAGGAACTTCCTAAAGGTGACGCAAGGTCCAAACTTCACACTTCGGCAATTTTGTTGCATCCAATGTAAGCTGGAGCTGCAGTTGATTGTTGTTTCTTTGTGATATGTTGCGTACGTTAGGAAAAAATGTTACGACCTGTTGAAAAAAATATTGCATACTGTTCTTTGAGATGTTGTATCAGTAGAAAAAAAGTTGCATTATGTTCACAGTGATGTTGTAATATTTTTCAACGCGCTTTTCCCTCAGATGCTTTGTTTTGATTCTAGATGTTTACGACGCCGTCGACCCCCGCCCCCTCGTCCACCTCCGAACTCCGTCTCGGCCATCACTGTGGTCCTATCCCTCCACCTCGCGGTGTCAGCGACCATGGCCCCCTCGGCCATCCCCGAGCCCGAGCTCAACCTCGTGGCGCCGATGAGCCCCTCAGGCGCCTCCCGTGCCCCTCGCGACGTCGTCGTTGAGGGTGACGCCGGTGTTTTTAGCAAGGGAGACCAGATCTTGCCAAGAACAAGTATAAGAGGAGATTCTAACCTGGTGGATGAACTGCTAGTGGGAGAAGAGACCGCGGCCGGTGGGAAAGGAGGACGCCGCCGGAGAGGAGGGGGATGCCGCAGCCGATGGGGTAGGAGGAGGACGTTGCTGTCGCCGCCAGTGTAGAGTTTCTTGTGACCGCCCTTGGAGATGGACAGGTGGAGAACGTATGACTTGAGTCCAATGAGGTTGGAGCATTCGGTATCCAAAAGATATCCAATGCTTATCGGACCTAATGATGGTGGATGTCCACATCCAAATAGTGCAAAGTAGGTTGTGTCCAATTGGACCTTGCACAGCCCAGATCCAATCCCACCTCTACACCCACGTCAAACGGGCCAGTGGCTACCCACAGTTGTGTGTACTTTTCACAGCCCAGTAGCGTACACTTCTCAGGCAGGCCAGGAAATGGGTGCTTTAAACGTATCCAAGCAATGCATGCAGTAAGAGTGGCACCGGTCGATCCTTTCGTGCCAAACCTGTAGCTACGTGGGAGGTCGGTCGGTGCCGGTTGTCTCTCTCTCACCCGTAGATCCTGTAACAAACAGTGTCGTGAGACTAGTAACGTGAGGCTCCAGACAAAAACTGGAGCCGGCCGGAGTAAAATAAATACCACACAACGCCCACCGGCGCGCTGTCGTCGTCGCCCGAACTGCAGACACACAGTCATCAGCAGCCGCTACTTGTAGCGTTGCGCCGCTTTGCACCGTCGCAGCAAATACCACACACCGCTCGGCTCGGCGTGGTCACGTCTAGTGTTGTTTGTTCGTTTTTTTTATTTAAAAAAAATATGGTGCATGCGGTAAATATAGTATTATTAATTTGGTGTATTATTTAAAATATGATTCGGTATATATGAATATCATTTTATTTCTGTTCGGTATTGGTAAATATCATATTTACCAAAGTTGACACGAATTACGAACGATACCGTGAGTTCACAGCTTACGGTCACAAATTCTTACACTTCACAGTCGGGCCTAAGCATCAGCATTAAGCTAAGCAATACTGGACCCACTGGTAATGTGTTTACTGCAGGTAGTTCAACAGCACATCAGTAGTGTAGAACCATGCCGGTGCCCATTGCCCAAGTGCCTAGCACCTGCACCAGCACAGCATCACCACATCGGCCATCATCACTATATGGATGTATCATGTATGCTCATTGCTCACACTAATTAAGTCTTAGTCCTCTGCCTTGACGAATATTAAAATCTCTATGTATTACTTTAATACATAATTAAAAAATAATATGTCTTCATGGTCGTAACTCCTAAGGCTAACGACCCCGTGGTCGTAAGGATTCCGGAGGTTACTTATGTGTACCCTAGTCGGATGATGTACTATACCCAGTCTCTGACCAGATGACTGCTCGTAGAAGCCTTAAACTGGCATCTGGATCTAACTCCAAGTATATTTTTACCGTGTGACGAATGGAACACATATCATATTTGCTCCATACCACGCGACGTTTCATGATCCTAAGACACTGACAATAACCACTATACGATTTGATATCTCACAGATATTAAATCGACGATCAGTTACTATTTTACTAACAGCAACTATCCCTCTGACCGGACATGTCACTTCCAACAGACGTCTTCTCCAGGAGTAACTACCACATCTTCGATGGTTATTTAAAGACAAGAGCACCAAGGAACAAGGGCATTGGATTGAAGCATCACAATCGATACAAGATTCATGTTTCAACTCTAATTCAATAGCACAGCAAGCACTACGCTCAGTGTAATTAAGGTTAGTCCACCGCCTTGTCGAAGGCACCCCCTGTAAAGGATCTAGTTTATAGCAATAAAGAGCAATCACATTCTCTTCTAAGAACTCTTTGCCATTTTCCTCTATTTTATTTTGTAAGATCGACGACTCGATCATCGACAACTAACGCCATCCGTGGGGAAGAGGCGTTGGGTTCTTGAAGATCACTTCGCTCAAGCATTCTTCATTCCCTCCTTTCACTACGTCATCGCTCATACCAACATGGCAGAGACTTGGGATGAGGAAAACTGGTTCCACTTGGTGGACTACTTCGACCTCGACATGAACGCATGCATGCACACCATGGAAGAAAATAGGATGTCGTCACCCTCTTCCTCTGCTGGATCGCCACTCGCTAATACCAGCAAGATTGATCGGATGGATGAGGATTCACCACCGCCATCCGTGGCGCTTCCGGAGGAACCTATCATTCCGACTAGTTCGAATATCCGAATGCCTCTACAAGCCCGATCAAGCTGATCGGAAGAACGACGACAGTAGACCAACATCAGAGAATCAACGTACTCTCGATGTTATCACGGGCGATCGGTATTCTCCAACGGCTCCTACGTATTCTGGGGGCCAACCGACACTTGGTGAGAGTGTCAATGAATTTACCATTGCCACTGGTCGAAGGCCAAGTGGGAATGATAAGCCTCAGCATATGATCGGCAATCCATCGGATCAGGCTGCATCCACCACAAAGCCCGTCGGAGGTGGTAATCTCCGACCGCTACCCGTCGTGGAGGCTCCTTGTCGAAGCTCTAGAAGGCTCTCTCTTAGCTACGACGGAGCTCGTTGGAAGATCGCTGCTGGCGCCATGATGTTAACGCAATTGGAGATACAGGTCAAGATGCCATGCTCAGTTCTCCATGGCTTAACCCGCCACCACATACTGATGGAGATGGTACGGGAGCTCAAACACCACTTGACGGAGGCGAACAAACTAATGGATGTCGATTAGTTAATCCACCTGTTCCTACCCACAACACGTGATAGGTCGGGCAGGACAAGATGGAAGGTCGAAAGGACATTCGACTCATTGAACGCCCACTGCTAGCAGCAATCCTCCAAGACCATCGACAACCCAGCAAAACTTACAATGAGTTCGTGATATCTTGAATAACCCAGATCCTGCTCTGGTAGAGACTCTGAGTTATATTTAACTTGCAGGACAGGTGTCGGAGATCCTCCAGCAAACCATGCAGCGTACAAAAATGCACCGAAAGCAAAGGAATTCACAAAGTCAAACCATAACTTCTTCCCAGCGCTCCTTCCTCAGCAGGGGATAACATGGTCGACGGAGGACCGGACGATACCAAGATCCCCTCGTAGATTTCGACTAGGGAATTACGAGGGAAGACATATCTTCTTAGCAGCCACTTCTCGTCGTCGAGAGGAACGACCTCTTGGTTCTAGAAACATTCGAAATCATCTGATCCAAGCAGTGGTCAAAGATGTAACACTAACGTCCACAACCGGATTGGGATACCAAGACTCGGTATATTAATACGAGGAATCGGTCCCTAACTGACTACAATCCGGTTCCTTTTCAAAGAAGGCGCCACGACTCCATAATAGGTTGTCGAGCCTTCTCAGCAGGGCTCCAAGCTGTTCGCTTGCCGGACAGGTTCCAACCAGCCAACATAGAGAAATTCACTGGGATTCAAAACCCATTAGAATTTCTTCAGATCTATACTACCGCCATCAAAGCTGGTGGTGGTAATGACAACGTGATGGTAAATTACTTGCACACAGTCCTTGAAGGGTCTGCCTGGTCGTAGTTGCTCAGCCTATTGGTCGGATATATCTACACTTGGGAGCAACTCTGTAATATGTTGATCGCCAACTTCTAGGGGACGTACGATCGCCCTAGAAAAGAAGACGATCTCTATCGAATCAGGCAAAAGACCAATGAAACTCTTCGACAATATATCAAGAGGTTTAGCCAGGTTTGAAACTCTATTCCAGAGGTCGCAGAGTCTTTCGTCATCCAGGCTTTTAAAGCAGGGTTGCAGAATCAGCGGTTTACATAGGATATTGCAATGAATCCTCCCCGAACGACCATCAAACTTTTTAACATGACTAAAAAATATGCAGCCGCTAGCGAGCGGTTGAATGGTGAGAACCTATTGATCGAAAAGAAAAAATCCCTCAATCGGCTTGGAGAAACAAGAGAAGAAAAGCAAAAAAAATCTCTCAAGGGTAAGAAGAACCATAAGCCCGATAACAAGCAAGTCCTTGCGATTCCAGAAAAATTTACCGAGAGTAAAAAAAATTTTCTGGTCGAAACAAGGCAAAGGTTCCAACTAGTGAGTACAAAAAGAACAAATAATGGTGTCCACTTTACCAAGCAGCAGGGCATGATCTACGCACTTGCTGAGCATGGCAAAAGAAACTGGAGGATTACAACTCGGGTAAAGGTCCCTTCACCTCCATAACAGAACTTGGAGAACCAAGTTCCAAGAAGGATAAGGATGGCGGCGAAGAAATTGAGTATCAGGAGCCACAACGCACTGTGGATATGATCTTTGGAGGATCCTCCTCGTACGAGTCAAGTCTCCGATTGCCAGCAAGCCATCCAGGTGGTTGGAAACAATTATCTCCTTCAGCAAAGAAGACTGCCCTATCCCGTCGGCTCGACCAGGTAGGTTCTCTATTATTGTTGAGCCTACTATTAATAACTGCAAAGTTAACCAAGTCTTAATATATGGAGGTAGTTTTTAAATATTTTGTTTACGGAGCATTGGAAGAAATGCAAATTCCTAGGTCGAAAGTAAAACATGTGAAGTATGCTTTCCATTGCATAATTTCTGGTTCTACTGCTAAACCGATAGGACAACTGTCTCTACCGATGACGTTCGAAAGACATGACAATTTCCGAACAGAAAAGATCCCGTTTGATGTGGTGGTTTTGAAACCGCATACAATGGGATCCTTGGTCGTTTGGCATTGGCTAAATTCCTGATAGCTATGCATTACAGCCATCAGACTTTAAAGATGCTAGGACCAAAAGGAGTCATCACGGTTCGAGGAGATAGAGAAATAGCTTATGCACGTGATCGAAAATCCCTAGAACTGGTCGACGAGCTTCCGACCAGAGAAACTAATCCGTCTTTCATGCAGGTCAAGCACTCAAGACCAAAGACGACCATAAAGTCTTCTGACCAAATCATAGAGGTACCACTCGACAAAGGCGCTTCTCCAAAAACGTTAAAATGCAATCTAGGTCAGGAAATACTAACACATCTTCCCAAAAGGTACTGGTTGGGGCATGACTCAATCTTAAATAGGAAGAGTCGCTCGTCTTCTTCTTCTAAGTAAACCTAGACGTATTGACCTAACAAGTGTTCGACATGCCCGAGTCCTTAGGGAGGTGATCGAGCACAGGCTAGCTCTCTAGCCCGACAAAAAAACCGGTCAAGTAAAAGCTAGGGCGCTTCGCACCTAATCGGAAGGAGGCAATCCAATCAGAGATTGACAAGCTTCTCAAGATTGGGTTTATTCGTGATGTCGACCATCCAAAGTGGCTCACTAACCTTGTATCACTAACCCTATAATGGTTAGAAAAAGTAACGAAAAATGACAGATGTGTTTTAACTTCACAAATCTTAATAAAGCTTATCCGAATGATGACTTTCCCCTTCCACGCATTGATCAACTTGTAGACTTTACTTCTTGGTGTAAGTTGTTAAGTTTTTTAGGTATGTACTCAAGGTACCACTAGATTAATATGAGTAATGATGATGAAGAGAAAACATCCTTCATCACGCCATATGGAACTTACTGCTACGTTAAGATGCCATTTGGTTCTAAGAATGCAGATGCGATTTTTCAGAGGTTAATGCAAAAAACCTTTAATTCTCATATAGGTCGAAATCTAGAAGTCTACGTTGATGACTTGGTTGTGAAAAGCATCAACGCTGGTGATCACATTTCTGACCTACACGAGACTTTCAACAACTTAAGAAGGCATAACTTTAAGTTGAATTCAGAGAAGTGTGTGTTCGGAGTTTCTTTTGGAAAACTTCTTGGTTTCCTAGTTTCTGCTAGAGGGATTGAAACGAATCCAGCAAAAATATCGGCCATCGACCAGATGCACCTTCTGGCCACAAACAAAGAAGTCCAAAATTAACCAGTTGTATGGCATCACTAAGTCGTTTCATCGCACGGCTAGGTGAAAAGGGTTTTCTTTCTTTAAGCTTATTCAGAAATACGGAAGTTTCGAGTGGACTAAAGAAGCAAACGATGGCTTTGAAGAACTCAAGAGGTACCTTACGAATGCCCCGGTCTTAGTGTCTCCAAGATCGGGAGAAACATTGCTGATTTACGTGGCTGCAACGCCAAAAGCAGTTAGTGGTGTACTGGTCGTAGAGCGTGACAACGTTCAACGAACGATATATTATGCAAACGAAGTCTTACATGGACCTTAGGAAAGATACACATAGGTACAAAAATTGCTCTATGGTCTCCTTATGGCTTCGAGGAAACTACGGTATTACTTTCAGGCCCACAAAGTGGTCGTACCTACTGGATATCCCCTTGGTCAAGTTCTCAGAAACAGTGAAACTTCAGGATGAATAGCAAAATAAGCGGTCGAACTTGGGGCGTTCAACCTCCACCTCATCTCCCAAATAGTAATTAAATCCCAGGCAATAGTAGAATTCATTGTCGAATGGAAAAACCCTGAACTCACCCAAGAGCCTGAGTATGAACACCACAATGAGCAGACAATGTACTTTGATGACTCCTTGATGTTAAAAGGCTCAGGGGCTGGAGTTGTCTTGATACCTCCTACTGGAGAACACATCAAATACACCATTTAGTTAAACTTTCCTGCCACAAACAATATGACAGAATATGAAGGTTTACTGGTAGGACTCCGAGCAGCCAGAGCGCTCGTGATTCGCAGATTACTAGTGAAAGGTGATTCTCGACTAGTAGCGAATCAAGTTGAGAAAGAGTATCAATACTCAAGTACCAAGAAGTTATCTTATTTGGCAGAAGTACAGAAACTCGAAAATCACTTCTTCGGTTTTCAGATCCAATATATTCCTAGAAAGGAAAACTTTCTGGCAAACCAGTTGACACGGATGACCTCCTCAAGGTCACCTGTCCTGCCTGGAGTTTTTCTCGAGAAACTCAATTCACTCTTGGTGGTCAAACATTCCGAGGACACGGTGCCACTGGGAGTCTACGCCATGCCTACACCTGAGACAGTAGGCCGCCGTGATGTCGTGACAGGTACCTTATTAGTTGATTCTCATGAGGCTTTTGTTCTTTTCGATTCAGGGGTTACCTATTCGTTTGTGTCACTTGAGTTTGCTAGGAGGGCAGATTTGAGTTTGTAGCATATTTCTCAATCTATTGTGGCCATTTCTCCGGGGGGTCTCATTTCTAGTTCTACACTAAGTCCGGGTTGTTCTATTACCATCGATGATGAAGATTTCACAACTAATTTGATGGTGATTCAGCTATCTCCTTTTGATGCTATTCTTGGTATGGATTGGTTATTCAGTTATCGTGCTAAGATTTGTTGTTTCGAAGACTGTGATTTTGCAAGCTCCGTCCGATGAAGAGTTGGTTTTTCAGTGTAGTGCACCATCAGATTCTCTCTTTGTCTTGGCACGTTTGTTTCCTAGCCGATAGACATCAAGAGTTGGGTTGCTTTGGTCTTTTAGTGCTAAGTCAAGTCCTTCTCTGCACATCGAGGAGATTCCCGTGGTGAGTGAATACCCTATTGTTTTTTCTGTAGAGCTTCCGAATGCCACCAGAACAGAATGTGGAATTCTGGATTGACCTTATTCCTGGCACTCGTCCTATTTCCATGTCTCTATATTGTTTGGCTCGACCCTTTTAGGATGAGTTGAAGAAGCAGTTGAACTACTTTCTGTCCAAAGGTATGATCGGCGTAGTGTTTCACCTTGTAGAGCACCTATTCTCTTCACAAAGAAGAAAGATGGTAGTTTACGGATGTGCGTAGATTATCGCGCTCTCAATCAAGTGGTGATAAAGAATAAATACATTTTGCCCCGTATTGATGATCTTTTTGATCAACCTCCAGTCGAGGTACAATCAAATCCGAGTGCGGGAGCAGGATATTGAAAAGACAGCTTTCTCCACAAGGTTTGGGCATTATGAGTACAAGGTTATGTCTTTTGGACTGACTAATGCTCCTGTAGTTTTTATGGAAGCAATGAACAATATGCTGCATCGGTATCTTGATGATTTTGTAGTGGTGTTCATTGATGATATTTTGGTCAATTCCAAGTCAGAGGAGGATCATGAATATCATTTGAGGTTGATTCTTGAGACCTTGAGAGAGAATCACTTTTATGCAAACTGAAGAAATGTGAGTCCTGGATTTCAGAAGTTGGGTTTCTGGGTCATGTGATTAACCAAGAAGGCATTTCAGTCGATATTAGCAAGATCTCGATAGTAATATAATAGAAAAGGCTAACAAACGTCAATGAAGTGAGGAGTTTTCCGGACTTAGCTGGTTATTACCGGTGTTTTGTGGAGGATTTCTCTATCATCGCTAAACCGATGTCTTAGCTAACACAGAAAGGACAAGCTGATCAAAGAATATATAAATGATGAAGAACAAGCTGTTATTTACCTTGAGTCCAACGGACACAAACTAATGTCCAACAGATAGAAAAACTCTTCGATTCCCAAGGTAGTTTCTCAACTTTAAAGTGAGTACATACCACCTCATTTGTCACGACACTAAATGAGGGTCTACTCGATACGACTTTTCATCGGGGTTCACACGACCAATTCATTTTAAAGTTCGGGGGCTAGTTAATGAGGATTAAAATCTCTATGTATTAATTTAATACATAATTAAAAACTCATATATCTTTGTGGTCGTAATCCCTAATGCTAAGGACCCAGTGGTCGTAAGGATTCTAGATGTTACTTATGGGTGCTATGGTCGGATGAGGTCTTGTACTTAGTCCCCGACCAGATAACTGCTCGTAGAAGTCTTAACTGACATCTGGATCTAACTCTAAGTATATTCTTGCCGTGTGACGAATAGAACACATATCATATTTGCTCCATACCATCCGACGTTTCATGATCCTAAGACACTGACAATAACCACTATATGATTGGATATCTCATAGACATTAAACCGACAATCAGTTACTGTTTCACTAACAGCAACTGCCCGTTCGATCGGACATGTCATTTCCAACAGGCGTCTTCTCTAGGGGTAAATGTCACATCTTCGATGGTTATTTTAAGACAAAGCATGGAGGAACAAGGGCATCGTATTGAAGCATCACAATCAACACTAGATTCATGTTTCAACTTTGATTCAATAGCATAGCAAGCACTACGCTCAGTGTAATTAGGGTTAGTCCACCGTCTTGTCGAAGGCACCCCTGTAAATGATCCAGTTCATAGCAATAAAGAGCAATCACATTCTCTTCCAATAATTCTTTACCATTTTGCTCTATTTTATTTTGTATGATCAGCGACTCGATCGTTGATATGGCTCTACTAGTCTACAAACTACAAGTGCTTACAGTTACGAAAGGCTTGATGCGAACAATCAAGGCAACAACACAAGATTCAATAATTCAAAGTCCATTAAATCAAGTAACAAAACATTACTCATACTATATATTGCAATTTCCAAACAATAACACCACATCTCTCGTCCCTCAAGCATCTAACACATACATGAGACACAACTAGAACTAGTCAACTAGAGGTGGAGGACCAGAGAATGCATTAGATGGGCATCGGTGGAGGCGGTCTGTGGGAGTGTAGCTGAGTGGGAGGGGCATCGGTCGGGCGGTGCGGACCGGCGGAGGCAGAACGCGGATGCCACTACGCCGGTGCACAGGGGGTAGGCCTGGGTGGACGAGTGTTGTGCAAGTCGGTGGTCGGTCGTCGCGGGCTCGCGACGTCACCCCTCACCGTAGATCTTGCCAATGGTAGGTCGGAGAGGAAGGGGAGGGGTCGGATCTGGCGAAAGAGCGCGACACTGAGCTTGTGAATGGGCGGCAGCGCGAGTCGTGAGGGAGGAGGATGCAGCGACAGGGTCAAAGAGCGCGAGGGAGTGGAGGAATCAGAAAAGGGTGTGGCGGGGAGCGAGGAGGAGGCGCAAGGTGTGGGGAGGGGCAGGGCGAGTGAGTCGAGGGGAAAGGAAGGAATGGTTGGTCAATTTATTTTGGCACGTTCGTTTTTTTTTTCGGTTTTCACCGATTTTTACCTAAAAAAATTGAACTCTCCAAAACCCTGATTTTCAGATTCCGTATCAAATATCAGTCAAACCGAGTTAACCGGTTCGATACCAATTTGCACAACCCTATCACGTCAACTCGTATCATGGCCGGATTGAGATCGTCTGCATAAAAAGAATCAATGCAGAGGATCTACACAAGCACTAGGAGCGGTCTCTACCGTCCGATCCATAATTTTGCTACAATAAAATAATCGCACTGCTATCCCTATTGTTGCTACAGTGAACACATATCTTAGCGGCTGGCCTGCACAGGTCTCAAGATTGCATCCATGGGCCATGGGCGCCAGCTCAGATCCAGTAAACACTAGCAGCGCAAGAGATTTTCTAACGCCGGCAAATGTACGTGCACAAACGATTTACCGGCGACTGCGGGTGCTCGGCCGGCTGGCCGGAAGAAGGCTTGAGCGATCCGTGGGGCGTCGCGCGGCGTCTCTTGGAAGGCTCGAGAGATCGGTTGGGATCATGAGTGGTGGACCAGGCACGCGCACCCGAGCCGGGAGCCCGGGACCCCTCGTCCTCGGCACAGGGCCAACCGGCCAAAGCCAAGAAGGCTACGAGGGACTGATGGCTGATGCCAATGTCGCGCACGGCCGGTCACTATTCTATTCGAACCTATCCCTCGTGTGTAGCTGCTGCTCTGCTGCTAGCTAATCATTGTAATCACCGGCATCAACCTTGCTTCTTCTGATCTTTGTTTTTTTCTGCTCACCTTTGTGTTTCTTTTCTAGTGTGCAAGCAAGAAATTGATAATTTTTTAAATAATTATTTTTATTCTAAAATACAGTAATATACCTCTATTTTTTTACAAAAAATAATTTTCTACCACTCAATCGTTGAGCAACTTGGATCAATCGCCTAACGGTTCCCAATGGTAGAAACGATGCACAAGGGATGTAAGAAATGCCGACAACGCTCATAAGCCCCTAGTCGCTCAACGGTCGAGCGACAAATGTACAAGTTGCTCAACCGTTGAGCGACTAGTACATTTGTCGTTCAACCGTTGTGACTTGGATCCAAGTCACCCGACGGTGGAGCGACAGAGAATTATTTCTGTAAAATAAAAAAGAGATATATTACTGTATTTTGGAATAAAAAAGAATTTTTTTTAATTTTTTAAAGGAATTGATGTATTGTCAGCCTGAGAGCTTGTGTTCGTCGAGGAAGGAAGCAAAGGAGCCATGCTTTTCTTGGTACTGTATTTTTTTCTTCTTTTTGAATGTGGACGAGTTGCATTTTTTGAAACAATATTATTTTTTTTAAAAAAATATAAAATTAGGCTATGTCGTTATTTGGAATGGCCACAGTAGCCTATTGCCATTCCAATTGACGATAGTAGCCTAGGCGACAGGGGTTTCAACAATATGTCAACAGTTCATAGATGTCCATGTCGCCAGTTGAACTGACATCAGGGACCTACCGTCACTCCAAATGGCGACAGAGACTTCTGCACTGTTTTTTACTAACTATTTTCGAGAACATATTTTGTCGACTAATCACACTGATATTACATAACATTCAGCACAACGTCACAACATCTTTTATCGACAAATCACAATGACATTACATAACATTCAGCACAACGTCGTCACATATTTTGCGGACAAATCACATTGACATTACAAACCATTCACCACGACGTCATCACCTAGTTTTTTTGACAATCAAAGTGATATTACAAAGCATTGGACACTACATATTTCAACAGGACGAATCTTTTCCGTGGCCACGACCTCAACGTCCGCCATGTGGACCGCCTCAAGTGGGGAGGTCGAATGAGGTCCCCGCGGCGACGTTTGAACTGCCGATGTCTCCTTCATCTTGTGGATTTCTCGCAAGGTATTTCTTGAAGGTGTGCCTAGACTCCCTGCAAATAGAGCACTTCTTCGTATGACTCTCGACTTCTGCTTCATCCATGTAGTTCCTGATGCACCGCACCTGTTGCCAGCCAACCTTTCCCTCCAGCCTATTAATGTATGCAGCCCAGATAAGTTGCTCCCAGGTCGGATGGCCAGTGAAATGACCAACTATGTTGTAACCATATATCTATGCATTCCAGGTTTACATCATCTCCTCCTTGTTGAAATAGTCAAAGAGGTATTGGTCAAGATGCTATGCCATCGTCGAACACGTGGCCATGATATGAGAGCAGGGCCTATGTAGAAGAAGAGGCTTGTTACAAGTGCATTCGCAACTAACGCGACGTAGCGTGCACTCGTGGGATTTGGGATTGCACTGACTCAACGACGACACATGTGTGATTGACCATTATAGAGTATTTCCAGTAGGTGTTCCGCTTGTGCTAAAATGCGTGTACTCGCCACGGGCATCCCTCTATACCGCACTTCACGTCATAACATCTTATGTTAGACTTCACGACTGTGAATGTACACCGCCCCGATAAAACCCAGAATTTGACCGCCTCCTGCACAACCTCCTTGCATTTGTAGATAGCTCCTTGCCTGACCATGCTCTTGTCGTACTCCCAAGGCACACGGGAGCCTTCATTAATGACGAGGTTATTGAATTGGTATGTGTTCCACTCGGATGGAATCGTCTGCTGGTTCACAATATCATTGTCGTCAGATGCTTCATCTTTTAAAAAAGGGCTTCCAGCTCCTCACCCTAGTCAACAAATCCACTAGCTTGTCTGACTAAAGGAGCTCCTTCCACAGGGTCTTCATCGACAATCGGCAACTCAAGAACTCCGGCCCTTGTGTGAGCCATTGTGTGAGCTCGACTTCTTCTTGGGCATCACCACCCCTTCTTGTCCATCTTGGCATATGCTTGGGCTAAAACAACCAAATCACATCGTTCCTCCGTCGCCCTGCGTACATATGACAAGAATATAATTCCCAATATGTGCGATTGAAAATAACGCAAATAAATTCCATCAGGGCGCTCAAGAATAGTCCCTTGACCGTAGTAAATTTTGAAGTTGGTTGCGTCCGACATATTTGACGTACTGCACCGTAAACTAGATTTCCACGATTAACCACATATCTAAAACTAAACTGCTAATTGAAAAGGATTATGTATAACATACTACATTACGTGACTGTACATCTAAAACTATGTAATCCATTCGGTTAAAAAATTTATTTGAAAGGTGGACGATCAGACGGTCAACGCTTTGGTAGTTTCTCTCCTCCCTCTGCTCCTCTCCCTTCCCTCCCCTCTTTTTCTTTTTTCTGAATAAAAGTGAGTTATGTCAGAATTTTAGGATCCTTTATAGGGTAGGTTGTGTCGCCATTTGGAATGGTGGTAGGGACTTCTGGGATTTCATCGCTATTTGAAATGGTGGTTTTTCAAAATTTTAATATTAAAAAATTTAGAGCTCCTGTCGTCACTTGAAATGTTGACAGTAGCCTAGTTTTGTATTTTTTTTCATCAATTTATTCTAGTATTTTATTTTAATTTTTTTTTAAAAGATATTAATATTAATTTTTTTGTTTTACCTGCCCTTTCATTCTTGCTGGTTGACATCTGCTGTAAAATTAAACGTGTCCTCTACAAGTAAGCTCCATTTTCCCGATTGCTTTACTTCTCTGCCATTTTCTGTTCCTTGACATGATGCCTCCATGTTAGGTTAGGGTCGATAGCTCACTAATCGCTGAGCAGCACTGCACTACAAAAGACACCCATAAAGTATAGTGAGTTCCAGATATAAATTTAGCCACAACTGCACTCCCTTTTGTCAGGATCGACCGTCCGCGCGTGTACGCGCAAGGACCCGATTCCCTGCTGCTTCAGGAACGCTACCATTTGACAGTGGATGGAATGACTGACATAATATTACTCACCGTTCACCGCCACTTGCGAAGTTGCATGTTGCAAATTGTAAAATAAATAAATAAATAAATAAAACCTTCTCCACGAAACCAGAGTGATGAGAAGTCTTGACTGTTTTATATTACCTCCGTTAATTCACAAATATTTGACACCGTTGATTTTCATGGTCTCTAAAGTGTTTCAATATTGTTAGATCTGTCCTAAGAAATACTTTTATAATACTGATATTTTATAAATATAAGCTTTGAATATATGATTAATCTAAATATTTAAAAATATATTATTGCTGCTACAAGTCAAAAGTGACGAGAACGGAGGGAGTACTGCAATGGCCCGATGATGCGACACTTTCTGTATATCTGTAACTCGTTTTGGTCCGAAGCTGCAATCTGGGAGACAGATTGCCGTGTAGCTGTCAATGCTGATTGACTCGCGTTTCTGTCACCTGTAACCTCTCTATGAACCTTCGGCCAACAGTAACCTGCACTGTCTACTCTCTAGGCGAAAGATACTCAATCTGAAAGATCACATGACGCTCGCTAGCTTCTCCTGTTCACCACTCTGTGCATGTGCACGTACATGTGTGTTGACTTGGGAGCCAAACCATAGACATGGGACAAAACCAGAGCAGAGCAGAGCAGAGCAGTGCAGTGCGTGCGTTCCTACCATGTGAGAGATGATTTGGCAAAGAGCCACTTGCAGATATTCGTGAATGGACATGAACAAGTTTCTAATTGGTGGACAGGTTCAGAGGGGTTTCTGAAATAATTTTTAGGCACGAGGAGAGATGGAAACAACAATAAAGAATAGCAGCAAAAAAAAAAGCACTGTTCTCCTCTGGATTAAGTTGTATAATTTACTGGCCTTTTTTAATTCTTTGAATTCAGCCTCATATCTTCGGGGTCTGCCCTACTAATTATGAGCGGCAGTTGCTCTGCTCCAATCATGTGTTACTGTTCTTATATGCTGCTGCATTTGCCAGTGGATCAGCAGCTGCCGGGCTTCCAAAACTGGCCTCGTTTGGCTTTACTTCGGTGTGTCGAAAAGGTGGTGCTCCTTGACCTTGTTGACGACACAAAATAGAACTTTACCTTGTGCTCCTCTGTCCCTGGGTCCCTGGGTCCCTGTGTTTTGGGCTATGAAAGGGCAGTAGTTCACAACTTCATACGGACAGTGAGGTTAAGTATAATCCTGATCTTTTTCAAGTGAGTTTTAGTTGAGTTATTTATTTACTCTCCCATGATTAGCAGTTTTGCACACACATGTTTCTCGTTTGCCAGGTAATGTAATCTCTACCACTACTACTACGAGTTTTTGGTTAAAATAACACCATTGGCGTACGCAATAACAAAACTACTCCCCGCGGGCCTCATAAACAAAAATGACACCTTATCCGTGCCCTAGAGAACCGAATTTACCATGTGGGTGACAAAGGGCCTCGTCCGACCCTCTGAGACGCGGTATTTCCCTTGTCCTAACCCATGTAGGCCGGATTTCCCGTGTGGGTGACACATGGCCTCGTCCACCCCAGGGGTGTGAGAATACCCTCTTCCAGCTACCAGGGGCGCGGGAATACTCTCGTCTGGCCCTAGGGGCACGAAAATACGTCCTTCAGAAAAGGCTGACAGTTGTAGTAATTAATAAATCTAGCAAATGAGCTTCAAATATTATGATTTTTTTTTGTGAATTCTTACGACATAGTTTACTTGCTTGTGTAATTTTTCAGAATTTTATCTTTTCAGTATTTATTTTTATCAAATATTCCTTTAAGGCCACTGTTTGTATGCAAATGAAATAATCGATTTGAGGAAAATTTCAAAAAATATGCTCAAAATATTTTCCACATTTATTCTCAAAATACCAACCACATGAAAATAATTTACACAATTATTCTCAAAATACCGACCAGGTGAATTTTTTTGCAGAATGAATTTTTTGGTACATATGATAAATTTAGTTCTTCTTTTTTTACCTCCGTAAAAAAGATAAAAACCATATCAGAATGTTGCCGTAAAGTCGAAGTACGATTTCCTCTATGTCTCGATTTCCTCTATGTCTCGGTCGACTTTGGGTACCAATACTATTTTATTCGTGCTCCGAGTAGTACTAATCGTACTACTACTTTTACTATATATGATTTTTGGTTTTATCTGATCACTCGATCTGTAATATCTAAAAATTATAAAATTGGGATAATTATACTAAGAATAAATGTGAAAAATTATTTTGAGCATCTTTTTTTTTCTCAAATCGATTATTTCATGTGCATACAAACAGTAGCATTAAAGGAATTTCTGAGAAAAAAATGCAGAATGGATACAATTTTGGACAAATTACACAAGCAAGTACACTATGTTAGGAACCTTCACAAAAACTTTCATAATTTTTTAAGCTCATTTGATATATTTAGAAATTCGTACAACTCCCAGCCATTTCTGGAGGAGGTATTTCCGCGCCCCGGGGGGCCGGACGAGGCATTTCTGCGCCCTTGCTGGCCGGACGAGGCCATGTCTCGCTCGCACTGTAAATTCAGTCTCTGGGCACATATAAAGTGCCATTTTTGACTTTGATGTGTGGGGGGCTAGTTTTGCTATTGCGCACGCTAACGGTACTATTTTAGCCAAAAACTCTACTACTACACATGTTACTCCCTTTATGAGTTGAAAACACATATGAAGTAGGATTGCGCAGTTCTCTTGCTAGCCATTTTGTGAGGAGTTGCTACATCCCTCCTGTGCTATCTCTTAGTAGAGGTGGGAGTTGAGCCGTGCTGTGCCGGCACGGCACAGGCACGATGGGTCGCAAGCCACTGCGAGCTCTCTAGGCCGTGTCGTGCCAGAACGAACACGCGCCGACGAGGCCCAGGATGTTGGCCCACCATGCCGCCATCGGGCTCGTGCCGACACAGGCACGACACAAGGCAGCTGTAGTTCGGGCGCGGAGGAAGCGGTGCGACGCGGAAGAGGCAGCAGATGAGCCGAGGGTGCCTCGGGCAAGGGGGCGACAAGGTGGCGGCACAACACGGAGGAGGCCGCCGTGGATCCTTCTTCTCCTCGTTGCCACTGCGGATCCTTTTTGTCTCCCCCACGACAAGAAGGGTTGCGGCGTTGCACACTTGCGTCTCCGCCGGGGCTGCCTCCTTCTGGTCGTCGGGCCGCTGCCGCCGGGGCCTCCTCCTCCTTCTCGCCATCGCGGATTGGAGATGCGGTAGTGTGAAGAGGTGCATGTGGAGGGTGGCGTGGTGCTGGAGCGGGAAGCGGGAGGTGGCGGCTTAGGGCCTTGGGCCGAGGAAGTGAGGAGATGCTGAGAAGTGGAATGAATTGCGATTTGGGGTGGTGGGTGGGGAAGGAAGAATCGAAGAAGAAGGAGAGAGAGAGAGAGCCTCAGGAGCCGGGACTAGGGAATGGGGATGGAGTTCTGTCGATGGACCGATGGACGGATGGATGGAGTGAGGGACAGAGGGGGTAAGGAGACGTGTGGTGGCAGTGTGGCACTGGCAGTGTGAATAACGACCATGTGGGAAAGAAGAAAAGAAACGGAAAAGAGGAAAAACGAAAGGGAAAAGAAGAAAAGAAGAAAAAGAATGAAAATAAAGAAAGGGAAAAAGAGAAGAAAAGAAAATATTACAGCATATATAGTTTTGATATATTAATTGCCCCTTGAACATTACCAAGATCACAATTGAATTCTACAAGTAGTTGTTTACTAGAGATAAAAAAAAGAATAAAAATTTTGCAAGCACCATATACAATTTTGATATATTATTTATTTCTTTTTGTGAAACCACAATTATCTAAAATTATGGACGCTTAAAAATTAGGGAGAAAGTGAAATTTCATTTATATTTTACACACACATTGCTACTGCCTCGTTAAAAAGCTTGCCCCAGTGTAGGGTTTCCCCGGTAAGGAAAATAGTACAATAAAAACATTCATGCATGCATGTTAGCTACTCGACATTGAGATCTGCTAACGCCTCTACGATCTCAGGATCATCCGTTTGATGCTGATGTCACTTTGTTGCCAATTCCCAGTCCTTGAGGCAGATGATTGCCTCCACCATCTTGGGCATGAGGGATGACCTCCTTTCTTCAATTATTCTTCATACCATGCTAAACGTCGCTTCCGAAGAGATGGAGGACATCAAAACCAGTAGAACATCTTGTGCGAAATGGCACAGCACATGGAATATCTGCTTGTTGTTCTTCCGCCAACCGAGCAAGTCTAACTTGCCTTCGCCAAAAAGATCAGGATCCATGTTTGCAAAATCATACTCCAGGTAGTGGTTCAGCTCTGAGGTAGATTTCCACTAGGGGGGGGGGGGCTGAGACTGAGAGGATGGAAAACTAGACCTTCTCTTCAGTTTCTTCCACAAGTGTGCTGTGAGAACCCTAAAACTTAAACTAATCTAAATAACGATCTGCGATAATTAGCAGTAAATTGAATTCATCCGAACAAGAACATAACATAAGCTCAGACTTGCATCGATCACATTGCCAAACAATTTCGTACAAGATATATCCTCAAGAGTTCATCAAAATAATTATTACAACAACAATACAACATCGATATAACTCAGAGTCATTTACAAGAACTCATTACAAGCGGAAGTAAAACATTAATACAAGCTCAGATTTAATTACAAAAATCATTACTTTAGATCAAAATAAAAATTACAGCTTTAAGTACATTACAAAATAAAATAATAAAATCTTGCATATCGCCGAAGCTTTGCATCCTTGTCCATGTATTGTCAGTAGATCAAACCCATTCCTCGGCCAACCCGGTACACTGCCCATATTTCTATTTTCCACAAAGACCAATAGACCAGAAGCAAAACAAAAGCTATGAATTAAAAGTTAGAAGTAAAGAAGGATTGCAATCAGATCACATGAAGATCCTCGAGGTTCCCAGACCGACAAAGGTCAGTCGGCACCATCTTACTTCAGTAGGTTTCATCACCCGACAGTTTTAGAAATTCGACACCCACTTTATACCGATTTACCTTCGCCGCAGAAAATCCGAAGCATAGTATCAGAAACCACCTTTGGACCAAAGGTCCTTGAGCCCACAGTCAACCATGAGAGTGAAATAGATAAGGGATGGGCAAAGTTGGCATGAATTGGCCAATAGAAAGAGGCAAGCCGAAGCCCCTCTGTCTTAAGCATCCATCCTCACATAGCATCACAAGCCACACTCACACTCATCAGTACACAACCAAGAGCCACAACCGAGAGCAAGCAACTACAAGCCAACCCCACTACCTCCACAAGAGCAAGCCACAGCCCCCACCTTGCTCCCTCTCAAAGTAACCCCTCAGCAACCACACCCAGACAAGCTATGCGTCACCCACCACTGCCTCAAAAAAACCAAACGGCTGTCGTCACTGACATTCCATCCCCAGACCGACCTAGCCAACTGAGGTAACCCACCATTCCTTCCCCATTCTTTATTTTACCCAAACTGAACCACACCATATGAATCAACCGTGCATAAACAACACATGAAACCATAACCATAGCATCAACTGAAGGCATCACAGAGCAAGGGGGGAACAGAGTAGATAGGGAGTAGAAGGGAGGTTACCTAGGCGACACGGTAGCACCACCGCCGGCACAGCTACACGCACCAGACGGGCTCACACTCCCCGGTGTGTGGTAGGCCTCGAGCCCCACCGTAACTAGCCATAGAAGCCACACCATCACCTTCATCATGCATAAGCAAGAATCACCATAAATAAAAAATGAATCAAGCCTAAACATGAAAACTGAAACAACAAAGAAAAGGAAATAGGGGAAATTGAGTCCGGGGGAAGAAAGCCAAGCCCATGCCTCAAACCCTAGAGACGGGAGCGGGCCAAGCAGCAGCTGCACAGGTGGGCCGCGGTGCAGGGAGGTGTGCGGTTAGGCTGAGGCGCAGGGAGGCGCGCGCGCGGGTTGGGCCATAAGGGCGCAGGCGGTGGGCACAGGGAGAGGCGGGAGTGGCGGCGGCGCGCTAGGGAGCCCCCATGGCGCAAGCCTTCGATGCCGAAGCAAAGCTCCAGGAAGAAGAAGAAATGAGGAAGAGGGAGACCAAGAAAGAAATGGAGTCCAGAGGCTTCGACCGAATGAGATAAGGGAGAGAAAGTAAAAAAAGAAAGAGTAATTAAGAAAAGGGGAAGAAGTTAGGTAAGGGGGTAGAAAAGTAAATTTTAGTGGGGTTTATAGCAGTAGTAAGAACTAGTAGAAGTAAGTTTCGGTACCGTATAACACGTATGCAGCGTACCTGCGATTATCGGGCGAATCACTAGAACCACCAATTTATAAGCCACTTAAGGATAAATAGTAGTAGACCGACTAGTATAAAATAAAATCAAGAAAAAAGTGCAAAATTAATCAAAGACTTCATAAATAATTTAATCACCAGTAGAACTCACTAAATTAGACAAATAATCTGTTGTGTTAGAAATAATTAGTAATGATAGAATGATTAAAATAAACAATACCCGACAAATATCACCCCTAGAACAGGCTGGCCAGGGTCCATTATTAACAAATGCGAGAGTAGGCAACCAACGATTCCAGAGCCAGTAGACTGTAGAACAACCGCGGTTGGGGAGTGTTAACTTAACGGGGGATACAAAAAATGTTATTAAATTAAAATATGCTGACAAAGAAAATCAACTGATTAACGTACGCATAGTAACACCAAAAGCAACTAAGTATTTATTTATTACTCGCGTATGTCGTATAATTGCAGAAGACGAACCGGTACAGATAGGATTATCTGATCCAGGAACTGTTGACGCAGATCTTTACTATGAATACGAAGGCAAGCCTATCTCTTGTACATCAACCTAGTTATATTAAATGTAAAAGTTATATTATGCATAATTATACATATGTGCATGAAAACTATCTCCCAAAATCAAATCGGATAAAAAAAAGAAGAGAAAAGAAAAGAGACGAGAAATTAGCAGTTCATCTGAGAGGAGCAGGTGGGCTGTAAGAATCAATACTAAGGCTGGTAAAGGGGACCCTTGGCAGAAAAGAGAAGAGGAAAGATGTGTGACCCTTTACATATGGTTAATGTATAAGGACCAAAAAAAGTCCCACTTGGATAAGGGGCCGTATTTAAGTGCCAACCATTTTTCTGTTTCGATGAGCAGAAATGCTACCTTGTTACGTAGCTATACTCTCCACATCGGGTAAGTAATATTGCTGTGTGAGTTATGGAGGAATCCAGGACCGGTAGGATGAGTCCAAAAGTGGGGGATCCAAGGTTCTATAGTAGCGCAAGGTGGAGTGTTGGGTGCGGGGATGACCGACCCAACCAACATTATGGGAACTCGGTGGAGGACTGGGTGAGCGCTCCAGAACACCGATGGAAAATAATGGGTGAAGACTTAATTACGTAACCTAAAAAATATTCTGTATTTTGAACTCAAAACCACATCATAGAAAATACGGGAGACCTAGCGTAAAGAGAGCTCAGAGTAGTTATGAGTAAAGTGGTACAAAGCCTGCACAGTGCTAAATAAAATAATGAATTCATATCTGTCTCCTGGATTTGAGTCTACAGTGACCGCTAGGGGTTTATCTTCTTACCAAGTGATAAGTAGTCTTTTCAGAAGTAAATCTGTCACTTAAATCTTGGTAAAGTATTTTTCAAAAAAAATAGATGAGTTAGATAATGTGATAATGAACAGAGAAAAGTCATACAATGCATCTTTGCTAATATTGCTTGTTGAGTACACTAGTACTCAACCTTGCTATTATTCTCATTTGTTAGATCCTAGTTCGGCCGGAAACTATCCCGAGTGGGATGTAGGATACGTAGGTGCCGAGGAGGCCGTAGGAGGCAAGGGCCCGTACTACGAGGAGCAGGGCGAGGTGGACACCTTATTCGGCGAGCGGGACGAGTAGATGACCGGTGGAACATATCAGGCAAGCGAAGGGATTTCTTTTCCCGTTGTAATTAAAGACCATAGTCTTGCGTGGCTAACTACTGTAATAAAGTACAATTTATATCTTATTATTATGCTGTGTTAACTTTGGTAAGGCTTACTATTCGTTGGAGCGACCTCTTATCGGGTAAATAAATAGTAATCCGTATGCCCAAGTGTGATTACCTTCCGGGGTAATGACACGTGGCGCCACATATGCTGCCAAGCTTGTCTTGCTTTGATGTGTCTGCTGTGAGGCCTCTGATCTCGTGCTATTGCCAAGCTTGTCATGATACAAACGAAAAACATGAACAAACACATTTTTAACATGTTCGAAAACTTCAGAGAAATCAAGGCCGATGCACTCATCTATTCACTCCATAGCCATCTGCAAACCTACTAGCTTTTTTGTAGGATCCAAAATGATAGCAAATCAATATAGGTATGAAATAGATCCAAAATATTTAATAAAAATTTCCTCCATTGCTGTAAGAACATGACCTAAAAAGGGATGCTCTCTAGATTTAGCAAACTTGTTTGCAATTAGCCAAATAAAATCTATAACTAAGTAAGAGATATGGTAGTAAATACTGGATAGAGCCTTAGTTGATTTGTAAAAAGGTCTCAAAAACTCTAAAAAAAACTAAGAATTTCTCAATCTGAGTTGGCAACTATCAACTTAACTGAGTTAACATTGACAAAGACAAATATATTATGTTCATACCCTTGCACCTTCTTCCGCATGATGTATGTTGAGTTCTATGTCACCTTCTTGTCAAGACCGAATTTTCTTGGTTTCTTGTCGTTGGCTATGTAATACTCTGCGAACTGGACTGCCACCACTGTTGAACTTGAGAGAAAACGAAGGGCATCGCGGATCTTGTTCAAATAAACGCCAATCATCTCCATACCGTCTTGCACAACGAGGTTGAGGATATGACATATGCATCTCTGGTGGAGAACATATCTACCGATATATGTTTGCAACCTTGGGTTGGAATGTTCATAGTCGTCGTATTCGCCGATGTGTTATCAAGAGTTATAGAAATAATCTTACTTCCTATTTAAAAATCATCAATTACACCTAGTATGAGCTCAACAATGGCATCTCCCATGTGTGATTCAATAATTAACTTAAACCCTATGACTCTTTTGTTTAGCTTATACCCATCATCTAAATAATGGACTACAACATTAAGGTATGCAATTCTCTAGTGTGATGATGTCCAAATATCCGAAGTTAAAGCAAAAGAGTACTGGACTTTTAGAAAAGTTTCCTTTAGTGCTGCTAGCTCTCTACTATACATCCGTAAAATATCAGACAATGTCATTCTCCTACTAACATGTTGGTACTGTGGACTTCTTTCGAACGAGCAACTTTCATCCAACCTAATCGGTTGATCCTAAAAAATAATGTATCTAACAATTTGCTCACAGGCATAATGATGGTTGTATGTCCAAGTACTTACCGAGCCATCAACCTCGAAGTTGAGCTACGTCTAGACTCCACCTCACGCGTGCGCCCCCATCTTTTTCAAGCATGCTTTGTAGTGCCGATTCAAGTGCCCTGTCCCTCCACCTGTACGAGCAATTAATTGGGTTTTGCAATAATTACAAGTTGCAATCTCTACCGTTTGACCGTCTCAAATTTTATCGTTCCAGGTCATGTGATTCCAGCACTCCACCCTTCGCTCGGCGCTGCTACTGCCGGACGCGGACCCACCTATATTGCCATATGTGGACGGGGTACCGAAGTGGCATCTCCATCGGGTCCAAACCGCATTGGTACTCATTATATCCCTCCGTACCATCCATATGACGGTCATCCATGTCTTAGTCTCAATATGGCGGAAATAAGAGGATTAGGGGAGCGACAGGAGATTAAGTGGTGTGAGACTGAGCATCTCCCTCTCCCCACTGCTGCTTTCGTGCTACGACTCCTCGATAGCATAACGCTACCAAGCTTCGCCACTCCCTCCGTCGGCTTCATGCTTCGACTCCTTGGTAACATGCATGCTTTCTAGTGTACAAAGCACTAGAGCAATGAGATAATCGGAGAATGGAATATGTGCTTCGCTCGGTGTTGAATAAATGAGAAAAAGACAATCACTAGAGCAAAAGACAAGCTAGGCTTCGGTGGTGAAGAAATGAGCTGCAGACATTCGTTTTTATAGGCACGAAGAGTCGGAGAGAAAGAATCTTGTGTAGAGCCGTTGTCTTGCTCGTTGCCTCTCTCCCTTGTCATGTCTTGTGCTGTCAAATTGTGTCCTATCATATCTCGCATAGAGCTGTTGTCTCGTGGTCTTGCTCGTTGCCTCTCTCCCTCAAAGGTTTGATGTGACGTATCAGCAGAACGATCGTAGTTTTTGTGTCTGCGCGACTGTGCCGACGTGACAACCCTAGGGCCCAGGCGCCATCTCCCAGGCGACAATGACATCTCCCCTAGGAGTGCTTCCCCAGCAGTGCTCCCCCTTAGACCTTCTTCCCCTGCCGCCCCACCTCCCCCGTCTCCCTCACGGCCCACTCCCGGTGCCTCCCCCTACCGCACCACCCACCTCCCCTTTCTCCCCCACCCCGTAGCCTCCCCGACCTCCCCTTTCTCCCCTCTCCCCTTTCTCCCCTTTCTCCCCCACCCCGGCGCCTCCCTCACCGGTCCCGGCCTCCCCGTGTCGCCTCCCACTTCTCCCCCCACCCCAGGCGCCTCCCGTTCCCCCACTGGCCCTGGCATCCCCCACGCGTCCTCTTCTCCTCCTGCTTCTCCCCCACCGCCTCGGCCTCCCCCTTCTTCCCCACCGCTTCCACCTCCCACGCCGGCCCCTGTCAACCCCGCCTCCCTTCTCCCCCGGCCAAGGTGTTGCGGGCGGGGGTGTAGCGCGCACGTGTGTTGAGCCAGTGATGTAGAGGTGGAGAGCCAGGCCTAGGCGCGGCGCGTGCGGGGGCAGCGACGCAGCCACGCCTCACACGGAGGTAGGCGCAAGGGGGAGACGTAGGTGTGCCCGTGGGAGTGGGCTTGGCATGTCGCCTTGCTGCTGTCGTGCAGGGCCAGCCAGTGCATGGCCCTACTGGCTACGCCGTGCCGCTCATCGTGTCGCGTCCGCAGGCCCAGCCCGACCCTCCTATTCATTCTGGCATGGCGTGCCCACGTGTCGGTTGTGCCTCGGGCCAGCCAAAATGGCACGGCCCAACTCGCAGGTCTATCTCCTAGGCTCCTAGCCAGCCACTTGTATCAACTGTTTTTATTTGTAAGGATCAAGAAGATCCCGGTGTGTGCCGAGCATTCAACAACAGAAAAAAAAAACTCAGTTGCCATCTCCTAGTTCATTACGTTGTGCCGTATAAATCACGTGGATGTATAGCATGTGAAAAGTACAAGAACACGAGAGTAAAACTAGAGGACGCAGAAGGTGTATTTATCAAATAACGATTGGGCTGGACTGTATTACGGTGGATATACTTGTCTTTTTTTTTTTGCACCCTGTACCCTTCATACGGTTGCTTTGGCCTACGGTCCAGATCAGCTACGATGCGTTAAGACATTGATTTCTTGTTCCATGGATGCCGAAACTTTTACCACGGTAATTCTGGAACCTCATCGATGAAACTTTTGAAAAGTGAATCCTCTAAAATAGTTTGCAATCCTAATCTGTATATAAAAGCACTGTGGATTTGCAATACCCTTAGACTGCGTCTGGTCTTCGGGGCTAAGATAACCGAGTTAGCTAATATTAACCTAGCAAAGTTAGCTTAATCAAAATTTTATATTTGGCAACCAACCTTGTTAATCTAAATTACCGTTTGGCTAGATTAGGTGGGTTAGCCATAGAAAAAAGAATTTAGGAGAAATTAGGAGGGTTAGTTGTGCTGAGTTAGGAGGTTAACTTAATCCTAGGTTAGTAGGGTTAAAGATGCTTTAACTGTGTTAAGTTAATTCTCCCTATCCAAGGGTATTTTGCGGATTAAACCCCTAACCCACTTGTTAACCCCGAACCAAACGGAGCCTTAGAGCCAACATTGTATATAAGTAAAAAAAAAACTAGTTTTTTATAGGCTAAGGTAAAAAAAGAGTATGAATTAGCCTACAGTGAAACATCACAAAATCCGTATGTTGCATAGTATCACTACGGTCTCCTAGATCTCATTGGCTACAACACCTTGGACGAAGCACTTAACAGGTCGGAGATATTACCTTTACTACTTAGATACATGTATCCTCACCACAAAAAAAAACTTAAATACGTGCACTAGAGCTATTACTAGCTGTCTTACTGCATACTCCTATTGTCCTATGATTCAGTGGATTCATCTGGATTAAATTTACAGCCACGCACATTCATGCCAGTAACTGTAACTAGTAGTGTGACGTAGTGCAGCCTACTACACTTCACTATTGTAACGCTTAAGACAGCATCAGATCACGCGAACCAAGCACCCAAGAAAGAAGAATCATCGAGCGAGAAAAGAACCAAACCTTTCACGGAGCTGAGATTTATTTTGTTATTTTTATTGAGATTTAATATCTTATTGGTACACCATTAACAAGAAGTCTAAGAGCTGAACTAATTAATACGGTGGCAGCAATGGCTGGATTCACCATGCAGCAAGGAGCATGGTGCGAGTGATGACTGATGAGCGACGATCTCATGGCCTCTTTCATGGCTTGACGCTGGCAAGGCTCGTCCAAATCTGCTCGAACGCATCGATGATGATGCCATGGTACTCGACGGTATTGAGGAAGAGGTAGCTGGCCAGGAGGTCCTCGAGTTCAGAGGGGTCGAAGATGCCATTCTCGGCGATCATCTCCGCCATGGACTCGAGGAAGTCGCTCCTCGGGTCCTCCGACGACTTCACCATTGCGTAGCTATCCGCGAGCGGGGGTGACCGCAGTCGCATCGTCCGCGCCGCCGCCGGGGCCGTGGGCCTGCCCTTCCTGGCGACCATGCGCAGACTGTTGGCGCGCGTCTTGAGGCGGCGCCCCGACGACCCCCTCGGCTTGCCCATGCTGCTCTGCTCCGAGGCAGAGCTCGCTCTCGGGGTCATGTCGGCGAGTTCGACGTGCCTGTTCTCCGGCTCGTAGCGGTCGACGTCCCTCCTCGCCGGCCTGGTTGCGATGGGCCGGAGCACCCTCTCGGGCGTGGCCTCGGCCCGGAGGTTGATGATGATGTCTGTCTCCGACGCGATCACCTTGCCGTGGAGGCCGTCACCGACCGGGACGGTCATCCTTAGCCTCCGGAACTCCCCGCCATCATACCCCATGCACATGTCACGACGGCTCTGGGAGCTGCAGGGCGTCTCGGCCACGGGTTCCAGCCTGCGTGCTGATACGGGCGCTGGCACGAGTCCGCTGCCTGCAGGCGCGTGCTCCAGCCTGACGGGCCCCACCCTGTGCCGCCTCCTCGAGTTCTTGGGCGGTGACAGCGGCAGGGGAAACAAGTTAGCGACGGTGGCCCTCGGCTGGGGAGGCGGCGGCGTTAGCTCCCTGTCTCGGGTGGTGTAGTAGTACGACGCCCTGTGCGGGAGCGCCGAGGATCCTTGCGTCGGCGTGGCCGGCTTCTGGACCATCCTGTCCCCGCGCGACGAGTACGGCGGCTGCGACTGCATTGCACCGCCGCCCCCGCGGCCGCGGCCCCACGCACGCATGTCGCGGAGCTTGTAGAACCAGGCGTTGGGCATCATGTGGGACAGCCGGAACTTGCGCCGGCCCATGGCCTCGCCGTCGGCGAGGGATCGCACTCTTCGCGCTGTTCGAGGAGGAGAAGTGGAGCCGGGGAAATGGCCGTGGACCAGAGCAAGGGCCGAGGTGACTCGAGGGCTGAGAGGGATAAATAGCGGCAGCGCGGCAGAGCCGATCAGCCAAGGGTGGGGTGTGAGGTGCTCTTTTTGTCCCTTCTCCTCTCTATGGAGTGTGGGCCTCACCCCTCCCTACTATGAGCCCAGCCAGTTCACTGGACACCTGGCGCCCCAGTGGATTTTTGCACAAAAAAGGTTAACTGCGACTCATCAGAAGCTGTATGCTCAGTGTCTTTGTATTTCGATCAAACCTGTCTGATTTTCCTTTTTGTAACCAATCATGTAAGTGCAATTCTCAACGAGCGAGAAGTTGGCAACTTGTTGCGAGATACTCAAAGTTTGTAAGTTGGGGAACTTGGCATCTGGTCACTCAAAAGCTCGGCCGCTAATTCTGCCACCAGAGGCAGGACACAGCAGAGGCCTGAAGAACGAGCAGTTGACGCGCGGTGGTTGCAGCCTTGCAGACTTAACATGCGAGTCGAGCATGCAGACATGGTGGAAATGACGCTGCTCGGGGATGGATGGGGCCGAACGGCCGCACGTAACAAGGGAGTGGGTGGATAACAGTTGACCCGTCTTGAATGTGGTTATGTACTCGGTGCTTTGCTTTCCAGTAAGTGTCGAGTAACAATCGACGACGAGTTCAGTTTGAACGATTACTTTGTAAATAATATTCAGAAATGTAATAACGAATTAAGAACATAATGACACAACAAATAGATTGAACACATAGATATAAAGGGACTTCAAGATTCGCTTTATTACTTCTCAAAAATCGTGTTACAATGGTTGGAGTCCCTCTCTATTTATAGCCTCTCGACCCTACTAGGGTTTCCAATAGGCTGCCTATATATGGACCGACTTTTGACCCGGATCAAGAGTTTCTTAACACTCCCCCTTGGTCACCCAGTATTACATGTACATACCTCGTAAAAACTCTATAAAAACCCAGTGGGAAAACTTTGAAGAAAGAGTATATGACATATGTTCTACTGCGTTGCACAAATTGCCTCATTAAAAACCTTAGGTGAGAATTTCAGGAAAACTCGTCAAGAGAAAAATAGTACAATCTACCCAATTTAATTTAGTCTCCAGGATTTATTCTTTGGGTACTCGATCTTCGTGATCAAGTTTTAATAAAGAGTTCGTGAAGATTCTCCTCCTAAATTTTGCACTTCTCCAAGTCTCATCATTCCAATTCCACGTATGCATATTTCAAAACTAGATGCTGGAAGCGACTTAGTGAATAAATTAATCAGATTTTCACATGACTTAGTATGCAGTACTTTAATTTTGTCCATCTTTTGCAATTCGTGAGCATAGAAGAACTTGGGGTTGATATGCTTAGTGAGAGGACTCTTCACATAACCCATTTGTATTTGTGCAACACAAACTGCATTATCTTCATAGATAATAGTGGGGGTTTGCGCGGTATTCAATCCACATGTTTGCTGGATGTGGTGAATCATCCACCGAAGCCAAGAACATTCCCGTGAGGCTTCGTACAATGGTATGATTTCTGAGTGGTTCGTCGAAGTAGATACAAGACTTTTGCTTAGACGATTTCCATGAAATTACAGTTCCACCACATAGGAATACATAGCTTGTTTGCGACTTAGCTGTATGCAGGTCTGACAGGTACCCAACATCTGCGTAGCCATTCATGGTTAGGTCTTGGTTCTTTTTGTAAAATAAACCAAGTTTTTTGCTTCCTTGAAGGTATCGGAAGATGTCCTTTATTCTCTGTCAATGCCTTTTGGTAGGTTCTGCATTGTACCTTACTAGTAGGTTCACTGCAAATGCAATATCCGGTTTAGTACAGTTTGCTAGATACATCAGTGCTCCTACTGCACTTAGATACGGGAATTTCGGTCCCAGGACTTCCCCCCTCTCTTTTAGGTATGTACGGGGTCCTTGTCTTGCTGCAAGGATCTCCCGACCATCGGTACTTTCGAAGGGAGTGCCTTTTCAAAACCGAACATTTCCAATACTTTCTGAGCATAGGTTGACTATTGTACTAGAATCCCTTCCGGGGTATGCTCAAGCTGCAAGGTTGGACAGTATTTGGTTTTACCCAAGTCTTTCATCTCGAACTCTGACTCCAGGTAAGAGCTTGCTTTCTTAATATCTTCTATGGTCCCGATGATATTCAGATCATCTACATACACTGAGATTATGCAGATTCCATCCTGGGATCGCCGTATAAAAACACAAGAACAATTCTTATTGTTCGTGTAGCCTTTCTTGCAGAGAAAGTAGCTCAAGCGATTATACCATATTCTGCTTGATTGCTTTAGTCCATACAGTGACTTTCTGAGTTGCACACTGTACAGATTTCTATTTGATATGTCTTGGTTCGAGACAGGAATACCTTCAGATACCTTCATGTAAATGTATGAATCCAAGTTCCCATAAAGGTATACAGTTACCACATCCATCAATTTCATTTCCAAATTCAAGTTTACTGCCATTGAGATTAAGTATCTAAAGGTAGTTCCGCCCATGATCGGGGAATAAGTTTCTTTATAATCAACTCCTGGTCGTTGAGTGAAACCTTGTGCAATAAGCCTTACTTTATGTCTTACAACTTAATTTTTTTATTTCTCTTTCGAACAAATACCCATTTATGCCCTACTGGGTGCACATGGGGAGGCGAGCGGCTTACAGGACCAAATACCTCTCTTTTATTCAGATATAATAATTCTGCTTCTATTACCTTCTTCCAATCTTTCCAATCTGATCTTTTCTTACATTCAGCGAGCGATGCAGGCTCTGTATCAAGATCGATGATTGTGACAATTTTCTTTTCAAAATAAATGTCGATATTGGCTGTTGTTCTATTCGTAGATTCTCTCGTGGTCACATAATTTATAGCTATTTCTTCATGGGGCGATACTTCTAGTGCTTCTACTTGCTTACCGCTGCTTTTAATTGTGGAGGCAAGTCCCTTTAGTTTTTCAGCTCCGATGTGTGCGCACACATCCATGCTGATGTCTCCCTCCATGGGAATATTAAAATCGGGTGCCTTTTCCTGAAGGTTCCAAACTGGTGCCAGATCTCATCTGGTTCCCCTTCTGGTTGTGGGGAGCTTCAGTGATCGGCTGTGTCAAGTCATTCTTATCCTTTTTCGCCAGGCATCCCTGGTTACTTGGGATTCGAGGGGCCGGAGTTCTCATCCTTTTATTATGAGGCCTTTGGACGGGATCAGGGATACCTTCAATTTTCTTTGGTATTTCAATCCTCTCCGGCGCATTGCGTGTAGGTACATGCGACTTGGTCATGCTCTTCAAATCACTAAAGTAGTCAGGCAGTTGATTCGCTAATGCTTACAAATCAATTATCTTCTGGACTTCTCTATTTGTTTCACTAGTGCCAGGTCACGTGCATGGATTCCCGTGGCTTGCCACGTTAGTTCTCGATATTTTTCATCAAGTGGTTGATTTCCCCCCTAATGACGGGAAACTGTCCTCATCAAATCTGCTATCAGCGAAGCGTGCTGTATGCAAATCTCCAGTCATGAGGTCCAGATACCTGATTATGGATGCTATCTCATAACCAATATATATCCCAGACTTTCGGAGAGGGACCATTGCAATTCGCTGCGGTGGTGGTATAGGTACATAAACCTTGCTACCAAACCTTCGAAGATGGGAGATTTTGGTGCCGACCCTTGCGTTAGTTGCATAGGTGAATGGATGTTATATGCTGATGATCGAAAATTGATGAGAGTTGCTACGTGTAGGACAGCGTGTTCCCAACACATAGTTGGTAAATTACAATTCTGCAAGAGCGGTCGGGTAATAAATTTAATTCTTTTAATTAATGCCTCTGCTAGTCCATTCTGGGTGTGGACATATGGTACGGAATGCTCAACTGTAATTCTCATACAATAATCATCAAATGTCTTTGAAATAAATTCTCCGGTATTGTCCATCCTGATGGACTTCACATGATGACTAGGAAAATTATTCTTAATCTTAATTATCTGCGAGATCAGCTTTGCAAAAGCGTGGTTTCTCATAGATAATAAGCATACATGCGACCATTTCGAGGAAGCATCGATGAGCACCATAAAGTACCTAAATAGCCCTAACAGGGGCTGTATAGGACCGCAAATGTCTCATTGGATACGGTCCAGAAATGCAGGGATTTCATCATTTACTTTCAGAGTAGAGGGTCTAGTAATCATTTTCCCGGTGGCACATGCAGGGCACACAAAATCTTCTAGATTTGAAAAATTATTTACATTGACATTATGTCCCTAAGAATTAGTAATTATATTTCTCATCATTCTAAGACCGGGGTGGCCTAATCTATCATGCTAGAGATAGAAAAGTTCAGAGTTTCTAAAAGTTATTTTCAAGACAGTATAGGCTGCAGGTGCCTTAATGTGAGTGTAGTATAGCCCAGATTCATATGAAGGAATTCTTTCTAATACCTTTTTCCCATTTTCCTCGCACTTTGTAATTAGTAGGTATTCCTTACCATAATCTTCTTCAGTCTCTACGTGGAGACCGTTAGCGCGAATATCTTTAAAGCTTAAGAGAGTCCTAGTCGATTCTGAGTACAGCAAGACTTCTTCAATGACCAATGTTGTGCCCATCAGGAGTATAATTGTGGCTCTTCCTGGGCCTATTACACAAGTATCACTGCTTGCGATTGTCGTAAGACTACCAGCATTCTTGCCGATCGACTAGAAATTTTTTGTCATTAATATGGGCAGGAAGCAATCTACACACATAAGTAAAATACTTCAAAATAGAACACAATTTGCTATTAATACGGTAAAAAGTCGTGCGAGACTCATAATAAGAATTTATTTCTATGCTCTTCTAGAGCTTACAACCATTATTCAAAATTAATGTTCTCTCATAAACATAAATTGCAAATGACTTATAAAATCTAAGTGCACTGCGTGCACTAGATCGAACCAGCGAACTATGAAGATACTACTGCCTGGATCTGTGCTACGTCCATCTGCTCTTCTTCGACAACTACAGCTGCTGCTATGATGTGCAAATAAGGTGTGATGGGGGCTACTATATGGTTGTCCACATCCATGGGTGCATCCCATGATTGTGGATCATCTGTGCCTGCCATGGCGAGGTGTGACTCATACTGTCCTTTGCCCTTCTTCTTGGCCTTGAAGGCATCGATCACGTGCTGCGGCTCATGCAAACACGTGACCAATGACCCCAAGTGCCATATTTGTAGCAACTTTGGTTCTGATGACCATAGAGCTTCTCGTCTCGCTTCTTTTGTTCGCCCTTCTTGGGTTCGGCATTCCGCTTGGTTTTGCGACCTATGACCATACCTTCCTGCCTCTTTCTGTTGAGTGTGGCTTCCTAACCTTATAGCTGCTTGCGTTGACTTCATGGCCAACTTTGCTACTAGGCGGTTGTGAGATGTAGTTCTTTCAGAGAACGTCTGTAATACTCCGATTTATTATAAGAAAGAAAGCACTCAAAAGAGAAATTATACATAAGAAAAACGAGGTTTCTGCAATTTTTGGGCAACCCGGGCCTCAGACCTTGGCCCAAGAGGCCCATGAGGGGCCAACTACGTATAAAAAGAGGGAAAAACCCTAGTAGCACTGGAGCTACAGTGCACACTACTGTTCACATATTGTAGCAGCCCCCCAAGTTGCTCTACCAAGATGTGGAGAAGAAGAGAAAGGAAGGAGAGGAAGGAAGGAAGAAGAAAGGAAGACGAAGAAAGGGAGAAGGAAGAAAGGGAGGAAGGAAGAGGAGAGGAAGGGCGCAATCACGCAGAGAGACTTCGATCTCCAGTGGTTTATCAAGGGTAAACTCGATCCCCAATTGCTTGGTAGATTAATCGATTCGTTTTGATGCTGTCAGTAGTAAATCGGTTTTGTACAGCGATGTTGCTTGTCGGTTTTGGGTAAGTTACGTGCGTTTTCTGGTCTTGTTTTCTCTTAGAAAGTTGTAGTGCTTGTCCTTAGATTTCTATAGGAGTAAAGTTCACTCAATTTGGAGTTACGATTTAGGAGTTATGATGGTTTCTTTGAGACTGTTCAGAAGGGCTGACGAGGATTAGCAGTCACTTTGTGTGGCTAATATGATTTAGTTAGATGCCGAATCAGAAAGTTCACCTAACATGAAAGTTTTAGGAAATCCAGTAACCTTTCCAGATTGGTAAGGAATACTATTTTTAGTGTGTCAATCAAAAGTTATGGATTTTATACTACTGCTGTAGTTTTGACTGACAGATTGAAGGAATAGAAACTTCACCTAATCATTAGATTTATCAGAAAGCCGAATCAGAGGACCTTGCCAACTAGGTTATCGTAGATGGTTTTGTCGTGTTTCTAGAGAGTCCAAGATCACTTTGTTCCAAGTTTCGTAGTAAAAGATATAATGATTTTCGTACGGCTGTCCCGTGGGACCTTCTGCTAGACTGTCAGGAAAATTGAGTAGAACCCGTATTCGAATCCTAGGTTTCAGGGAGTCGGGTTAAGGGGTGTGAATGGAGTCCATTTTCCTTAGCGTTCTTATTGTTAGCGATATTCTTGTGTAGGAGGCGGAGTTCCAGAACTAGGGGCATCTTCCTTGTCTCCCCGCACGATGTAGCGGAAAAAGGCAAGTACAACTGTATGTTTGTGATTGATATGTGTTTTTCCCTGCTTGGTGATTATATGATGAATAATGATGATATGTACTTGCTCCTGGTAGTATCGGATTACTATGGTTCTGTTAATGTTATTTCTTTATTCATCTGATTCATTCATGCATTCAAGTGTTGTTCTTGTTACACCCACAGGAGTGGGTAGTGAAGCCTCATTATTCCAACATGGATATGTAAGACCCACCATTCCAATGTGGGCAATTTGGATCACCGTTTTGAAATATTCTCAAACGGGCTTTGGATCCCCGTGTTTTGTAGAATGCGGGCATAAGTGAACACCGACGGGTGTTCACTAGCTATACCGGTATGAGCAGAAGTGAAGGTATGCACATTCATTCATTCTTGTGTTATCTCTATTTCATATGTTGGTTCACTATGAGTTGGATGAATAGTACCTATTATGTTCAAAGTATTCTTTTGTACTTGCTGAGTCATGGACTCACCCTTGCCATGTTTCTTGTTTTAGGTGAACCTTGATGACGGCATTTGTGAGAGGGAGTAGACACACAGTTACACGCACCATTGAAATAATCATTTGTTCTTATTCCGCATTGATGAGTTTGGACTGTAATAATAAATAACTCCTTTGATGAACGTTATTGGTTATTATTATGTTTAGGTTATGCGAGATATGGAATCATGCTCTCCAATTGTAGTCCTCATAGTTTTATTTCGAATGGAACACCATGTTCGATTTATTTGTTTATTGCGGAAACTAGGCTCTTTATTATGCTAGATCCCTTTCGAATAGAACTTAGTTTGCTCTTTATTGTTAGGATGTTAGAAATTATTCAGATTGTTGATTTGTGGTAGTGGTTTTAGGTAGCATCTTGACTTTCGAATAGCCAGGGTGTTACAACGTCATCTTGAGCTTCTGCAACTTGCATGATGTCAATCAGTTCGGCATACTCCTTGTAGCCATCCCGACGATAGTTGTGTGCGGATTGCACCGTGTTTGGTTGGAAGGTGGAGCTGGTTTTTTTATCTTCTGTTCATCTGTGGTTACCTTACCACAGAGTTGAAGACTTGTACAAATTCTGTGTAATGCAGAGTTGTACTCCCCCACGGTCTTGTAGTCAGCAAAACGTAGTCGGTTCCAATCCTGCCCTGCCTGAGGAAGGATGGTGTACTTTAGCTTCTCGAACCGCTTCTTCAGTGCGGCCCAGAAAGCTAGTGCGTTTTTTTTCTGCCACATACTCATTCTTGAGCGTTAGGCAGAGATGATGTCTGAGGAAATAAAGTGCTTGATCATTCTCCTCAGCGGTTGGTGTGGCGTCCTTGAGGGGGCCAAGTCCAATAGCAGCACGGAACTTCTTGGCTCCAAGTACAATTTTGACATCTGATGCCCAAGTCAGGTAATTGTGGCCATGCTGGGCCAGTTGTTCGAACTCCCGGTTCGTAATGCAGTTATCTTCATATTCATACAAAAAATGCATAAGATTACTGCTGATAATTTGCATAAAATAGTTGCAAATATTCTCATAATATTCCCGTATTTTCTATGCATTTTTCAGACTTTACTGCTATTTTCAGTGATTAAAAGCAATATAAATAATCACAAATAATAAAAAAAAGTAAATACAATACATAAATTGCATAGAAAAAAAATAAAGTTAAACATGCTTCAAATGAAAAAAGACGATTCAAAAATTGAATTCCCTAGGCCCTTTTCTGCTGGAATATGAATTTTCAGTGAATTCTGCAATTTTCAAGGGCTAAAACGCGAAGTTTTCAATTCTGAGAAAATTTTCATGTAATTCTTAGATTTCCCGAGAGGGTTTTCTGCAAATTTTCCTTATTGGAAAATTTCTCGTAATTTTTAAATTGTCGAGTGGTTTGTTCGCAATTTTTTTTCTTCTCTCCCGGCCGAGGAGTTGGGCCGGCCTCCTCAGCCCGTGTGCCGCCGCTACAAAAAGGGGGGCGGTTGGTTGGTAGGGTTTCCCTACCCCCGGCGCACCCTGGGTGGTGGCGGCTGGAGCGCCGGAACCGAGCCGGGCGGGTGGAGGTGGCGCTATGGGCAGGCGACCGCTGCGCGGTGCTTTGAGTGGGCCGAGCCGTGCGCTCTGGCGGCGGCGGCTCCACGAGGGTCTGCGGCCGGACGTGCGGCACCGTCTTGGGTTGTCGCGGTGGCTCGCTTCAAAGCGGCGTCGGGCCATGGCGGCTCGGCGAAGTGCGGCTGCGTGCGGAGCGGTGCGGTGGCTCGCTTCAAAGCGACCGGGCCATGGCGGCTCCATGGGCGGTGCGATCGGAGGTACGACACCATGCGAGCATGGCTCGTGGAGCGGCTGCGAGCCGGCGGCGCTCTGTGCGGCTTCATGGCGGCGATGGCGCCGAAGCGGAGGCGGCCGCGATCGGGTGGCTCGGCGGCGTGGCGATAGCAGTGCGCTTCAAGGCGGCCGGTGACCAGTGGCGGCGGCGCTCAGCGGCGCCATGCGGATCCGGCCGGATTCGTGCCGTCGGCGGCGATGTGAGTGGGCGGTGGCTTCAAGCCGAGGGGAATCCGAGCGGGAAGCCAGTGCTTCTACATGAGAAAACGAGCGCCGGCTCCCGTGCTGCTTCATGGCCAGCGTGCGCGGTTCTAGGCCAACACTACATGATGCGGCTTCGGGCGACTGCCGTGCGGGAATCTTTTTTGCGTATGGTTCATCTGAAAACACTATTTATGTAAAACTGTTTATGCGTGTACTGTTCATGTGTCCACCGATCGACTTTTGCTGGCAACTTCAAGTCGGCTCGCGGTAGATTCGAACAATTTTTTAAATTCAATCTACGATACAATCAACATCCAATCTTTCATGCAATCTACCGATCGACATTGTGTCGGCGACTTGAAGTCGGCTCGTGGTAAATTATAACGGATTTGCACCGTAGAAAACCAATATAGAAAGCAAATTTACATAATTGAAAGCGATATAGAATAACGATTCAATCTACGAGTGTTGTTCATCGACGGTTACCTTTCGATGCGAGGAGAGTCGATCGTGCTAATAACGTGTTGAGTAAACGTCGCTGGCGAGTCTAGTCCGAGTGATTACCTCGTATATAATATTCAGAAACGTAAGAATGAATTAAGAACACAATGACACAACAATAGATTAAACACAGAGATATGAGGGGATTTCAGATTTCGCTTTATTACTTCTCAAAAATCGTATTACAATAGTTGGGGTCCCTCTCTATTTATAGTCTCTCGACCCTGCTAGAATTTACAATAATCTGCTCATATATGGACCGGCTTCGGGCCAAACGCAGAGTTTCTTAACAGAGAGCACCTTGCCGGGGAGCTGGAGCTCCGTTTCTCTCTTTTGTTTTTGCTGCACAGGCAAGGCAAGACAAAAAAGAAAAGAAAAAAAAAACTTACGTTTATTCCTCGGGAGAGCGAGGAAAGAGGCACATTTTATCAAGCGCATTTTCCGTAGACGTTTTATCAAGCACCTTTTTTTTCTTCTGTTTTTCGGTTTTGCTTTGTATGATAGTATGAGAATTCACGTGTTCTTGAAGGGTAACAATGGATAGAGATCGCTTAGAAGAAGAGAATTGAATGTTTTCTCAAAGTTGCTAAAGTATTTAGTCATGAAAATTATTTTTATAATATAATATTTTATGAATATATTTATATAACAACTAAGAGTCAGTTGTTAGAGACATTATCAATGTCTATAACATTATATATTCTTGAATAGAGTGAGCAACATGATAACCGATTGTTCTTTATCGCACATCAATTATACTGTTAGATTATGTGGCTAGATCTAAAATATTTTAGTTAATGAATAATTGATAATATTGGGTACTGATGTTATTTGAGGCGTGTAGTGTGTGTGTGGACTTATATCGATCAAGTTGGGAATAACTTGTGTCGAAAAAGATGGTGTTTTGGTCTTTGCATGTGCAGAGTAACTCGAAGGCGATCGTGGTTTACGGCGATGACCGGGAGATGACTTGTGCGAAGTCATAGTTCAGAGGGTCGAGGATGCTGGAGGAGACGGTTGGGCTCGATTTGGGGCACATGGAGATCAAAGATGAATGCTGCGTGTTGGAGCTACAGAGAAGCGGTCCGGAGGCTACGACATGTGATACTTTTAGGATGTCCAAAATTGGACTAAATTGAATTTTATAATTAGTGTTAAGCCCATGTATTTAGCCCTAGGACTAATGGAATGTACGTTAGTGGTTAGGGTTTAGAGGCTGTACATGTATAAAGGGCTCTCGAGTGGTGGCTATTGACGTTGATGTGCTGGCCGTTGGGAGCTGATTAGGTGCTTGCGGCCATGGGGCGATGCCATGTTTTTTGTTTGTGGGAGAACAGAATCAAATCTAGATTGTTGCGCTGCACATGACATGAGACGAGAGTTTGATGGTGGCTGTTGACGTGATCTCCAAAGAAAAAAAAAGGTGCTGCCGAGTTCCTTTATGCGTCGTCATGAGCATGTACCAGGGATTGGTTTTGGGCATTGATTGAATCCAAAATAGCATAAGGCTTTGATTGCTAGTGCACTAGTTGTTTCGCTGCCGTGCTTTTGCGTTTCCGTTCACGCGAGACACAAGGTAACCGAGTGCTTGGAATCCGTAGTGTGCGACAAGTATTGGCGAGGAGCGCCTGCGCCCTGCGCTTCATCGTGCGAATGCGCCATCTCCAGAGCCAGGCGGCAGCGATAGACTGGATGGGGCCGAGCGTGACGGTACAAAAAGTCTTACACAATCATTCATCTCTCTCTGAGTGTTAACGATCCTATATATACTAAATAAGTAATTACAACATAAAATATGGAGCTATGTTTATACAATGGCAATGGTGCATTGGCGATTACTTACGACATACGCTTGATCAACAATTGATGAGCTTTAGTTGGGGAATATTTGCCCTCACACGCGACGCGACAATACAATCACTCGTATTCTCCAAACCAACCGGCATCCCACCTTTCTATCTCCTGCATGCACGGCTTTGCTCACGTGTGATCGTCCCTCTCACCCTAATTGTCGCATCTTTTTTCTTCCAACCAATCCGCCGCTCCCTTCTGTTGCAAAATTTCAAAACAAAGTACTTATTTTGGGTAATTGAAGGACCGAAATGGCAATAGAGGCAGAGGGGGGGGTGAATGATGCCTTAAAAATTAAGATCTTCCCCTCTTAAGTATTCATACTGATAAACAAAACCCTAAAACCCTCAGATAAAGAAATAAATCAAAAAACAGAAAGAGAAGAGATCTGGTCATTTCATTGGAAATCGGAAGTTCGATTATCCTCATGTAGTTCCAAGATCATGAAGTTTCGGCCTTCCAAGGCTTGGAAGTTTCGAAGCGGTAGTTCCGCCGTGTAAAATCGGAAGTTCCGATTGTTCCGCATGTAAGAACAAAGACGCATCGAAATTTCCAAAAATCCGAAATACACAACGATTGCTACTTTTCTCGGGTCAAGTCTCATAGGACATCATCCTAAACAACACCTTGACCTCATTGAGAAGGAATCGCAGACAAATATCCATTAATCAAAGCAAAATCGGATTTCTTGAATATTTGGCAAGAGAGACCAAAAACCAAAATTTGCAAAATTCTTAGATTCTTGGCTTATGAAACTTTGAGGATATGTTAGCAATATCCATAAGATTCTAGATATCAAATTTCATGCCATCTCACAAGAGAAATCAAGAGTTCTACCAAAACCCTAGGTATTCAACACAAGAACAGAGAGAAGAAAAGAGGCATACTCAAAGAAACAAATATCAGAGATTTCATTTCTCGGAATCAAAGATTACAGAGGTAAACAAAGAGGAATGATTACAAGAAATTCAGTTCATCCTCTCCATCTCAACAACTAAAGCCACAAAGCAAAACAACTTCTCCAAAGGCTCTTTAGAAAAAGCTAACCCTAATTCTCTCTCTCTCAAAAAATCACACCAACAACCAGGGGTTCACCTCTATTTATAGCCCTTGGGTAACGGGTCTCCAACCCGCTTCTGTTGGCTAAACCCTAACGGATCCCGCTCCACTTGTGCCGCCTTGCGAAATTACCCTTTCGCCTCTCGTGCACCTTACGGAAGGTCCCAGATTCCTTGTTGTCCACGACTGCAACCGCCTCGAGTACATGCCGCCTTCGACACACCTTGACCGTTTCGACCTCGGCCCGCTGCCTAGTCCGGTCTCCACGTGTCTCGCCACGACTCCCGATGCCCCGCAAACAAAGACGCATAAGAAACACATCACATAGCATTGCTCGATATAATAGAATCATCATTTGCACTTAACTCAAACTCAAACACAACTCAAAATCAAAACAATGCACTCACTGCACAGTTCTGCGTACAAACGGAAGTTCCAATTTCACCAAGGCGGAAGTTCCGATGATCGGAACTTTCGCACTCCCAGGGTGGAAGCTCCGCACAACATCAAAACAGAACATGTTTGTCAGGATAATCGGAAGTTCCGCTTTCCCGAGGCGTGTTTCACAGATACCAAATCACAACCCACCGCTCGGATCAATCGAAGTTCCACTTTCCCGGTGCGGAAGTTCGATGATCGGTATTCAAGATATCCGTATGAAGTTCCGCATAGAACGAAACACAACGGCAAAGAATAAGAACGGCAGTGAATTTAATCACAAACTTATCAACAACAGCGTCAAATACTCACCACTCGCATGGGGACACTTCTCACATGGTCTCTCAATCTCCCCCTTGATGACTATATTGACAAACACCGAAAAAGCATAAAGATGAGTTTGTGATGATGATCAAACTCGGTCTAAACTAGGAATCAAGAAAGCTCAAGACCATATTTGACAAAAGAGAAAGACTGGAGCTTAAAACGAAAGGGCAAATTTTTCTGTAAAACTCCATAAGACTTTTTCTCTCCAAACTTCTCCCCCTTTTGGCAATAAATACATCAAGATGTGTTAAAGAGAGGAAATGACTATATGATATTCATTTTAAGCATTTGGAGCCATGAAGATTATCCAAAATGACTATTAGAGTATTACACCAAGCCATAACACATAAGAATGCTATCAAGATCATGACAATTGATGTATAGAGTAGCTAAAACATGAAAGTCATAATCTGAGAATTGGTCCAATTTCTTAGCATGTCAAATCAACCAAGATTATAGTCTAGCTAAAGGTATCCAAGGATGATACAAGCCATGTCAAATACTCTAAGTGGAACAAAGAAGCAAAAAATGAACAGTTTAGAGTGCTACCAGTTTTAAGAATGACTCATTTGATCAAGTACTTGGTCTGTTTGAAGATAAGCAAATTTTGCACTTTTTTTTTAAAAAAAATCAATTATGGCTTTATCTTAGTAAGGCAAGTCCTGGACTAGGAGCCATCCACAACTGCCTCCTAAGCTTCAACCATTTTTTCAATTCTTAACCCTGTGCTAGATCTCAAGCCTTATGCGATCACTCCAAGCAACAGACTTAAGAAAGTGATTTTAGGTCATCCAAGACTCCCCCTGAGTTCATGCCTAGTGCAATGGCAAACAGTCTCATGAGAAAGAGTTTGGTGAGATCAGTTTTTTCGCACAAAAGAGATCATTTTTGCTTTTGATGTTTTAGACCAAAGATTTAAAGATAAGTCATGTTTCTTAATGAACTGACATAGCTCAATCTAAAGCTCAATAGAGATTCAAGACTCAACTCAGCCTACTTGACATGGCGAGAATCTTAAAGGGATAACTTCAACAGACTAGTCTCAAGAGCTATCATGACAAGATTTTAGTTCAAGTTGAGCAATTTTAGTCACCTTATCATGGCAAAGACTAAACTACACATAAAAAGTCATGATAAATCTAGCAGTTTAGCATAAATCATGGCAAGATGTAAGACAGTGAAAACAGATCATAAGAGATAATAAACAAGGCTCCATGTAATTATGTTACAATGCAGGATGAAAAGTAAGAAAATCCAGATTCCCTTCAGAATGAGATGCACTTTTTAATTCAGGTTGAGTTATGACAAATTTAAGAATTAGAAGAACCAAGATGAACTCCCCCTGAACCAAAGGAACAAAAACGAGAAACTGACAAGAGAAACAGAAGAGGCAGTCCTTAGAGCATAGATAAGATATAGAGAATACTATAGCTCAGACTGATTCTCATCTACCCCATAAGATTTCAGGACTATCAGCTCGACAACTAACACACTAAAGAGCAAACACTGTCCCTGTCTACCAAAGGGTGGCCCGACCCTCGCTAGAACCTATAAGAAGTGAGTAAGCTCAACCTAGTGAGAGAAGAAACAGCTAATAAGCAGCATCCTAGAAGCACAAGACAAGAACAAACAGTCTAAGCAACTTGGCAAGAAAACCACTCTAACCTATGCTGGAAGGATTTAGACCTAATGCACCCAAATGCAATGCAACCAGAAAGGAGTAAGAGCATAATAAAATATAATACAGTAGTAAAGCACAAGCTCCCCCTCACAACAGTCCATAAGGACAAACTACCCCAAGCTCTCCCGCAGAGTGGCAAACCGAGAGTCAGCCCAAAGGCTTGGTGAAGATATCAGCCAACTGGTGTTCACTCTCCACAAACTGGAGCACAATGTCACCCTTCTCTACATGGTCTCGAAGAAAGTGATATCTGATATCAATATGCTTGGTCCGAGAATGTTGCACTGGGTTCTTGGCAATGCTAATCGCAGACGTGTTATCACAAAAGAGTGAAACACGGTCGATTAACAACCCAAAGTCCTGCAGGGTCGAGACCATCTAAAGCACTTGGCTACACAAGAATCGGTCAGCGTGAACGACCTCTGCGGTGGATCAGGCAACACCGGATCGCTTCCTCGAAGACCGGAGACAAGGGAAGTGCCAATGAATTGGCAAGTGCGGAAGTGTTCTTCCTATCTATCCTCTGACCAAAGAAATCAGATCGGAGTAGGCTCTAAGAGATAGACAAGAAGAGGAAGAGTACGGATACCATAGTCAATGGTAGCTCGAAGGTACCGAAGATCGCGTCACACCGGCGGTGAGATACGCGAGAGAAGCTCAAACCGAGCACAAAGACACACGGAGAAATGTATGTCCGGTCTCGAGGCCGTGAGGTACAAGAGGAGCCTATCATGCTTCAACTTCTTTTGATCAAGCGGCTCGCCGTCTTCATTTGGGTCAAGTGAGGTCAGTAGAAGCCATTGGAGTTGACAACGCTTGCCATCACTCATGTCAAAGCGTCTCAGAAATCACGAGTGTACTTCCTTAGTGCGAAAAAGTACCTTCCCGAGTCTGCTTGATTTGGAAGCCAAGGAAGAAACTCAACTCGCCCATCATGCTCATCTCAAACTCCGAGCTCATGACATCGGAAACCGGGAAACAAGAGCATGCGAGGAGCCTAAAGATGATGTCATCCACATAAATGACGAGACGTAAGATCGCCAAGTCGGCGAATGAACAAGGTCTTGTCTATTTTACCCATCTCAAAATCATGACTCAACAGATAGGACTTAAGCCTTTCATACCAGGCTCTAGGAGCTTGCTTAAGTCCATACAAAGCTTTGGAAAGCTTGTAGACATGATTAGGGTACTTGGGGTTCTCGAAACCTGGAGGCTGTTTGACATAGACTTCTTCCTCAATAAGTCCATTGAGAAAGGCACTCTTGACGTCCATCTGGTAAAGCTTGAAGCCCTTAGAAGCTGCAAAGGTAAGCAAGATTCTAATAGCTTCAAGTCCGCTCTGAGGGCAAAAGTCTCCTCAAAATCGAGACCCTCAACCTGGGAGTAACCCTGAGCTACCAGTCTAGCCTTGTTTCGAATGACTACCCCATCTTCGCTTTGCTTGTTCTTGAACACCCATTTGGTCCCAATGATATTGTGACCTCGAGGGGGCTCAACAAGCGTCCAGACCTTGTTTCTTTTAAAGTTTTCCAATTCCTCATGCATGGTATTAATCCATGACTCATCAGAAAGAGCATGACAAACGTCTTTGGGCTCAAATGAGGCAACAAAGGCAGAATAGAGACAGAAGAGAGACATGCCAGATTTTGAACGAGTGACTCGCTCAAAAAGATCTCCAATGATCTGCTCTGAAGGATGGTCCTTTTGAATGTGTCTAGGAGGTCCAGGATGAGATGAAGAAGTGGCCTCTATCTCATGAACAGATGAGATAGGAACAGAGCCACTAGCTTCAGAAGAAGTAGAAGGTAAGGGCTGATCTCCTCGGGGTGCGGTGGAAGAAGGCACCTCAAGAGGAGGAGAAGGAACTGGATCGGGTAGACAACCCTCATCTCCGTCCTCCTCATCATCCACAAAGATGGACTCAGACTGCTCTAGAGAACACGAGATATCGTGCCTAGTCCCGGTGACCGCCTCATCGAAGGTCACCTCACAGGTTTCTACCATTTTGCTAGACTCGCAGTTCCAGACTCTATAGGCACGAGAGGAAGTCGAGTAACCTAGAAAGATCCCATCACAAGATCGTGACTCGAACTTATCTAGATTCCTAGACTTCAGAATAAAACACTTGCAACCAAACACACGAAAATGCGAGACACTGGGCTTTCGCCCATATCTCAACTCATAAGAAGTGCGATGCAAGAGTGCCCTAAGAAAAACTCTGTTTGAAACATGGCATGCAGTGGCAATAGCCTCAGCCCAAAACTTCCTAGGTGTAGAGTATTCATTTAGCATCGTCATGGCCATCTCTACCAAGGTACGGTTCTTCCTCTCCACAACGCCATTCTGCTGAGGGACGTGCGGAGAAGAGAACTGGTGCTCTACACCTGTCTCACCACAGAAACTCTCAAAGTAGAAATTTTGAACTCCGTATATTATCATCGCAATTGCTCGTAATGCACCGGGAGCTCAACAGAAAGCCTACTAAAAAGACCACGAAAATATGTAAACGTCTCATCCTTCGAGGCTAAGAAAAACACCCAAGAGTACCTTGAGAAGTCATCGACCACAACAAGAACATACCACTTCCCTCCTGCTGACTGCATTCGAGCTGGGCCAACTGTATCCATATGGAGCAGCTGTCCTGGTGCATCGGTCATTGTCACTGTGACTGGAGAGTGAGAAGCGGCAACCATCTTGCCGTGCCGGCATAGAGCGCAAACTAGATCCTTGACCATCTTGGGTTTCGGCAAACCACGAATGAGATCGTGGCCACTAACTCGGGTCAAATGATCAAATCCTATATGACCAAGTCTCCTATGCCAGAAGGTCAAATCACGGGATTCAGAAGCAATTAAACACCGGAGAGGATCACCAGAAGACTCAGAAAAATCAGCACGAAAGATCCTCCCATAATGAGAAATCCCGCAAACCAGACTACCTGAAAAATCAAAAAATTTGCAATTGTTTTTCTTAAAACTCACCTCGAAATCGTCATCGGTGAGCTGAGAGGCTGAAAGCAGATTATGTTGCAGCTTACTTACTAAGGCAATATCTTTCAGAATAAATGAATCATTAATGTGCATAGTACCTTTAGCGATGACGCGCCCAAACGAAGCATCTCCGAAGGTGATCGTCTCATCACCTGGAGCACGGGCTAGGGAAGAAAACCAACGAGAATCTCCGGTCATATGGAGAGAACAACCAGAGTCTACAAGCCAAACCTTTCCCTTCCCTGCCCGGCAAACCTGAGTTAAACAGAGAGTAAAGTCTCAGTACTGGGGTGAATCAAAAGTGATTTTGGCACCCAATACTGAGTAACACGTCGAACAGATGAAGTAGTCAAGTAAGACTGACCTCTATCTACCCTACGCTCTGTCACTCAACGAGCCGGAAGGTGCGTATGCGGACACTAAGGCATTCTCGAGTTCGACTTCTATGGAAGAGCGAGTCGGAATGCTGGCAACATGCTGATCTCGTCGCAGGTAGCCATCTCGAAAGGGAAACCGAGATCTACCCTCAAAACGACGGAAGTCACGACCAAAATCATGAGGACGAAAACCAGAAAACTCAGAAAAACCAAGTCCTCGATGCTGCCCAAAATCATCAGCTGGAGCAAGCCTAGACCTCGTGTTAGTCTTAGGTGCACTCAAGGTCTGGGGCTGACCCTGAATGTGCCTAAAAGACTCAACACGATCTCTACGCGCGATCTTGGCGCGCCTGAAGCAATGATCAAACAAGTGTCCATCCTTCTGACAGAAGGTGCAATGATACGCCTCGAGAGGCCAAAGCTGCAGGTGGAATCACCTTGCTGTCAGAGATCCTTTGAACAAAACCCGCTGATTTAAAATTGACTTTCTCAGTCCTAGGCTTAGCTTGATCACACCTGGTGCTATGGTTCTGAGCATGACAGGTGGATGCTTCCTCATGTCCTCACAGAAATCATATCCTAGACCCTGATTAAATCTGCAAATCTTAGATTGGTCTAGAATGAGGTTGAGCTTCTTCTTGCCTCCTACAAACCTCTCGAGAGTGTTCATAAGATACTGACACTCCCGAAAGAGAGAGGTGCAAGAAGAGCAGGGGTAAGAAGGAACAACAGAGGATAAGGGAGCGTAAGAAGAACCAACAAAGAGAGGAAAGATTGGCTTGTGCATGCACAGCCGACTCTGAGGGAACAGTCCTACTACTAGCCAGTTGGTTTACGTCGCTAGGCGTCTCTACCAAACCCTCATGCTTCTTTGCAGCACACACATTACAAGCAGATGGTTGCTTCTCTAGAAGGTGCTTAGTTAGCTTCACACATTTTTCATCCAGAACAATCAATTCATATTTGAGTTTTTCACAGTTACTGTATGGTGAGCTAACAGGGTCCTTAGAAGCAAATTTGGCCAATTTGTTATTGTCATCAACTAGTTCTTGAAACTGTTTGGAGACAGATTCAAGTTCAGCAGTAAGTTTGGGACAATTCACACATGAAGCAATAGGCTCAAGAAGGAAAGCTTGTAATTCAGTAATTTTATGGTCTGCCCGTTTTAGATTCATCTTCAGATTATTACAGCTTTCACAAATCTCGGGCAGATCAAGCAACATGGTATAAAGACCATTAAAAGCATTGTCCTTATCCTCACATGAGGTGCAAGAAGTAGTCTCTACAATAGTCGATGAAATAGGTGCTACCCTACTCATTTCTAGTTCAGCAAGCAGACTAGCATTCTCCACCTTAAGTTTATCAAGCTCAGAAATCGGACTATCATGCGAGGTTCTTAATTTCTCCATGTCACCAATCAAAACACATCATGTATCACAATCATCACGGGAGGGAGCAGATCTAAATGAAGTAAGCTCCTGTGATAGTCTATCTACTTCCTTCTCAAGATCACCAACCCTAGCTCTAGATCTAGCATAAAACTTTCCTAGCTTAAGAAATGCATCATTGAGCTGGTCGTAGGAGGGACCTACCTCATCGGAGTCACTGTAGAGCTCGCTGTCGCTGACGTCGGTCCCGTTGGCCATGAAGCACATGCCAATGAAGTCGTCACCGTCCTTGGGATCTTGATCATCCTTGCCTTCGTCGTCGCTCCATCCCTCCACGTCGCTGAAGTTGCGGAACTTCTTCTTGCCTTGAGCAGGTGTTGTGGGCTTCATGTTGCGGTTCTTGTCGATGTAGTCGTTCTTGCTCGGACCGCCGTAGTCACCTTTGCCCTTCCCAGCTTAAAGGCGCTTTGCTTGGATGTGGTTGGGGCCACCACACTCGAAGCAAATCACGGGTCCTCCTCTTTTTCCATCCCTCCTTCTCTTGTAAGCATGAGAAAACTTCCGAGCTAGGAGGGCTAGTTGCTCATCCGCTAGCTGCTCTAACTGATCATCAGTTATGTCACAGAGCGATCAGGAGAAACCGCAGTTTAATCGAAGGAGATCCAGAAGTGGGATCGGTGACTAAAGCCATCGACTGTGACTTCGACCTTCGAGAGACTATGTCAATCTCGTGAGTCTTGAGGCGCGAGTAAAGTGCGTCAAGAGTCAAAGTCGAGAGGTCCGTGGTATCCTTGATGGTAGTCACCTTCATCTCCCAAACGCGCAAATCAAGAGCTGCAAGCATCTGACGAGCATTGTCCGAGTCGGGGTATGTGAGACTGACCGCTCGGAGATTACTCAAAATCTTGTGAAAACGCGCAAAGCACTCATCAAGGGACTCGCAAGCGAGCATTTCAAACTTGTTGTACTCTCGCTTGAACTGGTCCTGTCGAACTGTCTTGATCTGGGTAGTACCCTCATGGTAATTGTCGAGGGTCACCCAGATGTCGAAAGCCGACGTCAGATGAGAGATACAATCAAACTCGCTTCGGCTCAAACCTTGGATTATAATATTCCTTGCCTTTGCATTAGCCTCAACATCGGGCATGTTTCCCACATTGATGTTTTCATCGGCAGGAACAGCGAATCTGACCTTCACCTTCCGCCAGATGGCATACCCCTGAGCCTGGATGTATGTTTCCATTCGGCTCTTCTAGAAAGGGTAATCCAGGCCATCAAAGACGGGAGGCTTGGTGGAATACTTGTCCGTTGCCATGGCTCACAGACCGGTTAAAGATCTATCAAAAAGAGCTAACCGGCTCTGATACCAATTGAAGGACCGAAATGGCAACAGAGGGGGGGGGTGAATGGTGCCTTAAAAATTAAGATCTTCCCCTCTTAAGTATCCATACTGATAAACAAAACCCTAAAACCCTCAGATAAAGAAATAAATCAAAAAACATAAAGAGAAAAGAGATCTGGGCTGTTCTGTTGGAAATTGGAAGTTCCGATTATCCCTACGGTAGTTCTGCACTGCGGAAGTTTCGGTCTTCCAGTGCGGAAGTTCCGAAAGCGGTAGTTCCGCCGTGTAAAATCGGAAGTTCCGATTGTTCCAGACAGAAGAACAACACGTACTGGAAATTTCTAAAAATCTGAAATACACAACGATTGCTACTCTTCTCGGGTCAAGTCTCAGAGGACATCATCCTAAAAAACACCTTGACCGCATTGAGAAGGAATCGCAGACAAAGATCCATTAATCAAAGCAAAATCGGATTTTTTGAATATTTGGCAAGAGAGACCAAAAACCAAAATTCGCAAGATTCTTGGCTTATGAAACTTTGAGGATATGTTAGCAATATCCATAAGATTCTAGATATCAAGTTTCATACCATCTCACAAGAGAAATCAAGAGTTCTACAAAAACCCTAGATATTCAACACAAGAACAGAGAGAAGAAAAGAGGCATACTCAAAGAAACAAACATCAGAGATTTCATTTCTCGGAATCAAAGATTACAGAGGTAAACAAAGAGGAATGATTACAAGAAATTCAGTTCATCCTCTCCATCTCAACAACTAAAGCCACAAAGCAAAACAACCTCTCCAAAGGCTCTTTAGAAAAAGCTAACCCTAATTCTCTCTCTCTCAAAAAATCACACCAACAACAAGGGGTTCACCTCTATTTATAGCCCTTGGCTAACGGGTCTCCAACCCGTTACGCCGGCTAAACCCTAACGGATCCCGCTTCCACTTGTGCCGCCTTGCGAAATTACCCTTTCGCCCCTCGTGCACCTTCTGGAAGGTCTCGTATTCCTTGTTGTCCACGACTCGCAACCGCCTCGAGTACATGCCGTCTTCGACACACCTTAACCGTTTTGACCTCAACGCCGCCTGCGTCTAGTCCGGTCTCCACGTGTCTCGCCACGACTCCGCCTCGATGCCCTGTAAACAACACAGACAAGAAATACATCACATAGCATTGCTCGATATAATAGAATCATCATTTGCACTTAACTCAAACTCAAACACAACTCAAAATCAAAACAATGCACTCACTGCACAGTTCTGCATACAAACGGAAGTTCTGATTTCACCAAGGCGGAAGTTCCGATGATCGGAACTTCCGCACTCCCAGGGTGGAAGCTCCGCACAACATCAAAACAGAACACGTTTGTCAGGATAATCGGAAGTTCCGCTTTCCCAGGGCGGAAGTTTCGCACATTACCAAATCACAACCCACTGCTCAGATCAATCGGAAGTTCCGCTTTCCCAGGCCGGAAGTTCCGATGATCGGTACTTCCGCATATCCAGGGCGGAAGTTCGTGATAGAATGTAAACACAACGCAGCAGCCAAGCAGCAGATGAATTTAATCACAAACTTATCAACAACAGCGTCAAATACTCATCACTCGCATGGGGACACTTCTCACATGGTCTCTCAGTAATATTCGAAGCATTTGTTTCTTGTGTTGATTAGGGGGAAGAGAGACGAAGTTAATGGTCAACAATGATCATATCTTATCTTAACTAGTAAAAGGAGATTACTCTGCACAACAGGATGATCGTCTTTTCTTCCGTGCACATAGTTAGCCTCTCCCATCCCTTTCTAATTCCTTGTCGAGATGCACCAATATGTGGACCCAATCACACATAACAAGGTCTTGCATCACCATGCCCATATGACTCGCGAACACATCCATGTCACCACTTCTTCCGCAACCACCAAAACCGTCGCTGCCCTACTTCACATACATATACTAAAATTCCTCGCCGTTACACTCCTTGATATCTCGCGCCCTATCTCCTTGTTCCGCGACTCTCCACCTACACCCGTCTGGCATTCGCTTCGTGCCTCAGAGATCCCGACCCCCTCTGACACCCAGTCCACGGGTTGCAACTGCGATGTGCACGAAGACGGGGGATCCGGCGGCGTGGGAGGTGGCGAAGCGAGGAGGTAGCGCCGGCGACAGGAGAAGGTAGATGGGAGGGGAGGCGGCAGAGCGGTATGGGTGCCAAGGATAGGAGAAGACACTGTGAGAGAAGAGAGGAGAGGAGGATGCAGTACCTTGGAGGAGAAGCGGTGGCACCACAGAAGGGAGGGCTGGCAGCGACAGTGCATGAGGAAGAGCTAGAGACGAAGACGTCCTTTCCTCGCCGCGTCACCGTCTCGAGTTCACCGCATTGCGTCCTCTTTATCCTAATCCTCCCCTGTGCCACCACCGCCTTGCTTACCACCGCGACGTCGCCACCGCCTCCTCCCCCGCCCCCACCTCCTCACCACGATGTGTCTGGCAAGTGCTGCAAAGACCAATGGCCATGAGAACCGAGTCGCGACTTGAGTTCAAGGTGAAAAAGGTGGTTGTTGACGCGTAACTTTCTTCCTTGCCGACCGACAATGGCTGAAAATGGGAAGCGCGTCGAGGAAGAAAGTCGATATCAACTTCAACTTTTAAAGGTAAACAATCTACGAGCTCAAAATTTATTTTCTGGGTAGTAGTAGTAGGTGTTGTAATATACGGAGTTAATATTTTTGTTCATACGTATATGAAAAAAATTAATATTTATTATACGATTTATGATCATATATGCTAATATATATCACTCTCTTTTAAAGTTCTGTTACAACGCGGGAACCTTCCGATGTATATGAACGTAGCAGTGCATGAGACATGAGACAAACACCATTAGCTTGGTGTTACTGGCTTTTGCGTCAGTGAGTAAACTTGCACGGTAGTTAGTGCTGATTTCCCTTGTGTTGCACGTGTGAGAACAGGGGAGCAGTTTTGAATAGATATATAAATCTAAATCCCATCTGGAGGTTAAATTTCTAAAGGAAACTTGATGCTTGGTAGTATGCCTAGAATTAACGGCATGGAATTATAACATTATTTGATGGTTTAGCACTTATAGTTCTAAATTCTCTTGGATTAAGAGGAAGTACGTAAACGAGGGAATATGTTTAGGGATCATATATAATCCGGTGTGCGGAACCAGTATACATATTTGTTGTGATAGTAATTGGTTGCTACTATCATGGGCATAAAAGTTTATATGTACTGTGGGATGGACTATGACTCAATAATTTTTTCACTTCAACAACTATTGGTAATTGTGAAGATCAAGATTGAACTTGCAAGTACGAAGAATCAACTCAAGGCAACGAAACATGCTACCACATTCAGGCCAGTCTGACCACTCCCCTGTCGATGAACTAAAAATGACACAACTCCCAAGAGGATTTGACCTAAGTTTTGATCTACTTGTTCAAATCACACCAAATTTGAAATACAACTACCTTAGAATGTTTGGAACCTATTCCAATCAACAATTTCAAAAATCGTTGTCAAGATTTCTACCTTTTTCCATCATAGGGAAGAGTAATCAAGAACTGGACAAAAGAGGGAAAAATTGATCTACTCATGTTCATGAGATCTAAGCAATCAAGATGGTTCTAGATGGGTTCCTACAAGCCCTAGCAAGCTATATCATAGTATGAATCACACTAGAACAAGATGAAACCAAGAATCATCAAGAACATCTCAAGAAGACAAGAGAATCAAACAAGAACACAAATAAAACATGAAGAATCAAGTTTGATCTTCTATTACCACTTGAAGAGGAAAGATTACAGCCATTCCACCAGGAGGACACAACCCTAAGGGCAATACTTATCTCTCTCAATCAAACATTAGTTTCTTTCTTGAAGACTCAAGTGCAAAACATAATTTTCTCTCTCTAATGGCCCCTTATATAGTGGAGACTCACAAAAACTCTAACCTGGATACAAAGTGGATCACATCCACTACACACCCACATAAACCCGTTAACCCATTACACAACTGGGTTTTTCACTCACGCACCTTTTCAAAGCGTCATTCTTCACCCTTGGTTCCAATAGCCTTGAATCATCATGTCTTGTCCTCCATGAAACCTCATTGACCTAATCCACTTAGGTCACCGCCGCAGTTTTGAAAACCGCTTGCTTTACCAGTTTTGGGCAAATGATCATATTTTCACCAAAATTTTGAATTTGATTTTGATTTTAAAGTTTTTCGACCGGTATTTTGAATCCCAATTCCCACTGATAAATCCGGTTACCGCTGGTAACCGACGGGAACCGGTGGGTTTTTCATCCCTGCTTCCGATGGAGCTAGCCTACCTGTATAAATGCAAGTTGAGGCCTCTTTGAGGAGAATCTCGGGCTTAAACTCTACAAGCATTCATGCATGAAACAGGATACTAACACATGGCCTTTAATGCGTTGGTAGAAGGGATGCTCAACGGATGTGAGTTTCTTTGTATGGCACAAGTCTGGTTGGTCATATAGAAGAACCGGTTCAAAGCTTGTCTGGCGCGCTACTCTTTTTCAACTTTGATGCGCGTCCACTATAAGTGTTTGATTCAATCGCAAGACATCCATATGTATGCTTGGAGATTATAGGGATGTCGGAGATCTGGTATTTTTGTTGTTTGAAAAGTTTTTCTCTCATTTTCTTTATTTTTAAAATGATGGGAAATTGTTGGGAAATTTCAAAACAAAGTACTTATTTGGGGGTAATATTCGAAACATTCGTTTCTTGTGTTATTAGTGGAAGCGAGATAAAGTTAATGGTCAGCAATGACCATACGTATATGAACGTAGCAGTGCATGGAACATGAGATAGACAAACATCATTCGGTTGGTGTTACTGGCTTTTGCGTCGGTGAGTAAACTTGCATGGTTGGTAGTGCTGATTTCCCTTGTGTTGCACGTGTGAGAACAGGGAAGCCGTTTTGATCGGTTAATTAAACCGATGCAACCGCACGCACCAATTCGGTGCAGGTGTCTTTTGGTAGCACTGCTTCAAAGCTATAAATTCCATGCATGCTTTGATTCATTCAAGATATGGTAGTACGGAAAGATTCAAGGGTGTTCATGTGTTATAACGAAGTCTCGAAAGAGAGTGAGATATATCAGCAGACGAGATCTTAAACTGCATAATAAATATAAATTTTCTTTCACACACTTATAAATGAAAATATTAATTCTGTCTATTGCATCACCTTCTACTACTACCCGGAAATTAAAATTTTGAGTTCATAGATTGTTTATCTTTGAAAATTATAGTTGATGTAGACTTCCGTCCCTGACGCGCTACCTATTTTCAACCACCGCGTGGCAAGGAAGAGGGCTACACGTCGACGACCACCTTCTTCCACCCTGAACCCAAGTCGCAACTTCATTCTCATGGCCATTGGCCTCTACAGCCCTCGCCAAGCACATCGCGGCTAGGAGGTGGGAGGTCGGGGGAGGAGGCGATGGTAGCGTCGCGGTGGTAAGCGAGGAAGCGGCGATGCTTGCTCGGCAGGCACGGAGCAGGAGGTAGCAGCGACGCAGGGGAGGATTAGGACGAAGAGGACACGGTGACGTGAACTCCAGACGACAGCGTGACATGGGAAGAATGCCTTCGTCCCTGCCTCTTCCTTGTACGCCATCGCTGCTCCCTCCCTTTCCCAGCGCCACCTTCTCTCCTCTCATCCCTCCTGGTGCCTTTTCCCGTTCCAACCGCCGCTTTACCGTGCCATCGCCTCCCCTCCCTGCTACCTCCTCCTGTCGCCAGTTGTTGGGACCCAAAATGCAATTATGGACCCTTTGTGTATTCTGCACTAGTTCAAGATCACGCTAGTGCACACAATATCAACATAGATAAATATCGATCCACACAAGACGATTAATAGAATAACGACTCATTTGAATAACAAATAACTTTTGTGACCTTAAGGTCGAGTTTTACATTTATTAAGCTCGTAGGGTTGACAATAGATAAAATAGTAGCAGCGGAATAGAAATAAACTTCAGTGGAATCCCATCAATTCACCACAGGCAACTGACTGGGATCAAGACCCTAACAATCGACACCCTCGTAGAACTCCTCCTCAAATGCAGGCGGTGACTCCTCCACTTCTGTTGATTGTTGAAAGCAAGTATGAGTACACAACCGTACTCGCAAGTCATACCACAGAATGCAATTTATAGATGATGACTTATTCCAAAGGAATGATTTCTGTGGTTCTTTTGTAGAAATGCAATATTTGCAATTGAATACGAATAATAGATGGAAAACATAAGTCAAAAAAATAAACTGTAATAATTTATCATTTGATTTCACAGAGACACAGTCTAAACAAGTTATTCACACAACCTTATGACTTAGATCACACAGCTCCCTTCCCAAGGTTTTATAAAAATCTACCCCTCGTGTGAAATCCCCAAGCATGTTCATGACCACGGATGCGCCTATTCGAATAGATTGATTTAACACTCTGCAGAGGTTGTACATTTTACCCATAAGATACAATTAGTGTATCTAGCACTGACCATAACAAAATCTTTCAGAAACTTTATCTCAACATTGACACTTTTCGATGTGCTTTACTGTCGTTCAATCGATACACACAGCGTTTGGAGACGACACACACCATTAGACAGGGATGTGGCGAACCATTCCGCGATATGATAAACACACCTACAGCCCATCACACAGCTTAACCTACAAGCTGAGTTGTCAATGGTAAGATTCCATAACCTACTAAGTTAGGCTCATCCCATACCAGGCATGTGGTTGTACAGTAAGGCTCAATTCAATGGCGCACAAAGTTAAGTCCTTAATTGACCAAGGTAAGACTTCCAATTTGCCACCATATCACACAGAATCCACCACTTACCTCAGTCTAAATCTTTTCCCATCCTGTTGATTAAGTGCAACACATGCCATCAACGAGTAATAGCACATAGCACACCCAAAGTCATCACACAGTTCTATAATCACTTAGTCCAGTTTATAATTACAACTCACATGAAATGATGATTCGTGGCATGGCTAAGCAATCTACTTGTATCTAACCAACCTACGTTGGTGCTACGATAATACCAACTAATAAAGAGCCAACCTAGGGTGACAAAAGATCATGACATAACAATAGACAAGGTGGATATAACAATTTGGATTAATAACTAACCCAAAAGCATTTAAATAAATACTTGAAATAGAATGCAATACATTGAAACAAAGTATTTTAAAAACTGGTTCAATATGAACAAAGGTATAACTTGCCTTGGAATAGGTCTAGGTATTGATCTTGGTCTTGAGGCATTCCTTCTTCTTCAAAAGTTCCCGAAGAATTAACGTCTACGCGTAAACGAAGCAAATAAACAAAAACAAATAAATAATAGAGGCAAAATAAAAGACAGAGACAAATGTGTCCTTTCCTTGTTGCGCCACCATCTAGAGTTCACCGCACCGTGCCCTCTTCATCCTAATCCTCCCCTCCACCGCCGCCGCCTCCTACTCCGCACCGGCCAAGCAAGCATCGGCGCCGCCTCCTCGCTTACCACCACACCGCCGCCGCCGCCTCCTCCCCTGGCCTCCCACCTCCTCACCGCAATATGCCTGGTAAGGGTTGCAGAGGCCAATGACTATGAGAACTAAGTCGTGACTTGGGTTCAGGGTGGAAGAAGATGACCATTGACGTGTAGCAGTCTTTCTCGTAAGCCGACAATTGCTGAAAATGGGCAGCATGTTGGGGAGAGAAGTTAGCATCAACTTCAACTTTCAAAGGTAAACAATCTATGAGCTCAAAATTTAATTTTTGGGTAGTAGTGGTAGTGGTAGGTGATGCAATAGGCGGAGTTAATTTATATGTATATGCAAGAAAATTGATATTTATTATGCAGTTTAGGATCCCATCTACTGATATATATCACTCTCTTTTGGGTTTCGTTACAACGCACTAACACCCTACTCGTGTTTAAAAAAACATATGTGTTTGTTGTCGATAGTCTGGAATGGAAAAGGAATTCTGGATTTTTCTGGTACTAGTGATGTGTTATGTGACATACACGTTTGTAATTATACAATGTAGGAGAGTTTTTTTGCACATACAACAACTTTTCAGCTAGTATTTGCAAAAATGACAATCGCGGAGAGGTATTTGCAGAAATAGCACCGTTACCGCACAGCCACCGTGCGGAGCCTTTCTCCGCCTACCATGTCGTCCGTTGTCACATAACCGCCGTGCGGCAACGCTCCCCACACCGCCACGTGGCCCCCTCTCTCCCGCTCGTGCCACCTCAGCCCTCTCTCCCTCTCTCGCCCGCGCCACGGCAGCCGTGCGGCAACAGCTGAGAGCCCGCCACGTGTCGCAGTTAGGTTTAGGGAGGGTTTAGTGGTATGTTTGTATAATTTTAAAATATAGCAAATGAGTGCAAAAAATTATAAAATTTTACGTGGAGCCTCCCGACACCGTGTACTTGTTGCGTGGCGGGCGGGGAGAGGGCTCCGCACGGTGGTCATGGTGTCGTCCTTTGTCAATACTGTCAGTACCTGTTGAAAATGTGCTATATTAGGCGGATGAGGGTAAAAATGATGCGCTGAGTGTGACAAGTGTGATTTGCAAGAACCTCACTGCCCAACCACTTCGTCAGTTCATACCAAAGAAAGAAAACTCTAGCCTGCAAAAATATGGAAGTACAAGTATAAATCCGAAAGTCATGTCCAGAAATTCCTTGTACTGTCCTGAACAAGCCCGTAAATAAGGTACTGTCCTGAATCATCAGTATTGGCCATTGGTTACGCGGAAGCATAACACTCACACACATTGCTTATTCTCTTGACTAACACGCACAGACTTAGTATATAAGTGGTGGCATGCACAGGATAACGATTTAGGGCTTGTTTGAGCCATATATATCCGTGATAATCCATGGAGTAGTCGTCCCATTTCGATTTTTTGACTCCCTGTTCTCTTCTCTTCTCTTCTCCTCTCCTCTCCTCTCCTCTCTTGGATACGCCTCCCATTGGGCTTCGATCTGAAGTACTGCTCTCACTCCGTTACAATGTCAGGTCCACTACGTACTACTTACTCATAAATCACGAATTAACGAGCCCGCTCGTCCTGTCACGAGGTTAGCATGTCCGAATCCACCAATAATTGAAGCATGTCGGGCGCAGGCGGAAACACAAGTGACCTTAAGTGGGTGCACAGCAGCAGTACTACTCTTCCCTGTTGGTCCCCTATAATTCCGTTTGATCGGGTACCTGCTGCAATCCTGCAAATCACATCAAAACGATTCCATTGAGAGCAACAACGAGTATTATTGAGTCTAAAATATAATGTTGGTTCCATACATATAAAAGAAAGGGCCGGATAAACGGATGATTAGGCTACTCGATGACAAGGAGGCTACCGCGAAGCTCCAAGCTTTGTCAATGGCTTTTCTCTCTCTTGGCATGCATCCAGCTCCTCATGAGAGGTGGCCCATTAATTTCCAATTTCTGTTTACAACAGTTGTAGCTGTGGTGTAGGTTTTGTACATATTATATAAAAACAAATTGTATACATTGTCTTGCTCTTTCCCAAGCACCCACGTTCAAAAGTGGTGCAGTATTAAGGCATCTCTAATAGTATCGTTTCAGTCATCGATTAGCACTTTCATATCGGCAAAATTCTAGATGGAAAGAGAGAGAAACATGTGAGAGAATGGAAGCCGTCTCTTCCTCAAACAACCATCTCTATATATGAACCAAGACAAAGCAACCAGTGCATGTGAGAGAGGGGTGAAGAAATGAGAATATTATAAATTTGGTATAAATGTTAGAGATAACTTGCTAAACACAGTTTATTGGAGGCGTTATCTCTAAATCTGTATTTCAATGATGTGAACTTGATATAGTAAAATTAGAGATGTAATGGCCTTAAGGCCGAATCAGCAGAGGTCAATGTCAAAGTTCAACTGTCTTCGCTCGTGGATCAATGAGCTTGTCTCTCCATACAAGGCAGGTAGCTGATGTACGTACTCGTATGAAAATGTGCTTAATTAGGCGCGATTGCACGAGGAAGTTAATTAAGCTGGAGCCCATGTGTTCTTCTCCTTCATTTCGCAGTCGACTACTCATATATTCCAGCAGGACGTAATGCGACATGAAATGTCGTTTAGCTTTGGTCCATTTCATGCGGAGTGGTGTATTTCAAGATGTGGACATGTAAGTCCGCAAATCATGTACATTAGCCGGCCTAAATGGCCATAATCGGATGGGCCTCCAAGTAGAAGATCGTAAAAGGGCCCTTTGGCCCTTGGCCAAATCGAGGCGTTTGGGCTTGTCGTGGAAACTCAACTTTGCAAACATTATGTTTAGGTAATTTGTTTAATTATGTGAACTAACTCGGATTCTAATGCTTGACAAACATAACAACAGCACAGCAGAAAGCACAAACTAAATCCTCCTTGTGGTGGTAGTGTGTAGCCACCAGAGCAATACCTCCTGCCGAGTTTATGGCCGGCTTTGGACTCTCGCCCTTGATAGGCGCCGTCGCGGCCTCCCCCTCCTACTGCAGAAAAGTCCACGGCGGCGGAGAAGAGACTAATGACGACGAGTGGTACACTGGTGATGGCGAGGGAGACCACGCTACCGACAGCCGCGATGATTTTCAGGATGAATGTTCAGAATTAATAAAACATAGTTTAATGCTAAAAGTCAAGATCTGCAATAGAAAAAAAATTAAAGTACAAATTATTTTTATTACAAACATCTCAAAGTAATTTAGTGACATTGCAAAATACTTTAGAAAAACTACGATTTAACTCGCTGGTTTTTCGTGTCTTACGCATATGAAGTGGCGTAACTCAAATGCATATTTTGCAAAGAAATTATGAAGTAAATGAATTTAAAGTTGGGGACAAAATCATGATCAATGAAACACCAAAATATATGTGGATAATCTCTAGCTCAACAATATTCAAGCAACTTAAGGCGTTGTTTGACAACTTTAGAACATCAGTGTTTCATCAACATAAGATAACATCAAGAACTTCCTCATACACACAAACTAAAGAAGGGAATGGTGTGTTGGTTTGCTTAGATACACTGTCCAGTTAATGGCGTTGTTCTTGACACAACATGTCAATGCAATTTCAAATGTACAGACTTGTTCTTAAATTGTTTTAAGACTCTAGTCTACATTTCACATTTCAAAAAATACAATCAACTATTTTGATTTCACATTTTACAAATTAACAAAAAAATGTAATTTTGGATCAAGATGCACATGTTGGCTCCTGTCAGTGCCTACTGTTGCTACTTGCTGCTAGAAACAAGACCCACCAGTGCGCCACTGTCCTACCCTGCCCCCTCGCCCAACCCATCACGGCCGCCCGCGCCACCCTACTCGCGCAGAGTGCCCTACCCTACTCATTGATACCACACCGCCACTCCCGCTGGTCATCGCTGCGCCACGCGGTTGTGCTCATGAACACCACCACCCGAGTCAGCATGTCCTCGCAGGCTCGCCCCTTTCCAGTTAGCCGCCGCCATCGCCCCTTGCCGGTGGCTTCGTGCTCGTGTTGTTGTGTGTGAGAGAGAGACTAAGAGAGAGGTGTTAGGTTCTACTAGAGATGGATGGTGTTTGGGCTCGACTTTGAGGAGAAGATGAGTATTTCCCTATTCGATTGTTTGGCCCCGCGTGCTAATGGAAGAATGTACCGGGTCGTTGAATGGATTGAGGAAGAGGATGCGGTGGGCTGAGTTGAAATAATTTGAGATACAAATATGAATATATGACCTAATTATTAGTATATATATATATATATATATATATATATATATCTAATATGTATACTTTATATTTGGTATTTGAAAAAAATAGGTGTTCAACTAAACAGCTATGAACCTAGTCATGTTTGCCCCCGCCCCACGCGTTGGAGAGGATCCGAGTTCGGTTACAGCACCGACACGGGCAGCGGCGACAAGAACAGCATGTGCCCGGAGCGGATGCAGGACGGCGAGAGGTGCCGGCGCCTGCGAAGCTGCCGCCACGCCCTCCAAGCCAGCTGCATCGACAGCCGACGGTGGCTCACGAGGAGGAGCACGCCGCGCACGGCCGGGCGTTTGTCCAGGTCCCTCCGTCTGTCATCACGTGCGGTGGTGCTACAAAGTTTTCAGCAGAATTACCTAGCTACTAACTGCAGGCCTTGTACTTACGTTCATGCCACATAAGCACTTATTTGCAACAAAGAACGGTAGCCTAGATATATCAAACTTGTCCAGGAAAGATCAAATTTGACTTGAGATGTGCCTGGATTTTTTCGTACATGCAATCTATCTATCTTATTAAAACAAAGTCAAAAGAAATCACCACATTCGCTCTTAAGGAGTAAAAATTATCATGTTAATCGGTAAAAAAAATCTACACCATCCATCATGATGGATCAAAATAATAACGACCAAGATTAAAAGAAAGGGTCCATTTGCTGCGATCCCTGATGAACGCGTCCGAAACTGGATAAGAGCGAGGTCATCTACCGTATCTTCGGGAGGCCATCTCCTTTCCAAACCCCGCAAACGAGAAAGTAAGATATTGAACTACATAGTTTGTAATTATTTCATAACTTCATAGGAAGTGAAAATAACATGTCAGGCTCTTGCAGGAAGCACTGAGTGCACAATCTTCTCAAGGTTTATTCCAGGCAGTCAGGGAGTGAGATATACTCTCCGTGGCCTTAGGAAACAAGAAGCACCCCGGGTCGCACGAGAGGCCTTGGACTTTATATTCCATGGAAACAGAGATTCTCAGATGACTCATGCGATGCATGACTACGATAGGAGATTCGTGAATCCCCCAGAGATAAGATCACTGATGCCGTCAAAGATGAGATCATTGATTCCGTCAGAGATGAGATGCGACGGCAGATAGATAGCCTTAAGGAAAGTTTTAGGGGAAATCAGTTGCAAGCCCCAACCGCTACTGTGCTAGCCAGCCCCCCTAACCATCTGAGTAGCTGCGCGTCCAACCCTACCTCAGAAAACGACAATAGATTTCCTATCGATGGCATCTTCGTAATGATTATTATATCCGGAATGCTCGATCCATAAATAGGCATGTTGGAGTAGCTAATTTTGTATCGTTATGTAGGTGGCTACAATGTACAAGCTCCAAGTGAGATATACCTCAGTTGCCCTGGACGCTGCTTGGGGCCAGGCATATCCATCCAGTGCCGGGGCCTTGTTGCACAGTGTAAATCTAGCATCGGGTTTCGCAAAAGTGAATGTAGATGGTGTTTATGCCAATTTCGAGATCATCCCGCTGCAGATGCCCCTAAACGATGAGGTCCTGACTCTAGGACAAGCTATTAGAATATTCATCCAGTGTCCCAAGAGGGACATATGTGTGGAGCTACCTGCACCGGTGTCAACTTCACGGGAAAGTCCTGCAACAGTGCCAAGTGCACAGGAGCTATATACATCGGAGCTACCTACACCAGAGTTACCTGCATCGATGCGGCAAGGGCATCGTGCATCTACACCTCGTGCTCGGTTGACTACCATGAAGATGACCTCTAAAAAGCGAGGTGGCAAGGGCAAATCGAAGAAGCCCAATGATATCCCCATCATGCCGTTGGACCAGAAATTCGTACTACGCGAGCCGTTAGTTGAGAGGGAGCACCTTGAAACCCTGGGATTGGCTTGCAAGAGATTGCATGCATGGTACATGGAACATGCCAACAAGACGGATGGACAATGGCGTTTGGGTGTCAACGTTAAGTTCAAGCCGCATCATCTTCACCACGAGGCTCAAGACGGTGTCTTCACGGTAACCTTTGAGGACTTGTTCTTACTCTTCAACCTCGATGCCTCACTCATGTGACACTGAACATTGTAACTGTGTACAATTACGGTCTACATTCGTGTAATACCGTATATGTTATATATAACTCCTTGCTTGTGTGTGTGTGTGTCTATATATATATATACATGTATACATACATAAATACATAATTTATGAAGTCGAATCAAAGAAATCACCGGTAGGTTTCCTCGACCCACACTTGGTCTCTATGCAAAGTATCGAGGAGGATGCATCCTTCGTCGAGAGTTACATGACGACATCATTTCTGGCTCACCGCGACAAGGAATTCATACTTTTGCCCTACAACCAGAAGTAAGTAGAGCTGTTCAAACACCGGGATGGGCCGGGCTTCGGATCGGGCTTGAAAAGCTCGGCCTCAAACAGTCAGGCTCGAGCCCAAAATTTTGAATTTTGATTAAATATACTATTTTAATCATTTTTCAGAATAAAAAATATTTAATTATTTCCAAAATTAAAAAATAGGTTTTCATTTTTTTAAATACTTTTTTCGGGTCAGCAGGCTTTCAGGCCGAAAACTCAATCCCAAGCCCGGCCCAAACTGCGTCGGGCTCGGGCAAGGCCGGGTCGCCCATGAACAGGTACAGGGGTAAGTACCGCACTAGTGGCTATACTTGTTGATTTGTACTTTATAAGCAACACAAACTTAGGTTTAATGATCATAGTGACATACCTGTGTAGGTTCCTTTGGATTCTAAATGTAATTATAACAAAATGGAACAAGGTAATATGCCTTGATTCCCTAATGAAGGTCAAACACGACTTCACGGCTGTCCGATAATTAATCGATAGGTAAACACATTTTCTCCATAGATAACTCTATTGTAGTCTTTTCTTTACTTTGCAACGGCTAAGGCTAACTTTTTAGAATTACGTAGGACGTTTGTCGTGGACTTTGCTACTGGAGGGGATCCAAGGGAGGGATCCTGCGACACGATCTAAATTTTTAGGTATTCGCTAGTATACATTAATCTTATATAATACTGTAGTAATACCTCTCAAACTAACTAATTATATTTTGCAGTGCCACCAGTAAGCCGTCGGGCAACATCTGTGGATACTATATTTGCCACAACATGCAACGACTCATCGGTTCCGCGATGACCAATGATCCTCAGGTTTGTCAATCTCACAATAATTATTTCATACTTATCAATTTATATATGTACGACTTTAATCCTCCTAACGACAAGTTGCGACCATCGCTACAAATGCGTTGGAATTGGGCGAGCTCATAAACATTCGAGGACAGTTTGCGACATTTTGTTGCGTGAGGTCATAAACCCAAAAGAGGGGTTCCACAATGTACATTGAACTTAATGGTGCATGTGTGTATTTATTCATGAATGGTTAATTTTAGTTCATTTGAGTTAATTGATTTATGAAATTGATGTGCTTGTTTATGAAATGAACGTGAATTGTATGTATGCATGTACTTGTTGTGTATTTTCTTGTTTCAGATTGCATGACTAGCATTTTCTGAGACTGGACAATAAACATAAATAGATTTAGCAGTACAAAAGAATATCACAAATGGTTCCTTAGGAAAAAAAACCGTCTGTGATACATCGGCTATCACAGATGGTTTCATCTACAAACCATATGTGATATATCAACTATCACAGACGGGTTCTTCTACAAACCGTCTGTGATAGTCACATATCACAGATGGTTATGAGTTAATAACCGTCTGTGATAGTCTGCATCACATACAATTTTGAGTTAATAACCATCTGTGATAGTTTGCATCACAGACGGTTCGAAAACCGTCTATGATGACCTCATGTCATTCATGACTCATAAACTCAGACGGCTTACGAAACTGTGTGTGATGACCTTTTCTATACTAGTGTATATACGAAATCCATCAAAAAAGATAACTGAAATTTGGAATAAAAATAAAATAAAATAAATTCAAAAGAAGCTACCACGTTCACTCCCAAGAGATAGAAATTACCACGTTAATCAGTAAAAAAATATACACCATCGATCGTGGTGGGTCCAGATAATAACAGTCTAGATTAAAAGAAAGAGTCCATATCAGATGCAATAAAATTGAAATTTAGAATAAAAATAAAATAAAATTGGCAATTTAATTTCTATACGAATTCCTAAATAAAAGAGTCCATGTCAAGTACAATAAAACCAAAATTCGAATAAAAAGAAAATAAAATCAGCAATTTGATTTCCATACGAATTGCTAAGTAAAATCCCTAAATAATTATAATTCAAAATAAGAATAAACAAAAATTGACAATTAGATCCGAAATCCATTATAAAATAAAATAAAACCGTGGGGTGTTAATTCTTTTCTAACAGTAGAAGTACCGGTTAGCGTCCAGAGAGAGGTGGAGAGAGAAAGGGACAAGTTTACGCGCAATGTACGGTGCATGGTGGAGTTGCTGCTGCTCGACGCGCGCGTGGAGAAGGCCAAGGAGAGTCCAAGTCGGTTTTTGTGAGATCCTCTCAAAAACCAGTCGGTTTATTTGGGAAGTTTCTGGTTTTAGGAAGGAGAGGAGTACGGAATAGGTGTTGTAGTCATGCACCAAGCCTGAGTCCGAGTGGGTAGCTGCGAGCGTGCGTTTGAGTTGGCTTCGGCCTGGTAAGTTTTATTCGTGATCAAGTTGGGAGTTTTATTCGTGAGTTTTGTTTCCCGCCGAAAGCATGAGATATTATCAATACAAGTGTCGAAGCTCTATAAGAAAACCAATCTAAGAGTTTTCTATTGGCTGTACGAGTTGATCTGCTCATTGCACTTTCAGTTCGCAGCGAATCTTCACGATTCAATTTTGCTGGTTCCTGCTCCTGTTTGGCACACAGGTTGGCAGGCATCAAGGCGTTGGATTGCTTCAAGTTGGTGAGTTTCTTTTTTATCAGATTCAAGCCACGTTGAGTAACTTGTTCTTCTTATTGATTCAGTTTGCTGCTAGTACGATTCCTGCTGCTTTTCCTGCTGCCCTAGTTGTTCGTCCGAGAAACCTGCTGGTTGATTACCTGCACATACAAGTATACATCTCATCCTTGTTGTTTGTGCGCAAGAACCAAGGGAATAGGGCTGCTGTCCATGGAGAGTACCTCGAAAGATCGGCCAACTCGTGTATAAATTATGGTTCTCTAAATTATGTTGTGCTATTAAATAACTAAAATTTGAAATAAATAAAATAAAATTAGCAATTTTAGTTGTATACAAATTCCAATAAAAAGAACTAAAATTTTGAATAAGCCCAGTAACAGAGGGAGGGGAGGCAGGCAGGGCCCATGGCTCCCCCATAGTTCGTGTACTCCATTACTACACAAGAATTCACAATGCACTGTAGTGAAGATTTTTCATTTAGCCCCTAAACGATTCACCTCTTGCTGTTAAGCTTCCCAGTGGAAATTTTCTGGCTCTACCACTGTTTTGATCAAGCGGAAGCACGGCTCAAGGATAGGCCTAGCTAGCCTCTCAACGTTGCTCCTATGACTGCATGCACGGCTCCCACATGCCTGATACTCTGGCAGCATGACACTGATCGGCTTTGTCGATGAAGGGTGTGCTATAAGGCGATGGGATCCGACGAGGCGGCCTCAACGAGTCTATGAGATCAAGAGGCGGCCGACACGACAACCATGAAGGGTTTCGGACTTACGATGAGGCAACCTTAGTGACGACTTGATTTAATTGGGTGCTAATCATGTGATTTGTTCCCTATTAATCATAAATTTTGCTCTAATCCATTTATTGGTGACTACTTGCTCCCACAAAATATTTGATTTTTAGCGCCTCGTGCGTAGAATGTTGTGTTCGGACAAGGACGCATGAGAGGCAGCGAGGTGTAGCAAGGGCGTACTTGAAATCTTCGAGGATCGACCAGCACTTGTGATACACTATGGTTGCTCCAGTTCGATATTTTGATGGTCCTAGAACACAACCGGAGGCAAAAAAAATCGTGTATATTCGTCACCCTCAATGGAAAATAGAACTACAAGCAAGAGCAGAAACTGAGAGAAGAAACCCATGTGATCGCATATAAGGAAGTCCGTGCAAGCTAGAGCAACAAGCATGTGAAAGATCTAGACCCGCTATTATGAGTTAATGGATTGTTTTGGTGATTAATGACAAATCCAAATATGAGACTAACTCTTTTATCTAGTAATATCTTGTGTAGTCTCATTTGGATATAAAGGTGAAATTCAATGAGGTATGCAATCGACATCTTAATCTTATATATTGTTGCATTCCTCGAATCCAAAATATAGGTTGAACCCAACCATAAGTTAAACTTGAATATGTGCATATGTTCTTATTACACATTTGTGTATGCACACATTTAGGGGGAGTTCACTCTATATTTTGTGGTTTCATAAGTATTGATCCATATTCCATTCTCCTCACATATTAAGGATCATTACTTTGAAACAAATCCTTTGAGTATATAAAACTTGTGGTTCATATATACTCATCGTCGATAGTTAGCGTCGGCCGTGGGGACGAAGCGTTGAGTTGCTCATATATACTCATATTGCTTTATATTCAATTATTTGCAATTGTGTTGTGGGACTAATGTGTGTGCTAAGATGTGTTCAAGGCTTAGTCCGAGTCGCGAATGAAGACATGAAAAGGAAATGCAAAGATGGTAAAAGATCAACTTAGGATCATGCATTGTCTTTTGGTTTGGTTTTAAAAGCAAAATCTTCTCTCTTCATCGGCACAATCGGAAGTTCTGGCGTCATGCACGATCTTCCATTGTTAACGCCGCCACTTCCGTGGAAGTTCCGCATTATCGAACGGCAACCGAGCCGATGGACGATTTGTTTCTACCCCACCGAAGTAAGGGGGTCGACGGCTTGATTTTTCCTCCATAAGAAGTAACAATGCGGCAACGAGGCTTAGAATAATCCAGATTCTGTTTTAGCAGAACTCCAGGTGAACTAGTTTGGCGAGGAGCTACGGGTTGGAAAGCTACTGAAGCATCAAGCGTGTTCTTAACTTGTTAATGGTGCTGAATGAGTATGACAACCGACAAGGAACGCCATATGCTACACTACTAGTAGTAGTGGTACTTTTTCTTGAAAGGAAAGACACGGAAGTTCAGGCAATGATAAACATCGAAGAAGTTCCGATTATCGGATGGTCCAGAAAAAAGCTACGCGGTTTGAATTTTTCGGCTTTTGCTAGATACCCTTTTAGAGACTTAGCCGCGCGACATATTCATTAGGTACCGTGCACTCCCCGCTTGTGAGGATTTTTAAATTATTTTGAGCTGCTCCTATGAATACCATCAATGTAGTGGAATTCGATATAATCGGCGGCGCGAACTGGGGCATTCTGTGGTTTGCTCCGCGTTGGCGGCCGCCCACCGCCGATATGTTGCCAAGCGATGCAGCCTGACCGCACCTTTCTACAATAGTTTGTTTAGAAGCATTTGTTGCATGTATATCTTGATAATTATTGTTAATCATTGTGGGACTAACATTTTCATGAGTTGGATGAATAGGCTATGTTCTAGGGTGACGAAGACTTTGGATGACATCATGAGTTGATCGTCATCAAGTCAAGGTTCAAGAAGAGGATGTATCGTGTGTTGATGCATAACAAGATCTCGAAGAAGGAGATGATCATGAGTTGATCGTCAAGTCAAGAGAAGACCCATCATGTGTTGATGGAGGTCAAGTAAAGGATGCATCATGGGTTGATGCATGTCAAGACGATGACCCGGACTTGAAGTGAAGATGTGCGTCATCAAGCTTCAAGAAGATGCTCATGGCAAAGGTATGACTAGCTAGGGCTAAGGATGTGTTCCTAGTCTTTTACCGGTCTTGGTGTTTGGTTGGAAGACCGGATTGCTAGCATAGGTTGCCGTACTATTAAGAGGGGTCTTGTCTAGTAGCTTGAGTCTCATCATGTGTTAATAGCTCAATCTTACTTGCTCTAGCTCTACATGGCATGATGCTATTATTTGCGAATGTGTTTTGCAAATAGTTGAGGCTTATGCAGTTAATCCTTGTAGCATGTGACTATACTTTTGCGAATGTGTTTTGCAAATGGTTGAAGTCCATGTACCTACACCTTGTGGCATGATCTAAGTTTGCAAATGTGTTTTGCAAATTGTTGGGATTCATGCATTTTCCCTTGGCATGGTCTAAGATTGCTTATTGCTATTTATTTGAACTTAGATCATGATAGTGGCTCTTTGGAGTTGTGCTTTTTGATTTGATCAAATGTGTTTGAGATCAATCAAATAGGTGGGTTGTGTAGCCCTCTGAATAAGCTTTCCATAGAGTCCGAGATCACTCAATTCCGACATCGGAGTCAAAAGTTATGACATTTTTACCGAGTATCGTCTGTGCTGAAATTGGGCTGCGGAAGTTCCGATTTTTGTACTGCGGAACTTCCGATATTATCGGAAGTTCCGATATTTGTACTGCGGAACTTCCGCACCAAAAGTTTTAACGGCTAGTTTTTGAGCCGTTATGCACCCGTACGGCCCATGAACAGTAGAAAACGGTAGTTCCGCATATTAGTTGGCGGAACTTCCGATTTCCCTGATTTTTCTGCAACTTTGCCTCCAACGGCTAGTTTTTGTGTGTGGGCTATATATAGCCACCTTGGCCGGTTGGGAGAGGTTGCTGGTGCCCATATTCATTCTATTGAGCTAAGAGCAAGCCTCTCATCTCTTTTGTGCATGTGTTGCACTTAGTGAGTGTTGAGAGCAAACCCTAAGTGCATGTGTTGCCTTAGGTAGTGGATTGAGTATCCACTTGAGCGTTGACACTTGATTAGTTCAAGTGATCGTTGAGACTTGTTTCTCTTGGTGTTTGCCGACACCTAGACGGCGTGGAGGCGTCGTGCCCGGTGATCTTCTCAAGAAGCTTGTGAGAAGGCCGGCGTGTTGTGAGTGGTTTGGTGCTCGCCATCTCCGGAGTGGAGGAAGAGCAACCATAGTGGAGCGAGGTGTTGGTTGGTTTGGAACCGGTCCAAGTGTTGGACTTACCTCGGAGGTGTGTGCTCATTTGAGGAGCCGGTCCAACGTGGTTGGGCTTACCTCAACGTGGATTAGGGGAGACCGGCAAGTCTCCGAACACCACGGTAAAACATAAGTGTGTCCATCTTGTTTTTATCTTGTGCTTTACTTTGAGCAATTTACATTCTTGCTTTAATTGCTTATATATCATTATATGTTTGCTCTGTTGTATTGTCGGTGCACTTAGTTGAGCCTAGTTGATTTAGGTTTTAATTGTGCAAAACCAATTCGCTATTAGCTTCCGCATTTATATATTGGTTTAGCCCGATAGATTTTTAAAACCGCCTATTCACCCCCCTCTAGTCGGCCACCTCGATCTTACAGCATGGCAATGGAATAGGCAGCTTGCTGTCCGGCTAACCAGAGTTGACAGAGAGGTAAGAAACCATGGAAGCAGTTGAACAACAAGAACAGATAGGATCTCACCCACTCTAATAAAAGTTGAGTACACTTTTGCAGGGGTGATTACATGTAGAAGATAGCTGAGATAATGGCATGAAGTTGTAGTTTGGTTGCCTCAATATTCATAATCAAGCAAGCACAATAAACACATTTTATGCTATGTATGAAGCAAGACATAAAAGAGGCGACATACATAAGAATGGAAGAGATGACAAGGAATATTTTATGGTAATTAGGAATATTCACAATTCAGTTTCAGTCCATGCTTTTCCCTTCCTTCAAAAGTCAACCAATTTGAGTGTTCTTACTCATTCCTTTATATGTACAGATTACAATTGAACTGTCAGTTTTACAATAGTAACTATAGAAGTACCAAACAATTATATAGGGCTATTGGACCATCTTCTTTCCTTTTTATTCAAAATTTACAGCATCATCTCCCAAGAACTCTTTACTATTTTTCTCTATTTTATTTTTGTAAGATCGGCAACTCGATCGTCGATAGTTGGCGTCGACCGTGGGGACGAAGGCGTTGAGTTCTTGAAGTTTACTTCGCTCAAGTATTCCTCATCCACTTTCTTTGCCTCATCATCGTTTAAATGAACATGGTAGGGACTTGGGATGAGGAAAACTGGTTCGACCTGGCGGACTACTCCGACCTCGACATGGACACATGCATCCACGCTATGGAAGACAATGGGATGTCATCATCCTCCTCCACCGGCTTTCCAGTCACAGAGATTGGCGAAATCGACCGGATGGATGAGGATACACCGTCGCCATCAATGGCGCTCTCAGAGGAACCGCTCATTCCAACCAGTTTGGAACGTCCGACGCCTCTACAAGCGCCACAATCAGAGAGTCCATGTACTCTCAATATTGTCATGGGCGACCAGTATTCACCAACGACTTCTACATATTCCGGGGGCCAACCGACATCTGGTAAAGGTGTCGATGAAGTTATCACCGATCGTAGGCCAAGTGGGCATGGTGAAACTCAGCATACGATCGGCAATCCTCCAGATCAGGCTATGTCCACCACAGAGCCCATCAGAGGCGGTAATCTCCGACCGCTCCCCATTATGGAGGCTCCTTGCAGAAGCACTGGAAGGCTCTCTCTTAGTTACGACGGGAGTTCATCGGAAGATCGCTGCTGGCGCCACAAAGTTAACACAATCGGAGATACCAATCTGGATGTCATGCACGATCTTCCACTGGTTAACTCGTCGCCACTTGCTGGTGGAAATGGTAAAGGCGCTCAAGCACCAACTACCAGAGGCAACCGAGCTGATGGACGTGCATCAGTTAATTCACCTGTTTCTACCCCCACCGCAAGTAAGGGGTCAGACAGGGCCCACCGAAAGGTCGAGAGAAAATTTATCTCATCAAACGCCCACTGCAAGCGGGAATCCTCCATAACCTTCGGTAACAATGCAAAACCTGCAACGAGGCCTGGATATTCTGAATAATCCAGATTCTGCTTTAGCAGGAACTCCAGGTGAACTAGTTTGGCGAGGGAGCTACACGGGTTGGAAAGCTACTGAAGCATCAAGCGTGTTCTTAACTTGTTAATGGTGCTGAATGAGTATGACAACCGACAAGGAACGCCATATGCTACACTACTAGTAGTAGTGGTACTTCCCTTGAATTGCGCATACACCAGCCAGCTTGGAACACCAACAATACCAAGTTACACAAGTCTAATTCAGCAAATGATAGGCAATACATAGTACATAGTATCTTTACTTTCTTGAAAGGAAAGACACGGATGGCATCAGGCAATGTCAATGCCGAAACATCGAAGATATTATTCGTTATGATGGATGCGCAATGGCTGGCTGGCAGAAGGAAAAGCTACGCCCTTTCTGCTCAAAAGCCGGTGAATGCAAGCTGTTTCGGCTTTTGCTAGATAGCCCCTCTCATCGAGCATTTCCAGCCGCGCGACATATTCATTAGGTACCGTGCACTCCCCCGTCTCTTTTCTTCTTCCTCTTCTTCTTTCTTTTTTGCCCAACGGACGGCCGGGAATGGCTGGCAATTTGGTCCCCGGCAGCGCAACCACTCACGGGCGCGGTGCAGCCACGGCGACCCTGCTACTCCTAGTTGCACCCATCAACTGCCCAATTATTGCAAGATTTGTTCCATTCCTTCAAGAAGTAGCAGAGCACAAATGGCACAGTTGTTGCGTTTGGTAGGAGGAAGAAGCAAGAATTAACAACGGAGCAGGGGAGATAATGATCTTTTTCTTTCCTTTGTATTTCTCGAGACAAGAAATTGTGTAACAAGAGTTGATGATGGAAAAGGAAGCAATCAACTACTCACTGTCCCACGGACCAAAGAATCGTGACAGCCTACAAGGCAAGAAACAAATTTTGTACAAGAATTGTGAGGATTTTTTAAATTATTTTTGAGCTGCTCCTATGAATACCATCAATGTAGTGGAATTCACGATGCCATAATGGCCGGCGGCGCGACGACGGGGGTGGGGCATTCTGTGGTTTGCTCCGCGTTGGCGGCCGCCCACCGCCGGTATGCCCTGCCAAGCGATGCAGCCTTTCGCCGCGCGCGGACCGTGCCGGTGCCCATCAGCTCCCATATCGTCCACTCCACACCGGAGACCGCCATCACCTGTGTCACCGCGGCGGCGCCCACGCGCCGGCACAGAAGCACCAGCGTGGCCGCCGCGCACTCCCTTGAACACTCGGTGCCTCGCCGCATTTCGGCCACGAGCCGCGCCACGGCGCCGTCGATGTTGACGATCGCCTCCGCGCATCCGCGCTTGGCCAACGACGCCAGTACCGCCGCGGCGGTCTCCTCGCTGATTGCAGACAATGCCGCCTCCGCGGCGCCTGCTTCCACGAGCTTTCTGACGTTCTCTCTCTCGCCGGACAAGCACAGCAGCGCGGCCAGGGCGTCCTTCTTGGTGCTCGAGGGGCCAGTGCGCACGAGCAGCACTACCCTTTCGACCACGCGTGGGTTCCGGCCAAGCCGGCGGCGATACGAATGAACGGCTGCCAAGCTGAGCACAGTGGCCGCGGCGTTCTCCTTCGCGCGCCACGTCGCCCCGGAGCCCATCACGTGGCAGAGCGCCTCCACGGCGCCCTCGGCGTGCATAACCCGCTTCTTGTTGGCCTCGAGGATGGAGAGGTTGAGCAGCGCCGTAACGGCGTTGAGCTGGAGCGCGGCGTCCTCGGAGTGGAGCAGCGGCACGAGAAGCGGGACGGCGCTGGCCTCCCCAATGAATGCGCGGTTGTCGGAGCCGGACTTGGCGAGCTGCCGGATCTCGTGCACCACGCGATTGGCCGCGTCAGGGGAGAAAGAGACCGAGAGCTTCTTCACAAGAAACGACGCGGTCATCCGCGCCGCCTCCAGCGCGGCCTTGTTCGCAGCCACCACCGGTGCCGGCTCGGGCTTGCCAGGCTCGCCTCCTTCCATGACGACGCCGTTCTCCCGGCACCACCGCGAGATCAAGTTCTTGAGCGCCTTGTTGGACACAAGCTCCAAATTGACCAGTACCTGACCCGTCTTGGGGCACGTCGACTTGCCGGAGCCGAACCACCGGGTAATGGACTCACGGTCGTACGTCTGGCCGCTAGCCACCACAACCGGGTCGCTCATTAAATCGAGAGAGATGGGGCACCGGAAGTCCGGGGGCGGCGCCGAAGGCTCGGCGCCGTCGTCGTCAAGATCCACCTTGGAATCCAACGGCCGCGGCGTGACTGCGCTGAAGAGGACGCACTTGGCGTATCGGAGGAGCCCGACAAGGGCAATCATGGCCGACGTCCACCTCTCCGCCACACGGTCGCCAATGTCCCGCTCCAAGATCTCGATCTCGTCGCTGCAGCTCGCCGGGTCGTTGATGCCCACCTCCTCAAGGATGCCCTCCAGCCTCTCCCGCTCTGGCACGATCTCCCGCTCGACTTCTTGGATCAGCGCAAGCACGCTCGCCTTGAGCCCCTGCTCCGCCGCGGCCGCCGGCCAGCGGCGCCGGCACTGGCTCGACGCGAGGGCGAGGAGGTCCTCCACGTCGTCGCCGAGCCCGAGCTCGGGCACGGGCAGGAGGTCGAGCAGCGTCGCCAGGTCGTGCTGCAGCTCCCGCACCCGCGCCGCCACGTCGTCCGATTGCAGCAGCAGGCGCATGCGGCTGCGCGCCGAGCAGTCGCCCACGACGGCCTTGAACCGCTGCAGCACCAGGAGCACCTCGCGCAGGCACAGCGACGCCGACCGCGGCAACCCCCCGCACTGCATCAGGTCATGGAACACCGCGACAAGAAGCTTCGCCCGCCTTGACACGGACGCGAACACCGCCCGCAAGAACGGCGCCGGCGCCTCGGCGGCGGACAGGTCCCGTGCCAGGCGGTGCAGGGACCGGAGAATATCCCCGTCGGGCGCCGACGAGGAGTAGGAGGAAGAAGGATACGCAGCTGCCGCCGCGTTTCTTGCGCTAGCCATTGCTGTAATCTGAAGGCAAACGAGCGAATGAGTGGATGAATGAATGATATACGGAAGGGGAAGGTGAGAGGGTGTGTTATATATACGATACGAGCGAGACGTTTGGCGCGTTGAGTTGTGCGAGAGCTGCGAAGGGGTTGGAACTTGGAAGGAATCCTCCTGCCTTTTGTGGGCCGTGATGTGATGGTTACCCATCAGGTGCTTTGTTTATTGCCCTCCTTCTTACTCTTGAGGCGAGATGGTTTGATGGAAAATGTCGCGAATTTTTTTTGCCGTTCGATCGTGGTACATGGGCGGCTGCGATGGATTGGATGGGTGGGTTGATGACTCGGCTTGTCTCTGGCTGTTGAGAGGGTCGGTTGGTTTGATCGGATCGCTTCCAAGCTCTCTCTGCCTCTGCAGGCCGGGTTTAGGGTTGGAAAACTTCTAAGCATGTGCTTGCAGGCCGCCGCACAGCGACACAGTCCATGCCCTTCTTCACCGAAGAATCGAACAAGCCAACAACACTAGTTGTTGGAGTTTAAACTTGATGCGATTTACCAGACAGTTCAGTAGATATTTTATAACACCTTTCTCGCAGCAACTTTGGTCACGCCACACCGCAACCGCAAACTAGCCCCCTAAGTAGTAATACATGAATTCGGAAGGTGTTGATATATGTGTTTTTTTTCTTCTTCTTCTCTCTATTATACAATGCAACTCTATCTAATGCCCCCACACTTCTCTGTAGGAGCATACAGAAATCAACCTTCTTCTTTTTGCAACCAGTTGGATCGTGATCAGGTCACATTTTGCATCCACTAGCAAGTTAATTAGTTTGCGCATGAAGTTCACTCTGAACCAAATACTCACTCACCATATAGGCATGCTATCTTATAATCGGTTCGAAATGCAGGAATGCCAACAAAAGCAGGGTCAGGACGGAAACAAATACCAAACCAAGTACCTAATTAACAGTATCTGTACTTACCCTGCAGAAAAGAGAAATACGGAGGAACGCTAGCGTTCCAATCCAAAACGATGGGTCATCGCACGTCTTTTTGATCAGCTGGCCTTCGCACGCATCATAGAAACATCACACTGTCTCTCTCTCTATCTTTGCTCGCTCACCTTCTCTCATGATTCTCTTCTCCCCAGAACATTCCCATGGTGTCCCCCGCAACCACTACCTCCGCCTCCTCCGTGTCCCCGTCCACCCCCAACCGACGATCGCTTCTCACCGGCACCGCCGCGCCCTGGTGTGCCGCTGCCCCCATCCACCATACCCCTGTTCTCTGCGTCACCACCCACCCGACTTCTCCACCGCCAGATCCGACCATCTCCCTCGTCATCGACGGTGGATCCGGCCATCCTCAACCCTATTGCATCCAGATCCAGCCCTCCTAGACTCCTCCGCTGCCATATCCGACTGTCTCCCTCGTCACCGGTGGTGGATTCAACCGCCCCCCAACCTCGGCGCCTCCTGATCTGTCCCTCCCCGGCTCCTTCGTCGTGGATGTCCAGCAATCTCCCTCATCATCGGTAGTGGATCAGGCCGTCTACCTTGTCACTAATCATGGTTTATCCAGGCGATGTCGACGAGGCTCAGAGCGGATGGATCTAGGCGTTGTATGACTTCCTCGTGGTTGGCTGGTGGAGATGCAGTTTCATTAAGTCTCATGAAGTTTCATTCCAAGTGTTATGAAGTTTCAAAAGTTTTATCTTTTTATCTATGACAAATTTTCAACAGTGACGTCGTGTTTAATCAAGTTTTATATAGTTTCATCTCAATTCTTATGGAGTTTTTTTTTGTATAAGACAAGTTTTCAGTAGTGATATCGTATTTCATCAAGTTTTATTTAATTTGATTAAGTTTTATGAAGTTTTAATCTCAAATAACTGGATGAAATTAATTCATACGTGTTTCATGAAGTTTCATTCCAAGTCTAATGGAGTTTCATTTTTTTTTTTGTATAAGACAAGTTTTCAGCAGTGACATCGTGTTTCATTAAGTTTTTTTTTAGTTTCATCGCAAGTCTTTATGAAGTTTCATCTTTTTGTCTAGGACAAATTTTCAATAATAACATCGTATTTTATCAAGTTTCATGAAGTTTTAATCCCAAATAACTTGATGAAATTAATTTATATGTGTTTCATGAAGTTCCATCTTTTTTTTGTATACGATAAGTTTTCATCAAATTTCATCATAAGTACTATGAAGTTTCATATAAAGTTACATCTTTTTGTCTTGGACAACTTTACATTATTTGTTTCGAAAACACAGTAGAAAAACGACGATGCCAAAGCTAGAGAGCTCAGCGTCACACAATTACAAAATGTGAATCCTACCGTGGAGTACTATCCCCGTCGGAAATGACGGCGTAGCACCGTCCTATAGAAAATGGCAAGCCAATAGCAACATATGGCGGCAACGGTACATCCACGTCAGATAGCGCTGGCTAGACGTCCACACAGTAACGTGGGACAGCGCTCTCCGGCGAAAATAACCAGCCGGCCGTTCTGGATCACGAACAGTAGCAGTCAAAGATTCACGGAGCCGGCAATAAAGTACTAATTCACCTCCAAAAGCTACTCGTAACAAGTGGGCAAGCTTCACAAGTTACGGATCGGTCATGCAACACGCGCCATAAACTTTAATTAATCTGAATTATTGTCCAAGAACAACACCGTCCTAATTAAGAAATCAAGGCATGGCCTTTGATCCGAACCAGACGCAAGGCTCGCGAACGGGAGCCCATGTCCATGTGGCATCAGCGGCGGCGTAAGTAACTATTAACTGGCGGCGGGTGTTAACCTCCAGCTAATGCAATAAGCAAAGCCAGCGAGATACGTTCGCGTGGACGCTCGGCAAAAGCCAGTGAGGCAGGCGCGCGCCTTCGGCACGACGTAAAAGCCGATCGACGTGGAAATCACGACGTCCAGAACATTCTTCCGCCCGCCGACGAACAACGTTCCAGCGATGCGTTCAAACGACAGCCGCGTGTGTGTGCTTGCGACCTTGGCTGCCCGGCCGTAATATCTGCCGTAGTCGCGACATATGAAGGGGAAACCGCACGCGTACGTACGTGCTTTTTTGTTAAAAATCTGGGTCCAGATCTTACAGGTTTAGCGTTGGATAGACTCCTCGTTTACCTGTAGATTATACATAGGAAAGAATTCTCAACCATTGTTCGTATTTTTTAAAAGAGAAATAAAAAGAATAAAGAAGTCTCTCTATATCTCTGTATTTAATCTACTATTATGTACTTGTATTCTTGTGTACGATTCTACGCTTGTCTACGAGATAATCGCTCTGACTGGACTCGTCAGCGACGGTTATTCAACGCGTTATCAGCACGATCGACTCCGACCTACCTCTAGGCCTACTTTACTCGGATCGTAAAGTAACTATAGATCGAATCGTATTTTCTCGATCATTTTTAATTACGCAAATTTGGCTTTCTAGATTATATCCTACGGTGCAAAATCGCTCTAATCTACCGCGAGCTGACTTGAAATCATCGACCAAGTCGATCGGTAAATTACATGGAAAGAGTAGATGATGATTGCACAATTTACGAATGAACAGTAAAAAAAACCCGACTGACGTAGCCCCGTACGGCCGCACCACCGCCGGTCTGCTGCCGGCCATCGGCACGTGACCGCAACGCCACCGCACGCCGCATGCGCTGCCATCGGCCTGTAGCAGCCCGCTCGCCCCTCCCACATGAGGCATCGCCGCCTCCACGCACGGCCTACAACCGCCCCTAGCAACCCCATGGCCCGGACCCGCATTGCTATTGCCACCTCCACGCGGCACCGAGCGCGCCCTGGCCGCCGCCGCCGCCCTCCCGCACAGGCGTCGTCGCGCCGCGCTTCACCGGCCGCCACATGGCCACCGCGTCGCGGCCTTGCCCACCGCGCCAAGTCCCCCGACGCCGCCTACGCATGAGCGACACTGTCGTACGCCACTGTTGAGCTCCTGCACCGTCGCACAGGCACCTTGAAGGCTCGGGCGGCTAGGGTATTTAACCCTAGCTGCCACTTCTTGCTGGTCTTGCAGTTTTTGGGCCGGGGAGAGGCCGCATGGGCCGTGAGGACATGGCCAAATAACCGGGCCGAAAAAGGGGGAAGAAACAGGGATGGCCAAAAAAAAGAAAGAAAAAAATTCCAAAAAATTGCAAGACGACCCTCGAAGTAGGCTCCCGTGTATCCAGCAAAGGCGGGTGGAGGCGAAGTGTGCGACGTCCTGAACTGCGTCAAAACAACTGCTCCGAGGTGCTGGGGCCCTGAAGGTGTGAGCCTCGAACTCACCCTCCCTGGCATAGAGAAAAACCTCCATGCTTCAGGACTCTCGGTCCAAGATCTGGGTCATTCGGGCCCTGAAGATGGGTGGGCGGTAATATCCCAGGTACTGCATTAATTGGCAGAGGATGTCCACGAATTGTCCAGCGCCTTCCCCGTGAGAAAATAAATCCCACGAGCTCTCGGACGACGGTGCGACCATCTACAATTTTTGAAACAAAAGGGAAAGTCAGTAAAATATAATGAAAGTAGAGGTAAGTGCAGAACTAAGAGTGATGAGCAAAAGCTGTAAGTACGCTATATTTTGTCAAAGTTTTTTTTAGTTTATTTTAAAAATAAGACTCAAGTCCTTAAGCTCGACCAGTCTAGCTAAGGATACTACAATCGTATGCTCTAATACCAGCTCTGTTGGACCCGAATTTCCTTAATCCAGAATCCTCTGTAAAGATACTGCGCTACTCGCTGGATAAGTAGGTAGCGCTCACAGTATACATTGCTGAACCATTTCATACACATCGTAGACCGAACCAAACGTAATATTACAATCATCAGAGTTAAATAAAACGCGTAGGGTCGAATTTACAAAAGAGACTGAACATGTCAAATGAGTTCATTATATAAAATACAGAAATAGGCGCGGAAGCAAAAGGGGCAACACGACTCCTCACAGACAAGCGACTGTGACGCCTTGTGTACAACCGATATTAACAAGGACTTAGAGAATATTGGCTGTACGCAAGTACCAGCGGAGCCAGCTAGAGTGCGGTGAGTCCTAGACTAAGGAACTAAACTACTCTTCGCCTTAGTTTTGACCATCGACACCTTGATCCTCGTAGTAGGCATAGTCGTCCTGATTAGCGGATTCTCAGGGTTTAGGGAAAGAGCGAAGGTGAGCACAACTTCCGTGCACGTGAGCCAACACAACAGATGCATAATTATACATGCAAGGCTTAACAAGGATGGCTCAAGTTCTTTTATTTGTGCAAAGCAATATTTGTAAATACACATATTAGAAAGTCCTACCACTTAGCGTTTTGACTAAAACATGTTTTCTTAAAGATAGTAATTGAAATATTGATAACAGGAGAGGTTACCTCCACCTTATGCTTATTTTTTATAGCGGTTACATCCACCTATTATCAGCACTGGGTAAGACTACCCAGTAAAAATCCATAACAAGGGCTAGATGAGCTCGTCACATTTTTCAACCCACCCACAAATTGTTATAAACAGAACTAACTTTTGTAAGTTCCTATGTCCGCTTGTGACCATGGGCACAACTTTTCGAGCAATTTATTCCTTTGCAGAGACTGTACACTTTACGCCCAAGAGATAATCGTCTTGATATACACACACGTTTCCTTGGACGTATGAATCAAGGGAGATTATCACAAGGCCTTTACAATGTACCACTCAGTGTGAGTTGCACCCGCTAAGGTTTCATCTGAGAGTGGTTACGCTCACACACCCACGTCAACCATGCCGCCAACCCCCTTGCGCCACACGGCGGCTTAAGCCAGCAACACGACCTGTGTCCACGACGGCTTAAACCAGCAACACGACTCGTGGGTCTCTCTAGTGGTGCAGCTCGCATTGGTGGATACAAGTTATTTAGCCAGGTCGACACTATTATAGACTTGTGGTTGTGTTGTTTTACATTAGGAGGTCATCACAGAATTAAGTTCTTAAAGTTATCTGGACTGTTCATACCACATACCAATCATATACCAGCATATCCTGGGCTACATTAGTACCCAACCACATACCCTCCGACATACCATCCGCCTAGATAGGGTATTAGCAAGTTTTTAGGATTTTGAGAAGAGTAAAATAAATTATCTCAACCATTTCAGTCATTCACCCTAATAACTCCCCAAAACAATCTTTATGCTTAAAGGATGATAATTGGGGTGATTAATACCCCCGTACTCAAGCAAGGCTAGCATGGAGCTTGAGTATATACTATAACTAGTATGTTACCATATAATTAATTATTAAGGTGACAAGGATTAGGGAATTCAATTATCAAGGATAAGGTATAATAATTATTTAATAATCAAGTTGGCATTTAACTACCTTTGTGGATATCATAGGGATATGCTCCAGATCTTAGGATGATGTGACAATTGGCAATGGCGTTAAAAGTTTGTCGTTTCGTGTTTTGATAAAAAACAGTCTTTGTCGAGGCCATAACCGGCCCGATCGGCCGGCGAGCGTGATCGAGCCGGTCCATGCGGCGGTCTGACCGATCTTGGCAGCAGTCGGACCCGCCAGATACCAAAGTGTTGTTTTGAGCTGGGCCAAAAATAGAGGGTATAGGCAAGAGAGGGGATTCTACTGCACTTGGTCCCATAATTTTTGGAGTATCCAGTCAAAAGTTCTATTGGTTTGAAAATTCCAGTAGGTTTCGGTTTTCCAGAGAGGAAATTCGGCTAAGTCCCAACTGGCGGTCTGACCGGTCAATAGGTGGCGGTCAGACCGGTCAGGGTGGACGGTCTGACCGGTTTTCACTTGGATCGTCGCCCTTAGTGGCGGCGAAGTTCGGTTGTTAGGTCAAAGTCATGAGTTTCAGTGCATATGTGTTGCATGATACATATTTTGACTAACATGGGTCAAGTTGTGAAGAACTTATTCGGATTCGGTTTACTTGTCTATTGTTGTGCAGGTTGCTTTGTGGTCAACGGCGGTCAACGGCGAGGATGATCGAGACTAGACTTGGAGAGCTGAGATCCAGAACGATCGACGATGCGGGGTGAGGTCAATGAACTCAAGCGTGGTGCAAGATGGACAAGGGTGACCTATTGGCTAATCCGAGGAGCAAGATGGCACAAGGTGTAGCTAATTAGGTCAAGAGGTGTTAAAGACGGTGTATTAAAATACGTGCGTGTGTGACCCGTTTATTTTGGTCCTTAACGGGAGCCCAATTGAGTCAAACTTCTAGAAGGTCTAAGCCCCCACTATAAATAGAGGAGGGTGGTGGCTCCACCCCCTCACTCTTTTTGGTTCGTCTCTTTTATCTTGGAAACTCTAATTTTCTTAGTGAGAGCTTTTGTGGAGGCTAGGGTTCTAGAGATTTTGATGTGATTTTCGTGCTCTTGTATTGAGCATTGTCCTCCATTGATGGAGAGGCTGTAAGCCCATATCATATCATATCAATCAAAAGAAAGTTTGATCATGTCTTGTCTCTTTGCATTCTTTCTCTATATTTGATGATTTTAAGTTCTTCTTTGATCCGCGAGTTGTTGATTGAATTATTCACGTGATCTAGCTTGCTGTGACATGTGGGAACATATCTAGGATCATCTTGATCATCAATCCCCCACGAGCAAAATTTTGGATCTAGTTTTTATTTTGACCCAGTTTTGAACCCTTCTTTAATCAAATGTAAAAGGATCGTTATTCTTCCTAGAATTATCATAATCTTCGATTGGAATAGGTTCTTGACATCATGGAGAAGGTATGTTCCAAGTTTCATCAAGTTTAGAGTTGTAGATCAAAAGTTTCATTTATTTGCAAGTTCGTCATCGGGGCTGTTTTGTTCTGTTTTTCTGGTCGGCGGTCAGACCGGCAGGTAATCGGTCAGACCGCCATTGAACCAGCGGTCCGACCGCCCTGTACTGAGATTTGTTTTAGCTTGTGTTGATCTTTGGTTGTTTTGCTTCTCGGGGGTTAGATTGGATTCAATACTAGTCTTCCGCTGTACTGGTATATTGATCTTCATAGCTTCCATAGCTACTGGAGTGAAATTTGTGTTGAATCTATTATTTGTGAAAAAGTGAGCGTGCTCCTATTCACCCCTCCTCTAGTCGCCTTTTCGGTCTAACAACCTTTGGACCATTTGACATACATTTGCATAAGAAATTAAAGCATGAAGTTTGATATTTTAAAAGAATATAATTTGCATGAAATGTAGGTTCAACATGATTAAAGTGTTAACTCGCCTGGGTCAAAGGCTAGAGGATCTTGGTAGTCTTGAGCTTGGTAGAAGTGGGGACCTCCGGCTTCTTCGAACTCTACTCGGACGATCGCACCGGAAAATAAAATACAAGCAAACAAAACAATTAAATATAAAATCTACAATAAATAAACTCCAAAAGTAACCAACCCAGTACCAAAATATAGGTCTTGAATTTACAAATTTTTTGATACAAAATTCATAATTGTTGGAATTATAACGAAGGAGATATGAATTTTTGAAGCTTTCCAAATAAATTTTAATTGAAAAGAAAATAAAAAAAAACCAGAAAAAATCCTAGCGCTGACACGTGGCCTCCGGTGCACGGAATAGTGTATGGACCGGGTTCATGCACGGACGCGTGGGTCCACGGCATAGTACTATGCGAGCCCCACCTGTCAGCGCCATGGGCCACTGTAGGTGGGGTCCCACCGGTCAGTCTCGCAGGGCGACGTGGGTTTAAGGGAGGCGACGTGTTCGGCCGAACGCGTCGCCTGCGGAGGAGACGAGAGGGAGGGAGAGAGAGGGGGAGGGGAAGGCGAGGGGGCACACGGCGGCGGCGGCACGGAAGGAGGGAGGGGAGAAGCGGTAAGGCTCAGGCGGCGTCGGAAGTGAGGGAGGAGCCGGAGGCGGGGACGAGACCGGGAGCGGAGGATCTGGCGAGGGGCGGCGGCGGCCGGAGGCGGAGAAGAAACGGCGGCTCGGCTACGAGAAGGAGGAGCAGGCAAGGAAGGGGGAGATGAAGAGGCGCGCGAGCGGCTTTATAGCCGAGGGGGAGGCGAGGGAGGGGAGAAGCGGCGAGGATAGCCTCGGGAAGATGGGAGGAGGACCGGGCGGAGCGGCGACGGGATGCTCGAGTGGCGCTGTAGCGGAGGATCGGGTGGCGGGTGGGCGCGGGGCCGGAGAAGGCGGAGCGAGACGCGGCGGCGCAGCAATGAAAGCTTGGCGACGGCAGCGGCACTCCCGGCGCGGGCGGTGCTACTGCGATCTGCGTGGCGCAGCAGCGAGCAAGCGCGGAGTGGGAAGCCGGGCGCAGGTCGGGAAGCCGGGCGGCCTGGCGCTCGGCGGTGCGGACGGTGGCAGATGCGTGGGAGCCGGATGGAGGCAGGCTGGGCTTGGGACGGGCCGGAGCGAAATAGGCTGGGGCAGAGCGGGTCGGGACAGGAGGAAGAACCGGGCCGATTTGGTGGCCCAGAAACAAGGTAGGGAGAGATTTGATTTTGAAATTCGATTTAAAATTTGGAAACCAAAGATGCATTTGCTTTGAAAATGAGAATATTACAGTACCATTCGACAGGGCGGATAAAAAAAAAAGGCTAAATGGGGTTCATATTTAAATTTCAGTTTTAGTAGGGTAGTTCAATGTTGATCACCCGCCCTTTTTTTTTTAGCTGGGTCCGCCCGCCATTCGTGTGACCCATGAAGCAGGCTGGCTAGTGGCTACTCGATCAGCGGTTACTGTGACACTCCTGGCATGTGGTCCATTTGAGCGACTGCGAGGCTTACGTGTTGGTGATTCGCGTGTAGTTTTACTGTGAAATTGACATTTGTCAGTGTATCGATGTGCATAGCAGTAAATGATGTGTTGTTCTGAGCTATAGATTGTACTACCGTATGCAGCCGAATGTAGCAGCAGTAAAATGGAAGTGTGTTGGATCCTTGGATAATAGCACAGTGTTGTTTTTTGAACTCGTTCTTTCTCTCTCTTTTTTTTTAAAAAATGTTATGGGCCCATTCATAAGTGATGGTTTGGGTATTTCTAGAGTTTAGTTTGAATTTGTAAATTACTTAACCACTCTATAAAAAAATTAGTTGGCATTGGCGGCACAACCTCGAAGCGCAAAATGTTTCACTACTTTTGCATTCTCTATGAGATTTTTTTTTCTCTACTCCGCTTTCATTAAACAAAAAGGAACCAGTAAAAATCATACAATAAACAGTAAAGCTAAGCGCTCGATGCGGATCTCTACATTACTGTAGAGGATAAAGTGTTTTGTGAGTGTGTAAACAGTACTCTGCAATAACAATGAAATATTTACTGTAGTGGATATACTGTAGCCATAGTATCCATCTTTGTTTTTAATCCGACGGTGAGATAGTTTTCTAACATTATGCAGTGTAAATCTCTATATTAAATTTTTGATGCAGAAAATCCATTTCCACAGCGGTAGCGGCTGTGTCCTTGCAGCAAGCTGGGAGCAGGCGATCAGAATCTGACTAAATGGTGGGCACGCAGATTTCTCGGTTCCCATGCGTTCGGACGGCCCGGGACCACGGACGCCGGCGATCTGCTCGTTTTCCTGGATTTCAGAAGGCCTGACGGCGTGCGGACGCGGCCAATCAATGCCGTTCCCCGTCCGAGCTGGAAAGGTCACAGGACCGGTGATTTTAGGCTCCGAGCACCTGGCCAACCCCGAACCGTCGACCCACCTCGGCGTCGCCTCCCGCGGTTTCGGGGCGCTCTAGCTTGGTTTGGCTGGCCGCTGGCTCGGCCGAAGGCCCGAAGTGCCGAACTGATTTGGTTGTTTCGTTATTTGTGTGTGTCACACTGGCAAAAGGATGGCTGGTACACATAGTTTTCTGAGTTTTTTTGAAGTTTGGTGTGGTTTTGTAACGCCCAAAAAAAAAAATCCGGATTTGAATTGAACTTCGGTTGAATTTGAGTTTTTTACCGAATTCGAAAATACTTCTCTGTTTTTTTGCTTTCCTTTCTCGGAAAACCGCATTGTCAGCCCGAAACCCCCCCCCCCCCCCCACACACACACGCAATCCCGCCTTCGCCTCTATTCCTTGCCACTTCGCGTCACACCGCCATTTGCCTACGCGCACCGCCTCGCTTAGCTGTCGAATTCGTCCGCCCCAAGCCACGCCAGCGCCCACAACCTCACCCTATCACCTCGCAGCCAACTTCCCCTCCTCCGGCATTGATCGCGTGAGACTGTCCAAGCCGCCACCACGCGCCGCGCTCGCCCCTGCTGCAACTGCCTCCACTGTGCATAAAAGCACAACCCTACAACTCCCTCACCCTCTTTAGCCTCCCCGTAACCCCACGACATCTCCCCTTTGTCCTGAATCCCAGTCACCACCGCCAACCGAAGACGTGCCCAAAACCACCCCGGTGAGCCCTTCCCCAATCTACCACCTCGTCCACGCCCTTGCCCCTCCAATCGCGTCATGAGGACCGCTTCAATGCCCAAAAGCCGGCCCCAGCCACCAAGCTTTCCCTCCCCGTAGCCAATTCGCCGCCGTCGTCCACCATCGTTGTGCCGCCCACGGCCAACGAAGCCAAGCCGCCTTGGACCTCCCCGAGCTACGCCGCCACCACCGCCAAACTCTCCTTGGCCCACTAGTGCCCAAGCACCGGCCGTCTTGATCGGAACGCGCCTGTAGCACTGTTGCACCACTCCCCTATGCCTCGGTCGTGCGCCACCGCCGCCGCCGACACCCACCGGAACGCGCCTGTAGCGCTATTCGAATACGTCGTGTTTCTGGTTAACGAAGCTGTGTTCATGGATGATTTCAGTAAATAAAGCATAAGTAGACATTTTGATATATTAAGATGGTAATTACAAATGTTGATAAAACCCCTAATATTTTTTTATTATGATTTTACTGTTTTAAAGGCAAAATATTTTACTCAAATGATGCATCCACATACACCTAATATGGTAAACCCTCATCAGTCAATTGAAAGTCTGGCAAGTACTTAAATATCATTCTCATGCGACTTGCTAAGTACATTGTATACTTGATCTTGCTTAATTTTCACACGAAGGTGTATCAAAGGAATGAAAGACACATTGGAGAATGTGTTAGAGTTGCGATCGCACTCAACTTTTTTTGTGGAAGCTGCTGCAAAATAGCCGTTATGCCATAATTTAATTTAATTAATCTTGCGCAAACCGGGGTGACCCTGTTTGGAAAATGGAGCAGTTACAGGATTTGAATGTCGATGATGTCTTCGAATTTCTCGAGTGTGTTTACTTGGTCTGTGCGGAAGTTCCGGTAGATACAGCCGTTGACCTTTCCTCTCCTAAATCCCAATGGCACGGTTATTTGGTTGCCAGAGTCGGGGTTGGTGATAAACCGGCTAAAGCTAGTTAGCGCTCTTGGTTAATCAGGCCACCATTTCTATGGCTCTCGCTGTATTTCATGGGGATGCGTTCGGCACGCTGACGCGGGGAGCATTAGAAATACATGGCTCTGTTGCAGAGTTCCCGTGGTCGTTCTCAAGATTGTCAAATACTCAAAATTGAAGTTGAATGTTGCAACCTTTTGTACCTTCTCTTCTTTTCTTTTCTTTTTCTTCTTCTCTAAAGCGAAGGCCAGTGATTTGGAAGATCACTGTTGCATCATCAAAAGCAGCACAAGCTACACGTATACTGAGAAATAGAATGTCTCAGGAACGTACAACGGTGTGATGTCAGCCATCTATAAATATTACCACGTATGATTTTTACTGACACGTGAGATGGAGAGGAGACAGAGTTAGCTCTCTTTTCGTGAAGAGACGACCCAATAGACAGAACAAAACATCATTGTATAAGTTATTATCTATAACAAATACTATTTTTATTTAATAATTAAAAGATTGTGGGGTCCTATAGAGACAAACTATTGTAGAAATTATCTTTAGTCTTGTTTATAGATGACATGAAGAGTATACAGATAACAATCGTCTCTACTATTATACATGCTTACAAGTAGGGATGAAAAACGACTACGAATTATCTGTATTATTCGACTACCATATTCGATAGGATGCAAATAAGGTATATATTTTTTCTTCTTTCGTTTAACTATTTCTCTCCTATTCATATCCGTATTTGAATTCACATATAAAAAATATGGATACGAATATGGTATGCAATTTTCCCATCCAAATTTTTATTGTATCCGAACTATTCGTATGCGATGAAGCAATATAAGTATTTTATTGCAATATATCTAATTAGTTGGATAAGTTTATTAGATTCAATGTAAATTCATGTTCCTTTAGGTGGAATAAATAGATCGGAATGATTAAGTGTGATTATACAACGATAAAGCGTCACTAATATCTTCATATTACATATGTTACGAGGATATCCGGATCCAACCGAATTAAGTATATATTCGATTCAAATTCGTATTCACTATTCGATTTGTAATCCTTTAAAAAATACGAATACAAATATGTTTTTAGCACTACTTGATTTGTATTCGGTCTGTTTTCACCTATACTTACAAGCCATCCATTTGTGCTTTCTGGTTTGTAGCTCTACGCTTTTTTATAGAAAAAAACTCTCATCTCATCTATATATTAAAAACTTAGGTAAAATACACGAGTTCCCAACTTTTACATTAAAGATTCTAGATGAACAACATGTGAACAATAACGGAGAAGGGACAGAGCGGTGTTGAGGAGGACCGGAGGGGAGGAGGAGGGCTCCGGCGACTGCATCACCGCCGTGGCTGGCCTTGGCCGGCTCACCGATCCGGTATTCTTTGTAATTTTGCCTGTCGACGAGGTCACTGCGAATAAGAGAGTAGGAGCGGAGGGATCTGGGGTTGGGAAGCGCAGGTGGCGGTTTAGCGTGGCGGTGGGGTGTGGGGTGGCGGACGATCGCCGTGCTTGTGGCGTGGCGGAGAAAGCGGTGGGCTAAGCGGACGAGGCGGCGAAGGCGAAGCGGTGGGCTAGGCGGACGAGGGCGACGAAGGGGCGAAAGGCGGTGGCGAGGCGGCGAGGGCGAAGGCGGAGGCGAGCGAGGCGAGGCGGCGGGCGGAGCGCGAGGGGCGAGCGGTGGAAGCGGGCGGAGGGGCGGTGGAAGCGAGAGGGGAGGGGCGAGAGAAGCGGAGGAGCGTGGCGGAGAGAAAAGCGGAGAAGAAGGCGGAGGTGGTGGAGAAGCGGAGGCGAAGGGGTGGGAGAAGCGGAGGAGCGTCGGGAGAGAAAAGCGGAGAAGAAGCCGGAGGGGTGGTGGAGAAGCGGAGGGGCGAAGGGGGTGGGAGAAGGCGGAGGGAGCGTGCGGGCGGAGAGAAAAGCGGAGAAGAAGCCAAGGCGTGCGGGCGGAGAGAAAACCGGAGAAGGCGTGCAGGCGGTCAGACGTGCAGACCGGGAGGGGAGTGGAGGGAGCGTGCGTGGGACGGAGGGGGTGGACGCGAGTGGACGGGAGTGGGCGGTTACGACTGAGGACGGGGGTGGGACGCGAGTGGACGGGAGAAGACTAGGGGTGGACACGAGTGGATGGGGGGAGGGGACGAACAAGGTAAACTGAGAAATATAGTAGTAGAGATATTACGGATTGGGGAGTGATCCTGGACCCCAGACCTACTCCCTTTTGGAAAATTTGTCTGCTAGAACGTCGCAATGTGACGACACGATCTCACATGAGCGAAATTAGCACCTGCTAGTTCCTGGACGGGGCACGTAGTGCGGGCACTATTGCATTCAACTGCATCCATGTCTAAATTTCCGTCGCTGAAAGCAAGCAATGGTCAGAAATATATGGTTTCCGGAATATCAAATTCAGACAAAAGAAGTACGCCTTTTCTTTGAATTCTAAATTGCTAACAACCAATGGAATACTAAAAACTTGCGCGCGCCTTGGGGCGCGGGGTGAACACATAGGATGGTCCGATGGTGGTTAGGGGAAAGGGAATTCTGGACATACAAGCTATGGAATGCAAGCGAACAGGTAGCTCTCAGTGTACTTTTGTTTGAAACCTCTATGAGAGAATTCTGGACATGCAATATATGGCCTATTGTAAGAGCTTGTATGTGGCATATAAACAGTAGTACATAGCAGTAAGATAGCTGGGAGATGCAAATCTGTAAACTAGTCTAATTATGCATGAGTAAAGCTTTGGATGTTAATAAACCCGGTGAGTATTTTGATATGCTGATGTAACTATAAATGAGTAAGTATTAAAATGTTGATAAGTGTGTATGGAGTCGACGGTATGTATTTTGCAGTTATTAACTGGTAAAAAGTGTATGTACTGTTATGTAGAGCACGACGAGATTTGCTACCCATATACCAGCTATGGAATGTAGCACATCAGCAACCGTTATATACGAACAAGAACATGATAAAAGGAGATAGAGTCGATGCTTCATGTTTAGATGCCTATAGGCATGATTGTTTATCTGTCGTAAAAGGCCAGCGTATCTGTAAAGTTCCAGAGTCGGCGGTACGGAACACACACACATAAATAAGACATATGTAACACCTCAACTCAACATGAGTCTAGAATACTACTAAAAATAATATAACAGAATAATAAAATAAAATTTTTCGCTTAATTTCGACAGAGTCACCTTTGAAATTTTGACCATTAAAGGGATTCCAAACATCTAACAGGTATTCAAGCAAGATAATAATATATCAAACTTAAAAACGTAATCATAAATTTACCATGGAATCACCATCCAACTTTATTACAATAAAACAAATACACATTGAAGGGTGAACTCGATCATAATGAAAAAATTGTGTTCTATGGTAGGTTCCTCCAATTAAACTTAAGTTATTGAATTAATAAGCATGGTGTCTGTCGGTGTATTAGAACCGATCTTACGTAAAGATTATTTGATTTGGGGGGTCTCCTAAGGATGAGATCACGCAGAGTGGATTGACACGGGATGTTTAGACAGGTTCAGGCCTTCTCCGGAGAGAATAATAACCCTAATCCTGTGTGTATGGTATTCTTGATGATCCAGTAAAGGATTAAAACTATTACAGAGAATAGTGCTTGTGTTTCTACTTGACTAGCCCTTGTTTGCCGTCGTTCTCTTCTCCATATCTCTCTGATTGATGCCCTTATATAGTCGTGAAGAAGTAGCCGTTTCGTCCTACGGAAGATGCGCCTAATTAATGTAATGTGAGCGCATGATGGTAGTAATTACCGGCCTTGACTTCTTCACGCCGTCGCAATTATCTTCCGGAGATAATGGGGTATTTACACACCATTAATCGGCGGAATAATAGTGCGTGTAGACCGTTCGATTCCTTAATCAATTGGACCTACCGTGCAGTAGGTTTGATTATAAGGTGGTCGTAGTTTTCACGGTCGTAGAAGGACTTACGATCGGTGGCGATCGTAGAAGAACTTACGACTATGTAGTGGTCGTAGAAGGACTTACGACCATGATGTAGTCGTAGAAGAACTTACGACTATGGGGGTGATTGTAGAAGAACTTACAATCAAAGGTTAGGCCTCTCCTTATAGAAATAAGGGTATACGGGGACTATGTGACATCATATTTACCCATAATAAAATTACGATAAAAGATAAAATGAGGATTATTAGATCCTCGTCATCTAGCCCCACTTCAAGTGAAAGTAACTTACTTGGTGAAGGTTTAAGTAAATGGTCTTACGACCATGAAAATGTCGTAGAACAATAGTCGAAGGAAGAACTCTTCGATATTTGAATGCTACTTTGACCAGAATTTGTTTGGTCAAGAAGGTTGCTTACAACTATCAAAAGTCATAAGAACCCCTACAAGTGTAGTAGTCGTAGTAGGCGATCGGAGAAAAACCCTTAGATTGATACTTCCTTTGACCGGAAAGACTTGGTCGGAAAGTAATTTTACTTGGAGGTGATAAAACAAACATAACTTTCTCGAGCAGACCGTCTGGGAATTGCAAGCGATCTCTGGATCTGTTGATGAGGCGGTTCGAAGTGATCATAGCAAGTGAAGATTGCTTACAACTAAAAAGTCGTAAAAACCCCTACGACCGTCGGTGGTCGTGGCGGGAATCGGAGAAAAAGCCTTTCCGATTGATACTTCCTTCCGACCGAAATACTTGGTCAAGAATGTAATTTTGCTTGGGGGTGACGATCGCACCTAATTTTTCTCGAGCGGACCATCCGGGAATTGCAACCGCTCTCTCGGACTTGTCCGATGAAGCGGTTCGGCGGTACAACCAACTCCTCTGGACCTATAGGCGAGACGGTTTTGAGCGGCGGAGATCGTCGGTTATAAAAACTTACCGGAGGTAGACTTGGGTTTTACTTTTCCCCAAATCACTCCATTGTTCTTGAGTTCTTGCTTTCTCAGTCCTCGACTCGGTTTCATCTTCTCCGCGCCAACCCAATCAAAAAACTTCTTGCTTACGGCGAAATGGCCAAGAGAGTTTACGAATGGGAGGAATCGGAGATGGATGCGACTAAGATCAAGATCTTGGTTGATCTTGGGAAGATTCGAGAAAAGGCTCGGTGAAGTGGATTAGGCTATCGGGCGATCGCCATCGGGGAAAATGGGCAAATCCGTCTTCCAAGCGTATTGTGAGTGCGGCCTTGATTACCGCCCACCCTTTCTTACGAGAGTACTCGAACACTTTGGGGTGGGCCCGGTGAACTTAGGTCCCAATTCCATTACCATGTTGAGTGTGTTCGTATATCTGTGGCGAGGCGTACACAGGATTCCGCGGATCTCGAGCCGTTCCAATATTATTATGGGATGGCTCGACAAACCGAATCGCCGGAAGGCTGATCCAAGCTCCACGACTCGAAGTCGAAGGAGTACATTGAGCTTTACCGGTCTTCGTGGCGGGTGGAGGAAGAGGTGGTTCTATTGGAAGGTCACCTCTGAAGACAGCCTTTCTTTCGTGGGAAAGGCTGCTGAAAAGAAATCTTCATGGGATTCAACCCCTGAAGATATCAGTAGGATTAGCCCTTATATTCAAGCCATTAAGGACTTGAAGGAAGAAGGGTGGCCGGATGGCATGTGGTGAAGGATTTCATCACCGCAGAATCGATCCTCTGAAGAAGCGAGCATCTCCTATGTGGAGGTACTCGGGAGAGGAGACCCCACGAGACTACGAGGAGGGTAAGCAATTGTCGACTTAGTTCTCCGTTTGGTTTTCCCAACCTTGTCGATATTTTTATCTGTTTACGGATCTTTCACAGTGAGGTTGACTCAGTCGACTCATCTGTGAGAAGTCCCCGCCACTTGAGGCGGTTCCTCAAATCATTGCGGCTTTGTCCGCAGATGAAAGGATAGGCGCCTAAAGGTAATCAAAAATCGATTCTTTCTTTAGGACTTTATAGTCGTAGAAGATACTTACGACTAATAGTGATCGTAGAATATCTTACGATCAATAAAAAGTCGTGAAAAACTTACGACTTAGTTCTAGTCGTAGAAAAACTTACGACTAATTAGTGATTCTTCTTTTACATTTTGCTTTACGAAAGTAGGCATGGAAAATCGTCGGACGACGAAGAAGTCGTTCGATGACTATTAGCGCCGGGGTTGTCGAAAGACAAAGGCTCGGCTCCTCCTCGAAGAGCGTCGACTTGTAAAATCTGCCGACAAGGGGGAGCAAGCTCGAGCTCGGTCTTCGACCGGACCCTCTACAAGGCCTGTGGCTTGTGTAATGGTATCTGAGCCGAGGTCGCGGCCGTCGAAGCCGAGGAGGTTGAAGCGGTGAACCTCTTAAGCGCAAACCTCGCAAGGCTAAGGTACCCTTCTATTATGACACGGAATCTTTCGCGATCGGTGCCACTCCTAGTTTTATTAAGCAAGCTGGAAAGATTTTATGTCTTTTATGAAGGAGGATGCGGCATCAGCACAACTGCGGTGAGGCGATCTTTATACGGAATGGTCGAGGCCGATCTCGTCCATCCGGAGGATCGAGAAAGCAGCCACGGTCCTGTTTCAACTCTGACGACTGGCGTGGTCGTGGCGAAGCCAATTGTTGAACCTCGACCGGGCGTGGTCGTGGAGAAGAAGAGGTCCTCCGTTGGGAGGATTGCTCCAAAATTCTGGTTAAGACCGAGTGCGAGTGTGTGAAATGTACTAAAGTGTAAGACGACATTTACCTTTTTCTTTTCACAACTTTGATTTGCTTTTCTTTATTTGATCCGACTCCTTGACCCAGGAATGCTTCACGAGAAGTCCATTGCCATCCCTTCAGCTACTAGGGAGGTAGCAATGGAGGTGGTCGAAGCATCACCTTTGGCCCAGGTGGCCGATGAAGTCGAGACTCCCAGAGTGACTCCATATCTGCTGAAGTCGTAACTCGACCCTTGAAGTAGCGGTATTCTTGTTGAGGTGGCCGCTCGACCACGAGGTCGTAGAAACAACGAGCGGTGTGGAAGCCTCTGGTCAAGGTGGTGACCGACTGCGCACCGCTGGGAAGGAAATCGTGGGAGGCGTTCCTTCCCTACCCCAAGAGAAATCACGAAACGGAAGGAGAAAATTTCAACCACGTGGTGACTTCTTTGGGGCCGCCTCCGTCGCGAGGTCTTACGCTTCGGATCTCGTGACCAAGTCCCTCATCCCAAAGATATTCCCAATACGGAGAATACCTTTGATAACGCGCCTCGAGAAGGTGTGGTGGGACAAGGTCGCGAGGATAGATAAGCTGCAGAACCGGACCTTGTATATTCAATGTTTGCTAGGGCGACTATGAATGTAAGTATCTTCAAAATACTTATACATGTGGCTTTCCTTCACTTCTCACTGTTCTCTTTTTGCGAAAGCTCGAGCAAATTCTTTGTTGTCGGTGAGTATCATCGACAACTTTTAGAAACTAAGACAGGAGAAAGAGCTACTCTGCAGAGCGGAGAGGTGGTAAGTCACTTATCATCCATAGTTGTTTTCAACTTAAATACTCGTATAATGTCTTACGAGAATAGTCATGGAAGAAACTCATGACAAAGGATTAGTCGTGAAAAAACTTACGACTACTTACGACCGGATAGTGGTCATAGAAAGACTTACAACCATTCGCGATCGCGAGAAAAACTTACGACTAGGTCGGTGGTTGTAGAAGTACTCACAACCATTGGTGATTTTTATCTCCGTCTCTGTCCTTTGTAGGTTAAGCGGTGATTCAAAGACCTTAGCGATTAAACTCGACTATGAAAAGAAGAGTCGAGGAGGCTAAGGAATGAAGTATTAACCCTCTCGGATAGACTTGAGAGGTTGTCTTTAACAGAAGATACTATAGGTGTACTATTGGAGAACAAGTCGGAAGATTGCAAGAAATGGTGACCACTCTGAAGGCTAATCAAATTCAATAAGGGAGGCGATTCTAGTTACGCTTTAGCTTAAAGCTCAAGATCAATGTTAAACCAATCGTCGAATCGAGGCAAGTCGTTTGTGGAAATCACAAAAAGGTGGCGGAGGAAATGCATAGGCTCTCCCCTTGAGTAATCTTGTAACTACTTTGTAAAGCATTTTGTTGATGAGTAATATATGATCATTTCTGAAAATCATCTTGTCGAGTAGTTAGTAACTCAAAAGATAATAAGCGAATGAAAGGCGAATGAAGGACTAAGAATTGAAGTCAAATTAATAACTTTATCCTAGCCCCGACTATTTGTTTAGATTGTTTAGACAATCTAAATAAATAGTGTTTAAAGTAAAACAAAGAGAGTTTATTTAACTTATAGCTTTTATTACGGTTGTCAAGCAAAGAGTAAAAGCGACTCGACACTAGGAAGTTCCTTCTAGTGGGCGGGACCACGTAGAAAGGCTAGGTGATGTTTTCATTTCATAGTTTAATCGAACCAAACGACAACTAAAAATTTAGAGGACTTTTAGTAATTCATCCTTTTGGCGGATTCGATAAGTCTTTTCTAGTAGCAAAAGTCATACTAGGAAGTTTCCTTCTATGGGCGGGACCACATGCGAGAGGAAAGACTTGACTAGGTGTGTCTCTTCCTTGACCAGTTAAAACAAATCGAGTACACCAAAGGTGGTCGAACAAATGTAAGAAAGTGCACTCTACTTAGAATATTTTTGAATTGGTGAAAAAATAAACTAAGATTTGAAAGAGTTGGCTTTGAGAACATTTCATTGGATAGAACATGGAAGACTCGAGTTTTAATTCCTCGCATTATTTGGCGTTTGCACGTTCAACCGCCCCATTACTTTGGGGATGTGCAGCGAAGCATAGCATAACTTGGTACCCAACTCGTCGCAAAATTCACGAAATTTTGCACTTGCGAATGTTTACCATTATGCGTAATTATCAGACTTCGGTACTCCAAATCGACTAATTACACTTCTCATCATGAACCTTTTCTTTGCTTCGTTGTTATCGATTCTGAGTTCGACTTGATCCATTTTGTGAGCGTGTCAATAGCCACAAAAGGAATTGAAACCTCCACGGAGCTTTGGGAAGCGGTCCTAGGATATCAAGCCCCAGTCGCAAAAGGCCAAGAAAGAGGTATTGTTTGTAATGCTTGAGCCGGTTGGTGTATCATCTACCATGGAATTGTACTGGACACACTTTTAACCACCTCTTTAGCATCGTGCAGTGTAGGCCAATAAAAACCTTGTCGAAAGGCTTTACCAACTAATGTTACAGTAGGAAGCATCGTCCCACAGATGCCACTGTATATCGTGAAGGAGTGTTATTCCTTCGTTTTGCGGAATGCATCGCATGAGTATCCCTTGGGTTCCTCGTTTATAGAGGACTCCTTCAACTAAAGTATACATTTTGGCTTTTCGGGATAATCGATGCGCCTCAAGATCATCTTGGTATGGAACCCTTGCAAAGATACTCGTAGATGAGAGTCATCCGTATCCTCGTAATCTAATGAGGCCATCTCAAGAGGAGGTGAGAGCGGTTTTGGAGTTGCTCCAAGAAAACTCCTTTTGGTATTATGGATCGGGAAGAAGCCATCCGAGCAAGTTGGTGCGAGAAATTATCCTTCGAGGATAAATTGTACCTCGAAACCTAAAAATGTTTTTCTAGCTTACGTGCCACGATAAGTACCGAGCCATTGTTGAGTTAGAGCACGGTACTCTTTCCCAATTTGATTCACGACTAGTTGAGAGTCTCCTCTCACGAGTAGTCGACGAATCGAGAGTGCTTCATGGCTCGTATGCCGACTAGCAAACCTTCGTGATACGCCACATTGTTAGTGGCACGAAAGTTTAATTGTATGGCATACTTTAAGGTTTCTCGGTAGGAGATACGGGACCACCCGACCCGAGCCACTTAAAGTAAGTGACCCGTCAAAGTACATCATCCACGGTCGTGGGAATCGTCTTGGGATCTGAGCGAGTTCGGATTTGTCCATTCGGCGACAAAGTGCGCCAAGATCTGGGATTTTATGGCCGTTCGGGACACGAAATGGAGGTCGAACTCCCAAGTTCGACCGACCATTTTGCCATGCGTCCATTGTTTCCTTATTATGGAGGATTGCTCCCAAAGGAAACTCGGGCACATGACTATTTTGTGCGCTGAAAATAATGCGCGATTTCCTCGAAGACATGAGGAGGGCATATAGAAGTTTTGAACACGAGGTAACGCTCCTTAGGCGTGTAAAACTTTCGTAGTAAACCGGTCGTTATGCGTTTTCACGTTCTCGACCCGATCTGCGCTTCTTTGCACGTGGCGTGGCGGCTAGGTAAATTAAGGCGTCTCTTACGGCTTTGGAGAAACGAGCAGGGCACTCGAAGATACCTCTTGACATCCTCAAAGGCAATGTTTGCCTCGTTCGTCCACTCAAAACCTTCATGTCTCTGAGAAGTTTAAAGAAAGGTAGTCCTTTTCTCCTAGTCGTGCGATGAAGCGACTTAAAGCCGCCATGCACCCGTGAGTTTGGACTTCCTTTTTGTGTTTGGAGGTCGCATGCGGAGGATGGCCTTTATTTTTCGAGATTTGCTTGATTCCTCGTTCGGATACTAGGAATCCAAGAATCAAAACAATAAACCAAACCTCATAAGTAGACTTTGATTATAATAGTAAAAATTTCTCATATACAATCATCCACAGTAATATCATAACTATTCAACTTTTACTGCCATGCAATGCAAATGTTACAAATGCATATTTCTTCTCTTTGCAATTACTGGTAATACGGTGTATGCATCCGTCGATGCATACCCATGCATGTGCCTTCTAGCACATGGATCTCAAGCCCACACTCCATGAGTGTGGGGACCTCATGCCCGTCTAAGACATGACGGGGACCTCAAATATATCATTACTTGGCTACCATATAGTCCAAGTCTCAAAGATAAATGTAATGATGCAAATGAGCCTATACATTTAATCAACATAAGCATATAGCAGCCAGCTGCAAGTTCATGAATAAAAATTCATATTCATAAATCATTAACAAATCATGAATATTCTCCTCATGTACTACCCACCATTTGCACTTGCCTCAATCGTGTGATGTATGACAACGAGAAGAGGGTACTACCTCCAGATTCACACCACCACGTAAGAATTCATAAAACATTCTAAGAAGACAATGCAAGAGCATACAATATTACATATATATATATATATATATATATATATATATATATATATATATATATATATAGAGAGAGAGAGAGAGACACACTCCTATTTGCAACCCAAAACGACTCGATCCTTCCTCAACACCGTTCTGTTCAAAAACAAAACAGTCACCTTACAAAAAACACAAGTAATGATCTATAACTCCAAAAATAATGAGCTTACACTTTCTAGAATCCTTAAGACGTTATCTACTTTTTTATGGAGATCGAAACTCCAACATAGTTCATCTTTTATTTTTAATCATTAGATTTATGCTCCCTGCTTGAACCCGACAACTAAACAGACAGACAGTTACAAAGAATATAATAACTTCCATTATGTTTATAAAAAAATGTATTCTTGGTCTCTAGGAAAGTCTTAAGGAATTATCTACAATAGTCATGTTGGTCAAATTCCCTAATTAAATCATTAACTATTTTAAATCTATGGTTTACTACAACTACCAGAACCTGACAGAGTCTTTGGACAGCATGATTGCTAAGGCCATAACTCAAAAACTATTCATCTAAACAATGTGAACTAAGACTTTATAGAAAGCTATTGAAACTATCCTAAAAGCTCTAGGAAACAAAATCTCCATATTTCGCACTAAAAGTATCAAAAACTAAAGCCCAAAACGAACATCAGAATCATCCGATCTGCTACATAATTTCTCCCAACCAACAAAAGTACTAAACAAAACAAGGGAGATTTTTTCGTTACCCTTGGGACCACATCGATGATCACTGAAATAATCGTGAGAAACCCTTTCCTTCTTCCTTCTCCATTGTCGACGATCGAGTCGCCGATCTTACGAAATAAAACAGAGAAAAATGACAAAGAGTTCTTGGGAGATAATGTGACTGCTCTTTATTGCTATGAATTGGATCCTTTACAGGGGGTGCCCTTGACAAGGCAGTAGACTAATCCTAATTATACTGAGCGTAATGCTTGCTGTGCTGTTGAATCAGACTTGAAACATGAATCTAACGCTGATTGTTGTGCTCTAATCTGATACCTTCATTCCTCCGCACTCCATCCTTAAATAACCATTAAAGGGGTGCCAGTTACTCCTAGAAAAGACACCTGTTGGAAGTGTCGCGACTGGTCGGAATGAGACAACGGTTGATGAAGTATCAACCGTTCGGCGGTTGATGTCTGTGAGATGCTAAACCGCACGGTAGTTTGTTGCTAGTGTCTTAGGATTATGAAGCGTCACATGGTATGGAGCCAATATGACATGTCACACGATAAGGAGTATGCTTGGAGAAAAATACATATACCAGATCATTGCTTGTACGAGCAGTTATCTGGTCGGAGACTAGGCACATGACCTCGTCCAACCAAGGTACCTATAAGTAACCTCTATAATCCTTATGACCACAGATATCGTTAGCCTTAGGGGTTACGACTCTTACGACCACAGGGGTCGTAGACTTAGGGTTTACGATTCTTATGACTACGGAGTCGTAGGCTTAGGGTTACGACTATAAAGATATATGATCTTTTAATTATATATTAAAGTAATACATATAGATTTTAATCTTCGTCATCCTTCTTCTCCCTTTCCCTTTCTTCCCTTGCCGAAATCCCTTTCTCCCTCTTCCCTTTGGCCAGTGGCAACAGCAAGGAAGGAGATGGGGAGATGGGGGTGTATGAAATGGAGTAGGGAGGTGAGGGGTCTAGACAGGGGATGGCGTAGGGAGATGGGGGTGGCGACATGGCTTGGGTGGCTCTAACGCTGCCGGCCAACTCGACATGGGCCAAGGGGGCCATGGGCATTCTGCCCATAAACTCTTTCTGCCTCCACAATATGAAATTTCAGTATTGCTTCCAAAATATTTCCTTTCTAATTCATATAATCTTCCAAGGTTAAACAGGATATTACAACATAAGACTGACATAAACCACTCTAGATGTTATGTAACATAGAGATGTTGTTGCAGTCGCTGCGCTTATTATAGTATAGGTGTGTAATTGTGAAGCAAAATAGACGTTGCGCGATAGGACCATACTTGGCAGGTGTTGCTACAGGAAAAACATAATATAAATAAATTAGCTACAAAATTGTATTAAGGAATATGACAGGGATTAGTAAATTTGTGTAGAATGAGGAATAGATGTGAATGATAGAACATGTGAGTGAAGATAATATACCTGGATCTATTTTTTGCCTTTCTTGTCCAAGCGTTCTTATGTTACACTAACAGAGGCTGATGTGTCGTCAGGTACTGGTCGATGTGGGCTGCAAAGGAAATGTTGTCTGTAAGGAAGTGTTATTTGTAGGGTTTAAACAGAGCACAAGAACCTATTGCATTGCCAGGCAAATGGTATTGAGAAAGAACAAAATTAAACAGTAAATTAGAGACGTGTATGTTTGCTTTTGAACTAGGCAACTAAATGGTGATCAGATGGTTCGTGAACAGTGTGATTGTAGGGCAACAATAGTGTGTAAATGTTATTTTGCAACCGAAGCAAGACTGATTTCCTATGGACTAAAGAGTGATCTTTGTGAAAAAGCAAGAAAAATTCTATCATGCTAACACTATATGTTCCAGAAGGCAATGTTGCCACTTTTGATAATAATATCTGAGGTTGCCACTTCTGCAAACAAGAAAAATTTTAGGCTAAAGAGTTGCTCACCTGCAAACATTGTACGTTCCAGAAGGCGATACTATTTAGCACTGAAAAAAGATGGGAATCACGTGGACAATGCATTGATCTTTAGCTGAACAGATAGTAAATATAGATGGACTATTTCCTAATTTGGCAAAGATGACTACATTACGGATCTTAAAGAGTACAAAGTCTAGTTAGCAGGCAGTTGTGGTTGTGACCAAATTGCGATTTACAGTAGGGTAATAGACAGCAATGAAGGTATTGCACTGAAGACTAAGTAAGATGGAAGAAAATGAGAACGAATAGCAAATAGTAAACTGTAATCTAGTATGACAAACTACTTACATGGACCGTAACTTATTCTCAAGAGAATCAGCTGGACCACCTCTGTCGGTGGAGAAGACTTTCCTTTTGGAATAAGGCTCCTCTTCCATGTCCTATAAGTAACTTGTAGTCAGACAGTTTTAAAAAAATAAATATAATTTTTTGTATGCAGTACTACAACAGAGCGGAGAAGACATTTCCTTTGGCTATTGCAAAAAAGCTATATGTCTACCTAAATGCTGCATCGTCAGTAACGAAGTATGAAAGGGAAAGACAATATTACTTCTCACCTATTTGGAAGCAGAAAACATGTCGAAAAGCCTCTTGCAAGTGGAAGCAAGTGTGTCATGTGGTTCTTTGGTGCTGATAGTATGACAGAGCACTGGTGTTATGTGAAATATGTTGATGGAAATGCTAAATACTACAAGAGTAATATAGAGAGCATGATAAAGGGGATATACTGCAGATGTTTTTCTGCTTCAGTGGTAGAGAGGTGGCGTGGAGGGAGGCGATGTCTGTTGTAGTGCCTGAACATGCAAGGAAGTAGACACTGTGAGAAGGAGAAAATAGTGGACGCAATTTTAACGGGTAGGTAACAGCAGATGTAATTCACTGTCAAGAACAACCTACGCATAAAGCCGAAGGTAAATTATTTTCTGCTGGTGCTACAAGACATACCTTCACTAATAAATTAGAGCAATTGGCCTACTTTGTACTTGAACAATAAGACAATAATACATCAGAGACAAGTCTATATGGGCCAAGCAGCAGTAACGATATAGTGTAAGAATGACATAAGACTGGAGGTAGCGAAAGTGTGTACATAACTTTGAAGGACAGTCCGTGTGAACAATCTTGTCACCAACAACTTTTGGTATAGTTCCGAGGGAGATGGTCTCCTATAGCAGCGGGTTTGTCAGAGGGTCTTGGTAGCTGAACCTTCTGGTTGTACACTGGAAGTGGCAATCTCATATAAAGATGGCATAGCATGCACAAGAGTGCAAGTGCGTGGAACAGTAGATTGTCTGCCCAATGCGATTACGATACGATTAACCTAATAAGACTTCTACGGACTTAGAAGTTTTTTTTTCCCATAATGTTGATATGCCATGTATATTTATTGCAAACAATCTGTGTTATGTCCGGCGGTATGTCATCTCCTTCGCGATTCGATCTGAACACTGCGCCAACTTGTTTACCAACCGCCTACTGTAAACTGTCCAAGGTTTACCAGCGGCAGAGCCAGTCATAGTAGTATATATATCCTCGACTATAAAATCAGCAAGTCTTGAAACTATAAGACGTGTTCCATTACACAAGCCGGTAGATTGGTTTATATTTCCTAGGAGCATGATGTGGACACCTATGTTGTTTGCATCAATATAATTTAGGAGATCCATGGGGTAAAGAAGGCCAGCCTCGTCTGTTGTGTCAACAAATCTAGAAATACTATCGCAGCTGAGATATTCCTTTTCATCGCTGGGTACTCTCGCTAAAACAAAGGAATTTATCTCGTTAGCAACTTCATTCGTAAGCGATAGTATGGCTCGGTTACATAGATAAGTGGGGCCAGAAAAGTGTGCTTCAGAGTCAACGTACACAACCATAACTGCAGCTTGAATCTTATGACCTTCTGTTGTAATTAGGTATATCTATCTAGAACGGTTCACTGTCGCCTGCGCAGGCTTTAATAGGTAGGCGGTCATCACCAAGATCTATAATCCATCGGCTAATTTCAGCGAAAACCATCTTTTCGGCTGAGTTCGCTCTTGCAGAAGATAGCCTTATATTAATAGTTAATGGTAAGACTTTAATAAAATTCCACGTAGGAGAATTTGTGATGGAAGCGTTGACTACCTGAGTCCTGATTCCTTCTTCAATAAACGGCAAGATTTGTCTCAGATCACCCGCAAGGACTAAAATCTTACCGCCAAACAGTACATTATAGGCACCAACTGTGGGCTATAACTGAGACTAAGACTAGCTCGTAGATGAACATCTAACAAAACATTAGTGCGGAAACGTGAACATATATCCGATGATGAAGATACCATCGTGGCTGAGGGTTGGCGACGCGGGTGAGAGTAGTAGAGCGTCGGCCTCGGGCGAAGAAGAGATGTGAGGGAGTCTGGTGACGACGGCGATTGTGGATCTTCGCTCACCTCGGCGCTTAGATGGGATCGGGCTGTTTGGACTTGTGTAGCCTAGAATCACTCAAGTTCCTGGCTTGCTAAGTCCAAGTCTTTTTTATATATATTGCGCTGGGTGAATGGAACCATAACCAATCTATATGGTTGCGCCCCCGATCAGGGCGCCCTGATATCTCGGTCGGCAGTTAGCCGAGATCAACCTAACATTCTCCCCTTTCATCGTAAGGCTAACATCATAAGTCCATCCTCAATGAAACAGTATACCAAGGTAATGTGTGGTATGGCCAATGAAGTATCATACAACTCCAGTACCCATAGTGTACTATTACATTTTTGAAATGGATATACATTATACTTAATGGGAGTTGGTTTGTTTTAAGGTCCTTTTATCCAGAATCAGAGGTTTTCCAATAAACCCATGCCGACAACATGATCACGGAATATATTGGGTGGTAGGCCTTTAGTAAGCGGATCCGCAAGCATTGACTTGGTACTAATATGCTTGATACTAATAGTTTGATCCTGGATTCTGTCTTTCACAACATGATACTTAATGTCAATGTGTTTGGCAGCACCACTTGACTTGTTGTCCGTTCAAGGAACACGAGGCCGCGCTGCATGTCTTGGGGCGCGAAGACAAGCACGAGGCTGACGATGAAGCAGGCCTCTAGGTTGTTGGCGTCGGCCAGGTGGTTGACGATGGTGAGGTATCGCTCGTTGTCCTGCCACTTCATCGCCTCCTCTCGCTCCAGTGCCACGCACCTCCCCACGGCGCACTCCTTGGGCGCCTTGTATATGGTCTTGCAACTTTAAAATTCAAGACGACATAATCTTAATATAAAAATTACTCCATAAGAGAAAATTAAAAGCTAGGCTAAATTAAGATCGTTCTTGCTAGTCAAATTTAGTACAGAACTGGATATTGGACACAAAACGAAATCAACACAAAATTATTTTGCACCGTATAACTTGATACGACCTTTTGGTTTTTCTCCTTTTATAGATTTTCAAAGGAATTACAATCAGGTTCTCTATCGGAACCTGAACCCAAAACGAACACCTGAAGCTTTCCGATGATTAACAAGAATATGATATGCTATAGTCATCTTCAGAAACTGACTCTAAAAAAATCGAACATAATACTGACTTCTTCAGACCTACCAAAAACAAAAGAACAAAATACGTACGTGGTTCGTAGGCTGCAGAGGTCAACAATGGGCTGAGGAGAGCTCGCGGCCACGAGGCCGACGATGTGGACGACGACATCGTGAGGAAAAGCGACGGTGATCACCGACCTCCTCGCCTTGGTCCTCGCCATCATGCTCCGCGTGCTCACCATGGTATGCGATGACCATTCTTCTAAAACATCGAAGAGACGCATCATAACGTCGGCGCGCGAGACGAAGAGAAGCATTGCGCGGGATCCGAAAGATTAAATTATCATAGATGGATATATTTTAAAACCTTCTGTGAAGTCTGTAACCACAGACGGTTCTGATTAAAAACCATCTGTGAAGTATGTAATCACAGATGGTTCTTATTAAAAACCATCTATCATGCTTCAGTTGTAAACATAGGAAAATGAGCGTCAACCGTATTTATGAAAAAACAATTTCTGAAAAGATAGCGATGCTTTTGTTACCAACGATTTATTATGAACATATTCTAATAAATTCTATCCGTCGGACTTCCATCTTTATTCGTTAATTTAATCTTACCGCAAGTTATTAAGCCTATAAATAAAAATCAGAAGGGGCGCGTGCATAAAACTAAGAAAAAATCACTCACAAACTTCATATCTTTCTAGTAAGACAAAATTAACGGACCAGAACAAATTGACTTTTCGTGGATGATCTATCGACTACTTCAATTTAGGTGGTCGTAAAGTCAATTTGGTCTATGGATTTGAAGTCTTCAAGAAATTGGTAGAAGATCATCTCCCTACGATTAGGTGAGCACTTCACTGTCTATGATGTGTAACTTCCGATCGATCGATCATGTGAAGTACTCCTGCATTCTTCTGTTGATCGAAAGTTACACGTCAAGATAGTGAAGTTACACATGATACGGAACAAGGTGCCTACCGGATTACATATTTTCGGCTTTCTTCTATTGGGGAAATTAGCTTCAATTCGACCATTTTAAAAGATCAATCTGTCCCGATCAGTAATGGTAGTAGGAATCGGCTAATCAGTTATTTCTAATTACAGATGGTTCCAATAAATAATCATATGTGAGTTTAGTACTATCACAGACGGTTCTTGTTCAGAACCGTTAGTGATACTTCACAGACGCTTTTCAACACGAACCGTCTGTGATATTACTTATTCACAGATGGTTTTTAGTGCAGTCAGAAACACAGGCGACTGCTAAATCAAAACTGTCTGTGATTGTATTTAATACAGACGGTTTTGGTCAACCGTCTGTGATGAGGCGTCCAATATTAACCTTTTTGTAGTAGTGCAGGTTAGCATTAGGGTGTACAGTAATATTGCACAACAAGACGTTCAACGGAAGGGAAGTGACTATGAATATCAAAACATAGAATTCTCCATATTGCATCTTGCTCACATATATATCGATAGTAAAGGTACTCTTTAACTTCGTTTACAATTGAAGCCTTTTTCATAAGGGAAATCCAGTTTTTATAGAAAGCTAATATCAAGTTTTACAACCGAAGTCTCACAATCGTGTGGAGCATCCTCTCCTTTTGTAATCCTTTGGAGATAGATTTTTGCACAATCTTGCCCTTTGGTGACGTACTTGAAGAGGTATTTAAGAACTCTAGTTTTGTTACATCATTCTACATTTATGTGGGCACATTATTTCTTAAAGAAGAACATGTCATACGGAACAACTCATCTGTTGTCTAAACGAATATTTCCTTTTAAGAAAAAGCAGCCACTGTTAGCTCGCTTGTAAAGAGTGAAACCATCTTTGTCAATCGATGTTCTGTTTTCAAATAACTTTGGGTAAAATTTAGAACAGGAACCTGCTTTCATACATGGACACCTATAATTGAGAGTACCGCATGGACTATGCATCATATGCTCTGAAACCAAAGTATATCCTAAAAGATCAGTCTCTGGATCAGGTATCTCAGCGCTTTATAAAAGAATTAATAATTAAGGGTAGATATGGATTCAGTAGTATCTCCAAACAGCCAAATGATGATTATGTGAGCGTGGGGAAGGCCAAGTTTTTGGAACTCAATAGCATGGAGTACTATCGGAAACAAAAAGATGTGAGCTAGAGCGTAATACACAAAAATAGGAAGCACCTAAATAGGAAAAAAACGAATTGGAAAAGAAAAGGGTAAATAGTTTGCATGGGTACATACATGCATTATTGGAGTCAAATGCAGTGACATCTTTAATGTCATCTAGTATTTCTTCCAGCTTCATATTTAGGTAAGGATTTGGCTGGTTCTTTCTGTAGTGGAAACAGTAGCAGAAATAATCGTGTATCGTAACCTTTTGTCGTATGTCTTGACTTGTTAGGATCAACACCAATATAAGGCACACCAACTTGGAATCCACGTTCGCCATACGAGAAAAGCAACGGGTATTGTAAAGCCATGAAATCTAGATGCAAAGGAGATATTCAGCGTTGTCCGCCAGTCCTATTATGCACAATGATATCTCGCTTATATGTTTTTAGAGAGAGATCACCAACAACAGACAATGCCTATTCGTCACAGCTAGGTAGGTTATATTGGAGTGGATCACCTGGTCTGGCTCCAATAATTCTTATACCCAAAGAATCATTACCATAATCTCTTAAACAATCTCTCGCAAGCATAAACTCTTTTACCAAAGGGCTATACTCATCAAACATATGTATAAGGCCGGTGTCGACGATCAACTAGCTGATCTTACAAAATGAAATGAGGAAAATGGTTCAGAATTTTGGAGGAGAATAGGGTTGCTCTTTATTGTAATGAATTGGTTTTTACTGGGATACCTTTGGCAAGGCAACAGACTAGCCCTAATTACACTAAGTATATTGCTTGGAGAAGGTGAGTTGTCTACAACAATGTTAATAACTTGGCCTCTCATTCGTCTTGCTTGTTATCTTGTTCTTCATTTCGTCGTCCACCCTTAAATACCAGTGAAGAGGCGCCTATTGCTCCTAGAAAAGACACCTTATACCAAACAACGTGTCTGCTCAGGAGAGACAGTTGTTGTCAGTTGAAGAACACCTGATCACCAGTTTGTGTCAGTGGGAGGCAAACGTGGGAAAAATGATGTAGTAGTTATTGTCAGTGACTTAAGACTGAAAAGCATCGTATGGTTTGGGGTAGATAAGACACGTATCTCATTCATCATACTGAAGGTATATACTTGGAATCGGATCCAAGTACCAGTTCAAGGATTATCCGAGCAGTTATCTGGTCGGACAAGAGGTACAGTGCCTCTCCGACTAGGGTACTCGTAGAGCAATTTCTGGGATTCTTACGACCTTATGGGTCTTTAATCGCAAGGGTTACGACCATAAGGGCCACATGGTCTTTAATTAAATATTAAAATAGTATTTATGAATTTTAATCCTCATCAGCCGGAAACTATCAAAGGATCTAAATTTCCTTGTGTACTTTTGGATGGATCCAATGCACGCATTCTATTATTAACTTCATTATCAGTATCGTATATTTAAAGCTCGACAAATTTAGGATGACTATCGTCAGGAGGAACCAAAGAACCAATGTGGTGATGCACCTGACCATTAATTCTGGAAACATATGGACCTCCACATCTTTTGATCGATTGGTCTATGTTTGCACCCATAGACGTGAAAGCAAACCGACAATTATACTGGCGTATGTTGCACAAAAAAAACTCTTGCATCGATAAGGTATTTACGTTAATTAATGAGAAAGCAAGTATGGCACTGATTTAATCATTCAAATACCAAGTAATACGAAAATACTCAGGCACCCGCCTCGATTGTATACTTGTGATTAGGTGTTGTTATCTCAGCAACGAAATTGTACAGACCTCGTACGTTGTTGAGCGGTAGGTGGTATACCATATATGCGTCACGATATATGTATTTAAAAGAGTATATGGAACTGTATACATAGAACATGACAGAGTAGTTGATATTTGATAAGCAAATATGTCAATTGAACCAGAGATGGAAAATAGATACACTGAAAGTCAACTAGTGATTGATAGGGATATGTTACTGTGGATTCAGCATAATTGAAAGATGAAAAGATAATCAATTCAGCATAACTATGTGGAGTTAACAGCCCAGGCAATTACCAACCACCAAACAAGAGCTTATGATCCAAGGTATTCCATCACATTCACTACAGGGTAATCATGGCATAAGCAACTAGTGAGGTCATCATTATATTTATAGAAGGCAACCAGGCCTAATCCAAATTAAACAGTTACAACACTCCTGTTATTTACTTGCGTTTCCAAAAGCGAAGAGAGGTATTCTTAAGAGCCCTAGATAAGTTTTGGAGAGATAAAGAGAGGTATTCTTTACCTTTTCGAGAAAAAAAATGTGTAGAAGATATTTTGGAATTCTGGACATAGGGAGAATATATAGGCAAAGGTTAGATCTAAACTTTATCGGATCTTTGTTGGGATAATTCCTTTGCATTTTCGGATTTTGATAAATTAGGGGTGTTATATTTACACACACCGAAAATTGGGGTTCACCCACGCTCCTGCCCAACCGAGCTATAGTTCGCCATTATTTGGGAACAGAAGGTGCAGATATCCATGGCTCCACAATACAGAGATTGGACTTTGGAATGCAAAATCCCAACAGAATTTTACTGCCGCCATGTCACTTTTGCGACTCTCCATATGTTTGCAGGATATTCTACCACCCTATAGAATTTTCCTCTCTTATTTACACACACAGTAGCGCACAAGTAATAGCGAACAGCACTGGCGCGAACAGCACGTACCAGTGTGTCGCTACCACACCGTGCATAGGGAAGCAGAGGGAACAGCAACATGTGCCACTGTTGAAGCACATGACCAGGAACCAGGCCACGAAAGAGCAGCTGGAAAGAGATGGATATACGGCCAGACAGATGCCTTTCCAGTTTCCAATCTCATCTGTGAAGCAGACGATCCCGAGCAGCAGCTGATGTGACTCAACCTGGCGGAGTGGCTCCCCAGCCTTTAATTTTTCAGTGTTACCCACCAGAATTTCACTGCTTGCACGAGACGGGACGATCGGACCGGCCGGACTCGGAGAGGAGGACGGTCGTACGGGTCAAGATGCCCAGCGCGTCAGTGCATGCATAGATGATAGATGACGTCCAAGTCTATTCAGACTTCAGAGTTCATAATTTCAGACAGTGAGTTTGCTCGAAATCGACCAATGCGTCGACAGCTACTACTAGTGACTAGTCTATGGCCACGTCACACGCAACTCCATCGGCTCAAGCAGGCATCTAGTCTGTGCAAGCGTTGTGTTCGCGCTGGGAGTTCAAAGATGGAGAAATCAGCGGTAGAGGCTAGGTCAGTGCAGGGCATGGCCGGTGAAGGGACAAGACTGCCTCGGGATGCCTGAGAAGGAGGCTGGCTGATGAGACTGCATCCAGGCTAGCTCCTGCCCAAACCATACGTGTGCGTGCTGCCTCTTCCGTTTCATGCCCCAGGTTCAGGTTCGGGTCTTCCTCCTCCTGGAGCTAGCCAACTAATTGGCTCGCCATTGAGCTGCCTGCCATGCACGCATGCGGTTGGTCAGGCTCAGATCCTTGTGGTCGAGCCACGGTCAGTTAGTTGATGAAATGGTAGGTCACATGATGACGATGTGATGGATGCACGTCTTTGCCTGTGCATTGTGTTGCCACGCTAGGTGCTTGATGAGGTGGTTCAATGAAGAAAACTCACAAAAGCAGAGGATGCGTTCCAAGTAGAACGTGGTGCTATATATCTGCCCCCTGTAAGTTAGATTGTCGAATTGGCTGGCTGGCAGTTGAAGTTACTGCATTGTAAATAAGATTGGAAGAAGAGGATGCTCTGATCGGTGAAATTGTGATGCCAACAACCGAAAGCGTATCAATAACAATAACTGTAATTCTTCACATTAGCAAATAGCACGTCAACATGGTACAAATCAAACGCTATCTGCATCAGATGTTAAGTATCTGACCAAACAGGCCCCACTTGAGAAGGAGATTCCACGGGCGAAGAAGTCACTTTTGACTAACATTGGCACGCCACCTAAAGAGAACCTACTACGTACTCCATCATGCTCGTCCTCTTACAGATGTGATGATTAATCGGAAACTGAATCACCTGATTCCCAGTGATTAAGAGGTGAAACAACGCATATATGCACTCATGCAGAGGCAAAAACCCCTCTGAAAATCTTAGGCGAATCAAAGAGCTGCAGAACACTTGACCCGGGATTAAAAGACCAGGCCTTAGCTTGTCACGGATTCACGGTCGATCAGTACCTCTCTCTCTTTGGACCTACTAACTAAAGCAATCAGAGCGCAAGTCTGAGAAGTACCACAGTGTTTCTGCGCACACATGCAACAAGGCGGTCCTCTGCATGCTGTCCCTGCTATCAATCCCATGGATTTACCATTATACCCTCTTGTGAAAAGAAAATATATACCAGATATCAGACGTCAATGCAGACCAAACCGATCCTTTCATTAGTAGTGCTAATATCCAGAGCTTCTGTGCGAAATATATACAGTGCTAATAAAATTTCCCAACTACGCATCTAAAAAAAGCTCGTTTACAGTATCTGTGCGAAATATATACAGTGCTAGTAAAATTTCCAGTATTACAAGTACACTCAATTTAATACATATCATTCATTCTTTTTAATCTAATGGTTTAGATTAGTTGAGATTTAGTTATACTATATCCAGTATTATAAGTTATAGAATCCTAAAAGGGATAGAACTGTAATTGCTATAATAGTAGTGAATTGTAATTGCTATAAGAGTAGTAGTAGTATTATGAATCCTAGTTGAAAAAGTTCATAATACCCTCATGAAAAAATTATAAATACAAAGAAAAATATATTATATTACTAACAAATCAATTGACATATTTGATTTATACTAGCAGTGACAATTTGTAATTTTGACTAGGGGTCCACAATTGACTAAGGATTTGTGATTTTGTCGTGAACTGTGAAGTGTGAAGATTTGAAGATCGAAGAGTGAAGCCTCTATCCTCTTACTACAACGGTATGCCGTATACTCATAATTCATTCATCATTTAGTCGATTAGCAATTTATTAGAATATTATATAGTATAGTATTGTAGTATATACTCAATTAACAATTTATTCGTATGTTTGTAATAATAAATTAACGAACTCGTTCATGATTTTGAACCCACTCTTCATTTTTTTATGCTCACTTCGCCAGTGGTGGGGTGTAACAGCGTCAGCTTTAAAGAGTACCGTACTATATCAAGAGCATCATCATGCGAGGTAATTAAGCCGTTCGCGTATTGGTGAACGCAGCAAGCGTACGTCGTACTTTGTGCGCGCCGATATTAAATTTTGAGCGCTTGCTGGTGATCGAGTATATAGACTTTGGAGATGAGTTGCGGCTACAGTGCTGGCGAGCAGTGGTCGGGCAAGGCGGCACACGTCCACACATCGACCTCGTCCCCGTGTCTTTTCTTCTTCCTTGCCCCGGCCGGCCGCTTCCTAGTTTTTGGCTTTGGCTTCTTCCTCCCTTATTTCCTTCCCCAGTTACACCCCACGTACGCTCCGTTCCAAGGGTAGCCTAAAGAGAGCGGTTCTGGTAATGCCGCCCATGGGGAGCCGGCCGAGGTGGAGCGGCAGATCCATGCTAAGGCTGCTCGTCGTCGCGTGCTTCGCGGTGGCTGCCGCCGCCTCCCTGTGCCGCGGTTGCTTCGTTGCTGCGTGCAGGGGCAGCCGCTGCAGGGGAAGTGGCGTGCTCCGCTCGGGTAAGCACTGAGCTGAGCTGAGCTGGCTGTACTCTGCGTGCAAATATTTTTCTCGTCTTCTCGCGCGTTCGTCGAAGTACATGCGCGCGTTCTTTCTTTCGTTCTTTCCACAACTTGATATACATACAGATCGACTCAGTTTGCAGATATGAGATAAGAACCGATCGATAGATGTCTGTACCACTGCACTCTCTGTTGTTTAGCCTGTTATGATGCGACAGGCGTTAACTCGTTCCAGTTTCCTCTCGCTAAACAGATCTCGGGAGGATGCCAGGAGCAGGAGCCCATTCCGGTGATCTTGTGAGTTTTGCACGCCCTTGTGCATGCTAAATATTGCTAAGAGCTCCTACTTCTCTGTAAATGTATGAAATCCACCATGTCGTGAACAGCGACTGCCAGCTAGCTCACGACGGCGGCGTCCCTTCCGACAGGCCTTCCACGGCGGCGGGCCCATCGCCGGGCGACCATATATACGTCGCGGCCCGTACACTGTAGCACCATACATATACGCGGCTGCGACCACACATGTACATATACGTTGTATATTTACGCCTAAATGAACAGTTTCGTTCGTATGCAGGAGGGTTACTACGTCGGCCGGCGGCTGTTGGGAGGGGGCCCCGGGTCGCACCCGCCGCGGTGCACGTCCAAGTGCGGCAGCTGCAGCCCGTGCTACCCGGTGCACGTGTCCGTGCCTTCGGGCGCGCTGGTCACCACCGAGTACTACCCGGAGGCGTGGCGGTGCAAGTGCCGCGACCGCCTCTACATGCCGTGACATACCGTCTTGTTCGATCGGCGTGTGAACCCAACAGCGCTGTGGTCGACTCGATTGATGCTGCCGAGCGACTGCGAGCGTGCGTGACAGCGTGGCCGTTGCATTATCGCACCGGGTGGTGTACCGACGAGCCTACGTGCGGCGCGGTGCGGCCGCACGCACCCACACGAGGCATGGGTGATGGGCGGATGGCTCGAGGCCGCGCGCGTGGTGGCCTACCGTGACAGGGCCGGACTGCGTATCTGTGAACTGTGCCGTGGTGTGTAGCGTTAGCTTTGGACCTACCACGAGGCAGCAGCGCAGGGAGGTGAGCAAAGCTGCTTCCCCAGGCGCACCTTCACGTGATTTCGGGGCATATCATTCTCGGCTCGTGGAAAATATGAATCTCTCTCTGTCACGGATGGACTGGGATCAGATGTATTGTATGAAAAGATCCGTAGTGTATTGGTACTACGAATAATCCTTATGGTCTGATTAAAAACTAAAGATCACTATTAATTGATACCATATTTCTGCTATCATACTTTTCTAAGTGTTGTTACAGTGCTATATCATAGCATTATTTACTCCCTCATAAAACACTATTCATATGTAGAGGATCATTAGTAATGGATGTTCTTTGTGTAATAGAACTAGCTATGTATCAATTTGATTAAGAAGAAATATTCTTTGTGTAATAGAAGAAATAAGCATCTAAATCAGAATCAGAGAACTTAGGTGGTGGAGATGTACACCCACGTCTCTCGCCAACTGATATTGTAATTGTCGTAGGGGCGGCCCTGACATCCAAGCGAAGCAATCGACAAAACCTGAGGGCGGACCCTAGACGAATAACCCCAGGACAACAGGCCCTCCGGTCGCCTCCGGAGTGGACCTGAAGACCCTACTAACGCGGCTAGACCGGATGCATCAGCATGATAGACCAGGTCCAGGAGCGCCAACCATGGACCAAGGCCTAGGCGTAGGGGGGAATGTCCCTGCACCCATTACGTGCATAGTATTATCGCAGGGTTAGAATGGTAATGTAAAGACCCTATCATGGAGGACTATAAATAGGGGATCACCCCCCTTCTGTAAGAAGAGGAAAAAAATAACTCGAAACTTTCGGAATAATAACATTATCTTGTTCTTGTCACTGGCTAGTCCCTTCTTCCGAGGATCCTCGGAGCCCTTCTAAGCTTATCCGGTGTCCCCCTTCTTTTACTGTATAGCCCGTTTTTGCTACTACAGTTGGCACCATCCGTGGGAACCGACAAGTCGAGCACATATCCGAAGCACAGAAATGGCACCTCGGAGAGCCGCGCCTCGCACCTCCGCGGTCGGAGTCGCGACGGCGGCATAACCGCCTAGCACCCCGAGGGCTAAGCGAAGTAAGACCTCTCATGCCGCAGCGGCTGCCGCCCGCATCGAGGAAGAGACCGACAACTCCACGCAGGAGAACACCGCAGTTGGCGAGGCGCCCCCTGGGACTCGGGCAGTCGGCTAGCCGCTGGCCCCGGCCCAGCCAGGGGCAACGCAGAGAGCGCACGAATTGCTCCAGCAGGAGCTGGCTGACCTCCGCCGGGAGCTGCTCGACCTCCGACAACGCAGGGAAGGCCTCGCCGCCGCCTCAGGAGGGCCCGTGACCGCCGGAGCCGAGCCCCCCGCACTGGGCCCCCATTGCTACTCCCACACCGGTGTTCCGGGGAGATCCTAGCTCCCCCTTGAGCGCATGGCTGAAAGCAGCCCGCTGGCCCCAGGGCTTCAAGATGCCGGAAGTCCGGCCCTTTGAAGGCTCAACGGATCCTACGGAGTTCCTCCGCGTCTACGAGACAGCCATCGAGGCCACCGGAGGGGACGACACCACGAAGGCAAAAAGCATGACCCTGACCTTGAGGGGGATAGCGTTGATATGGTTTTTTTACCATCCCCCCGCGTTCTGTATATGCGTGGGAACAGCTGCGGGATCTAGTACGCAGTAGCTTCCAGGGAAACTACGCCGAACCAAAGGGCGCGGGGGATCTATTCGCCATGAAGCAAGCCCCGGGCGAGTCTCTCCGCGGCTTCTTCAGAAGGTTTGCGAGGTCAAGTGCCAGGTGAAGGGGGTCAACGAGACAACCGTCATCAACGCCGCAACCTGCGGACTCTAGAAAGGCCCCCTAGTAGAGTGACTCACCCGCAAGCCCGTCCGCTCGGTGGTAGAGCTCTTCGACAAAATAGAGGAGTACGCCAGAGCGGAGGAAGACAGCACCCGACGGGGAGGTGCCCCGGACCACACCGCGCGGCAAGGCCAGGCCCTCCCCGGAAAGAACCCGAAGCAATGATCGCGGGAGCGGCAGCCAAGCCGCGAAGCAACAACAACCGTCCGAGGGGATGGGGCGTGTACAACATCGAAGGACATCAACAGCAAGGATCTCGGGCAGGTCGCGGCCGGGGTCGCGGCCACGGCCGGCAGGACGGAAGGAATACCGAAGCCCGGCTGTTCTGCGACATGCACGACGAAGGGTCTCATACAACCCTACAGTGTCGAACCCCCCGAGACGGCTGCGAAAAGCCACTCCTATTCTGCGACCTGCATGGCGAGGGGTCCCATGTCACCTAGCGCTGTCGCAATCGCCGCCATGTAAGAATACATGAGCCGCGGTCAACCGGCGAGAGCCAACGATGGGGGAGGGCCGAGGAACCGACTGCCCGCCCTGCCCCGAGGCCTCGCATCGAGGGAACCCAATCGGAGAAACAGCAAAGGATCATCAACATGATCGCGGGCGGCTCGTTGTCGAGTCTGTCATCAAAAAGACAGCGGCTCTATCGTCGAGATTAATAAGTATGTGACTTGTTGGTGAAACACTTTAACTTATATGATGTCGTTCTAAATGTATTCCTGGTCAGATGTCACTAGTCGAAACACTAGTGACTCTATCGACCAGCACATGTATTGATTGATGACTATGCTTCACCGGTTATGGATATAAGGATGACCATTATTGATTCAATATCCCCATATCCATGACCGGTGAAATATGGTCATCAATCAATACATGTGTTGGTCGATAAGTCACCAGTGTTTCAACCAGTGACATCTGACCAGGGATACATTTAGAATGATATCATATAAGTTAAAGAGCTTCACTATCAAGTTACATACTTGTTAATTTTTATAAATGATAATTCATCCAAGGAACATAATAACATTTATTATATAACTTATATACATAGACATGATACAATTATTTCTATGATTGTATCTATAGCATATCACCAACATATATATGATAAAAGATATAGACATTTGTAAAGAAAAAAGTTAGGGAAGTCGAGCCTATGTGTAGGTTTGCACATGATCCTCCCAAAGGGAACGCGTCCTGAGAACCTCCCTTAAAGCTTATATAACTTCAAATGAGATTGCTTTTATAGCATCATCATCCTTGTTGTAGAGCATTTCTTGCAAAGGACAAGTTAAATGATTTGACATTGCAAGGTATCTCCTGACATATTGATAGCAATCTCACACTTAGGTCGTAGTGAAATTATAAGAAAAAAATACGTTACCATGGATTCGATTAATCCCATTTATGGAGTCTATACACGATATAGAACCGATAAGAGAACTTTTTTTCATCACTAAAAACCCACAGTGGTGCAAGAGCAAACACAAAATAAGATATGCAAAACAAGGGAGATAAAAAAAATTGAAGTGCCTTAGAGAACCAGGTTTATGCCAATTAATAGGTATAAAATGCAGATATCCCGATTTCTGAATTCTGGTGTGTCATACTCACATACTTGTATTCTCTAGATGCAGCTAGAATCGCAGCTATGGCATAAACAATATTAATTTTTCGATTTATTCTTAGAATCGGTTATGTTTGTTCTTGGAATTCTAGGGAACCGATATTTCAACAAATTTTGGTAGAAACAAGATTACTTTTAATGTTTATTCTTGGAATCGGTATTTCTATCATATTCACGTCTTTGACAAATACATAATACACTACCAAACACATTCCCAATTATGCACAATAAGCTACATGAACTTCCATTTTTCGGCAATGTGTTGTATCTACTAATCCCGGGTAAGCAATAACATGAACATCCACGGGAACAGGAACCGATCACTCCCGTAATTGCTTGGCCACCACAACCAGGGATGCTCAACACAAGCACCCGAGAGGCTGCCGAAACACCCAAGCAGAGCAAGGAACAGAGGAGACGCGAAGGCGGCTCGGGCAAGGTGCGACACTGGTGAAGGGGTCTATTGCGGCGATCGAGGACGGGAAAATGGATTGATGGGAGGGAGAGGGGGCCAAAGGGTGACGTTGTGGCTCGACCGTCGCTGGCCCAAGCTGGTGGTAGGGCATGGCGGCCAGCCGCGGGGAAGGAGGAGGGGTGGCGCCGTTGGAGGGGGGGGAAGAGAATAGAGAAAGAACAGGGGAAACATGGGCATAAGGAAGATGCAAGGAGCTCACTAGTGTAGTTGCTAGCTAGCGGTGAGTGACCAACGTGGGCTGGTGACAGGAGCTGCGAGCGACGCGGCCTGCTTCCAGCGGCGAAGGCGCCCTAGAGAGGTAGAGGCGAAATCAGGTCCTGGGCATGAGGAATGCATGAGGATGCTTCCCAAACAAGGAATGTGATATGCTGGTGGAAAACCCAAATCGATTGAGGGGAAATGGTCGTGATGTGGTGGAACATGACATGACGCGGAAGGAATTGAAGGGAGCTCACTTGTTCGACAGAATTGATGGGGTGAGTGCAGAGGTCGGCGCTGACACAGCGCAATGTTGCACTCGACTGGGGGAGGAAGACTGGAGACCGCCCGGGACAGCATGCGCTCACTGGCTGATTGGCCAAAAATCGACGGGGCGTTGAGGGATGAGGAGCGGTGCAGAGCGAATGGGATGAGGGGGTGGGAAGCGTGGAAGGCAGGGAGGAAGGAGCGGTGGCGGCGGCGACGGGCAGGGAGGAAGGCAGTGTGGGGACGGCGCAAGCAGATGGTGGTGGGAAGGAGCAGGGAAGGGGAGGAAACAGGGACAAAGGCAGCGTGGGGCAGCGCGACCAGCCGGCGGCTGGGAGCGTGAGACGAGCGCGACTGCTGAAAAACGCTTCGTGCTGCGCTAAGAGGGAGGCACAAAGCTTAATGCGACAACTAGCTCAAGGGAAGCACTCGAGAGGCTGCCGAAGCTGAACCGGATGGTGGACACATGTAGGCGCACGACTGGAAGAAATTCGCTCAGAAATGCGAACAGCGCGCGAATGCTAGGTGCAATAAGGAGAGTTATATATACTAGTAGCAAGAACGAGTGCGTGGTGCTGAGAATTAATGGTGGGATAGTAATGCAGATGGGAGAAGAATGATCTTAAGAGAGCCAGTAAGAACACATGGAGGCTGAAGACACTATCCATATACCTAGTAGTGGCCCTATGTTGGGCATATCGCAGGTGTGATTACGCTTCGAGTCCTGATGTGCACGGCAGGCATTAGGGTAAGCGCAGTATGTGATACATCGCACGAGTAGCAAAGGCAAACGTAGACGCCATGTGTGCCGCCAACACTGTAGCATCCTAAATGGCTTGCAAGGTTCAAGAATATGATACACTCGATCAAGCATAGCTAAGTTCAAGTAAGTGCTAGAATAGATCAACTGTTTTATCTCTATATAATGGGTGATCGCTTCTAGTTAAGACTAAATCTAGATCTTGCTTTAGGTTGAATCTATTAACATACAAAGGTCCAAATCTAGAAAACAAGGCTTGATATTACGTTCTATCGAATAAGTTGGATTCCACAGGGGAACAACTAGATGAAACAGAAGACCGCGCGAGACAAGAAGGAAAAGCGACAGTAAAAACAGGAACGAAGCATGACAAAAAGAGGAAGGAAGAATATGGTAGACGAATGCATAGAACAAACGGGCTGTGAGGAGGAGGTAAAGCAAGAATCGACAGCAAAGAAGCATGCACGACAGAATAGAGGAAAAGGGAAAATAACCAAGCGTGAGGTAGGTAAAAACAGAGAAAAAGAGGGAACCACCGAGGCAAAAACACGGAGAAAAGAAATGAAGAACATAGCTACAAAACAAGAGGGAATCGGTGAAGAGAACACTATGTAAGCAACAAACAAAACACATGAATGAAACAACCGATCCAAAAAGAAATAGACCGACGAACACAAGAACAGGACGGTGACGAGGAGTAGGGGACATCTTGGGAGAAACAAACCGGTGTAGATCCACAGAGCAACCCGGCCTAAAAAACGAAAATACATATGCATCAATAGAGCACAATCCCCAAAATCAGCTGAAAGAGAGAGGAGGAAAACCACAAAAAGAGATGAACACGATAAGAGCAAGCCAGCGGGCAGCAGAGCGGATCTGAGCAGAAAGAACCTGGGCAAACGAAATATGGTGCAGATCCACCGAGCAACACAGCCTAAAGAAAGGAAGAGCACAGATCAATAGAAAATTGAACACAACAATCGAGGAAACGGAGGGGGGAAACCGAACGAACAGGCGTTAGTGCCACCGCGCGGCTGCGGCGGAGAGAGCGACAACAAACAAGCTAGACGAGGGCTAAAATTTGTGCTCCAAAGCAATTGCAAAGCCAAGGAGAAGAAAACCGACGACAAGTTTTAGTTACCGAAGAACACGAAAAAAAAGGAGACTGAAAAAGAACACTGACCGACGACTAATAGCCAAAGCAATTGTGAAACCAAGAAGAAAAGTGTAGGAAGGGAGAAGGAGAGCGGTGAGTGGCGGCAACCGATATGAAGAAGAGGGAGGGAAAAGGAGAGCGGCGAGCGGCGGCAACCGAGACGAAGAAGACCGACGACGACAGAAGCAAGAAGGAACCGATGAACACAACACGAACGAGGAGGAAGAAACGGGGTGAGCGGTGGGAAACAAGAGCAGACAAAGCGCACGGGAAGCAATAAAGCAGGCGCAGGCGACGAGGCGGAGTGAGGGCCTGCGAACCCACCGTCAAACCCGATCGGATGGCGGGAGCGAGGCGCGCGGCATCCGATGGTCCACAATTTCGTGTCCACGTGGCCACCCTGAATGCGCCCTAATGTTGCCTCCTTTTATACAGAGACTAGAAGCTAGCCCGCGCTTGGCGCGGGGTTTCGGATGGAGTTTTTTTTGTAGGCACGGATGTAGACCATTGCCCGGCGCACTGACACATATAAGTTCATATTTAACTATTTGTGTCTTTCCGAATTTAATACTAATAATAGATAACATAGTAGTATAGAAGTAAATAAATTCGAATATACACCACGTATAAAGAAGTAGTACATAAACATAATGAATAGAAGCATGAAATAAAATGATTGTCAAAGTAATTAGAAAAATGGGTACCTAAACCGGAGCATCCATCATTCTGGCAATCTTGCATTTTTGTGCGAAGATAAATTCCAACAAATCAATACATAAAAAACCCGTCATACAATAAGGAAAACAGATAGAGAATTAACGTTCATCTTACAATAAGAGGAGGAGGATTAGAGATGCTCGCATCTGAATATTTCAAAATCCGAAACCAACAAAAGCTCACTTCCGGTCACAACAAACGAACCCAACATTCATCGTACAACGAATCCAATAAAAAGACAATCTGCAACATAGCAGGTTTCCATTATACATGAGAACAAGGTATCTGTAATTTTGTATAAACACTTTGTCTAGTTTCGCAAAGAAAGAGATTATATAGAATGGTGTGGGTTGAGAATATTTATTGAGGAAATAAACAGTGAAGCAAGAATATTTGTGACATTTTAAATAACTCGCTGCCTCTATCTATTTATTCAAGGACAGAGTGCGAATTGCGGTTGCATGATCGTAATTTGTATCCATTTATTTTCTTAAATAATTATTTGCCTTACTAAAACATACATGCCACCCTAATAGTACTAAAAGTATGTAGACTGTTCTGAGAAAAACAATGATATGATGCTACTACTAATTATATGTTAGGAATAAATAATGATACCTGGAGGTAAAGGAAATCGTCAAATATAAGCCTTCTCCGAGCAAAATCAGCTTCATCCCGATTCTTAGGTTTGTGAATTCCCATGTAAGCCTAAAACTTTTAAAAAATGATATGAGGACATCATCTAGGAGGGTAGTCAGATAACAGAAAATATGATATAATATAAGTTCGAACAGATAAAATACAACTATATCAGTTATTGCATGCAATAAATCAGTTGTTCTTTCTTCCACAATTTTTTACTAAATGCTCAAATATGGAGATTGAAAAAAGGGACTTGTCCTATATTAGTTAATTGTAAGTTGTTGAACATGTCTAGCATGACCTCCATTAGTTAAAGAGATCAGCACGCAGGGATGTTTAACACCTAACACACAAATATCTAAAAATAATGAGAAGTATGATCTCTAGATTCCAATTGTAGATGGTGCACCAATAGTAACGTTTATTAAGTGAAGTATAATTAGTGGTGTGGTTTATATCAAAGAGGTTTGGCAAGTTGAAGTCAGCGAGAACCTCGGTAGGCATAGGATCAATGTATGGAGCCAGCATCTTTAGGATCATGTGCACAATTGAAAATTCTTACATAGCCAAATGGAACAAAATAATGTGTAACTAAACGCATTTCATATAAGGTAACGTGGTTCACTCTTTATGTTTTGCAGTCATCGCTTAAAGTGTAAACATAATTTTTACTCGACTGAATATGTTAAGTTATTTTCATTTTAATTAAGAAGTAATTTATCATAAACACAACCATCAGTCCATCACAATATTTCTCATTTTCCATCTAAGCTAGTTTGCTGAACATGCCACGTGCGGATGTGACTATCCATCACAATATTTCTCATTTTTCATCTGTGTCCGCTGTTGGTCATGAGCTTCACTAACCGATCGTCTTTGTAAACATGTTTTTTTTTTGCAAATGTGGGTCTGCTAGTCTTGAGCATAAAAGGAAGAGAAAATGAAATACAAAAAAAAACTTTGTAAACTAAAAGTAAGGTATATAGTCTTATCCTTTTTTCCCGTAAAAGAAGCAATTAAAACTATGGAATAAGAAGAAGTATAATTTCTTGAACCAAATCTATCAAACAAATAGTTTTTAATTTATGTCAATGAGACTGGATCGACTAAGACTATACACATTTTTTTGTAAATATTATTGTTAAAGGAATAAATTTAATAACATAGTGTAACAGTGTAAGAGAACAAGGTCAACATGGTTGACAGGTGAAGATCACACAGTGCAATATATCAAAAAGCTAGCAAAAACACAGTAACAAAATGAGTTTGTTATAGACCACAAAACAATTTGCAATGCAGCAGAGAACGTTGATGAAATTCTCATAAGCATAAGATTAAAACTGGATTATATGTTGATGTAACCAATTTCTATGGGTATGGTGCTATAAAAGATTGCTACTAAAAGGGCAAATAGAGATAGTTATATAGTTATGATACATAAATCTGATAGTGGTATAAATGGGTATGTATTATTGTGTGATTGACCATAGCAAGATAACAAAGATAAAGATGTATGGGTTTTTTTGTAGCTAAAAAAGACTATACTTGATGTAATATTTGATGCAAACCCATATATATCTTGACTATACGACAGGAACAACACTATCATTGGGATGACTATGTAGTTCATGTAAGTGGCGGTACTAAAGGACATGCAGTACTCATCCCTTGCTAATTCCTGTGGCTAAGATTTGGACCTGACAAAAGATAATCACGAAATATAATATACCAACACGAAAAAACTGACCTGTGAGTTTCTACACTGCTGAAAAACTGCAAACTTAAAGACCTGACCAAGTGCTTGAGGTTCCATTTAATAATATCTTTGGTGCCTCCTGCGAAGTTGATTCAAGTAAAGATTAAACTCTAAAAAATACTATTAAGTAAATTTGATAGCGTGTCAACTATCTTGTAAAAAATATATGACATTAATCACACAGCTTTAGCATAATCTAGTATATGAACTACAAAAAATACATGCAAGGAAACTAACTAAACTTAAGAGCTACAATTATAGGGTGTAGTAAAAATCTGGTTGTATTCTCAGGGCTTGGAAGCAGCAGAAAAGTAAAGTTTGGATGATCAATATCTCAAAAAAGGGTTGGTTATCTCTGACAGACTATCCCACAATACCAATTAGCTAAACATGTTGTAAACATTTTCATGGCAAATGTCAGCTCAATAATCTAATTTAGAAATCGTGCTTGCAGGGAGCAGAGGTCATGTTCTCCGAGTAACAATGGGAGCAGAGCCACCCGAGCTGTAAGAACCACCACAGCTGCATAGGAACAATGTTTCTGCTGAATTTGCTCTCCAATGTCCATCTTCATAATATGATAGTGTTTGAAGGTGTGTGCATCGCTGCGTACCTGGTGTGTAGTACTTGCGCATGAATCTATCAGCCACTGCATCTTCGACCTGCTGTTCTGCGGCTCCTCCACCAGCCTTTCCATCTTAGCCATCGTGGAGTTCTCAGCAAGAGCAGTCCTCCTCACAACAATGTAACCTGCAACATGGCAGAGTACCACATGAACTTAATTTGTTGAATTTGAGGATCTTCAGATGTTTCAAACTTTCTGAAGTTTGCGAATGCACCTGAAAAGGTAGTTTATTACCGTCCAAGTTAAGTGTGCCGGTCCAGAACTTGGATTGCGGTTGTTCGGCACCGGGAAGGACTCCTAGGTGAGGCTCCTCTCATCGACGTCACTCTGCCCATCAACCACCACACCGTCGATCGGGACCACCTCCCCGGCCCTAACAGCGATGAAGGTACCTACACCGTGTCGCGCACGTTGACAACCTCCCCCGTCTCCACGACGACCACCTTTGGCAGGATCATGCTTATCAACGATGACATCCCGACACCCACAATGTGTGACAGCTAGCCATATTCAGCAATTGAATTCTCATCACTCATAAGTGCAAATTCTACAAAAGATAAAATAATGATCATTGCAGGTAAATGCATCATCCCAAGATTTATAAAATTATACACGACAAAGTATTGATCATGGCAGGTAACGCAGGATTGCAAGATTTCTGAATTCGACTCAATACCTTGCTGCAAGCCAGGGTCTCGACCCATTCTACGGTCGTGAAGAAGAAGACGACGACACCTGCCTCTATGTAGCCGTTGAGAGCGACCGCGATGAGCATGAAGATGTTTATGTCCAGGGTGAGCCTGCTAGCCGCGGCAAACCTGCGGAGCGAAAGATCGGCGAGAGCGCCACGCAGTCGCCGCCGAGGCCGACCAACGCAATGGGGGGGAAGCCACCGCAGAAGACGTGAGGAGGAGGACGCCGTTGGAGATGATGTACGGACCAGCCACTGCTGCCGATCCGCCGCCATAGGTTCGCACCGAGGCGTCGAGGCTCGCTTGTTTAGAGCCTTCACCGGTTCGAGCAAGACAACATACCAAAATTTGTAAGATTCTTGTGATAATTAAGATTTGTGAGGAGGAGGTTGGTTGCCGATGTGGGACTGGGAGACGGCGGCGTTGTCGTGCTCGGCGATGACGATCCTGGAGGGGACGACGACGGACACCACCTTCACGCCGTCGAGCAACCGCTCCACGAGAGCGACCTCCGCGTAGCAGCACACGGGTAGCACATCCAGGTATGTCTTCTCCACTTCCTACTTATTCTACTGCGTTGCCTCTATTATCGTCGGACTCCTCATCGCCACCACCGACTCAAGCGATGGCGGAAGCAACCTCTCCTCGAGTAGCATGTCCGACGCCTCGGCCACACTTCGCCACCACCGTCTACCTAGAGGGAGGACTGGCGGCGGAGGCAAGGACGGGAGGCCAATGGGAAAAGGAGACCGGGGGGAACACAGGGCCGAGATGCGGCGAGGGAGGGAGATGCAAGGGCACTAGGTGGAGAGTGAGAGAGGCGGAGAAGGGAGAGGGAGGGGAACGGGAGGCGGGGAGGGAGAGAGGTGCGCCGTCTGGCGGAGGGAGAGACTAGCGGCGGAGGAAGGGAGGTGAAAAGGCGGCGTTGCCGTGCTCGACGGAGAGAAGCAGCGAGAAGAGAGACACCTGGGGATACGACGCAAGAGGGGGTAAGGGAACGGCTACGCGAGTGCGAGAGAGAGGCGCGACGCGCAGGCCATCAGACGGGCCGAGACCGGCCAGACGCGGATCGGACGCGCGAAGTTTTCCTGCCAACGTAGCCACCCCCAGGAGCGGCGAACTCCAGGCTCCTTTAACTATGGGAATATATACTGATAGTCTGGTACATAGATGGGGGAGACGACATTCATCAATAGTATGATTGTACAGTTATATATATATATATATTTGTTTGAGAGGATACACTGTGTTGGCTTCTTGGATGTTGGGCCGAATAAGATTCCAGCTTTAACATGATTCGAGATTCTGGGTCGCTAAATGGGGTCAAAACACTTCACTGAACATCGCTGCAGCGTTTCTTGTGCTAAGAAGGAAAACTGAACATAAAGACGATCGTCAGCCTAGGAAGGTGAAGTCTCATCCCCACCACTTTAAGCACTGTATGGTTGCATCAAGAAAATGAGAAATGGCACATTTTTGGGGCTGTTTGGCATGGTTGTAGTTTTTTTATATAAAAAAATGGCTTTCAGTTGGGCTGCAAGGTTGAATGATTGAGTTGAAGAGGTTTAGTGTTTGGTTGTTTGACTTTTAGGTAGGCTGGGTGCAGCTTCTAAGATAAAAAATATCTGAAATGCCCCTTAGGATAGTAATAGCTTGTTTGATGTCGTTTACTCGGCAATTAACTATAATTAACGATAATTGATAGTAATTAACGACAACTTACACAATTAACAACTACTACCGCAACTGATGACAACTATCGCAATTAACTGTAATTAACTAGAATTAACAATGACTACCACAATTAACGATGATTAATGCAATTGACTGCAATTAATGACAATTAACGTAATTAATCACATTTAACGCAATATACCGTAATTAACAACAATCAAGATAATTAACCGCAATTAATGTAATTAACAACAATTATTACAATAAATAATAATTACATAAAATAATTATTAAATTAAATAGTTATTAAATTACATAGTTATTACAAAACAATTAATTTACAACAGAAAAAAGGAGGGAAAAATAGAGGCGACAACAGCTAGGGTTTGGGCCGCCACCGCTAGCGACTTCTGGAGAGGAGAAGGGTGACGCCAGGTTGGGGGAGGATGTCGACGCCGGGGGAGGAGGTCGGCGTTGCAGGCGAGCGGAGACGCCACATCATGGGAAGGGGGAGCCGGGAAGGAGGGAGGAGGTGGGGTGCGGCTGGAGGAGGGCGATGGCCGCCGCGTGAGGGGGAGGAGGAGGAGGGTGCGATCGCGTCAGGAGGAGGGAGAGAGAGGCAACTGCTCGGGTGGAGGAGGGAGGAGGTGGGGCAAAGCACGGGGGAAGGAAGAGGGCGGGGCGGGCAGGGGGGTGGGGTGGGGAGAGAAGCGGCGGGGAGAAGAGGCGAGCAGGGGAGAGGAGGGAGGAAGAGAGAGCAGGCGGGCAGGTAGGGCGCGAGCGGCTAGGGTTTCGACTGTGGGGTTGGGGGGCTTTGTGCGGTGGCAAAAGCGCGTAATTAACACCCCCTCAACCCAACTTTATGGGTAAAGTTAGAATAGGGGTGGGAAGCCACGGAAGCTATCCCATGGCGGCTTTCGACTTTATCACATATAACGTGGCTTCCAACTTTCGAGAAAGGTCTGTAGGAAAAGCCTGGGTTTGGAACAGCATCCGACTTTTTCAGACAAAAAATCAAAACCATCCCAAACAGACCTTTTATCGTGCAAGGACCAAACATACCTAACATAACCAACCCAGCTCGCCCAATCTAAGCAGTACTCGTAGCGAAATAAGGTAGTAGTACTTTACAAAGTCACCGAAGAGTTGCAGGAAGCAATACAGTTGTTTTCTTTCTAAGATGATCAGATCAAGTAGACTTTAGAATGCCCTTTTTTAAATAGAAAAGAGCCTTCAGAATGCTTTAGCCTTTAGGAAGACCCTTTTTTTTTTAGATAATGGATCATTCTTAAAGCTTAAAGCCATCATTGGGCCCGTTGGGCCATTGGAGCCCATCGACATCCCATATCAGCAGTCACTCTCCAACCGTCCGAGTCCGACGTCTTCGTTCGACAATGTCCCCACAGAAATCACCAAAAGGTGAGGGGCCAATCTCCTAAATACCTGCCCCGTCCGTCCCCACGTCGCCGCGAGCCCGCGCCCTGCCGCGGCGTGTCCACCGCTCGACCAAAACCGACGACAGGTAGGAGGAGGCGAGGAACCGAAGCAAGCCCAGCCTCCTTGCCGCGGACGATCCAGCGAGGAGCCGTGTAACACCAGAACGGAAATCAAGAAAATCCCGAGGGTGCCAAGAATCGCCCTCCGTTTGCTTCGCGGTCTAATCGAATAGATCCGTTTGGGACTGGGGGTAGTCTTGGGGATCTGTTCTTCCCCCTTCGTTCGTCTGCCGATCTGGTGAGGTTAACTTTGCTTCTGAATTGTTATGTTTGATTGGCCAAGTGTGATCTGTTGTCGGTGGTTCTTGGTTTCGCTGGATTTTATTGGAGTTGATGCGGATTAGGCTTTTTTTTTACGTTAGGAATTGTTGATTAATTTCCTTCCAAGGGAGAGAATGAATTAGTGGTTAGTTACTTCGAAGGGAACATTTTTTGGCGCCACAGTTCTAGGATTTTACCGCTCCTGTTCCAGAATTCGGTTGCACAATGTTGGAAGCTGCATAATTGTATGTGAATTCTTTGTTCAATCTGTCCTGTGGGTTATTAGGCCATAGGTCGTGTGATAAATATTTGTTGAGGACGTCTAGTTTTGAGCGAGTGCTTGCAATTGCAATGCTGTTTAATCTCCCAACTTTTATCATTTCAAATTTCAGAGTTTGCACTCGTAGATATATTTGATGCAGCTTTTGGATATATGCGAGTTGGATGTTCGATTCGAAATAAAATAGTGATGTAATGTCTTAAAATGTTACCTTCGTTTCCCAATTCTTGCAGATTTTTATGTAGTTGATTTGCGTTGTATATGTGTTCTAATCTGGTTTATTGATTTTGCAGGTAGCTTCTGGCTTGTCAGGGCTGAAGGTGATTCACCTGGGAATGCTGAGAGATGTGCTTGTATTGCAAGAGGCAATTATCTAGTGCGAAAAATATCACTGCTCCGTCCAGGTTAATTTTGTTGAGTTATGATGGAGAGAGTGGGCTGCCTACTGGTTTCATTCGTCTTATTTGTGTTCCGAAGCAAGATAGAGTGAGGGACTCTTGTCTTCTTTGACAACGACCTTGGTGTTAATGGCTAATTTTTCTCTCTATGTCAGTACCACTTTATAGACAGTCCATCGTAAAAATTCGGACTTCGTGCTTATATAATGGAAGAGAGGAGTGTTTTGATGGAACGTTATGAAATTGGGAGACAATTAGGACAAGGGACCTTTGCAAAGGTATATTATGCTCGTAATCTTACTACTGGTCAGTCTGTTGCCATAAAGATGATCGACAAGGAGAAGGTCCTGAGGGTTGGTCTCATGGAGCAGATAAAGCGGGAGATCTCGATAATGAGATTGGTAAGGCATCCAAACATTCTGCAGCTTTTTGAGGTAATGGCTACCAAGAGCAAGATTTACTTTGTTTTGGAGTATGCTAAAGGCGGTGAGCTTTTCAACAAAATAGCTAAGGGGAAGCTTAGTGAGGATGCTGCAAGAAAGTATTTTCAACAATTGATTTCTGCTGTAGACTATTGCCACAGCCGAGGTGTTTATCATCGTGACTTGAAGCCTGAAAACCTACTACTGGATGAGAATGAAACCCTTAGGGTCTCTGATTTTGGTTTAAGTGCCTTAGCCGAGTCAAAGAGGCAAGATGGTCTGCTCCACACCGCATGTGGAACTCCAGCTTATGTTGCTCCTGAAGTGCTCAGCAGGAAAGGCTACAGTGGTGCAAAGGCAGATGTATGGTCTTGTGGAGTAATTCTGTTTGTGCTTGTGGCCAGTTATCTTCCTTTCCATGACAGAAATCTCATAGAGATGTATAGGAAGATTTCAAAAGCTGAGTACAGATGCCCTCGTTATTTTTCTGCTGAACTGAAGGGGCTCCTTTATGGAATCCTTGATCCAGATCCTTGTACTAGGATGTCCATCTCAAGGATAAAGAGAAGTGCTTGGTACAGGAAGCCCACTGAGATAACAGCGCTGAAAACTGAAACAAGAGACAAGACTTGTACAGGCGATGCTACTACCTCTGGTTTGACAGGTTGCATTGGTTCTGAGAGAAATCAAGGATCATTGAGACAGACGAACTTGAATGCATTTGACATCATTTCTCTCTCTACAGGATTTGATCTATCAGGTTTGTTTGATGAAAGATATGGCCAAAGGGAGGCACGATTTACTTCCAGACAGCCAGCAGCGACTGTATTTGTGAAGCTGAAGGAACTGGCCAAACACTTGAAACTCAAAGTTACAAAGAAAGACAATGGAGTGTTGAAATTGGCTACAGTGAAGGAAGGGAAGAAGGGTATTCTTGAGCTTGATGCGGAGATTTTTGAGGTTGCTACTTCTTTTCTCTTAGTCGAATTGAAGAAGACCAACGGTGACACGTTGGAGTATCTAAAGCTTATGAAAGAGGACATTAGGCCATCACTTAAGGATATTGTTTGGGCATGGCATGGTGATCACGAGCAGTCAGAGCTACTTCGGCACGCAGAGGAACAGCAGCCACCGCCACTGTCACCATGTCCACCACATCAAACACAGGACTAACTGCGGATTTTTTTTATTTACCTTTGCCACCATAACTCAGGCTGGAATTACCATCTAATTAAAGGGAGCGTATCTAGTGCTAATGGGTAATTCAGTGCTAAGGTGCTAATACCAATCTTGACCGTTGGATCTAAATTGAACAACCAAGATTAATGTGGGCTCCCATCTCTACACTATTTAATCACTTTGCATGCTCCCACTTTCAATGCACTTTCATTAATGCGTCTTCATTAAACACCATGTATGATCCCACCTCCAACGGTCAAGATCTAAATCCAACGGTTAAGATTGGTATTACCACCTTAGCACTGAATTACCCATTAGCACTAGATACGTTCCCCTAATTAAAAGCAGCACGCATTGGACCAGCCACAGCCAAGTTCGCAACAGTCTTGATGTATTAACATGCTCTTAGATTAGTACATTTATCTGTAGTTCTCACATAGTTGCCTACCATTGAAGCCCTATTATTTCCCATGTTATATTCTTTTTTCCCCTCTGAAAGTGTAAAGTCTGTATGTACAGAAGTATTGTCTACTTTGTTCAATTGTGATCATTTTCTCTAGTAAGTTCAGTACAATGATCAATGGCCAATGCAGTTTATTTCTTCAAGATTCCCTGGTTGGCTTGTTATGCTAGGGAACTTTTTTTTTCTTCCTGTATCTGGGTAGTGTTCTGTGAACTCGTTTCTACTTCATAAACTATTAGCATGAGACCGAACTGTTCCGAAAATTGATGGCTGACATTCCAAAGGACTACAGTTATCAAGGTCAGCACGATTCAAGGTTTGAGGTCTGATCTATGCAAGAATTGTATTTTAATCTCCTCGCTTTTGTTGATAAACATCTGTAGTCATTGTGGTCATTACTCAGTATAGGCTTGTAGTGAAGCAACCAGGAAGTTGTGATGAAGATCACTGCTACCTCAGTGGAAGCAGCAGAGGTGACCAATGTCATGGTTGATAGCACCCTGTTGGCCTTTTATTAAGCCGAGCAGTTGATCATTGATCCTACTGTTCTTACTCCACTAGTAGGTTTTCCTGGTCATGAGTCAGGAGTTCATCATGACCACAAGATGCTCTCATGCTCGGCTTGGCAAGAAGCGCAGAACAAGCTGCGAAATCACACTGCCAGAGAATATGGCTTCAGGAGGTTGGTCAGGTCCACAGCTGCTGAATAGCACCGAAAGATGTAAGAAACTGATATGTATTCATACATCCTTTTTCGATGTGACCTCAGGTAAATAGTGTTAAAATTACACATTCAAAGCAGAGCGAGGTGCACACTTTTGTAAGCTAACTTATTGTCAAATATTCAATTGAAAACTTAAAAGGCGTTATTTTCCAAATGTTGCGTGTTGCACGCTGATGTTGCGAGAACCCTCGGCAGCCGCCATAGCACGCAGGGAGCTAAAGGAGGTTGTGTGGTGGGGCGGCTCATAAGCACACTGTTTTTTCTTAAGGGCGGATTCTTTTCTTTCTAATGTTGTTGTGAGGTTCATTTGTTTAGTGCTTGTGTGTTGACCGACTTGCTGTCAATATCTTGCATTTCTCTCTTTCCTCAACCTTAATAAAATTTGGTCGGCAATCTTTGGCCAGCCTGCAAAAAAAAAATCTTTTTTCAAAGCAAAAGGAAACAAGCGGGTAGCGATTGGGTTGAATAGCACGGAATTTGGGAAATGGCAGCGTTCTAGACGGGGATATCTCTGCCATTTTCGTTCATGGTCGCCGGATGTTTCGTTCATGGTCACCGGATGTTTCTTCGAAGTTTCTCGCCATTGCCGAAGCCGGGTGGGGTAATGAATGGAGGTCTTCCCCTATATGTACCGCCGTTGTCTTAACAAATACGGCAACAAACAATAATGGAAAACGGAGAGCTTCTCCTCCCGCCGGTGCAGTCTCCCCGCGGGGTTCAACTTCAAGAACCGGAGCGGGCCAGCGCCTTCGGCAAGGAGGTCATCGGCATCACCGGCTCGGCCATCATGGCCGGCGTCTCCGGGTACAAGGACATCGCCAAGGGCGTCAGCCTCCTGTTCAAAGCTGGCGGCTTCTCCCTGCTGCTAACCTTCATATCGGCAGTCATCCTTATGAATTTCCAGCTGCACCTGCCGCCGGGAGCTTGGCACTCCCGGTGCACCGATCTGTCGTCGGCGGTCCTCGTCTCGCTCACCAGCGTCCTGCTCATGGCAACGAACACGATGTTCGTAGCTCTGATGAACAAGGACGACACGGTGCTCGTGATCCTTGTGCTTCCTGTTGTGCTCGTGGTCAGCATGCTTGCCGGCGTCGACGTGCCGGCGGATGGTATGGGGTCGGCGGCTCAGGACGAGTCCTACGAAGCGGCGATGAAGAGCAACGCTGAACTCGCGTCCTTCGGTGCCACCGCGGCCTTCGCCATTGAAGGGGTCGTCATCCTAGGGTACCTGAAGTACCCCTCATTCGCTGACTGCGGCCACTCGCAGATCGACCTCGCCGTGTCGTTCTTCGCCTCGACGGTGTCCGTGCTCGCCATGACGGTCACCGCGCTGCCCGTCTGCGCCCTGTTCCCGTCCGCCAGGGCGCACTTCGTCGCCGTAGTCAGCCACCTCAAATGCGCGATGCTCGCCGCGCTGATCTCGATGGCAATAATCCTCGCCGTCGAGTTCTTGGATTGGTGGTTCATGCTCTCCATCCTCCCGGAGGTCATCGCCGGCACGCTGAACGTTGCCATCATGGCGTGGCGCGAAGGCGGCGGGCACGCGCCAGGCCCTGGTGGAGCGGGCGTCGACGACGGCGAGGCGGCGGGGAGAGAGAGGATGCTCAAGGGGTTCAAGGCCGTGGCGACCATGAGCTTCACGCTCATGGCGGGCACGTACGCGGTCTACCTAGGGCACAACAAGTACGACGTGTACCTGAGAGCGGCGATGCTCGTGATGCTGGCCGCCATCGTGTCGAGCCTGAGGCAGATGCTGAGGCCGTTCGAGTTGGACCTCCCGAGGGCGAGGGGTTGGTGGGCGGTGTCCGTCGGGGCGGTGTCGCTCGTCTTCCCCGGCCTCGCGTTGGTGATCGCTGGCCCTTTGCTTGTGAAGATCTTTGTACATTTCTACTTCGAGACACGTTAATAAACTTTTTGTCAATATGTTGTGTGTACACGTTTTTTTAGATGGAACATTGCCCCCATTCCATCGTACGGATGGACTAGACAAATCGTCGGCCACCAAACGCAATACAAAGTACGGGAGGTCCTCCGTCCAACAGTTATTATGGGAGTCCTCTACACGTTAATTAACTTTTGTGACGCTGTGCCAATTAGAACTTGAGAAATTTTCACCAAAACAACTCAAACCTGTGCAAAAATTATATTACACTGTGCCACAGCGTTTCACTGCACATCGTTTTGCGTTTCGATCTGCACCGCCATATTTCTATCGATCCCTCTTCGGCTTGATTTGATAGCTCTTTATTCTTGTCGATTTCATCTTCTTCGTCGTGTTGCTGCGGTTGACTATGCTCCTGCTAGCTTCTGGTTTCTCATACTCTATTAGCCTGTTGTACGACCCCAGATAGGAGGAGATATTTTGATAGTCGACAGATATTTTCTAAGAGATGTATACTGCGATGACAACTTCAAAACTTAGATGTTGGATTTTCACTATTTTAGTGTCAACCCTTTCAACTGCAATATTATTGCATATGTCTTTGCATTTGAGCATGTGTTAAGGGTTTTTTTTAATATTATACTTAGTCTAGGGTTCATTGTGTACTTTTAGTCTATGTACTATATATTAGCCCATTGAACTATTGCAATTTACAATACAACCAATTATTTACATTTGCATTGCTCCTAGAATAAAGCGGTACCTGGGCCCTTAAAGAATACAGTAGCATGTCTGAACTCATGATGTGCATCGATAGATCCTCGTTTGGGCCTTTTTATTGGCTCTAAGCACGGATGTGGCAATGCCGCAATGGAACAAAATGGTCCATAAATTGATGAGCTCGAATCAACACCGAATAGATGACACACAAGAATCATAGTCCCAAATCAACTCGGGATACAAATACTTTGGATACAAATTGGGGGAAACAGAAACAAAGACTGGGAGGAGCAAATAGGCTGGGAAGAAGCAGGGATTGGGTATAGAGAATTGGAATTTGGGGGAGGGGCAGCACTGGGAAGGAGTTGAGGCTTTCACCTGTCTTCGTTTCTGTTCTTCGATACCGCTTCAACTGTTATCGATGGGTTTATATGCCGCTCGCCCTTGCCATTTACTAGGACTACCCATTTCACTCATGTGGTGACTAAGCCCATTGGCCCAATGACACACTTGAGGTCAGCACTAGGAGGTGAAACCGTGACATTCCTCCCTCCTTGAAACACGGCTTATCCACAAGCCGTAGCAACTGTAAACGCAATATACTCCATATCCATTCCAAAGGATTGCAAAGACTGATGGTAAACCCGTGCTCTCCATCTATCCAGCAGCACCTTGTTGAGGACCACGTTGATACCGCCTGGATCCCAAGGTCCCTGCCGCTCCTCTTCATTGGATTTCAACCTTTCATTGCTCAATTCATGGTAATCTTTGTCCATCATTGTACCTAACTTCCCCATAGTCAAGTAGATAGCATGAACTTTTGATTGCCTCAGCCTGTAAGTAGTGGGCAACTTCCAAAAAACCATTGAGAATACACTGCATAACTTGAACCAATTCTTTTCAGTAGAATGGTTAAGTATCTTAAGGGTATTAGAACCATTTCCCTTCCCCTTTTTCCAATCAGCCAAAGTCTTCGTTGTAATAACAAAAGTATGTGTTGTCATCAATAATTGGAACTACCTATTACTGCAAGGCTCACAGACTAGTATGCCGGATCTCTCCCAACGCACAAATCTCGCATCAATGCTAATCACAAGCCCACCACCACGCTTCTGCTGCACTAATATGAGAAGGTGTAACAACTGAACTCCTAAAGCATTTGAGCCAATCCCAAGATCTTCCTTGAACACCCAGCCTTCAGTAGTGCACCTCTCAATCTCAGTTTCATATAAACCATCTTGCTCAAAGTTGTGCACATGGATACCATTTTCTTTGCACATCAACCTTACATTTTGCCACACTGTAGTAAGTGTATCGGCGATTGGGCATACTTGATTAGGTGGATTATGCCTGCTATTGAGGTAAGAAATAGCCAAGGACAGGAACTGCATCATCACCTTGTTAGTCCATCTTCCGTTCAGGTCAGTACATGAGTACCTGCCCTTTACATCTTCAAGAGCTAGTATACCGAATACTTTCCATTTGTTCCTTGGCACTAGAACTAACTTCTCCATGGGCAGATAGACATCACACATCTGTACTGGCATTAGCTTGCAAATTTTCGATAACATCCAAAATTCCATTGAGAATTTGCATAGCTTGCAGTTTCCCAACTCTTGTTTACACAATTTCTTCTCAGCGGCTTCATTTTGCCTCTTTGTAGATAGCACCACTCCAGTTGAACAGTCCAAAAGCAACAAATGTGTACTCCTCAAAGAGAAGTAAAGATGGCTGCTGGAGTTGCCTCCCCAATGTAATTCAACAAGCATGCCGGGAGCATTCTCTGGTGGCATCAAAAACTTCAACTCAACTCTGATGGCCATGATCTTCTTATGAGTAGGTGGTGGCCACAGCTTTATCTCAACTAATATCCTTGATAATTCTACCATGTTTTTCAGCAACCCTCTCACAACAATAACACATCTCGAATTGGCTCGCATAGGTGGCATCCTTGGCGGCTGCAGCTCCACAGCACCAATGCCCTCACAAAATTTATCAACTCCAACAACTACAACTCCTTGATTTAATTCAATCACCATTGCATAGCTTGTATATCCCTGACATCGACTGGGATACTTGCCTCCTTGTGCATTAGAATTTGCATCGACGCCTTCCATGTTGGCTGCTTGCAGTGGCACTTCCCTGCAACAACACTTAAAGGATGGCCATGGTGCTGGCCATGGCTCTGCTTTGTTACCTGCTGTTTCCACCTGCAGCAGCGGTAGCCATGGTTGGTGTTTGACCCACTCAAGCATACGTTGTCGAGGACGAATGCGTGGCCGTCGTTGATGTCAAACAACACTGGATGTCGCCGACAGAACGACATGGTAGCAACCGCAGGAGCACGCCCTCAAGCATACGTTGTCGAGGACGAATGCGTGGCCGTCGTTGATGTCAAAACCTAATAGCATGCCTTCAGGGCTAGCCGGAAGCATGATGGAGAGGTTGGTGACGCCGATGTCATTGGCATCAAGGCGAGGGCCTTTCGTCAAACAGTTGGTGGGCACCTTGGTGTCGAGCTTGGTGACAACGACTGACCTCAGTGAGGGAACTGACGGGGGGCTTGTCGACACTAGGACGACCAAGGACGCGGCCATCAGTGACGGTGACATGGCCTGGACCTGCACGTCACCGATGTTGTGCTGTGAGCCCAACATCGAATGCTTTGTGGGCATGTCAGAATCGAACCCAGCGGTCGCGACATCGCGGCTGGTTTCGATGGCATGCTCCTCGCCTTCTGTCGAACACTTGGTGGGCGTCACGGAGACGGTGTCAGTGGTGAAGGCGTTGACAGCGGGCTAAGCAGCGACAACACAACTTGAGGAGGTGTTGAGATCAGTGACGCCAGTCATGATGGTGGTCGTGGGCGACATTGGAGTCACAGCCCGCGTGAACGTGGACGTCTGCACGTCGGTGTTGTGTTCGGAAGATGTCGTTGAAGACCCAGTAGGCGTCCCTGTGTTCCGCTGGACGACGGTGAGGTTGAGCAGGGCAGTGGTTGAGGAAGAACTCGGGGTCGTGGCCGGCATGAATGCGGACATCTGCGCACCGGTGTCGAACAAATCATCAAACACCTAGCAGGTGTAGCAGTGTCCATCTTGTCGGTGGCAAACGACTTCGATGAGGAGACGTTCGCGTGCTCCGCATGTGCCCAAATGGCTGTGGTCACACCCCTCAAGAACAGGACACAGCCACGACCTTGGCATAGCATAGACGGTCTTGAGGTCGGTGCCCGACGTTGAGCACTGGCTTCACTCTCCCGTCGCTCATAGCCACCGATTATGAAACCATCAAGATCGAATGCTCTGATACCATATTGTTACGTTCCCAGTTAATGAACTTGAATCAACACCTAATAGTATGACTCAATAGGAATTATAGTCTCAAATAAACTCGGGATACAATTAATTTGGATACAAATTGGGGGAAACAGAACCAAGGACTGGGAGGAGCAAATAAGCTGGGAAGAAGTAGGGGAATGGGTACAGAGAATTGGAATTTGGGGGAGGAGCGGCACGGGGAAGGAGTTGAGGTTTTCGCCTGTCTTCGGTTTCGTTCTTCGATACCACTTCAACTGTCATCGATGGGTTTATATGTGGCTCACCCTTGCCATTTGCTAGGAAGGAATTTGATTTGTTTTGAAGTTTTAAAAAGAAAAATAACCATTTGATTTTTTTTTCTGCTAAAGTTAAAGCTTAATTAGAGTTTTCAAAATCAAAAATGTTTAATATGAATAATTTCAACATCAACTATTGTCAAAATTATTTTATTTGGATTCCTTGTGCTTGGATATATTTTCTAGATTTTTCTAAAAAATTCGAGTTCATTTGCTATTTTCTAATTGCTATTTGAATTTTTAGTATTTTCTAAAAAGAAAACTTATTCTAAATTCCCGGAACAGTAGTGGGCCGAAACCCAACTACTATTCCAGTCAGCCCAACCCAACAGCCCGTTTTCCCCAGCCTCTCCCGCATTGCAACCCGATCCATCTTTCGCTCGCAAGCGCGCCCTCCTCTCTCTGAGTGGACCTCGCTATCACCGTGTCACTCACTGAAGTCGTCCACTTCTTCGCTGACCGATGGCCCCTTCTCCTATTTTTCGTCTTCCTCAGGGACTCCTCAGTCCGTGTTCCTATCCGACACGCCAAGGTCGTCGGCTCCATCTTGGACTCCTCATCCAGTGCTTTATAAGCTCGCCTCCCCGTGTGTAAGGAATCGCATTGTCCACCTACACCGAAACCCTAAGGCGTCGTCCTCGTTCTCGTCTTCATTGTGCTGCAATCGATCAAAGAGCCGCCGCAACTGAAGCTTCTTCGCCACCGAAATTAGTCGCCGTCGAACCACCTCCGCCCGAGATTCCACCGCCTTCAGGACCGCATCATTGTCAGCTTCGTCGTGCTTCCACTATCTTCAGCTGCGAGTCGTCAAATCGTCGTTTTCATTTTCGTCTGACAACCGACCGTGCCGCCCATCTTCGATCTACTATTTCTGGTGAGCTCTTTTGCCCCTGAGTGCATCATATCGTGCACAAGGTTATTCTTACCCAATCCCTACTTTCTCTCTGCTTCTTTGCCTATGAATTGCCGCCGTCGTACTTCTTCTCCACTTTCGGCCACCGTCGTCTTATCGTCGATGTGGTCGAGTTCCAATCGTCCCGAGCAACTTCTTGTGATCCTTGTGTCGTCGCAGTTCCGGTGCTCATCTCCGTTTCTCTCGGGCATCAAGGTGTCTCAGTCGCCGCCGCACCCGGGAGCTTCACCGCCGCCATTGTTGCCGCTGCCGACGATACACTGCCGCCGGTGCCAAGCCATCACCTCCAGAAGAGTCTTTGTGATCTCGGGGTTCCGTTTTGCTACCCCGCCGGAGCCGCCTCGCCACCGTTTGCCATCGTCAACATCGTTGGCCAGGGCTACCGTCTTTGGCTGCTCTCTATGCTTCCTCGGCTAACGTGGCTCGCCATATCATCCTCCGCGTTAGCGCCACCTCGACCTGTTTGCTTGGGTGGCATACCAATCAGCTCCTGCTTGTCATGCCACGTGGTGCATCCTAGCCAAGGAGCCATGAGCTCAGTCCATCTTGGACCATCTCGCTGCCAAGTGGGACCCACATGTCAGTTCAATTTCCAATTCTTTTTCTTTCTAGTGGAAATTTGTTGCTGGCGTCAGCTGACGTCATTAATCGATTTTGTAGTGGAAAAATAATTCAGTAAATCCATAAATTATTATTTTCATGATTTTATGTGATTTCAAACTTCCAAAGCCCATATTTTTTGCATCCGAACTCCGATGGAGCTCATCCAAATTTCTAAATTCATCTAAATCCGTGCTCTATTTATCTAAGATTTTTATTTAATTTTTGGAGTTAGTTTTACCTTTGTTTTGTATTTATTTGGTTTATTTACTTGTTTACGAGTAGACGTTGATTCTTCGGGCAATTTTGAGCAAGGAGTACACCAAGATCAAGACCAATACTAGGATCTAGTCCAAGACAAGCCGTAGTCCTTTGATCATATTAACCTATGATTTGAAAAGTATATTGTTTTATACAATTACATGCTATCTTTATACCAATTATTTTGGGATTAGTTATTACATGTTGTCATTATGCCTCCATTGATTATTTGAATGCCATGAATCCTTTGTCACCATAGCATGGATAACTTTAGTTGGACATATTTGTATCACCAACATGGGTAGTGTATTGATGCTTAATTCAGCTTAGTTACGATGGGTTCTTAGAAACTAATCACTCTCTATCATGCATAGATCATATAGCTGCATACCCCTATTCTTACTCCATTAGTTATTTTTTAAAAAAATTGTATACATGTACATGTACCTCTATTTAATCTCAAGCAATATGTTGATTATGTGTGTGGCAAATTATCTTATTAATTTACATGGTATTGGAGTATGTTGCTCGCGCATACATCAATACACCATGCTCGACCTACCTTGAACTTATCTTCCCTCACACGCCGACTGCCCCATCAAACCGTGTGTCTTCTATCTGTTCTCGCCGTCATAGTTTTTTGTTTCAACCTTCAACAGTAAGCCCAAATCTTCATCGATCCCTCTTAGCTATTACCCTTTCCAATGTAATACTTTACAACATAGTTATTTTCTACTTCTCCTCAGTTATTTATTAATGTTAACCGTTGCGACACCAACACGCGTACATATGCAACCATCGTCGATCCCAGCTGGGGACACGTGTCACGCTCTCTCCGGTGATCTCAAGCATATTCTATATGACTGCACCATCTCTACTCTAAGCTTTTTGCTCCCCTGCCTATGTACGCACGTATTTCTATTCGTACGGATGCATGTATATACATATGCATGCAGGATATTATGCATGCTCGATGTCCTCTTTTCTCGTGCCGGTCGCTCCTATTTTTTGAAGTTGGCCAACTCAACATTGTAGATTCCTCATTAACCGTGATAACTTCTCATTTTCACTGATGTCAGCATATCTACTTTAGTCATTATCTAACAATATAGAGAATCTTTTCGCTATCGCCAGCAACGACATGCCCCGCACCAGTGATGGCACGCTCTTAGCTACCTGATGGCTCCATATTGTCCATAGCTTGTCTTCTATACAAAGCTTGTTCTCCTCTCTATCAGGGCTTCTCCATCATCGAGCTTCTTTGGCCACTAACTTCTTTAACAACGTCGACACTCACCACTTGTCATCGCGGCCTTTGGCTCCTTTAACACTGAACTTTCTCTTCAATGGCTCCAGCGAGTAGCACGACATTGTCCTTGTTAAACGGCTGAGGTGAGCAACATAACATTGTCCTCATCCCCGTCGTCTCCGCCTCGGCTCCCCGCTTCCCCATGGTCAATGTTTTCTTACAGAACAGATCGATATTCTTGCACAGTTTTATGGTCTCCTTCGATGTCATTTATGATATCCTCATTATAACTTCTATTTTTAATTCAAATTTTTAGTTATTTTTTATTTTACTCCCATAGAAAGCAACAATATAAACACATGACCTTGAGAGCGAACGTGGTGGCTTCTTTTGTGTCTTCTTCGACACCATTCGTGTCATTCTCGTTATAATTTTATTTTTAGTCAACATTTTAGTTATTTTTTTTTGGAGTTCGCATACAAATCAAATTGCCAAATTTATTTAATTTATTCCAAATTTTAGTTATTTAGGTATTTTACTTTGGAATTTGTATGTAAATCAAATTACAAATTTTCTTTTATTTTTTATTTCGAATTTCAATTCTTTTTCTTCTTGGAATTTATATCCGAATCTAATTGCTAATTTGTTTTTTAAATTACATTTATTTAGGGATTTTAGTTTGGAGTTAGTATTGAAATCAAATTGCTAATTTTATTTATTTTTATTCTGAATTTTAGCTATTTTTGTTGAATTTCGTATACAAATCTAATTGCTTATTATTGTTTAATTTTTATTCCAAATTATAATTATTTGAAGTTGTATTGAAATAAAGTTGCTTATTTTATTTTATTTTTTATTCCAAATTTTAATATATATTTTTGTTGGATTTTGTATACACATATAATTGCCTATTTTGTTTATTTTTTATTTTAAATTATAATTATTTAGGGATTTTACTTGAGAATTCATATGGAAATTAAATTGTTATTTTTTTATTCCAAATTATAATTCTTAGAGGTTCTCGAAAGTAACAAGATAATATGGGAATTTATAGTTCTCGAAAGCAACACGGTGGCTTAATAAGATAACAGATTAGTACTAGCTTACGCTTTAGAATCACACCTCCGTTTTAGCTTAACGCTTAACAACGCGGATCGCTGTAGTTGATACTAGCGACCTGGAACATCCCATGACATTTCTCAGAGAATTCACCCACGAGCCAACGTGAGCATGTGACAACGCGCTAAATACACTCTTCCAACCCGAAATATGCCTGAATGTGACTGGAGGAGCTGGTGCCATTTTCTCATCTCAGAAGGGCCAAGAAACAGCCGCATTCAAACCCAAGCCAAGCCCATTCGATGCAGGTAGCAGCATTGGAGATTTTAGATGTGACGACCCGCATCATTTGCATATTTGTTAACATAAAATATTTCCATTTTATTTCATCAAAAAGATTTTACAATAATTATTTTACAAGCATTTGCAATGTTTTTGGCAGCAAGTAATTAAAACCCTAGCCTTCGTCTCTTCTTGCCTTCTGTAGTAGCAGCCTTCTTCGTCGTTTTGTTCTTGAGCGTCTGTCCGTAGAGCCACCTCGCGACCCGTTTTCCTCGCTCGTAAGCAAAAATCAGCAATCGGTTAGTAATCGTAGTTGAGAGCATTCTTGTGAGCAGTAGTGAATAGAAGTTAGAGTTTAGAAAGTGGCCGTCAGATTTTCCAAAGTGCAGTAGAGTATCCGGAGTACCCTGAGTAGTCGGTCCCTTGGCAATCAAGATCCCCAGACCAACCGGAGTTAGTCGGCCCCTTGATCGTCCAGGTATCCAGACCACCCAAGATCCTTCGACATCTGTCACTTCTGTGGGTCTCCTCATCCGGCATTATTAGAACCCAACACCCACTATTTGCATTTGCCAAAACCCCCAAATATAAAGCCTCAGTGCATACCCCCGGTAACCACACCCTCAGTCAAGCTTCACCGGGTGCAGCAACCAATTCCAGAGCATCATTACCAATGCAGCTCCCCTGGCCGAGCCTCAAACCCCAGCAGCACCGAAGTGCAGCTCCTCTGGCCGAGCCCACACAGAGCGAAAAAACCAAGAATGCATCTCCCCGCAGCGCCACATGCACACAAGAAATTTCAAATACAACCCCTCCCAAAGAAGAATACATTCCCCACGAAGCCAAGACCAAAGAAGTGCATCCCCACAGCAAGAGGCCAACAGACCCAAATTCTTTCCCCAAAGAAGAAGTGCATTACCCAAAGAAGAAGCCAAAGAATCTGACCAACAAGTGCATTCCCTTCCAGAGCCAACGGTGCATCTCCCAAAGAAAGCCATTGACATTCATCCCCAAAGAAGACAAACCAAGTTCATCCCCATTTCCCATTCTCAATCGCAAAGCAAGCAACCAAGCCACCAGCCAGAAACTAACCAAGCCATCCATTCCATTCCACAGACCAGAGAGGCAAGAACCAAAGGTGGGTTCAACTCTGCATCTCCCACCGAAGGCAAGAAGAAGAAGAAAGCAGCCTGGGGGGAGGAGGAGCCACTGAGCCACCAAAGCAAACCGCAACCAAGGAGCCAGAGCGAAAGGAGAGCACCACTGAGCCAAGACTACCATCCCCTTCTCCCAACCCAAACCCCAGCAGAGGTAATCTCAGCCACACCTCAGAAGGCTCTACGCATGCACACCATTCACATCACCAGATCTCAATAGCATCAGTATAGCTCTCAGTCTTTTCCATCTCAGAGCAGTGAGGGTTAAGGGAGTAGTGTTACCATGGTTTACCAAGAGAGAGGCCGAGCGGCCGGCCGGCCGGGCAGATCTGGGAGCCAAAGGCGGCCGGGGGAGGCCGAGCCGAGCCGGCCAGGCCGGCCGGAGAAGCGAGACGGCGACGCCAGCGCCGAGCCGACCGAACGGAGGAGGCGAGGTAGAGAGCCTTGCGAGGTCGAGCCGCGTAGGCCGGTCGGGCCGAGCGACCTAGGCACCGGAGTGGGTACGCCAGGCGGGCCGAGCCGAGCGAGGTTGAGCGAGGAGGCGCCGAGCCGGCCGGGAGCGGAGCGACCGGCCGAGGCGGCGAGATAGTAGAGACGACGCAGCGGCGCCGCCTTCGGCCACGGCCAAGAAGGAGGCGAGCCGTGAGTGAGGAGGCGGCAGAACCGGAGGAGGCGCAGGGAGCGGCGCCCAAAGCCGGAGGCGGCAGCGGCTGGAGGCGATGGCGGCGGAGGTTCCCGAGAGAGAGCGGGGAGGCGAGAGAGTGAGAGGGAGAGGCGCGAGAGAGTGAGAGGGAGAGGTGAGGGTTAGAGGCAGAGGGGGAGTCGGGTTAGAGAGAGAGAGGCGGCGGTGTGGTTGTGTCGGCGGGGGAAGGGTAGATTAGGAGGTGAGTTAGTAGTTAGGGTTAGATTAGGGGGGGTTAGCCGAGTAGGTTAGATTAGGGGATGGTTAGGTTAGGGTTAGAAGTATTTAGCCGAGTAGGTTAGTCGGTTAATTAGAGATTAGGGTTAGAAGCTAGATGTTTGGTTTCTGAGTATAGGAAATTTAGGAGTCGGTATAGTTAGTGTTTGTTTAGTTTTTGGAGTAATCCGTTGGTGTGCCAGAAGTGTTGGTAGTCTTGTGCCCTCAAGTAGATCCTTGTAGGCGTAGCAGAGTGTAAGATCTGGTAGTAGTTGTGTCGAGTATAGAACGCGAGTTCGGCGATGTCGGCAATAGATAGAGTAACCCTAGAGCGATTTTTGGCGGGAGAGTGCTAACTGGGTCGGGTTTTGAAAAGTTTTATTAAAGTAAAATTTGGCTAACATAGGAGTTGTATTAGCATTTTTTGCGTCTACTATCACTCAAACTCAACTAAGTATTTATTTATATATTATTCGTGCTACCGCTTTGCTACAGAGGGCAAACCAGTGCCGACAGGAGAAGCTGATCAGAGATTCGTCACCGCCGACCTTTCCTACAACTCCAAAGGCAAGCTATCCTCTTGAACATAAATATAGTTATGTTAAATGTAAACCGTATATTGCTCTATCATATATGTATTGCATCAAAACTATTTCTCAAAATCAAATTGGTTTGAGATGATGAGAAAGAGAGGAAAACAGAGATGATGAGATGAGAATGAGAATTACTAGGTGGCTAAAGGGGACCCTGGCAGGGGAAACAAGACAATGATGATGATGATGATGGTAAGAGGTGGGACCCCTTTACATATGGTTATAATATAAGGACTAACAAAACTCTTACTCGGTCGGGAGCCGTAATTCAGTGCCAACTATTTTCCCGTTTTGGGCAGAAAATGCTACCTTGTTACGTAATTAAGTTCTCCACAACGGGTCACATTGGAATATTGGGCACGAAGAGAGCCGCCCCAAGGTGGAGTGTTGGGCACGGACGAGAGCCGCCCCAACCAACATTACTAGAACTCGGTGTGTGACGAGGTCAGCACCGTGACTAAATCAACACCAACGAAAAGTAATGGGTGGAGACATAATCACGTAACCTGGAAAATGTTCTGTATTTAGAACTTGAAGTCGCATCAAAGGAAATGCGATGGACCTAACTCAGAGAGAGTTCAGAGTAGCTATGGGTAAAGTGGTGCAAGCCTGCGCAGTGCTATATCAAATCATGAATTCATGCCAGTCTCCTGGATTGGAGTCTACGGAACCGCTAGGGGTCTTTCTTCTTTCCGAGTGACTAGTAGTATTTTCAGAATTAAAATTGCCACTTAATGTTTTAATAGGTATTTTCAAAAGAGATGATTTTAGAATATGTGATAAAGATCAGAGATCAATCATGCAGTGCATCTTTTGCTATTAATGTTTGCTGAGTACTTTTGTACTCAACCTTGTTAGTATTCTCCTTTGTTAGATCCTAGTCCGACCGGGAGCTATCCCGAGTGGGACGAAGAACCTACAGGTACCGATGCAGCAACAGGAGGAAAAGGCACCGACGGCGAGAACCTGAGCGAGATGGAAGCCATCTTTGACTCGTGGGACGAGTAGGAGGCGGTAGTCAGAGCAGACTCCAGAAGCGGAGAAGCTCCCTTTTGTGTTTGTGTAATAGCTTTATTAAGAACCCTAGCTTTGTGTGGCTTCTACTGTAATAAAGATGTACAATTTCTATCTTATTGTTCTGCTGCACAACTCTAATAAAAAGACTTGCTATTCGTCGGAGCGGTGTTCTACCGGACAGACGAATAGTAATCCGTGTGTTAAGTGTGATTACCCTAGGGATAATGACACGAGACGTCACATTAGAACCCAATAAAACTGGGCTGTCAGCACACAGTATGAACCTTGTTAGTTATTGCCTGCTGCAAATTAGTTGCACGTAATCCGATAACAAAGCCAGATCGGGGCTAAATATCACTAGGTCAGAAAAATTGTACATTACAGTACACTACATGAATTAAAGGTACAAGGGAACCGATTGCCATCTCAAACCTCGCTGATAAAAAATAAGATACGCAGGTCAGGTACACCAACAAATACCTCAGTTACATAAGCAGATTATCTGCAGAACAACGACAAGGATTCCAACAAACTGGAGCACGACGGCGCACAGCACAATCAGCTTGTCCATTGTCAAACCATGTGGTAGTTAGATGATTCGAACAATGCCATCTCGTATCATTATCCTGTTTGCATCTTGCATCCTCTGAAAGCACAAGGAAATGAAATTTAACACAACCGATATAACAATGAAGTATCACGGTTAAGCTTTCTGTGACAATCCTGAAGTAAAACCAGTTTTTCCCATACCTCCAAAATGAATTCAACTTGGCGTCTAGTGTAAGGAGAAGCTGCCTCTCTATTAACTGTTTGCTCAATTTCATCAATTGAAATTTGGTCAATATGGTTTGCCAGCACATGCTGACCAAGAATCGCCTCAAATGCTTCAATTCTGCAAGTTATGAAATCACAATGGAAGCAATGAACCAGCTGCAAAACAATAAATGAAAGCTAAGATTCAGATTTTGCAAATTTAAGGTTGTGTAGCAACCTCTCTGCAGGAACATCCTGATCATTTGATGCATTGCCTACATCCACATCCATTGGGTCGTTTCCAGAGCTGGGAGAGTAGAGAAAAAATGTTAAACTTTATTTGATACAACTAGCTGGAAAACAATGAATAGTGTAAAATTGCACTCTTTCAATTTGCAGCAATCAGTTGATTGCGCTTTGGTGCGTACTACACCTTTGTAAAATGGAGTTGCTATTCTATGTTCTTATTGTATTACATATCGACACAATTTTCTAATGTGCGCCATTAGTTTCTTCATTTTTTGAGCTTTCAATGTCCAGTTCTTAATATTCATTTGCTTATGTCAATGTAGATGGATGCAGTTAAACTCTCTAATGAAATAAATAACATTCTCAGGAGTATAGTATAGTTAAATGGAGATGAAATTCTTTTCTGGGAAGAACAATGGAGAGAAAACATTGCTAAAGATTAAAAGGGAACAAAAATGCACATATTGGATACTGTAATTGGTAATTGATGAGACAGTTCTTAAAGAAAATAGACACTTAGACACTACGCATAAAGTTGTCAATTCACCTTCCATGTCCATCCACATTGCCACCACTTGCACCAGCATCATGATCCGCTTGTTGTTTCATCTCCATCTCTCTCTGTTCGCGCTCTTCCATCTCAGTCAATTCCTTATGGTATATTGCAAAATTCAGAACTACCAATGCAGCCTCAACATCAGATTTTAGAACCTGCAACAGAAGATACCGGCCATGCGATTAGATTTTCTCAAGGTAAAATGTTTCACATCTGCTATCCTTCAAAACAATGAATACAAACTGCTTTAGAAATAGAACATTGACAGTAGAAATGACTGATTTCTCGGTCAAGTTTCAGGATAAAGTATGCCTAAAGTAATAGGTACTTTGGTTCATCTAGAGAGTTCTTGATAAAGACCGCGCCTCCCGCCCCATCGCCGAGGTCTCCCGCTTGCCACGGGACGCCAGCCGCCGCCGCAACCGGAGGCGTCAGTGCCGCCTCTCCGGCCGCCGCCCGCCATCGACCGCCGCTTCCACGCTGCCTCCTCCCAGCCGCAGACGCCGGCCTCACTCGAGCCACCGCGTCGCCGAGGTCTCCGCTTCCTCGCCCGAGCCACCGCGTCGCCGAGGTCTCCGCTGCCCATCACCGCCGCTCTGCCGCCCGCTCGCCGTCGAGAGCCGCTCGAGCCTCTCTCCGCCGCCTCGGCCGACCCGGACCTCCATCGACGCCTCGAGCGCCGCCGGCTACCGCAAAATCACGGCCCGCCACCGCCGCCGTCGACCGCGAGCCGCCGCCCGGCGATCCTCGCCGTCGACCGCGAGCCGCCGCCGACGAGCCCGCCGCCGCCGCCGCCGTGAGGAGGAAACCCTAATCGGGTTTCCCGATTTAACACCGGGCCGATCGGTAGAATCGGCCGTGGAATTTCCTTCTTAAAGGAGAAAGAGAAGAAAAAAGCGTTGTTCTAACCGGCCGCGCCGTCCCATCGCCGCCTGTTAGACCTCGTTTGTCTTGGTCGCCGCGCCGTCGGTAGCCGCCTACCAATAGGCACCGCTTCCTCCCTCATTGCCGGTGATCTTCGGCGGTGTTAATTACACCGACTTCGTGTCTCACATGCGCATCCATATGCGTGGTCTTCGCCTTTAGGCGTCCTCTCAGCGATGTCACCGCCTCGCCATGCCCTTCTCCTCCGACGGAACCTCGTCTCGCTGCGCTTCCCAGACGGTGACAAGATCGCTATTGAGTCTCGCAGCGCTTGTTGATGAGAAGACTGCCTCTGCCTACCAAGAGGCTCTGGACTCCTACATGGATCACTTGACTACCTACACTCAGTGGTGTGACGACGACGCTCGAGCTGCTGCTGTCTTCATCGCCGATGTTCACCTCGCTTTTCTTACGAGATTGTGGGATTTTCATCGGCTATCCAGATGTGGACTCATCTTCGACAGCCGCTACACGAACCCTCCGAGATGCCCTCTACTTGTCAAGAGTTCGTCAGAGCACTCTCTTCAAAGCAGGTGATACTCTCGTTGACACCTTCTACGCTCGAGTTCTCGCAGCGGCGTCAATCGGACTCTCTTCGCGCCGCTTGCCGCTCGTTCTGCTCATGCTTTGCTTGGTCGTCTGCGGCGACACAGTTTCGCGTGTGTTCACGAGTTCCTTACCGACTTCGCCCCGAGTTCGAGCGAGGCGTGCCCGGCTACTTGCACGCCACCCGTGTCACTCTTTGGAGGCCCTTACCGAGATACGTGCAGAGGAGACTGCGTCCGAGTGGTGCCGGTCCGATGCCACCCCTCCGTGCTCGCCCGCCACACCCGCTACACCGACTACTTCACGCTCAAAGATATCTTGCCTCCTCCAAATGGCCGCCACAGTGGTGGTGGCGCCCTCCATCTGGAGGTGGTCGTCCTCGGCGCTCCCTATCGCGACAAGATCGGCCACATTGAGTCTCAGTGCTACAAGAAACAGAGGCATATTTCACGCCGTTCTTCTCCTAGCACTGGCACCGTACTTCTACAACGACGCCCGCATCGACTACTTCCGCATTTTCTCTCACTGAGCAGGAGATAGCCAGACTTCGACGACTGCTTGCCGCCTCAGGTTCTTCCTCGACAGGTTCTGCAGGTTCTGCGACTGACTCTTCGGGCACTGAGAAACCACCTCCTACACAGACAGGTACCTCCCCGTGGATCCTTGATTCCGGAGCATCCTTCCACATGACTTCCGATTCTTCCACTCTATCTTTTGTTACACCTCTTGATTCCCCTGCCGGTGTTCTTACTGGCGATGGTACCTCTCTCTTCTGTCTCGTCGAGGACCTCTTAGCAACTCATCTTTTCATGTTCCTTCATTGCTCATGTTCCTCGACTAACCATGCGACTTCTTTCTGGACGGATGACATCGACCTTGGTTATCGGATCATTCTCGACTCGACTCTTGTTGTGTTCGGGACCGTCACACGGAGCTCGTTTGGTTTTGGCCCTCGGCGCCTTGACTCGCAGCTGCTCTGGGAGCTTGACCGCTTCACCTTCCTTCCACGCCACCGCCGCCGCCGTCTCTCCGCCTCTGCCACTCCGTCTACCGGCTCTTTCCAACAATGGCATCACCGTCTTGGCCATCTGTGTGGCTCTCGACTGTCGTCTTTAGTTCGTCGTGGTCTCCTGGGGTCTGTCTCAGGAGACGTGTCTCTACATTGTCAGGGCTGTAAGTTAGGCAAACAAACTTGACTTCCTTATCCTCATAGTGAGTCGTTGTCTCAACGTCCTTTTGATCTTGTTCATTCGATGTTTGGGGTCCGGCTCCCTTCGTTTCGAAAGGGGGTCATCGATACTATATCATATTTATAGATGATATCTCTCGCCACACTTGGATATATTTCATGTCTTCTCGTAGTGAGGTCTTGTCTATCTATAAACAGTTTGCCACTATGGTTCGCACACAGTTCTCCACTCCTATTCGTGTCTTTCGTGCGACTCTGCCGGGCGAGTACCTCTCTCATCACTGCGCAGCTTTCCTTGTCGACGGGCACTCTCGCCGCCTCTCTTGTCCGGTGCTCATGCTCGAAATGGTGTTCTTGAGCGCAAGCATCGTCACCTCCTTGAGTCGGCTCGTGCCTGGATGATTGCCGCCTATTCCACCTCACTTTTGGGCGGAGGTCGCTTCCACTTGCCACCTATCTCGTCAACATCCAAATTTCTTACGCTTCTTGAGGAGCAATCCCTATTGAGCGTCTGTGGTCTCCCTCCCGACTACTCGCCTTCGTCTGCTTTGCGCTTTTGCGTTCTCCTCGCCTCGAGAACGCACTAAACCGACCGCTCGATCCATTGAGTGTGTCTTTACGGGTGCATCAGCGAGCACAAGGGCTATCGGTCTTTGGGATCCTGTTGGTCGACGGATGCGGATTTCTCGGGATGTGACTTTCGGCGAGTCTCGTCCCTTCTACCCACGCTCCTGTCTCTCCTTCAACTTCCTCTGTGGAGTCTCTGTCTTTTTACCTTTCCGATACACCTATATCGTCTCCACATATTTCTCCTATGGCCTCTCCGCCATTGTCGCCGCTGTTTGCCTCCTGCGGCTCCTCGAGCTCCCCACTACACTCGTCTACACTCGTCGACCTCGTATTGAGGATCTTCCACCGAGCCCACTTCTCCGATGTTTCATCTTCTTTTGATGCTTCATCTTCCCCGATGGGCGTCTTCTCCTCGCTACGCTCTCCGCGATCGCTTGATCGATTCGCCCCCTGCCCGGTTTGCCTTTCTTTGCGCAGCCTACTTGTGAGCCCGCTTCCCACCGGATGTTGTTACTCATCCCGAGTGGCGACATGCCATGGCCGAGAGATTGCCGCCTCGAGCGTCTCGGTACTTGGGATCTTGTTCCTTTTCCATCTCACTCTCGTCCCATCACATGTAAGTGGGTCTATAAGATTAAGACTCGCTCGATGGCTCTCTTGAGCGCTATAAGGCGCGTCTTGTTGCTCGTGGCTTCCAAAGAGAGCATGGTCGTGACTACTGACGAGACTTTTGCTCCTGTGGCCCACATGACCACCGTTCGCACTCTTCTTTCGGTGGCGTCTGCTCGCCATCGGTCATTCTCAACTTGATGTCAAGAATGCCTTTCTTAATGGCGAGTTGCGTGGGAGGTCTACATGCATCCGCCACCGGGTATTCTGCCTCGAGGGCATGGTCCGTGCGCCTTCGCCGCTCTCTCTATGGTCTTAAGCAAGCCCTCGTGCTCGGTTTGGCGCTTCTCCTCGTGGTCACTCTTGGTTTTTCGACAAGTGATCATGATCCTGCGCTCTTTGTCCACACTTCGCCTCGTGGTCGGACTCTTCTTCTTCTCGTATGTTGATGATATGATCATTCACGGAGATGACTCGAGTACATTGCCTTTGTCAAGGCTCGTCTTAGTGGCGCAGCCTTATGTCGGATCTTGGTCCTCTTCGTTACTTCCTTGGGATTGAGGTTACTTCCACTCCGGATGGTTTCTTTATGTCCCAAGAGAAGTATATTCAGATCTTCTTGATCGCGCCTCCCTCATCGACAATCGTCTGTTGAGACTCCTATGGAGCTCAATGTTCACCTCCGACCCTCGATGGCGATCCTCTTCGATCCGACTCGCTATCGCCATCTTGTTGGGAGTCTTGTCTACCTTGTCATTACTCGTCCGGATATCACTTATCCGGTTCACATTCGAGTCGGTTTGTTTACGCTCCCACTCGAGTCCACTCGACCACCTTCTTGAGTTCTCGCGATACCTTCGTGGGACTATCTCTCGCCGTCTCTTTTTTCACGCTCATTCGCTATGCTTGAGCTTATTCGGATGCTACTTGGGCCGATCCCTCCGATCGCGGTCTATCTCTCGCTCTTGTGTTTTCTTGGTGGTTCGCTTATTGCCCGGAAGGCGAAGAAGCAGTGCGATGTCCGTTCGAGTGCAGAGTGAGCTCTTGATGACTTGCTTGGATGATTGGATTAAGCAAACACATGTCGTGCAGAGCAAAGTAACTCATGTCGCAATTTCATCTTGGCATGAGCAGTAGATTAAGCAAACATATGTAGTAACATGTCTTGTATATATATACCGCCATTGGCCTCTGAATAGACAAGCATTATTCGTAACAAAGCAAAGTACCTCATGTCGCAATTTCATCTTGGCATGAGCAGTAGATAGACGAATTATTGTTTCCAATGTCCTCGCTGTGATTGGAAGTGTACCTCCACCAGACTATAAAACAGAAAAACTATAAAATAAAATTATAAACATATAGCATTAACAAGAAAGGAGCCATGCTTAGAGCAAACCTTTGCATTTGCACTACCATCTCTGAGCTCAGCATATGAAGTTGCAATATGATCAGACGCCTGTAAAAGCACAACAGTTTAAATGCTATATTTGAAGAGGGATTTTGCTACTATGTAACACACGACAGAATTGTTCTTGAACAATGGAGAAAGCTATCAACAAAACACCAAAATAAAGAAAGTGTTTTCAGGGGGGGAAGTACTATATCAGCTACATCAACATTGTAACCAGAACCTGATAGTCATTAGTGGCTACTGTACTTAGTTATACACATTACCTCGTCAGTGAGCTTTGGCTGAATAAGGTTTTTTGCATAATGAATATATTTCTTCAGAAATTTGACAGTCAGCCTGTCCTGTTTGGCCTTCTTGCCTCTCCTCCTATCCTGCCCATGAAGCATTCTATCATATTTAACAAAAATGGCTGCATTAGCATGACCATCTTCTTCTTCAGCATATCCTGTTTTATCAAGAGACCTTGCTCCTGCAATTTACAATTTTGTTTTTTTTAAGCAAAGCAGATGGAAAGAACTGTAGAAGGCCTGAAAATAAATTTCACTGTATTGTAAATATAAAATCACCTCCATCATCAGTGCAATATCTATGCATCCGTGAAACATGTTCTGAAATTTGGCGATCAATCTCAGGATCCATTTGATCAAGAACAATGAAAAGCAAATCAAAACGTGAGAGCAGTGAATCCGGAAGCCCGATGTTCTTTGTTGGTGTCAATGAACGGTCATACTGTCATGCAGCCGGAAATTATTGTCACAAACAGCAACTTCCCCAGTAGAATACCATTAAGCAGCAAATAAAATAAACTACAAGAGCTTACGGTTCCATATATTGGATTTGCTGCAGCAATTACACTGCATCTCGCATTTAGCGAGGCATGAATTCCTGCCTTGGCAATCGTCACAGTTTGCTGTTCCATAACTTCATGTATAGCAACTCGGTCTTGATCATTCATCTTATCAAACTCATCAATGCAGACAACACCACGGTCTGCAAGAACCATGGCACCAGCCTCGAGCCTTCTTTCCCTGACAACAGGCATTTGGTCAACTTCTACAGAAACCGAACGGAAGTGTACGAAAAGGCTTTCAATAATTTACCAGTCTCTTGATCAGAAGTGACAGCAGCAGTCAAACCAACACCAGATGAACCCCTTCCGGTTGTTGAGATAGCCAAAGGGGCTATGTTCATGACAGCTCTTAGGAGCTGAGACTTGGCAACTGAAGGATCTCCCACCATCATCATGTTTATATCTCTGCATACCAAAGATATATGTGCATTATAACCAATGAAATCATATAACAGCAGCAATCATACTAAGTATAAACACTAACCCTCTCAAGTGAGTTCCATTTTTTAGATTCTTCTCAACACCACCAAGCATTAATAGTACGACTGCCTTCTTTATCCAGAGATGGCCATATATAGATGGAGCAAGTGAATTTCCCAGCAAGTCAAATGTGTCATTTCTCCTTGATATTTCTTTCATCCGCTTCAGATCTTCCCGAGTATAGACAGGTGCATTTGCTTCTTTGTTCATAAGTGAAACATTATTTGCAATAAGGACAGTCCTATAGGCATAATAATATGAAACCACATCAGATCGCATAAAAATGAAAAAATTAAGCCAGCTTAAGTGAAGGTCATAACTGAACTAACCTGAACACACCACTAACACTGCCCTTGCTTTTCCCTGGAAGAGCCTTGTATACACCGACAATTGAAACACGGTCACCCGGCTTGCAAGAATCTACAAGATCATCTTCTACAATAACATCCACAGTTCTTGGGAGCTGTCCAGGGGCAGAATTTTCAGGCACTTCTTGCATGGATAATGTCTGGTGGTCCTTGTATTCACACATCCCATACTCGGTGACCAGCAAGTTACCGTTTTCATCCTAAGCATTCCAGATTTAGCAGCATTACAAATACAATATCAAAGAGACTTGATTGAATGGAATGGAATGAAAGCAGACCATAAGAATGTACCCTTGTTGGATAAACCGAACCAGTAGGCAAGCCTACAAAAGTTGTGATGTCCCTGTATTCACGTGAGAGAAAATTCCCAGTAGCAGGGCAGTAGTGAACACTCTTAACAACTTTTGGCCTTACCAGCGAGCCTGATTTTGTTAGAAAAGTAAAATAACATTAGCCCCAGGGGTGTAAATATACTACACTAGAGATACATCTTCTAAAGTCGAATGCTTATGAACTATGAGGTTGCTGGCAGAGAGTAAGGATTTGATAGACTTAGTGAGTTATGCACAGCTTATTTGGCTGCACTAACACCGCAAGTCTAAAATTAGATGTCTAATTACCTAATCAGGTATCTGATACAGCTTAACATTCTCATTCTATTTGTTCTAAAAAAACTCTCATTCTAGTGTCATTTTTTGTACTGTCCCGGGGGGCTAATACTGGCAATGTTTTACCCCTTCCTTTTTTGTTGTTCTCATTTACCACGACTTACCAACTGAATTAGGATAGATCTTTTATTCACTAGCAAGAACAATGCTAGGACTTAACTGGAACTGCTTACAAAATTATTGACCACAATTTAATACCAGATCAACCAATTCAATCACATAAAAACTACGGCATATAACCAGAATATGATCAGGAGGAAGTGGTTCAATTACATTTCGTGACGATGCCCTCGACGCACACCATGGTCCCGATGAAGGAGGACATGAGGTCCCTCGGCGTGACCCTGTGGAAGCCGAACGGCCCCGAGAATCCCACCAGCACGCGCTCCCCTTCCTTCAAGAACTTGGGATCCAGGTTCTTCGCCACCTCCGTCACCGCGTCCGACGCCGGCTGCATGTACTCCCCGGGGCTCCGTATCACCCTGCAGAGGCAACGAAAGATCGCGTCACCCAGGAATCAACTATGCAAGATCAACAACGCACGAGTGGGGAAGGAAGGCGGCGGGCCGGCGGCCACCTGCGGGCGAGGTCGAGGTTGTGGTTCCGGAGGTCGTCCATGCCGATGGTGAGGCGGTGGCGCTTGTTCTGGACCATGTCGCGCACGGCCTGCATGTACACCCCCTTCCCGACCTGCGGAAGCAAGAACGTCAGCCAGGATGCCGGCGAGGCGGCGGGGAAGGGGAAGGGGCGACGGGGGGTGTGCTTACGTCTTGGTCGAGGAAGTCCAGGAAGGCGCGCTTGTGCGCCGCCATGGCCTCCTCGTTGACGTCCATGGCTGCCGCGTCGGAGATGGGACACGAGAACGACGGAAGAGAGGAGCAGGTGGCGTAAATCGCGAAAGATTCTTTGTCATAACAGAAGGGTACCTTAGCCTTGCGAGGTTTGCGCTAAGAGATTCACCGCCTCAACCTCCTCGTCTCGATGGTCGCGCCCTCGCTCGTGATATGACTACACCGCCGCAGCCTTGTAGAGGGTCCGGTCGAAGACGAGCTTGAGCTTGCTCCCCTTGTCGGCAGATTTTACAAGTCGACGCCTCTTAGAGGGAGGAGCGAGCCTTTGTCTTTCGACAACCCAAAGACAATAGTCATCAAGATTTACTTCTTCGTGCGTCCGACGATTTTCCATGCCTACTTTACGTAAGCAAATGTAAAAGAAGAATCACTAATTAGTCGTAAGTTTTTCTACGACTAGTGCGATCTTCACGACTATAAAGTCCTAAAGAAAGAATCAACTTTTGATTACCTTTAGGCGCCTATCTTTCATCCGCGGACAAAGCCGCAATGATTTGAGGAACCGCCACTGAGTGGCGGAGACTTCTCACGCATGAGTCCGACTCTAGAGTCAACCTCACTGTGAAAGATCCGTAAACAGATAAGAATGTTAGACAGTGTTGAAGAGGACCAAACCGAGAGCTAAGTCGATGCTTACTTACCCTCGTCGTAGTCTCTGGTTGGGTCTCTCTCCGAGTATCTCCACATAGGAGATGCTCGCTTCTTCAAGGACTAATTCGGCGGTGATGAAATCCTTCACCACATGCCATCCGGCCACCCTTCTTCCTTCAAGTCCTTAATGGCTTGAATATAAGGGCTAATCCTACTGATATCTTCGTGAGTTGAATCCCATGAAGATTTCTTTTAATGACCTTCCCCGAAAGAAAGGTGTCTTGAGGTGACCTTCCAAAGAGAACCACCTCTTCCTCCAAATTTCACCACGAAGACCGGGTGAAACTCTGAATATACTCCTTCGACTTCGAGTCGTGGAGTTTCAGACCACAGCTTCCGGCGATTCCGGTTTGTCGAGCCATCCCATAATAATATTGGAACAACTCGAGATCCGCCGGAATCCCTGTGTACGCCGCACGATACACGAACACACTCAACATGGTAATGGAATTGGGACCTAAGTTCACCGTTCCACCCCAAAGTGTTCGAGTACTCATCAGAAAGGGGTGGGCAGCAATCGAAAATTCGCACTCACAATACGCTTGGAAGACGGGGATTTGCCCATTTTCCCCCGATGGCCAGTGCTGCCCGATAGCGGAATCCACTTTACCAGAGCCTTCTCTGGAATCTTCCCAGCATCGACCAAGATCTTGATCTTAGCCGCATCCATCTCCGATTCTTCCCATTCAGAAACTCTCTTGGCCATTTCGCCGTAAGCAAGAAGTTTTTGATTGGGTTAGCGGCGAGAAGATGAAACCTAGTCGAGGACTGAGAAAGCAAGAGCTCAAGAACAATGGAGTGATTTGAGGAAAAGGTAAAACCCAAGTCTACCTCCCGTAAGTTTTTATAATCAAGATGATCTCCGCCGCTTGAACCGTCTCGCTATAGGTCTATGGGAGTTGGTTGTACCGCCGGAACCGTTTCACCTGACAAGTCCGTGAGAGCCGGTTGCAATTCCCAAATGGTCCGCTCGAGAAAAATTAGGTGCGTATTGTCACCCCTAAGCGAACTTACTTTCGACCAAAGTCTTTCTCGGTCAAGGAAGTATCAATCGAATGGTTTTTTCTCCGATTCCCTACTAAGACCACCAGACGGTCAGAGGGTTTTTACGACTTTTGATAGTCGTAAGCAATCTTCACGATTGCAATCGCCGAACCGCTTTATCAATGTATATGTGGAATTCGCTTGCAATTCCCGGATGGTCTGCTCAGAAAGTTAGGTTAGTTTTGTCACCCCAAGCAAAATTACTTTCTTGACCAAGTCTTTCTCGTCGAAGGAAGTATCGATCGGAAGGTTTTTCTCCGACGCTTTGTTACGACCACTACACAGCTGTAGGGGTTTTATGACTTTTGATAGTCGTAAGCAACCTTTCTCGACCAAGCAAACTCCTGGTCAAAGTAACACTCAAAGGTCGAAGAGTTTTTCCTTCGACTATGGTTCTACGATATTTTTCGTAGTCGTAAGTCCATTTGCGAATCCTTTACCAAGTAAGTTACTTTCACTTGAAGCTGGGGGGCTAGATGACGAGGATCTAATAATCCTCATTTTATCTATTATCTATAATTTTATTATGGGTAAATATGATGTCACATAGTCTCCGTAGTACCCTTATTTTTATAAGGAGAGGCCTACCAAGTGATTGTAAGATATTCTACAATCACCCCCATAGTCGTAAGTCTTACTACGACTACTACCTGGTCGTAAGTCTTTCTACGACCATTACATGGTCGTAAGTCCTTCTACGATCACTACATAGTCGTAAGACCTTCTACGACTACTACCTGGTCGTAAGTCCTCCTACGACCAGGCAAACCACGACCACCTTATAATCAAACCTACAGGCAAGTTGGTCCAATTGATTAAGAAATCCGAACGGTCTGCACGCACTATTATTCCGCGTAGTAATAGTACTTAAATACCCCATTATCTCTGAATGATAACTGCCAGACGGCGTGGAGAAGCCAATGCGCCGGTAATTACTGCCATCATGCGCCCATTACTGGCTCAATTAAGGCGCCTCTTCCGCAGGACAAAACGGCTACTCCTTCACGACTATATAAGGGCATCAATCAGGGAGACGAGGGAGAGGGCGAAATAGAGAGAGTCGAGTAGAAACACAAGTGCTATTCTCTGTAATAGTCTTAGCTTTTGACTTGATCATCAAGGATACCATACACACACAGGATTAGGGTTATTATTCTCTCAGGAGAAGGCCTGAACCTGTCTAAACATCCCGTGTCAACCACTCTGCGTGATTTCACCTCTAGGAGACCCCCCAAATCAAATAATCTTTACGTAAGATTGGTTCTAATACACCGACAGGCATGTTTATGATTGAGAAGTACAAGGGGAAGATACTTACTGCAATTGTGACGCTTTCATTCGTCGAAAACAAGAATACGGAAAGTTGGTTGTGGTTTTCTGAGAACATGAAGATTTATGTTGTACAGAGTCGTCCTAACGTACATGTCATACATGACTAGCATGCTGGCTTGTTAAGTGCAATAACTTAGCTGCAGCAAGGGGAACACGAGCCACTTCCATGGGTGGATCTGTAGAGTAGGTGGTGCATGAGGCACATAGGTGCTAACTTTACAAGTAGTTTCGGAACAAAAACTTGATGAATCTTTTTTAAGCATTTGTGCAACCAGAACCAGCAGAGAAAGTTCGTTGTACTCTAGAAACTCTGAATGATCTGCTGACGAAGCACATAAGGGAGGCAGCGAAGAAGCCTGCCGCAAGCACGAAAAGATCTCACCGAGACATTGCCCCAGTAACCTATAGATGGTCCCAATGTGACGAGGAAGAGCGTTAGGCTGGTGAAATGTTTCTCGGATTGGATTGAGCACGAGCCTAAGGTGAAGTGGTCATTGCCACATGACAAGGATGATGCTCCGTATGGTGTCATGATATATAACGAATTTAGCTGAAGTGTACAATTGGGTCATACACATTGCGAGGTGCCTTCCTTTGGTTACTATTATGGAGGCAGTTCTGCGTGGTACAATAAAATACTTTGTTGATCGAAGCAACACCATGCGCTCCATAACAAATAATAGAGTATTGTACTCTGCCATGATCACCAAGTACATGGAGGGGAACAACAAGAATGGTGAGATGCACATGGCATTCAAGATGAGCACAAGGGAGCTTCATTTCAAGGTACTTTGAAGGGAGAACGGATGCTACGAGACGGACCGTGAGAGGATCATCCGCGAGTGCACCCTTGACCACGCTTGTTGCAGTTGCACACGCAACAAGACACTTATTCTGTATAAGCCATGCTCACATGCGATGGCCACATGTTCGACAGTGATGCGTCGTCCTGGTCAATACATTTTTGAATATTTCACCAAGTAAGGAGTGATGCTAACCTGGAGTACAGAGCTATTTGTTTACGACGTGGTTGAACATTTCATTAGCCATCCTACTAGGGAGCAGCAGATATGGATCACCTTCATTGATAGGCTCAAAGGAGGAGTTGGCCGTCAGAAGAGACGACGTATCAGAAACAAGACGTCCCAATAAGTGCTCTATTTGCAAGGAATCCGGACATACCTTCAAGTATTGCCCTACAAGAAATGCACAGTATGAAGGAGATGTCTCCAGTCTGGACGATGCCGCGGAGACCTCACACGACCGCCCCACTTGAGGTAGGCACTATGGAGGTCGACACAGTGGACGTGGAGGTGGCGGCCATGGGGATGGTTTACCTATTTGAAATATCATGTGATGAATGTTTTGCTTACTATTATTTTAATTTCTCGAATGACGCTTGTACAGACTATGTGTCAGTAGTGTACTTGCAAGTGTGTTGTATGACATGCGTGCGAAATATTACTACTATATGATGACGTATGTCCTATTTAGTTGTATTTTCCTCTGTATTTATGTTATATCAGGCATCGAATAATTTTGTGCAATGTATTTAATATCGCTGATTCCAAAGTTTGAAGCTACATTCTGTCAAAAAATAAATATAACTTTATTACAATTTTTCTACCAAAAAAAATCTGAACACCTATGGCCAGTTCAATTGGCGACAGAATCCATGTCACCTTTCCAATTGGCGACAAAGAGGTTTATTATTGTTTGGTTGGCGACAGCCTCCTATCACCAATCCAATTGGCGATAAGAGTATGTCGTCATTTCAAGGGCGATAAAACCTATTTTTGTATTGTTATTAAATATTATTTATTTTGTAATTATCTTAAAACAACGGAGACAGCTAGCGTCAGGACGTTTGATCTGGCTCCCACATCGTACACTCGCTTCTACCATTCGATGCTGCAACCAATGGTCAGATATGCGACAATCACCGCCTGCTTTTCTTCCTCTCCTCGATCTCCTTCCTGCAGAACGCCACGACGAGGAGGCGCATGGATGACACCAAGTAGTAGAACCTGTCGGAGAAGGAGGCTACGGCCATGCCGGAGAGGAACTCGAGGCTCGGAGCTCCACTCACCATGGTGGCGCTAGCAGTGGTTGCAACCAGTGGCTACAGAGCTCGCTGCTGGTGGCGGCGCTTGTGAAGGCCACGACCAACGTTAGTGGTGGAACTTGAGCGACACTTGGGATGTCGTGGGAGCTCGTAGAGGGCATGACCTGCTTTACTAGAGCTCGAGGAGCGAACTAAAAAACCGAATATCAACAAGAAAAACAAACTTCATATTACAAAACAAAACCTAACACCATGATGCACCATGTAAGAACTATGATGCAACATCAACAAATACCTATTGCAGCCAAATATAAATTCTCACACAACAAATCGGCATAACTAATGCAATAAAAAAGACACTTGTTACAAAAAAAAAAGATTGCTGCAGCAAAATAGTAACTCTTGTTGTATCAACCTTTTTAGAGGACGTACGTGAGTTTGAAACATTCAAGAAAACCGTTTGTAACAACTCGTTTTAACCATCTTCAACAACTCAATCTGTTACCGTAACATCCAGAACATACAGTCCTAACATTTCAAATCACCTACAGCAACAAAAATCCTAATTGCTACAACAAACACATCAAACTAACCGACCTCAACCTTAGATGCGCCATGCGAAGCTTCCTCATGCGACGATGTTGTTAAGAAGAACTAATGGTTGGGAGGTGGATCCCATGGCGAGCAACAAAAAAGCTCAGATACGGGTTTGGGGTGATCGAGAGGAGTACGGCGGATTCAAAGAAGAAACGGGGTGGATTGGAAGGAGGGGGGGGGTGAGCGAAGAGGATACAGAGGAGAGGAGCAAGGCTCCAGCTGCCGATGAACCGTCGGAGGGGTGAATGTTGTTGCAACAGAAAATGAGGATGGGGGCATAGTGGGTATTTTTCTTTTGAGATAGATAAGTTACTTAGTGTATTCGATGGGGTTGCTCTTACACGTGAACTAGTGGATCAGTGGGTAAAGTCGTCCGAAATTTTTCTTACGGCTGCCCTTAAAATAATGTATTATTTTAAAAAATTCATCGTCGGACACCATCATGTCCAGATCCCGCGACATGGGGCGCAACACGACTGTACGGAGGACGCAGCCAAGAGCCGAGCCGCGGCCATCAAGGATCCTGCTCCACGGAAGACTACAACGCCACCGACGGATTGGGACGGGAAGCACGCCGCACGGCTGCACATCTGTACAATTCTAAACATACACCTCAGGTGAGTTTCTCCCCCACACGTACGTAACCAAGTCCTGGCAAAAAATTTTACAGACCACCATGTCACACCAAAAATGTGTCCGTAACCGGGAGTAGCTGCTAACAATCATCGACTTTGTTCATAGCACTAACTAATTACACAGGCACCGACGATTATTCTGACATCTAGATTAATGTAGAACATAGCTACACCTGCTTGATCTGTACAGATAACTACACAGCCTTAGCACTGAAGTCAGCATGGGTGCAGGAGGCCCGGGCCTGCCTCTTCCTATGCTTCTGCTTTGCGAGAAGCAAAGCGTACACAACGAACCCCAGCTTCCGCCTCCTGGGGTGGAATTGCTTGCGAGACGCGCCGTCATGATCTATCCTCAACGGAGAGTACACTTCATACTTCTGCCTCAGGATCTGCCCGAGCGAGACCTTCTTCTTCGTGTTTGTTTTCTTTCCGGCTTCAAACTCGTGGTCCAGCTTCATGCTCAGGATCTGTCCGATGGACATTGTCTTTGCGCTCTTCGGCACAGTGGTCACCAAGCTCAGGCCGTTCACATCGTATATCCCAGAGCCTGCCTTACGGGGTGTCGTTGCTGAGTTCTTGAACTTTACGGAATTATTACAGATCGGTCGCCAGTTCTGGATTATTTGCTCGGACCGCAGTCTCCGAAGTGTTTCTTCTGCTGCAACCTTCGCTTTGTTTGCAGTCTCCTCCCTCTTTACGGCCTCCTCCAGAGCCTTCCTGCTGGTCTCAACAGCTGCCATTGCTTCCTCTACTCTTTCCAAAAGTTCCAGCTTACACTGGTTTGCTTGATCGAGCTCTTGCATTGCTGCTTCGATTTTCTTCCTAGAGGTATCGCCAGCTTCTTGTGCTTTGCGCACAAGCACAGAGTGTTCAACAGAAAGTGCGACATCGGATGTAACAGTGGCCAGGTCCTGCCCGTTACTTAGTTTTTTCCTCTCTGCTAGAGCGATAGCTTCTCCCCGCCCTGAGGCTTCCTTTAATTTTTCAGCCATGACGATCCTGAATTGCAGGGTCTTTGTCTTAGACCTTGTGTGCTCAATCGTGGCAGTTAATTCACCGATCTCGTATTTCGAATCCTCAGCCATCTTCCTGAGTTTCTCTTTCTCAGAATTCAATTGTTTCATCTGCAGCCATATATCAGAAGGTTCAAGGGTTGGTTTTGGGGCTTTTGCTGCTTGTAGCTGTGCAACAGTTTTGCTTAAATCTGCTTCCAATGATGAAGCCTTCCCTATGTTCAACAGTAACCTTTCACGGGTTTTCTCAAGTGATGCTTTCTCCTCCTCTATCTGGCTCTTCAATATCTTGACAGTATCCATGTTCAGGAATACTTTTGCCTGGTTCAGCCTGATCAATGTGGTTAGTGGGGACTGTTTGCTTTTTATGCTCTGGATCGGTGGCTTGGTATGGTCACTAGATTTGTGTTCAATATCAGGAAATGGATGTACCTTCATGGTATCAGTATAAACTTTTGCAGCATTTGCGCCCTCTGATGTTACCTTCTCTATTTGTAACTTCAAGTCATCAATAACCTGCTTTGTCGACTGTAATTCTTTCAAAACCTTAAATGTTTCCTTTTCCTTAACAAAGAGTTCCATCTCGAGCTTCACAGTTTGTTCCTCGACTTTCATAAGTTCTACCTCCTGAAAATCCCAGAAAACAAAATGAATTTATATATTCTAATAATACAGATGTATAGCAGGAACATAACTTATTAGTGGAAAGTGACAAGTGCATAAGAGAATAAGAACAATTTCCTTGAGAAAATAAGTTCAAAGAATCTAAAAGACTGAATATGTGATGTGAAGGTGCAGATGCAAAACCTTCTTTTTGAAAGGATTTGGAAGCCAATAACAACCAAACAGCACGAGGGCAAGATGAGCCCTTGCAAAGATATTCGTGCGTCTGGTTAATGTAGCAAGAAATTTGCTAGCAGTGAAACCATGTTAGTGCCAAACACAATCATGTCGCCTATTTTCATACACCAAATTTTCCTCTGTACACAATCCATTAGAATATAGTACTAGTATCCTTGGGAGATCAATGCCTATACGTACAGTGAAGGGGACTGTCAAGGACACTAGCACAGCACTACTCAGTAATGCAGCAGTGCACCCACCTTGCTGCTAATATTATCCTCGGATACTTTCACTTGCTCTTTTAATGTCGAATTGTTGTCCACAACGCATCCTGCATGCCATACCCGAGTACTTCCACACTAGTATCAGCGGCATGCTATTAGTATTTTTTCGCAGCATGCCTACCTAGAGGTCCATACTAAGGTCCTGTTTGGTATGGCTCCAACTCTCAGCTTCTTAGTTGGAGTACGTGGAGCTGTGCCAAACGGGCTAACTCCACAAAACCATTGAAGTTGGAGTAGCTTGGAGTGGAGCAGCCCTCTAGTGCAAATTATAGGAGCAGACAAACCCTTACTCCAAGTAGGAAGTTGTGGACTAGTATAACAAAATAGCTATAGAAGTTACAAATATTTACCCACAAATTGCCACTGAACTATACCCATCCCGAATTCACAGCCCCCATCACCCCCACCCCCTCACCTTCCTTATCGGTTCGCTGAGCCCGCCCGTCTTCCCCCCGACTCCTCCGCTTCCCCCCCTTTGCTTCCTCGTGACACGACGCCAGCTGCCGCCCGCCCCACCCCTTCCTCCCTCCGCCTCCGCCTCTCTCCCTCTGCCTCCGCCTCCTGGCTCCGCCCCCCACCCCTTCCCCCGACGCCTCTGCGGCTCGCCTCCCTCCCTCCGCCTCCGCTGCTCCGCCCCCCCCTTCCTCCGCGCTCGCTTCTCCCTCCACCCCTTCCTCCGCGCTCACCTCCTCCTCCGCCTCCACTGCCCGCCCCCTTCCTTCCCTCCGCGGCTCGCCTCCCTCCCTCCGCCTCCATTGCCGCGCCCCCCCTTCCTCCGCGGCTCGCCTCCCTCCTCCATTCCGCTTCCCCCCTTCGCCTCCGCCCCACCCCGCCGCCTCCCTCCTCACTGCTCCTAGCCGGCCAGTGGTGGGTTTTTCCTGGCCCGGTCCTCAACGAGCTCCCGACGGCGGCTCTCCCGGCCACTGCTTCCTCCCTACTCGCCTTCCTCAGCATCTTCAAGGTAATTGTTCTCCAGATGCAATGTGATTGTTCTCCAAATTGCTTATGTGTTTCTGAAGACAATGTTTATATTTCTACATGCATGCATCTCACTTTCTGTGAGTTCATAATACAATTGTGCATTGTATAGTGGTGTATGCCACCGCTGCCATCACCATTACCTCTGCCATCCAGGTGTGGACAATCTTCCCCGGCAATGGTAACGAGTACCTTGTATAGTTGAGGCAACTGTAGATCACTCAAATTGACAAAAACCTCATATTTGTATAGCTTGCAGGTTTTAGTTTCTTTTTTCCCTACATCTCCACTGTCACTTGTTATATTGTTGATGCAAACATACTGACATGGTGGCTATGCATGTTCAATATTTAGCAAATGCTTTGTGATGGCTATTGTGTATTAACGTTGCAATTACAATTATCACTGCTTGATCTTGGGGGGATTAGACAAACACAACTGGAGATCCAATAATTGCAATCATGCGGCTCCTACAGGCATATCACATTGGCAATGAATTAGTCTGATCTATCATTATGCCATTGAGCTTTTGTGCTGGCCTGTTTGCTTTCCCAACCAAAGATATTTGGAGAAGGGGAAGGGATATGGTCAGTAGGTTATTAGTTGTACTCTTTAATGTTGTTTTGTCGATCTTTTCATTTGGAAACCCGTCAATAGTGTTATTTGATGTCGATGAATCATCAGTTGTAATTCGATTTAGAGGCTATAATTTGATTTACTAATAGATTATATTGTTTCCTTTACGTGGTCCAATGTTCGGACTATCATAGACACTGGCACAGTGCTGCTAATCATTCAACATATTTGCTTTGTTTTAGCGGAGGACATTAGCTTTGTTCATTCAGTATACAACATTCTCATGCAGATTCCACCATATGGTGCTTCCACCATATTGTTACAACATGCAGATGGCAGGTTCCGCCGAGTGGAATGATGAACACCTTAGGGTAGTGTGTGAGTTGTTTGCGGAACAAGTTAGGATTGGGAATCGGCCAAACACCCACTTGAACACTGTAGGATATGTCGAGGTAGCTAAGGGCTTTAAGAATATAACGGGCCTTGATTACACTAAGACACAATTCAAGAATAAATGGGATAAGTTGAAGTCCGATTACGCCATTTGGAAAAAAACTCACCACAAGGGAGACCGGTTCTGAATGGGACAATGAGAAAGGCACAATTTCTCAACTCCTTCTATGGTGGAAGAAAGTTAACATAGTAAGTGTTATTTTTTTTTCTTTGGCAGCACATACTTTTTATTTATACTAATTGGTATCCCATTTTTTCATAGGAAATTCCAGGGGCAATAAAGTTTCGCAAAACCTACCAAGAATATGAGTACATTAGAGGCACTTGCAATCTTCTTATGGGTATGCGGTGGAGGTGAATCGAATAGGAAAACACAAAACCGGTTCAAGCACTCGGGTGGGACCATTAGTAGGAAGTTTCAAGAAGTGCTAGAATGCGTGGTTACAATGTCTGTAGATTACGTGAAATCAAAGGATCCAAACTTCTCCACCATCCATAGTAGAATTAGAGATGATCGAAGGGCTTGGCCACATTTTAAGGATTGCATAGGTGCTCTTGATGGGACTCATATACGTGCAACTCTTCCATTAGAACAACAAGTGAGATACATTGGAAGGTCCGGAAATCCCTCTCAGGATGTGATGGCAGTTGTGAACTTTGATATGCGTTTCACTTATGCATCCATTGGTCAACCAGGGGCTATGCATGACACTAGTGTGTTATATCATGCATTGAGAGTAGACCGAGATGTGTTCCCACATCCTCCATTGGGTAATTCTATTCGCTCTTGGATAAATTACTTCTTTCTAAATCATGTTGTGTCATTAACTTTATATTACTTTTGATTCAGGCAAGTATTACCTTGTTGATGCCGGCTATCCTAATCGATCGGGTACCTAGCCCCATACAAGGGCTTAAAGGTATCATGTTCCCGAGTTCCACAGAGGTGTTGAACCAACTACGCCAAGGAAAAGTTCAATAGGGTACACTCCTCGTGCGTAACATAGTTGAGCGAACATTTGGTGTATGGAAGATGAAGTGGCCAATTCTACTCAAGATGCCAAGCTATCCAATGACCAAGCAAAAGATGATTGTTGCGGCCACCATCACACTCCACAACTTCATACGTGAGCATGGTAGCGGGGATTGACATTTCCGTAGGTGCGACCGAGATTCTAACTATGTCCCTACCATTCCTTCTAGATACTGAAAATATGCAATTTCTCAACATACTTTGGATGGGTCAACATCACAATCGAATGATAGGTATATGGATACGCTTGGGATGAGCTTGCTATCGCATAGCTACTTCTTGGTGACTTGGTATGGTATGAAAGTCAGTTAGCAAAGATAATGTGAGATCTCATTTATTTTATATCGAAGACATATGTTAGTCTTTGTTATGACCTTTTGTTATGATACTCATCGAATTAGAACCTTTGTTATTTCCTTCGTATGTTTGAGTTTATGGATTTTCTCATATACAATCACGTACGAGTACAAGTAGGCAAGTACGGATGCTACAGTAAGAAAATACCACATGAACAGTAATAAATACGATAAAAATACACGTAAAGTATTTGACACACTCCTTACTACTTGGATAAAATTACACGTCTTTCTCACTCAAACCAGAAATTACAGCAACTCCAAGGGTACTCTCGTCATCTTACATGGATCATTCACATTCATGGAGTGGAAGTTACCTTTCTAACCAAACACCTCCTCAGACTACTCCAACTTCTCAGAGGAGTAGATCCAAGAGTGAAGTTGGAGTTGGAGTTGCAAAAACTTGAAGCAGAGCCATACCAAACAGGGCCTAAGCTGATATGCTCTATCTCATTTTTTGCCGGGACAAGTAATTTTAATTGAGGGAATTGCTTATTTACCCTACACTTATGGGTTTCAAGAATATACTCTCCTTCCCGATATAATTAGTTTTATACTCTTCACATAGTTGGATCTTTGATAAAATGTTGGAATTAATACGGGCTAGGCCAAATTTTTAATTCTAATTAATTTCTAAAAATCTCAAAGGCCTATGTATATATGCTAAAACTGGTTAGTCCCACATAGAGAATTAAAGGGGAATTACATTATTTTATAAGGTGGAACGTGGTAGCCCCCCTTGTGGAATTGGAGAGAGCCAACACACGCATGCGCTCGCTCACCTCGCAGAGCCGTGTCATGTTGTGCCGTGCCGTGCGTGCACGTTTTTCTTTATCTATTCGAAAATCGAAATGCACCGACTCGTTTTAAATGGCATTAACAAACGGCTGATAGTAACGATTCAGTTACTAGTGAGTAATGGCTGCGGTTAACACTGATTGATGGCAAATCAATGGCGACCGTTTCCTTGGCAAATCAAACTCTCTAACCTCTTTGTTTTTGGCTATTTAGAAAGAGCATAACTGGTTCTTCTCTGATTCACTCCACGAAAGACTAAGATAGAACCCACGAGTTTGTTGCTGCATCTGGTGATCTCCATCCCGGCGAGACGCGTGTACAGTCGAACCAGGAGAGCAGAACTCCGGAACCCTCGTCTTTGAAGGCTTGCACGAGCAAGGACAAACAAGGTTTTTGGGGAGCGTTTGCGCGACTGCTCGCTGCTTCCTCTTCATTCGTTTCTCTGCTACGTCTACATCAATTGCACGACTACTACGCCATGACGAACGTCGAAACTCCTACTGTTTCTTCCACTAGATCTGGGTATGCCTATCTCACGCTTGTTGTTTTGTTAGCTTTATTATCTGTTGTTGCCTTGAACACTGAGATAGAAATTATAGTTTCTGCCCTTCTAGAAATTCGTATAACTATAGTGTTCTTGGTTTCCTGCTTTATGAAAAAAAAAACAAAAGTTCTTTCCATGATTTATCTACCATATTTCTGGATTAAAGTAATTCGAAAAATGCTCATATGTTTATCATAAAATAACTTGTCTTCAATATTATACTAATTTTTGTTGTTTCTTCCCGTTCTAGCTGTTATGAATATTGTGTGTACATTCAAGAGGGCCCAATGGGCATTCTTAACATCCAGCTGAGAGAAACCACTGAGAACAGAAGCAGCCGCAACAAGAGTGCGAACAGTGGTCATATGGGCAACAGGGGCAAAAATCTAATCGTAGTCACGACCGTACTCCTGCTGAAAGCCGCGAGCCACAAGATGAGCCTTGTAGCGCTCGATAGTACCATCAGACCGGGTCTTAACCTTGTAAACCTACTTGCACGTGATCGGACGAGCATGCACAGGTGTCGGTACAATATCCCAAGCCTCCGTACGTCAAAGAGCGTCAAGTTCCTCTGCCATAGCGAGCTACCACTCAAAACAAGGAGCAACCTTACGATAAAAACTAGGCTCAGTGACAGCGAGAGCACAAGCTATTGGAGCAAATCCAAGACGATCAGGAGGTCGAAGGGATGTCCGGTCACGAAGGACGTAATAAGGAGCATCATCAGGAGAATCTGGGGTATCGGCAAGATACCAGGAGAGAAGACTGGTGAAGAACGAGGACGCCTGGAGTAGTGAATACCAGATAAACGAGACTGTGGTGTTGTAGGAACAATAGGCGGTGTTGCAGGAGACAACACCAGAGGCGGGGGTACAGAAGGAACCACTGGAGACAGACCTGGGGAAGAGTGTGATAGTAGAGAAATGGGTGAAGAGTCAGAAAGAGACAACCATGAAATCGACTCAACAGTGGAAACAGGAGAAGGAACTGAATCTCGATAGAAGAAAGGTTGAGATTCGACAAAGACAACATCTCGTGAAATCCTGATCCGTCGAGCAGAAGAATCCCAGTAGCGATAACCCTTATGCTCGAAACTATAACCAAGAAACACACACTCAACTGACTAGGTTGATAGTTTAGTGCGCCCACGAGGCTGTAATAGAACAAAACAAGTACAATCAAAAACACAAATATGAGTGTACTAGGGGGCTCGAGAGTAGAGGCGCTTTATAGGACTGACACCCTTAAGAGCAGTGGAAGACTGCATATTGATGAGATATGCAGCCGTAGAAACAACCTCAGCCCAGAACTGTGGTGGAACATGAAAGGTAAGGAGAAGAATGCGGGCAGTCTCAATCAGATGAAAATGCTTGCGCTCAGCAACCCTATTCTGAGCATGAGCACCAGGACAAGAAAACTGGTAAAGAGTGCCTCGCCGTAAAAACTATCAAAAGCGCGTAACAAGATTACGCCAAAGTGAATCACAAAGAAAAATACGGATGACAGAATCAAACTGAGTACGAACCATCGTTACAAAGCTACGATAGATCGCAGGAAACTGACCATGATTAGACATAGGGAAAATCCATGTAAAACGAGAATAATCATCAATAAAAATAACATAAGATTTATGCACACCTTTAGAGATAATAGGTGCATGTTCCTATACATCTGAATGAACTAAGTCAAAAGGACGAGAAGACAAGGACTTGCTAGAATGATAAGGAAGTTGTAGCTACTTGCCCAGCTTACAACCCTGACAAAATATGGTCGTGTCAACGGGAACATGTCCAAGAACACCCTGACGGAGTAATGAAGAAAGACGGGACCCACACAAGTGACCTAAACGGTGATGCCACTGCGCAAAAACTCCAAAAGTGGTGGCAGCAGTGGCGGTGAAAGTAGACGTAGAGGTGACAGGAGTAACTGAAGTGGACAGAAGGTGGAGGCGATCAAGAATGTAGAGACCCTGACGATCCCTACAGCGCCGGCCCGTCCATGTTTGTCGATCTTGGATGAAACAGGTGAGAGTCAAAACCAACCCTACAGCAAAGATCAGTGAGCTAACCCACCGAGAAAAGCTGCATGGTAAGCTGGGGAACATGGGAAATAACTGGAACATAAAAGTCAATGGACAAAAGAGTGCAATGAAAGTTGACAGACAGAGGAGTACCGTCAGCTGTCTGAACAGAGATAGGAAAAAAAAAGGAGGTCCTACTGAAGTGAGAGATGTGGAGTCTGGTATCATGTGGAAAGAGGTACCAGAACCCAAGTACCTGGAGGAGACGTTTGAGCTAGACCGCGTAACTTGCCGAAGCTGTGAGAGAGCTCTCGGGTAGAGTCCGCGTAATCTGGAATGTAGTCGCCACGAGAAGGTCCTAACGCGGCCGCTCGCCCTCCCGTCGCGGAAGGGCTCTCGCCTCCCTTTGATTGTCCAAATTTCACGCGCCTTGTTCTGCTTTTTCCACACCACACAACGCTGGTAGTCGTACCTGAAGTTCTTGCAATAATTGCACTAAACCCCAGTTGGTGCAAAAAAGAGCAGAAACAGACACCTGAGGAACTGTAGTCGAAGAAGAAGGGGTAGTAAACACAGTCGAAACAAACTATGCTGCTAACCCGCGGCGAAGCTCCTCAAAGACGGCGCCGAAGAGCCTCGATGATCACGGTCGAGCGTAGCGACTCGGCAGCTTGAGCCTCGACAGAGTCAAACTCTGGGAGAAGACGGCATACGTAAAGGTGAAGACGATCACGATTTGCCTTCTACACTTGATGACACTCCTGGCAGAGCGGAGAAGCCAGCTCGTCCAGCTGGCGCTAGAGACTGGCCAGGGCTCGGAAGAAGTCGTCGACGAAGGAGTCCTCTTGGCGAAGCGTCTCCAACTCACGCTGAAGCGAAAAGAACTAAGCATCGTTGCTCTGCTGATATCGCTCGCGCAAGTACTCCCAGATCTGACGAGTGGCACGCAGACCAACAATGTATGGCTGGATGGAGTCGTCGACACTGACCACCAGGATGGCTCGAACACGGACCTCATCATCACACCAGCGTTCAAAAGCGTCTGTAGCATACTGAAAGGCCTCATCAGCAGCATCGACTGCAGCAGCGGCCTCTGCCTCCTTCTTGGAGGCCTCATCTTCTGCAGAAGATGCTGAACCGGCGACGGTGAACAAGGTCGGGCACCAGTAACATGTCCCCAAAGGCGGAGACCATCGAGCGCGATCTCCATGAGTGAAGACCACAACCTGTAGTTCGTCCCGTTAAGCTTTGTTCCCGAAAATGAGATCGCAGCTGATGGAACAGAAGCTATCGGTAGGCGACACTGGACGGCACGGCGACCAAGGCAACAAAATCTAATAGACGGTGCTGCACGGTGCGGCGGTTAGAGCGACGTACTGTTTTTTTTGTTTGCAGGCTGGCCCAGCTCGCACAAAAAGGCTGAAGGCCTTCTAAGTCACTCGATGCGCGCGGGGGAACTAGGGCTCCCCCTGCTGCTGCTTAAGTGGCAACGGCCGGACCGACGAAGGTGGTGCTCCGGCGACGCCCTCACGCACGTGCGGCTTCGGGCGCAGCAGCAGCGCGGCTTTGGGAGCAGGCACGGCGAGGTGTCGAGTGGCGACATCGAGCGGTGTGGCGGCGTCGGGGTCGTCAGGGACTGGCCGACACCGAGGTCATGCCGTCTCAGGGTCGTCAGAGACTGCGACAGCCGGGCGCAGCAGCAGCGTCGGCTTCAGAAGCGGGCACGACCAGGCGTCGGGCGGAGGCGGAGACCGAACGGGACGTCGGGCGGCCCGTGCGTGATCCGGCTTTGGGCGCGGCGGGGCGTGTAGGGGAAGGCGGAGGTGTCCGACGAGATCCTAATGGTCGGGAGCCCCGTCCGCGCCGTGGACATGTTGGACTCCCGTACCTCGAGGTCCAGCCACACGTACTCGCGCGTGGCGCTGCGCGGGCGCCACCACACCTTGATGTACTCCTTCCGCTTGTCCCAGAACCGCGACGACGACCCGATGCCGAACACCATGTGCTATGGACACCGCGACGGGGGGCTTATTCTCGGACGATGCGGTTGGTGGACAGACGGGAGATTGATAGGGAGGTGGTGGAGTCAGGACTCAGGAGGGCAGGAGGAGGACGACGATGCGGCCGAGGACATGGAGAGGAGGTAGAGCGTGTAAAAGAAATAGACGGTCGTTAGGGGTAGTAGTAGCAGGAGGAGGAAGCGGAGGAAGGGGGCGGTGAATGTCTCCTTGCCCCTCCCCCGCCGCCTCCCTTCATGCCGAGCGCCGTGTCTGCTCCTCACCGCCTCGCCGCTGCCGTCCTCCACTTCTCCGGTGTCCGACAAATACTCCTATTTCGCATCTTCGGCGGGTGGTACCGAGGGGAGCTCGCGTGGGGAAGAGAGATTTACACGGGCGGGGTGCGTGGAAAGAGGGTACTGAGTCTCTCTCTTGGTGGGCGAGGGTATTTTGGTCTCTTCGCGTGGTTAAAACGGCGAAAAAGGACTGAACTATTATAATACTGCACTCGTTGTATTTTATCAATGATCCAACTTAGTAAAAATTATAGACCAATTACACCCGGAAAGAATATATCTAAGTGAATCAACTAAATAAAAGGTATAAACCAATTACACCCGATAAGAATGTATATTCTTGAAACCATCTAAGTGCAAAAGTAAATAATCAATTCTCTAATTTTAATTTGTGACAGGTTCTGGACAGGGAAGTTGAGAGGCTCTTTTACAAAATGCTAGCAACACATCAGAATCAAGATCTAACCGTGGAGATTTATTCCTAGCAATATCTGGCCGAATAGGCTATCAACTGGTACTAAATGTCATGATGTATTGGGTTCCTTTCCGCTCGAAATCGATCCCCAAGTCCCCACAATGTCATGTCACAATCGCCCATACCAACCACTGCTCGAACCTCTCCACCGAAAAGGAAGAAACAAGCAAGTATCTTTGCGATTGCGAACATCCTCCCCCAAATTTAATGCAAACCTAACATCATCTGAAGCAAACAAACATCTGTGATGTCCCGATCGCAATAGGGATCGAAATCTCACAAATCAGTACTAGAATTAGGATAATCTGGGGAAATAGGGACGAGGAAACCGAGAAGAGGATGAGATACAAGAAGAACAGGTGGGGAAAGTTCAGACCTGAAAATTTTGATCGATGGTCCCGGAGCTTACAAGCACCGGCCCTTTTATGCCTAGGCTTGTCCTACTGACATTTGGGATCCTATAGTCCAATTACAACACAACTCCACCATGTACCACCCCACCTGTCACGCTCACCTTGGCTAGGCCCATTGTCAGCTGCTCCTTATTGTTTTCTGATCTCAACATCATGTTTCCTTGTCCCAGTTTCACTTCTTCTATTGCTGCTTCCTCTTGTGATTCCTCATAACTGATGTTGTATATGTGACAACATCGGAGACTGCCAAATGGAATCACCGCACACTACGAATTCCTCCCCAAATAGCCCGTACAGTCCGGGCCAGCAAGAAGATCTAAAAGCAGATTGTTCAAGAAATGCGAAAGCGAGTTTTTTTTAAATAATAATAATAAAAGGAAATGCGAAAGCGCTTTGAGAAAGAAAATGCGATGGCCAGCGTTGCCACCACAAATCTGCGCGAAAGCAAAAGCCGTTGTTTTGCATAGGCCAGAAGAGATCGATGTGGGTAGGTATGCTCCGATTGACTGACCTCCGGCCGGAGCTGGATCGGCGGCGCCTGCGGCTGCCGCCAAGGGGAGACGGCGCCGCCGCCGAACAGGTCGACAGCCTGCCGCACGGACTCGAACGGGGACGACGTGTCCACCTCCCCGTGTCCCCGCATCGCCGCCTTCGCGTGCGCCTCGCCGCCCCGCGCGGCGGCGACGGCGTGCGGCGAGGCGTGCTGCGCTGCTACTTCCGCCATAGCGTCCGAGGTGCGTGAGAAGCGCGGAGGCGGCCGTGACGATAGCAGTACTAATAGCAGAAGGGGGCGCGGAAGGGAGTGGTGGGCGTACGAGGCCCGTGAACCCTGCGGTTTTGGTTCGCGTTGTCCGGAGCGTGCGTTCTTTTAGCTTTAGCGAGGCGTGGGGAGACGTAAACTAGTACAGAGTGCGCGAGTAACCGCGGAGGTGAGCCGATGATGAAAAGGTCGTTGCGCGGGCCGCGGTTTAAAAAAAAGCCGTTTCAGTCCGTAATCCATCCAGAGCAGTGGCGCGGCGCGGCGCGGTGGATGGGGTGTTGTTTGGTGCCCCGGGCACAACACACGACACACTGTGGCTCTATCACCGTTCTGGTTGTGTACGTAGGTAGCCTGTAGCTGGGGTTGATGGACTGAGCCGTGTGTTGTGCCGTGTCTACGTGGCTAGTCCTGGAGCCTAGGATGCTTAAAACTATGAATTGTGCTTAGGTTGCTACCGTGGTAGGACCACTTCTCAACTTAGTAGTAATTATTAAGACAAACAAACGGCGCTAATGCGTGTAAACAATAACACGACCATTTGTTACTGAGTGAACAGTGCCCACAGTTGATATCGTACGTACCGTACAAACAACAAAATATTTCCTATGTCAATTCTACTGTGCCAGTAAAAACAACTGCTCTAGATCTTAGATCAACTTATAATATCTGCATTGACAATTTCTGCTCTAGAGCTTTAGGTTCTAGAAATCCGTATCCAACTGGCCAACTGGCCAACTGGCTGTATATCCATCGTTTTAACGCTACTCCTCAAGTCCTCTTGCCCACGGTATGCCAATCTAAAGCTGACTAACGTATAAGGTGTGACTTATGGTCAACCTACTGAACCATGCATTATGCAACATGAAATGTTTGATGAGCTAAAGCAAAATTTGAGACCAGCTGGTGTGGCCAAATCAGAATGATAACGGAGGGTGGGTTCAAAGCACTAAGCTAAATTATTACAAACATAGTCTTTTAATTTTGTGCCATCTAAATTCATACATACTAAAGACTTAAAGGGCGAAGAATGAAGAAAAATATCAGAGTATATGTCTGCTACAAGTATTGAAGTATCAAGTATACAACTAAATTACCAGAGTATATGGTGGCTATGTGCTAAAAATTAAAGGAGAAAGAATGAAGGAAAATGAGAAATCAAGAATATATACCAAGATATAGTACACCATCGCACCACACCTCGTGCACTGGCCGATGAGCCACGCCGATCAAGTCCACTAGTCCAAAGACTCCATCCGCAAGCCCGTAGTAGGCGCCCGCCTCCTTGGCTCCTCCGCTGTCGCGGACGTCGACCGCCCGCCCGCCTCGGCTCATCGCGCTCCATCACCGCCACGGCCGGGCCTCCTCGCGCCACCGCCTAGCCCTCTGATTCTCCACTGCCACGTGCTTGTACCCGCGCCCCCCTTCTTGGCTCCTCGTCTCATCTACTGCGCTGCTGTTGGCCACCCGCCTTGGGTTTCTTCTTCTCACCTCAAAGCATAACCGAAAGTATCTAGGCCTCAAGTTGGTTTTGGTAATTAATGGCAACATTATGTTAAAAACTAATATGTGCGCTAAGTTGTGTTATAGGTTAAAGTCCGATGATTATTTGATGATAAGGTCATTGGCATGACTTGATATGGTGAAAGATCAACATGGATCGTGACAAAAGATATTATATAGCTTAAGGACTATTTTGTAGTTTTTACCGATCTCAGTGTTTGGAGAAAAGATCGGATTTATAGGGTAAATAGCGTATTATAAAGAGGGATCATGGCTAGTAGCTTGAGGAACTATTTTTGTGCCATTATGATTAGCTAGGGTTCATGCATTGTCTTGATGTAAGCTTCAAAAATATTTTAAAATCGATATGTCCATGCGGTTTATAAGCGACTCACTACTACGTAAAAGCTCATCACAGACGGTTGTTGAATCATCACAGACGGTTTTTGAACCGCTCGAATTTATATGTTCGTGATAACAGCGTTATCACGACGGTTTTTCACCGCTTTGTGATAACTCTTATCATGCATTTCCCCACCACGAACCGCTCAGGATAAGAGTTATCACGACGGTTTTTCAACCGTCCTATGATAACCGCCGTTATCACGCATATAAAATTTCGACGTTCAAAACCGCTCGTGATGATCGTTATTAACTCGAATCGTCAGGATACTCTGTAATCACTGCACGGTTCGTGGTTGGAACCGCTGCGTGATTCTCGTAGTATCACAGCCGCATTATTATCACTGCATTTTGTTCTTTATACGAACTGCGCGTGAAGTATCACCGACGGTTCGTATAAAGAACCGTATGTGATATTTATTTATCACGCACGGTTAACGAAGAACCGCTCAGGATAATTTTATCGCAGACGGTTACAAAGGAACCGCTCGTGATGGGTGTCTAGTATAGCATATTTTGTAGTAGTGACTCGCAAGTCGGTAGTACCGATATCTATATAGCGTACGTATTTTCCGGAAAGCGTGTTTTCGAGTGGATTGCTACTCTCTAAAAATGGAACGACCGATTTTAGTTGCGGTACTACCGCAGCAGGTGGTACCAAAAATACATGATGTTATGAAAATTCCTTGGCATGGCTTATTAGACTGCAAACACAGAGATAAAACAAATTCTTTACTGATAAAACAAATTCTTTACTTCCGAAAGGCCAAACTTTTAGATTTCAAGGGCAAGAACTACAATTTCACACTGCTAAATGACATGATGTTATGTAATCTGGCTTGCACATATAAGCAGCAATGTCATATTTAGAACTAATGACATATGAGAAAGTATGCAATGGCATCCCACCCCAAGCATATTCAAACACAGAATCCTAGAGGTATATGTTTGTTTTGAACTTATCTGTTTCTCTAAAATGTCTAGTATCATAGTGATATTTTTTAATCTATGAATCAGCTTCACTAAAGTTAGGATAGTTTATCTAGACATCATGAGGCCATTTGCTGAATCAACTTTGCTAGGGTGAGATGCTTATCACGCTTATGGTTTTCAGCAGCTTTATAGTAAAACATTCCTTTTTTCCATTGCTTATTTATGCCTGCATTGATACCAGGAGTATAATGAGTGGACCAACAACTAACAGTCAATGGATTTATGACTAGCATGTCAACTCTGAACTGGAGTCTAAACAACAACCTGAAACCTAAATGCAGAACCAACAATATGTATACACTCTACAGTTGTATGATGTACATTTTGCACGTGTAAATAGCCGAGGCTATTTCTTATTTACCTTACATATATGCACACCAAGATTTCTGTGTACCCCAGAACACTATGACTATAGACAGGAAGCAACTTAGCATCTATTAAAAACTTCCTACAACATCATTCTATGCCTAAAGAAAAATACAAACAACATATTTTTAGTTAAGCTTGATGATACCTGCAATGTGTAGTTTTTTGTGCGCGAAATTATTCTGAAGCAAAACATAGATTTGATTGGTCCGCATCAACTTTAATGGTTGGCAGAGCCGCTGATCCCAAAGTCGCTGGACATCGGCTGCCGGGAGCACGAGGTCAAGATGCCCACCGTCCGCCGGCAAGCTTGGCGGGTCGACTCAAAGGCGTGCGAGAGATGGGCGACATACAGCCGCTTGGGCCGGTCGCGAATCGAGCGAGCGGCGAACCGGGCCGCCAGAGTCGAGCCGGGCGGGGCCGAGGATGGAGGCCGAGCCTGGTGAGGCCACACTGACCGCCCTCGCCTGTGATTCTGTAACGACGTAGCCCACCGCGAGAAGGCGCGACGCCGCAGGGCGTGACACCGCGCCGAGCCGCGGCGACGTGGCTCGCCGCTGCTGCGAGCCGCCGCGATTGTTCCTGCCACCGCGGTGGTTGTTGCGTCCCTTGCGGCCGCCGTTGCCGCTTCCGCTCGCTGCCGCCTCATTGGTGGTGCCGCCGGTGGAGCGGGTGCACCGCAAGAAGGGCGTGGACGAGAGCCCTACGGCTTTGCATGGTGAGCTCTTCCAACATCAGGTCGGATCGAACCTCAATGAAGGATGGCAGCGGCTTGGCGCGCCGGAGCAGGGATGCCAGATGGGAGTACTTCTCGTTGAGCCCGCGCAGGACGGCGAGGACAAGGGTGCGATCGGGGACGGGCTCGCCCAGATCACTGAGAGCATCCGCCATGCCCTTGAGCTTGCGGCAGTAGTCGGAGATGGTAAGCGCGCCTTGGCAGAAGTTGCGGAACTCGACGTCGAGGTACATGGCGCGCGTCTCCCGGTTGCCGACGAACTGTTCCTCAAGACCGAGCCAGACGCGCCGCGCGGAGGTCGTGGGCGCCATGACGAGCTCGACGAGGTTTGGCGAGATGGTTCCGTAGAGCCACCCGAGAACGGTGCACTCCATGCGCACCCAGGACGGGATGTCAGGGTAGGCGGCGTCGGTGAGGACGTGGTCGGAGAGCGCGTACTTGCCGACGACGAGGAGGAAGAGGCCGCGCCACTTGGTGTAGTTGGGAGCATCGGTGTCGAGGACGATGGGGACGAGAGTCCGAATGTTGACGACGGCCACCGCCTGGGCATGGAGCGCAGCGATGGTGTTGGCCTCGAGCGCGTTCTGTTGGTCGCGGAAGGTACGCTCGGCCGCCTCAAGGCGCTGGCGGTCAGCGTCGAGGCTAGCTCGTCGCGGCGAGGCGCGCGCGCTCGGCGTCGGAGCAAGCGGTGGCGCCAGCCGTCGGCCGAGGCGCGCGCGCTCCTCATCATTGGGAGCAGCCATGACGGGGGCGGCGGCTGGCTGGTGAGGTGGCGCCGGGCTGGGGAAGGAGCTGGAGAAGAGGCGGCGGCGATCCGTAGGGGAGGCGGCGGCCTGAGGGAAGGAGTCCGCCGGGATCTGGAAGCCGGCCGCTAGGAGCCGATCGCCTGGTCTCCTGGAAGAGAGAGGACGCAGAGAGAGGAGATGGCTCTAGCGATGGAAACGAGGGGTAGATATTTAGCTATTGGAAACGAGTGGCTGTGCTGTGAGATATATCCAATGGAGGGGTGGCGTTCTGCTGTAGTTTTGGAATGCGCGGCGGGCAAGGAGATGGCCGGCGGCGCAGGTAGGAGCGGCGGGCGACGAACGCCGGCGGCTAGGGTGCGGAAGCGAGGGTCGCAGGATGCGAACCACTCATGATACCATGAAAGCGTGATAAGTTTGGAAGAACACGCAATAGCTTTCCATTGATCAATTGGTGATTACATATACATGGTGAACCACCAGAGAAAGGCAACAAACAGGAGATATCTATCTACCAAAAATAGCTAGTTTGTTGCCATAAACGCTGATCTTCAGGAGATGCCGTTCCAGTGAACCTGGACGTACCAGAGGCGGACCAATACGTGACGTGCCAGAAATACGTCACGCTAACAATTCCTAGCAATATCTGGCCGAATAGGCTATCAACTGGTACTAAATGTCATGATGTATTGGGTTCCTTTCCGCTCGAAATCGATCCCCAAGTCCCCACAATGTCATGTCACAATCGCCCATACCAACCACTGCTCGAACCTCTCCACCGAAAAGGAAGAAACAAGCAAGTATCTTTGCGATTGCGAACATCCTCCCCCAAATTTAATGCAAACCTAACATCATCTGAAGCAAACAAACATCTGTGATGTCCCGATCGCAATAGGGATCGAAATCTCACAAATCAGTACTAGAATTAGGATAATCTGGGGAAATAGGGACGAGGAAACCGAGAAGAGGATGAGATACAAGAAGAACAGGTGGGGAAAGTTCAGACCTGAAAATTTTGATCGATGGTCCCGGAGCTTACAAGCACTGGCCCTTTTATGCCTAGGCTTGTCCTACTGACATTTGGGATCCTATAGTCCAATTACAACATAACTCCGCCATGTACCACCCCACCTGTCACGCTCACCTTGGCTAGGCCCATTGTCAGCTGCTCCTTATTGTTTTCTGATCTCAACATCATGTTTCCTTGTCCCAGCTTCACTTCTTCTATTGCTGCTTCCTCTTGTGATTCCTCGTAACTGATGTTGTATATGTGACAACATCGGAGACTGCCAAATGGAATCACCGACACTACGAATTCCTCCCCAAATAACCCGTACAGTCCGGGCCAGCAAGAAGATCTAAAAGCAGATTGTTCAAGAAATGCGAAAGCGAGTTTTTTTAAAATAATAATAATAAAAGGAAATGCGAAAGCGCTTTGAGAAAGAAAATGCGATGGCCAGCGTTGCCACCACAAATCTGCGCGAAAGCAAAAGCCGTTGTTTTGCATAGGCCAGAAGAGATCGATGTGGATAGGTATGCTCCGATTGACTGACCTCCGGCCGGAGCTGGATCGGCGGCGCCTGCGGCTGCCGCCAAGGGGAGACGGCGCCGCCGCCGAACAGGTCGACAGCCTGCCGCACGGACTCGAACGGGGACGACGTGTCCACCTCCCCGTGTCCCCGCATCGCCGCCTTCGCGTGCGCCTCGCCGCCCCGCGCGGCGGCGACGGCGTGCGGCGAGGCGTGCTGCGCTGCTACTTCCGCCATAGCGTCCGAGGTGCGTGAGAAGCGCGGAGGCGGCCGTGACGATAGCAGTACTAATAGCAGAAGGGGGCGCGGAAGGGAGTGGTGGGCGTACGAGGCCCGTGAACCCTGCGGTTTTGGTTCGCGTTGTCCGGAGCGTGCGTTCTTTTAGCTTTAGCGAGGCGTGGGGAGACGTAAACTAGTACAGAGTGCGCGAGTAACCGCGGTGGTGAGCCGATGATGAAAAGGTCGTTGCGCGGGCCGCGGTTTTAAAAAAAAGCCGTTTCAGTCCGTAATCCATCCAGAGCAGTGGCGCGGCGCGGCGCGGTGGATGGGGGTGTTGTTTGGGGGCACACGACACACTGTGGCTCTATCACCGTTCTAGTTGTGTACGTAGGTAGCCTGTAGCTGGGGTTGTGGACTGAGCCGTGTGTTGTGCCGTGTCTACGTGGCTAGTCCTGGAGCCTAGGATGCTTAAAACTATGAATTGTGCTTAGGTTGCTACCGTGGTAGGACCACTTCTCAACTTAGTAGTAATTATTAAGACAAACAAACGGCGCTAATGCGTGTAAACAATAACACGACCATTTGTTACTGAGTGAACAGTGCCCACAGTTGATATCGTACGTACCGTACAAACAACAAAATATTTCCTATGTCAATTCTACTGTGCCAGTAAAAACAACTGCTCTAGATCTTAGATCAACTTATAATATCTGCATTGACAATTTCTGCTCTAGAGCTTTAGGTTCTAGAAATCCGTATCCAACTGGCCAACTGGCCAACTGGCTGTATATCCATCGTTTTAACGCTACTCCTCAAGTCCTCTTGCCCACGGTATGCCAATCTAAAGCTGACTAACGTATAAGGTGTGACTTATGGTCAACCTACTGAACCATGCATTATGCAACATGAAATGTTTGATGAGCTAAAGCAAAATTTGAGACCAGCTGGTGTGGCCAAATCAGAATGATAACGGAGGGTGGGTTCAAAGCACTAAGCTAAATTATTACAAACATAGTCTTTTAATTTTGTGCCATCTAAATTCATACATACTAAAGACTTAAAGGGCGAAGAATGAAGAAAAATATCAGAGTATATGTCTGCTACAAGTATTGAAGTATCAAGTATACAACTAAATTACCAGAGTATATGGTGGCTATGTGCTAAAAATTAAAGGAGAAAGAATGAAGGAAAATGAGAAATCAAGAATATATACCAGTATATAGTACACCATCGCACCACACCTCAGGCACCAGTCGATGAGCCACGCCGATCAAGTCCACTAGTCCAGCACTCCATCCGCAAGCCCGTAGTAGGCGCACCGCCCCCTCCTTGGCTCCTCTGTCGTCGCGGACGTCGCACTGCCCGCCCGCCCCGGTTCATCGCGCCGTTATCAGCCTGCCACGGTCGGGCCTCCTCGCGCCACCGCCCTAGCCCTCGGATTCTCCACTCGGCCACGTGCTTGTACCCGGCGCCCCCTCCCCTTCTTGGCTCCCCCTCGTCTCACTGCGCCTGCGTCGTTGTTGGCCACCCGCCTAGGGTTTCTTCTTCCTCAGCCCTCAGGTGCGCACAACTGAAAGTATCTAGGCCCTCAAGTTGGTTTTGGTAATTAATGGCAACATTATGTTAAAAAACTAATATGTGCGCTAAGTTGTGTTATAGGTTAAAGTCCGATGATTATTTGATGATAAGGTCATTGGCATGACGGATATGGTGAAAGATCAACATGGATCAGGACAAAAGATATTATATAGCTTAAGGACTATTTTGTAGTTTTTACCGATCTCAGTGTTTGGAGAAAAGATCGGATTTATAGGGTAAATAGCGTATTATAAAGAGGGATCATGGCTAGTAGCTTGAGGAACTATTTTTGTGCCATTATGATTAGCTAGGGTTCATGCATTGTCTTGATGTAAGCTTCTGAAAAAATATTTTAAAAATCGATATGTCTGCGGTTTATAAGCAGTACTCACTACTACAGAAAAGCTCATCACAGACGGTTCGTAACAGTCATCACAGACGGTTTTTGAACCGTCTGAAATTTTATGTCTGTGATAACAGGCGGTTATCACGAGGTTTTCACCGCTTGTGATAACTTTATCACGATTTGCTTGTGATAATACTCTTATCACGCAGCGGTTCCACCACGAACCGTCAGTGATAAGAGTTATCACGCACGGTTTTTCAACCGTCTATGATAACCGCCGTTATCACGCATATAAAATTTCGAGCGGTTCAAAACCGCTCGTGATGACTATTATGAACTCGAATCGTCAGTGATACTACGTAATCACGAGGCGGTTCGTGGTTGGAACCGTGCGTGATTCTCGTAGTATCACAAGATCGCACCATTATCGCTGCACGGTTCTTTATACGAACCGTCTGTGAAGTATCACCGACGGTTCGTATAAAGAACCGTATGTGATACTTATTTATCACAGACGGTTAACGAAGAACCGTCTGTGATAATTTTATCACAGACGGTTACAAAGGAACTGTCTGTGATGGGGTGTCTAGTATAGCATATTTTGTAGTAGTGACTCCGCAAGTCGGTAGTACCGATATCTATATAGCGGTACGTATTTTCCGGAAAGCGTGTTTTCGAGTGGATTGCTACTCTCTAAAAAATGGAATGACCGCATTTTAGTTGCGGTACTACCGCAGATCGGTGGTACCAAAAAATACATGATGTTATGAAAATTCCTTGGCATGGCTTATTAGACTGCAAACACAGAGATAAAACAAATTCTTTACTGATAAAACAAATTCTTTACTTCCGAAAGACCAAACTTTTAGATTTCAAGGGCAAGAACTACAATTTCACACTGCTAAATGACATGATGTTATGTAATCTGGCTTGCACATATAAGCAGCAATGTCATATTTAGAACTAATGACATATGAGAAAGTATGCAATGGCATCCCACCCCAAGCATATTCAAACACAGAATCCTAGAGGTATATGTTTGTTTTGAACTTATCTGTTTCTCTAAAATGTCTAGTATCATAGTGATATTTTTTAATCTATGAATCAGCTTCACTAAAGTTAGGATAGTTTATCTAGACATCATGAGGCCATTTGCTGAATCAACTTTGCTAGGGTGAGATGCTTATCACGCTTATGGTTTTCAGCAGCTTTATAGTAAAACATTCCTTTTTTCCATTGCTTATTTATGCCTGCATTGATACCAGGAGTATAATGAGTGGACCAACAACTAACAGTCAATGGATTTATGACTAACATGTCAAGTCTGAACTGGAGTCTAAACAACAACCTGAAACCTAAATGCAGAACCAACAATATGTATACACTCTACAGTTGTATGATGTACATTTTGCACGTGTAAATAGCCGAGGCTATTTCTTATTTACCTTACATATATGCACACCAAGATTTCTGTGTACCCCAGAACACTATGACTATAGACAGGAAGCAACTTAGCATCTATTAAAAACTTCCTACAACATCATTCTATGCCTAAAGAAAAATACAAACAACATATTTTTAGTTAAGCTTGATGATACCTGCAATGTGTAGTTTTTTGTGCGCGAAATTATTCTGAAGCAAAAACATAGATTTGATTGGTCCGCATCAACTTTAATGGTTGGAGAACCATCTGCTGAGCAAACCAGAACCATGCTCGAAGGGAGTGCTACTTCTTTGGACAAAGAACCTCATTTTCTAGTCACCTCTCAAATTTGAAGACCTTGTTTGTTGCAAGACCTGCAAAACAAGAATACACGATGTGTTAAAATAAACAACCTTTGTTAGCTTAAAAAATGAAGGGAGAAAGGAAGCTATGTGAATAATTGGAGAATTCAGTAACCAAGAGTGCTGCATTGTACTTCCTGAAATCATAAACACAGACATAAAGACCTGAGTAGGTGATTCCCACTTAGCAAGACCAAAGATAATATCTTGAAGGTGAATAGACATTCAGATGCCAGGATAATCGATGGTGCATCAGTGGCAGAAAATATTGGTGTATCCAACTGCAGCGTGAGCTTCTTTGGAGCAAGCTCATCCACTAGATTCCTCTGCACCTTCTCATCCTCCATATTGATCTCCAGCCCTATCTGAGTCCTCTCGCCATCTTTCTTCTCACAATTTCCTCCCCCACCTAAAATTGAACCAAAAGATGAATTAAAAAGATCAATCAGTATCAAACATCCAATGCCCCAGTTGATGAGGCCAATCAAAAGAATTGGTGAAACATCCAATGCTCCATGTCCATCTCAGAATCCAATCCCTTCTCTATCAGCAGATAGCTTCCCAGGAGGGGGAGCCTGGAACCAAAACACAAGTCAGAAAAAGAGTCAAAAAGAAAAGAAAAAAAAAACCAAGCGACAATTGCACACAAGGAAGCATATACCCACCATGAGATCAATGCAAAACTTTTCTTACCGAGCTCCATCAGAAGCCAGCTCATAGAAAAAAAAAACTTGTTCACACGAAACCGCCAATACTGGTGGCCAAGCTTCTCAGAAAGCCGTCGTAGCCATCAAAGTCGACGTCCACATCGAGATGCTGCGACTGGGCGACATAGCTGGCTGCCATAGCCTGATCAACGAAGAGGGGTTCATGGTGGATCGAGGAACCCAACGCCCCAAAGTTGTAGACGTAGTATGCACTGTGCGCCGCGAGGACATCTGCCAGGGCCGTGTTCTTGACAGCGGGGCCCGACGAGCCATGCGGCCTGAGCCCGGTCTGCGTGTCCACAGTGGGCGTGTCCCTAATGAGCGTGCCGCGAGTCGATTCGCTAGCCATGCCTCTCCAGTCGCCCACCGCCGCATCATCGGCGATGGCGCGCTACCAACGAAGCGGGCTCGACGCCGCAGAACGGGCGAGCCCATGGAGAGCAACGCGTGGAAGTCGACGCCGCGTGCTCGTGAACTCCATCGTTGCGACGGTTCATGACCACGGCGTAGTACGCGTCCTCACCCTTCATCTCCAGAACAAGAACCTAACAAAACCAAACACTACAACAAAAAAACAACCACAAAAGAAGAAAACAAAGCGAAAAATCCCGTAAAATCCAATCGATTGCAAGAATTCAAATGAGATCAAGAAACCCGGATGCGGGGGCGGCTAATCATGGATTGGGAGGGAATCGGAGCGAGGACGAGGCGACAGTTGGAGGAGGAGGTGGGCAGAGGATTGTGCGAGGCGTTGCGGCGACGGGCGAGGGAAATGGGAGGTAGGGGCGGCGGCAGTTAAGGCGAAGTGGCGATGATTGCGAGGCGAGGCGAGTGAGGTGGGCGTGGGGAAAGGGGGTCGCGACGGCGGGCGAGGGGCGGCGTGGAGGTAGGTGAGTGGCAATGGGCGATGGCGGCGGAGGATGCGGGCGAGGGGTGTAGCGCGGAGGATCCAGGGCGGCTCGGGGGAGATGGGCGAGGGGCGAGGGATGCGGACGAGGAATAGGGTAGGTCGGTGGCGGGCGAGGACATTGCGGCGGCATGGTGGCGACGAGTGGGGAGCAGCGTGGATTGGGGGAAGGGACGGAGCGACGGCTAGGTGGGGGTGGGTAGGGAAGGGTCGGGGCGAGTGCGTGGGGTGGATTTCGTGCGTGAGGAGAGTGGACGGAGGGTGCGACTGTAGTGAAAATAGGAGGAGGTGTGGGTGAGTGAATGGGGACGAATATAGTAAATTTTGAATTATAGTAGTTAAGATAGGATAGTCATTGAATTCCCCCCTGCACGCGCGCCCTCGTGAGAGCGACGTGTCCTATTCGCCGTTGTCCCACTCTATGCGCGCGCTTACACTAGTCTAATCCAAAAGCAGCACTGCTCCGGGGAGTAGACCCTGACAAGAGGCCCAAGGTGCCCCCAAAAAGCGAAGGGCCCACCCGACAGACAGCATCACATGTGAGAGGAGGGGTCAAAGGTGGGTTCTTTATTGGAGTGTAGCGCCCGCCATGCATGCATGTCGGTGGCGGCTCCATGGCTTTCGACTCTTTCTTCTTCTTTTTTTTTACCTTAATGCCAGGGCACGGAATCAGGTTCCGTTTGCTGCGTAACTTTTGACTCGCAGCGGGGCATCAGTTAACAGTAGACAACAGTAACGAGTAAGAATCACGTACATTTGGCTCGTATGGGGGGCTTCGGAGAAGCAAAATGGCTATATATTCTCCCTTCGATCTGTACCACCGCATTCTCTTCCCGAGTAAGTAAAAAAAAGAAAGCTGGGTAACTTTCTTCACCGCTGCGCCTGCGCGTCACCGCATCGGGAGCCATGCATGCACATCTCCTCGCAGGCCTGATGATGTTTGGCGTATTGGTGCCCCACCATGCGCGAGCGCGAGGCCGTGACCGTTGCCGTGCCGAGGCATAGAAATACGGAAATCACGTTTTGCAGTACACAGTCATGACTGGTATCATTGCTTCCTGTATTTTTCTAGGTCATGCTGTTCTGGTGAGGAGCTGTGATTCTGTCACGAGGGTGGCAGGGTGCACTCGCGTCACGTATGCCGTGGCTCTGTGCCATGCGTGGCGGGCCCATCGACATGCAATAATGGAAGCATGCATGCAGCGGAACCCACCGAATGCAGTATCCAAAATGGAACTTAATTATTCCCGGGCTAGAGGGCCGGGCTTGGCCTTAGGAAGGTTGGGCCTAATGTAGCTCATCAGCTGGAAATAATTTGGGCCTTGATTAAGCAGCTCATCGGGCCTGTATATGAGTAGTACTAGATTCTCCAGACTTTGTGGCAAGCACGCCCAAATAATCTTGAGATAAAATCACTTAGCTCGTGCTAGCTGTTAAGTGTTAAGCATGTGTTTGTCGATGATTCTGTGTGACCCTTTGCTGCTGCGCACATGTGAGATCTGAGATCTGGTAGTCAAGGCTGACAGCCCGTCGTGACCTCGTGAGCCAAAAATGCTGTTTCTTTGTTTTTAACGAAAAATATTCTGTCTCAAGTAGAAAGATTAGTAGACTAAACGAGTACCGCATCAGGGTCAGACTCAGACGCTTCTTTGTATACAATATATGTGGATTACGAGGTGCAGTCTTACCACAATGCTGTTCATTCTTAAGCCTAGAAGTATCTTTGAGATGTTAAGTGTGACCCATGCGTGAATATTTTAGGGAAAATACAGCGTGAGCCACGCTAGAAACTGAATAAGATTCTCGCAACCGCCGACGGCCGGCGCCCATGCATGTAATCAGTGGTTACCAACGGTTATTCACTGTGTGTGTTAGGCAAAATATAATTGTCGTGTCATGTGATCCGGACTACCATAATTAGAAGGATAAGTATAGCATGTAATCCAACTAACTATGGTTAGGATCGGTCGGTATTTTATCCAATGTAACCAATGTATATTTGCTATCTATACATGAGAAAAGAAAGTCACGATGTGAGACCTCTTCCCTAATCCTCTCTCAAACTTTCATGGTATTAGATTCTCTTTCCTGAGGCACCGCTTCCGCAACCCTCGGCTCGATCCTCCTCCCTGATCAGCCACACCACCCTTCTTGCTCTCCTGCACCATGTGTACTGTTGGCAAGAATCTCACCGGCGATGGCAAGGACAACAATGGCGAATCCTCCAACGCCAATGCTCTTGTGTCGGACCCGGATTTCATAATCCAGAATTCTCTGTGAAAACTCTGCACTACTCACTAGATCGGTAGATAGCGCTCACAGGATACATCACTGAATCAAAATCATACATAACGTAGACCGAACCATTCATAATATTACAAACATCAGAGTTCAAATAGACCGCATCGGATCGAGTTTACAAAAGGGGCCGAACAGGCCAAAAGAGTACACTACATAAATTACGAAAACGGTAGCGGAAGCAAAATGGTAGAGCATGTCTCTCCACAGGCAAGCGACTGAGGAAACCCAAGTGCGTCCGATATTAACCAAGGACTTAGATAATATTGGATACACGCAAGCACCAACAGAGTCAGCTAGACTGAGACGTAACCTAGACTAAGGAACTAAACCACTCTTCGTCATTGCCTTGCCCATCGACATCTTGATCCTCGTAGTAGGCATAATCTCCCTGACTGCGGGTTCTGAGGGTTTGGGGAAAGAGCGAGGATGAGCACAACTTCCGTGCTCACGAGCCAACACACAAAATGCAGTAATATACACACAAGGCTTAACAAGGATTGACTCATGTTCTTTTATTTGCTCAGAGCAACATTTTTAATTGCAATAGTTATAAATTCCTATGCTTAGCAGTTTGACCAAATCACATTTTGTTAAAGAGAATAATTATGCAATATTTAATACAACGAAGGCTACCTCCACCTATGCTTACATTTTGAGTGGAGTTATCTCCACATATTAACCTCATTGGGTACGATGACCCAAGAAAAATCCAAAACACGGGCTAGGTGAGCCCGACACATTATTCATCCCACACATAAAGTTTTATAAATAGAACTAACTCTTATAAGTTCCCATGTCCACCCTTGATCGTGGGCACAACTATTTGAACAGTTTATACTCTGTAGGGGTTGTACACCTTTTCCTACAAGAGATAATCGTCTTGATATGTACACATATTTTCGTAGACATATGAATCAAGGCGAGATTACCACAAGGCCTTTACAATGCCTCCCTCGGTATTTGTTACACCCGCCAAGGTTTCACCTGAAAAGGGTTACGCTCCCACACCTACGTCAACCCTTACCCAGACCCCCTCTTGCGCCCATCTTAACGACTTACGCCCACAAAGATCCATAAGTCGTGCACCCCTACCTGTTACCACAAAGTTCCACAGCGTAGCAGGTCATCTACCTAGCACAAACCATACTAAGGGACACAAATTACTTAGCCAGGTCGACACCATTATAGACTTGTGGTTATACTGTTTTACATTGGAACGTCATCACAGGATTAAGTTCTTAGGGTTATTTGGGTGGTTCATACCACATACCACATCTCATATTCCAACATTCCTTGGACTACATCATCACCCATCATCATACCATCCGTCGTACCAGCCGCCCAGAAGGGGTAATAGCAGTTATTAGGGTTTTTGAGGAGTAACATACATTAACTCAACCATCTCAATCATTTGCCCACAATGACTGCCCCAATCTAATTTTATGATTTTAAGAGATGATGATTAGGGTATTTAGTGCCACGGTACTTAAACAAGACTAGCATATCGCTTAAGTACAACCTATAACTAGTAATTACCACATAGTTACTAGGGTGATAAGGAGTAATAAATTCAATTACCAAAGGATGGTATATTAATTAACTAATCATCAAATGAGTATTTAACTATATTAATGTTTAACATACGTTTGCTTAAAGAATTTAAAGCATGCAATTTTGGTAATTTAAAGGAATATAACTTGTGTAAAATGTAGATTCAAAATGATTAAAGTATTGACTCATCTGGAGTGAAGGGGAGAGAGTCCTGAAAGTCCTGCACTTGATCAAACTGGAGATCTCCTGCGTGATGAGGACATCGACCCTAAGGATACAACCACTGCTTCAACCTGCTGCACTGCATCCTCTACTTCCTTTACTTCACCAACATCTTCTCCAATTGGACTTTCGGCTAATGCAATACCATATTACCCAATTAGATCGAGCTACGTCTACATGCCATGGTGCTACGTCTACATACCATGGTACTATATGTACATGCCATGGTGTTACTACATGTGCCAAGCAGGAGTTCAAGCTGGATACATTTTGGTCAGATCAGTTCGGAATCAGCCTGACAACACCAACTTAAAACAGATATAACTTTTGCAAACGAAGTCCGATTTGGGTGTTCTTGGGCTTGTTGGAAAGCTAACGACGATATCTTTCCAACGGATCCAGCCTCACCTCCAAATTCCTTTTGTAGACTTCGTAATCATCAAAATAAAGTGCTATGTCACTAATTTGGGCCGATTTGAGCCTTGTAATCATACCGGAATTGGCCCATATGCCGCCGGCCCACCTGGGGGCGTGATTACTGTTCATGTGAACAGTAATTCGTACCTTTAGTCCCACCCCTCTATTTATTTTAGATTTGTGGCTCCTCATCCCCTATTTAAGGAGGACGCACCCCCTCTAGTTTCCTTGGATTTTGTTTAGTTAAAAGTTAGCCTTGTTGCAACTTCGTGTATTGGCTTGTGTCGACTAGACCAACCATAATACCGCTTTTCGAAATCCCAATTTTAATATTTCAATCTTTATTTGCAATTTCAGATTGCTTTATCTTGTTCTTGCGTGCTTCTTGGTGTATGCGAGAATCGACCTTCGTGGTCGTCAACCGTATTCGTGCATGGTTGATAACGACTTGTCGATCAGTTCAGCGATTGCGTGGTTTCGAGCCTTGTGTGTTCATAGCCAGGATCGTCAGAGTTGAGCGACGCCTACCGGACTTATCGTTCTCATCGAAAGATCGGGCCAACAAATCAAACCTTAGGGTTCATCAAGTGGTATCGAGCTACTGCTTCTTGGTGAGAGTTGCTGCTTTCTAGTAGTAGATTCGTTTTTCATACCTAGAGTCCAGAAAATTGCCAAAAAAAAATTTCGCATCTATCATCCATACCGAGCCCTTTGAGCCTTTGCAATTTTTTTCTTTTCAGTTTGCTTGTTGAATATTTGGTTGTATTGTCGTGTCTAGTTGCTGATCTTTAGTTCTAGTTATTGTCTAGTTGGTCGTTGTCTAGATTACTTCTCGTGTTTTTCCTTTGCGTCGCTTAATCGTTCTTTTAGGGTTCTTAGTTTTTGCATCTAAAACAGAAAATTCGTGGGTTAGAACTCCTCTAATCTGCACCAAAAAAAAGATAGAATACTTTGCTATATTCATGACTTGTGGAAAACCCTAGAGCCGGCAAAAAAAAAGAAGGAGAAAGAGGCCTCCACACAAAACAAAAGCCGTGGTAGAAAAAAAAAGAAGAAAAAGAAAAAAAAAACAATCTTACACCAAAATCAGTGAAAACTGGTGGAGCCCTTCTACATATAGCCACAAACTTGCACAAAAAATTTCAGCAAGATTAGCCCACGGAATCAAAAGATATAACAATTTAAAGATTGAAACCGAGTCGGTCTCCAGTCCGAGTACGATTCCGTTTCCGAGAGACCTTCAGTAAAACGGGCATAACTTGTGCATATGGTGTCCGATTTGGACGTTCTTGGACTTGTTGGAAAGCTAACAACGAGTCACATACTTTCCACTTAATGCACTTGTCTCCCTCCAGAGAACCCAAAATCGGTCATTTTCGGCTCCGAATTCGCGTCACAAGTTTTTTTGTTTCGGTTTTTGCCGTTTCTTTTAGTCTTCCCATCAGAATTTGGGGTCTGTCTCAACTTTAAAGTTGTAGATCTCATCGAAACCTTTCAAACCAGTATATATAAGCCATATAAAACTTTGCTTTTTCATCTCTTGAGACTAACTATTGTTTTCTCGCTTAAACTAAAGGGTCATTTACTGTTGACGTTATTCTGCTTTTGTGCTCTACATCGTGTGAACCATCTTGTGCCCTACAAAGAAGTTTGAGTAGTTGGTTAGCGCTCTCCCAAAGACTTGTTGTGAGGTTTTCCATTGCTTACATCAAGTCACATTTATCTTTGCGCGTGCGTACATACACATCTCTTAGTGGGGCTTTGATTAGCTAAACTTTGATTAGACTAGGATCAGCACTTGTGACTAGTACTTTGAACTGCTTTTCAATTTTGCATACTGAATTGAATAATTGCTATTCCTTTGCTACATACTAGCATCGAGGAGTTATAACGGAGGAGAATGAAGCTTCTGAAGTTCTGGCATCGAGTAGTGCGGGTTCCGAGTACTGTTTGGGTACTGTTTGTGTCGGGTATTATTTGTTTCGAGTACTGTGGTTTCAAGTACTGTTTGTGTTGAGTATTGCTGGCTTCAAGGTGACGTAGTCAAGGGGGGTTGACTACAGGACGTAGTCGGAAGGAGCTTCGACTACAAGACGTAGTCGGAAGGCGATCAACTACAGGTGGTCGGAAGGGTACCAACTACATGCGGTCGGAAAGGGTAGTGACTACGTGTGGTCGAAACGGGGATCGATTGCATGTGGTCGTAAAAGGGGTAGCGACTACATGTGGTCGTAAATGGTATCAACTACATGTGGTCGTAAACGATATCGACTACATGTGGTTGTAAACGGGTATCGACTACACGTGCTCGTAAATAATATCGACTACACGTGATCGTAAAGGGGTATTGACTACATGTGGTCATAAAGGGGTATCGACTACATGTGGTTGGAAGGAGTTTCGACAATGCAGTGTGGTCTAAAGGAGGTTTGACAACGTGGTGTGGTCAGAAGGAGTTCGACAACGCAGTGTGGTCTGAAAGAGGTTCGACAACGTGATGTGGTCGAAAGGAGTTCGACAATGCAGTGTGGTCTGAAGGAGGTTTTGACAACATGACTACCTGGTCATGGTCATAGCCGTATTCGTAGACATGGTCGTAGACGTGGTCGAAAAGGAGTTTCGACTGCTCGGTGAGGTCAGAAAGACAAGAGGGGGAACCGGGCACGGAAAAAGGAGGCTCACCAAGACCGATAGAGAGGTTGGAGGAGGTCGAAAGGCGGTGCGGAAGCTTGTGGTCGGCGACGAAGGAGACATCAATGAAGTGGTCGGCCGGAACTGAGGAGAAGAGGAGAGGCGGCGGTTCTTGTGTCACAAAACTGAAACCGAGTGAGGGGATCGCTCCAAGAAGCTCTGGGCACGAATCGATGCGGGTAGAAGAGGGCTGCACTAGTGCGGCAAGAATTGGAAGGAGGCGCGCGCCTGCTCGAACTTGGGGATTCGGGCAACCATTACAGCACGTGCGGGAATGGGGGAGCTCGGAGAAGACAGAGGAATGCTCGTGCTCTTCACTGGGGGCACTTACCAGAAGCGAAGGGGAGACGAGGGGAGGCAAGGGAAGGCTCTGAGCTCCTTTTATAGCTGGCGGGAGGGAAGGCAGAGTTATCTTTGACTTTGTGGCGCGCGGGTTCCCGAGGTGGTCATGGTAGGGGCACCCTAGTTGGAGAGAGGACGGGGTAGGCGCGCGGAGCGGGGATGCGACGGGAGCGACGACTTGGGCGGGCGACGCAGGTGGCGGGACTGACACAAGTAGACGCTGGCGATGAGATGGGGCGACGGAGGCGCCGGAGTCAAAGGTAGGTGGTGGCAGAGGGCCAGAAGGTGCAGGTGCGCAGTCGTGGCGCGAATGCGGTAGTGGGACAGGCAATGGGACTGGTCGATGGGATTGGTTGATGGAACTGGTCGATGGAACGGGGTAGCAGAAGACCAGGGGAGAGGCACTGGCCCGGCTGGGCTGGAAGGGGAAAGGGGAGGATGGGACAGGGAGAAAGGGAGAGGAGGTGGTCGGCCGGCCCAAGAGGGGGAGGAAGATGGGTTGGGCCCAAAGAGAGAGAGGTTTTGAAATAGAGGTAGAAGCTACATATTTTAAAAATACAACCTAAGTTGAAACAATTTTTTGAAGCCAACTGACAAAAACAAATACCATTCATAATATGAAAATGGACTGTTACACCTTGCCCAACTTTGGGCGCAGGTGGTCAGTGTTAATATCAAGACGCTGCTGCCAATCACTTTGGACCTCAAGTCTGGGAAATAAAGCAAATGGTGCAACCGCTTTCAAGTCGCCATTGACAGGTTCGCGCTAGACGGCCATATCACCACGGTCGAGAACTTGGTTGATCCGGTGTGGAAACGACTTGATCACACCATCCTCTCATGGATCTACAGATCCATCTCCTCAGAGATCCTGGACATCGTCATGGAGACGATGACCACGGCCTATGCATGTTGGATCAGGGTCGAACAACTCTACCTTGACAACAAGAAGACCCGAGCTCTCTACCTCACCTTTGAGTTCCAAAACACCATGCAAGGAGACAGGTCCGTCTCAGACTATTGTCTCAAGCTAAAGACCCTGGCTGATGTTCTTCGTTGATATCGATGTTGACATCGCCGACGAGAACTTGGTTCTCACCGACCTAAAGGGTTTGAACTGGAAGTTTGATAACGTGGCAATGTTCGTGTCTTTTATGCCAAACTTTCCTTCATTTATCCAGCTCCGGTTGATGCTCCAACTCCAGGAAAACAAGATCGCCAGCTACGGCTATGATCCTTCTCTGGCCATTGCCCTCTACACCGACAACTGTGGCGGGGGTGAAAATAGCGGCAATCTAGCTTGGCGTAGCAACGTTCCTACCAACATCGGCTACAACGGCCACGTCAACCGTGGCCAAGGTGGAGGCGGTGGCCACAGTGGCAGCAGTAAAAACAATCGCGAAGGCAAAGCCAAGGACAAAGGTGGTGGTGGAGGCGGCTAGTACAATGCCAACTCCTGGCCAACGGCGTACAACCCCTGGAGTGGAGCCATCCAACTCTGACCCACGCCCAAAAACCCTAACAGGGGTCTGCTGGGTCCTCGACCGGGTGTGCCACGCCAAGCTGCGCCACAAGGCTTTATTGTTTCCATGCCCCTGACGCTGTTCCAGTACACAACACTCGCAACGCCGTTCCAATAAGCGGCTCCACCGTTTCAAGCCCAAATGCATGCTCTATTCGTGCCGCATGGGATGGAGCAGGGCTTCTCGCCAGCCACACCAATGAGCGCGACCGGTTCGCCATCTTGGGATCTGACAGCTCTCGTGCACCAGTTCAACACCATGACGTTGCAGCCGCCCGACAGAGAATGGTTCATGGACACACGTGCCACTGCACACATGTCTGCCGACGCTGGTAATCTCCATTCCCGCTCTTCCACCCCCCGTCTCGGCACGTCGTAGTCGGTGATGGCTCTCCCCTCTCCGTCGCTAACTCCAGCCATGCCATCCTTCCATCTTTTCTTCCTAATAGACCACTTTATCATCACCATGTCTTGGTTACTCCTCGCATTATCAAAAATCTAGTTTCCGTTCGTCAGTTTACTTCTGATAATAATTGTTACATCGAGTTTGACCTTCATGGCTTTTATGCGAAGGATCTTCCAACTAAGAGCGATATTCTCAGGTGCAGTAGCACGGGTGATCTCTACCCGCTCAACTGTCCTTCCCATCCGCCACACGCTCTTGCCACTCCACTGACAACTCTACCCTGTGGCACCATCGACTTGGACACCCCAGTCACGATGCCCTTTGTCGTCTTGCGCGATCATCCGCTGTTCCATGCAATAAAGAAATTAATAATAGCACTGTGTGCCATGCATGTCAGTTAGGGCGCCATGTTCGGATGCCATTTTATTCTTCTATTAGTCCCACCACTCGTCCTTTTGAACTTATTCACTATCTATGGACTTCTGCTATTGAAAGTGTGTCTAGTTACAAATATTTTCTAGTGATACTTGATGACTTTACACAGTTTTTATGGACATTCCCTCTGCGACTAAAATATGAAGTTTATGCCACCATATCATCTTTTCGTGCACTTGTTGATACACAATTCATGACCAAGTTACAAGCCATCCAATGTGATAACGGTCGTGAGTTTGACAACAACATGCTGCACACCCTCGCCAACACGCATGACATACATATTCGTTTCTCGTGCCCCTACAAACCCCAACAAAACGGCAAAGCCAAACGTGTCATCCGCACTGTCAATGACATAGTTTGCACCCTTGTTTTTTCAAGCTAGCATGCCACCTCTGTTTTGGGTTGAAGCCTTACATGTAGCAACCTACCTTCTCAATCGGCTTCCCACCAAAACAATCTCTGAATCTTGCCCATTTGTCTCTCTTTTTCGCGTCACACCCTCCTACTCCCACCTACGGGTCTTTGGCTATCTATATTACCCTAACATAGCAGCTACCGTGCAACACAAGCAAGCTCCATGCTCTACCGCTTGCATCTTCCTTGGTTACTCTTCTCACCGCAAGGGATATAGTTGCATGGAACTTTCTTCTCGGTAGATCATTATATCACGACATGTTATCTTTGTTGAGTCCATTTTTCTGATGGATCAACCTCATCCAACACCTGCAACCATTCCTAATCTCTTGTAGGATCTCGAGCCATCTTTTCTCCTGCCCATCGCACCTCTCACCGCGGTACCCGCTCCGCGTTCTGTCATGGCACCCGAGGTTGAGCCAGTCGCACCCGCTCCTCCCACCGAGCCTATGGTTGCCGCACCATAGGATGCACCGCCTTTGACGTCCCTGCTGTTCCTGCTTTGGTTCATCCCATGCAAACCCACAGGCGCGCAGGCAAAATCATTCCTCCACCTGACCGTCTCAGTATCAACGCCGTTGCCCTCGGCGTGTCCTCCCCTATTCCCAAAACTATACACAGTGCTCTCAAAGATCCAAACTGGCATGCTTCCATGGTTGCCGAGTACCAGGCTCTTTTGAGCAACAACACATGGGATCTCGCGCCTCCACCTTGAAAGCATCAGGTCCCTAAAAATTGTTTTGGTAATTAATAAAAATATATGAATATGGAACTAACTTGTTTATTGAGTATTTACAAGGTTTGATCTCAGTGGTGAATACAACAATCTGGACATGCATGCTAAAGGTCAACATTAAGATCAATATAGTTCAAAGACAAGGTACAAGCAGTCTATGATCCTTTTTGCTTTTACCGGTCTAAGGAGAAAAGGGTGGAAGACCGGATTGTAGGTTAAATACCATACTATTAAGAGGAATCATGACTAGTATCTTAATAGCATGTTCTTGTGCAATATGGATCAATCTAGGATCATGCATGCATCTAGAATTTGTTTTGAAAACCATGTTTTCCCAGAAAAATCGGTAGTAATGACGTTTTGCTGGCGGTACTACCGGACTGCGGTATGACCGGGATAATAATGCGGAACTACCACAAACCGATCGTACCTAAATCAATGGTGGTACATTTTTTTTACAGAACGACACCTTTTATCTCAGTTGATCACCTGGTCGCGGTACGATCGCATGTTTAGCAGAACTACCGCAACCCAGATATACCGAAGATTAGACAACGGTACGTTTTTCCAGAAAGCACCATTTTGGACCGCAAAGTGAATCGGTAGTACAACCCCTATTCTGTGGTATGACTGTTAAGCGGAACAACCGCTTGATCACTGGCGGTAGTACCGCACTGAATTTTCCAACGGCTCTTTTAGAAGCATTTAATGCCTCTACACTAGCCGTTACTGTGCACTGCTAGACGAGCGGTACTACCGGGCTTATAACGGCGGTACTACCGCAATTGCTGAAAAATTGAGTAATTTGCCTCCAACGGTCGTATTTGGTTGGGGGTATAAATACTCCCCCACCTGCTCTAGGACAGTGTAAGAGACTTCATTTAATATCTTTTGAGCCTAGAGTATTCACTCCACACGTCATACACTCTCTTTGCATTCATTGTGAGGTGGTTGATCAAAATTCAAAGGCATTCATTTTAGATTGATCCTTAGCACTTGATTGCCGTCAAGTAAAGATCACGATCTTTTAATTTTGGTGTTTGTCAACAACTAGACGACTTGGCGAGAGTTTGTGCGGCGATCTCTTCAAGAAGATTGTGAAGAGGTCCGACTTCAAAATTGTGATTGGTTCGGTGTTCACCATCTTTGGAGTGGAGGAAGAACAACCACTAGTGAAATCGAGGGAATACTTAATTTGGGGAGCCGGCTTGATTAGCTCAAGCTTCCTCAACGTAGACTAGTGAAGACCGATAAGTCTTCGATACCACGGGAAAAACTTCATTGTCTTCAGTGTGGTTAATTCTTGTCTTTTCTATCTTGCATTTACTTTTCTAGCGTATTTGTTTAGCTTATCTCGTAGAGTACCTAGTTTTAATTTTAGCTCTTTTGTCTCTAGTAGCTCAATTGGTTTATATCTTTTATTGTGCAAGAAAACATTGATTAAGAACTATCTCGCTTAAAGCTCAAATTTGTCAAATAGTTTTAAAAAACCCCCTCTAGTCGGTTATCCTTAATCCAACACACCTTCCAATGCCAACGTTGTTTCTGGGAAATGGGTCTTTCGACATAAACTAAAACCGGACGGTACACTTGAGTGCTACAAAGCACATCGGGTCCTCCGCTGTTTTTCCCAAGTGCAAGGGGGTGGATTTTGATGAAACTTTCAGTCTTGTTGTCAAACTAGCCACCATTCGCATTGTTCTCTCCATCGCTCTTTCTAACAAGTGGCCAATTCACCAACTCGATGTCAAATATGCTTTTCTGCATGGAACTCTTTCTGAGGTGGTGTTTTGTCGCTAGCCTACTGGCTTTGTTGATTCATCCAGATTGAAACATGCTCCTCGCGCCTGGTACCAACGTTTCGCTATGTACATTGAGACAGTTTGGTTCATCTGCTAGAAATTCGACACCTCTCTCTTTGTTCTTCATAGCACGTTGGATATGTCTTTTCTACTTGTTTATGTTGACGACATCGTCTTGACGGCTTTGTCGCCACAGCTCCTTACGCGGATAATCACCGCTCACAGCTCGGAGTTTGCCATGACGGACATGGGGGACCTCCACTAATTCCTCAACATCACCATCACGTGGACCTCTTCCGGCATGATGCTCTCGCAGTCCAGGTATGCCGCAGAGATCATCGAGCGAGTTGGTATGGCGACTTGCAAGCCGTCGCCCACACCAGTGGACAAGTCACCCAAGCTGGCAGCAGATGCCGGCCCTCCTGTTGCAGACCTGACGACATACCGCAACCTCGCTGGAGTGTTGTAGTACCTCACCTTCACTAGACCCGACATCGCCTATGCCATGCAGCAGATTTGTCTTCATATGCATGACCCACACGAACAACATCTTCGACTGGTCAAGCATGTGCTCAGGTACATCTAGGGTACGCTTCACCACGATCTGCAGCTCATGTCTTCCCCAACCGACGCACTGATCGTCTACACCAACACCGACTGGGCTGGCTACCCCGACACGCGCCAGTCCATCTCTGGCTTATGTGTGTTCCTTGGCGAGAACCTTGTGTCTTGGTCATCCAAACGCCAACCAACAGTCTCTCGTTCCAGCGCGGAGACAGAGTATCGAGTGGTGGCCAACACCGTCGTTGAGGCTAGATGGGCTCGCCAACTACTCCAGGAGATTCGGGGTCCACTAGCCACTTTCACCGTCATCTTCTGCGACAACGTTAGCGCGGTATACATGTCGACAAACCCCTTTCAACATCAGCGGACAAAGCACATCAAGATCGACTTGCATTGCGTCTGTGATCGTGTTGCCATGGGACAAGTGCGTGTTCTTCATGTCCCATAATCGCTCCAGTTCGCCGATATCTTCACCAAAGGTCTGCCGTCTCATTATTCTTGAATTTTCAGGACAGTCTCAACATCTGTCCTCCTCCCGCTGCGATTGCGGGGGAGTGTTAGGCAATATAATTGTCGTGTCATGTAATCAGGACTACCATAATTAGGAGGATAGGTATATCATGTAATCCAACTAATTATGGTTAGGATCGGCTGGGATTTTATCCCATGTAACCAATGTATATGTGCTATATATACATGAGAAAAGGAAGACACGATGTGTGGCCTCTTCCCTAATCCTCTCTCAAACTTTCAGTATGGAATTTCATAATTTTTGTTGCATGCTCTTCTTACCTTTGGATTGTGAATTGATGAGACCATGCGGACCTGACGAGAAGGGCCGTGATTGTTTGAGGCACTTTCAATGGTGCAGGCCAGGACGAGATGGGGGTAGACATGGCCAAATGGGCTGCCCGGTTTGGGCCCGTGCCGGCCCCGACACGATTAAGTTTGGGCACAAATTGGGTCTTGTCGTGCCAGCCTGGATACTGTAGATAGGTCATGCTGGCCGGCTCGACCGCCGCCACCTCCGCACCGACACCAACCGTGCCCGTCCACCTCAGCGCATGGCCTCCTCCTCAGTTGTCGACCATGCGATGTCTCTTGTCGGCACATTGGGCTGGGGTGCGAACCCAAACATGGCACAGATGCTCAGGTCGTGCCGGCACGATCCAACTACAGTGTGGACCGTGTCGTATCTGGGTTAAGCCAACCGTTCGGTGCTTCGGACCGGCGTGGGAGTCACCACCTATCTAGCCGGATGGAGCGCTGTTTGGTGATGTTGAGGGCTTCGTGCGCGAGTGTGTGCAGCATGCATGCATGTCTCAGCATGTCACTGGATTGGCAGGCATATTTCTTCATGCATGCACATGGCACTACTTCTACTGATAACTAAACAGTATTGATCGGGCATGCTAGCCACAACTAATATACTATATTGGTGGACGATGGATATCATGGAGAGATGCCGGGGCACTAAGCATTTGTAGCGTATAGCCTTGGTCTAGTTTCCATTTGTTGAGCCTCCGGGAAAATGTTCCTACGTCTTCTAGTCAAAATCCAAATGATTCCTGCATATATACACACACAGAGATTTTGTATTTCTAAGTTGTCTTAAAATTTCTAAAGTTCAAATTATTTTTTGCGATCTTTAGATTTTAGATTTGTTTAGAGATTAATGCGCCATATAATTGAATACGTTGATCTAATGGACGAAAAATAAAACTTATACTTAAGAAAAATTCAGTCTCTACGTGAACAGACACCCACATAAATACTCGCGGGCTGATTGATCCTCTTCTCCCCGTTACGTGCCAGCGTGTCATTCCCCGCAAGTGGGTAAGAAAAGCGTGCGTAGCTTAAGTCGCAAGTGACCACAGAGCAAGATCCTGCGTATAAAACGCGGCATTGGATCTCTCGAGTTGTTGGATCGTTCGCGTTCCACTCTCCCACACAGCGACCAAACCCACCCAGACACACCTCTTCCACTACACTAGTACACCAGCGCGAGAGCTCGAGATGCATCCCAATGGCGCGGAGACGCCCAGCAAGCCGCAGAGCCCGCTCCGCATCACGCACGACGGCGAGTTCTACGCGCGGCTGCTCACCAAGGAGAGCTCCCTCGCCAACCCTTCCTTCCGCTACTACGGCGCGGGCCCCGGCGCCGTCCCCTTCGTCTGGGAGTCCCAGCCTGGCACGCCCAAGGACGCCTCCTGCAGGATGCTAGCCGCCACTGTCGTCCTCCCGGCCATCACCCCGCCGCCGTCCTACCACCTGCGGGCCGCGCTGCATAGCCACAGCGGCAGGCCGGGCGGCGGCAGCAGGAGGAGCAAGCCTGGTGCCAAGAACTGCGGCTACAAGCTCGAGTGGATCAAGATCGGCTTCATCACCGCCGTCTTCCGTCGTCTCGCCCTCGGCAAGTCCCGGGCGTCCTCCTCCTCCTCCTCGTCGGCTGCGTCGGTGCAGTCCTCCTCCTCCACCCGGTGGCTCTTCTCCGGCTCAAGCAGAGTGGAAGAAACCGGCAACCAGCACTACTACGAGCCAGCGACGAAGGGAGTCCTCTGCTTCGGGGTCCGGCCGAGCCCGTGGATGGTGCAGTTCTTCGACGCCCGGAGGGAGGCCGGCTGGGTTCACCGCTGGCCATAGGCCGCCGGCCGGTCGCTGTCAAGTGTAGAATACGTGCACCGTCCTGTCCATGCAGTGGTTGGCCGGGCCGCCTTAATTAAAGCCTATACTCATAGGAGATGATCGATCGTTTCGTTCCTGCATAATGGCTGTTCGATCCAGTGTCAGTTGCTCTGTTTCAGATAAATATAATGTCTAGTACTACAAGATAAGCGCATGTATTTGCATGGTTAATGCACATTGTCGAACGATCGCGACTAGAGCTGACAGTTCACGTGTCCAGTCTCCTTGTCTGAAGTCTGAACTGTGTGGAATCTCGCATTCTCAATGTCACCTAGCCTAGCTTTAGCATTCTGGGAACGTATTCAGTGGTATATCTCTGAACACTTAAGTCATTTTTCGATACAGGTTGCGTTCTTGGCAGCAGAGCTGTAAATGGGTACTTGGGAGTAGATCTCGAGTGCTTGGCTAAGTTCGTATACTGGGTCAAGCTATTTGCTGATGTTATCCGCTAGCTCCAGAGAATGCTAGAATGTCGAAATGCTGCTTAATTTCTTCTTCTTTTATCTGTACGGTGCTGATCCCATTATGACACCATAATTCCTAGTTTAAATGGTGGTTAAGTTACACATCTTTGAGAGAGGGGTTTAATGATCGGTTCTAGTGAAATGATTATGATTAATTTGTACAGTGAACGAGTAGTACTGCGACTTTTCGCATGTCCGAAATCCTTTATTAATTTCACACGCAGAGAAAGCTATTAATACTACCAGGAGTAGCTTGTAGTTATATCATTCGGAGACGTTCACATTTACCATCGAACTTGAATGCAAAGATGCGCAACAGTAATTAGCCTAAGGAGTAGTATGTACTGAGTTCATGCATTAACTAGTACACCCCAAATCTCAGGCTGATGAGTAAAGGTGGGCATACACTCCCTCTCACTACACCACATTACACTACTGAGGCAAAAGTGAGGTGGAGCCATGCTAAACGGTCCACTCCAACAAAAATTGAATTTGGAGTTTGAGAACTGGAGCAGTCAGTAGTGTATTTTTTCAGAGTCATGAGAAGGTCGCTCGCATGGAGCACCATCCTGCACTTAAAATACCCCTAAAATTAAGATAAAATTACCCACCAAATGCCATCCAATAAAACCCCCCTCGCCCATCCAATAAAACAAGGGTAGTATAGTCTTTTAACAAAGATCTTTCTCATTCCTGGAGCTGGAGTTAACTTTCTAACCAAACACCTCCGTAGACTACTCCAACTTCTCATAGGAGTGGATCCAAGAGTGAAGCTGGAGTTAGAGCTGTAAAAAATTGGAGTAGAGCCGTACCAAACAGGGCCTACACTACTGAGGCAAAAGTCGAAGTAACGACTAACTCTTTGTCGACAAATATGGACAATCAAGGACAAACGAATCGTCGCTGGAAACTAGCAAAACACAAAAGGGTCTGTGTGTCTGCCTGTAATATGTTTACTGGGGAAAACCTGTTAACAGAGACTAAACCTCTGCCGGCAAAACACGACTGTCGGGCAATACTTGTGGGACCTCAAATTATTTACATAGGATCATAGTCATTCAGATCATATGTAAATAACTCTAGGTTTTCAAGTTTTGAAATCCAACTTGACGCATGTAAATATGCCGACTATAACAGTTCGAGACCATACTTACATCAGTCAAGTAGCATTTCAAATCTTCGAATATATGTCTCGTGTTAGCTCTCAAGGATCAAGGCTAACACAAACATATCTCGATCAACATTGATCACAGTCATACACAGGGCATGCAGATATATGACAAATGCCGTACAAGACAAAGACTTATGTCCATTAGTTACAGCAGGGGCCGACCGACCAAATTTAATCATTAATATAAGTATGCAGCGGAAAGTAAAGCATTAAGAACAAAAACTTCATCAAGGTGTGCCCTTCCCAAAGACAACTGAGTGGATGCCAGAAATAGTGCTATTCGTTAGCATTGCTGAAATCGACGCTAACGAAATGATCTATATTATAATTTTTCTCACCTGAACAAATGGACAATCCGTTAAAGTACAAAGTTGTACTTGTAAGACTTACACAAAGAAAAATTTATACATGCTAGTGGTTGATCAAAGAGAGGTTACAGTTGCTCTAGTATTTGCATAAACACATCAATACTCAAACTGCACATACTAGTTTAAGAAGACACTTTTAGCAATCGACTGTTTATCAAAAGAATGGTAAATGACATAAAGTTACATATATATCAAACAATATCAAAGTGACAGCCCCACTTTGATAAGCTAAACTCATGACAAACCCGTCATGACGATACCAAGTTGTCCCATGTCAAGTTTTAGTTTAGAGTCTAAAAATAATGTCAGTCAAGGCCCAAGTGATGTCCATTACCGTGGACACGGCTATTCAAATAGGTTATAACCCTGCAGGGGAGTACATCTTTACCAACATGACTTGATCAACCCGTAAGCCTCCGGATAATAACACACTTCCTTTGGTGTGTCGGCCAGGGAAATCAAGACTCGATATTTTTCAGCAAGAAAATCATATTGAAGTGAACCACCCATGCATGATAAAATCCCGCTTAGTGCTAGCTATACCGCCTACTAACTCATCGGGCATGCAAGTTGTGTCGGAGGGGCCAATGTAAGGAGTTAGCATGTGGGTCAACCGCCGAACATCAAAATAAAAATAGCGCTCACTTGCATATATATCCTTACATTGGGTTCCTAAGAAACATGAGATTTCACTGTCCCATGTTCTCACACCACCTGTGTTCTAAATCAATACGATTTTCCCCTTACTTGACCAAGCGGCGTTCATACACCGCGTATGGAAGTACGAGTGATACTTGGAGTGATAACCCAAAGTTCAGTCCTTGATGGTCCGGACAAGTCTTTCCACGATACCCGATTCTCGTGCACGAAGACACCCTCACTACTAGCCACTTGTCCAGATCTAAATCCATTTTTAAAGAACAAAATTTAGACTCCACAATCAAATTCAAAGATCTGAACCAAATCATAAGTACAAGTTATTCAGTGTCTCCCACGATTGACAAGATAACTACACGACTACTGACTTGAATGGCTAAGCATATTCACCAACGGTAAGTAAGATCATATGTCAACTAACTTAGGCATATCCGTAAAGGAGAATTCGAGGTTAACCTGCAAGAATTGAGATATAGCTATCTAGAATTCACAAAATATTCATATTCAAAAATAGCATGCAAGCAAGTAATATTTGCATTTTAAAACACTAAAGTAAGAAATTCTGCGATCAACATGTATGCAAGAATAAAAGTAAAAAGTGATGCTTGCACCTTGCTGAAATGCCAACTGTTCGCTCTTAGATGGATATTCGTTTGCCTCGGTCAGCTCGGATTCTAAAGAAAACACGTTATCGAATAAACAACAAGAAAACCGAGAAAACAAAAATGCTCAAAAATGCATGAGAATATCACAGTAGGGAGATTATTATTTAATATGAATTTAGGTGAAAATTTTAGTTCATTTGGAGTTTATTTTAGTTCATTTGGAGTTTATTTTAGTTCATTTGGTGTTCAAGGTTAAAGTTATTAGTGATCATATATTTTAAATATCATATTTTTATGTAATAGTAACATGTTAAAAACCTATTCCAATTTAAAGTTCAGCAAATTTGTAAACTAACAAAATTAAGTTTGCTCAATTTGGAGTTAAAATGAATTACTTATGAATTTTTAAAGTTTATAGCAATTTTTAGTGTAAAAATGATTAAATTCGGATTTTCTAATTGCGCGAAATACTTTGTACACTCACGGTCGTCTAGCCACCGCGAATGACATGTGGGACCGGGGTCGGTGCTGACCCGATCAACCACAGTCGGTCCAACAGTCCCCGTGGGATCCACATGTCAGTGGCTCGGTCCATGCGCATAGTGCATGGACCGGAGTTTCATGGACTTTCTCCACGGTCCATGGTTACTATGCAGTTAATCACATGGCCCCACATGTAATAGACTCAGAGTCTTAATCAAATTTCCTAATTACATTCATTATCAGTGGGACCCATATGTCATAAGTCCATTAAGAAACGTACTTAATGTTAATGACTGTCATTACCCTAATTATGTCGGCAGCTCCGTGCACAAGTGCAGTGGCGAGGAAGGTGATTCGGCGAAGGAGAGGGCTCCGGACTCAGGAGTGGCTCCACTAGGTGTGAGAAGCCTTCGCGTATACTATGGCGGTGACGCGGAGTCCGATGGTCACCGGCGTTGAGCTCACGACGACCGGAGGCGAAGACGAAGGGATGGCTCACGTGGAGACAATTCTATGGGTGTCGAGAAGCTTAAGGAGAAGGCGCATCGGAACCGTCGTGACTCCAGGAACGAGGTGCCCAAGATCTTGACAGCTAAGGAGGGCGGTTGGAATCGATGCGTCGGCGCTTGACCATGCTTGGAGAAGACGGTGTCGCATGTCCCTGGTGATGCACCGGAGTCAAATTAAATTCACTATGAGACTCAGTATAACAACGCGATCACAAAGGACCAGATAATGTTGAAGGGGACTCACCGGAACGCTTAAAGAGCTACGAGATCACGACTATTGGAGTTGAGAATGAAGAAGTGGCTCCCGCCGATTTAGTGGACGACAAAACTTCGGACCAGCAAAAATGGGCGGTGAGGTGAGTGGAGTCCGGCGGTGGAGTTGCGGGCTCGAGGGTGGCAACTACGCGGCGACACTCCACTTGTCGGCTTCCATGACCGAGACAAAGAAATAGACAGAGAGGGCGAGGGAATGCGGGAGGAAATGAATGGATAGGCCTAGAAGGATTTGGGAAGCTAGGCGATGCTTCAGAGGGTAACACGAAGACACGAGGTGGCGATAGCGCACGCGGCTGAAGCGGCGGGAGGAAGATGACGAAACTGACAGGCGGCCCGTTTCGTCAGCGGAAGAAAGAAAGCGGCACGGTCGGACGCTGTGCGAGTGGCATGGTTCGGGCCCGAGGAAGTGGCGCGGTCGAGTCGAGTCAAGTGGCTCGGTCGCTACAGTGCTGTTAGGTTGGGTCTGGTCGGAGTTGACTGAAATCAAATTTAAACTTCAAATTTTGCCCGAGGTTTAAACCTAGTAAATAAATTTTAAAAAATCTAAAAATTTTCAGAGGGATTCCTGGGAAAATGTAGAACCTAATTGTTTTTTATAAACTACTGTTCATGATTTATGTTTTGATTTTAAATTCAATTTTTGAAACTGTTTATGGATTGAGTTTACATTTTTCTCAAGGTCAATTTAAATTTCAAATTTTTGATAAAATTCATATTTATTCATGATAATTATTATAGTATTTTAATAAATTATTTTATGGAGATTATCATAAATATTTATTCCCATTGGTTTTAGAATTTAAGTTCATGTTGTTTGTTTATTCTAAAATTTGAAAATTCTAAAATTCCTAATTTATGATCTTGCTCCATAATTGATATGAAATTCTTATGAGATGCATTTAAAACTCATTAATAAATTTTGGGGCTGTGACAATACTTTTGCCGATGATTGGTTCCCCGACATATTGTTTCGACGGAGAGTTTGCCGACAATAGCGTTTTTGTGACAGATAGCTAGCCCTCGTAGGCCACTTTGAATGGCAGAACGTGTGCCCTCAACGTTGAGTCATGGTGTAGTCTCATGTCTAGGCTCCTCCAGGCGTACGACGTGGACTTAAAGTGGGTTGCGTTTTTTTAAAATATTTTGTTAGCCAAGTCCTGAACTTAAGTCCTTCTGGGTGTGATACCATATTGAGTTTCATGCACCGACCATTTTACTCAAAAGATTAAGCTTATGAGGAATTAAAGATGGACAATATACTTCAACAATATTCTCTTTCTTAAAACGGAAAGAATTGGTGAGCCCTCGAGCCCCCACATTGCCAAGTTTTGCGAAACCGTCGGATCGTGATAGTCCGGTCATAATATGTTACTACACTGAGTTTTTTAGCGGGATGAACTACACTTTATGTATGGGAATTATTGGAACTAGACGTAGGCGATGTTGCACCTTCTCAGTGTACAGAACTAAGACCATTAGCTTCAACTTCTTAAAGAGAGGGGCGAGATGATTGCCATTGGCTCTAAGAAATGTGTCATGGAGTGTAACCAATTCCTACGACCAACTGCTTATGTACTGTCATTTTTTTTAATGAAACAATCAGTACAACATATAGACGCCCATACAGATGCACACCAGCACACGCATGAACTCGCACACACGGCTCCTATGGAAGACTGGACGAGCGGAGCTTGACGAATAAATGATGAAGTCACCATTGGTGCCTCGCTTGCGACGGGCACGTCGTCTCCCACTGAAAGAAAATCTTCCTAAATGAGACACGTAGGGCCAAACTTGGGGTTTGAACCCTGGTGAGCCGGGAGTACAACCACCACCACTAGCCACCCAAGTAAGGCTTGGTTCTCAAAATAATAACTTACGCACTAACATTGACAGTACCAACAGCAGTGCTAGCTACAGCTAGCAATCGTGTGTGTGTGTGTGGGAACATACCTAGTGCTAATGGGTAATTGAGTGCTAAGGTGCTAATGCCATCTTGATCATTGGATTTGGATTGCCATCTTGATCGTTGGATCTGGATTGAACAACCAAGATTAATGCGGGCTCCCACCCCAAACCATTTAATCACCTTGCATGCTCCCACCTCCAATGCGCCTTCATTAATGCACCTGCATTAAACAGCCTGCATGCTCCCACCTCCAATGTCCTGCACTAAACACTCTTCGTGATCCAACGGTCAAGATTGATATTAGCATCTTAGCACTCAATTACCCATTAGCACTATATATGTTCGCTACACACACACATATACATATACATATACATATACATATATATATATATATATAGCTTCTAGTTCACGCTATACCGTTGGACTGCATTTCCAACGATATAGTAGTTTCATGCAGTTTCGTGAAGTTTTAGTTGTTAAAAGTTCTAGATTTCTACTAGGTTTCAACGCATTTCAGATTTCTAGAAGTTTCCAAAATATTCCAAGAAACCAGCCCAAGTTTCAGATTTAGGTAAGTTTATGTGTTTTGTTCTTCCCTATGTCCGCAACTTGGTTATATGCGAAAGGTTTCATGAAGTTTTAATAAGTCATGTGAAAATATTTAAAAAAATTTAGGTTTCTGTGAGTTTCACGTATTTCCAGTAGTTTTCAGAAGATTCCAAGTAAGTTTCAAGTCCAAGTTTCAGAACAAAGAGTTTCAAGAAGTTTTAACATATTTCAGCAAGTTCTAACAAGTTTCAGATTTTGGAACTCAAGTTTCAACAAGTTTCACAAAAATAGTTTCAAGAAGTTTCAGCAAGTTTCAAGAAGTATCGTGAAAACATTTTAAACATTTTAGGTGTAAGTGAGTTTCGCGTATTTCTAGAAGTTTTTAGAAGATTCCAAGAAAGTTTCAAGCCCAAGTTTCAGACAAAAGAGTTTCAAGAAGTTTTAACATATTTCAGCAAGTTTCAACAAGTTTCATATTTTAGAACTCAAGTTTCAACAAGTTTCGGGCAAAAGAGTTTCAAGAAGATACTTTAGAACTCAAGTTTCAACAAGTTTTAGACAAAAGAGTTTCAAGAAGTTTCAAGCAAAAGAGTTTCAAGAAGTTTTAGCAAGTTTCAACAAGTTTTATGAAAAATAAAAAAGATCAAAAATTCCTAACGTGCTCACGTGTGGCCGTGCGATCGCTGGCCGCCACAACTCCGCGCTCACCGGGACATCACGACCATTGGCCCGCCCACCTATCACCGAGCTCACCCGTGGATTTGTACTCACAGGCTGTTGTGGTCACTCACCTCCCCACACGTCGCCGCGCGTGCCTTTGATAGTCGCTTCCACTCGCCTCGCTTTGGCCGAGCCCGCTCGTCGCCACTCCCCATCGTGCCCTCCCACATGCTTGCAGACACACGAGGTGCAGAGGACCAGCCTACCGCTGCTCGCTGCGCGTCCCTCGAGGTCCGACTCACCTGCAAACATGGCCTCCCCCGCTAACGTGGTTTACTCCACGCACATTGCAGGCTTAAATTTGATAGAAGAACTTGTTAGCGTCATATCTGCCATGGCAAAGCCAAACCAGAGCCATGAGAGGAGAGATATGGCTATCAGGCAACTGATTTGATTGTTTTTCTGAGATGGATTTTGGATCTTTCGTTCCCAGATAGAGAAGCTTCTCGTCACAGGAAGCTTCACGAGTCATGTCCGCGTGTGTTAGACACAATTAAGTTTTAGGATTTGTACATCAGGAGTTAGATCAGACGATGTCCACCTATATCCCATTGGTAAGAGGAAAAACATTATACTGTTTAATAGTTTTTCTTCATATTTTTTAGGTAGCTGCTAGGCCACGCTATACCATTAGAATGCATTTCCAACGGTATAGAAGTTTCATGCAGTTTCGTGAAGTTTCAGTTGCTTAAAAGTTTCATATTTCAAGTTTGAAGTTTTGACTAGGTTTCAACGCGTTTCGTGGAAAGCTTAAAAAGGTTTCAAGTTACGAGTTTGATGTTTCAAGTATGTTTAAACATGTTTGTGAAAGTTTAAAAACATCGCAAGTTTCAAGAAGTTTTTTTAAAAAAAGGTTTCAAGAAAGTTTCAATCATCTGAACGAGACATGATGAAACTTCCGAGTTTCAAGAAAGCTTCACAAGTATTTAAAGTTCGAAAAGAATGAAGCTTAAAGTTTCAGATGTGTTTCAAGTTTCAAAAAAATATGAAACTTCAAGTTTCAAATCCAAAACATTAGATTTCAAAGGTGATCTCAAGTTTTAATGGTTTTAACCATTACAAATCTGAATTTTTTGAGTTTCAACTAGATTCAAATCTGGAACTTCAAAATTCAAAAACGAAGTGATGCGGGGTGCCCGATCTTCTCGACGTAGGACCTCTTGATAACTTGTGTATCCTGACGAACCACCAGCTGATCCCCCGCGCCAATGCACGGACTTGCAACTCTATGGAAAATTCGCCCAAACACACACTTGATTGGATCCTCGCTGACCACAAGCGAAGATCGTCGAACCCTCAATTCCCAAATGGAAAAGCAAGAACGACCCCTTATTCTCAATGCCCAATTCCCTCTGCTTTGGCTTTAAGCACAACAGAGAATCAAGCAAAAGCTTTGAAATTATATTAAACGTGGTCTCGAGTTACAATGGGGTCTACCCTCTATATATAGTGCCCTTCTCCTCCTCATGGCTGGCCAAGAGGCCCTACTCCTATTCTAATTCGGATTTGAGTCCTACTCCAATTCGACACATTCCAAAACAAAAAAGGAAACTCTGATTTTACAACCGTCACATTGATTCGATAATATCTTTTGATCTAGAAGGAATTTCGGAGTGAGGAGGATCCGTTGGATCGGGCTTGAAGTTAGCTTTCCAACAAGCCCAAGAACACTCGAATCGGACTCCGTTTGTAAAAGTTATGACCGTTTTAATCCGGACTGTCCTGCTGATTCCGAATCCGAATTTGAGGCTGATTCCGAATCCGAATTGAATTATGAGTTGATTCCGAATTTGAATTTGGTTGGGCTTGTGGAAGTTTCGAATTTGACTTGGATTCTTGGACTTCTCTTCCTTGCTTGTCTCCCACGAGCTTCTCCTCCATTGTGATGACCTTTCTTCAAGAACAACCTCATATCCTTCATCTCCGTTCATTATTGAATCTTCCAATCGAGCACAAGCAAAACACTAGTTTTAGGTAGTATGAAATTCTCAACTAATTTAAAAGTAAATTCGGTGAATGATTCACTGTTGGATAAGCTTCTCTTGTTTTTCAACTCTCTTAGTAAGCTCATGTTGTTCGAGGTATTTAATGAATTGAAAACATTATATGAAACAACGTAGCTAAGGATGTCCGCACCATCCTCCCTTTCTTCAAAAAGCCGTCCTCGGCTTTTGATAGCTGAAATGTGCTAGACGAAGAAAACAACGTATATGCATGGTATATGTATGAATCAATTATTGTATTCTTCTTGTTGTTCGCACATTCGATAGCTCAAAATCATATTTCAAATTGCCCAACTGACTAATATGATAAAATTTAACCTTCACAACATCAAAATCAACTAAAGTCGGTTAAAACCAATTGATACCATTCCATGATTTAACTGCGTTACTCTGATTAGTTATACATTTAAGAGATAAACAAGTAGGCATCATGTTGCATTCTAAACAATAGACACTTGTTTTTAAACCCATCTTAAAGATATCATGACATTGCTCAATAAATGGTTTGCAAAACATGTGATTGTAAATCAACAAGATTATCATAGGTAATGTATATTTGATAAACTTGAAACATGTTGTCTACACCAACATCACCAATCAAATTGAATTTATATGTGTGTATGTAGCTATTTACTAGTGATCTTAAGTGTGAAATTTCAAGAACCTTCTTAATCACACTAGATACATGTTTAGGACTATCGAATATGATATAACACAAAGAATTATTAATGTGTATTCTACTAAGAACTTCTTTTGAGTAATCAATTTCACATTATGCAAATTAAGCATATCAAATTTAGAACGTGGAATCATCAAATGAATAATGGAGTTCTCGGTTTCGCACCTTGTTTTCATAAACGACCAATTCAAGACAAATAGTGTTACCTTGATCTTGGTATTCCTCTCCATCCATGGTTAGCTCTTTATCTTTCTCTTCCAATGGTGAGGGCTCTTGAATCTCCAACTCCTTATTTGCTTGGTCCACCTGCAGAATGTGGGATACAACACTAGAAATAGAGGGTAAGTTGTTAGGTTCAAAAATAATCTTATTTATCCTATCATCTATCTCTCCCTTTTCTTTTGGTGTATCTCTCACACTCTCAATTGGGATGCTCTCAACCTCGCGTATGGTGGACTCACACACTCACTCTTTTATCACTCTCACTCAATTTGGCTATGTGGCTCTCATTCTCACATGGGTTTTGATACATCTCATCCTTGTAAGACCGTAGGCGGCAAGGGCACAACTACCACCAACCACGACCTCCTCACGTGTTGCGGGTTGTGACGGGCAAGACTACTCATCACCTCGGTCGAAGAAAAATTCCGATGCTCGATCTTCTTCTCAAGTGACACACCGGTGGATGAATTAGAACTAAAGAGCCACGCAGATTTAATTGATGTGCTTGAATGTGTTTAAGTCTCTTTTACGCCTTCATAGCAAATTTCACAAGATCTTGCGGACTACGAAAATATTCATCTTAAAGTGCGACAACGATCCGATAATTCAAGCTTTGCTTTGAAGTATGTCTTTTCTTGATATGGACTAGTGATATTGGCACGGCGCATTGCATGATTCAACTCAATATAGTAATCTTTGACAACTTTGCATCCTTGTTTAATGCTCTCACGTGTCGTAGTAGTTCCCGCTCATAATAGGATGGAACAAATTCTCTTCTCATGATGCTTTTAAATGCACCCAAGATGTAATAAATCGTTTTCCACCTAGTTGTTGCCACCAACTAAAGGCATAGTCCGTAAAAAACAAAGTGGCCACTCTCACTTCCTTGGCTTCGATTCAACTTATGGGATTCAAGCTCGAACTCCATGTCTTGTACCCACTCAAGATACTCCTCGGATCATTACTACCATAGAAGGGAAGATCATTATACTCGCGATCCGCCATTGTTAGCGACAAAGCAAAGAATATGTATGTAGGTGTATGTGGATATGTAGAGGTCACTCAACTCACAATCCTAACAAGGTGAAGTTTCTTTACTGTTAGAAAGGAATTAAGATCAACAATACTTACACTTGAGTGGCGAGGAACCACAAGGTGATGTGTGGCGAATTTCAAGAGCAAGTCAAAGCACGACAACGGTGTTTTGTGGAGTTTGGTATGGATACCTACTTAATTTGAAAATTCTAGGTATTATAAGGCTAAGTAAATATCCAAACTAGAATTCAATGCCTAGTTGCCGATCACAAAGATATAAGTGAAAATCAAAACAACTCACACGCAAAGATATTGGAACTTTAGTGCAATCAAGGAATGAGCTATGTAAGATATAAGTGAAGAACAAAATAGCTCGTATTGCACAAGTTATAGAAAGACGCTAGCTAGTTGCAAATAATGAAACTAGGGCACAAGATTGCAAAAAATATTGATATTCTAACAATTGAATCAAGAATGAGTGGGGATTTTCGCTCAAGTTTATGGTTCGGCTATGCGCTTCCTTTTTCCTTTTCTCTTTTCTCTTTTCTCTTTTCTCTTTTCTTTTTCTCTTCTTTCTTTTTTTTTTCTTCTCTTTTTCCTTCTTTTTTTGAACTATTGCCAAAATTCTTGTTCTACCAAAAATGAGCAAAAATTCTTTCCCACATTTTGATCTTTGAACAATTGCAAGAACACAAATATTAATATGCAGCCCTAAGCAACGATTTAGCTAGTCTTCAATAGGTTCAAAGTATTCGCAAAGGATTGAAAGGTTCACAAAGGATAAATTGGTTACTCACTTTTTTGGTGTTTTTTTTTATAAACACGACAAAAAAATCAAACTAGGCTCAAATAAAAGCAACGCAAAAGAATTCAAGATCAGCAAACTAAACTTGATTCTAATGGACAAAAACTTAACAAAACTCACTAGAATAACAAATTCAATACTACGGCTGAAAAAAAAAATTTGTATGGCTTTTTCGTGTATAGGAAAAAAATAGATAACTGGATAAAGATCCTACCGAGTCAACGGAGCTCTGATACCACCTGATGCGGGGTGCCCGATCTTCTCGACGTAGGACCTCTTGATAACTTGTGTATCCTGACGAACCACCAGCTGATCCCCCGCGCCAATGCACGGACTTGCAACTCTATGGAAAATTCGCCCAAACACACACTTGATTGGATCCTCGCTGACCACAAGCGAAGATCGTCGAACCCTCAATTCCAAATGGAAAAGCAAGAACGACCCTTATTCTCAATGCCCAATTCCTCTGTTTTGGCTTTAAGCACAACAGAGAATCAAGCAAAAGCTTTGAAATTATATTAAACGTGGTCTCGAGTTACAATGGGGTCTACCCTCTATATATAGTGCCCCTTCTCCTCCTCATGGCTGGCCAAGAGGCCCTACTCCTATTCTAATTCGGATTTGGAGTCCTACTCCAATTCCGACACATTCCAAAACAGAAAAGGAAACTCTGATTTTACAACCGTCACATTGATTCGATCATATCTTTTGATCCAGAAGGAATTTCGGAGTGAGGGAGGATCCGTTGGATCGGGCTTGAAGTTAGCTTTCCAACAAGCCCAAGAACACTCGAATCGGACTCCGTTTGTAAAAGTTATGGCCGTTTTAATCCGGACTGTCCTGCTGATTCCGAATCCGAATTTGAGGCTGATTCCGAATCCGAATTGAATTATGAGTTGATTCCGAATTTGAATTTGGTTGGGCTTGTGGAAGTTTCGAATTTGACTTGGATTCTTGGACTTCTCTTCCCTTGCTTGTCTCCCACGAGCTTCTCCTCCATTGTGATGACCTTTCTTCAAGAACAACCTCATATCCTTCATCTCCGTTCATTATTGAATCTTCCAATCTGAGCACAAGCAAAACACTAGTTTTAGGTAGTATGAAATTCTCAACTAATTTAAAAGTAAATTCAGTGAACAGATTCACCTGTTGGATAAGCTTCTCTTGTTTTTCAACTCTCTTAGTAAGCTCATGTTCTGAGGTATTTAATGAATTGAAAACATTATATGAAACAACGTAGCTAAGGATGTCCGCATCACGAAGTTTTGAGTTTCAAATTAGAAAATTGAAGTTTCATCAAGTATCAATCTGAAACTGGATTCAAAAACTGAGTTTTAGAGTACTGTCAACTGAGTTTCATCAAGACATAAAGGTCAAAGTTTCATAGAGTTTCAACAAAAAAGTTTGACGGACTCCAAGGAAGTTTCATGGGAATTCCAGTCAAGTTTCACAAGAAATTAGATAAATTCCAATCAAGTTTTTAAAAAATTATAGCAGTTTTGTGAAATTTTAGTTGTTTAAAAGTTATAGATTTCGAGTTTGAAGTTTCGACTAGGTTTCAACGCGATTCGTGAAAAGCTTAAAAAGGTTACAAGTTACACTACTATAAAAATGGTCTTTACTGACGGTTCAAAAACGTCATCACAGACGGCTTCATGAGCCGTCTGAGTTTATGGGTCAGTAATGATATGGGGTCATCATAGACGGATTTTGAACCGTTTGTGAAAAAAGATATCACAGACGGTTCTGAATAATTGAATAATATTCGTCTGTGATAGTTAATTATCAAAGACAATTCTTGTTCATAACCATCTGTGAAAATAAACTATCACAGATGATTTTTTAGTAAAATCCGCCTGTGATAGTTTTTCTATTGCAAAAAAAATCAAATTTAGAGCTAAACCAATCAATTGCTGTGCATTAGTTTCCATATGCTCTTTCGATAGTTTGCAAGAATGTAATTAAAAGACACTTTCTCTCTCTCTCTCAATCACGTGCTCACTCTCTGACGAGAACGAGGTCGATTAGAGGCATCCATCTTGAACCGAATTAACCTCCCTTGTCGACCACAGATTGGGGTCCTCACTGAGAAAGAAATCTGACAGGATGGAGGGGATGAAATCTGTGTGAGAAGGAAACCTGGATGGGGATTTGGAGGCAAAACTTCGTACTCACCTTAGGCCAAGATGGGGGGCGGCTAGATCTAGCGATACTGGTCGAGCCGCAGTGCCCCGCTCACCGGAGGCACCATGAAACAGCAGGCTGCGAACGCGTGTCGGCCTTCTGCGACAGACATGGAGCTCCTGCGCATCCCTCCTCCTCGTCGTCGTCGACTGCATCTCCTCGTCGAACCGCGCCGGGGAATCGAGGGCGGTCACCTATGCTCAGCGTGGGGAGGGGAGAGGGAGTGACTGATGGAAGACAAGGCAGGGGTGGGTATAATATAGGAAAAAGTCCATATTACATCCTTGAACTTTGCGGAGAGTCCAAAATCCCCCTCAACTCCAAAAACGTTTGGTTTGCACCCTCAAACTGCGAATACCATCTCACCTGACCTCCTTGAGCCGAAACCAGGTGGTTTCTTCCCTATGTGGCATCCACGCTGGCATGGTTTTGCCTCGTCAGCACTTGACTTTCTCTCTCACTTAAAGGACCGTGTCCCTTCTGGCTTTTCGCATCGCCAAATTGTCCCTCTCCGAAATCCCTAGGCGGTGGCGCAATCGATTGTGGCGGCGGGGATGTCTGGCTCCCAAAGCAGTGGTTAGTCGGAGTCTTCGTTGGTAGTAGACTGGGTCGGCGAAGAGGAGGGGTCGTCATCATCACCCATATCGTATTGCTAGCGCCCGTTGGAGTATTCGCCCGCAGTGATGTGCCCTGCGGATTGAAGGCCGCACAGTGGATTTCGTGGAGTGATTCAAACCTGGGAAGGAGGTACATGACCTGTATGAGGGCGCGAGTGAGTAATTTTATGCTAGAAATTGTTGTTTGATTTGTTGAATTGGTTTTCTTCACTGCAATTGGTTTTTACTATGGTCAATTTGTTAGGCTGAAGGTTGCAATTTTTGGGTTTGGGTAGACAAAGAGACAGCTCCCTTTGTGAAGGAGGTTCTGCTGGATCTGCGAGACACCGTGAGGTCTCTAAGGAGGCAGAACAATGCCATGAGAGCTTCTGAAGCTAAGTCAAGGGCAACACTAGAGGGTAGGATGGATGCACATAAATCAGTAGTGGCTACTCTGAGAGGAATTTTGATTGCTAAGGATGCGGCATTGAATGAAAAGAAAGCTAGAGTTGTGAAGTATGAGAAAGAAAGAACATTGTATTTTGTTGTAGTGGTGTCATCTGTTTTGCTTGTAGTTGTTCTCTTGTGTAACCTGTAACTGTGATGGTTGTAATTAACAACTACCATGTTTGTGTAACCTGTAACTATGATGTCCGATTGATGAATGGGAATGGGAATGGTAATGGTATATGCAAAAGTTGCCTCAAGTCTGGCACATTACATTAAACTTGGACAAAGCTAAGTTGGCAAGATACATGCATAAGTCTATCACATTACAACCCTTAGTCAAGTCTGACACATTACATTCACTGGGAAGGCATCTGTTTCTTGCCCTTAGTCAAGACTTGCTTCTTGGCCTTGCAGGAAGGTTCCTGTGCATTGACATGAGCTCTTGCAGATCCTGAATTCTTATTGATGTTTACCGTGGAGCTAGCCTATGAGCTTGGAACATGAGTGGGAAGGTTCATAGTAGCTGACCCCACTTTGGTTGTTATCACACTGGCCTTAGCTGATGTCTTGATTATCTCTTGAACAGGCCTACCAAACTGCAATATGGAAAAAGAGACATAGCCATTTATGTGCATGTTATAATCAAAGTGGGAATATGTTAGTGCTGTGACTTACATCTTGGATTGTTGTTCTTGCTTGTTCTGAGTGCAGGTATCCTGAACCACTTATCCTCCTTTTGCTATTAGCTAATGATGCAATATCTGTCACTACCTTCCTCTTCTTCGGCACACTCTGCTGGCTTCTTGTTAATACTACCTGAGAGCAATGTATCATTAGCACAAAATAGCATCCATATAACATAAACACAAGAAGGTGTCAATGCACATTACCATTGCATCCAGTGGTGGCATAGGAGCATTTGTAGTAGCTTCACCACTTCTACTCCTGTAATACCCGAAAAGTAAATCGGCGTACTAGAAGAAGTTTCAGAAGAAGGAGCTAATGGGAGAATCTGAATCGTTTTTTCTTCAGGGGGTTTTCTGTGTTTTTCAAGAACTGGACTCGGGCCTCAGCCGGGGTGGCCCATGAGGGGCTGGCCAAAGGGGTATCTCTCCCCTAAACCCTAAAACCCTTCCCTTCCCTTTTCCCTCTCCAAGCCGCCACCCCCTCCTCCCCCTCTCCAACCGGCCGCCACCCTCGTCCCTGTAGTACAGCAATTTTGTTCGTCAGATTTGGGTAAGTTACGTATGTTTTCTGATCTTCTCACCTCTTAGAAAGTTGTAGCCCTTGGTCTTAGCTTTCTTTTGGCACCAAGATCATCTGATTTGGAGTTACGGTTTAGGAGATATGGAAGTTTTACCGCGACTGTCCAGGAGAGCTGACGTGATTTAGCAGATTTTCTTGTCGGGCCATTATGATTTACTTAGAGGCCGAATCTGGTATTTTTGTCTTCTAGAGTTTTGTTCCTGATGTCGTTATATTTCTTTTGGCACTGAGATCACTTTATTCCACCTTACGGTTTATGAGATATGAATTTTTAATCGCGCGCTGTCCTGTCTGCCTGAGAATTTTGAACTGTCAGTTTTCCCCTCGGTTTTGATCTAGTTAGAGTCAGATTCAGAACTTCCACCCAACTAGGTTATTGTAGCCCTTTAAATTATCTTTCCAAGTTGATAAAGATCACCTCCATTGGATCAATAGAATAAAAGTTAAGTCATTTTCTTTACCACTGTTCTGAAATCTGGGCAGATATCTGTTAGTGTTTTCAACTGTTGTTTAGGCCACTGTTTTGGCCGAATCGAAGTATTCCACCAACTAGAGTTTCGTAGCCTGTTACGTTAAGAGTATTTGAGCACTGGTTTTAAGTCATTCGGAGTTATATATATTTAATTACGATTTTTCTCGTACTGCTGATCAGAAGGGCCGATATTGACTGATTAGTTAATTTGTCATTTTGAGTTTTTGGTTATGTTGATTAGATAGAGGGTTATGGTAAAACGCTTGTAGCCATGTCATAACTTATTATTCTTATTTTGAATAAATATTTGTGTAGGCGGTGGGGCGGGTGTGGAGAAATTCGTCGTTGCCTCCTAACTCGTCCACATGCGGAAGGCAAGTATATGGTAGAGTGGTGAACAATGGGTTGTTCACCATGATCATTGATGTTACTTATCATGCTATTTATTATGCTTTCGTTCAGCTTATTCTTATACATGATTTGATGACCTTGAGTGAATGAGATTATGATAATGAGATAATGAGTAGATATTGAGTTAATGAGATGGACTATGTTGATGAATAAATAAAGATGTCGCAACATTTACATTCATCATGATATGGGTTGCATGAGCAGTCGGTGAGAAAGTCATGTAACTATTCCGGGAGTCGGTGAGAAAGATACATGACTAGTCCGGAGAGCTCTAGATAAAATCCTACTTTGGTGGGGACTTCACGGGAGTGAAGGATAGAGTGTGTCATCGACGGTGAACACTCCGCTATCTGGTATCGGTGATGAGATGCACATGAGCATGAGCATGTTGGTGCATTCGCATATCTAAGTAAATTGTTAAATTGTGCAACTTTACCTATATGGATTATGGCTTGTTTGTTTGAGAATGACAATGGCATTAACTAAATGGATGATGCTGATAACTTTGATTTTGGTTAATAAACTATTGTTTATGGCTTTATTATGTATTTGCTGAGTCTTGGACTCATTCTTGCTCTATTGTTGTTTTTAGGTGACCAGTGATGACGTTTTACTCGGGAAGGGCTAGCGCACTTGGAATCATGCACTTCACCCAATTATTTGATTCATTGGACATGAGAAACTTTTAGAATAACATGAATATTTATATCTAGGACATGATGGTATTGAATAACCATAGATACTTGGTTTATGTTAATCTTGGTTTATTATTTTGCTATGCTCCTAGGTCTAATTTATTTATGATTGTCATAGTGTTATGCTTGTGTTAATGCGACCCGTGGATGGTTTTTAATGTTGTTATGCTTGCTGAAATTTCACAGTGTGTTGATGTATAATAGATGATAAGAGTAGTTTGGTGGCATTCCAGGCTCAGTGTTGGGCTGTGGTGTTACAACTCCTGCAGGAATCCCTATTGCGGCCAATGCCTTTGCAAAGTCTTCTTAAAGTCACTTCCTTCCTCATGGTCATCATCTCCATCTGTTTCAACAAGTTTCAGACAAAATATTTCAAGAAGTTTTATGAAGTTTCAATAAGTCTCGTGAAAATATTTTAGAAGTTTCAACAAGTTTCGGGTTTCAGTCGAAACATAAAGTTTCCAAAAAAATGTTTTTTATTTGAAATATGAAACTTAGTCTTTCAACGAGTCTCAGCCGAAACATAAAATTTAGTGAAGTTCTAAAAAATAAATTTCAAGTTTCAAATATGAAACTTGGTATGTCAATGAGTTTCACGCCTAAAAACTTGATGTATCATGAAGTAAAAAAAAAGACAAATTTCCATTTCCATTTTCAATTTTTTTTTGAAGGGGAGCTGCTAGCCCAAAGTACATTCCAAAGATATAGCAAGTTCCTGTCAAGTTTCATGTTTCACCCTGGTTTTAGAGAGTCACACCATGTTTCGTAGAATTTTGGTGTGTTTTAGATAGTTAAAAAATAAAATTCACGTTTTGGAAAAGTTTGAAATGAGTTTCAAAAACAAACTTTAAGGTTCAGAGAGTTTCAACAAAAGCTAGAAAATTCGAGCGAGTTTCGAGAGAACTTCACCAAAGTTTCACCACAAAACAAACAAATTTCACAACAAAATGGAAAAGTTTACCGCCGAACCTGTGCTCATTTCCCACATCCGACATCTCCCTCGTGAATGCGGTGTCAGATCGCTCGAACCTGTGCACGTCTCACGACACGCGCTCCGTCGAATCACTGATTGCCGCGCTCACCGGCCATTCCTCGTCCACACATGCTCTCACCGCCGCATGCCCCTGTACATACTCGCTGCTGCTGTGCCAACAAAACCTACAAACGCTTGCTACTGCTGTGGTGGAGAGAATGGTGGTGGAGAATGGGGACTGGGGAGAGAGAGATGGAAGGGATCGGGATAGAGATGTGGATAGCGATGGCGGACAAGGATGGTCAACCAGGTGTGTTAGATTGATGCCATCGGATCTAGATTTAGGTGCTAATGACAATCTTGACCGTCGGATCTAGATTGAACAACCTTGGGCGTTGGGAACAGCGTTGGAGGTTGGAGCATGCAGGGTGTTTAATGAAGACGCATTAGAGGTGGGGGGTATGCAAAGTGATTAAGTGATTTAGAGATGGGAGCCCGCATTAATCTTAGTCGTTTAATCCAAATTTAACAGTTAAAATTGACATTAGCACCTTAAAAAACCAAATCAGCGTTACCAACATATACACACACACACGAGCATCGATACCAAGTCTGCCAGCAGTGACATGGAGCGTATTTAATGTACTATATATGATCCAACTTACAGATCCGCTAGCTAGCTAGGCCTGTACCACTGTTGGTACGTACATATGCCCGGCCTGTCTGTACGTGCCTGGGCCGTCTGACATTTGTCGTGTAACAACACGAATGAAATCTAACTTTTACGCGGTTAACGGCACTATTCCGGCCGGTCGTGTACCGCTCCGCACATCAATATAGCCCGATTCGCTCGTCGATGAACGGTGAATCAGAGTACGTACGTATGGCATGGACCAGCATGGTACAACTACAGATCTAGAGAGACTTGTGTGCGTACGGATACAATCAGATATGATGCCAATTAAATAGCATTTCCTCCCGTTGCTAGCGCAAATAGCTTCTACGTACGCAGTTTACAGAAACTACACTCCATCGTGGCTACTCAGATCAACAATCCATATGGTTTTGTTTGCCAAGGGAGATGTCCCATTGGAAATGCATCTAATGGGATAGAAAATTTCGAGTTTGAAGTTTCAAGGATTATGTTTCGTTTTGTTCCGAGAAGTTATTAGTAAATTTTAAGCAAGTTTCAGCGAAGTTAAAGCATATATTTCACATAGTTCCAGGCAAAACAGCAGCGTTTTCGATAGATTTTAGGGGAGAATCTGGCACCAAACCTCTTTCACCTCTCCAGCGACCCCTCACTCTTCTCCGGATCGAACCATGCCCGTTGCTCGAGCCGAACCATGACTTGGCAAAGCGTGAGCTGGCATGGCTTGTCTCCTAGAAGAACACCAACGGATCGGAGGAGCTGGATTTGGAGCCGTATGAGCTAGCGACGGAGGAGGAATCTCCAGGAAATTAACTCATTGACGGCGAGGACGTCGGTAAGCCATGGAGGGAGAGAGAAGGGGTTGCGGACGGGGATAATGGAGGAGTTGCGCGAGAAGAGAAGCCATGGCTACAGAGTCGTGGTAGTTAGTCATTGGATGGTGGTTTGCATGGGAAACAAGTCTCGATTATATATGTCGTCGGTCGGATAGTTTTTTCTTTCGCTTATTATCAAGCAACAGGTTATTTTTTTACATGTTATTTTTTTTCCCGTTAGATGTGCTCCGAGATGTCATCGATCGTGGTGGCTTGATTGCTTTCTTGTGCGTACTGCTATCTTTTTCAAAACAGCTGCATATCAGAGACAGATATCACTACATACGGTTCTTATTACAAACCGTCTGTGATACATATCACAGACAATTTATTCTACTAAATTGCCCGTGACAGTTCCTTCTATAGTTAAAAAATATTCAACACGTTATACATAAAAGACAGTAAGATCTAAACAAGTTCCTTCTATAGTTAAAAATATTCAACACGTTATACATAGAAGACTGTAAGATCTAAACACGTTATTCAGTAAACATGTTCAACATTAGATAATAGTAAATTCAACTCTAAACTAGATGTTTTTTTGTATTTACATATAGCTAAACAGCGTGACCAATGGCTTCTTACAAAAGATTTTCTTAAAAAAAGTAGAAATAAAAAAGATCAACTTATTTCTAACGGCTCAGGGTGACTGCTATCTCTATCTTCAATTCTTTGTAGGCGACGTCGTTGGCATCGGAGGGATCGGGGTCAGCGTAGGTTCCCGCAACATGACTACCCGTTGACGCGCTTGTTCGAGAGTAGCCCAAAGACGCGCCAACTCAAGGACCAAGTCGAAATGCGCCCAGAGGCTCTCTTAACTCACTCGAGGTGTCTTAGCATGGTCCACCCGATCGGCCGCCGTCTCAATTTTGCATTCCAAGCAACGGTAATCCTCCTGGAGACGTGCAACATCTTCCTCAAGGACTACGTCGATGGCTTGGTTAGCCCACTGGAAGAGGGAGACCACCCGAAAAACGTGGCGTAGAAGGATGTCAAGACAGCGGAAGGTGGCCATCAAATGCTCGGTATAACCTCCGCCGGAGAAGGGAGGACACTGTTAGCACAGTGTCCTTAGGCAGCATCGGCAAACGTACGGCCGGCGAGGCGCTCGTACAAAATGGCTAAGTAGGCCATTAACGTCGACGTCAGGGGAAAAGTGTGGTGAGCCATTTTGTAATTACTATTTATTTGTGCTTGAGAGTAGAGCGATATGTGGAATCATTTTCGTGGTGGATGATCATGTTTATAAAACAAGGAATAAATTCGGCGTGGGAGACGAATAGACGATGCATCAGGGACGAGACGAAGAGACGCATATCGGGGAGTCGAAGCAGCAATGAGCATTTAAGAGATACATATCACAGATAATTCTAACCACAAACTGTCTGCGATACAACATTATCACATGCGGTTCTGTCTATGAATTATCACAGACGATTAGTATTTAAAATTGTCTGTGATCTCTACGAATATCACAGATGGTTGGTATTTAAAACAATTTGTGAAGTATCGGTTTGTGAATTATCAGTTTGTGATAATGATGTATCATAGATGGTTCTAGCCATCACTAATAACATAGACGGTCACGCTTGTAAAACCGTCTATGATAATTACAACACTGACGGTTTCTAGAAATCGTCTGTGATAAGGCGTCCAATATAACATGTTTTGTAGTAGTGCTCATTTTCGACAAAATTTAGGATCTGGCAGACTTCAGGCGGTCTGACCCACCATGGTGGCGATCTGATCGGCCATCCCTGGCAGTCGGACCGGCCATGGGTAGGCCAAAGGGCCGATGGTTAGACCGACCGTGGGCTGCGGTCTGATCGGCCATGCATGCTGGTTGTCAGACCAGTCATGAGGGGTGGTCTGACCGGCCAATATTTTATGTTTAATTTTTGGTTGGGCCAAAAATAGGGGGTTTAAGCAAGAGAGAGGATTCTTTTACACTTAGTTTCATAATTTTTAGAGCTTCGAGCCAAAAGTCCTATTTATTTTAAATTTACAGAGAGGTTTCAGATTTTTAGAAATAAATTTTGGCTAAGTTCATGTGCTGGCGGTCTGACCGCCCAGCTAGGCTGGTCAGACCGGCTAAGGGGTGGTCAGACCGGCCATTCGTGGCGGTTTGACTAAATTTTTATTCTGTTCGCTAGCAGGTAAGGCAGCGTTTTTCGTAGGTTATGTTAAATTCATGGTTTTTAGAGCACATGTGTTGCATGATACATGTTTTGACTAACGTAGGTCAAGTTGCGAAGAACTTATTCTTGGAATCAATTTCTTGGTCTATTGTTGTGTAGAAGGCTTGGAGATCAACGACAAGGAAGATTGGGACTAGGCTTGGAGAGCTGAGGTTCAGAACAATCGATGATACCGGGTGAAGCCAGTGGACTCAAGAATGACGCAAAATGGACAAAGATGACCGAACGAGAGGTTCGGTGCGACGGGTTGCATCAAGCATGCAAGGGTCGGTGCAAGTGGCGTGGTGGTTTCGATGGGAGCCGGATAGGAGAGACTTGCCGACATGAAGAGAGCAGTTGATTAACCTACACGTGGCGAAGCATGAGATTGCTTCATGAAGATTGGACTCTGTCTTTGGAAAATAATCCAGAAGGAGTATTATGATAACTTCACCAAAATACCGCCTTGGTGATCTTTGGCTAAACCACAACGCAAGACGGTGAAAGGAGAGACGGTTTAAGTCAAATGAAGATGAAGATCACAAAGAAATAGATTCGGAAAATCCGGTTCGTCATCCGCTTTGAGAACCCTGCGTGAGTGTAGACCCATTTGTGTGTGGGTTTAACGGGTGCACGTTTGGGCCGTCTCTCTCAGCCTGGCCTCCACTATAAAAGGGAATGTTCGGATGCGTAGTTCCCAAATTCTTCCAAGAGAAAAACCCTAATGGTTGATTTGTGGATTTTAGAGTAGCTGAGGCTAGGGTTTGTGTGAGATGGATTGATTGTGTGCTCAAGTATTGAAGTTTTGTCATCGATGGTGGTTGTAAACCAACATATATCTCAAATCAATCCAAGCAAAATTTCTTCAAGATGAATCTTTTCTTATTCTTACTATCTTTGGTGATTCTTTAGTTTTCCTTTGATTTCTTGTTGTGATCTCGCTTGTTGTGATATGTGGAAATGCATATAGGATTATGATGAACTACAGAGGTCCTGATCTGGCCCGATCTTTCGATGAGAAGGTAAATTCGGTAGAAGCCGCTCAACTATCACGATCCTGGCTACGAACTCGTAAGGCTTGAAATTATGCAATCGCTGAACTGCTCAATAGGTCGTTATCAACTGTGCACAAATACTCAGATGACCTGATCACGAAGATCAATTCCTGCATACACCGAAGAAGCACGCAAGAACAAGATAAATAAGCAATCTGAAATTGCCAATATGAATTAAATTTGTATTGATAAGTGGGGTTCTGAAGACAATGTCGCTGTTGATGTCGCTGAACAAGAGGACAAAGTATAAAGTAGTAAAACTAAACTTCAATCAACAAAGCCCAATTTTGCTAAAGGGGCGGCGACTCCTATATGAGGAGTGCGACCAGGAGGTGGAAACCCTAGGTAGGGGGTGTCGGCCATTGGAGGAGGGCCAAGTATTGCCCATGCATGAACAGTATTACATGAACATTACCATATGTGCAAAGTCGACATCATATGGGCCAAGTCGGCCAATATCATACATAGCCCATTGGCCAACAATAGGTGACGCAGAACTATATCATGTAGACGTAGTATGACCCAGTGAAGTAGAAGTAGCTCGATGCGTAGGAGTAGAAGTAGCTCGGTCTAATTGAAAAATATGGAATTAAATTAGCCGAAAGTCTGTTTGGAGAAGATGTAGTTGAAGTAGAGGATGCAGTGCAGCGGGTCAAAGTAGTTGTTGCATCCTTAGAGTTGATATCCTCGTCAGATTATCTTGATTATGTTTTACCCACGAGCAAGTTTTAGGATTAAAGTTTGATTTTCTATGTTCTTGTGACATCCTTTTCTCATCTATAAAATTAATAGAACTTTGGCCTTGATCTTCACGATCGTCGATTGAAATATGATCCTAATTTTTTTTATGAGTTATTGTTGAAATTTGAATGAATTTGAATCACTAGATTAAAAATTAAATCAATTCATGGTACTGATTTTACGCTAATTTTACTATTTATCACGCTGCAGCTGCAGGTTGAACATGAATTAATCGTTACCTAGATTAATTTCGCACGCGTCCCTCCGCGCACATGATTGGCTTGATCGTACATATCAAAAGGTCAAAAACGCACGCAGGGAGAAGTAGGTACGCGCGTCGCATGTCACATATATGGCACGTCCGGTGCACCAACTCATCTCACTCTCCGGCAGATCCACCGTGCCTATCGATCGCGCCTGCCTGAACCGGGGAAGGTGACCATGTCGACTCTCTCTCGCGACAAAGCATTGCAAGCCTAAACCCCTGTGCGCTGCACGCCTGCACGTACGTACGGCCCCTTTAGGTACTGACAAATACGAGTACATTAGTACATATGGTCCAGTTCTCTCTCTCCTACCGGACGGGTCCTGGTGGCAGCATCCTACGTACCAGCAAATACAAACACAAGGAGCTATCAGTGCAAGTGTGTGAGCTTCTTGTTTGGTGAGCTAATTTCAATTCCTTTGCAGCATCCAGCGAACAAGGGTGTAGACAGAGGTACTACATATATACACTGACCCCGGTCAGAAAATGAAGCCAAGGAAAATACAGTACTACAATAACATTGATCTTGGCATAATTGGCTAAGTTAGAAACTAACATGAATAATATTCCTATATGTCAAGTGTGCTCTGCTTCGCGAAACTCTGTGGCTCTGTCGCATGCATTTGGCCACCTTGTAATGCGCACAAATTGCATTTTATGCGATAGGTACCGTCAGGTTTGGTGGTTGTACCGAGCTAGCAATACTGTCCATAATTTCTACTGCTATACTACGCTGCATTACAGGGTAGTAGTACAGTGCATTAGTACATTCATCGTGATGATCAGATCTAGTTCCAGATCTCAACGATCGAGACTCGAGAGTATTGCATGCACTTGGATGTTGTTGGCCCTGCTTGCTTAGCGTAATACTCCATATACTAGAGATCAACGCTGAAAATCCAACTGTACGGGGTATATTGATATACTAGTTTTTGGACAACAAAGAACAGGTGGTGTTTCGGGCTGGCCTAGATCTTCGGCTAATGGGCCTTACTCATCGTGCGAGCGTCAGACACAGCGCGAGGAGCATAGCATCATCATACAGCTAAGGAGAAGTCAAAACGAAAGACGATGAAAAAGTGGATGATACTTGGGCCGGAATGAACGGGCCGTTATAAGGTCTGGGCTAAAACTATTTTGCCAACCAAGGGGAAAGTATTTGTCCCGCTCAAAAACGAAAGGAGTAAGGAAAATTTTTCTTATTTATAAAAGATAACCTTGCAATGCCTACTTAAGTCCTACTAATATCGTGTGCTATCTTAATTTGCCTTTCGCCAGCAAAGTCGTAGCATAGCAGTACCATACACATGTAATGGCACTTGTCTTCAAGGCCAAAAAAAGATTTTGATGCCCCATTACATGACGTACGTGTCCACGGACGCATGCATGCATGCAGCCTCGCAATCTCGCACGAGTGTACAGTCCATTGCAGAATCCAAATATCTGAGTAGTCCCTCCAGCTACACTCTTCCGTGGCTTGTCCCATGCAAAAGCAGCAAAGAAAAATCCATCGATTCGCTGCACCACGCATGCATGTGCCGGGCATGATCATGATCATGCACCTACGCATGTTCCGCTTTTTTTTTTTTTATCACAGGGGAATTGCTTCACATACGTACGATGTTTACCTTACGATACACGTATGACGAAGCGTGTAGCAGCGCCATTATCAGAATTAAGCGCATCGCATCGCATCGCATCGCATCGCGTCACATCACATCACACGCTCCCCTTCGCTACTGCAAGCACCAACTTTTGTAAATTAAAGCTCATGCATGCATGCCCTAACCTAACTACAAAAATTAAAGTTGCTGATAAACTTGAAGGAATTGGGGAGACATCACATCAAGCTGCAAAAGGCCGCTTTGACGATCGCTGAACAAGAAGCTCTGATCAGCGCAGAGCGAGAATGCAAGCACACGTGTACGTACATCAGAGGATTGTTGCATCACTGCTTGCATCAGAGTGATGCAGATAACATCGATCCTAAAAATACCAGATATATATCCATGCTAGATAGTTAGTTAGCTACAAATGTTACACGCTGGAGAGGGAAATCTGTAGTGTAGCTCCGGAAGTGTTCCGGTCAGGGGGCGGGCGTGCTCGGATTTGTTCCACATATATCTGCAGTTTGCTTGGTAGCTGCTAGCTCATGCACAGGACTAGCTAGAGGACCAGAATTAAGATGGGAATTGATCGACGACGATATCTTGGCATCAATTCCGCGGTTTGTGGCGTCACGGCCGCGTCACCGTGACGCTCCGCAATCGATCACGTCGGCTTCCATTTATCTTCGAGCGGCACTCACTCACTCGTCAGTGTGTTAAAGCATCTGCAATATCCTGCAGTGAGGATCAGAGGATGGATAGGCCGGCCGGGTTAATGGGCTGTCACTGTCACCTTTCCTTGTAAACTACACATGATTATGCTCTGCTAGTGCACGTAGTAGTTTGAGCACCCCACTTACAACCTTAGTTAATTCTGCGATCGCGCTTTAATCGGCAGCAATTTATGAAAGTAAAAAAAAAAAGTCCACTAAAGTATATATATATATATATAAATAAAAATACTGCACTACTTCAGCCTGTCCGAATCCCTACGGTAGAAAAGAAGAGGAATCAACCGCACGGCACTCGTAACTCGTACGCCACGCTTGCATGCGTGTTCCGTCGATGGCACCCACAGTAGAAGCAGCTTAATTCAAACCAACCCACCCACCCGGCCACGGCATGGACCAGCCGCGGCGTGCGCGTGGCCAGATTCACGTACGACGACGGCGGCCCGGTTTGGCGCTTGCGGCGTCGCCGTAGCATTCGCAACCACGACGTGCTCGTCTGTTCCGGGGGCCAGTGGCTGCCCTCACCCCGAGGTCATCGCATCGCTTTCCCTCACGCACTATACGCGCGCGTTGGCTGTGGCATGCACTACGTGCATATGCTGTGTATATCATGCGCTGTTCTTTTAGCTAGGCTAGGCTGACCACCTTATCCCCTGCCCTGCGCATTATGCTGAGCCGAAGGGAGGTGTGATCAGCCGATGATGCCTTTTTTGCTTTAAGTGATCATCATGGGCATCTCTTTCCTCCTCTTCCTATATCACGCGTGCGGTGCCGAAAAGAGCCTCCAATACGTACGGCTAACATTCTCATTTCTAAGGTCCATCGCTATATATGCGTAATGCATACTTTGAACCAACTAATTGATCTCCCTAGCTATTTTCTTGACTAAGGACTGCCCCTAGACTAGGCAGGCTAAACCAAAGTAATTAAAGTGCCCATTGCTATGCATCGGCTCTTGGAGCAAAGAACAAGCATGCATTGCATGCACATAAAACTCCTTAGGTCAGGCCAGGTCACGTACGTACTGCAAAAGGCAACGTACGTTCTTCACAGTTGACCCATCTACAAAAAAAAGAAAGAAAGAAAAAAACAGAAACAGCATAATTACCGCTAACGACCTCCCGTCTCGTCGTCACGCGCCCACTCGATCGTGCCGCGCCGTCCGTCCCTTTCCCAGCTTACCGACGGTTGCCATCTTGTTGGATGTGATCTGACCGGTATGGGTGTCGTCGTCCTCCTCCGTCTTTGCACTCCGGGGCCTGGGCCACCACATGTACATGCGAGTTAAGGGAGGAGTCTTGCCATTGCCAGGATGGGGAGGTCACGGTCTCTGCTCGCTTGTTGCGGCTAGGCGCGGAGGTTGGAGCTCCCTCCTTGACTGACGACTCTCACGTACTTGGCCCACATGGATCGGCCATGTAGTTCTGGCTACCTGCCCACTTGGCTAGCTAGACGTGCCTGATCTGGCGGGTTACCGTCGATCGCGGCTTAGAGTTGTACTAGTATTAACCTCTCGTTTCTCTCGCGCTGGTGCGTGATTTGTATGGACCTTACCAAAAAAAAAAAGAAACTGACGGGTCTGCATAAATAAGCTCACCTCTTCATTCAAAAAAGAAAAGAAAAGAAAAGAATAAATAAGCTCACCAGAAAGACATGGCAGCTTAAATCGAGTATGTCAGCATACTTTCGGCGCATAACTGCATAGCATCTGCAGACCCAATACCCAGGTGAGAAGTTGAGGGAACTGGACGTACGGTGCGTGCATGCAGTGCCATCGCACATCATGTGAGGACTCTCTATCAGCAGAGGAATTAATTGACCGGTCGTCATATCTTCCCGGCCTCACACACGTCACATCTGCAAAGGCACAGCACGCTGTGTCCACATATATACTCTGAACTCTTGTCGTCCGGGACCGGGTACATGTCGGTTAAGCACTTTGGTGCGGTGTTTGAACAAAATTAGCGCGTGGTAAATCTTCTTATTTCGTCGTGACCTTTGAACTTTTGCGCTGTGTGTTGTGATGGCCGGAAAGGTATAGTGTATAGGTCAGTATAACCTGCAAATGCTTAGCCCCGGTATGACTGAGTAAGAGTTATCTGGTCTAAGATTCAGAGAAACAGAGACGGCCGGCCGGGCAGGCAACGCAGCCGGACGTGTCCACTGTCACAAATGAGAAACCAGTGGAGGAACGCTCGTTCTTCCATCGGATCTGTGATATCACAAAACGCTTTAGAGGGGTTAATTAAATTAGATGGAGTATTAGAGTATTTTAAAAAGGGATTTTCGCATAAGATGAAAAACTTGGGTCATAGACTCTCGGCCCACGACAACTTGGCCCAAGGGGGGAGCCAGCCATAAGAGGGTTCAGGGTGGCAGCCAACCCTTGCGTCTCCGCCGCCTCCCACCACCACCTCCACCTCCTGTGTGCCACCCTCCCTTTGCAGGCTGCCGCCCCTGTTGCTCCTTCTTGCCGACGCCCTGCTGACGAGGATTAAAACCTCTATTTATTATTTAGTATATAGAGACCATACGTCTTCATAGTCGTAAACCCTAAGGCTAACGACCTCACTGGTCGTAAGAATTCCAGAGGTTACATAGTACCCAATCTGGTCGGACATGGTTTCAAACCAAGTCTCCGACCACCAAATGCTCACAGGTTTTGAATCGATGTCCGGATCTACGACCGGACATATGCTTTACTGTGTGACGAATGGAACATGTGCTATATATTCCATACCACGTGGCGCTCACGATCTTCAAGTACGCAGTTACGACTCATTGACATATAACTGCACAACAGTTGATACATTATCAACTGACACCTCTCTTCGACCAGACGTGTTGCTTCCCGAACATGCGTCTCCTCCAGAGGCAACTGCCAACCCTTCATCAACTACATAAGGAGGAATGCAGACTGAAGTTGGAGAGGCCGTAACAGTGAAGATCATTTGGGAGACACTCTCAAGAGCCTTGTACTCCCGAATTAGTCTTTAGTCTAAGTTATATACACTCTTTGTAATAGCCAGTTCAAAGCAATAAAGTGCAGTCTCACTACTTTCTAGAAGATACGCGTCATTTTCCTCTTTTCATTCATATATTCATAAGATTATCGATTTGATCGTCGACAGCTGGCGCTGTCCGTGGGGAAGAAGGCGCAGATCTTCTAAAGGAATTCTTTGCTCATCAAATCCTCGTCCATCCTTCTGTTCATGAGATCATGGCAGGAACTTGGGACGAGGAGAATTGGTTCGATCTGGACGACTACTCCAACCTCGACATGGACGCCTGCATCCAGGCCATGCAGGGTGATTGGACGTCGTCCTCTTCTTCCTCTGCTGGTTCGCAAGTCACTGACAACGCCGAAGTCGAGCAGATGGATGAGGATGCACCACTGCAACAAGTGGAGCTTCCCGAGGGACAGGACATTCCGATCAGTTCGGAGTGTCCAAAAACCTCTTCATGCCCAGTCTTTCCGACCGGCAAAAAAGGTGATAAATTTTCAGCCCTGCAATCTGAGAGTCAAGACACTCTCAACACCATCATGGTTGATAGGTATTCACCCGGCGGCAGGGAATTCGAGAGCCAACCGACATCCGTAACGGTGTCGATGAAACCCTCACCGCCATGGGCCGTGGGGATGATAAAGCTCGACATACGATCGGCGATTCGCGTATCAGTGAGTCCGCCACGGAGGCCTCAAGAGGTTCTCATCTCCGACTGGTCTCCGTCGTTGAAGTGTCTGGTAGAAGTACTGGGAAGCTCTCCACTGAGTACAGTGGAAACTCTTCAGAGGATCGTTGCTGGAAACACGAAGTCAATACGATCGGAAATACTGATCGCAATGCCCTGTACGGTCCTGCACCCGCTACCTCACCACCATGTGTTGATGGAAATGGCGCGGGCAATCAAGCACCAGCTACCAGAGGCAACAGAGCTGATGGACGTCCATCAGTTAATTCGCCTGGTTCAGCCCCACCAAGGATAATGAGTCAAGTATAGCCAGGCGCGAGGTTAATAGAAGGTTCGGATCTGCAAACGCCAACAACCTCGATGATTCCACCGAGACCATCCGTAACGGTACAGAATCTGCAGCACATTCGTGATATTTTAAATAATCGATCTGCTTTAGCGAAGCTCGAGTTTTGTCCAATTGGTAGGACAGGTGTCGGAGATTCTCCAACAAACCGTACAACGTACGGAAGAATACTGAGAATGGAGGACACCACAAAGTCAAACCATGACTTCGTCCCAGCGTTCTTCCCTCGGCGGAGGGCAACATGCGTATGTTGGGAATCAATCAATACCGCAGCCTCCTCGACGTTTCCAACCAATGAGTCATGAGAGAAGGAGATTGTTCCGAACAAATACACCTTCCTCTCGTTGAGAGGGTCGTTCGCTTGGTCCGAACGATCTTCAACATCGTTTGAACCAGGCAGGTGATCGAGAGCATCATAACGCTCGCGATCAGGTCGGGACGTCGGAGCCTCAGTTCTCTAATATAAGGAACCGGTCCCCAACCGACCACAATCCGGCTCCTTTCCAAAGAAGGCGCCATGAATCAGTCACAGGCTGCCGAGCTTTCTCTACAGGGCTCCAAGCTGTGCGTTTGCCTAACTGGTTTCGACCGGCCAACATGGACAAGTTCAATGGGTCTCAGAACCCGTTAGAATTTCTCAAGATCTATACCACCGCCATCAGAGCGGCTGGTGGTGATGAAAACGTAATGGCCAATTACCTACCTACGGTGTTAGAAGGATCTGCCTGGTCATGGTTACTTAACCAGCCGGTCGGATCAATCTACACTTGGGAACAGCTCTGCGATCTCTTAATCGTGAATTTCCAGGGTACGTACGACCGCCTAGGGAAGGAAGATGATCTACATCGAATCCGGCAGAATCCAAAAGAAACTCTCCGACAGTACATTAAGAGGTCCAGCCAGGTTCGTAATTCCATACACGAGATTGCAGAATCTTATTTAATTTAGGCTTTCAAGGCAGGATTGAGGAACCGGAGGTTCACGGAGGATATAGATATGAATCCCCTACGAACAACCGCTGGGCTATTCGATATGGCGGATAAATATGCAGCTGCTAGTGAGGCAGTCGAATGGAGTGAAGCTGTAGATCGAAAAGATAAAACTCCTCAATCTGGTTTAGAAGAGCCTGGGAAGAAGAATAAGAAAGTTCTCAAGAAGAAGAAGCATCGCAAGACGGATGGTAAGGAGGTCTTAGCGGTCCCGGAAAAGCTTACCAAAGGTAAGAGGGACTATACCGGTCAAGGCAAAGCAAAGATTTCGACCGATGGATATAAAAAGAGTAAGAAGTGGTGCCCGCTTCACCAACAGGCTGGGCACGATCTGCGCACCTGCCGTGTCTAGCAAAAGAAGTTGGAAGATTACTATGCAGGTAAAGGCCCGCTTCCCTCAATACAAGAGTTGGGGGAAGCCAGCTCCAAAAAGGATAAAGATGGCGACGAGGAGATGGAATACCAAGAACCTCAGCACACAGTCAACATGATCTTTGGAGGATCTTCATCGTACGACTCGCGACGTCATCTGAAAGCCGTGGAGCGGGAGGTCAACCTAGCAGAATCTCCGATCAGCATCAAGCCTTCGAGGTGGTCGGACACCGTAATCTCCTTCGGCAAAGAAGACTGCTCCGTTTCGTCGACTCGGCCGGGTAGGTTCCCTATTATAGTTGAGCCCACCATTAATAATTGTAAGGTCAATAGAGTCTTGATAGATGAAGGTAGTTCTTTAAATATATTATTCTCGGGAGTTTTAGAAGAAATGCAGGTTCCTAAGTCAAAGGTAAAGCCAGTAAAATATGCCTTCCATGGCATAGTCCCTGGCTCTATTGCCAAACCGATAGGACGGGTGTCCTTACCGGTTACGTTCGGAAGTCCTGATAACTTCCGAACGGAAAAGATTTCGTTTGACGTGGTCGATTTTGAGACCGCCTATAACGGGATCCTTGGTCGTCCGGCTCTAGCAAAGTTCTTGATAGCCACGCATTACGGTTATCAGAGTTTGAAGATGCGAGGACCAAAAGGTGTCATCATGGTTCGGGGAGATCAAAAGATGGCTTATGTTTGCGATCGAAGATCTTTAGAACTGGTCGATGAGCTTCCGATTAGAAATACTGACTCTTCTGCGATGCAGGTCAAGCACTCCAGACCAAAATTGACACCCAAACCCTTCAATCAGACAAAAGAGGTGCCACTCGACAAAGGCGTTTCTCCGAGAGACGCCAGGTTGGGAGACATCGACAGGTCAGTTCCGAAGTTATTGATCGGAGAAGGACTCAACCCTAAATAGGAAGAGTCGCTCGTCTCTTTCCTCCGAGCAAACCAGGATGTTTTAAGCAGCAAGCGTCCGACATGCCCGAGTCCCGAAGTGATCGAGCACAGTTAGCTCTCCAACGACAAAAGCGGTCAGCGAAGCTAAGGCGTTTTGCACCTGACCGGTAGGAAGCAATCCAGTCGAAGATTGACAAGCTCCTCGAAGCTGGGTTTATTCGTGAAGTCCATCACCCTCAGTGGCTTGCCAATCCTGTAATGGTTAAAAAGAATAATGGGAAATGGCGAATGTGTATTGACTTCACAGATCTTAATAAAGCTTATCCGAAGGATGATTTTCCCCTTCCTCGCATTGATCAGCTTGTAGACTCCACCTCCGGGTGCGAGTTACTAAGCTTTTTATATGCATATTCAGGGTACCACCAGATAAATATGAGTAAAAATGATGACGAGAAAACTTTCTTCATCACTCCATATGGCACTTACTGTTATGTTAAGTTGCCCTTTGGTCTCAAGAATGCTGGTGCAACTTTTCAAAGGTTAATGCAGAAAACTTTCAACTCACAGGTAGGTCGGAATTTAGAAGCCTATGTAGATGACTTGGTTGTGAAAAGCATCAATGCAGGCGATCATATCATTGACCTACAAGAAACTTTCAACAATTTGAGAAGACATAACCTCAAGTTAAATCCGGAGAAATGTGTGTTCGGGGTTTCTACTGGAAAGCTTCTTGGTTTCCTAGTTTCGGCTAGAGGTATCGAAGCAAATTCGGCTAAGATAACAACCATCAATCAGATGCGTCCCCCGACAACAAAGAAAGAAGTCCAAAGGCTAACCGGTTGTATGGCAGCGCTAAGTCGTTTCATAGCCAGGTTAGGCGAGAAGGGATTACCTTTTTTTGAGCTTCTTCGGAAGCATGGGAGTTTTGAATGGACGAAAGAAGCCAACGAAGCCTTTGAAAAACTCAAAGAGTACCTTGGAAGCCCCCCCGGTCTTTGTCTCTCCAAGAGGTTTAACTTCCTTGAGAAACTTGGTCGCCTCCTCAGGCAAGCTGTTAAAATCCTCTTCGATAGCATGAAGATTGATAGAGGGGTCGGACGCCTTCAGTTTTGCCAAAGCAAGACTAACTCCACTAGCAATAGATTCCTTTACGGACTGAGTGTAATTATCTCTTGTAGTTTTGAGCAAGTCCTTAAGGTCCTCCAAAAGGTGACTAAGATAATTTACCTTTTTCATTGGATCACTTAAGGAAGGCAACGTTGATCCTGATCCCATATCAAAGATAATTTTGTTGAGTGCAATAATTTGTTCATCAAGGTTAAACATAACTGCTGCCCCCTTGTCTTGCTCAAATTCCAAAGCTTTCTTTGCTTTGGTTAAAGCTTGATTTTGTTTTGCATAAGCAAAACAAATATTAGGCTAAAAAGGATCAGAAGAGATACTAAGTCAAGTCTACGACTAAGTTACCTTGACCTTCTTCTGGATTTTCTGGTATTTTTCATATCACGTCGTCAAGTTTTCGATCGTAGGTTTTAGCAATTTCCTCTTCAAGCTTTATTCTTCGGCTTTTTCATTAAAGCTTCTTCTTTTATTTTCTCCAAATCTATCAAATTTGATAAGGGAGGATAGTTAAAAGAAGAAAGGAAAGTCTTAGCAAAAGTCAAATTAAGAACTTTTTAGTTCGGAGTGTTTTTGCTCTAGATTCTTAATCTGATCGGTTAGTCCTCCGATCGTAGCAAAATTTTCAACCATATGCTGCATGAATAGCATTTTTTCTTTAAAGTTTCTTGTGAACTTCAAGGAAAAATATAAGAATGGTTGAGGACACTTACTTGAATTGCCACATCATTATAATCGATAAAAATCTTATCAGGATTCGCCTTTGCAAGACGATCTGATACTCTCCTCCAAGCATCATCAAGCTCCTTATCCTCGATAAATCGATGAGAGAAAGGAAACTTGTTAGTCTGGGAGGAGTTCCTTTCAGAAGTTAGAATCTCTTGTGGATCTGCAGAGATGCCTACCTCCGCTCACGGAGTAACAATCACCACAGGATTCAAATCAGATTCTAGCACTGAAACAGGCTCGAGGGCTTCCCTAACCACTTGCTCCTCATGATTTTTTGCCTGAGGAAAGCCCTGGTCGGAGGTGCCCTCGATCACTTGACCTGCTGGAATAACCTGATCGGGAGCGACTGGAACTCCAACAGGTCCGCGCAAAGAAAAGGAAGTTCAGAGTTCAAGTTCATCAAGAATATAAAAGGTATGTGTTTATATGATAATTTCATTTACAACATACCCGGTTATCTTTTTTATCTTGACTCTGAAGCGCGCTGGCTTAAAGTCTATAGCGTTAGCTTTTCTTTTCTTTTCAACCAATTTTTCCAGTCTTGAACTGGAAGGGTTGGTTGTACCCTCTGCATCCTTCAATGAACGATCAGATGTAATACTTTCAACCAACTGGTCGAGAGTATAATCCCTGATCGTTGGATCGGAAGGTGTAGGTTCATCGGTCACCAAAGCAGTTGCTTCAACGGCCCTTGGCAAATCTTGAACAACTGTATGGGACTCAATGACTACCGCCTGATTCAACAAACAAAGTTAGTCGGGTGATGAACATATCTTTTCATCTAAGCAAAAAGTATTTCCTTTGGTTACGTACCCCTACACGATCACTAGTGATCGTAAGGTTGGTCGGTTCGTCAATTGGCCCACAGGTCTCCATGGCCTCATCAATTCTTAGACCAACCGACTACATATCAAAGAGAATTTTTAGGTAAACACCGATCGGAAAAGATTGTCAAGATGGAAAATAATTATCATGCTTACCCAAACTCTCTCGGCCCTTTCTTCAGCAGTAGTCACTGCTAAGATCAAAGGGAAACCAGCCTTCTCATTAGGCTCTCCAGCATAGATCATTCTGATCCGGCTTTTAATTTCATCAGAAGACAAAGCTGTAACAAAAAGAGAGGTCTTAAGGTTATAAGAGCATTTGGCCAGAAAGATATACTGGTCGGATTCTTACTGGAACTTACCTTTCCTAGAATCCTTGGTTGTATCGTCACGACCAATATACCAGAGCATCGAGTGAGCCTTGGCCTTCAAAGGACTGATTCTCCGCATGGAGAAGTCCCTCACCACGTGCCAGGATGTCAAACACCTAACACTCAGGAGATGGATGGCTTCAACCCATCTCCCAATTTTCCCCTCCTTCAAGGAGGAACGCCATTGCGGGATCTCGATAGCCTTTTTACCGCTGTAATAAATGCCATCGCCCTGTGTGATCTTCATGTAAAACCAACTCTTCTTCCATGACGACCATGAAGACTTGGAGTACATTGGAATGCACTCCTCTGCCTTCCCGTCATGGAGACGCCAGGTACACTCTCCGGTTGTACCGGTCGTCTTCTTCGCATTCACCAATCTGTAGTAGTACCTGAAGAGGTCCATGGTTGCTAAAATTCCCAAGTACGCTTCGCAGAGGTAAACGAAGATGCTGAGGTTGGCTATGGCGTTGGGGGCCAGATTGATCAGTTCAACTCCATAATACTCTAAAACTTGAGAAAGAAAGGAGTGAATCTGAAGTGCGAGCCGCATTCGATATATGCGAGAAAAACGGGAATTTCTCCATCCTCACCACTTGGAGAATGTTCCCCAAACGCTGATCTCCACGCGATCAGATTTATGTCGGGTAATAGCCCAACTTTTTCCAGACCTTCAAGTTTCTTCTCGCTCAAATCGGAGATCGACCAGTTGGTAATAAGATCCGACATGGTGATTTCTTTCGGCTGAAGAATTCAAAGGTGATCGAAGATGGTTTCTTGGAATATGAAGAGGAAAGCAAAAGGCGTAGAAACCCTAACACCCAGTGCTAAGGGGCCTTTTATAGCGACAACACTGTAACCGTTTCTCGGGAAAATCCAACGGATAAAAATCCCTTTTTGACCAGCGGACCAAGAGTTCTTTCAACTTCCAAGGCAATTTCTGAACTTTAAAAATGAATACAGACCGCCTCGAATACCACGACATTTAATGAGGGGTCTGCCCGATACGATTGCATCGGGAGTAAGCGTCTATACGACCAATTCATTTAAAGTTCAGGGGCTAGCTGACGAGGATTAAAACCTCTATTTATTATTTAGTATATAGAGACCATACGTCTTCATGGTCGTAAACCCTAAGGCTAACGACCTCACTGGTCGTAAGAATTCCAGAGGTTACATAGTACCCAATCTGGTCAGACATGGTTTCAAACCAAGTCTCCGACCAGTCAAATGCTCACAAGGTTTTGAACTGATGTTTGGATCTACAACTAGACATATGCTTTACCGTGTGACGAATGGAACATGTGCTATATATTCCATACCACGCGACGCTACGATACTGAAGTACGGTTACATGACTCATTAACATATAACCGCACAACAGTTGATACATTATCAACTGACACCTCTCTTCGACCAGACGCGTTGCTTCCCGAACAGGCGTCTCCCCTAGAGGCAACTACCAACCCTTCATCAACTCATAAGGAGGAATGCGGACTGAAGTTGGAGAGGCCGTAACAGCGAAGATCATTTGGGAGACACTCTCAAGAGCCTTGTACTCCCGAATTAGTCTTTAGTCTAAGTTATATACACTCTTTGTAATAGCCAGTTCAAAGCAATAAAGTGCAGTCTCACTACTTTCTAGAAGATACGCGTTATTTTCCTCTTTTCATTCATATATTCATAAGATCAGCGATTTGATCGTCGACAGCTGGCGCCGTCCGTGGGGAAGAAGGCGCAGATCTTCTAAAGGAATTCTTTGCTCATCAAATCCTCGCCCATCCTTCTGTTCATGAGATCATGGTAGGAACTTGGGACGAGGAGAATTGGTTCGATCTGGACGACTACTCCAACCTCGACATGGATGCCTGCATCCAGGCCATGCAGGGTGATTGGACGTCGTCCTCTTCTTCCTCTGCTGGTTCGCAAGTCGCTGACAACGCCGAAGTCGAGCAGATGGATGAGGATGCACCGCTGCAACAAGTGGAGCTTCCCGAGGGACAGTTGATTCCGATCAGTTCGGAGTGTCCAAAAACCTCTTCAAGCCCGGTCTTTCCGACCGACAAAAAAGGTGATGAATTTTCAGCCCTGCAATCCGAGAGTCAATACACTCTCGACACCATCATGGTTGATAGGTATTCACCCACGCACAGGGAATTCCGAGAGCCAACCGACATCTGTAAGATGTCGATGAAACCCTCATCGGCCATGGGCGAGTGGGAACGATAAAGCTCGACATACGATCGGCGATTCGCCGTATCGATCGAGTCCGCCACGGAGGCCTCAAGAGGTCCTCATCTCCGACCGGTCTCCGTCGTGGAAGTGTCTGGTAGAAGTACTGGGAAGCTCTCCACTAAGTACAGTGGAAACTCTTCGGAGGATCTATGCTGGAAACACAAAGTCAATGCGATCGAAAATATCGATCGCAATGCCTGTCTGATCCTGCACCCGCTACCTCACCACCATGTGTTGATGGAAATGACGCGGGCAATCAAGCACCAGCTACCAGAGGCAACAGAGTTGATGGACGTCCATCAGTTAATTCGCCTGGTTCAGCCCCACCAAGGATAATGAGTCAAGTACAGCCAGGAGCGAGGTTAATAGAAGGTTCGGATCTGCAAACGCCAACAACCTTGATGATTCCTCCGAGACCATCCGTAACGGTACAGAATCTGCAGCACATTCGTGATATTTTAAATAATACTGATCCTGCTTTAGCAGAAGCTCCAGGTTTTGTCCAATTGGTAGGACAGGTGTCGGAGATTCTCCATCAAACCGTGAAAAATAGAGATTACTATCTATTCGCCGATGGACCCAAAAATGGTAATGTATATTGCAAAGAGTATGCTTTGATTACAGGGAAAGACTGTGAATACACGTGGATTAGGGCTTGTATGTCAATCTCTGTTACAAGGGCACATAGGCCGGGCTATTTATAATTTTACAAGTGTCGGAAGTTGGTTACAGTGATGCCTCTTCGCGCCAATGGTTGAGTCTCTTGACGCCAATCGTCACGTCTCTTTGTGATGACCGTTATAGCCGATATTTTCACATGCAACTGTTATTAATCACACGTGGGTAACCGCCTTCTTGGACCTCTCCAGGAGAGGTTTTGGAGAAGGTCCTGGAGAGGTCCTGAAGGAACCCATACATGAGGTCCAACTGGGCCTCCGGAAGGAGTTGGGAATGGTAAAAGAAAATACTATTATGCCCACATTCTAAATGTTTAATTGGTCTTAGGCCCAGAAAGCTGACTTGGGCCCAACAAAACCGTGCTTATTAATAAGCGAATAAAGATATACTTGGATAATTGACTAGTCAACAATCCTCGCCAGCTAGCCCCTCAACTTCAAGTAAAAATAACTTACTTGAAGAGGTTTTGATCAGAACTAGACTTGATCAAGAAGATAGTTTTACTTGAGTTACAAATAACTATTTCCCTTAAAGAACAGGAACGTCAGTCGTATATATTTATGAAAGAATTTCCCGAAGGGACGATCATGCTTTATTCTTGATTTATTAGGAACAATATCTAATAAATATTATTCGTTGAACTTCCATCTGGTTTATTTCACTCTACCGCATATTATTGGTCTATAAGCAATCGTCTAGAAGAGTGGAACCGAAGAGAAATTCCTCTGTAAACTTTCTATATTTCATGTCTCCACTTTATCTTAGAACGCTTATTATCCAACTCATTTAATTTGAGTAGATGGTGTATCATAATAGTAGAGATTATGAAAAAGATAGACTTTATAGAATAAATATGTCTTTTTGAACACCTTGATGTTACAATATCTAGATTTTATGCATCCAAGGTGTTCAAGAAGTTAATTCATTCTGTGAAATCTTCAGAAATTAGTGGAAGGAAAATCCCGATGATCAGGTGATCTTCTCTTGAACGTATATCAAGGTAACTTCTGTGTTAATGGATATGGGATGAAGATAAATTTCGACAAAAAGAAACAAACTTTCCAACTACTTTTTCTTACATATCTCGACACGCGGAACAACCTCCTTGACCGAACGTGAGTTGTCGTGTCATCGTTAATCGAGGCGTAGTTGTTACATCCTTAAGGTAGTGGGTTTTAAATGCACCAAGGGTATATATACAGATCTTTTACCTCTCCTTAGGCACGTTTTTACCCCAGTTGCTTTTCGCTTTTCATCGAGTACCTTTTGTCCCCCACGAACCTTCGAAGAGAAGGATCCTTCAGTCCGCCATTGAACCGAAGCAATGGCGGGATGGAAATAATCAATGTTGACTGCAGAGGAGCTCAAAGGACTAGAGCAAGACGGGCATCTATCGGAGAAGGTTCTCATCGAGTGGTGTGCACCGGGGAGGGAGATTGAACCAAACCCTCTTGCCGGTTTCACGGTACTTTTTGTGCCTTACCTCCAGGCAGGCCTTCGCTTGCCCGGGAGTGATTTCCTGATCGAAGTTCTTAATCATTATGGAATTGAATTGGTTCATGTTGTACCAAATTCAGTTCTGGTACTTAATGTTTTTGCCCACATGTTTGAGGCATTTTTAGGGATAGCCCCTAGTCTACTTCTGTTTAGGTTTTACTACCAAATCATCCGCAATAAGAAAGGTGCTGGTGCTTTGGGCGCTTTTTATTTCAAATTTCAAGATGTCAGTAAGAGGATGTTCCCCTTCTTGGCTACCAAAGATGCTAACCAGACATGGAGCAAGGAATGGTTTTATTCCGAAGTTCTGAAAGAAAGTAGAATTTCTTACAATCACAATGCACCACCGAGTGGTCCACCAAAAACCAGGCTGCTAACAAGGAAATTAGGCTCTTAGAGGATGAGAAGAGAGTGGTCCTGGTGATCAGCAACCTGGTAAAGGGAGGTCTAGCTGGACGAAAGATCGTCAGTGACTTCCTTAAGAGCAAGATCTTCCCCCTTCAGAAAAAAGAAATACTATCTTGCAATCGTGACGTCCCTGAAGATGATAACATCTTATTCATCTTTTTACTCAAACTGAATTTTCATAGTTAAAGTAAAGTAAATTTTTCCTTATACTACAACACTTTCAAGCGATGAGGTCCTAGCTAGGACCTCAGTCTTGTTGAAGGATCGGGTTCTAGAAAAGGAACCGATCGATATAGAGGAGCAGCCCCCAACCTTGATTGGGGCAACTTTATCACTTAGGAAAGATAGCACAGTGGTAAGTATCCATAAAAATCAACTAGACATATGAAATGAATTTGCTCATATCTAATTTGTGTATTTCTGGACAGACGACATCAAAGAAACATCCTATCTCAGATGTCGGTGCGAGTTCTTCTCCTTCTTTGGCAAAGAGTGCAAAGATTTCTTCTAGACCTCCTATCGTGCCAAAGAAAACAAAACCCACACCGGCACCAGTTTTAACTTCTCCAAGACCTCTTGCTTCAATTCCAACTTCTTTGAAACCTTCTATTCGAGAGGTATTGAAAACAAAAGTTAAGACACCCATTTTCTGATATGTCTCTAACCCCCAGCCAATGTCTTCTATATCAAATTTCTTGGCTGGGGTGGTCCAGGGTGAAGGATCATCAGTAGAGTCCGAAGAGGAGGTCTCTCTTCAAAGGGTTCCAAGGACAAGGACCTCCCTGGCCTTAGTTCCCTCCTCGTCAGAGCAATGGAGAGAACTCATTTTCACTATAAATGAGGATTTTATGTCACGCTGTAACGAAAGGGAGGAAAAGAGAGGACTTTCGAGGGCTTTCCGTGATTTGTTGTGATCATCAAGGGTAAACCCTATTAATCCTTATATTTTGATATGGATTAGTCTATATATGTTAATTTTGTAGGTAGTTTTGATTAGGGGAAAGTTAGTTTTCAATCTGCCCTAGTTCGCCAATGTTAGGCGCAGAACCTTGCGAGGGGTGATTTGGAGAATTTAGACTCGGATTTAGATGTCGGTCCAATTATATAAAAGTTATATATCTTGTTAGCTTTCCAGGAAGGTCTGGATCACTAGAATTGCAGTAGCGAACGAAAAGATACGGCCTCATAAAGGTCGCTGTCCAAGTTTTGGACGTAGCTGACAGACGTCGTAAAGATAGGTCGGTTTCATATAGTAGATGATAAAATTAAATTATGGTGACAACTTTAATAATGTAGGAAATCTTATGTAGTTTCCATAACTGTTATCATTCAGATATATTTAAGTTTTAGAATTAAAGATATAAAATTGTGAAGCGGACTATTCTGACAGATTCTGGAATAGTCTCTGGGGAAAAAACTGGGCAGAAAATTGTAGAATAAGATGTTCATCATAACTAGGAAGTTGTAGGTTGTTTCGTGAGGATTCTAGAAAGTATTAGATGTTTGAATTTGGAGTTCGGATGAATAAGTTAGAACCGTTTTTCTACTGGGACATCGGGTAGTGCATCTGGAAGTTTTGGGTTAATAGGATTGGTTTGGCGTAGACGTGTGAGGATGATTATAATAAAGTGTTGGTGCTGTGATGTAATGATTTTCATATATATTTTGAATTATTTGTCCAGGGATTGTGGCCTCTAGTGCTTTGCCGCCACTTCGCTATCCAGCTTCACAGGGATAAAGAGGCAATTGCATGGTATACAATGTTCATTGGTTGATTGATGTATTCTTTATCACTCATTACCATTATATTGTTCATGCTTTTATTTAATTTAATTGCAAACAATGTGAATAGTCATGATTTTTCTCTCATATTAATGGATATGAGAATGTTGGATGATGGTAATATTGATGAAACTATGAATAATTGTGCATTCATAACTATTATTGCATATGAGAAGGTGATCATGGTGATCACAACTCCACTGGAGTGGAGGAGGTCCCTGATCCTTCAGGAGGAAAGGCTTGAGAGTGAACATTATCGTGAGTATTCATTCACGCTATACCAGTATACGCGAAAGAAGTGCAAGCGGACATGTAGTGTAGGGATACATTGAATGAAAAGAGAATTTGATGATTGAGTATGAGAATAAAGAAAAGAGAACAATTTGATGTTGATGATGATATGGTTTATAGTTGGTTAATCCTTGCTCATTATTCATTATTGTGCTTGCTGAGTCGTGTGCTCACCCTTACTCTATTGTTGATTTTAGATGACCGTTGACGGCGTTGCACATGGAAAGGGTTAGCACACTTGGATTCACGTCATTCATTCAATTACATAAGCTATTGATCATGAGATAGTTTATTAGCATGATGAATTATAATTAGGAATTGATATCATTGCTTAGCCTTAGTTGATATGTTAGAAGTTGATTATTCATTAAATAGACTTGATTGGATTGATTTTGCGTTGATCTTTGATTATTATCTTGCCATGCCTTCTATGAAATAATTATTCATGATTGCTTTATTGTTATGCTTGTGTTGTTGTGATCCGTGGACGGAATTTAGCTTTGATGTGCATGCTATTATTTAGTATTAATTGTTGTTAAAATTGATAGTTAGTATAGTTTAGTGACACTTTAGCTCCATATCGAACTAGGGTTTTACATGATCTTACATGATCTTTCATGGGCTATGGTGTAACTGTCAACGGTTGATGTCTCGTTAACTACACCGCCTAGGGACCGAGCGTTTTACCACCATCGATCACGGCAATTCTTTCTCTTTCAAGAGCCACGACAGAAGTTGGCTTTTGCATTGGATTGGCAGTAGGCCACGGCAGAGAATAGACCAGAGTAGTCTGTGTGAAGGCTTAGGCGTGACCGTGATGCACAAAGGAGTATTAACAGGGTGGAAACAAGACGAGACTTTCCCAAGAGTAGTCTTGTTCAGATGGTTAATTGGACCGTGTGTTCTCCGTTCATTCCATGGCATGCATGTATTCTTTGAATTATTGAATTGTTTCAGACCATACAATTTGTTAGTGTAGGCAACACCGTAACAAAATTAGTCATAATAACGTGTAGACCTGGTGAAGTCTAGACAACAAGATAGGCACGAAGAAAAGAGGGGTGTTGAACACATGAAAATAATGATTTCGTTCCCTTGTCTAACGTGTCAACGAATTATGATTATAATGTATTAGGAGGACGTACGTAGCATCCTAACTTTTGGTATACTCGTGTGCATCATCTTTGAAACACAATGCAAATGGTAATAAAAAAATCTAAAAAAATAGTAGCATTGACATAAAATCAATCTATCATGCTACAAAATTTCAACTCAAATTTCGATTTACACACGGAGAAACAAAAAAAAAAGAAGACGGCAAATCCCACTGAAAATTAAATCAGAAAGTTAAAATAAAAGGATAAAGCTATTATTCACTAAAAATTGTCTTTTTTTTTGTTTCTCATAATATACGTCGTGTTTTAAGTCGATTTTTTCAGTATGCTTGGTTGCATCATGACTTTTCTAACTTTTTTTGGTAAAATTTTTCATAACTATTTACACCGTGTTTCGAGGAAGATGCACGAATATACACAAGTTAGGGTGTACTGGATATGCCAGTGGATTACTAGTTTATTACGTCCGCACCCTTGCTGCATTTCCCCTATTTATTTAAAGGGATTGTCTACACATAAGGTGCCTGATTTTTTATTAGGCATAAGCCACATTTTCATCCACTAATAACATCCATATGACTTCTAAAGTAAAATTCATAAATAATAAAAATCCGGAATAATAATTAAACGAAAATGAGCAAATTAAAAGAAAGAGTTCATATCAAGTACAATCCAAATAAACTAAAATTTGGAATTTAAAAAAAATAAAAAATAGAAATTTGATTTCCATATGGATTCCAAAGTAAATCGTAAAAACTAAATTTCAGAAAAATAAAAATAAAAATAAAAATAAAATAGAACTTGGATTTTTACACGGATTCCGGCTTAAAACCAAAAAGAAATCCATGGCAAGTATGATCCAAAAATATGCAAATTCAGAATAAAAATGATAGGATGAATATATATTTGATTTTTAAACGAATTTGAAACCTAAATTCAAAAAATGTTAATTTTTTTAAAACCTATACTTATTAGGCACTCCGAGAAAACTCTCATGTTAACCATAAAGATCTAGCCATCTATCTCGAAGACCCAAGTTATAATGACTCATATCTATTATATACTAAAAGTCGATGACATGTGGTTAAAGTTGCTAAGAAAAAAAGATAAACAGCCTAGAAATTCTCACAAAAAAGGAAAACATCCCGCCCTTAGTTTGATGGACCCTAATTATAATTGATATCTCATAACCACTAGATGCTACAAGAAAAATAAACAAATGCTACAAATTCTTTAAAATGAAACCTGGTCATTAATTCGGTGGACCCAACTTATGATTAAAAATGACAACAATTAGATGTTATTAGGCAACCTATTTAAACTCAAATGATAGGAGATAGTGGATGTATTTTAAGATTAAAAGATTAAAAATAAATTAAAATTTGAAAATAGGGTTTAACCTAAATAGACCACATGCATACACACACATGTGTGTCCCCTACACACGAAAGGAAATTTAAAAGCCCTAAGACTTCATAGAAAGATAGGTGCTCGCACACATGTATGCACCCAAATTACTTAGGTAAGACACACTAGATTGATTCAGGGATCAAATCCAGGAGGGTGGAACACTCCCCCATGTCTCCACCACTAAGCTATCGCTCAATTGTCAGGAAGAAAATAAGTTGTATGGAAAAAATATTATATTTTTTTGCTTGATTTCTAACTATATGGACAATGCGAAACACATGTGGAGAAGACATCTAGGGTTAAAGAGAAATCAAATTTATGTAATACATCCACATTAGTGTGATTAGAAATTAGTAATATTTATACACAATTAACTACACTTTACCAATCTATCTATAATGATGATGTCTGCGCAAGAGCCTGTGCCACCTTGCTAGTTTACAACTAAATTTTCTTCTTCAAACTGTGGTTTGCGGCATCCGGTATATACATGCTATACGTCCTTTATTCCTTTTAATGTTTTGCTAATTAGTACTCGAGTATATTTTTGTTGGGTCTGTCTAGACAGAATTTGACTATTTTCTTCGTAAAAAAACTCTCACATTCTGAAAGTTTATTTACAACTACATTATACATAAATTACAATAAATTATTTATGCAATTTTGGTTCTTGGTCACTGTAATTATTCTTAAAAGTCTTAATAACTGATATTTCCATCACATGATTCAAAATCTTACATGTACTTTGGGAGGTTGAGCAAAAATAAAGACAAAAAATGAAATTATATACCAACAAAATACGACAATATGGTTTACCCGTTATATTTTTCATATGTACTTTGAGAGGTTGAGCAAAAAGAAATACAAAAAATAAAATTATATACCAATAAAATACAACAATGTGGTGAACCCGTTATGTTTCGAAGAAAAAAATCATAATAAATTCGGACCTAATTCATCATATGGAAAAAAGTACAAATCTTAAAGCATATCGGACGAATGAAAATTCGACTATTATGATTTTTTTCTTAAAGCGCATCAACAACATAAATCTTATAACATATCAAATGAACAAAAAAGTGACAATTTTGGCTTCGAAAACCATCGAAAGTTATATAGCAATTCCCATTTTTGTTTGGCACGATTCGGAGTCATTTTTGTGTTTTTATCGGATCTGCGATTTTTTTACTAATGTAAGTGATTTGTGTTTCTTCCTTCCATTTTTATTATGTGAGGTCAAACAGGAGCACTACTACAGAAAAGCTCGTCACAGACGGTTCGCAACAGTCATCATAGACGGTTTTTGAACCGTCTGAAATTTTATGTCTGTGATAACCGCCTGTTCGTAGAATGCGCATAGGTGATCTCGTTTTTGCTGGCGGCACTGCAAAAATAGAATTACATATATATGTACAGTCAGTTCGAGACGCAATATTACGGAGTATGATATATGATTATTGTGTTGTAGCGCGTACCGGAAATCGCATCCTGTGAGTCAGTGTGGCGCTCGATCCCTTGTATAAACCTCCCTCGGCAACATAGCCGATGAACGCCCTACATGATTCAAAAAAGTTATCCTTGTCCATTTCAAACGAAGGAAGACTACAATAGAGTTATGTGCGGAGGAAATGAACATACCTGTCGAGTATTCCTTTAAGAATGGTGAAGTCGTGATTTTTGTTGAGTAGAGAATCAAGGTACAATACCATGTTCCTCTTTGGCACAAGAATCAGAAGAATCCAATGGAACCTACTCGTGTATGTCGCTATAGTCATAAACCTATGTTGAAACGTAATTTGTATAGCAAATATTGAAGCACTTACTTCTGGTTGTAGGGCACCATTATGTAGTCCTTGTCATCCAGAGCAAGAAATCCCATTTTTATGTAATTCTCGACGTAGGATGCGTCTTGGTTGATTGTTTGCTCAGAGACCACGTGTGGGTCGAGGAAACCCACCGGTTCTTTGATTCGATGGGCACATTTCATAATGTATCTGTACATAAGCAATGAGTTATGATATTTATCGGTATCATGTGAGTGTAGAAATTGATTGTACACACTTACAGTGTCCAGCATCGTAGAAGTGAGGCGTCGAGGCGCTTAGGTTGTATAGGTCAAATAAGTCTTGAAGCCCACGCGAAGTGGCGGACTCGTGGAGAAAATGCCCCCTCAGATGTCGATGGTGATTCCAGTATGGCCCCCCTCCTCTCGGGTCTTGCGCAAGTACCAATCATGCAAAGCTTGACAAGCTAGTCTGAGCTCTTTATTTCTCACGGGAGACCAGCGGACTTCCGAGGGAGTATTTCACGGGTTTGGGAGGTGCCTTAATGTTCTTCGATTCCGATTTCTCCTTAACGAGGCGGCTGAGGGACGTCTTCCCGTGGGACGCCTCAGGGACCGATATGGTGATACGCTTTTCTTGTCCCTTCGCCGTCTTCTCGACGGGAAGCGATGTGGCGGCCTTCCGAAGCTTTGGTTGAGGTGTACTCATCGAGGGTCATATTGGAGAGGCAGGGTCCTGTCGATATCACGTCACTGAAGGGTCCAGTGCGATGTCCTTCTTGGGCCACTGGATAAAAGTGTGCGTCGCATCTCCTAGTGTTCTGTTTTCTTCGTTCGGGGGAATCTCCGGCGGGATGGCCATGAAATTGTCATGTACCATGTCCACCTGCACCCTAATGTTTTGCCACTAATGTTCAGTAAGAGACCAATCAAGCTATCACATACATTCTTCTCCACGTGCATGACGTCAATGCAGTGGCGAACTTCTAAGTGCTCCCAATAAGGCAAGTCCCAAAAAATTAACCTCTTCTTCCAGATGTTTTTCTGAGGGATCCTTAATTTACGTCCCTTTCCAAGCACAATATCGATATCCTTAACCATATCATAGACCTCTTTCCCTCTAAAAGCCCTTGGAGCTGAACCGTCCTCCTTATTTCCGTCGAATTGTTTCTTCATCTTGCGGTATGGGTGAATCCTGGAAAGGAACCTACGATGGCGATATACACGATTTTGTGAGTTGTTCGACCATACACTCTCAGTGCCATCTAAGCGGTCTTGGATAGGCTTTGGCTTCTTTTATAATGAACCCGACAGTTACAAAGGCGGGAAAATCATTGATGGTGCGAGAATAACATGGCGCGTAAAGTGAAGTTCTCTCGTTTATACGCATCCCATACTTGTACCCTTCGTTCCAAAGTGTCACAAGTTCTTCCAGCAATGGTGCTAGGTACACATCAATATCGTTCCCAGGTTGTTTCGGCCCTTGGATAAGTAGTGACATCAAAATGTATTTCCGCTTCATACACAGCCAAGGAGGAAGGTTGTACATACATAGATTCACGGGCCAGGTGCTATGTCGGCTGCTCATGTTACCGAAAGGATTCATTCTGTCCGTACTCAACCCTAACCTTATGTTCCTCAGTTCCGCACCGAACTCTTCGAAGCTCCGATCGAAGTTTCTCCACTAGGCACAATCAGCAGGGTGTCTGAGCTTCCCATCTTTCTTACGCTCCTCCGAGTGCCAACGCATCAATCTTGCCTCCTTTCGGTTCGCAAATAAACGCTTCAAACGTGGGATCACAGGCAGATACCACAACATCTTAGCAGGAGGTCCTTGCTTCGCCTTAGCAGTATTCTTACGCTTGTATCGGGATGCTTTGCACACGGGATATACATGCATGTATGCATACTCTTTACAGTAGAGGATACAATCGTTTGGACATACATGTATTCTTTCCACTTCCATTCCCAATGGACAAAGAACCTTCTTAGCTTGGTAGGTCGTGCTGAGCAACACGTTTCCCTCCGAAAGGATGTCAGCTAAGAGACCTAACAATGCCGTGAAACTCTTGTCGGACCAACCATTGCTTGCCTTCAATTTCAGCAGTTCAAGTACGGTTGACAACCTTGTGTATTCCGGCTTGCAGCCAGGGAACAAAGGTTTCCCCGAGTCCTCCATTAAGCCATCGAATTTACAAAACTCTCTCTCACCGTAGTTCCCTTCTGCATCGCGTAGCATCTGATCCAGATTGTCATCATGCGACCTATCCTCATCAAAAGCACATTCCATACCCTGCATATCGTTGACTTCCTCGGCGATGTCGTCATTACTGACTTCCGGTATAATCTGCTCTTCACCGTGACTGCTCCAACATGTATATCCTTTTTTGAAACCCCTTCGTATTAAGTGAGCTTCGATCTGCGCCGGGTTGTTAAACATTTTCATATTGCCGCAATCAATGCATGGACAATACATAAATTTTATCCCCTTCTTCAACATATCCTGCTCGGCGGCTCTTCTAAAAGCAAACACGCCATTAATATACTCTTCACTCACACGGTTCTCAATGTACATCCAGTTTCGGTCCATCTACACGTATACGCACGTAACAAATTAATTAGTGCTAAATTATATTAATAAACCGCAAGTACCCTTCATAATGACCAAACACATTAGTGATTAGTCTAGAGCAAATATAAATGGTTACAGATCGTTACACATTAGTGATTAGTCTAGAGTAAAAATAAAGGGTTACATATCGTTACCCTTCTCTCCAAGGTGGCACAATGTGGGAGGAGGCAGCAGAGGTGCCGCAATGGGGGAGGAGGAGGCAGGGGTAACAGCTCAAAAATGGGGAGAAGGCAGCAACAGCAGCAGTGTGGCGGCGCCTCAAATGGAATGGAAAGGGGCCTGTCGGGGGCATATCTACTTATAGTGCTTGTATATCACAGACGGTTCTTGTAAGTATATCACAAACGGACGGTTCTTTACAAGAACAGTCTGTGATGAGTACCATTATCACAGACGGTTCTTTATACGAACCTCTGTGATACTTCACAGACGGTTCGTATAAAGAACCGTCTGTGATACTTATTTATCACAGACGGTTAACAAAGAACCTTATCACAGACGGTTCCTTGAACCGTCTGTAATAGGGTGTCTAGTATAGCATGTTTTGTAGTAGTGGCGGACAAGATGTTTTTGGTTTGGGGATTTCTCCCCGTAGTATTGGCCGAGGACCAAGGTGTGTGTTTTGAAGATTTCCTCGTCGAGACATTTTGATTTGGGTGATGTTCTTATAGCGGGTGATTTGTTCGTAGTGTAGTTGTAGTAGCCGTAACCTATCTTTGTCAATATTGTGTTATGTTAAGGTTTAGTAACAGTAATACTTAGCTGTTTGTGGTTGTGATGTGTTTAGCCTTTGTCAGCTCTTACAAGTATTAGTGGATGTGTTCTGTAGTTGTGACTTGTGAGCTAATTTGTGTTAGTAGTTGTAGGTACTTTTGGGCTTTGTGTCCACTGTCAGTGGTTGTAGCAGTTATCTGTTTGTGTATCTGTGTTTTACATCAAAAGCAGATAATTCGATGTAAAAATTAATTTTTGTACTTTTTAAATTAAATTTACAGAATGTAATATATATAAAAATTGTTTTAATTTTATATAAAAATAGCATAACTGTAAGGTAGCATAACATTACTTGCATTTTTTTTACAAAATTTTTACGCTTTTCTTGCGAGTCGAAGTTTGATATGTGATGAGCTGATGTTATACGGGGCTATTCATAGTCGGTTACAGCACATATGGCATTAAAACATTGTTTGTGGCACATTGCCCAAAAGAAGACAAAACGAAGACAAGCCAGAGCATTTGGCTTGAACAAATTATCAGCCCACAAAAATGATCCGCCCCACTGATGGTATTTCTAATAGTGATATGTCAATTAGCCATTTTAAATCAGTAAAATCATAGGTGAAAGAAAAAAAGTATAAGAAAGAAGGAAGCTATATCTTTCTCAAATAATCATCTCTACATACGAACCAAGACAAAATAAGAAGTGCATATGAGAGAGAGGTGCATGAGTGATAATATTATAAATTTGATATGAATGTTAGAGACAACTTGCTAAAGACAGTTTGTTGAAGGTATTTTCTCTAAATCTATTTTTCGGTGATGTATAATTGATATAACAAAATTAGAGATAACACTATTAAAAATACTCTAATACACTTAATTATTGGGCACGTGTGGAACGCCCCAGTTTTTCTTTACGTTAATCAACTGCTCAAAATTGAGTACTCCCTGCCAAACTGTACTCGATTCTCCCCTAGACATCTCCTTCCTTTTAACCATACACATGCATCGAGCATTGTAGCGTTGCTGCCCCAAGGGATCATAGAGAAGTTTAACCAAGAAACTAATAAAATAAACGGTTTTGGTAAAGAACATTTAACTGTTTTGTTCGGTTAAAATAGTTGAATTTTCTTTGAGATTTGCACTTTTTTATCTAATGAATTGGATTCGAATTTTTTTATGATTTTTTTCTTCGGAACATAACGGATTCACCACATTACCATATTTTGTTGGTATATAATTTCATTTTTATCTTTATTTTTGCTTAATCTCTCAAAGTATATGTTATATTTTGAATTGTGTAATAGAAATATGAGTTATTTAGACTTTTGAGAATAATTACAGTGTCTAAGAATAAAAATTAAATAAATAATTTATTATAATTTATGTACGATGAAGTTGTAGATGAATTAAAATTTAACTGTTTTGGACTGAAAAACAGTCAAATTTTGTATAGATGGAGATAAAACAAAATGTTTCCCTAAAAAAAAAGAGAGACGCAAACGCTGAAATGCTACATCACCTAGCTATAGATATTTTTCTTCACTTAATTATGTGGCAACTAAACTCCTGTGTCAGAAACTTCTGGTCCCTTCTTATCATCACCAAAGTTAGCTAACCACCGTCCGACGCATGGCGTCCTCGGCGCTGCCGGCGGAGCCGCGGGACCGTGCGTACAGCACGGCGCACAGCGCCGTCCCGATAGCGCACGTCGCGCCCCAGACGAGGAAGGTGTCCCGGTAGCAGCCGGCGCCGACGCAGCGGTTGCTCCCGCGTGCCTCCTTCTGGTAGAGGAACGCGGCGAAGTAGCCGAAGCAGAGTGAGCCCACGGGGATGTTGGCCACCATCACGTTGTGGTTCACGCCGAAGTTTTTGGTGCCGAACAGCTCTCTCGTCGCCGACACCGCCACCGAGGTGATCGCGCCGGTGCACGTGCCGATCACAGCCGTGTTGGTGTACAGGAACATGTCCCTCGGGTCCAGCAGTAGGAAGAACGCGCCGGCCATCGGGGCCATCAGCCACGCCATGGACGCCGTTCTTGATATGGAGTAGCCGCTCCTGCTCAAGTAAACCCCAAGCTTTTATAGTTAGGACAAGTAAAAACAAAGACTCCAATGTTAAAGAACAAGAGGGATCAGATGATGCAATGAACACAACAGAGTGATGCTTACTTTGCAGTGTAGTAGTCCAAGAAGGCGGGAAGGAGACGGCCGAAGAATCCAAACGAGGACGACAGGGAGACAAGAGTGGACGGGTCGCTGAGCCCTCGGGACTCGGCGATCTGTCCCAGGTTGTTGAGGAAGACCAAACCCAGCGTGCCACTGAACATGTAGCTGAAGAAATAGAGCCAGAAGTCAAGTCTCCGCAGCAACCGGAGACCACCGACCTCTTGTTGAATTCTCTCTTCGACGCCCTCCTCCTCCACCTTGTTCCCCACCTCCACCTCCACCTCCACCTCCACCTCCACCACCGACACCGCCGTCTCGGGCTCGTCGGTGCCGAGGTCGTGGACTCTGTTCTCCCTCTTCGCCTCCCGTATCTTGTCCATGCTCTCCCGGACCTTGAGCGCCACCGGGATCAGTATCGGGACGGCGAGCAGCACGTAGAGGCTAACCATGCGCTCTTTGGTCGAGATCCCGACGGACTTGGAGCCTATGCTTCCCACGACGGCGCAAGCTCCGGTGGCCAGCGTGATCGCGAACATGGCGAGGAACGCCGCGTTGGTCCTCTTGTGGCTCTTGAGCTCGACCACCCGGAGGGACGGCGCTGCCACGAGGGTGACGAGCATCGGCACGACGGCATTGAAGAGGAGGTATATCTTCGCCTTGGAGAACTTCGCGACTGCCCCCCGTGGGATCGTCTCGGCCATGGTGGTGTAGAACTTGGCGCTCAGCCCAAGGTAGCTGGTGGCCAGGCTCACGGCGACGCGGCTGTCCGAGGGAAAGTTCTTGATGCAGAGGAGGTAGCACACGGTGTTGATCCAGCAGATGCCGTTGCCGGCGAGGGAGGTGAGCACAAACAGATGCCAGTACGCAAGCCCGGCCCTCTCCAAGAAGAGGAACTGGACGCCATACCCAACGAGGCCAAAGGCCGCGCCGGTGACCGCCACCACCCACAGAGGGAGGTACAGGGCGGCGACTCCGGCGAACCAGCCGAAGAGCTTCCCAGCGTCGGAGGCGAAGGCGAGGAAGTTGAGCTGCACCTGGGAGATGCCCTTCACCTCCTTGAGCCCCGACGAGTAGACGGGGAAGTCGGCGTTCGGGCCGTTGATGGTCTGGAGCCAGACGCTCCCGACCAAGCTCAGCCAATGGGCTGAGGAAGGAGAAGGCATAGTGGGGAGGATTTTTTTTTCTTCCGGTGCCACGTACAGGCAATAGCAGGCGAGAAGGGGTGTTAATGCGATCTCGACGACCAGCCGGACTACGATAAATACACAATCGACGGCGACGGCGACGGCGACGGCAACGGCAACGGCGACGGCGACGGCTGTGGCTCCCGTCAATATTGCCTATACCGTTTCTTGTTGGCCATTATGGCCTGTGGCAAGCAGCTTATATAGTGCTCTGGGTTTGGGTCAGGAGTGGCAGGCACCTGACCTAATGGACATGGCCAGCCGGGCTTGGCAGCGTGGAAAAGATGGCAGTAACAACAGTGGCACGGCAGAAACAGCTTGCACCTCCTGTGCGAGGCCACACTAACGTCCGTGCATGGTTCAAACTGTACTGATCCGTCGTCATTTGGAAGCTGCCATCTCTCGTCAAAATTGGAAGCTGCTAAGTTCTGGTGTAAAACGTGCGGAACTTGTTAGGCTGTAACCTGTAAGGCCTCGATGTACGTACCACATCACATCGTCAAACACGGAGTGGAAGATGGTACGTAGCAAGAGACGGCAAGCTTCGTAAGTCGTAACCGCAGAGCACATCATACCAATAAGCCGGCCGGGTTAATCTAGCGGTGGTAGCCTGTGAAGAGAAATGCATATACCTTCACAGTGCCTGACACGTCTGCATTAGAAGAGAAACAGTTGCAACCAGAGTATACTTCTTCGAGCCACACCATTTGATACTTTTGGTGCGAAATCATTTTCTGCCAGGATGCATACAGGTGCAGATTTTTGTCAGTATGCTCGTTCTATGAATCAAAATCAATTGGTGATGTGTTTGATACAGATCCCGTTTCGTGTTTAAGTGCATTGGATTACCTAGTGTGTAAATAATCGAAAGTCGCTCGAAAGGACTTCCAACTTGGATTCTTGTACTCTCAGCTGGCGTGACAATCAGGCAGCGATTCTACGATGGTTAGGTTATCGTGTGTACAATCATACGCACATATTCGGAGCGTTAGGTTTGTACAGTACATGTGTAGCGTTAGGTTTGTACAGTACATGGTTTGCCGAGTGCGAGCACTCGCAAAAAAATACACTCGGCAAAGACATGGTTTGCCGAGCAAAAAATACACTCCGCAAAGTGTACGAAGCGAAGTCAGAAAATCATGAAACTTGGGACGATGTCATGATATCATATGTGGAGGCCGTGATAAACATTTTAGTAGATTTCGCGCAAGTTGTCACGTACGATGCTTGCAAACCTTAGAAAAACAAAAGAATACGTGACAACTTCTTCGGAGATTCTTCGGTTTGCAAGCATCGTACGTGACAACTTGCGCGAAACCTTCTCAAATTTTTATCACAGCCTCCACATATGATATCATGATATCTTGACAAGTTTCATGATTTTCGGACTTCGTTTGCTTTTTATACAATTTAAAAACAACTCGACCGCAAGTTCGTGGTCATGTTTCGTGAACAAGATGTTCGAAATTGGTGGTCTGTTCCTGGTTACGGCCTCACATTATACTAAATAACATGAATATAATTTTTCCATTCATTTTTTTTCATTATTCGAATGACTAGCAGTTATAATTTGAATTATCCAAGAAAATTCAATTAATTGAAATAAATTAAAGAAATATAGAACAAGTCCGAAAATGTGCCACATTGGAACATGGAGTACTGTGTATTATATGAGGACTGCAGAAAAGTTTGGAGGTCAAAAGTGGAAAAATATGGTTTGCCGAAAGTCATATGTTGACACTCGGCAAGGAGCCTTTGCCGAGTGTCACGAGAAGACACTGCAAAGAATTTTAATTTTTTTAAAACCCTCTTTGCCGAAAGTGCGGATCGGGGCACTCGGCAAAGACAAAGGATTTAACCAAGCGCCCACCCTGCCCGCTGCACACGCACACTACCAGCGCGGCCGCATTGGCCAATGCACCGCCGCTCTCGCCGCGCCGCCGCCCGCTTCGCCTCCAGACGCCTGAGCACACACAGCGCCACGCCGCCGCCGAGCCAGAACACAGCAGCCGCCGCCTGGCCACGCCCGAGCCCGAGCACGCGCCACACTGCTCTCGCCGCCTCCGGCGCGCCAAGGCCGAGCCATGCCCGCTTCGCTGCCGCTCCGCAAGGCATAAAGCTTGGCCTTGCGCCAGCTTCCGGCCAAGCCGCCGCTCCGCGCTCCCGCCATTCCCGCCTCACTAGCTCCACCGCTATCTTCATATTTCAGAATCGGTGAGAACTTAGCGCTTTTTACACTTTACGTATGTACTGTCATCTCCATGCATGAAGTTTGAAAGGATGGTGATTTGTTGATATGTTCAAAATTTGGAAAGTGACACGCCAAATTGTTTGACATTGGCATAGGAATTCTTGAATTTGGTTGTCGAATTTAGGATTGCGGTGTTCAATAATGATACCATGGTGTGCGATGAAATCATGATGATGTGGGTGTAAGGCATATGGTGCCATTTTCTTAGTATGTTTAGCACATAATCACGTGTGTTATTCCTCGATAGATGATTTAGATCATCATCTGGTAATCCCTGGCCGTCATCATTTCAGCCTGAGGCTAAATTACCGTGGTGATAACTTCGTAATGTTGATACGACAAAATTCTTGTCCTCCTCTCGGCTACACGGTGCTGCTCCCAAAGATCTGGCTTCCAATATTTTTTTAGTCTCCAGAGGAAAAAACATTACAGTGTAACACTCCGACTCAATACGGAGCCTAGAATGCCACTAACTACACACTACTAACTACATTGACTATCAATTTTAACATCAATTTATAATAAATTATAGCAAGCATCTTAACTATAAAACTCATCCACGGACCACATGAAACAAGTATAACAAAAATAACAATCATAGATAATTAATCTCTAGGAAGCATAGCAAGATAATAATTCAAAAACAATGCAAAACCAATCGAATAAGATCTATTGAATGAATATTAACCTCCAACCTATCATCTAAGGTTATTCAACACCATCATGTCATAAATATAAATCATCATACAAAATAAAAAATTTCTCACGTCCAATGAATCAAATAATTGGGTGTAGGTTGTGATTCCAAGTGCACTAGCCCTTCCCGAGTGAAACGTTATCAACGATCACCTAAAAATAACAATAGAGTAAGAATGAGTTTAAAACTTAGCAAATACATAATAAAGCCATAAACAACAGTTTATCAACCACAATCAAGGTTATCATGATCATCATCTATATATTTAATGCCATTCTCATACTAAAATAAACAAGCCATATTCCATGTAAGTAATGTTGCACAATTTAATAATTTACTCATATATGCGAATGCACCATCATGTTCATATGCATCTCATTAGCTGATACCGGTATAGTGGAGTGTTCACCCGCCGATAACACACTCTATCCTTCACTCCCGTAAAGTCCCCACTGAACTAATATTTTATCTAGAGCATTCCAGACTAGTCATGTATCTTTCTCACCAATCTCACTGGAATAGTTACATGACTTACTCATCGACTTGGCTCGTGCAACTCCTGTCATGATGAATATAAATGATGCAACATCTTTAATTATTCATCAACATAATTCATCTCATTAACTCAATACCATAATCTCATTCACTCAATGTCGTCAATATCATGCATAAAAATAAGCTTAACGAAAGCATAACAAATAGCATGATAAGTACTATCAATGACAGTGGCGAACAACCCGTTGTTCATCACTCTACCATGTACTTACCTCTTAGCCCTTCGAAGCCAGATGACAAAATTGTGGCACGGCGCATGAGACCACGGTCCTTGAACAAGCAAGTAATAACACACACTCAGAAACATCATCAAATCACATCATCTCAGCACCAACCCGTTACACTAATCGACCTCGCATGTTTACGCCAAACTTACAAAATTAACCCAAATCTACGGACGCACTACCCGCTGTCTCAATAGTGAAACGCCTCTAACTTATTCATCCGAACTCATAATTCAACCAACCAAGACTTTCTGGAATCCTCACGAAACAACCTACATTTTCCTAGTTACGATGAAAATCCTATTCTACCATTTTCTACCCGTTTCTTTACCCCGAATACAGATCTGTCGTCTTCTGGACAATAGATTTCCAAAATTCATATATTTTAATCTACTAATCTAAAAATTGTGTTCTTAGACTTTATGGAAACCTTAAGAACTTGCCTTCAACATTCATGTTGACCAAATTCCAGATTAACTAACCTAATATTTTTAATATACTAATTATTACAGACTTTCAACACACGAGAAACTCTACCAGGACAGCAGAACTATAAGATTCATATATCACAATCTAGGTACTTTAATTGTCTTCATTGTGATTAATTATTGTATTTGCTATCTTGTATTTACTTTTCTAGTGTGCTTTTTAAGCTTAGCTAGGAGAGTACCTAGTTGTAATTTTATCTCTTTTGTCTCTAGTTGCTTAATAGGTTTATCTCCTTTATTGTGCAAGAAAACCTTGATTAAGAACTATCTTACTTAAAGCCCAAATTTGTCATATAGTTTTAAAAACGTCCTATTCACCCCACTCTAGTCGGTTATCCTTGATCTAACAACGTGTTCGTGATTCATGAATTGTTTCAATTGATGATTTTGTGTATCGTGAGGTGCTACGTGATGGTTTGGTTATCGGTGATGGTTGTAGGACTCCAGAGCTACGTCATGGTGAGGCTAAAGGGATAGAGGCTAAGCTAAGGGGGCTGAGGTCCAGAACGTCAAGGTGTTGTCGAAAGACGACCGAGTCCACTAGGGTGGTTACAAGCCGAGAAGATAAGAAAACAGAGCGGGAGCTACCGGTGATGGACAACAGCAAGGTGAATCAGGACTAAGCTCAGGAGGAGCCAAGGTCCAGAACGATCAGGGAAGCTGGGTGCAGTCGTGGTGCATGGTAAGGCATGTGGTGTGCGAAGTGACTTGGACCCGTTTGCAAGCGAAGATGGTTTGGTGGGATCTAGGCATGTGAGAGGCTTGACAAGAAGTTGTTAGGGCCACATGGATGATGGTGACGTATAGGTGATGCTTCGATGTGAAGGAATCAGTAAATGTCGATAGAGGGGCATTTTGGTAAATTACCTAATACCAGAAAAGTGGCGATGTACGAAATCACATCGGTTGCCTAAGTGGATTAGGTCAAGGGTACTCCAAGGAGGGAAAAGCATGATGAATTTGGTCTGATAGAGATAAAGATGAAGACAACGCTTTGAGAAGCATGCGTGAGTGAGACTATTTTTGTGTAGGCTTAACAAGTGCCCATTACGATTTTTTCTCTAGACCTAGACTTCACTATATAAGGGGGTGGTGCAGGATTTGCACACCCATCTAAGCTAAGGAACCATAATGTGAAATTTGGAGAAAGTGGAGAAAGGAGGAGGCTAGAGTTTGGGAGATGTATTGAGAGAGATGAGAGCACTTGTGTGTACTGCCCTAGCGACTTTATCCTCTCAAGGGAATGGCTGTAAACATTCATCTCCAAGAAGAAATCAAATCTACAAATTCGTCCAAGTTTTCCTCTCATATGCTCAAGTATTGATTTCTTGAGTTAGCTTAGTTTTTGGTGTTTCTTCCTCCCCTCTTAATCTTGCTTTGTACTTAGGATGTGTAAGTAATGGATATATCTCATGGAGGGTATATCACATCCATCTAGGTACTTTCTATTGCAAGTTCTTTTGTTTGCATAGTTTTGGTGGAAGAAAGAATGATTTTGGGGGTTTTGCTCCTGAGGGTTTTTAGCTTGATTCTTGTGATTGAGGTGCTAGGATGTGTGAGAAACCATCCTTAGACATCTTGGATTGACACCTCCGACGAGCTCCTCTTAATCATGTTTTCGTATTTGTTCCGGTTTTGATGCAACCTTCACTTGAAAGGGAAAAGGTTAGAACTTTGACGATGATCTTTAAGATCTTTGATTTGAATAGGTTCTTGACATCCTAGAGAATATGTGCTTCAAGTTTCACAAAGTTTAAAGTTGCGAATCAAAAGATTGATCAATTTGTGATTTTGAAATCGTGCTAAAATTTAGTTTCTGCGCTAATTTTACTGTTCACCGGTCTGACTATATTGTTCATCCGGTCTGACCGATCCAGTGGGAATTTTGACTATTCTTGATCTTTTTATTGCTTTGAACTTGCCTGAATGATCATCTCTGATCTTCATAGCTCCACGTAGCTATTGGAGTGGAAGAAACTTGAACTCCTTAAGACAAGATTTTAAAGAGATCGTTGATTGTGTGAAGCATATTCAACCCCTTTCTAGTCGCCTCTTTGGTCCATTAGTTTTTCATATGCTAGAACACTATTTATGTTGACTCGTATATTGTGATGACATTTTCAAGACAGAATATGGAAAAGTGTACCGTGAAAGAGCAGGATTTCCTCGCAAATACACTAAGACTAGGACATGCATGCTACGCTGCGCCAGTGAATTAATAGATGGAATTAATAGGCGTGGACATTGTAGATGCTAAGAATCTTGTATGTACACGAACAATCTTCTTAAGCTGTAAATTAATTACCAAGACGAAAATTTGTTTGGCTATATATGGTTGATTATGTAAACATGGTCAGCTAAAACATAAACTATATTACAAGTTGTTATGTTGAGTTCTAAGAGTTAAATTTCATCATTGTTAGAGTGAGAACAAAATTCAATATAGTTTAGGGAACGTTTCCTCAAAATTTCACAGTTTTAATTGGTAAATAACATCATGTTATATAGGCAAGAAACGTTAACTCATTTTTTCATCATATTGTAATCAAAGTGGACAAATAGGACAGCAAGGACTAAGTATATGTGGATTAAATGGTGCAATTATAGATGGACAAAACCACAAATGAGAATAAAACACGATGAGCCTAAGAGAAATGAAGAGAAAAAGTGAAAAACACATTGGCTCCATTGTGAAATCCAACGCTTTCGATCAATTCATTCAGTAAAACTGAACATGCACAAATGTACTTGGGCACATGTATTGTTCTTTAATTTCGGAAAGCCTCTCATCATTTCAAAGTGTAGAAACTTTTTTCAAACCATAAAGGTGAAGCAGAAGTGCAAATATTACAAACTCTGGATTATGAAAATGTATGTAGAATGAGTTTGGAAGATGAGCAGGAGAGCATAACAGCGCGACGTGCCTCGCTGGGAGGGTGCAAAGCGAGCGCTACTCACAGAGGTTGATTCACTCAAAAATACTAATTCGAAGGTATGGATACTTTTGAACCAGAAATAAAACTAACCCGCAGCATGCAGAAAATAAGAACATATTCATAAAAAAAAAAATAGAATAATTACATAGATAACTATTGTGCAAAAAACACAATGGAAGAAAAAAGGACTCCAATCATGTATCAAGGTGAAAGTGAAGAACGATGAAAAGTAGTAAAGTTACCTTAAGAGCATAGCACCGACCGGTGTTATTTCTTTAAATTTAAATAAGAATGTATAATCTGCCATAATGGCAGTATTTATCACTTTGAGTGTTATTTTTAGGAAATATCACCGAGAGACTTGTGAACCAATATAATTATCAATGTTATGTTCACCAAATATGTCAAGATTCTGGTAGCAATGTAAGTATTAAAAAAAGGGTTCTAACTCTACAAACTTAAAGATTATATGCTTGCTGGGGCTTACATGTTGAGCAATGGAAAGCAAGTAGTTCACGTTCAAACTTAGATATGCAAATAATCCACTCCGGGTTTACGTGTATGTACAACCTGATAAACCACCTACAAAAGGACAAAAAGGGCAAAATTTAATTATATTTCAATGTCGTAACCTAGAAACCACACGTCAGTAGGAAAATAAAATTAACTACACGCAAAAGGTCCACTCCGGTTTTGCTAACAAACCACTTGCAAAAGAACAAAAAGGTCAAAATTCAGTTAAGTTACAATGTTTTGCATGGAAACGCCTTAGCAGAAAATGAGATTAATTTATGATATGCTACAATGTCGTAACATGGAAGCCAAACGTCAGTAGGAAAATAAAATTAACTCCATGCAAAAGGTCCACTCTGGCTTTACTAACAAACCACCCGCAAAAGAACAAAAAGAGCAAAATTTAGTTAAGTTACAATGTTGTGCATGGAAACACATTAGCAGAACAAAAGATTAATTTATGATATGCATTGAACTGGGTTTGCCTAGATCAATTGAAGAAGACACATCTGTTCACTTTGTCGTTCATGTTGTCATCATCATGTTATTATGAAAATACCATTAAACATTGACGATTACATGGGTAGAAACCTATAGCTTTTAAGAAATTAATTAGTTCACGGTGGTTGTACATACCCTGTCCCCTCCTAAATTCATAACAGATCCCTTAACCTCTGTTTCATTGCATCTGAAAAAATAAATTTGCCGCATGTTCAGGTACTTAATAGATAACATTGATTCCGAATACAAATCAAACTAAATGTGTTTTGTCCGGTACTTCAGTTTTTTTTAATATCCTCATATACCAGTTACGAACTTAGAATCATGAAGATAAATGCATCTGTAAGTGTAAAGATTGAACAAAGGTATATGTGTACGCAGGGGCAAAACGTGCAATCAAGATGTTATTCTGTAGTAGGGAGAATAACAAAAAAAAATTCACATCTTAGATGCACATGTAATCAGGGAATTAGTGGTACAAGAATTGGGAACCTGGTAGCGATCAACTCAATTGGCCGCGACCCTAGGAAAATGAAGTTACACACCACAAGAAGGGGCCGCCCTGGGAGGGCCTACTACGCTTCGGAGGAGCAGCCCCTCCGATGCAGCGCCACCTTGGATTCCGTGTAACACCCCAGATAGCATTTAGCGCCGATTATTTTAATTTCGATTTTCGTTGATTTTCGTTTGCCGCTTAAATTTCAAAATTCTCGAGCTCTCTTTAAGCTCGGTTTGTGTTTCAAACCCATCCTCAAAAATTTCAAATTCAAAATTCAATTTGAATTTACTCTTTTTGATTTTTGGATCCCTCTAAAAGCCTTGCCCTTATTTGGGCCACCTTTTTTTTTAATTCGGCCCGGCCTGCCTCTTCCCTATCTTCTCTTCCCGGGCCGGCTCCCCTCTCCCGGCCCACTTCCTCTTCTCCCCGGCCCAGCCCGCGCCGCTCCCTCCTCTTTCTTTCCGCCGACCCACGGCCCGACTCGCTCTCTCCCGTCTCTCTCGCGTCGTCCGCCCGTCTCTCTCTCTCCCCCTTATCTCTTTTCCCCAGTCGCCTCGGCCGCATCACCTCCGCTTCCCGCTTCCTCGCTTTCGCTCGACGTTCTCTCCTTCCCGCCGCCAGATCAACCACGCCGCCGTCTTCTTCGCGGCCGTCGTCGCTTGCTCCCCTCGCCGCGACGCCCGAAGCGCCGCCTCGCCAGATCCGCCTCTCCGCCCGGCCGGCTCCACCAACTCCGCCCCACCTCGGTCGCCTCCACTGCTCCTCTCGCTGCGCCGCCCACCTCCCATGCCGCCGACGTCATCTCACCACGGCTCCTCGGCGCCATGCCTGCAGCTCCACCTCACCCACACGCCGCTTCTAATCGCTCCCCACCTCCACCGACTCCGCCAGGCCGCCATGCCCTGCGCTCGCCCCCATCTCGGGTCGCCTCACCACCAACTCCATCCCCTGCGCTCGCCACCGGCTCCACCTGCCCGGTCAGCGCCGTCCTCTCCATCCGTGCGCGCGCAGCTCTGACCGGTCCAAGGGCGAGGCACCCCGGTCCAGAACCTGCGCCGCCCGGTCCATCGCCTCTCCGGTCAGCGCCGACGTCTCGTCGTCCTCACCAACTACCGCCATGGACGCCCACGCCATCGCCACGCCGTCGCCCATACTGCGTCCCATCGGCGCCATGGCCGCCAGATCCGCCGACGTCAACTCCCCCACCGGCTTCCCCTCCTGGCTATAAATAGCCCCGGCGCCGTTGCTCCTTCCCCTTGCCTTGCTCCTCCCTCTCCCCAGGTAAGAGCTCCAAAGCCCCAATCACTCTTCCCCTCCCCTTCAACCGAAGCGCTTCTCCACCGTCGGCCGCCCGTCGGCTCGGGGCGCCGGCGCTTGAGCACCGCAGCGACGCCCCGAGCCTCCCAGCCCCACCAAGCTCGGCCACTAAGCACCATTGCCACAGATTCTCCTCACGCCACGCTCGGCTCGTCGCCAACAACCTCAGTGCTTCATCGCCTCCACCGATCGCGCAGTAAGGCTCCCTCCTTCCCTCGCCTCTCGGTCCCTCCTTTGGTGCTCCTCCCCCTCCGGCGCCAGTGTGGTCGCTAAGCCCGACCACCCTCGCCACCCCACCGCCCCGAGCCCCCTGCTTGCCCACTGGACCGGCCACACCTGTTGGACCGGCCCCAAACACACCCCCTTCTCCCTCAGTTCTTTGTGCTCTCTCCCTCAGTGCCCTGAGAGTCTTGGCCGAGCTTTCCCCCCTTTGCCCTACCCTCGGCCGACTACTCCTCTGATTATCCAAAAATCAGACAGCCACAATGATGCTCGAATGTTGGCAGCCAGTCTTCCCATATTTGTTGGTATCAATTGTTGATTGTGGTAATGAATGGTTGATTGAGAATGTTGTCAGCTGGTGTTAGTGTGTGCCGAAACCTTGTTCTTCAGGACAATTGATGTCAAGGCATTGAGATGATTATTTTGATTATAGCTCTCCTAGTTCAGTATTTTGATTAGTAGTGATTGGCGTAATCTGTCATGTATATAATGAATCTTATGTGATTATCTTTGATCGTGATTATTGAACAATGGTTGTTAGCAATGAATTTTGTTGTGATTATTGTATGAGATCATAAATCTTTTGTATGTCAGTGAATAGAGTAATATGTCAATTGAATCAGTCTTGCCATTGAAATCTCCGTGTGCACTCTATCATTTGAAAATTGTATTAATTTGGCGATTATGAAGTGATGCATTAGGTTATTAGGTTGTATGGCTTGCATTTGGAAAGTCTGGGATCAATCGATAGTTGAGGTTGTGTTAATCTATCAATCGAGTTGTTGAGTCGTAGAATTTGTTATTTATCTATTTCGATTGTCGGTGTTTGATTCGTAGTTGTTTCCCCTGTTCGTAGCGGTAGCGTTAAGGTTGCAATCGATCCAACGATTAAGAAATGTTGCCATAGATTAGTAGAATGTTTTGTTAATTGTCTGAGATTACTGATCCTCAGTATAAGTGTTTTGGCAGCAAAATTGAATTGTTGATTGTGATCTTGATTATTAGGGATAGTTTTAATCTTCAGTGCAGTATTGTCTATTGGACTTGTTAATCAATTGTTAGCTATTGGTTAGTGTTCGTCAGTAGGACAATGATTGTTGGAAGTAATGATATTTAGTGAAAGCTGGGAGTATTGATCTGATTGCCTTATCAATTTGTATTGTTTGGAAAGGATTTGTGGTTTGGCAATAATTGGTAATCTGGCAATTGTATAGTTGGTAGTTGGATCTGTGTCTTGCTTTAGCAATAGGTTGTAGTAGTAAGTTGAGTAGCTAGCTTTTGAATCAATGTGTATTATCTGCCAGCTGAGTTTGGTATTAAAATTGGATTGTGTGTCGGTCTGGTATTCTAGATTTGGTATAGAACCGGTAGTTGAGTTGCTTTGTCGCCTGTCGAATGATAGTCTTGCAAGTCTTCCGAATCCGCAGTAGAGCATTCCGTCAAAAACTCCTTCGGCCATACCCTCCTTGTATCCTCCCTCCGGGCAGAAGTTCTTTGTCATTCCTCCTTTCGCCCAACTGGATGTTTGACCTTGTCCAACCTTCCAGTGTCGCTCAAACCATTCTCTCAAGCCGTCCACCGCAATCTTTCCGAGGCTCTTGTGTTTTATTTGGTCTCTTGGATTCTTTGTATTTATTTGGTTTCTCAATCGTTATTGCGTAATTAGAAATCGAAGTCCAGAAGAATCGACGACTCCAGCAGATCCAAGATTCAAGCGAAGACGCCGACCAAGACTTCGAACCTCTGTCTAATCAGGCTTTAAGTAAGATCAAGGCCACGGTAAAATAGCCCAGGCGAGTCAACACTTTGATCATATTGATCCCACATTTTATGCAAATTTTATTCTTTTGAAGTATCAAATTGCATGCTTTAATTTCTATGCAAATGTATGTCAAACACTCTAAGGTAGTTAAATGCCTATTTGTTGATTAATAAATTATTATTCCATTTCCTTGAAAATTGAACTTCCAATACCCTTGTCACCCTTGTAAATAGCTGGTAACCTACTAGTTATAGGTTGTACTTAAACGCCATGCTAGACTTGTTTAAGTACCGGGTAATCCTACCCCAAATCATCATCCTTTAATCATCATCAATTGTTTTGGGCAGTCATTGGGGAGAATGACTGAACTGGTTGGATAATTTATTTTATCCCTGTCCTAAACTCTAAAAATTTGCTAATACCCATCTGGGCGGATGGCAAGCTGGAGGGTATATGGTTGGGTGCTAATGTAGCCCAGGATATTTTTGTGAATGGCATGTGGTAAGAACCGACCAGATGATCTTAAGGACTTCATCCTGTGATGACCTCCTATTGCAAAACCGTACAGCCACAAGTCTATAACGGTGTCGACCTGGCTAACTAATTGGTGTCCTTCGGTACGAGCTAACCATTGGAAGGGCATCCCATCACCGTGAGCCCACGAGGCTACGGGTTGGGGTATGCGACTTGCGGAACCTAGGCGTAAGTCGTATGGCGCAAGGGGGGGTCTGGGCGTAGTGGTTGTCGGGTCCCACGGGAATGAAACCCCGCTCAGGTGAAACCTTAGCGGGTGCGGCAAATATCGAGGGATGTCTTGTAAAGGCCTTGTGATAATCTCTCCTTGATTCACATGTCTACGGAAACGTGTGTACATATCAAGCTGATTATCTCTTGTAGGTAAAGATGTGCAATCTCTGCAGAGAATAAAAACTGTTCAAACAGCCGTGCCTACGGTCAAGGGCGGGCAAAGGAACTTACAAGATATAGTTCTATTTCAAAAACTTTTGTGGTTGGGATGAAAATGTGCGAGGCTCACCTAGCCCTTGATTTGAATTTTTCCTGGGTATTCTTACCCAGCGTTGGTAATAGGTGGGTATGACCACCAACAAAATATAAGCATGAAGGTGGAGGTAGCCTCTGCTTTTATTAATTATTGCACAATTAATCTCTTTAAAATACAATTTGGTCCAAATGCTAAGTGATAGGATTTTCTACTATCTGTATTTACAAATGCTGCTTTACGCAAATAAAAGAACCCGAGCCATCCTTGTTACACCTTGCATATATATTATTGCATCTGTGTGTGTTGGCTCGCGAGCACGGTAGTTGTGCTCATCCTCGCTCTTTCCCCAAACCCTCAGAAACAGGAATCCTGGAGCTGTCAATTGCATCAAGGATCCAGAAGTCTGAAGACACAGGAGTCATTGAAGCGTAGTTTAGTCCTTAGTTGTTCTAATCTCACCCCAGTCTAGCTGACTCCGTCGGTTCTTGTGTACCTCCTATATTGTTCGAAGTTTCGGATAATATCGGGTGTACACGGGTTCCCCAGTCACTTGCCTTCGGTAAGATGTGCCCTCACCCCTTTGCTTCCATTGTTGCTTCCGCTATCTTTTGTAATGTATTCATTTGGCCTGTCCGGTCCTTATTGTAAAAATTGTCCCGAAGCGGTCTATGTAAACTCTGATGTGTAAATTAATGAATGAAATAATTCTGCGCCATGTATGGTTTGATTCAGCAATGTACCTGTGGAGTGCTATCTACTGATCCAGGGAATAGCACAGTGATTTCACAGAGGATCCAGATGCAGAAATCTAGGGGTCCGACATTCCGAATCTGGTGTCGTAGCAGGAAGACGTCGCCATAGGTTGTACGACTTGAGCATCGTGCTTGGGGGACACAGAGGAGAAGGCAGATCGAGTGTAGGAGTTGGAGAAGGTGAGGCAGGCTGGGCGTTGGTGGCGGTTGCATCGTGGTGAGAGCAGCTTGTGAGAGGCCGAAGTAGGAAGAGGGTCGTGATATGCTTTGGGCCCGAGCTGAAATGGTGGTAGGGGTGCGGGAGGCAGACGAAGGGGAGGAGAGGGCGGGGGAGGGGGCGGCACGGGCGAAGGGAAGGAGGCGGGCGGCGGGGGTAGGGTGGCCAAACGAGAGGAGGGGCCAAGTAGCATGGAAGGTGGGGAGGAGGAAGCAGTGGCGGTGGGTACGCAGGCGAGAAGATGAGCTGATGGAGGGGAAGGGACAGGAGGGCTGAAATGGTGGCAGGGGTGCGGGGGAGCCAGGCGAATGGGAGGAGATGGCAGGGGAGGGGGCGGCACGGGCGAAGGGAAGAAGGCGGGCGACGAGGGCAGTGCGGCCAAACGAGAGGAGGGGCCGAGTAGCGTGGAAGGCAGGGAGGACAAAGCAGTGGCGGTGCGCACAGCAGGCGAGGAGAGGAGCTGATGGAAAGGAAGGGGCGGAATGAATCGAGAGGTTTCCATCTAGCTCGAGAGCACGGTGCCGCTGGCTGCGATGAGGCAGCCAGGAAACAACTCGCACGCTATTGGTCAAAAATGGGGCTATAACAAGAGTCATACAGGGTATCTGCTTTTCACTGACGTTTCCATCATGCATCTCACACACTCTTGTTCATATATACATTGCGTGCGCCATCAGCCGACAAACAGAAAACTGAAACGCAGATACAGGTACCAGCATATTTGTGACATGTGAGAAGCTCAATATCGCTATCAACTTATCCGACTCATGCATGCATATTCATTGCCCCTGTAAAGAGTGTATATAAACAAGCTGAATTTTTTATAGCAAATCTAAGACAGAGTGCCATCACATCGAAAGCCCCAGCAATGATCACCAGGATCGATCTCTGCCAACCAGACCAGTAGGAACGCACCAATGCACCATGCACTATCATCACCAACTCCACTTACATTCCCTTCACGAGTATTCGATTCACCAGGTAGATAAACAGAGACCAGCAGACTATATCTCATAACCGAACCAGTGTGTTATTGGCTAACTCATTGACAAAGAAAGGCGTGTACCTCAAGTGCCTTCTTCTCTCATCCAGTACACTTCATGATCGAAGGGGCAGTGATACTGTGGCTCAGAAATCATGTCTCTGAGGCGACGGCTAGCTGGCTACTATAAGCCAAGTGCTACGCTTTGCCATTTTGTGATGGTGCTGTGTCTCGTTAGTGCCCAACTGCTGGTGCGTGCCCTTTTCTTGCTCTCTTTTCCCAATCCAGGAGTGAACGCAGCCCGGCTGTTTTGCGGGATATATGTACTTGCTTCATGGGGCGCGCACTCATTGCGTCGTGGACTCGTCATTGCCTCCATCATCCGCGCCCGGGCGATAGAAATGTGCACCGGGATCGGGTGAACGCGCTCTGTGCCGCGCTGGTGCAGGCTGATTGACCGCGATTCGTAAGCATGCCCGATTTGCCCAAACGGCCAGTGAAAACGGTGATTAGTTCGAGATTGTATCTCGCGAGGCCCGGGTGCAGTCGGCCTAGTAGGCGTGCGGACCGAACGATCAATGAAGGCCTGCCTGAAGGGTGCGGACTACACGCGGGGCAGGGAGCGAGCCGAGCGGAAGCCCGCGGTACGCCTCTTCTTCTTAGCGTGGGCCAGGAGGAGTACCGCTTCTCCGCACGGCCGAGGCGTGTCAATGAGGGGTGCTCTAGCCCGGTTTAATTAGAGCCGAACACGCACGCGCGGTGCCTAAATCGCTATCACGGCCTAATTAGAGCCCAACAAGCAGCGAGCTTTATTTATCCCCGCTTGCTAACCCGAACTAGGCGAATGTTTGTAGCCGCACAGCTGGTTCGGTTACACTGCTCCGGTGTATCAGTCTCAGTCACGTCAAGTAAGTAGTACAAACGAACGAGTCAGCAGTGTCGATCGACCTTCACGAGTCATGCATGACATCAGCTAATCTATCCATTGCGTTGCGCCACCCGTCCTACTCTACTCTTTTATCAGCGTCATATCGGCTGGCCGTCTGCACGGGTGCGTCCAAAGGTGTTAATCATGCCTTGGCTCTTTCCCTCTTAACAAAAAGAGGACCCGCACCAGCTTTTATTCGGTGATTTACGTAGTTTTGGTCATACAATTACATCGAATTTCAACTGCAGTTATGTTGGGACCGGACCGAATTTATACATAAAAAAAATTAATCGTGTATTTTAAACTAATCTCGGATAGTAGCTAACTCGCACACATAGGAAACATTGAAGAAACTACCATCTATTTATCAATTTAACTAAAATAATTTAAACTTGGATAGACCAATCAACATACCCACAGGCAATCGAGTGGAGAACGCATCTTAATTCGCAAAGTTTTCACAAAACTTTTCTTCGTAGAACTTTTGAACAGCTTGATATTCTTCAACTAAGTAGCAAAGTTTAAAGCCGTAAGTGTATAAAATACTAAACAAGTCGTAGGGAACAATATGCAATTAATATTCATGTAAGGCTTGAACAAAGAATTAGTTGTATGGTGCTTTTGCAGAAAGCGGTATTGACAGTAAATATAACAAATAAATTGAAATGCGTAATTGAAAATAATAATGAATAAATAGACAATTCACTTTGAAGTAAACAGTGAACCTCCCGCTCACTTCTCATCCAAACCACCAAGTGAATATCTCATCCACCACGTGAACATCACATTCACCAGTGAATCTCCCATTCACCAACTGACACTTTTTCTATAAAGAAACTCTACATCTCGTGTGAAATCCTCAAGCATGTTCATGGCCACAGACACAGCTGTTTAAACAGTTTTAACTCTGCAGAGGTTGTACAGCTTTACCCACAATAGATAAAAGAAACTTATAATGTCCGATCACACACTTGGGCCAGGAGGGGAGGCGTTGGACAAGGGGAAGAGCTAAAGGGGTTGCGGCTGGAATGGGGGAGAAGGGGGGTGGCACATGGGAAGGGAGGGGTTAGGGTTGGCTGCCCCCTCCCATGTGGCCGGCTGCCCACTTGGGCCAAACACCGTGGGCCTAAAGCCTACGGTTCAGGTTCTGTCGCTTACGCAAAATTCCCCTCGAAACAACCGTTAAAACTATTTTCTAAATCCATCATCCTTTCTAAAACACTTTTCTCTCTTAAATAATCGGGATATTACAATAGAACATTGGACGGTAGGAATGCAATCAGAGTGAATACGGAGAGACTAATCGTTGAGATGTCGAAGGTAAAACACTCAGTATCCCCTGTCCGCTCAGATGCAACAAGCCATCTACCTGTTATCCTGTCCCTAAGTGAAGTCACAACAGGTTTTCCTCATACCATCTTACATACGGATGAATATCACTCATCCCGTATCATATTCCGTATTTTGTTTCTTAGAGTTAGAGTTGGACACGGATAGTGCCGAATACCCATGTATCATTTCCATATTCGCTCGACAAGCCTTTGGTCAGTCGGTCGGTTGAGAATTATCCGCTCTGTTTGCACCCCTAGTCTTGTTACTCTAATGCCTTTCATACATTTTTGGAAAAAGAATGTAAGCAAGTATATTGTGATCAAATCAACTAGATTATCACAATGCAGAGTCTTACATACAAATATCATATTGCTCATTTGGAGATTTTAGGATAAACTCTATTCGAGGGTAGTATACTTAACTCATGAAATATCACTATTTGATTGTGCAACACAATTAGATTATCCTTGCAGATGATATGGAGTTAATATTAGTTGCAAAGTCGTATGCCTTTCAGCTTTGATTTATCGAAACCTTTCAGTATTAATATTTTGTAACTATCTCTGGGAGATTAAAGTCACAACCAATAGTTTGTTCTGCAGATCTATAAAGTATGGTTGTACCACTGTAGAATAAAATATAATCAGTCTTAGTTTTGGCGTTTAGCAGATTAATTGCCAATATCACCAATGTATATCGTACCTTCATGGTATTAGAGGAAACCACCATTCCACTAACTTCTGGTGGAAGATGCACTTTACAAGTGCTTATGTGGCACACTTCCGGTCTTTAGGTTCTTCATTAAATTCTAAATTCTTTCGGGTCTTGATAGGTCCTTATCCACTTCTAGAGATCATATAATCATTGGTGTGATTAAGAAGTCGACCAGTGAATTGATGCTTATTAGATATCAAAAGCACATGTCCAATATTTTGTTACCAAAGCATGACAAAGTATTTTCAATTTTTAGGTATACGGTTTACAATTTTTATTCCATGCAAGATTAATTTACCACAGGTATGATATTCTATTGGCAATATGTTCTATTAAGCAAATTTAATCAACTATTCAGCAGGAGATAAGGCTTTAGTAGAACAATTTAGACTATTATTTAAGAACATATTGCCAGTAGCAATAATGGAAGCTCATATACCTAAAAAATTAGATCCAAGTTGGGCGTTCACGAATTAATGGAATCTCATATACCTAAAAATTCAATTTGTAGGATTTAATATTGAATTTTTAGAATGTATCAAGTATTTACAGTATTTCTGTAAAACATAAGGGTTAAACCACAAATTGTACTACTACCGTAATTTCAATCATAAATAATTATTTCCTCAGGGGCGTATTACCAAAATGTTTCCATACCGAGCCAAAACGTAATGGGCTGGCCAGCCCGATAACCAATTGTGTGTGGGCCTTCGGCCCAGGAAACAATGCGCTAGGGTTCGCCTGGTGCCACCTGGCGGCTACGTGCGCATTTGGTGCTCGCGACGGTGATGCCATGGCGCATCTGGCGCTCGCGGCGGTAACGACGACGGCACTACGACTCAAACCGAGAGAGGCCCCTGGTGTCGTGGACGCCTGTTGGGGTCTCGCCTCACCACCGCAAGGAACGCGATGACAACGACGAGTGGGTAGCATCTTGCCAGCCACCATGTGTAAGATCGAGGTGGCCGACTAGAGGGGGGTGAATAGGCGGTTTTAAAAACTTTATCGGGATAAACCAATAAATAAATGCGGAAGCTAATAGCGAATTGGTTTTGCACAATTAAAACCTAAATCAACTAGGCTCAACTAAGTGCACCGACAATATGAACACAATACAATATGAGCAATCATACAAGGTATATAAGCAATTAAAGCAAGAATGTAAATTGCTCAAAGTAAAGCACAAGTAAAAACAAGATGGACACAATTATGTTTTACCGTGGTGTTCGGAGACTTGCCGGTCTCCCCTAATCCACGTTGAGGTAAGCCCAACCCGCGTTGGACCGGCTCCTCAAATGAGCACACACCTCCGAGGTAAGTCCAACACTTGGACCGGTTCCGAACCGAACCAACACCTCGCTCAACTATGGTTGCTCTTCCTCCACTCCGGAGATGGCGAGCACCAAACCACTCACAACCGTCGGGCCTTCTCACAAGCTTCTTGAGAAGGTCACCGAGCACGACGCCTCCACGCCGCCTAGGTGTCTGCAAACACCAAGAGTAACAAATCCGAACTTTCACTTGAACTAATCAAGTGTCAACGCCACGTGGATACACAATCCACTACCTAAGGCAACACATGCACTTAGGGTTTACTCTCTAATCTCACCAAGTGCAACACATGCACAAAAGAGAATAGAGGTTTGCTCTTAGCTCAAGAGGCTCACAAAGAGTTCACAATAGTTCTAAGCAACTTCAAAGAACCTCCCACAACCGCCAAGGTGGCTATATATAGCCCACACACAAAAACTAGCCGTTGGGAGACAAATCCTGAAAAATCAGGAAATCGGAAGTTCCGCCGCACAAAGGCCTAACTACCGCAGAGAGAGAAAAGGCACCGCAACGGCTATGTCGACGAGAAACTAGCCGCTTGATTTTTAGTCCGAACTACCGCCAACTAAATATCGGAAGTTCGATTCTTCGAAGTTCCGCTCAACACATAGCGGAACTACGCACTCAATTTTGGCTAAGTCCCCAAAATGGTGCTTCTCGAAAAAACCAACCGCGGATTTGAAGCATCCGATAAATCGGAACTTCCGCTCTTATCATTGCGGAACTTCCGCACTTGAGAAATCGGCTAAGTCCTAAAACGGATGCTCTCTGGAAAAATCAAGCCGCGCATTTTCGGAGCAACCGATTAATCGGAAGTGCCGCTAGTTACACTCCGGAACTTCCGCACTTGGAAAATCGGCTAAGTCCTAAAACGGATGCTCTCTGGAAAAATCAAGCCGCGGAAAATCGGACAGTCCGGGGTGCGGAACTTCCGCCGTTAAGCCGCCGGAACTTCCGATTTCCCTGACAGAAATCAGAAATGGCTTTTTCAACAACTTCAATTTCAAAACACATTTGCAAATTGACAAGCCATGCCAACAAGAGTCACAAGCAAGATTCCCAACAAGTTGCAAAACACATTTGCCAACTTTTGGAATCATACCACAAGGAAAAAGGTACATGGACTTACACCATTTGCAAAACGCATTTGCAAACTTAAGTCACATGCTACAAGGGTTGAATGCATGAGCATCGGCTATTTGCAAAACACATTTGCAAATAATAGCTCCATGCATAGATGAGCTAGAGCAAATATAATGAGCTATCAACACATGACTAACTCAAACTACTAGTCAAGATCCCTCTTAATAGTACGGCAAACCTATACTAGCAATCCGGTCTATCAACCAAACACCGAGACCGGTAAAAGACTAGGAACACATCCTTAGCCCTAGCTAGTCATACCTTTGCCTTGCATCTTCTTGAAGATTGATGACGACATCAACACTTCAAGTCCGGTCCTTGACTTTGACAATTATCAACTCATGATGATTTCTTCACTTCGGGATCTTGTCTTGAACATCATCAACACATGATGATTTTTCCATCCCGAGTCCTCACATGCACCAACACATGATGCAATCCTTCACTTGACCTCCATCAACACATGATGGGTCTTCTCTGTCTTGATGATCAACTCATGATCATCTCTTCTTGATAAGCATCAACTCATGATGCATCATTTACACTAAGCTCTTGACTTGATGATCAACTCATGATCATCCCAAGTCTTCATCATCCCGAACATAACCTATATATCCAACTCATGGAAAATGTTAGTTCCACAATGTGATCATCACTAATTACCACACCATACCATTAACTCATAATGGTGGGACAAGATACCTCAATCTTTCCTCTTTGGTAATTGATGATAACCACTTAATTTCTCATAAATTTAATGAAGATAAATGAGAGAACAATTGAGTATATATAAACTACACAAGTTATATATATTCTAACATGAGTATACAAGAACTACACAAGTTCTATATACTCATAACATGAGTATATACGAACTACACAAGTTTTGTATACTCAAAGGTTTTGTTTCAACGTAAAGATCCCAAATATATGTGGAGAATGGAACATGGATCAATACTAATGAAACCACAAAGTATAGGATAAAACTCCCCCTAAATGTGTGCATACACAAGTGTATAATAAGGTCATATGCACATATTCAAACTTGACTTATGGTTGAGTTCAATCCTATATTTTGGATCCGAGAAATGCAACATAATATAAATTGAGATGTCAATTGCATACCTCGTTGTGTTTCACCTTTATATCCAAATGAGACTACATAAAGATGATACTTGATAAAAGAGTTAGTCTCATATTTGGATTTGTCATTAATCACCAAAACACTCCATTAACTTATAATGGCGGGTCTAGATCTTTCAATCTCCCCCTTTTTGGTGATTGATGACAAATCCATTATCAATAACAACATTTGGATATTCATAGACATAAGATAAGAATTTAAACTAATGAACTATGTCTATGCATCATATGAGGTGAAACATAAAGCATTAAACAAAATGCATGTGAAAACATTCTCCCCCTTACACATCTAATGCATGCATTTTCCTCTTTGGTATGTCTAAACAAATCAAACATATCCAAATGAAGAATATTGATAAAACATTCTCCCCTTTTGGCATAAATCACCCAAAACACAAGACAAATCTTAGCCAAAAGGAGTATTTGCAAATCAATACCACTTGCAAAAACAATGAGGTAGGTCACAAAAAGTATGAATTGAACTTATATGACCAAGGGGGAATTTTGTTCTCAAGATATGAGAGGAGAAACAAGGATAGGTTACATACCTATTGATCATAACAGTCTCCCATTTTAAATCAAAACATTGAGAACCATTTGAAATGATAGTTGAAACATATTCAACTAACCTCCCCTTTTGAAAAGAAATATAGATAATCTCTCATTTTAATAATTTTCACAAACTATGTTGAGAGAACATAAAGAACAATGCTTGAGAGAGATTTTTATAAAAAATTTGGCAGAATTTCTCTTGTAAAGAGGGACATCCACGACAGGAGACAAGAAGATAAAATCAACCACAAATATATTCATTCATAATCACATCTCATCCACATCCGTGCAACCATAAAAATCATGACATAAAAACATGTTCTCACACAGAGTAGCAAAAGATAGCATAGCCACAATAAGAGTCATACAGCCAGGTAGTCATAAGATATTACAATTTTTGCATACAAGGTCTAATGACCTAAATAGAACAAGCTGCTCTCGCCACAGGAGGGTCTTGAGGATGATCGACTGGAGGAGCAGCAGGAGGACCGCCAGGAGGAGAGCGAAAGCGACGCCGTCCAAAATGAACAGGTGGAGGAAACTGTTCGGCAAATCTGGCTGAAAGAGCGTCAAGACTAGCGAGTAGGCGCCGAGTCCGAAGTGGTTGTCGCCAAACGCATCCAGCCTAGAGGTGGTCATTGCTCGAAGGTATCCCGGGATGCTCTCATCTCCAACAAGGTGGCATAAATCGATCCATAGTGGCTATACCTTGTGGAGGAGCAAGCGGCGGAAGAAGCAGGAGGTGCAATTTCAGTACTTCACTGAGCACGCCTAAGATTGGCGTGAATAGGAGGACCCTCTCTTGGTTTATAGGCTTTATGTCTCAAGGTAAAGCTCCATTATATCCAGTTTGTTTAACGATCAAAGCCATAATGTAAGGTGCAAAGTTTATTCTCTTGACTTGATCATTCTTTGTTCCTGCTATCTCCTTATGATAACATCCACAACATCAAACTTTCTACCATGCATGATGCATTCCAATATATTCCAAACATGTCCTCTAATGGCATCATAATTCCCACTCTTAGGTAACATGGTATGATTGATGATCCTATTTACCAAGCCGGGAATAGGAGAAGTTCGTGATCTTACCAGGACAAATCTCGTGTGGTGTCATAAAATTCATCCAGTGAAATAGGGAGAATCTGTTCCATCATAAATTTTCTCATATTCGCTTGATCGGATATTCAATGCATGTTCAAAAGCACGCTTGTGCAAGAATACCTCACGCCTCGCCATCCAGTGAGCCGAAAAAACTGAGGAATGCATACTTGTGGCATAAAACCGCTTGATGATCTCATCACTATAATTGCATTTTATTGCCACAAAGTTATGAATCGGCTCACCAAAGAGCCCGTAAGCACCCTCATATCTCGCAAGTCCGTTGAGATAGGACCAATTGATGTACTTGTGATCAAGAAATGGTTTTGATGGTCCATAAAAGAGATCATAGACTTGTCTTTGAAACTTGGTATGAAAACGAGGGTCGCCGCAATTTCACGAAGTGAATATTGATCTTTATCCCAAGAATAGTGTAGTCGTCACTGTGAGTCCCTTAAGATCAATTTCCATTTCTTCTGGTTCACCTAACTCCTCATCAGATTCATATTCAGATTCTTCTCCTGATGCACTTTCTTCTGAATTTTCAGATTCTTCCTCATTTCTTGAAGAAGATGCGCCAAAGATCCAATAGTGCCGGATCGCCATCTTCATCCTCGGCATCTTCAAGAACAACAATGGATGAAGTGTCAAAGATTGAATCAAAAGAAGATGAAATTCTCGTGTTACTGTCAGGACAATCGGAAGCTCAAGAAGTTTAACGCGGAACTACCGCTAGCGGAAGTTCCGCGCTCTTAACAAATGAAGTTCCGATTTTCTGGCCGACTCTAGGGCAAAGATAAATTTTGATTTTTCAGCATTTTGATGGATTGAGTCCATGGTATCGATGCATAAACATCATACAATACTGAATCAACTAATTTGCCCAAGAATCTACCACAGATTTCATCGACATTTCATTTTCCCCAAAACTCAACCTAGGGTTCATGAGAGGTAAAAATCCAAGAAGGAATTGGAAATACCTTGAGAGAATGGGTGATTGAACCTCAGGGAAGCAATAGATCGGTCGAGATTTGAAGAAAACCAAGATCAATCAAAGCTTTTCGGTGGAGACTTGGAGAGAGAGAGGGCTCGGGAGAGAAGAGATCATACCGGAGGGAGAGAGATAAAACGGAGGAACCGCAGTGCATTAAAGTCTCTCAGCAACCGGAAAGCGGAAGTTCCGCATTTCAAAGGCGGAAGTTCCGGACTACTAAGTTCCGCACTGAGTACCTAAGCTCCGATTTTCCCGACGCTCGAAGAGAGCTGAAACGGAAGCTCCGCAAATCAACAATGGACGTTCGGAAAAGCGGAAGTTCCGCATAGAATGCCTAAGTTCCGATTATCCCGACACTTCAGAAAGATCTTGGAATTTGATTTTATGCAAATGATCCCTAGTTTTGCACTCAAATAAATATCATTCGGGATCATTGTACATTAAAAGACTAATGTCTATCCAAGAAAATAATTTTTATGAATTTAGTTTTGATTTTGCAAATGAAGCCTCATCTTCATGAAATTAATCAAAACAACTCAAAGATAACATTTTGTTGATTTTAAAGCATCCAATTTTATGTATGAGTCATAAATGCCATTTTGAACCTTTTCATAAGAATAGTTTTGGTTCATATGGAAAAACTCACTTAAGTGCTAGAAAGTGACCACTTAGGTCAAAGTAGGATTTTGGACGAGTTTCAAAATCAAATAACCTTTTCTAGGTTGGTCTTTTGGAAATTCTTTGAATGCCAAAAATGTTTAGAATAACCAACTCTAGGATTTTTCTTTTGTCAAGATTTTCAAATTCCTTTTAGAATAGATTTTACACGAAAATCTAGTTTATGTCAAAAACAAGATACCATAATGTAAGATTTTGGACATAAACTTATTTTCACTTAAAATAGGTTTTTCTAAAGCCAAAACCTTTGGTAAATCTTTGAAAAGCATTTGTATACCTTTTGCAACTAGTTTTTCAAAGAATTACTAATAATTATGAAATTTTTGACTTTTGGCTAAAAGGCTCATTTTTTGAAAAACAATACTAGCACTTAATCAATTTGGGCACACTTAGGGATGTGATATACATGACTATGATTTAGCACTCCCCCTTAATGTGCCACTACCAACTTGCTCAAGATATTAATAATGAACATTATGAACATAGAGCAAGAACACCCCTTTTAATAAGATTTTCATGAAATGCAACCTACACAAGGTATAAAGGGCTAGATACTTCAATGTAAATACTTGTTACCGAGATGGCATTGGTTCTTGATGTGAAACGATTATCCTCAAACTTGGCTCCAATTTGATATATGATGACATCCATCTTTATATGAATAAGCCAAGTCTCCAATGCCTCTCAAGTACCTATTAAGCATTTAAGCGCATTTTGGTACCCAAAACTAGGTTGGGTCCACGAATGTTAGTCACAATAGATTTGGGCACCCAAATGGCCCTAGCATTAGTTTTATGTGTACTAACTATTCTAGCAAACACATTGCCATTAATATCCTTCCTAAGCAAATATTGATCATTATAAATAATGGGCTTAGGAGTGATACCTTTAGGACAATCCTTACTCATATGTCCTTTTTCCTAAGAATTGTAGCAAGTTCAAGTTTGTATTCGCTTTTACCTTCTTTACTTGCTCCTTGCGGTTTGCCTCTTCTTTGATGACAATTGCTTGTCATTCACCTTGTTAGGACACACCGAGGCGAAGTGGCCCTTTCCTTTGCATCCATGGCACTTGATATTCTTCGTGTGCCTTGCGTTGTGCCTTGTCTTGCTTGTCTCCTTTTTCTTAGGAGTGAAGCCAATTCCACTCTTATCTTGCAAGCGCCTTTGCTTGCTCAATATATCGTCAAGAGTGGCCTTCCTTTTAGGCCTCTTTCCAAGTCATTCTTCAATTTGTTGACTTGGGCCTTGAGCTCTTTGTTTTCCTCTACAATGTTAGTGTTGACAAGCATAGAGGAAATAGGAGCATCTACTTTTGAGCAACAAGGCATATCAATCAAATCCTCACAAGAGGTGGATATGCTAACTTTAGATGAAATGCAAGATGTGGGAACTATGCATGGCATATCATCTAATAACTTGCATGTAATGCCTATATCCACCTTGGACTTATTAAGATCTTTGAGAAGGAGAGTCTCATGAGCTTCTTTTAGCTCTTCATAAGAATCCTTGAGAGAAAGAAATTCTTTCTTCAAGACTTTGAATTTTGACTTCTCCTTGCTAAGATATTCATTTAAGTCTTCTAACATTTCCATCAACTCATCATAGGTGGGTTCTTCATTTTCGTTTACCTCATCATTACCTTTAGCCATGAAGCATTGAGTTGATGTGGAGGGAGTTGTGGACTCATCATTATCGGAGCTAGAAGTTGAACATTCTTCTTCCGATGTCCACTCCTGTGTGCAATCATCACTAGTAGGTGTGGACATTTCATATTTATCTTGAAAATGTGTCCACATAGCATGAGCGCCTCAAGATTGCACACTTCATCAAACATCTCTACACTCAAAGCACTAAATAAACCGTTAATTGCTTGAGCGTCGAGATGTAAGCTTTTCTCTTCCTCAATTGTTGGAGCAAGATGATCCAATGGAGGAGAAAAGCCAACATCTACAATCCGCCATATTTTTGGACTCATGGCCCTAAAATAACAAGACATGGATTTTCCAATGAGCATAATTTGTGCCAACAAATAGAGGTGCTTCACCTAGGTGCACTAAATCTCTAGTTGCCATCCTTTACTCTCTAGACGGTTAAGTCTAATAAATGAGAGACCAAGCTCGATACCACTTGTAAGATCGAGGTGGCCGACTAGAGGGGTGAATAGGCGGTTTAAAAACTTTATCGGGATAAACCAATAAATAAATGCGAAGCTAATAGCGAATTGGTTTTGCACAATTAAAACCTAAATCAACTAGGCTCAACTAAGTGCACCGACAATATGAACACAATACAATATGAGCAATCATACAAGGTATATAAGCAATTAAAGCAAGAATGTAAATTGCTCAAAGTAAAGCACAAGTAAAAACAAGATGGACACAATTATGTTTTACTGTGGTGTTCGGAGACTTGCCGGTCTCCCTAATCCACGTTGAGGTAAGCCCAACCAGCGCTTGGACCGGCTCCTCAAATGAGCACACACCTCCGAGGTAAGTCCAACACTTGGACCGGTTCCAACCGAACCAACACTCGCTCAACTATGGTTGCTCTTCCTCCACTCCGGAGATGGCGAGCACCAAATCACTCACAACCGCGGGCCTTCTCACAAGCTTCTTGAGAAGGTCACCGAGCACGACGCCTCCACGCCGCCTAGGTGTCGGCAAACACCAAGAGTAACAAATCCAACTTTCACTTGAACTAATCAAGTGTCAACGCCACGTGGATACACAATCCACTACCTAAGGCAACACATGCACTTAGGGTTTACTCTCTAATCTCACCAAGTGCAACACATGCACAAAAGAGAATAGAGGTTTGCTCTTAGCTCAAGAGGCTCACAAAGAGTTCACAATAGTTCTAAGCAACTTCAGCAACCTCCCACAACCGGCCAAGGTGGCTATATATAGCCCACACACAAAAACTAGCCGTTGGGAGACAAATCCTCAAAAATCGGGAAATCGGAAGTTCCGCCGCACAAAGGCGGAACTACCGCAGAGAGAGAAAAGGCACCGCAACGGCTATGTCGACGAGAAACTAGCCGCTTGATTTTTAGTCCGAACTACCGCCAACTAAATATCGGAAGTTCGATTCTTCTAAGTTCCGCTCAACACATAGCGGAACTACCGCACCTCGAATTTTGGCTAAGTCCCCAAAATGGTGCTTCTCTGGAAAAAACCAACCGCCGGATTTCGGAGCATCCGATAAATCGGAACTTCCGCTCTTATCATTGCGGAACTTCCGCACTTGAGAAATCGGCTAAGTCCTAAAACGGATGCTCTCTGGAAAAATCAAGCCGCGCATTTTCGGAGCAACCGATTAATCGGAAGTGCCGCTAGTTACACTCCGGAACTTCCGCACTTGGAAAATCGGCTAAGTCCTAAAACGGATGCTCTCTGGAAAAATCAAGCCGCGGAAAATCGGACAGTCCGGGGTGCGGAACTTCCGCCGTTAAGCCGCCGGAACTTCCGATTTCCCTGACAGAAATCAGAAATGGCTTTTTCAACAACTTCAATTTCAAAACACATTTGCAAATTGACAAGCCATGCCAACAAGAGTCACAAGCAAGATTCCCAACAAGTTGCAAAACACATTTGCCAACTTTTGGAATCATACCACAAGGAAAAAGGTACATGGACTTACACCATTTGCAAAACGCATTTGCAAACTTAAGTCACATGCTACAAGGGTTGAATGCATGAGCATCGGCTATTTGCAAAACACATTTGCAAATAATAGCTCCATGCATAGATGAGCTAGAGCAAATATAATGAGCTATCAACACATGACTAACTCAAACTACTAGTCAAGATCCCTCTTAATAGTACGGCAAACCTATACTAGCAATCCGGTCTATCAACCAAACACCGAGACCAGTAAAGACTAGGAACACATCCTTAGCCCTAGCTAGTCATACCTTTGCCTTGCATCTTCTTGAAGATTGATGACGACATCAACACTTCAAGTCCGGTCCTTGACTTTGACAATTATCAACTCATGATGATTTCTTCACTTCGATCTTGTCTTGAACATCATCAACACATGATGATTTTTCCATCCCGAGTCCTCACATGCACCAACACATGATGCAATCCTTCACTTGACCTCCATCAACACATGATGGGTCTTCTCTTGTCTTGATGATCAACTCATGATCATCTCTTCTTGATAAGCATCAACTCATGATGCATCATTTACACTAAGCTCTTGACTTGATGATCAACTCATGATCATCCCAAGTCTTCATCATCCCGAACATAACCTATATATCCAACTCATGGAAAATGTTAGTTCCACAATGTGATCATCACTAATTACCACACCATACCATTAACTCATAATGGTGGGACAAGATACCTCAATCTTTCCTCTTTGGTAATTGATGATAACCACTTAATTTCTCATAAATTTAATGAAGATAAATGAGAGAACAATTGAGTATATATAAACTACACAAGTTATATATACTCTAACATGAGTATACAAGAACTACACAAGTTCTATATACTCATAACATGAGTATATACGAACTACACAAGTTTTGTATACTCAAAGGTTTTGTTTCAACGTAAAGATCCCAAATATATGTGGAGAATGGAACATGGATCAATACTAATGAAACCACAAAGTATAGGATAAAACTCCCCCTAAATGTGTGCATACACAAGTGTATAATAAGGTCATATGCACATATTCAAACTTGACTTATGGTTGAGTTCAATCCTATATTTTGGATCCGAGAAATGCAACATAATATAAATTGAGATGTCAATTGCATACCTCGTTGTGTTTCACCTTTATATCCAAATGAGACTACATAAAGATGATACTTGATAAAAGAGTTAGTCTCATATTTGGATTTGTCATTAATCACCAAAACACTCCATTAACTTATAATGGCGGGTCTAGATCTTTCACCATGGTCATCATAGAAATTTTCTGAACACCCGTAAGCAAGATGAACAGTAATCGATCTAAACTCGGTTTTCACAAATTTATCTACCAAATTAATCTAATAGCAAACTAGGGATTGGAAAAGAGGGAATCCCGAATGACGTGCCGATTGGGCGAAAGAACAATTCGTGCTGATAACATGTTAAATAATCAATATTGTACGTAGTTGGGAGACAATCAATCCAATCACACAATGAATACCAAAGAGAGAGACATGATGGGTAGATGAGATCAAATATCTTTATTTATCTATAGCTTAAAAAAGTGAAACCTCTCTAGGGACAATTTGTAGGACCGTAAAGGCGACTAGAGGGGGGTGAATAGACGCTTTCTCGATTTTTTGCTTTAATCAAATTAAACACGCACTTTTCTCCTTTAGCTATGAAAGCTAAGAATATTAGTGAATGCACAGAGGAAACCTTGTGCTGAATCCGATTACCCCCTTAACCACAAGACCCAAATAAAAGGGAAATGATCTCAGGAGATCGGTCTGAGTACTGGCGGTCAGACCGGCGGTTGATCGCGGCTTGACCGGCGGTTGATTGTGTGATCGGACCGGCGGGCCGATCGGGTCGGACCGTTGGAAATCGGTTCGACCGGCAGCCACGGGCGATCTGAAAAGTCAAGCGGTCGGATCATTGCTAAATCGGTCGGACCGATTTAGTCCAGTACCAAACCACAAAGCCCAAATCCAAAACGAAAATTGGTCTAACTTTTGATTCAACCAATGAAACTTGATCAAATTTGGAGCACACCTCCCTGAGGATATCTGAGACCTATTTCTAGCGACGATCATTCAGATCCACTTCAAATAATCGATCTCGTTAGGTTTTACCAAAGAAGTGCTCAAACCCTATAAATATGAAAAACTTGATCCACAACTTGCTTGTGGGGGATTGAAGATCTAGATGGTTCTAGGAGTATTCCCACACATCAAAGCAAGGTAAATGAGGTCAAGAGACCAACCAAAATCAACTAGATCAAGGAAGCACCACAATCATCAAAAGAGAGAAGAAAGCAAATGAGACTTCAACAATGAACAAGCATTCATGAATTGATTGATTCAATGCGATGCTTGTCAAAGCCACTCCCTCAAGGAGGACAAGAGCTCAATCAAAGAGCACATATACAAATCTCTCCAAACCCTAACCTCTCCTCTCCTCTTCTCTCCAAACCCTAGAAAAAAATGGAGTTGTCCAAATGAATGCTTCAAGGGGTTTTTCCACCTCCCCCTTTCTATTTATATGGAGAGCTAGGGTTTCACTCATAGGCTCCCATGAAGGCCCACACACACATGGGATACACACACACATCTGTCGAAGTAATCGCCTGCTTCACCACGTGTAGGTTGATCAGCGGCTCTTATCATGTCGGCAAGTCTCTCCCGTCCGAATCCCATCGGAACCTCCTAGGGACTTGCACCGACTTCCGCATCGCCTGATCCAACCAGCTGCCACGAACTGCCCGTTCGATCCATCTTGCCCATTCTGCATCATGCTTGAGTCACACGACCTCACCCGGCATCCATGATCGTTCTGGATCTCAGCTCTCCAAGCGTAGTCCCGATCCACCTCACCGTTGACGTCGTTGACCTGCAAGCCACCTGCACAGCAATAGACAAAGAAATCGTCTCCGGGAACAAGTTCTTCACAACTTGACCCACGTTAGTTCAACAATGCAATATACAACAATAAAGCATTGAAATTCATACATTAAACACAATCACATCACAACAATGCCAAAAAGCCTACAGTCCAAGTGATTGGCGGTCTGACCGCCCCGTACGGCCGGTCCGACCGATTTCAGGCCGGTCCGACCGATTCCATAACGGCGGTCGGACCGTCCGAAAGGACTTAGCCAAATTTTCATCTCGAAAATCCGAAACCTTCTGGAATTTTCAAATGAATAGAACTTTTGACTGGGAGCTCCAAGAATAATGTGACCACATCTAGGAGACTCCCCTCACTTGCCCACACATCCTATTTTAAGCTCAGCTTCAAAAACCAATTTGAATCATACCTGGTCGGACCGGCAAGCACTGCCGGTCGGACCGCTCCACGGGCGGTCAGACCGCCCATACCACCGATCAGACCGCCTGTGGTCTGACAGAACTGAAGCAAACCCGAAAACGCGAGATTTTGCAACCCAACAATGCCATTGCTAATTGACTTATCATGCTAAGATCATACACATATCCCCACGATATCCACACAATTTATACTTTTATCTATAATTAAATTAACACCACCTAAAGTTCATCGCCTACGATGGATCAGTGGCACGGAATAGTTCCTGATTTGCAGATCCTGCATAAATAATCACACCTACACATCATCACTTACGTTTCACGCCCATCTTGGTTGTCACTGACTAGCAGGACAAGCAAGCCCGTCAGCTCGACTGGATCAGGAGAGTGACTCGGCACCACTTGGCCAAGCTGAGCCAAAAGTTTCTGAATGTTTAGCTGATAACCGAAGACACGAGGCAACTTAGTACAAAAGCAGAAATCTCGCCGAGATCTCGCAAAAGCAGAGCTTGCTATGAGCTAGTATATATCCCAGTTCGAGCAGAGCTCCTCGCTGCGGAGTGCATCGGAGCCGGGATTGTACTACTAGCTTCTGATTTGTATGTCGTCGCAAAAGTGTCAGTAGATCTTCAGAGGAGAGACTCACAGTGTGGATAAGGACTGGAGGGGAAAATAAAGAGAGGATACGTAGAAGAGGAAGCTAAGAGAAGTTCTGTTTGTTGACGATCACGTCAGCATCTGGACGCCCTAGAAAGTTACGGTAAAAACAGCATGAGCCAGCCAGCACTAGTTGTTTCTCTAGTTAACTTAGGGTTCCAATCGTTCAATAATTAAGCATTGCATCATATCAGATGATTATTGAAGTGTATACTTTAGCATCTTCTTCAGAAGCTAGCGCCAACAACCATTACACGTGGCAGCGCATAGTGAGCAAGGCACGGCCGTCTTAGTCAGGTTTGCCCCCACACGCGAGGTGTCCACGGGGACCTCAATCGAAAAAATAAACTCGACGGGGAGGGCCTCGGAGAGGTCCGGAACCACCCACCGCTCATCGGAACCCCCTGTATCCAATGGCCGCGGGGGAGGCATTGTTTCCCCTCAATCGATCTCCATGAGTGATAAAGCCAATGGACATTTCCCGAAAGGACACTCAACTTATCAAACTAAACCAAACTGAATTATTTTCGTAGCTATCTTGTTTGTTGAATTATTTTCGTAGGGTTACGGAACAGAAAATTGAAAGAAAGTGATGCGATAATGGGTGTCCTGATTTTTTTGGTGAAGATGATAATTTCATTTGGTGGAGATGACTCTTACGATTCGACTACCAATCGTATACGACTAATATGCCCGGCAAGCGCCGAACCAACTCCGAGATCGTTATCGATCTTGCTAGAAGCACGATCGATCTGACCACAAAAGTCTATTCCTGCATGCAATCGAAGAACAAGTAAGAACAAGATAAATAGCAATCTGAAATTGCAAATAGGATTGAAATACACAATAATGTGGGATTCCGAATAAGAATCTCGACACACAGAGAAGATACAAGTTACAACGAAGACGAACTAAACAAAAACGGAATGCAAAGAAACTAGAGGGGTGCGACCACCTTAAATAGGGGAGGGAAAAAAAGAGGGTAACACTGTTTATAGTAATTTTTACATGTGAACAGTATCATGTAAACAGTACATGCCCCTTAGGGTGGCGTCTTCCCCTTGGACGCAAGTATTACAAGGCTCAATTTGGCTTAAACAGGTAACACATCACCTTTTTGTGATTGCAATATGTACATAAGGAATTTGGAGGTGAGGTCGGATCCGTTAGAAAGAGGACGGGATAAATTTTCTATCAAGTACCCGTGGAGCTTCAAGGGGCTCCGTATGTGAAAGTTATGCACGTTTAAAGTCAGTGCTATATCCGGAGACCGAATTAGATTCCAAAACTTGTCCAGCTCGAACTCTTGCTTGACTTGAACAAAATATGATGTGGTGCTGCACAAATATATATATATTTTTATCATTAGATGGCATCATATAATCTATATAATATAAAGACGCTCCTAAAAATAAGTTCACCTGATAATTTAAGTGAAACGTACGAACTCTTATAATTGGAATATCAAGTATAGTAAATATAGTTGTATCTATAGAAAATAAGTTTACCTGATAATTAAAAAAACATACGAATACTTATAATTAGAATTTCAAACATAGTAAATATAGTTGTATGTACAGAGGTGACGGAAAGAACAGAAGCATTTATACACACACACACACACACACACATATATATATATATATAATCCATTGGGTCTTGTAATATGGTACGGTCTATGTATTATCGTGTACGTAGGCTACAAAGAGTAATCGTGGCCGCATCAGGAACAGACTCACCGCGAACACTAGCGCTGAGAGCTAAGGCCCTGTTTGTTTAGGCTTAGCCTTTTTGGCTTATAGCTTAAAACTAGTTTTTTTTTTGACTTAATCAGCCTATAAATCCCTTAGCTTTTAAGCCAAGTTATGGTGTTTGGTAGTCTGATTTTTTTATAGGATGTTGGTTTATTGAGCTGTATGTGAAAGATAAAAAAGTCTGAATTGCCCTTTAAGGTTTAAAGAACCGTTTTGAGCAAGTATTTAGGCTATTTTGCATGGGATTTGTAAATATGACGATATGTGCAAGTGTATATATCAAACAAAATATATTTCTCTCGCACGAGTATGCGTGTGTGTACCATGGTCTATCCAAATAAATTGCAAATCTCGACATCTATCGGAGATGTATATCTAAGAAGATCTAAGTATAACATACAACCTATTCATAGGAAGATATCGCTCATCCGTGCATACATGTATTAATTTTGGACATTGCTATAACAATACTATTAGCCAACCAAACAAAATAACACAGTAACAAAATATTATTTGATCGTATATGATGCAATTATCATGTCACTATAAGATGTACATATCATATTAATGTAATCTATTTATCCTCTTATGGCCATTAAAGAAGTAGCAATACTATCACGAAAGACACTCATACCTCCATCATCGATTGTTGATCCATTGACATCGTGCCCTCCAAATGATCTAGTTTGTGTATCATTTGGATCATAATCTTCGTCAAAATCATATCTCTCAAATAGTTCATCACGTAAAGCACTATCTCAGATGAAGTTGTGTAGTGCCATACATGCAATTATCACTTTCGTTTGAATCTTTATTTTGTAATTTGACAAAGCCAACGAGATTCTCCATTTCATCTTCAACACACCAAAGGAACGCTCAATCACATTGCGAAGGGACGAGTGAGCGTGATTGAACACCTCGTATTTCCCACTCAATTGTCGACCATGACGAAATTCTGGTAGATGATACTTTTGTCCTTTGTAAGAAACTAGATAGCTCTTTCGATTGGGATAACCCGCATCAACACGATAATATTTCCCTACATACATGAAACATATAAATATTGACAATACAAATCAAGAATGTTATCATAATAATTAATTATATGATTAAAGAAGCAAGTTACCTTCAGGAGGATGTGGAAACCGGTTCGAATACTTGTCCAAAGTGTTATTAAAAATCCTTGTGTCATACGCCGAACCTGGCCATCCAGCGACAACAAAGGTAAACCTCATGTCAAAGTTACACACTGCCATCACGTTTTGAGACATATATCCATGGCGACCAGTGTGGGCAACCTGCTCATCTGTTGGAACAACAACATGTACATGTGTGCCATCAATTGCGCCTGTGAAATTGTTAAAATTAGGTGTAAAGTAATTATTTTGAAGTCTAAGATGAAATGTTGTGAACACCGGATCCATTGGTCTAATATTATCTTCAGATAAAAGATAGACACATTGCAAGACTTCACCAAACTTTCTATTGATTGTTTCCGTTGACCAATTAAAGAGGTTTTGAACTTGTCTAACTAACTGAGGACCACCAACTGTCCACAAAAATATAGCCAAAGATTCTACATAAGTCATAGTCCTAGTTGATTTTAAGCTATAATTTTCAACCAAGGTTTCATGCAAACTATCAAAAATAACCCTACTCATTCTGGACATGAGTAACAATCTCTCCCATTGCCCAGTTGCCCAACAACCCATTCATAACCAGTCAGCAGTGGTTGTCTCCTCTCCTTTTTGTTTAGATAAGTGTCGTAGTAGTGCATGCCTACATAACCAGCTGCTGCAACAAAATCCTGAAATGGTAATTTTTCTTTTTTTCTTTTTTTATATCATCTTCGCTAAAATCGCTCTCAGTGGTTGAACCATCAATGTCACTCTCAGCGGTTGAAACATCAATGTCACTTGATGAGCTCATCTACAAATAATAACAATGATGAGTAACATAGAATATGACATCATGACAAAATTTAATTGAGAACACATTAGAAGGTAACAATAATACGAATACGACATAACTGAATAGTTTCAACCCCATTATGGTTTAATTGAGAATGTATTAGAAGGTAACAGTAATACGAGTATGACATAACTGAATAATCATCAACACATTAGGAGGCGACATCGGCGTTGGGGATGGGTATGGGAAGGGGAGGGGAGGTGGCAGCGTTGGAAGCCGAACGGGAGGGGAGGGGAGGCGTCGGGTTGGGGGGCCGAAGGCGGAAGGAAAAGATCGAAAGCAAGAGCAAAAAATGAAACGAACTGCATTTTTATATGAATGACATTTTGAGCGTAATTTCAATGAAGTTCAGTGGCAAAGAGAAATTCTATTTCACAAAACCAAAAAAAAGCACATCTCTCATTGCTTATGGCTTTTAGACTTAAAATGACTTAAGCTTTTTATAAGGTGAATGGAAAAATCACCCCTTTATTTAGGCTTAGATTTTTTGCTTTTAAGACACACAAAAAGCCTAAAAAAATATGGTCGTGAGGACGATGATGGACGACATCATACCTACGGGAGAACTGGAATTATGCACACTAAAGGAAAGAAAAGGACCCAGGTGGGGACCTCTACTAGCATATCATGTCGGCGTCGACGAGCAAGCCTCCCTCCCCGGGCTAGGCGAGAACCACCTGTAGACGAAGCCGGAGCTAGGATCCAACAACCGAAAAGACGCCTAGATCCAGAGGAAGCGCCTCTACCGGTGGAACAGGTGCCCCACCCACTTGCTCAATACCGCTGGACGCAGAGGAGTGCTACACCGGGCCACCACCGTCGAGCCGCACTCTCGCAGAACCACTGGTCCGCAACGCGCGCCGAAACAGCAGTAGCACCTCAGGCCATAGATTAACCTCACAGGAAGTGTCCACCGGAGACACAAGGAAAAAGGTGAAGAAGAAAGGGGGAACAACTTCTATTATGTATACTAGGGTATAAAGGGATGGGTCCCCCACCCGCTCCACCCCGGCCAGACGCTGGTGAAGAGGAGAGAGAGGCCGACAGTGAAGAAGAAAGAGAGTGCTAGGAGCTAGAGTATTTTTTTCTTTTTCCTGGTGAAGAACGAGAGAAGTTTGAGAGACCGAGATAGGTGTTCAAGTTGTGTTGTGATATCTTTTGAAGTTAACATGTAGCTAGAGTTGAAGAATTAACACTACATAGGTCGAGTCAGGGCAAGTTTGGTTTGCTACCGACGTGAGCCAAATTAAATTTTGGTAATTCCAATTATAATTGGCTATCGTTTGGTGTACTATCAATATTTGATGAGTTAAATTAAATTTTAGTATTAAATTTTGGTAACGCCAATTATAATTGGTTATCGTTTGGTTTGCTATCAATTTTTGGTAATCCAAACAATATTTTGGTAACACCAATGAAATACAATGTTACACGCGGGCAATCCGAGGATGAGAAAATCGCTCACCAAAATTTTGGTAACACCAAAATTTGGCTTGGCTACAGTCTAAACATCGTATATTTTGCCAAATTTTGGCTCGGCCTAAGTTTTGGCTATGCCAATTTTTGTCTTGGTTCATTAGGGTCATGAACCAAACATCCCCTTAATTAGTTTTGCACTATTCTTTTCTCTTCTCAAGTTGAGCGGGTCTGTTTGGCTCACAGTATAAAGATTCATAATTTTGCCAAATATTTTTTACCTAACTTGGAAAAGTTGTGCCAAAGAAAATTAGAGGTAGGATTTAGTTCGCCTAAGAGAATCTTGCCATAACATTACTAAAGTTAACAGCTGGTGGAAAGTGTCGCTCCCAGCGATGTCTACGTTGGTAGGAAAATGATGGTCGTCCGATCGCCCCCACGCACTCTCATTCCCATTCATGTCTCTGTCCCGGCGCTGGCCGTCTGATCGTCTCTTCTTGGGTCTTCGTGCCTCTGTCCTAGCTCTGCCCGTTCGATGGTGTGGTCATCGGTTTTCGCCAACACCTCCGCTCACGTCCTGCCGAATCGGCTGCCCTGTGATGTCGACGTTGCATCCATCCCTGTTGTTGCTCGTGCCCATTTGCGCTCGGCCTCTTCGCCCTTACGGTGAGAGCTGTCCTTTTGTTTCACTTCTGCTGGCCTGCTGGTTCCGTGGGTTCCTCTGTTGCTTCACTACAGCTTCGTCGCGTGCCTGCTTTGCGATAGTCTTGCCCAATTTTCCTGCCGCGTACTGCTTTCTGCCTGGGCGTTGCTTTCGCTGTCTTTCCTTGTCTGGACTCAATCTATGTTTGAGGCCAGCCACTCAGTCAAGGTTTGAAGCTCACTGATTTTCTTGTCCGTGCTTGCTCCAGCCTTGTGTGTCCATTTGAATTTAATGCTTGTGATTTCAGTGCTTTTGTTACCCGTTGGCTTGCGTCTGTAGCTCGGCTGTTTGCTCAGAGTCGTAGTGTGACTCACGCTTCTCATTACAGAGCTCTAACCAACTTACTCCACCACTGCTTGCTCGCGGTTATGCTTGCTGTGCTTTCCTGCTTCCACCGTGCTTGACTTTGTGCTTCTTTCTTTGTTCCATCCGCCTTCTTGCGTTCCCCGTTCATCGTTTCAGGTTTTTACCCGCTACACTAGTGTAGTTGTGAGGGATTTTGCCTAATTCAGCTTCTTATGATGGATCTTCACTAGAGCTTGCGTTCGCCGTTTCGTCATTGCAGTCATTTTTTTCCCAAGTACCATATCACCTTCGCACGATGGATTTTGGTTGAAGCTTGCTTGCGTTCGACGTTTCGTCGCTACAATCCTTTTTTTACCCCGGTCTCAAATCACCTTCTTGCGATGGATTTTGGTTGAAGCTTGATTGTGTTCATCGTTTCGTTGCTGCATTTTTTCTGCATAGGTCGGTTGCGAGTAATTTTGCCTAAATCAGCTTCGGACGATGGATATTCGCTAGAGCTTGCGTTCGCCATTTCGTCGTTGCAGTCCTATTGTCCCCAGTGTCAGATCACCTTTGTGCGATGGATTTTAGTTGAAGCTTGCTTGCGTTCAACGTTTTGTCATTGCAGTCCTTTTTCCCCGGTCTCAGCTCATCTTCTTGCGATGGATTTTGGTTGAAGCTTGATTGTGTTCACCATTTCGTCGCTGCACTTTTTTCTCGCCTACGTCAGCTCACCTTCTTGCGATGGATTTTGCCTAAACATTGCGTTCGCCATTCATCGATTCCCCTTTGGTTTCAGCGGCTTGCCTCAGTCTTGCTTGCCGTTCTTCGCTCTTTTAGTTTCACCCACACCTCTCGCCATTTTTCCCCGGGTCCTTCGTCTCGCGCACAGCGCTATGCTTTGTCTGAACTTCGTGCAGGCTCGCTTTTGGTTCTTTCATGCGCGCGTTTCATCCAACCCGCCGATTCAGGTTGTCGTTCACTACTTTTTCGTCGTGCGTTTCATTCAGGCTGCCGATCCAGGTTGTCGTTCACTACTTTTTTTGTCGTGTGTTTCGTTCAAGCTGCCGATTTAGGTTGTCGTTCGCTACTTTTTCGTTGATCTTTTGAAACTGAGTGCTTGCATTTAACATTTATCTGTTCTAATCGTCTTATTTAAATTGTTGTTTGCTTCGCTGCTGCCATCGGTGCTCAATTATTGACCTTTCACTAGGATGCCTTGCAGGTTTGTTCTAGCCTTGCTACATCTTTGTTCTAGCTTTCACTATTTGTGCTATAGCTATTAGCACTGTTATCATTCCGATATATGTTTTTCTATTTTTTGCGCAACACAGCCATCCAACACCGCTCCATCATCTAATACTACTTATCTACTCTCCCATACTTTACCATCACTACCTAATTTTTAGTGATTTGTGCTGCTAACCCGTAATCTGTTTCTCACTATTTATATAACTTCTATATCATAAATAATTTACTCACGACACCATAACAGCTAGATGACGATCATCCACATACTACACCAATCTCCACTGATAAAAATAAGACTGCATCAGGCGCTTCCTCAAGGTATTTACTATCTGATCTACCATATTATATCTATCGCAGTGGATGGAATGTTTTTAACAACACTGAATGTTTTTAACAACACTCTTTTGTTCTCCCTACCACTGTTGCTATAAATTGTTCTATGCAGCCCAGAGAACATTCCTCTGTTACACTCTGTTCACATAACCTTATTCCCTGATCACACATCTATGAAGAACACCATGGATGTAGAGGTATGCACATAAGTTTTACATTAAAGCCTCAATTCAAAATACACAATCCCCAAAGCAACATCATTCGCAAAACTACCCATACTTTCTATGATTCCTACTATTCTTACATAAAAATGTCATCTATTTACATAAATACCTTAGTAAACTCGTTTAATTCGCTTTCGTAATTCCTTGAAATAGTACCTCCCTTTCTACTACCATTCCTCATCTTACAACCTGATTTTTCACCTTGTACGATACCTCACCATCGACTAATTTTCCTTGTTCACAAAAAAAGAATGTTGTCTTTTCCAACAGAGGAAAAACATGTATATTACATTTACACCTGCTTCAATTTCACGACTATCATCGTCTTTTATACACCATCTTTCATACATCAGTTTATTGTTTCTTTCTTCTCCCTAACAGCTACTCTCGCAGATCTCATATCCAGAACAAGAGATTCAAGAGTCAAACCCTAAAAGCCCTGTCATGCCAACTAAGGACCCTCCACAAAACCTTCAAGCTAAGAGGTATATTGTTGTAATACATATGTTACATCCATTATCACATATTCAGATGATTACTTCAATTTCTTTCCTATAACATAACACTGCAACTATGCTTACTAAACATACACTACTACACAAAACCCCATCACAGACGGTTCTAAACCATCATCACAGACAGTTTTTGAACCGTTTGAATTTATGTGTCTGTAATGACATAAGGTCATCACAGACGGTTTTTGAACTGTTTGTGAAAAGGCTATCACAGACGGTTCTATTCATGAATCGTTTGTGATAGTCGGTTCGTGAATAGAATCGTCTGTGATAGTCTATTTTCACAGACAGTTCTGAACAAGAACCGTCTGTGATAGTAATTATCACAGACATGGTTCTTGTTCAGAACCATCTGTGATAGCTTTTTCTATTGCAAAAAAACGAAAACGGGTTCAAATGAATCTGATATGGATTTTCGGATTGAACTTTTCGTTAGCTTTCCCACAATAGCTACAGCGTCACAGTAGCATCAACTAAATCCATTCACAGAGCACTAAAAGCAACACGGCATCACCCACATCATAGTAGCATCAATTTAATCCATTCACAGAGCACTAACACATCACAGTAGTAATCCACATCACAGAGCAAAAGGGGGGAGTAGAGAGAGTGAGGTCGTGGGAGGATGGGGCGACGAGGTCATGGGAGGCCGACGACGACGAGGCCGGGGCGAGGTGGAGGAGGCCGCGGGCGACGAGCTCAAGGGAGGACGGGGCGACGAAGTAGAGGAGGTCGGGGGCGACGAGGTCGTGGGAGGCCGACGACGACGAGGCTGGGGCGAGGTGGAGGAGGCCACGGGCGACGAGCTCGGGGGAGGCTGGAGCGCAAGGTCAGGGCGAGACGGAGATGGCAGAGGAGAAATGGCAGAGGAGGAGATGGAGATGACAAAGGAGGAGATGGAGGACTCTGTTAATATAAAGAGATTTTCGGCAGCCCACCCATTAAGTATAAATTTTTGTTTTCCCGCCCAACAAAATAAAAGTATCATAGACGATTTTATACAAAAACCGTCTGTGATGACATATCACTGACATTTGTTCAGATCATGAACAAATCAGGATAAGCGCCTCATCACGCGGTTCTTAATACAAACCGTCTGTGATGAGATACTCGCACAGACTCCCACTTGATCACACTAGCGGGGTTCTGGCGACACACCCGCTCCTTGTGACCCGATCGGCCACACTGACGGCAATCTCCCAACCAAGAGCACTCAGCAGCGCGGTGTCCCTCACCACACTTGAAACAAAGCATACTCGCCTGGGGACAGACGAAGAGCGGAGTACTGCAAAGGACGAGATGTCAAGAAGGAACGACCTCATCAAGTTAGACTTGGAGGATCGGTCCTCCTTGAATTTCTTGAAAGGTGTTGAGCAATGCACCCACTTCCCTCACTAGAGCTCCTCTTCTGGTCACCACCAAAAGCAACCAGTCCACCAGAGGCTTGCTGCCCCTTTGTGAGCTGCATATCCAACTCCATGCCCCTGGCTTGCTCCACAATAGAGCTTTAGTCACGGAGTGGAGTAGCTCCCAACACATGCTGGTACTCAGAATTGAGACCCCGACGAAACCTCTTGGCTTTATGAAGATCATCGTTCGCTACCGAAGGGACAAAGAGAACCAAGTTGTTGAACTCAGCCTCATACTCAGCAATAGACCTCTTCTCTTGAGCAAAGGTCGTCAGGGCAACCTCCATCTTCTCAACAAAATAGTAGGGGTAGAACTTTTCCTTAAACTGATCAACTAAGTCCTCCCAAGTGACTGGCCCCTGTGTGGTGGTCCTCGAATACAACACGCCCTCCCACCAAATGTCTGTTTTTCCCTTCAGCTGAAAGGCTACAAAACGGACCCTCTGATGTGAGGACATCTCTAAAGCCCCAAATTGCCTCTCCATATAGCGCAACCAGTCCGCTTCCTAGACCGGTGTGCCCGACCCGTCAAACGGATCCAACCTCAATCCCATCCACTCTCGAAGTGTCATCCGCACCTCAGGTACCGGTGGAGGTGCGACAGGAGCAGCAACAGGGGTTGTCGGCGCCTGTTGACAAAGAGCACGGATCTCTCCCACCAACTCTCTCAGCAAAGCTGTGGTCTCATCCTGGCCCCCAACCGGAGGCGGGTCAATAGCAACCCCTCGACCATCGACTAATCGCCACAGACGTGGCTCCACGTAACCACGCCCAGCCCCGACCTCCCGATCATGCCACTACGACCACGTCCTCTACCCCTCGACATAACTATCAACCACAATCAACAATACACAATAAGTTCAAAGGTTACTATCAAATCATGCATCAAAAAACAACATAACGGAAGCGTAAAAACGATATTTGTACCACTCTCTAACCTATTGTGCACTAGTGTGTCAAATTTTAGATTATGTAACCATTAGCAAAAAAAATAGTTGATTTACTAAATCTAAAATAAATTTTAATAATTTTAGTTTACCTAAGTTGTTAATCTATTCACCACGGACCTAAAGCCCGCTCTGATACCAACTGTAACACCCTATCCCAACACTGAGCCTGGAATGCCACCAAACTACTCTCTAAACTAATGATCATCGACACACTATAAAATTTCAGCAAGTAACAACAATAAACACATCCATAGACCACAAAAGAACATGCATAATTGTGGATCAAGCAAGAGTAAATAAGCAAGGGAAACATAACCAGGTAAACAATCCAGAATAGCACCAACTAATGAATACAAAGCATTGAACCAAACAGTCTAGTCCAAAACGTTGACCTAAATTTTATTCAACCTTTAACATGTCCTAGAGTAACACTGCAATGAATAAAGGGTTCATATAGCAAATGTTCATGTGTTTGAAGGGTGAATCTATTCCATGTGCTCTACTCGCTCTCAGCCATGGCGTCCTCGAAGTTCACCTAAAAACAACAAAAGAGCAAGGGTGAGTCCACGACTCAGCAAATACATTAATATACAACGAACAATAAAAACCAGCAGAATTCAATAGCTTCATTATCATCACAGGTACTTCTATTAATATCTTCTCTTTGTTTCACACACATTCATCTCATATATCAATGCAACTCTAATCTACATGTCCACATGCACTTCTTTCACGTATACCGGTATAGCATGAGTGAATGCTCGCAACAACATTCACTCTCAAGCCCGCTCCTACTCAAGGATTGGGGACCTCCTCCACTCCCGTGGAGTTGTGATCATTCATGATCACCTGCTCATATGCAAAGATGCTTGTGTATGAAAAATGCAAACTCCATCATGTTTATCATATCCAACTTTTCCTCATGATTGTCAACAAAGATATAACCATACCATTCCATTGTTTGCAATTAAATAAAATAAAATCACAACAATAATGATAATAGAAGATAAAGAAAATAGTGATCAATCATTGATCGATGTCTACCATGCACTTGCCTTTACTAGTAGCGATGCACTTTTTGACTAGAAGATGGCAACAAGCACGACGCCTCCCCTACATTAATTACTCAGATTTTAATACAAGCTACGGCATCACAAGAACAATCAAATTTCAATACAAGCTACGACATCACAAGAACAATCAAATTACAACGCTCCTACATGTCCCCCAAATCCACAACGCTTTCCCGGTACCGAACAGTCACCCCTTGTTGTCCCGGCACTAAAAACAACACAACTTTCGACTCACAAGTCCGATCATGACAAACCACCTAATTATGGATTCTTCATAAAAATTCCCCTCATTTTCTTAGATTACCATGAGTTCTAATTAAATCACCTAACCCTCCATTTTTATCCTGTAAAACCGATCTGTCACCTTATGAACAGCGAGTCTTACTAAATTCATAACTTATGTTTTACCAGACCAAAATTCAAGTTCTTGGATTCTCTAGAACCCTTAGACAATGATCTACATATTTCATGTAGATTAAAAACTCTAATTAATCTATTTACTATTTTTAATATGTAGTCTAACAAAATAGTACCGAAAGACGACAACTACATAGACAACAGTCTTACAAAATTCATAACTCGAATTATACTTGTCCGCTCGACATGATTAAATATGCTATAGAAAGATATAGAAATTATCTACAATTAACTAGTAGATGATATTCCCAAAATTCTCCATTAAAGTACTCGAATAAAACGTACAATGGAACAGCAAACTAAACAGTCCCAATAATCGGTCCCTCGACTAGAAAATTCTAAAACCTCTCTAATTAATCTCGATTCTAATCTCTAAATAACCTAGAAAACAGAGAGAAAACAAAATTAAGATCGTTACCCACAAGAATTTGGATCTTAGCTTCTTTTCTTCTAATTTTTCTCTCTTCCTTTATTTCCTCTCTGGCTTCTTTCTTTACCCCGGTTCCTTCTCTCTTCTACTACTCAACCTCCATGCTTCCATGCAAACAATACATTACGTACTAGTCAAGCCACAGGACATCCAATCTCCACACGTGCATCCAAAACCAATCTCGTAAAAGTTAAGACAACCCACCAGATCAACTAACCCGTCCACGCGATGATCGAAGCGAGGCACCCATGCAATGACTGCACTGCTGCCTTGGGCGTTCACGCCTGCGATCAAGCAACGCACGGCGAACGCAAGAGGGCCGGCTTCACGTGAGTAGGTGGCGGCGTGCGAGCGGCCGGATGAAGGCGGGCGATGGCGACAAGGGCAGCCGGGCTATCACACGCGACACAGTAACGCGCGATCATGGCGAGTGCGGTGCAGACGACGAAGCGGTGGCGAGCGCCACAGCGACGCAAATAGGATGCGGGCGACGGCGGCTGTAGAGAGTGCACGGGAAAAACAAAACAAAACAATCTGGCTAGGGTTTCTAGAATTCCCTCTCCCCACGATCCTTTTATACCTCGCACAGTCTAGCTCCTCCGTAAAACTCTAAAATATTCTATTTTCACGTATCTAATTTGTTTAATTACGCACAGGCCCCTAAGGGGTTATATTTTTTCTAGAATATTACATTGCGTGTCGCGGCAGAGGATTAGCTGCCCAAATTCTACCACGGCAGAGTATTGGCTGCCATGGTAAAATCAGGGACGGTTTTTATCATGATTTACCATATTCTCAGTATCACATACGGTTCGTGGTTAAAACCGTCCGTGATAGTTCCATATCACAGACGGTTCGTTTTGGAACCATCTGTGATTATTTTATCACAGACGGTTTCAAAGAACCGTCTGTGATGAGACGTCTTCTATGATCTGTTTTGTAGTAGTTCGTATGGAAATCAAATTGCTGATTTTATTTTATTTTTATTCTAAATTTTAATTTTATTGTACTTGATATGGACTCTTCTACTTAGGTATTCGTATGGAAATCAAATTCTCTATTTTATGTTATTTTTATTTCAATTTTCAATTTTATTGCACTTAATATGGACTCTTTTTTAATTTAGACTGTTATAATCTGGACCGACTACAATCGACGGTGTAGATTTTTCTTTTTTTATATCAATTAACATAAAATTCTATAATATTATAATAAATATGATGACTTAATAATATAATAATAGATAGAAGCGGCACAGCTCAACCTCGCACTAAACAAAACCGCGCCCAAAGGATGGAAGGGCAAACTCGTCATGTACATCTCGTCTTCCTCCCGCCACCTCCGGCCAGTCTATTTATACGTGTAACCACTGGCACGACCTCCGCCAAACCAGCTCACACACACGCACCGCTAGATAAACAGAGCCGGACATGCAGCGCCTCGCCTCCTCCCTGAGGCTCCTCCGGGCCGCGCTCGCCCCCAGCCGGGCCCACTCCAGCCTCTCCGCCGCCGCCGCCGCGACTGAGAATGGCTGCGGCGCGCCGAAGATGCCGCCTTTCGAGTACACGCCGCCGCCATACGACGGGCCGCGGGCGGCTGACATCTTCCGAAAGCGGGCCGAGTTCCTCAGCCCCTCTCTCTTCCACTTCTACGACAGCCCTGTACGTACGCCGCCTCCGCCCTTACCAGTTACCACCACCCCACTTTCTTGGGAGGCAGCAAAATACATGAAAACAATAGGGAAAAAACTGTGTCTCCAAATTTCCCATTTCCATTTTTTTTGGGGGATAAATCTACAAATCCGACGCTAAAATTTTCTTACCTAAAAGCATCGATCGATCAGTGTATCAGTTAAGAATTAAGATGAACTGTATCACTTTTCGTAACTGCAGCGTTCTAGTTCAAATGCCGTAACGAACGTGTGGTTTTGAAATGATCAGGCGTACAAATCTTAAAAACTGCTCTTGTTTTTGTAAATTTTGCTGTTATCCTTTTGGATGGTCTCTTGCTGGTCGCTTTTAGTATTATTATTATTATTTTTGTTCATGAGAAAAGGTAGTCCTTCTGCAAAGTAGTGTTTTTTCTTGTGGGTTCTGGATAGGTTTTGTAGGAATACTAGGTTTGGTAGCAATACCATTTTACCATGTGCTCTTACCTTATCCGAGGTGAGGTGAGATCTGGGAATCATAGCCAAGGTCTGTTTTAAGGTGCCCTTCAGATTCAGAATCTCCAAAGATGCTAAGTAGCTACAAATTTCTGGACTGCATGCGGTGCCTCTCGATTTGGGATCTACCTCTCTGCTACTGTACTAGTGGAGTAACGTTGTATTGAGACTTAGTGAATCAAGTACAGAAATTGTAGTTAACTGTCTCTGTCTCTAGGACCATAATGATTTGTCTGTAGCGTTATTGTAGTCTGGCAAGTGCAGATAGGACGCCCATCCAATAACTTTAAGAAGCAATGTCACCGTGAACAACGATGTGATATTGTTTTGTAGCCGTTGGGTCGACGGATAAGATCAAAATATGCCACTGTAGCACAAATATTATAGCAATATCATTGTAACATTGGTGCAGTTCACGAACACTGCAGCGATCGATCTCATCCGTTGTTTTTCGATCCGACGACTTAGATTTTGAGAATGTCATGGCATTGTTCACCCATGACATTCCCGGTGGAATGTCAGAGGATGCAAATCCGTACAAATGGTAGGTCATCTTTGTAGGAATTTTTGCTAAAATAGTGTTGTTGGCCTACGCAATGGCAAAACTAGTCTCACATGCGCATTAAAGTCAAAAATTACACATTATCCATGTCCCGGAGGAATGGATTTGCCAATGACGTGACATATGACGAATCCGACCCCCAGGGCGCGGAAATGCCCCGTCCGCACCTAGGGGCGCGGATTCTCTCTCTTCTAAAAAGTACTATTTGTAGTAATTTCTAAATATAATAAATAAGCTCCAAAATTTATGATTTTTTTGAAGAGGCTCCTGACAAAGTGTACTTACCCGTGTAATTTTTCCCGGAATTTTATATGTTCTGCATGTTCTCGAAAAATCCTTTAAGGCTGCTGTTTGTATGCAAATGAAATAATCGATTTGACAAAATTTTCAAAAACATGCACAAAATACTTTGCACATTTATTCTCAGTATAATTATCCCAAGTTTATAATTTTTAAATTTCCATTATTTTTATTTTAAAACTAAAATTTTCTTTTGGCGTCCCGGATCCTTGCTAAAATCTAAAAAATATTATTTGATATGATATTCCCTCTACGCCCTGGTCGACTTCGGGTACCAATACTATTTTTTTCGTGCTCCGAGCAGTACTAATCGTACTAATACTTTTACTATCTACAGTTTTTGGTTTTGTCTGATTTGATCATGTAACAACAGAAAATTGTAAACTTGGGATAATTATACTAAGAATAAATGTGATAGTATTTTGAGCGTGTTTTTAAAATTTTCTCAAATCGGTTATTTCATTTGCATACAAATAGTAGATTTAAATAATTTTTTGAGAAAAATACAAAACATATAAAATTATGGAAAACTTACACAAGCAAATACACTATGTCAGGAGCCTTCACAAAAACTTTTATAATTTTTGGAGCTCATTTGCTATATTTCAAAACTCCTACAAAAAGTAGCCTTAAAGGAATTTTTGAGAAAAATACAGAACATATAAAATTACAAAAGCAATGACACTATGTCATGAGGATTCACAAAAAAAAAATCATATTTTTTTGCTTATTTTCTATATTTAGAAATTCTAACAATTAGTACTTTTCTGGAAGAGGGATAATTCGCGCCTCTAGGGGCTGGACAGGGTATTTCCGCACTCCTAGGGATCGGACGAGGTATTTCCGCGCCTCTGGGACCAGATTCGCCATGTGTCGTGTCTTCGGCAAATCCGATCCTCTGGGCACGCACAAGGTGTCATTTTTGTCTATGATGCTATGGAGGGTTAGTTTTGCTATTGCGCACACCAACAACGCTATTTTAGCTAAAAACTCTCTTTGCAGTAGGACTTTTTTGGGTTGTTGCAAAGGCAGAGGAGCTAGAGGTTTTGTGATGGTTTGTGAAAAATTCTAGGCTGCCCTGTTTTGCCTGCAAACATGTGCAGTTAATAACAAATTAGGCTTTTACACTGTTTTCAAAGACTAATTTGCACAACTACGTCTTGTCTAAGTCTGTTGGATCTCATACATCTGTGGCCACCACTAATGTATTTATCTTTCTAACAATTCAAGATTACTGTTTACTGAAACTTGACATTTTAAAACTGCACATGCATTGCTGAAGTACATAAAGAAACGTCAAGATTGGATTCCTGCGGATGGTACCAAACTCTGTGCCTAACTTGTTGACCCCACTGCCGGGATTATGGAGCTCATGTGCCATACCCAGAGCCTGAGATAAAATTCCTGGCCTGTTGCCGGTTACCGGCCGAGGTCTGGGATTCAAAATTTCAATCGGTTTTTTTTTTCAATTTTAAATTTTAAATTTTAAATTACGATTGATTTTTAAATAAATTTAAACAAAATTCAACCGAATTTTCCCGAAAACTGGTAACCGGTTACCGTTCCCCCTACCGGGATTCGGTCCGGTAACAATTTTTTTTATCCCTGCTCAGAGCAACCCGTGTATCATGTGTAAAATACTTTTCAATGTGGACATCTATATGATTTGATAAACTGGAAGGGAAAAGGAAGACACAGAGAAAAAAAAAACTCTTACCAGCTAGCGCTTTGAGATTCCCTTGAATTCTTGAAAAGAGGCCTAATTTATATTAAAAAATGAAAGGCGGGGGGACCATACTTAATTGTCTTGCTGTTGCTATTTTGAGATTTGCGACTGTATGAGTATTCAATGTAATAATCCAATTGGGCATAGTATGGTAGTTAACAGATTAAGTAAGAAAAGGCAATATTATTCGAGACAAATTGATCGTTTTAGCATACAGCATTGATTGCAGTTGAACATAGTCGATGGAAAGATGGAGTACCTGTTCGACGAGGATGGCCGCCGCTACCTCGATGCTTTCGGTGGCGTTGCAACTGTTTGTTGCGGGCACTGCCATCCTGATGTGATTGAAGCCATGGTCAACCAGGCAAAGAGGATACAACACTCCACGGTTCTTTATCTGAATCATGCCATCGCAGATTTTGCTGAGGCATTGGCATCCAAAATGCCCGGTGATCTGAAGGTATTCTCAGCCTATGAAAAACTTTACACATTTCTGCACTTGAAGGCATTTTGGAAAAGCAAGGATTTGTTTTGGGAGATTGAACCTCATGTGCTGATGTGAAGCTGTTGTTGTTCTTTGCAGGTTGTTTTCTTGACAAATTCTGGCACAGAGGCCAACGAGCTTGCATTGATGATTGCGCGACTTTACACTGGTTGCCACGACATTATTTCGCTTAGGAATGGATACCACGGGAATGCAGCTGGAACAATGGGTGCTACTGCTCAATGCAACTGGAAATTTAACGTTGTTCAGGTAAACGTTGAATTTTAACTGTGATCAAAGTTACCAAGCTCTCTCATCACTTGGTTTCTTGTTCTTTTACAACTGTATTTTAACATCCACGTCTCAGTAGTATTTTGTTTTGATGACATACCACAATAATGATTGGCTCATTTCTAATGTATCCAGACTGGAGTGCACCATGCGCTTAATCCAGACCCATATAGGGGCTCTTTCGGTTCAGATGGAGAAAAGTATGCCAAAGATGTTCAGGAAATCATTGATTTTGGGACCACGGGTAGAGTCGGTGGTTTCATTTCGGAAGCCATACAGGTATGTCAATATCAATGCATCATCATACTACGACCATCTTCGTTCTCTTAAAGTCATTTCAATAAAAAGCGAATTTCTTTTCCGAAAATGAAATGTTCTTTTCTGCAGGGAATCGGTGGAATTGTGGAATTGGCACCAGGATACTTGCCTGCAGTGTACAATATGGTGAGGAAAGCTGGTGGCCTCTGCATCGCTGACGAAGTTCAGGCAGGAGTTGCACGAACCGGAAGCCACTTCTGGGGATTTGAAGGGCATGGTGTCATCCCAGATATAGTTACAATGGCAAAGGTGAAGCTTGATAATACCTTCATAATGTTCAGATTTCGTGCATTTCATGCTGTCTCATTATGGACAACTCATCAATCCGTGCAAACCATTGGCTGACATGTACCTGTTACTCATCTTCATTCTTCAGGGTATAGGAAATGGCATACCGATAGGAGCTGTCGTTACAACGCCTGAGATTGCTCAGGTGTTAACCCGCAGAAGTTACTTCAACACCTTCGGTGGTAACCCTGTCAGCACCGCTGGCGGGCACGCTGTTCTCAAAGTACTGGAGAAGGAGAAGCTCCAGGAGAATGCATTTGTTGTTGGCTCCTATTTGAAGGAGCGTCTTAACGTGCTGAAAGAGAAGCATGAAAGTCAGTACTAGTGGCTAAACAAAATCACGTTGACACCACACACCTTCAAGATAGCTTTGTTACTTACATTTGGCATCTGTGGCTTTCCAGTTATCGGTGATGTCAGAGGGAGAGGCTTTCTTCTTGGAGTTGAGCTGGTAACCGATCGCCAAGCCAAAACCCCGGCCAAAGCTGAGATTGCGAACGTCATGAACCACATGAAAGGTGCGATTCATTGAGCTTCAATGCCTCTTCCAGCTTTGTTATCACTAGATACAGAAGAGGCAATATCTGATCTGAGTGTTTTTCTTCTTTTAACAGATATGGGCGTGCTGGTGGGAAAGGGCGGTTTCTACGGGAACGTGTTCAGGGTAACACCTCCGTTGTGCTTCTCTAAAGAGGACTCCGGTAAGATCTGCTTCCCTGCTGACGCATTTCTCGCGTATCTTGACCTCTGATCCATAATTCTAACACGGTGTGATGAACAACTTCGCGTTGCAGACTTCTTCATCGAGGTGATGGACATTGCACTGTCGAAACTGTGAGGCAGAGAGAAGCTGACACCACTTGCAACCAAGCCGTTCGCATGGGATCCGTATCCATAAATAAGAGACGATCTGTGAGACAGCACCTCATTGTCTCGTGATCTGTCTTGCAAACCCATGATGCCCACCAGCTCCGGCCGTCATCCAGATGCGGCGTTCCCTGGTTATTTACCATTTAGCTTGTCGTTCTGAATAGCAACTGTGACCAATAATTTCTTTTTGAATCAGATGTATTGTTATATGTGCCAGCTTTTAGATCCCCATATTTTCCTGCTATCCAGAAAACAAACCACTGTCAGTAGGTCACTGCTCAGGATTCACGGGATGCAAAAATTGATGCAACTGTATGGGCAACACAGACGCACTATTACCTATACAAACGATGCAACAGAATCAGTGAGGAAGAACCGAAACAAAAAAAAAAGTTGTATCAAGAAGCAACCCTCAGAAGAATGTTATTGATCATTTACAGCAATAATGTTCTACCATCTCTTTAAAATACACATGCGGCAACGACCAAATTAACCAATGTAACTAACAGGTGAAATGAACAGAAAGAAATACAGCAAATGTACACCAAACCAAACGACATTATCGACTAACTTGGAACTCGCGAAACCTATTTCTTTCCACCGATCATAGGTTGGCCACCGCCCTTTGGACTAGGCATGCTCGTCGTTCTGCTCATCTTGCCTCCAGTACCAAAACTCTTCACATCAAGTAAATCACCAAACAGATTGTCCGGCATGTAGTACGGTTTGGTTGCGGTTGCAGGGGCTTCTTTTGGCCGTTGATTCCCATTCATTCGAGCATCGGGAGCCATGGTCGGACCATTGTTTGCTTGAGAAACAAATGCGCTGTACTGTTGCACTGGCTTGGGGGTTGGAGATGGCACATGTTGCATCGGGGAGCAGCATACGACGTTGAAGGAGATGGATACGTAGCTTTTGGGGCAACAGAAGCAACAGGAGGGTTCGGTATTTGGTATGTGGCAGGCTGAAATGGATTACTTGAGCTGACACTCGCAGGCATGGCCCATGGCGGTGCCGGATAGCTAGATGCATATTGTGGGGGCTGAGTTGGATATGCTCCAGGCTGTGCGCCCTGTCCAGTTTGGGCCCAAGGTGCAACATAATTGTTGTATGGAGTGTGTCCCTGGTTTGTTGGATATGCCTGGTGGTTGGAAGGGTAATGTGGTCCATTCAATGCAGCAGGCTGATAGTTCGGTGGTAATTCTGGACCATTTGACATGGCAGTCTGAAGAGTCTCATTTTGGCTCTGTGTTGGAGAATCTTCAGATGCTTCAGGAGGACTGTACAAGGTGAGGCTTAGGAGGTCGATCAAATCCTGCTCTTTTGTCCGAGTACCACTAACAGGAACCAGTGCATTGCTTGCAACAGAAGATGAGGCTTCAGAAATTACTGGATCAACAGGTACAAGGGCATGATCACCAGCACTGGATGATGCCTCGTCGCTGCTTATTGCAGATTTGTTTTTTCTGCGGATACATAAAAAGCATAAAAAATTAATTGCTGACCAGGAAAGCATAGATTGGCTGTTACAGGCTATTTTTAAGTACCTTCTTGCTATCTGAGCGAATTCATCATCTACATCCTCTTCAACAGGAGCCTCATGTGCAATAGGAGGTGCAGATGGCTGTGGTGTTGGATCCTCTTTTGGTAACTCGTCTCTACTTGGTGTTTCAACTGGCAAAGGAGCACCAGAAGCAATGGAATCATGTTTTACAAGTACACTCTGTAAGCGATCATTTATTTCTAGGCCTTGCTTCAGTAGCTCCTCATTCCTAAACAACATGAACCACAAAAACTCGCATATTACATTCTGTGGTTGGCACTACACTGCCATTTAGATGGCATAAAATTGCAAAATGTGAACGGTGCTTATGCATGTGCTAGACTAAACAGTAAACTTCGAAGTCACTCCAGGGAAACACTACATTAAGAAAGAGGAAATTTGTACAACCTGAGAGAGATGAGCTTACCCTGTGGAACTGACAAACCGCATGAGCTTTTGTTGATTTGAACGACATTGGCTAACAAGCTCTATAATAATTTCATCTTTAACAGCCTGGGATCACCAAAATTTGAATAGGTCATTTGCGTGAACTTCAATAAAACTAGTTGTGTAATTTTCTTCTGGGAAATTCATACTACCATGCATTCAGCAGGATTCAAAGCGTTAACCATATCATACAGTAGTTCTGTTGCATCTCTAATATTATGCAAGTCCCCTAAACTGAAGCACAAAGAGATAAAAGGTCATAACCATAAAATGGAGAAATAAAAGAGAAAGATGGAACGAGAAAAGTTAAATGAGCTAAATACTAGGGAAGAAAGCAACCTCAATGTTTCAACATCAGATGCCATTCTCTCATTTAGACTTCCAGCAGGATATGTAGGTGAACCGTAGGACTGAGAATGATGTGTTGCAGGAGGAGTAAATATTGGAGGAGCATCTATAGGACGCCGTGGAAACATTACTCCTGACCTCTGTAACAGATTTTGCCATTAGCTAATATGATCATTATTCAATAGACTTATTCCCTAAATAATAAAAAGTAAAGAATTATCTGTCATTCTTTCAGGGCGTGTTTTTGGCTCCACATCAACTTACAAAACTAGATTGATTCTGTTGCACAGTGTTAGGTTTTACATTGAAAAAAAAACAGCTATGTACCTTTAGTTCAATGTATGCCCAGTAATACTGTGGATATTTGCCTCCAGGTCCACCAAATGCTTCTTGCCATGAGTCCAGAAGTATCAATACCTTATCCCTCACTTGCATATCATGCTGCATGCAACTTTAGAACGTCAATATTCCCAGAAACTTAACATCATGTTTTCCATTAATAAAAAAATAATAGAAGACACTGAGTGAATGAATCAGAAATCATAATTGACAACAGAGCCGCAAAATGCCAGTGCCAATTAATGATCCATGTGAATGGACTGCAAAATATGAGCTGTTCACACTAACAGCTAGCAAGTTGCTCCGATGAACGATGATGGTTCGACTCAAACACTAAATTAAAGAAGTGAAACTGTTGAGTTATTAGTGAATGGGGAATGCCCATACTGAACTCAATAGAAATTAAGGAAATGTGACTTCAAAAACATCAACTGATTTTGCAACACGTAGACACCAAACTAAATATCCTGACAAAATTATATATACTTCTATTTCTTTTTGGTTAGTTTAAACACGTAGACATAAATTGATGTTACCGAAAATTCTTTACACTAAGAATCACCCTCCTTAAAAGATATACTTGTTAGTGCTAAAAAATTTACTATACTTGTTAGTGCTAAATTTTTTACTTGTTTTTACTTCTATTGCCATTTTGAAGCAACATGAGAATAGTAATGAGAGGAGTTGGAAGGACCAAATGAGAGAGATACCTTCTTCTGGACAGTTTTAACCATTTCTTGCAAAATATGCTGCTCAACAACTTCAAAATGAACATATTCACCACAGTTCTTCATCATTGTTTCCAACAGCTGCAAGGATTTTAGAACGAACGTGAACAAGAAAAATAGCAACCATAAAGTTGTCTTAATGGAAGAATAACTTGATATACTGCTTCCTCAAGATGACAGTCTGACTGTGACAGATACGTATTACAGTATCTGCATTCGTTCTAACTGAGTGAAGGTTGTCACAGAAAAAACACAATAGCTTTCCCAGCAACTCATTACAGAAATAATAGTGATCATGATTCATGACATATATTACAGTGCGCACCGTCAAAGTGAAAAATTGAACTTTTGGATCCTTATTTTGCAACCGCTTCTTCATTGCCTTGACCACATCCTTTGTTTGCCTGATTCAGAGTGACAAATATATTAGTACTCTGTAAGGACAAACTTAACTACAATTTTATAGGTCAATCTGGATATCCACCCATCTATAAGAAAAACACAAACAAAATACATCTTAAACGTTCAAATTTTGGAGTCCTCTACCAAAACTAAGATAAAATGTATGTTGTACAGCAATGCAACCTCGCGCACTACACAATGAATGTCTGACCTCAACATGGTTAATCAATACCTCAACAGAATAGAACTTCAAATGCATTTTTTATCATGAACAACAACTACAATGCAATTTAGACTAAAAAATCCAAAAGAGCACTGTTGTCAACTGTCTAGGCATTGGAGTTTGACAAAATGGTTCTCAGAGCGGCATTATGGAATCAAACCATCGTATTTCTTGACCACGAAACAGAACTACCTTGAGAATTCTTTCTTTTTCATTAACGGCGATAACAAGCAAACACCTGCACTAACCACTAAAACTACTTCACATCATTATGGAACCCTACGTAGCTTCGCCCTTTGCAAAGTACACCGTAGCCATTACAACGACCCCCTACGCAAATTCCGTCCTAATCGATCGAGACATCTCAGCGGAAGCTCGAGACAGGACTATGCCTGAGCTCAAGCTACGGTTACTCAGCTCACCCTAAGTAAAAGTTTTTCCGAAACATGCCACCCTACGCTAAAGTAACCTGCAAGGTTGTCTGCTTAGTGCAGCCCCTTCTCATGACAATAGTAACCATCAGAAAACAATCCGAACTTACGGAAGGCTACTCCCTAAAAATCATCTCAATCCCACTTCAATTAGGTAGTAACAATGCCCAAATCGATCGAAATTTTGACCAAAACCCGCTGAACTAACTGGGTCAACGCCCCCCAAACCAAAACCCGAAACAGCAGAACCGCAAGAGAAAGCACAAAGAAAGAAAATTCCCCACACAAACTCACAAAGCCCCAACCCCCATCATAATTCTTCTCCTAACAAGCACCGAGGCGACGCGAGGTTCTGCAAGCGAGAACTCTAATTGGCAATACAAGAGGGGGGAAGGGAGGAGAGGAGGGCAGAGGCGATCGATCACCATCGGTCGGCGTTGAGGGTGTCGCAGATTTCGAGGTTGACGGCCCAGTCGGGCCCCTGCAGCAGGTGGCTCGTCGCCTTGTCCACCCGCGACGCCGCCGCCGGCCTCGCCGCCGGCGGGCCCGTCACCACCGGGTACATCGCCGGAGACGGGCAGCAGCAACCCGCGGTCGCAGCACGCCTAGCCGCCTCTCGCGAGCGAAGAAGGCTGCTAATTCCGCGTGGCTTGGGTTGGGACTTGGGAGTCGTCCACGGTACACGGAGCTCTAAAAATTCTTCGATTTTTTTTGCTTCTTTTTAAGAGGTGACGGACGGGGGGAGGAGGGCAGGTGGGCTTGGGAAATTGGAAGAAGCAAAGAAGGGGCTTGGCTTGGGTGTGTGTATCTACTTCTGATATCTCTAAACTAGGTCTATGACGGGTGGGTCGTGGGCCCACGTGGCAGTGAACTGGATTCTGTGCGTTCGATGGGTGGAAGGAACTGGAGGACCGAATTGGTGGATTACCGGTTTGGGTTTAAGCGGTTTTGGTCCCGGGGTTTATCCAATAGACGGCCGTTAGTACTTGCATGGTTGCGCCTCTCTCTCGTCTTGGCTTGTCTTGCATGTTTCTTGTCATCTATTGAAAGCACATCTAGAAGTTCATCCACGAAATGTACCCGAGTCTCTAAGAACATCTTCGGCTTGAGATTTTTGAAAAAAAATATATAAATAATCTAGTTTTTATTTTGAAATACAGTAATAATACTACTTTTTTATTTTACAAAAATAATCATCTATTGCTTAACCGTTATACGATTAACCCAAGTCGTCCAACGGTTAAGCGACTTGACACTAGTTGCTCAATGATATACATGCATGTCCTGCTAGCTGAGCGACATATACACTAGAACCAATCATTAAGTGAAAAGTGTACAGGTCACTCAACGGTTGAGCTACTTGGGCCAAGTCGCTCAACCGTTAAGTGAGCGACAGATAATTATTCATGTAAAATAAAAAAAATTACAGTATTATTATTGTATTTTGGAATAAAAATTATAATATTTTTTAAAAAATCGAGATTTTTGTTGGTATCAAGAGAGAGGGTGTTGTGGTACCGGTATCATACATTAAACCAAAACTTGGTACCAGTACCAAATGAGGTACCGCTCCCAAACTTGGTAGCGCAACCAGGGGAATCAAATGGGACCCACCAGCGCGCATCAGCCGCCCTCGTCGGGAGAGGGAAGCGTCACAGTAGTCGTTGTTGCCCATGCCACCGCTGGATCTGGGTGGAGGAAGCAGCGCCTCCGTCGGCTGAGGTCGAGGACGACGGTCGTGCCTCCGCCGGCCAAAGTCAAGGACGACGTGGAGGAAGTTGTATCGCCACCGACCGAGGTCTATGATGAGGAAGTCACATCATCACTGCCGTTTTGGAACGAGGATGAGGAGGTCGTCGAGGCGACGGGCGCGATGTGGAGACTAGGGATTGATGTGGAGAGGGGAGGATGAGGAGGGCAGGTGGGCTTGGGTGTGTGTATCTACTTCTGATATCTCTAAACTAGGTCTATGACGGGTGGGTCGCGGGCCCACGTGGCAGTGAACTGGATTCTGTGCGTTCGATGGGTGGAAGGAACTGGAGGACCGAATTGGTGGATTACCGGTTTGGGTTTAAGCGGTTTTGGTCCCGGGGTTTATCCAATAGACGGCCGTTAGTACTTGCATGGTTGCGCCTCTGTCTCGTCTTGGCTTGTCTTGCATGTTTCTTGTCATCTATTGAAATACTTTTCATCGGTAAATGATTATAAGCACATCTAGAAGTTCATCCACGAAATGTATCCGAGTCTCTAAGAACATCTTCGGCTTGAGATTTTTGAAAAAAAATATAAATAATCTAGTTTTTATTTTGAAATACAGTAATAATACTACTCTTTTATTTTACAAAAATAATCATCTATTGCTTAACCGTTATACGACTAACCCAAGTCGTCCAACGGTTAAGCGACTTGACACTAGTTACTTAATGATATACATGCATGTCCTGCTAGCTGAGCGACATGTACACTAGAACCAATCATTAAGTGAAAAGTGTTCAAGTCATTCAACGGTTGAGCTACTTGGGCCAAGTCGCTCAACCGTTAAGTGATTTGGACTAGTCGTCCAACGGTTGAGCGACACATGATTATTCATGTAAAATAAAAAATTACAGTATTATTATTGTATTTTGGAATAAAAAGTATAACATTTTTAAAAAAAATCAAGATTTTTGTTGGTATCAAGAGGAGAGAGGGTGTTGTGGTACCGGTATCACACATTAAACCAAAACTTGGTACCAGTACCAAATGAGGTACCACTCCCAAACTTGGTAGCGAAACCAGAGGAATCAAATGGGACCCACCAGCGCGCATTAGCCACCCTCGTCGGGAGAGGGAAGCGTCACAGTAGTCGTTGTTGCCCATGCCACCGCTGGATCTGGGCGGAGGAAGCAGCGCCTCCGTCAGCTGAGGTCGAGGACGACGGTCGTGCCTCCGCCGGCCAAAGTCAAGGACGACGTGGAGGAAGTTGTATCGCCACCGGCCGAGGTCTATGATGAGGAAGTCACATCATCACTGCCGTCTTGGAACGAGGATGAGGAGGTCGTCGAGGCGATGGGCGCGGTGTGGAGACTAGGGATTGATGTGGAGAGGGGAGGGTGCAAGGGAGAGAGAGAGAGAGTAGTCGAGTGAGGGTGGAGAGAAGAAATTTTTCTTTTTAATTTAATCAGCGGTAGGACCATTCCGGGTAGGGAGGTAGGTACTAAACATTGGAGAGAAAATGTAAAGTAAATGTCTATATGATGTGACAATTTTTAGTGCCAGTGAAGCACGTGTTCATTCTCCTCACGGTTATTTTCTGACGTCTCCAACATTAAAATTATTTCATATGGCCTGAGTCCATGGCATGTTGGCACTACTAAGGTATCATCTCTAATGCTTAAACTTGAAGGGCCTCTAAAGGTAGAGTTGTATGTTGTCCTAGTTCATTTTGAGTTGCTAGACTCAGGACCGAGCCTGATCCATTAGAGTTGTTGTGCTAGTCAAGCCGGATGTAACCGAACAAAACTACGTGTCATATGCTGGAATTCACTTAGAAATTGACACGAAATCACCATTCGCTTAGAAAGTTGTTTGGTGAGGTGTCGATGTTCTGCACCTTTTTTATATCACAATGGTCACACGCACGCGCACACAAGCGAGCGAGCTTTTAACATATACTTAGAATTACAGAGGTAACAGATAAGAATTACAGAGGTAACAGATAAATTTACAATCTCACAAAACAAATACACTCATATATGATTTACTATATGTTGATGGGTGGAGTCCTATTTTCACGCCTCCTCCGCCGACCGGTCAACGGGAACATAACGTGTCACGTTTTAAATATTCATTTAAGCCCTTGAGGTTCTCTACATTATGTTTATCTTAGCAGCGCGGCACGTAACCATCCTTTTCAAGCTTAATTAATTAACTACAACCAGCGCGAATGATTGACTAATCAAACTGGCGGTATGCATCGTTGCTTGCTTAGGAGGGCAGGGGGAGGGGGAGAGAACGTTGACTTGGCTAGCCTCGTCTTGAGTTGGCACAACGCGGAGAGGGGAAAAGGTGACGGGAATGGCTTTCGGTCCGTGTCGGTGTCACCCGAAGATTCCACATGTACTCTCCGGCAACGAGATTTCTACCGCGACTTTTATGGGGCTTCGCTTGGATGTTTCGCTTCGTCATTCGTCCAACGTTCTGCCTCTCAAATCGGCCGCTTTTTAGGTCAGACCTGGACAGCGACTTGACAGCACAGCATGCATCACATTGGACTGCAGCGTGCTAGTGGCTTATCGGTTCCAGGGCATTTGTCGGTTACTGTTTAAATCGAAAAAAGTAGATAAAAATTGTTTAAATTTAATTAAAAACTAACTAAAATTTAAAGTTATAAAATCCGAAAAAAACCAACTGAAATTTTTAATCCCCATCGTCTGCCGGTAACCGGTAACCGTACTACTACAGATTGCACTACTACGTTCTAGTGATATTTTTTTTCCCGGCCCGACACAGCTAAGCCAAAGCCCATTGACCTGTGGCGTTTGGTCCTCGTGACAAATTATAGCCCAAAAGTCATCGTGGCTTTTGGAAAAGGAGGCGAGCACCGAGCAGCAAAGATTCTTGCTTCGCCCAGCATCAGTTCGTCGCAAGCCAAAAAGAAGAGGAAAGTGATATTCTTGTGATGGAATCATGAATACTTGAATAGGATAACAGCCTCTGCGCTAGCTTTGCTTCTCGATCGAGAGAGAGAGCATTTTTTAAAGAACCTTGCTCTAGTATTCCATTCACAGCCCTGCTAGCCGTAGTGTGGCGGCTATTAGCACATATCTTCACCTTTGTATATATAGTATGTGTATAATTATCTTATTTGTACTCCAAACTAGTTTAGCGCTTTCTTTATCCTCTCCTTGATTCATGGAGACGGTTGTACATGTATGTGTATATGTATCACCTCATACATCAAATATATGTATTGAATTCTATTAGCCTACATGGTATCGGAACGCCGGGTCATCTCCTGCTCTAGCCAGCTCGCTCGCCGTTTTTTCCCTCCCTCCCGATAGCGTACCGTTTTGTGACCAACCCCAACACCTCCCTCCAATTTTTTTCCTCCTCCTCTAGCTCCTCCACCAATCCTTCCATTACATCCACTCCAGTCGGCCACCTCCCATCGTTAGCCGCCCAACTCACCAACATCCGCACCCATGTCCAATTGTCCCCGTGGTCTTGGATCTCCAGGAGTCCAACTATTCGGCATGGTGTGGCTTCTTCAAGGTCGTTCTCAGCAAGTTTGGCCTCACCGGCCACATCAACGGCTCCAAGCCCGATCTCGCCCCTCCAACCTAGGCACAAGACGTCTACAACGTCATCTCCTAGTTCTATGCCACAATCTCCATAGAAATCCTAGGGATTGTCATGCAACCAGAAGACGGATGCTTCGACTGCGGCAGGGTATTAGCGCATATTTTTACCTGCCTACCATGACTTTGTATATATAGCATATGTAATTATCTTACTTATACTGCAAGGTAGGTTAGCACTTTCCTTAACCTCTCCTTTACTTATGGAGACGGTTGTACCTGTATGTGTATACATATCACCTCATACATCGAATATACGTGTTGAATTCTATTTGCCTACAGTGGCAGCAATATTTGATTGATCATGTGGACAATGTTTAAAGATCACTTTGGAGTAAGTACTTGTTAGCTAGCATTTGAGGTTCGTTAATTCGAAAACCTCATTGCTCTAGCTAGCTGGTACTTACATTATTTGCAGGCTCATGTCTCCGAGAAATGTTAAGTTTCACCATATAAGATTGATGTAGCCTACTTGTATGTATGCTAGCGTGATGCCAATCTGGAGGCTTTGGCTCCCACCAAAAAGGAGCTCCTGCTACAAAAAGTCTCCTACCATGGGGCTCCAGTACTATGCGAATGTACTGCATACTACCTACATAAACGATAAAACATACCGTACACAGTACACGTAGGTACAGTTGGAGTATTGTCTTATATGGCTATTTTTTTTTGTTTTAGCAAAACTAGCCCTGGTGGATCGAAATTGTAAAATATTGTAAAAATAATGGAGCAAGACCGCAGCCGCGAGGGTTAAATAGAGCCACGGAGGGCATCTGTAGCGGACCAGGTCCGCGGTCTGGGCACATGGGGCGCGCGGCAGGAGCCTGCAGCGGATCGAGAGTGCGGCAAGAGGGTGCCAGCGGATGGAGACCGTGGTAGGCTGTAATATCCCGAGTATCGGTTTGAAGGATTTATATTCGGGTGAAGGGGTTTGTTTTAAAATCGGAGATTTTTGGGGAAATTCGAAACCCGGGGCCTCCGACCAAGGCCGAGCAGGCCTGGCCGGCCAGTTATGGGCCGAGAGAGGGGGGAGGCGCAGCAGGCCCAAAGCCCATGCGCCCCCACCTCCCCCCTCCCACAATCCTAGCAGGCCTCCCTCCTCTCCCATTCCAAGCCGCCACCCCCTCCCCTTCCAAGCCACCACCCCCTCCTCCCAAACCGGTGCCACCTCTTGCTCCTTGACGCCGTCTCCTGCCCCAGCACGGCCCTGCTGCTCCCCGGAGTCGCTCTCCAAGGCCTCCAAGCCGCCTCCTCCGGTTCTCTCTTCAGCCGGCCCTTCCTCCTCCTCGTGGTTCTGCTTTGTGGTGGTCGGCCTCAAGGAAGAAGGAGGGGGTTCTTCGAGGAGTGGAACATCGTCTCTCTGCGAGTCTTCAAGGGTAACGACGAGTTTATTTCATTGTTTGATGCCCATTGGATGAGAAAGTGATTAGTATGATTGAATCGAATTGCTACGGTAGAATTTCCAGAATCTTGTCCAGAAGGTTGCATGCCTAGTTTCGGCCTCTTAGAGGCCGATCTGGAGGTTCTTCCATCCTAAATATTTGTAGCCACGGTTCTTAGCTTTCCATAGCCGCCAAAATCACTAGAATACGATCTATGGTTCAAAAGTTATGATAGATTCTTTCTTGCTGTCCTGAGAAACCTGACGAGACTTGTCAGTATGGTTGTTTAATGAAATATGACTTGGTTAGGATCAGATTCAGATTTGTCACCCAAAACGATTTCTGTAGATAATTTCATCATATTTTCAGATTGATACAGAACACTTCAATTGGATTTATATATTAAAAGTTATGTCATGTTAGTCGCTGCTGTTTTGTTCGTCTGGACAGAGTGCTGTTAGGCATTTTCATCTACTATTTAGTCAAATATTTTGGCAGAATCAGAAAATCTTATCAACTAGAGTTTTGTAGCTTTGCTCGTTAAGTTTTGTTGGGCGCTAGACTCACCTCGTTCCGAGTCCCGTTTCAATAGATATGAATTTTTCCGTACCGCTGTCCAGTATGGTTTCAGGTGGCTGAATTGTCTGATTTCAGTTTTGAGTCTATTCGTTGTATTGGATAGTCAGGGGGTTATTGTAGATCACCGGTAGTATTGTCATACCCCATCGTTCTTATTTGGAATACATAATTGTGTAGGTGACGAGGCGGCGAGTGTAGGAGCACCTTCGTTGCCTCCTAGCACGTCACAACGCGGAAGGCAAGTACAATGTATTAACATGCATTGATTTCTGTTGAATGATGGTTGATGTACTGTTAATTTTATGATCCATATTATACATTCTGTTCTTAATTTCTTGTGGAAGAAAGTGGTGACACTCATTGCATATGTTTCATTCCATTCATGCGTTGTTCATGTTCCATCCACGGATTGGAATTGTAAAGACCCATCAACTCCAGTATGGGCATGTAAGACCCACCATTCCAATATGGGCAAATTTCGGACACCCATATGAAACGTTCTTCATACGATGATTGGATCCCCGGACTTTGTTAAGTACGTGTTTAGGTGAACACCGACAGGTGTGTCACTCGCTATACCGGTAAGCATGTGTGTAGTCCATTCATTTCAATGCATCCATTCATTCCATACATACACATAAGTTTCCATAGCTGAGTTCAAAATTCATATTGTGGATGACATGTTCAAAATTTTGTATGATCAATTGTTTATTGTACTTGCTGAGTTTTGACTCATTCTTGTTTTCTTTATTTATTTAGGTGAACGTTGATGATGGCTTTGTTGGGAGGGAGTAGACAAGCACTTTTCACTCAGTTTACCATAGTTTACCTTCAATAATAAATTCGATTATGTCTTTCATTTGTTAACTGGGGACTGTAATAAATAAATTTAAGATTGCATGATATTTCTCTTCATGTTATGATTTTGTTAATTGCTGCTAATGGTTTGTTTTATTCACTCTCTGATTATACTCAAATGAATTCAGTCTTTATTCCTGTCATGCTATTATTAAAGTTGATTTCTTTATGTACTTAGAGGAGCTATAGTTTAAATTCTTCCGCAATGTGGTTGTATATTAGTTTTTTAGGTAACATATTGGCTTCCGAATAGCCAGGGTGTTACACAGGCGACGTGCAACGACCTAGGTGTGTGGCAGGATACAGCCGTGGTTCGGGATCGCAGTAGTGGTGTATATGTCACGTATTTATCCTATCACGATGTTATTTTTGCTATTTCAAACACAAAATGCTAAATTTACTATTTTGTTTCAAAAAGTGACCACGTCAGCCAAAAACTCCGTATAGTTGCGCATGCAACCGACGGTGGAATGTATTCTCGCGAGTTTATAGTGACGAATGTACACTACACGCGTGGCGCGAGCCCAGGGCTTAGTTAATTAGATCCAGCAGGTCTGCAGCTGTATGCTGTGACCAGCACATGCTCGTGTCTAGCATCAGCCGGCACGCATGTAGCACAGTCGACGCCTCCGTGCGTACGTACTAACGTACTCGGCCCGTCCGGATTCATTGTGCAAAAATATACTGCACCTATGTTGCAACAAATGCGATGTACGTTTCTGATCAGCGAAGGAAAATGAAGGTAACAATCGCATTTCGGCCTCACTTTCATGTGTGCTCTATATATATATATAACACATACATACGCATCTAGGTCACTTCATTGAACAGAGTTGTATGCAGTCTATACGGAGGAGGATGGCCACAGTACAACTAGAAAAAACAATCAAATCTAAGCATTGACTGATCTTTGCATCATGCTTCTCGCGTCGACTCGATTTGAGGGGTAAATAAAACTACATCATGCTGCATGCATGCATATCCGTTGCTCTTCGATTCAGATCTTCAGCGTTCGGCTTTCGCTATGCGTCTCAGCGCCAATAAGGTTTAGCAAACGACGCCATCTCATTCTTTTCCTCATCTTAGAGAGCTGGATAGCAGAGTCGCATATTGACAGTCAATCCTACGACATTCACGTATTTCACTGCTACAAAAAGGTTAATACTGGATATCTCATCACAGACAGTTGACTAAAATCGTCTGTATTAAATACAATTATAGGCGGTTTTGTTTTAGCGACCGTCTATGTTACTGACTGCGCTAAAAACGTCTGTGAATAAGTAATATCACAGACGGTTCGGGTTGAAAACCGTTTGTGAAGTATCACAGACCGTCTGTGATACTACTAAATTCACATACGGTTATTTATTGGAACCATATGTAATTATAAACAACTGATTAGTCGATTCCGACCACTCTTGATCGGACCAGATTGATCATTTAAAGTGGTCGAATTGAAGCTGATTTTCCCAACAGAAGAAAGTAGAAGATATGTAATATGGTAGGCACGTTGTTTCGTATCATGTGTAATTTCACTGTCTTGATGTGTAACTTCCGATCAACAGAAGAATACAAAAGTACTTCACATGATCGATCGATCGGAAGTTACACATCATAGACAGTGGAGTGCTCACCTGATCGTAGGGATATGATTTTCTACCAATTTCCATAAACTAAATTGACTTCCTGACCAACTAAATTGAAGTAATCGATCGAGCATCCATGGATTTTTTCTTCCATACATGGTGGTCGAAAAGTCAATTTGTTCTCGTGAGTTTTGTCTTACTAGCTAGCTAGAAGGGTAGGGATCGAGATGAGAACTTTAAGAAGAAATTAAAGTAAAAAAGATGAGAAGTTTGTGAGTGATTAATTTTGTCTTACTAGCTAGCTAGAAGGGTAGGGATCGAGATGAGAACTTTAAGAAGAAATGGAAGTAAGAAAAGATGGGAAGTTTGTGAGTGATTTTTTCTTAGTTATGCGTGCTCTTCTAATGGTTATTTATAGGCTTAATTAACAACTTGTGGTAAGATTAAATTAACGAATAAAGACGGAAGTCCGACGGATATGATTTATTCATTAGAATATGTTCCTGATAAATCGTTGGTAACAAAAGCATCACCATTTTTTTAGGAATTGTTTTTCATAAATACGGTTTATGCTCCTTTTCCTATGTTTACAACTGAAGTTGGAAAGCTCATCACATACGATTTTTAATAAGAACCGTCTATAATTACATACTTCAGATACAGTTTTTAAATATAATCGTCTATGATGATTCAATCTTTCGGCTCCCGCGCGATGCGTCTCTTTGTCTCGCGCGCTGACGTTACGTATTATGCGTCTCTTCGACGTTTTAGAAGAATGATAATCGTGTGTCATGGTGAACACGCATGGTATTGGTGAGCACGTGGAGCGTGACGGCGAGGACCAAGGAGAGGAGGTCGGCGATCGCCATCTCTTTTCCTCACGATGTCGTCATCCACATCATCGGCCTCGTGGCCGCGAGCTCTCCTCAACCCATAGCTGACCTCTGCAGCCTACGAGTCACGTACTGTAGGACCGGAAAGACGACTAGAGGGGGGGGTGAATAGACGCTTTCTTAATTTTTACCTTAATCAAATTCAACACGAACTTTTCTTCAATAGCTATGAGAGCTAAGAAGATTAGTAAATGCATAGAGGAAGCCTTGTGCTGAATCCGATTAACCCCTTAAGCAAAAGACCCAAAGTATGGAGATTGATCTCACTGGGGCGGTTAGACTGGTACAATCAAGGTCTCGATCGCTCATGATCTGACCGGCCTGTAAAATCGGTCTAACCGATTTTGTCCAGAATCTATGCAGACAGCCCAAATCCAAAACGAAAATCGGTCTAACTTTTGATTTATCCGATGAAACTTGACCAAATTTGGAACACACCTCCCTAAGGATATCCGAATCTATTCCTAGCAACGATCGTCCAGATCCACGTCAAAGTTTTGACCTTTTGAAGTTTTACCAAAGGTGGGTTCAAAACCTAGCAAAATAAAAAACTTAATCCAAATCTTGCTCGTGGGGAATTGATGATTTAGATGGTCCTAGGAGTATTCCCACACATCATAGCAAGGTAAAAGAGGTCAAGAAACCAACCAAAAACAACCGGATCAAGGAAGCACCAAAATCATCAAAAGAGATAGGAAAACACAAGAGATCTCATTTTTGAACAAGCATCCATAGATTGATTCAAGATGTTGCTTGTTAAAGCCACCCCCTCAAGGAGGACAAGAGCTCAATCCAAGAGCACACACACAAATCCCCTCTTTAGAACCTAGCCTCTCCTCTCCTCTCCAAACCCTAACCAAAACTAGGGTTTTTACAAATGGAGTGCTTGTGGCTGTTTTCCAACCCCCCCCCCCCCTTTTCTATTTATATTGAGGCCTAGGGTTTTAGAAGGGTTCACTTAATGGGCTCTCGTTAAGGCCCAAAACACACGGAACACAAACACACACATTACAGTTGAAGCAATCGCCTACTTCACCACGTGTAGGTTGATCAGCGGCTCTCATCATGTCGGCAAGTCTCTCCCGTCCGAATCCCATCGGAACCTCCAAGGCACTTGCACCGACCCCCACGCCGCTTGATCCAACCAGCTGCAACAAACTGCCCGTTCGAACCATCTTGTACATTCTGCGCCATGCTTGAGTCACACGACTTCACCTGGCATCCATGATCGTTCTGGACCTCAGCTCTCCAAGCTTAGTACCGATCCTCCTCACCGTTGACCGTCGTTGACCTGCAAGCTACCTGCACAGCAATAGACAAAGAAATCGTTTCCGGGAACAAGTTCTTTACAACTTGACCCACGTTAGCTCAACCATGCAATATGCAACATTAAAGCATTGAAACTCATGCACTAGACATAACCAAAACACAATGCCGACAAGAAGGCCGACGAACAAGTGTAAACCGGTCTGACCTCCATACCTGCCCGGTCTGACCGATATCAAACCGGTCTGACCGGTTATATAATGCCGGTCAGACCGCCCGAAAAGACTTAGCCAAAATTCCATCATGGAAATCCGAAACTCTCTGGAATTTTCAACTGAATAGAACTTTTGATCGAGCTCCAAAAATATGAGACCAAGAGTAGGAGACTCCCTCTCTTGCCTACACCCTCTATTTTTGGCCTAGCTCCAAACTCACCCTAAAGCTCGCCACGGATCAAGAATGCTTGCTTGGGCCGATCGCCACACACCGGCCGGATCACGGTTTGGCTTTGTGGCCCGACCTACCGAGACTCGACAACTTGGAAACTTTTCCAAAAACGCGAGATTCAACAAACCAACAACGTCATTGCCAATTGACTCATCATCCTAAGATCATGTACATATCCCCACGATATCCACACGTATGTATTCTGTTCTTTTATTTTTGGTAGGTCTGAAGGAGTCAGCATTCTGTTCAGATTTTGTCAATTTCTGAAGATGATTGTAGTGTATCATATCCTAGTTAATTGTCAAAAAACTTCAGATGTTCGTTTCAGGTTCAGGTTCCTACGAGCCACGTACTTATCCTGATTGTAATTCATTTAAAAATCTATAAAAGGGGAAAACCGAAAAGTCGTATCAATTGATACGGCGCAAAATAATATCATGTTGATTTTGTTTTGTGTCCAATATCGATCCAGTTCTGAACTAAATTTGACTAGCAACAACGACCTTAATTTGGCCTAACTTTTAATTTTCTCTTATAGAGTAATCCTTAGACCTGAGATCAACATAGTTTTCTACATGTATAATAGCACTCTTAGGGGTTGTCGAACGCTACTCATAACTGGGTAGTTATAAAGGTAGTTTTCGGGTATGCTATGAAATATGCGAGGATATGACTGGTTGGATATGTGATTTGTCCCTCCTAACATAATAGGAGAGATGTCTCTGGGTCTCTCGTTGTGGTCAAATAAAGAAAGTGCATGATCATGCTACTAGTGGTCAAAGTGTCGACCACATGAAGTTATTCGACACTTCATCGAGAAAGTATTGAACAGTCCATGGATGACACAACATCTCACCTGGAGTTCAACTAGATATCGTGATGCAAAGAGAGAATACACGAGAAGGTCTTTCAGTTCGATCAGATATGGACTAGTCGTATGGAGATACGAGCTAATCGTAGGCTGGTCGAACATGGTCACTAAGTGGTCAAAACCTGGTCGTAAGGAGTTACGAATTGGTCGAGATCAAATATAAACTTGTCGTATAGCGATACGAGCTGGTCGTTAGTGATATGGACCTGGTCGTAGATCATATTGCATTAAGGTTCGTTCGATATATTCTATGTGTATTTGGGAATCGTTATGTGCTGCTAAGTACCGCTAACAACTAGTGGTTGAAAAAGAGTTTTCGGTCACAACCGATTACACATGAACCTATATGGTCGCATACTTAAAGGGCTAGAATCTGATTTGGATGGTGATCCGAATTATTGTAGGCCACGAGTTCCTAATGGGCCTTGACGAGGATCTAATAATCCTCATTTTATCTTTTATCTATAATTCTTATTATGGGTAAATATGATGTCACATAGTCCCCAGAAGTACCCCTTATATCTATAAGGGAGAGGCCTACCAAGTGATTGTAAGATCTTCTACAATCACCCCTATAGTCGTAAGTCTTGCTACGACTATATCATGGTCGTAAGTCTTTCTACGACCACTACATGGTCGTAAGTCTTTCTACGACCACTACATAGTCACAAGTCCTTCTACGATCGCCACCGATCGTAAGTCCTTCTACGACTGTGTAAACTACGCACCACCTTATAATCAAACCTACAAAGAGTGGGTCCAATTGATTAAGGAATCCGAACGGTTCGCACGCACTACTATCCCGCTGTAGTAATTGTGCTTAAATACCCCATTATCTTTGAATGATAATGGCCAGACGGCGTGGAGAAGCCAATGCGCCGTAATTATCGCCATCATACGCCCATTATCGCTCAATTAAGGCGCCTCTTCCGCAGGCAAAACGGCTACTCCTTCACGACTATATAAGGGCATTAAGGGCTAGTAGAGAAAGGAGTTCGATTCTGGGTAATAGTCTTAGCTTTTACTCAATCATTAAAGAATACCACACCACACAGATTAGGGTTATTATTCTCTCCTGAGAAGGCCCGAACTCGCCTAAACATCCTCGTGTCAACTACTCAAGGTGATTTCATCTCTAGGAGACCCCAATCAAATAATCTTTACGTAAGATCGGTTCTAATACACCGGCGCTGGCGCCGACCGTGGGGATCTTCCGTAATCTCTTGTCAACATACTCTTTTCCAATCTCATGCAATCATGGCAGAGAATGGAACGAGGAGAACTGGGTTTGACTTGGCAGACACGCATACGCCGACATGGATGCCGCTTCGACTACGAGCCGAGTGATGCATCCGCCGATGGTGATGTTGCTCCGAGATTATTCTCCAGAAACCATCCCATTAATGGAGTTGAGGAGGATCCTTATCCCCACAACAATACGCCCAACAGATGAGCCAATTCCTCAAAGGACAAGGGTCAATCCGACCAGGACCGCTCCCAGGAGGACTCACAACACGACGAGAGTTTTTCTCCAAGTGTTCAAGTCCCTTAAGACGGTCCGACTTGGTAAGTCAAGTTCTGGGAGCCACCATTCCAGGACTCCACCAAAGATCTAGTGATCCTATCTCTCGTGGTAACTCCAGAGAGGGTGGATCAAGCATGCTTTTCCTCAAATTCGACCGCCTCCCGCAGATCTCATTTGCGAACGGAGATGCTTATAACCCGAGTTCCCCACCGAGGGGATTACTCCAAGTCGCCAGATGGTGTCTCTCGAGCACTCCTCAAGCGGGGAGGCCTCGAGCGCAAGTGAGAATCATCAACGGGAGGTCTTCGTCCTTCCCCCAAATCAGGGTCAGCCTCATGGAGGCCGAGATAAGAACACTCCCAAGATCACACACCGCGCCTCGTGGTAATGGCAAGGGCACCACCGCTATGCGAGAGAACCAACACTGATGAACGCGAGGGAAATCCTCGACATTCTCGCACTCCACTAAGAAGGCCTCAAAGACTGATGAGGAGGATTTTGATGTCGCCGAAGAAAGAAAATTGCAGATCCGTAAGAACTCGCTCGCGCGATTCAACATCACGGAGGAGGTACAAGAACTCCAGACATCAACGACTTGCTCGAGAATCCTACCAAGAGCTTGCTCGAACGCCAGGTACGATATCTTTGTCAAGAGATTACGCAAAGACTTCGAATCGTGATGACAAGATCGAGGTACCTCATCGACAACATTCTGTAGTCGTAGCAATACGACTTCCTCGCCTACCACCAATCGAATATTTTCTACGAGGAATCGACACGCCATAAGTCGAATCGATCCCTATTCGAGAAATACATTTCGATCGGTGAAGATCAAGAAGCCCCTGAGAGGTGATCATTCACCACTTCGACAAAGAAATTCACAACGGTGGAGTACGAGGAGTATTCCTCGAGAACTAAGACCTACTACGTAATGTCACTGTTACACGGTATCGTCGATACGATCACCGGTGACATTAACCCTTCTTTCCTACAAAGAAGGCGCCAAGAAGTGATTACCGGATGCCGCATTTTCGCCGACCGAGCGCTTCACGCCACCTCATTTTCGCCAAGGAACATGGAGAAATTTGATGGATCTCAAAATCCCATCGAATTTCTTCAGATCTATACAACAAATGTCCGAGCAAAGCAGGAGGAGGAGAGCATGTAATGGCGAATTACCTTCCAATCGTGCTCGAAGGATCCGCCGATCATGGTTATTAAACCAACCACTCGAGTCGATCTACTCTTGGCAACACCTCTGCGATCTTCTACAGGCGAATTTTCAAGGCACATACAACCGCCCTGGAAAAGAAGACGACTTGCACCGGATAAAACAGAACAACAACGAGACTTTGCGCCAATTCATCAAACGCTTTAGTCGTTCAGAACTCAATTCCGAAATTTCGATTCCTCCGTGATCGTGGCTTTTAAGCAAGGAGTCCGTAGTAGAAGAATAACGGAGGACATTGCTTTGAATCCTCCCAACACTGTTGCCGAACTCTTCGAGATGGCCGATCGATATGCAACTGCTTCTGAGGCAGTCGAGTGGAACAACACTATCGATCGAGAAACATATACTCCTCGAGAGCCAGGTGAAGTTGGTAAGGATAAAAAGCAAAAAGTCCAAGAAGAAAATAAAAGTCAAAACCACAAACCGCTGGTTCCAAGGAGGTTCCGCCGTGAAAGATGGAGAGCCCTAAACCACCAAGTCGCACTCGATCAAGGCAAAGGTAAGCGCCCGATCGAGGAACGACAAACCAAGGTGGTGTCCTTTTCATAAAAAGGAAGGACATGACCTCCAGAATCGCCGAAGTTTTCCAAAGAAAGCTCGAGGACTACTACAACTAAGAAGCATCACTCCCTACTCGAAAGGTGTAGGACATACGAGTGGCCAAAAGTCGCTTGGATGATGAGGAGATGCTGCCCAAGATCCGCAACATACCGCTGAGCACATCTACGAGGATCATCGATACGACTCCAAACGACAACTTAAAGTCACGGACGAGGTAAATTCTATACATACTCCTCTCACAATAAATTACCGAAGTGGTCTGGTTACCATCTCTTTTGACAAGGATGATCGCCCAATCACTACGAGTCGATCAGTCGATATCCGATTAGGAATGAACCCACCATCAACAATCGTCGGGTCAATCGAGTGTTGGTTGATGGTGGCGCTTCTTTGAACATATTATTTACTAATGCCCCGACGAGATGCAAGTACCGTGACAAAGGTAAGGCCGTGACGATACTCCTTTCATGGAATCGCACGGGTCTTCACCAAACCTATTGGCCAAGTTTCTCTTCCTTTAACATTTGGCTCACCAAGTAATTTCGTGACGAGAAAGTCTCCTTTGATGTGGTCGATTTCGATACGCATATAACGCCATACTTGACGACCAACTTTGGCAAAATTCTTAATGGCTACTCATTACGTATCAATGTCTTAAGATGCCAGTCCCAAAGGAGTGATCACCATTCAAGGTGACAAAAGATGGCGATAGTCATGACTGGCCGATCCTCGAGATGGTTGGTCAAATACCAACTCGAGATGAAAGTCACCTTCGACTAGCAAGTCGGGCCTCAAAGTCGCACCAAAGCCGAACGACTAAGTCAAAGAGGTTCCTCCGACGCCTTGAAGAGCCCTCAAGACTGCTCGCACGGGAGACTTCCGACCCCAAATAGGAAGACGCCTCATTACCTTCCTCCGAGCTAACGCAGATGTCTTTGCGTGGCAAGCATCCGACATGCCCGAGTCCCCAGGAGGTGATCGAGCACGAGCTAGCTTTACTACCGATAAAGTACCAGAAAACAAAAATTACGGAGATTTGCCCCGATCGACGAGATGCTATTAAATCGAGTTGATAAGCTACTTAAAGCGGGCTTTATAAGAGAAGTCAACCACCCGAGTGGTTGGCTAACCTCGTAATGGTCAAAAAGTCAAACGGCAAATGGCGATGTGCGTGGACTTTACCGATCTTAATAAAGCTTGTCCAAAAGATGATTTCCCTTTACCTCGTGACGATCACCGTTGATTCTACCGCAGTTGTGAGATATTAAGTTTTTAGATGCATATTCGATACCACCAGATCAATATGTGTTTAAACGATGAAGAAAAGACCGCTTCATTACTCCATTTGGTACCTTTTGCTATGTCAAAATGCCATTTGGTCTAAAGAATGCCTGCTTCTTTTCAACGCCTAATGCAATCGACTTTTTCATCTCAATTAGGCCGAATTTGGAAGCCTATGTTGATGATCTAGTCGTAAAAGCATTAAGAGACTTAATCATATCATCGACCTACAAGAAACATTCGACAACCTCGTAAAGCACCGCTTAAAACTCAATCCGAGAAGTGTGTTTTGGAATTTCTTCAGAAAATTGCTTGGATTCCTAGTATCCGAACGAGGAATCAAGCAAATCTCGAAAATAAAGGCCATCCTCCGGATGCGCCCTCCAAACACAAAAAGGAAGTCCAGAACTCACCGGGTGCATGGCGGCTTTAAGTCGCTTTCATCGCACGACTAGGAGAAAAAGGACTACCTTTCTTTAAACTTCTCGGAGACATGAAGGTTTTGAGTGGTCGAATGAGGCAAACGCTTCCTTTGAGGATGTCAAGAGGTATCTTCGAGTGCTCCTGCTCGTTTCCCCAAAGCCGTAAGAGACGCTCTTAATTTACCTAGCCGCCACGCCACAGCAAAGAAGCGCAGATTAGTCGAGAACGTGAAAACGCATAACGACCGGTTTACTACGTTAGCGAAGTTTTACACGGCCTAAGGAGCGTTACCCTCAGTCCAAAACTTCTATATGCCCTCCTCATGTCTTCGAGGAAATCTGCGCATTATTTTCAGCGCACAAAATAGTCGTGTTGTCCGAGTTTCCTTTGGGAGCAATCCTCCACAATAAGGAAACAATGGACGCATGGCAAAATGGTCACCGAACTTGGGAGTTCGACCTCCATTTCGTGTCCCGAACGGCCATAAAATCCCGATCTTGGCGCACTTTGTCGCCGAATGGACAAATCTCGAACTGCTCAGATCCCCAAGACGATTCCCACGACCAATGGATGATGTACTTTGACGGTCACTTACTTTAAGTGGCACTGGGTCAGGTGGTCTGGTATCTCCTACCGAGAAACCTTAAAGTATGCCATACAATTAAACTTTCGTGCCACTAATAATGTGGCGAGTACGAAGGTTTGCTAGTCGGCATACGAGCCGCGAAAGCACTCTCAATTAAATCGACTACTCGTGAGAGGAGACTCTCAACTAGTCGTGAATCAAGCTCGAAAGAGTACGGTGCTCTAGCTCGACAATGTCTCAATACTTATCGGAAGTTCGCAAGCTAGAAAAGCATTTTTAGGTTTCGAGGTACAATTCATCCTCGAAGGATAATTTCTCATGCACCAACTTGCTCGGATGGCTTCTTCCCGATCTACGGTACCAAAGGGGTTTTCTTGAGCAACTCCAAAAGCCGTCTCGGTCGAAGAACCAGAGACACCTCCTATTGAGATGGCCTCATTAGACTACGAGGATACCGGATGACTCCCATCTACGAGTATCTTCGCAAGGGTTCCGCACCAAGATGATCTTGAGGCGCATCGCTTATCCCAAAAGCCAAAATGTATACTTTGGTCGAAGGAGTCCTCTACAAACGAGGAACCTAAGGGATACTCATGCGATGCATTCCGCAAAATGAAGGAATAACACTCCTTCATGATATACACAATGGCATCTGTGGGACACATGCTTCCTATGTAACCTTGGTTGGTAAAGCCTTTCGACAAGGTTTTTATCGCCTACACTGTATGATGCTAAGGAGGTAGTTAAAAATGTGTCCAGTACAATTTCATGGTAGACAAATACACCAACCACTCAAGCATTACATACAATACCTCTTTCTTGGCCTTTTATGCACTGGGTCTCGATATCCTAGGACCGCTTCCCAAAGCTCCAGGAGGTTTCAATTCCTTTTGTGGCTATTGACACGCTCACAAAATGGATTGAAGTCAACTCAGAATCGGGATAACATCTAAGCGAAGAAAAGGTTCATGATGAGATGCGTAATTAGCCGATTTGGAGTTCCGAGTCTGATAATTACGCATAATGGTAAACACTTCACAAGTGCAAAATTTCGTGAATTTTGCGACGAGTTGGGTACCAAATTATGCTATGCTTCGCTGCACATCCCCAAAGCAACGGGCTACGAACGCAAACGCCAAATAATGCGAGGAATTAAAACCGAATCTTCGACCACCTTATTAAGCGCTGGGGCTTGGGTACAAGAATTACCTCCGTGTTATGGGCGGTTCAGACGACCACCAATGAACAACAGGAGAAACACCGCTTTTTCTAGTATTTGGAGCCGGCCATGCTTCCTCCGAGCTAAAATTACGGTCGACACGAGTTGAAACTTTCAACAACTCGTATCAGAACAACTTCGAGCGGATGACATTAACCTACTCAAGAAAGGAGAAACCTAGCCTTAATCCGCTCGCGCCTACCAACAAGCCCTCGCAGATACTATGATCGTAATGTCCAACCTCGCACTTTTGCAGAGGTGACTTGGTATTGAGGCTCGCCAATCCAAGTCTAATCGGAATAAACTTTCCCCAAATGGGAAGGTCCTTACACAGCTGGTCGAAGTAACCCTACTGTGGTCAGACGACTAGCGATGGAAGATGGACAGTTCTCTCAAACTCTTGGAACATCGACCGCTTCACAAATTCTATGTGTGACCAATTTCTCGTGCAATAAAAGTCCGTGTTCTTTCTACTTCTCTTGCCTTATTTTTTGAGTAGTGCTTTTTAATCTTTCGACTATGATACAAAAACACAGCTTTTCTTTACACCGGTCGAAAAACAAGTAACATCATCTAGTCGAAACTTCTCCTATCCGCATGTGGTTCTCGCCCACTAGAAGGAATTTCCTAGCATCGACTGCTACTCATTTTTCACCAATACAAAGAGCTCGGTTTTATCCAATAAATGTTCTCGAGCCAACTCTCTCAATCTTAGTTTATTTTTCAAGGATTTCCAAAAATATTCTAAGTAGAGTACACTTGATATATTTATTCGACCACCTTTGATGTACTCGCTTCGCTTTGACCGGTCAAGGAAGAGACACACCTAGTCGAAGTTTTTCCTCTCTGCATGTGGTCCCGCCCACTAGAAGGAACTTCCTAGCGCCGCTCGCCTCCTACTTTTGCTCTCGAAAAGACTTATCGAGTCCATCGTAAAAGGGCTAACGAATTATTAAAGTCCTCTAGACGCTTGCTTAACTCAAGTTGTCGTTCTTGGTTTGATTAAACTAGTCTGAGATGGTAACATCACCTAGTCGAAGCCTTTTCTCTCTCAAGACGTGGTCTTGCCCACTAGAAGGAACTTCCTAGTGTCGAGTCGCTTCTACTCTTTCACCAAGTGCTTGACAACCATAACAAAAACTATAAGTTAAACAAACCTCTCTTTGTTTTCGTAAACCCCATTTCAAACACTATTTACTTAGATTGTCTAAACAATCTAAGCAAATAGTCGGGGGCTAGGATCAAGTTATTAATTTGACTTCAATTCTTAGTCTTTCATTCGTTTATTATCTTATGAGTCACTAACTACTCGACAAGATGATTTTTAAGAAATAAGATGGATCATATATTACTCATCAATGTAAATTGTCCGCCTTACAAGGTAGTTACAAGATTACTCGAAGGGAGAGCCTAATGCATTTCCTCCGCCACCTTTTTGCCAATCGATCGCATTTCCTCAATCGACGACTTGCCTCTCGATTCGTGATAATCAAGTCGGCTTCGATTGGTTTAACATTAAGGTGGGGTCTTGAGCTTTAAGTTTCGCCAAAGCGTAACTTCATCGCAGCTTCGATCGCTTCCTTATTGATTCAAATTGATTAGTCTTCGAGTGGTCACCATTTCTTGTAATTTTTCGACTTGTTCCCCAATGGTACTTGTGTGAGCAACTATGGTATCTTCTCGAGGAGTTTTTCCTCGTAATGTAGCTCACTAAGCACATTGTTCAGAGAGTGATGTTGCCTTGAAGACTAGTCTTCATCGACTCCATCTCCTTGGGTACAAGTCGAAGCCTCGGAAGTTTTTTGTTTTCACCACTTGTTCAAAAGAATAAAATCGGTCAAACGAAAATAAACTTTTGGAGGAAGATAACACAAAGATAATTATAGGTAAAAGCATTTCTTACCTACTAATTGAGAATCCAGCTTAACCTCTTCTCGATGGGAAGCAATAGTTTCAGCAGTGCTTTTTCTCCCATGCTTGATGTCCTCTCAGATTCATCTTAGCAATGCGGATGGACTCATTGTAGATCAAGGTTTTTCTTGGATTTCACCTCGAGGCTTCTCAATTGATAGCAATTTCGAACAAGAAATTGGCATTAGAAAAGGAGAATACTCAAAAGGATAACAGTAAAGATTTACTTACCGTTAATTGAGTTCTAAGACCTCGAGTTCTTGATCCTTATTCGCAGTAATACGGAAAACTCCCAATGACCAAAGCTTTTTCTTGAACTTCGTCCGAGCTTCCGTGATCTCTTTTCTTTATCCGAGAAGAAAGGAGAGTCGGCAAAGGTTAAAGATCAAAAGCGCCTTAAGTTCGTAACTTATCGCTTATTTTTCCTCGCAATCTTTAGATGCAGAGAGCAGTCTCTCGAAGTCTATCCGAGAGGACTAATACTTGTTCCTTAGCCTCCTCGACTCTTCTTTTCATAGTCGAGTGAGTCACTAAGGTCTTCGTATCACTGTTTAACCTACAAAGAACAGGAACGAAGATAAACATCAGCCGAATGGTTGTAAGTACTTCTACAACTACCGACCTAGTCGTAAGTTTTTCTACGACTACGATATGGTTGTAAGTCTTTCTACGACCACTACCTGGTTGTAAGTAGTCGTAAGCTTTTTACGACTAGTACTTTGTCATGAGTTTCTTCCATGACTATTCTCGTAAAACATTATACGAGTATTTAAGTCGAAAACAATTATGAATGATAAGTGACTTACCATCTCTCTCGCTCTCACAGAGTAGTTCTTTCTCCCGTCTTAGTTTAAAAGTTGTCGATGATACTCACCGACAACAAAGAATTTGCTCTAGAGCTTTACGCAAAAAGAAAACAAAGGAGAAGAGAAGGAAAGTCACATATATAAGTATTTTGAAGATACTTACATTCATAGTCGCCCTAGCAAACATCGAATATACAAGGTCCGGTTCTCAGCCTTATCTATCCTCGCGACTTTGTCCCACCACACCTTCTCGAGGCGCCGTTATCAAAAGTATTCTCCGTATTGGGAATATCTTTGGGATGGGGACTCGGTCACGAGATCCAGTAGCGAGGACCCTCACGACGGAGGCAGCCCAAAGAAGTCACCACGTGTTAAAATTTTCTCCTTCTCGTTCTCAGAATTCCCTTTGGGTAGGGAAGGAACGCCCTACAATTTCCTTCCCAGAGAGGTGCACAAGCTGGTCACCGCCTTGACCAGAGGCTTCCACACCGCCCTTGTTGTTTCTACGACCTCAAGAAATGAGCGGTCACCTCAACGGTAACAACCGCTACTTCAAGGGTCGAGCTACAACTTCAGCAGATGTGGAGTCACTCTGGAGTCTCGACTTCATCGCCACCGGGCCAAGGGTGATGTTGACCACCTCCATTACCACCTCCTCGAGAGTCAAGGGATGGCAATGGACTTCTCAATGAAGCATTCCCTGGGACCAAGAAGTCGATCAAATAAAGAAAAGCAAATCAAAGTTGTGAAAAAGAAAAAGGTAAATGTCGTTTTACACTTTAGTAAATTTCATATACCGCACTCGGTCTTAACCAGAATTTTGGGGCAATCCTCCCAACGGGGACCTTTTCTTCTCCACGACCACGCCCGGTCGAGGTTCAACAATCGGCTCGCCACGACCACATCCGTCGTAGAGTTTGGACAGAACCAGAGCTCTAGTTTCTGCTTTCTCGATGGCCGAAATCGCCTCGACCATTCCAAAAGCAAGATCGCCTCGGGCTTGCGTGTTGTGCCGATGCAAAGATCGCCCTTCATAAAAGACACAAAATCTTTCCAATTCTCCTTTCCAGCTTGCCTAACAAAACTAGGAGTGGCGTAAATCGCGAAAGATTCTTTGTCATAATAGAAGGATACCTTAGCCTTGCGAGGTTTGCGCTTAAGAGATTCACCGCCTCAACCTCCTCGGCCCGATAGCTGCGGCCTCGGCTTGATATACCACACAATGCCGCAGCCTTGTAGAGGGTCCGTCGAAAGACCGTAGCTTGAGCTTGCTCCCTTTGTCGCCGGATTTTACAAGTCGACGCCTCTTGGAGGAGGAGCCGAGCCTTTGTCTTCGACAACCCAATCACTAATAGTCATCAAGACGACTTCTTCGTCGTCCCCGACGATTTTCCATGCCTACTTTCTGTAAAGCAAAACAGAAAAAGAAGAATGACTAATTAGTCATAAGTTTTTCTACGACAAGTACCAAGTCGTAAGTTTTTCTACGACTCTTTCCTGATCGTAAGATATTCTACGATCATCTATAGTCGTAAGTATCTTCTACGACTATAAAGTCCTAAAGAAAGAATCAACTTTTTGATTACCTTTAGGCGCTCTATCCTTTCATCTGCGGACAAAGCCGCAATGACTTGAGGAACCTCCCCTCGGAGTGGTGGAGACTTCTCGCAGATGAGTCTGACTCTAGAGTCAACCTCAGCCTGTGAAAGATCTGTTTAAACAGATAAGAACATTAGACAAGGTTGAGAAAGACCAAACCGAGAGCTAAGTCGACAATTACTTACCCTCCTCGTAGTCTCTGGTGGGGTCTCCTCTTCCCGAGTACCTCCACATAGGAGATGCTCGTTTCTTCAGATGACTAATTCGGCGTGTGATGAAATCCTTCACCACATGCCATCCGGCCACCCTTCTTCCTTCAAGTCCTTAATAGCTTGAATATAAGGGCTAATCCTACTGATATCTTCAGGGTTGAGTCCCATGAAGATTTCTTTTCTAGCACCTTCCTCGCAAAGAAAGGTCAGTCTTCAGAGGTGACCTTCCAAGAGAACCACCTCTTCCTCCACCCGCCACGAAGACCGGGTGAAACTCAATATACTCCTTCGACTTCGAGTCATGGAGCTTGGATCAAGCGACTTCCTGCGATTCGGTTTGTCGAGCCATCCCATAATAATATTGAAATGTACTCGAGATCCGCCGAATCCCTGTGCACGCCGCATGATACACGAACACACTCAACATGGTAATGGAATTGGGACCTAAGTTCACCGGCCCACCCCAAAGTGTTCGAGTACTATCAGAAGAAAGGGGCGGCGAACAATCGAAGGTCGCACTCACAATACGCTTGGAAGACGGAATTTACCCATTCTCCCCGATGGCCAGTCTGTCACGGATAGCCGAATCCACTTCACCGAGCCTTCTCGAATCTTCCCAAGATCGACCAAGATCTTGATCTTAGCCGTATCCATCTCCGATTCCTCCCATTCGTAAACTCTCTTGGCCATTTCGCCGTAAGCAAGTTTTTTTTAATTGGGTTGGCGGCGAGAAGATGAAACCTAGTCGAGGATGGAGAAAGCAAGAGCTCAAGAACAATGAGTGATTTGGGGAAAGGTAAAATCCAAGTCTACCTCCGTAAGTTTTTATAATCAGACGATCTCCGCCGCCTGAAACCGTCTCGCTATAGGTCTATGAGAGATGGTTGTACCGCTCGGGAACCGCTTCATCTGACAAGTCTATGAGAGCCGGTTGCAATTCCCCGGATGGTCCGCTCGAGAAAAATAGGTGCGATTGTCACCTCCAAGCGAAATTACATTCTTGACCAAGTCTTTCTAGTCGAAGGAAGTATCAATCTAAGAGTTTTTCTCCGATTCCCTACTACGACCACCGACGGTCGTGAGGGTTTTTATGACTTTTGATAGTCGTAGCAACCTTCCCCACCAAGCAAATTCTGGTCAAAGCGAGACTCAAATGTCGAAGAGTTTTTCCTTCGACTATAATTCTACGACATTCTCATGGTCGTAAGTCCATTTACTAAACCTTTACCAAGTAAGTTACTTTCACTTGAAGTCGGGGCTAGATGACGAGGATCTAATAATCCTCATTTTATCTTTTATCTATAATTTTATTATGGGTAAATATGATGTCACATAGTCCCTGTAAGTACCCTTATATCTATAAGGAGAGGCCTACCAAGTGATTGTAAGATCTTCTACAATCACCCCTATAGTCGTAAGTCTTGCTACGACTATATCATGGTCGTAAGTCTTTCTACGACCACTACATGGTCGTAAGTCTTTCTACGACCACTACATAGTCACAAGTCCTTCTACGACTGCTACCTGATCGTAAGTCCTTCTACGACCAGGTAAACTACGACCACCTTATAATCAAACCTACAAAGAGTGGGTCCAATTGATTAAGGAATCAGAACGGTGCCGCACGCACTACTATCCCGCGTAGTAATTGTGCTTAAATACCCCATTATCTTTGAATGATAATGGCCAGACGGCGTGGAGAAGCCAATGCGCCGGTAATTACTGCCATCATACGCCCATTACTGACTCAATTAAGGCGCCTCTTCCGCAGGGCAAAACGGCTACTCCTTCACGACTATATAAGGGCATCAAGGGCGAGTAGAGAAAGGGAGTTCGATTCTGGGTAATAGTCTTAGCTTTTTACTCAATCATTAAAGAATACCACACCACACAGGATTAGGGTTATTATTCTCTCCGGAGAAGGCCTGAACCTGTCTAAACATCCCGTGTCAACTACTCTGCGTGATTTCATCTCTAGGAGACCCCCCGAATCAAATAATTTTTACGTAAGATCGGTTCTAATACACCGACAGGCCTCAAATTCGAGACCCATCATGGATATATATATAGGGGTGGCGGTATGGGGTGACCATGATCTTTTGAATAACTCCTGAAACCCTAACAATCACGCCTTCCTCATACCACGCTGCCAGCGCTAGCACTCCAGCGTGTGGTATTCCTGTCCCGTACGTGTGGATACCTTAGAGGTGTTGTTGCGATGCATCAGCACTTGGACAATCTGCAACTTATGATGATCACAAGACTCAGAGAAGAAGATTTTCCGCTTGTACGACTACGACTGCATAAACTTGCTACATCGACTCTACTTTCGCTACGAGTCGTCGTGTCTAGTGGTAATCTCATGATCTATTACTAGCAGATGTTCCTTTGTTGTGCGGTAAATTTTTGTTTTGTGCTATCGTAGCCTACTCGTAACCCTTCACAATTGTTGTATGAATGGTGTTCTCCCACGAATATCATAAACAAATATCCTCCATGTTGATTCACACAAGACAAATATCTGGATTTGATATACTCAACAATCTCATCAACACCCTTCTTAGTATCCTCTTTTGTTAAGCAACTCCGACTTTCGTGTGTAGAATCATGCTTGCACAATCATGACTCTTTGTGATATAGTTGAAGAGATACTTTACTAAATATGTTTTGTTCCACCATTCAACATTTATGTGTGCCTGAAACTTCTTTAGGAGAGAGAGATTATGAGGAATAACCCATTTATTATCAAGCATGATACCTTTTTTATGACAAATATGTCATCTTCACGCCGTCGATACTCTGGAAAACCATCTTGATCGTCAAGTGTTGTCTCAGCATGGAACGACTTTGGATACATCTCGAAACAACACCCATCTTCGTGGAGGGACATGCACTTGGGATCCAGATCACCACATGGACCATGAATCATGAACTCCTCAACCAGAACTAATGTTGAGTGTTTTATTTTTCGTGTGCTCATGACTCATTAGTGCTCTATTGCTTCTGCAACAACACTTTAGTGTCCGGCATGTCCTTTCACCAGAAATGACAAAGCACTATAATTAGGACAATTTACTATTTGTAGTTTACGCATTATTGCGTGCGTACGGATAAGCAGTTGTGCATTAGCTAGAGACCTTTTCATTTTCATCTTACGTAGAAATTCTAGATCGCCATAAGCAATTTAGCAACAGTAGTATTGCAGAAGAATCTGATGAACAAGGCAAAAAAAGAGAATACACATAACTTCAATTTATCAATTTAATCAATTTTTCCTCCCAACTCCTCTCCGCCACGGCGCTGCCCAGCGCTCAGCTCCACCGCCCCAACGCCTCCTCTCCATGGCTCCACCACCCAGCGCCGCCCCCACTACCTCGTCTCCTCGGTCCTCACCTCGAGGCCTCCCGCCTCGCCTCGTCCACCCACCGCCCGGCCTCCCCCAGCGCGCCCCGCCGCCTCCTCTCCACGACTCCACGGCTCCACCGCCCAGCGCCCCCCCCCAGCCGGCGCCTCCTCAAACCTCGGGGCTCAGCCTCAACAGCAAACACGACGCACAGCCTCGCTGCCTGCCTGCTCCACCTCGGTCTGACAATCTCGGTGGCTAGCGCCGGTGTCGGCTCCCGGTGAGTTCGAAACTTCGAATCTTTGATGTGTTACAGACTTTGGCATTGGCTTGTATGAGTTATGACATATTGACTTATGAGTATGAATGTATGATGAATGTATGACAGTATGAGTAATGAGTGTATATCTATTAACTTTCTATTTGAATATTTGATGTACTAGAATTAGAAATACATGATGAAGAGGACCAAGACATTGACATCTTATTTTCCATTGCAATCCAATCAAACTCTGGAAACAATAGGAACTGGAGGTAGTAACACCCCACAAAACAATCCCTGTGTTGTGCTTAATCTGGATGACATTGTTGCCGATCCTGGGCTTCGGAAACCAATTGATGAGCTGGATGTGGACATTAGGGATGCCGCTAGAAGGGAGTATTGCTATTGGGGCCATACCAATCAAGTGGCCATAAATTTCACGAAAAATTATATACTGTAAAATAAGAAGCTTTCATGAAGAATGGTTCAAAAGGGACTTTTGTTTTTATTATTATCTCTTCAAGTAAATGAGACTTGACAACTTTGTTGTTGATGCGTATACAAATATGAGGTTTAGTTATCGGAAGAATGCAATTCAATCTTTTAATGAGCATGTTGGCAAGCATTAATGATAACAAGATTTTACAATATTTTTAAAGTATGAGGACATGTAAGGAGAAACTACCTCATGCTAATGATATGTTACATTCTTATTTCATAATTTGCATTAAAAATAGTATTTTGGTCTTGTGTCCCTGATTTACATATGCAAATTTTATCTTTGCAGGTTTAGGTTCTCGTACTATTGTTGATGAAGATATGATAGGCTCAAATGAACCAAAAGCTTTGTTAATTAAGCAAAAATTATCTCATGCTAGTGGTATGTTACATTTTTTTCTTTTTTTTTTGCTATGTTTTATCTATTTTGTCGTATCGTTAAATATGAAATTCAAATTTTATTTCGATTGTGTATTTATATTGTACTTTTGTTATGCCTTAGTGTTGATAGTATTTGACGTTAGTTATAGACTTATAACCTATTAGTTTTGGGTCCGAGGCTCTGTAAAATCCTACCACTGATCCTCGTATTACACCATCACTAACGTACTTAGATTATTTTACATATTAGCTCTTATCTTACTCGCCATTTCAAAAAAGCTCTTACATATATATATATATATATATATATATATATATATATATATATATATATATCGGCACAAAAAAAAGATCAGGACAAGTACAGATGAAAAACAGTTTGTATCCTTGACAAGCTTCTTTGCCCAACCACGACGGCAAAGAAAATCATACAAAGAATCGAATTCCGTCATACTTAAATAGTCTAAAAAGGTATCAAAGTCTGGATTAGACACGCAGATTAAAGGCTAATAATGTCAGACAAACTAGCATAGTTGAAGATGGAAGTAAATTAACTACTTACCAGGCTACATATAGACCGGCCTTATGGCATAAAATCATCAATCTTTCAGAAATAGGAAAAGAAGAAGAAGAAAATATAAAGGGGGGAAGTAGAATGATATGATCAAACCAGTATAGCTACATACGTATCTGTCTGCTTCCAAAGGACCAAATGACAAAGTGACAAGCCAGCTTGCTTCCATGCACTACTAACACCACATACGCGCACAGGCGAGGCGTGCACGGTGGAGAAGAAGGGCACATGCATGCATCGCCGCTGGAGCCGGCGGCGGGGCGAGCCGGCCGGTCGGGAATGCCAAATCGGCGGGGAAAGAATGCACGTGCCCTGCTTCTCCACCTGGCGCACCTCGCCATCCTCGATCAATCGGCAGCAGCCGCACATAGACATCAGGAGAGAGGAGCAAGCTATAGCTGCCATGGCCGCCGAGACGTCCACGCTTTTGTGCACCTCTCCTGGCTACTCCCCTCCTACCTGTTATATAAGGCTTTGAAGACTGATTAAAGACTACTCCTGTGCTAGGTAGTGTGCACTGCTGCTGCTTGGCAGAAATTAGCTTGTTTCAACGGTGCAAAGCTCTCCTCAAGATCTATGCAGAGGGAGAGGTTAACCCAACAAGGGGGGAAGCGAAGCCACCAACCCGTCTCGAGTGTAGGGTCCAGGACAGCGTGAATGGCTGAATTCTCTTAGGGGACCAGGAATTGACAGCTGAGTGATACACGGGAGTACTACTGGCCTTGCCTTTCCATCCTTTCCCTTCGCCCGAGGGAAAGCCATTTTGTAGCTAGTTCCTCCCTTTTTCTCTACTAGTTGCCATCGTTTATTTCGAGAAATTAAATTGGGCTGGTTGTACAGCATGTATACCTGCTGCTGCTGGTAGCACTGCGAGTCGCGACCTCAGAAAGCGCTGCGCATTGCATCATTGTACAGTGGCCCGCGCTAATGGAGCGGCGCCATGTGTCGTGGAAGCATAGGGCGACGTGCCTCGCGAAAGGAAGCAAGAATCATATGTGGTTCTTCCCGAAAGCAAAGCAAAACGCGCTCGATCGATCTCTTCTTTGGAGGGAGAGTACATGGTACCGGAGCTCTTTAAATTCCTGTAGCGGTATCATCTAGTATTTTACTTTATCAGCTCTTTAAACCTACATCCGTTTACACTGTATATCATTTTCTCGTTAACTGACGAAATAACCTAACTTTATCTCCTTTGTTGGCCCATGTGGGCGATGATGTGGAAAAATCCCTTTTGCTCACTCTTCCAACAAGCCATGGTGGCACCTCGGAGTGAAGCTCTTGGGCGAGACAAAGAGGAGGAAGCTGGTGAGGGTCTTGGCAAATATTGAAGTTGGTGCGCCTCTTGTGGCGGTAGAAGGCTTTCTCGGCGAGCCGACGACTGCAAAGACGACCTTGGCTTCATGCCGCGTGTTGCCGCAGCCCTTGATACTACAACTGGGTGTGGACGAAGGTGGAGGGGTGCTTGGGAGAGGGCGGCGATAGGAGTACACGCCAGCGAAGACCGGTGACGGCAAGATCTGCACCACCGGCGTCGTCTTCTATGCCTAATATGGAGGACGGTTGTCCTCAGTGGCAACCATCAACTTCCCCATTGTAAGCCTTGTCGTCCTTGTCCGAGAGGAGCAGAAGCCCCAAATTTGAGCTTCGGAGATATGGTGCTCGTCGCTGTTGACCTTGACAGCATGGCATCCTCCTCGAGCCAACCTTCTTGCTACAGTCAACGTGGGAGGTGGTTGAGGAGGGCTCGAGTGGGGGCGACGCGGCTGTGGTGCGCAAAGGTTGGCTCGGGGAGGCGGGAAGGAGGAATGAAAGGTGATGATGACATGTTGTTGGGTTTGCTTTTGGGGGAGGAGAATGGGGGAGGCTTGGGCGGATGGGGGAGGCGGTGGAAAGTAGGAGGCAGAGACCGAGTAAGAGAAGGGGGGATTGGCATCGGAGGAGGGGGAGGAGCCCATGTTTGGTTTGCCGCTTGTGGAGATGACAATGTAGACAGAGAAGAGTCTAGGATTAAGCTAGTTGGCTGCCTTGTCAGCACATCGCGTTAGCAAACGGCGCAGGTGACATGCGGTGAAAACGGACGTAAGTCCAAAGAGCCGACAAAGTAAAATACAAGTTTAATGTGCTAAGTGAGACAACTGCATAAATTTAGAAAGCTCTAATGCAATTTACTCTTCAGAAAAACAACGTCCCTTCCATTGGAGCAGGAACTGCTTTAGTTTGCTTTGCCTTTCCTTTTCATTTTTTGAGATGCTTCTCTGAGAGGGTGACGACGGTATCCACAAATGGTGGCTGTAATGCTTCAATGCAAGGTCCAACGCATATTAGAACATTGATGATTCAAACACCACTTTGGTCAAAAATATTTGCGCAAGTTTCTTTTATGTAAACGTCAGGATTCTAGTAGTTAACTTGACGAGTGGTTAAGGTTTGGTCAAAATTTAGCATATATTCTTCCTTTTTGTAGCCCACATTACGTAGTTAAACTTTACTGCCTAGCATGTACCATAGCAATTGAATGCTGCATGCAGAGCTCGCACAAGCAAAATGAACAAAGGATCACTAATTCACTATACTGTGGTTTTTTTTTCCTTCTACAGAGCAATTGCGTTTCCAAGGCACGCATAATTCTGTTCCGATCGAAAATCTCTTTTCGCGAGAAGACGATCGATCCAGCGAATCCATTTATGAGAATTAACGGCCAGAATTATGCGCAGGCCGGCTCACGTATACGTCCCCGGGCGCGCGCGCGGCGCCAGCGTCCACGACGCGCGCGTACGATCTAGCATCTGCGCGTAATCGGCCGGCGCAGAGGATCGATCGGGCAGAGGCCGGAGGACGCGCGCCGGGCGGGGCCCTACCGCCGCGCTGGTGCCGGCCGTACCGTTCATGACGAGCACCAACAACCAACCCCGAGAGGGATCGGCACGGCGGGCCACCGGTGGACGTACTGCTTCTCGATATATCGTGCGTGCAGCGTGGTCGCACAGGAGCTGTACGGCGCGTCAACAGCTATCTCCGGGCCGTGCTGACAGGGCCGGCGACCTACCTGGAGGAAAGGAATTCACCACCCTCCCTATCTAAGCTACTAGCTAGCTCCCTTCCCTTAAAAGGATCTCGCCGGTTTTAGACGGTCCCGGCCGGTATGCTTGCAAGTGAAGACGTACCCATTACTGACGCACGTACTGTTTTAGATGATGAATTCCTAACTGAGAGATCACTGTTATAGATGGATTGCAGCTAGCTGTCGGTACGTACCCGGTAGAGTCGACTTTGTACTGTCCGTAAAATATATTGCAAGACTAATCCTGCAGGTAAAGTGCAGGTATGCTATGAAATCTATTATTGTGGCCTTAATAATTGAGAAATTTTACGGTACATTCTATAGATAGTATATGATAGTAGTATAAATTAAATCTAATCGTCGATTTGTTAAGGGTATAATGGACTTTTTCTTTGTATTTATAATTTTTCGTGAGAAAATTATGAATTTTTTCAACTAAAGTTAAAAATATTAGAGAAAATTGCATTGTAGGTCTCTGAACTTGCGAGGTTATGCTACTTAGCTCTCTGATCTTGCATTTTACTTTCTCAACCCCTTGAACTTGCGAGGTTATACAACTTAGCTCTCTAAACTTGCATTTTAGTTTCTCGGCCCCCTGAACTTGTGTAAACTTGCATTTTAGTTTCTCGGCCCCCTGAACTTGTGAGGTTATGCCACTTAGTTCATTGAACTTGTGTTGAAGCAAAGTTCGTCGGATGCTATGCCGATGACTTCGTCCCCTCCGAGTCCGGTGGAGTCGTCGCCGCCCTGTTCTGGCCATGTTCATCGTCCCCGTCACTTCACGCCGATAAAAACGGATTCTTTGGGCCTGGGAATGCATTGTGCTCACGTCTTCGCCGGAACTCCACCGTCGCAGCTTACCGACACCCTCGCCTCCTCCGAGTCGGCCGTGAGAAAGAAAAGTACATTCCCAGAGCAGAATTAAAATTCAACTAATCACTGTGATAGAGAGAAGTACTGTGCCCCTACTCTACCAAGAATTTTAATTAGTTGAAGCTTATTTAGTAAAGTTGTGGACACAATTTGCCTAATGTACACTAAGGATGTAGATATAGAAGGAATCAACTAGAGACTCACCGATGTGGTGACTAACTAGAAAAAGTTGCGGCAACTGGAATTGAGGAAGATGGTCGATTCGGGGGATTATTTGCGTGTGGAGCATCATCAACCGAAGGAGAAGTGTTAGTGTAGCATAGGACACGAAATGACACGACCAGGTGAGGTTCAAGCTCACCAGAACGCCGGGAGCGCCAAAGTCCGAAGTGAAGTGTGAGCCGGAGGTGAAGAAGACGATGGTGCGTCCACGCTACGGGGTTCCTAGAGCTACATTAAGCAAGGTAGGAGTATTAGTGAGGTAAAGGGCACGCGGTGATGCGGTTGGCGAGGGCAAGGAAGCCCACCAGAGAAGATGGCGTTGTGGAGCTTGCTCACCGACGTCGAGATGACACACTCATTCTCGGCGATTCAAAGAGCTAGAAGCTTGGAGAAAGCGCAAGATGAAACTAGGGGCGAGCTGGAGAGAGGGTGACTCGCTCGGGGCTTAAGTAGCAATGAGCATCGCGTGAGATTTGCGGCCTAGAAGATACGACCGCGGCGAGAAACTCACACTCTTGCTCTCGCGTCTCCGCTACCGCGGGGGTTGGGCGCCATTAAGGGAGTAGATGGCATAGGCTAGGTCTGGTGGAGGTAAGTGGGGCGCGAAATGGTGGGCGGCGACGCGAAACCACCAGCAAGCGGGCGGAGCGGGTGAGGGAGCGCTGGCGCATTAGCGAGCGAGGGTGGAGCGAGGTGGACGAAGGGTTGTAACTAGTGGGGTGCACCCGTTAGAGAGAGGGAGTGGGTGGCGTTGGCGCCGGTTGGAGCTAGGCGAGCAAAAATGGGTTGGCTCAGATTCGGCTCAAAGGTCTGGCGAGAATTCAAAATCAGTTTTTGAATTTTCAAAATTTGGTTGAGTATTTGCTAAATTTTTATACTGAGCAAACGAGGTCCAAAATTCATGAAACTTTTTGTGAAGATTCTTTACTAAGTATATATAGTTTCTTATGTAAAATTTTAGGATATTCTGTGCTATGTGATTTTTCTGATAATTCTTACAAGTTTTTGTTTTCATGTAAATGCATTGTTACCTTTAATGAAAATTCACAAAATATGCTTAATTAAGTTTTACTTCATGTAAACATGCCCAAATTTATTCTCCAACATATTTCCATCCTATTTTTCCAAAATTGTGATTTTTTTTAATGTTACAACGGGGACGATGAACACAGTCGGAACGGGTGGCGACGATTCGTAAATAGAACCGTCTGTGATAATTCACAGACGGTTCTTAAGAAGAATCGTCTGTGATAATCGAGACACCATAGACGGTTCTTCTTAAGAACCATCTGTGAATTATCACAGACGGTTCTATTCACGAACCGTATGTGATTATAATCATATCACATACGATTTTGTAGATAAAACCGTCTATGGTACTTTTGTTTTGTTAGGCAGGAAAACAAAAATTTAAACTTAATAGGCGGGCTGCCGAAACTCGCTTTATATTAACAGAGTCTCCTCACACCTCCATATCCTCCTCTGCCATCTCTCCTCTAACCGAGTGACGCTGTCTCGCCCTTACATTGCGCCGGCCTCCCCTGAGCTCATCGCCCACGGCCTCCTCCACCTCGCCCCAGCCTCGTTGTCACCGGCCTACCACAACCTCGTCGCCTTCGGCCTCCTCCACTCCGTCGCCCGTCCTCCCCCGAGCTCATCGCTCGCGTCCTCCTCCACCTCGTCGCGATCTCGTCGTCGCCGGCCTCCCACGACCACACTCTCTCTACTCCCTCCTTTTGCTTTGTGATGTAGATTACTAAGAGCCAGTGTTAGTGCTCTATGAATGGATTGAGTTGATGTTACTGTAATGTGGGTGATGTTGTGGCTATTGTGGGAAGCTCTATATGCATGTGTAGTTCATGCTGAGTTATTTGGTTTTTGGCAAAAATATAGATGACAGATCGCGCTTTGTCTAGCAAAACCGCTATAACTTTTGCATACGAACTCGGATTACGACGTTCTTTGGCTCGTTAGAAAGCTAACGAAAAGTTAAATTCGAAAATCCATAAGTCCATATTAGATTCATTTGCAAGGTTTGGGAGGCTCCAGACGAAGTGAAAACCCTCCAAAAAAGTCCTTTAGGACCTCAAAACAGCCTCCGAAGTTTTAGCACGCGTTTTTCATTTTTTTTTTGCAATACAAAAAGCTATCACATACGGTTCTAAAGGAGAACCATGTGTGAAAAAGCTATCACAGACGGTTCTGAATAAGAACCGTCTGTGGTAATTAATTATTACAGATGGTTCTTATTTAGAACTATCTGTGATAGTTTTTTCATAGACGGTTCTTGTTTAGAACCGTTTGTGATAGATTTTCACAGACGGTTTCAAACCATCTGTGATGACCTCATATCATCACAGATATATAAACTCGGACGGTTCAAAAATTGTCTGTGATGACGATTCGAACCGTCTGTGATGACCCTTTGTGTAGTAGTAGAACTTCGTTTCAACGCAAGTTCAAGAAGCTAAGTGGCACAATCTCGCAAGTTCAAGGGGCTAAGAAAGTAAAATACACGTTTAGGGAGCTAATTAAGTGGCACAACCTCGCAAATGCAAGTTCAGGGAGCTAAGTGGCACAACCTCGTAAGTTGAGGGACCTACAGTACAATCTTCTCAAAATATTACTCTTGTTCCATGTGATCACCACATTAGCAATTACAATTCTACCATCTCTTAAAATTATACTACTCATGTCTGTGATGATTTTATATCATTGCTAACTCATAAACTCATATGACTCACGAAATCCAACTGCGATGAACTTTTGTATGATAGTGGAGATCTTAAAGGGGAAATTTTCGCCATGAAGTTATTCTCTACTTAGTGCGAAAAATCTGCAACAAACACGTACGATCTGACCTACTCGCTTGGGTGGCTGACTGAAAAGGAAGCTAGTTGTTGCAATATCAAAGAAGAAACTTTAGTGTCCATGGCAATCCAAAGAGAGCATCGCAAAATATTTTGGTAAAAACCCTAGTGATAAGATGCGGGGGCAAAATAGGGAGACCAACTGGGGCTTCAACTGTACCCGCATGGATGTGACCACTGACCCATCAGAAAAAAAACACAGAAAGCCAATGCAGATCTCTACAGTTCACCAGAACAACGCAACAAACACATCCCTAACCATTTATGTGTACCTCCGTTTTCATGGCGACGAGGACACAACGAGCGCGCGGCCGAGGACCACTCGGAATTCTGAGGCTTCTCAGGTTTGCAATTGCATTGCACGATGCCAGCACACCTACCCTGCCTATGCTCTGGACCGCTGCTAGACTGCTAGCGAGGAGTGAACTTCACTGCAAATCATAGTGGAATATGGATTAGCTAGGAGTAGACGGCCTTCATGACTGCTGCCTTCGTGTTCTGTTCTCACTTAATTATCTCAACGGCTCATTGAGTCGTTATTACGATGAGGATCTAATGAAGGAGATGATGGGCTTGTTTTCGAGTTTGCAAGTGAGAACAAGGATGAGATGTAATCTTCGTCGTTTATCTGCAATTCGACAGTCTAAATAACGGCAGCGCATCCAGCTTCACGGAGATGGTGATTGTGAGATCAGCGTCTTTCATGCGTCGCTAGAGGTCACCTCTAGCTATGTGTGTAGCACAGACTTGAACAAGGTCAAGTCAGGGTCAATCGGGTGTATGTCATGTTTTTTTCTTGGAAGATTTGGTGGTGTCTCATATTTCAAGAAAGGAAATTTGGTGATGTCTCATGAGATATCAGGGAGAAATGTATTATAAATATTGTGCATGTATTTAAGAGGATTTAATGGGCAATATATATAGGAAGTATAAGAGGGTATCATATACAGATAAAGACTTCTATTCTAAGACCCCCCCCCCTCCCTTAAACTCATGATGGATCACACACACCGAGTTTGGAGAGAAAATACAAATGTTGTACCCTAGTCTGTTGTTTCGTGAAAAAGTTAGCAATCTGTAACTCTGAGCACACAAATTGTAAAGCAAGTACTTCCTCCTGTACCTGTGAGCGAGTGTATAAAGCATCCACACCAATATGCTTGGTGAGCTCATGCTTCACCGAGTCCCGAACAATACTGATAGCACTTGCACTGTCAGACAAAAGAGTCGTAGGTCCAATCATAGACACTCTAAAATCTGCAAGTAACAACCTCAGCCAAGTAACCCCTGCTGTCATTGTTTCTATAGCTCTCAACTCAACCTCTGCACTCGAACGGGAAACCGTAGTTTGCTTCTTTGTCTTCCAAGCAATCAGGGAGGAGCAAAATAAACGGAGTAAGCAAAAAAAGAACGACGATCAGAAGGATCACTAGTCCAGGTCGCATTGGAGTACACCTAAGCTGTAGTGAGGTGGAGCTTGGAAAAAAACGACGAGAGATAGTCCCACACAAGTAGCGAAAAATACGAAGAATGTGACTGTAGTGCAGATGGGTAGGACGAGCCATGAACTGACTCAAGATATGAACAACATAAGCAATATCAGGACGAGTGCTCACAAGGTACACCAAACTCTCAACAAGATGATGATATCGGTAGGATCCTCAAAAAGATCACCATCAGTGGCACGAAACTGGAGTGATAGCTCCATAGGAGTCTCAGCAGTGCGAATGTCAGTCAAACCAGATCGGTCAAGAAGATTCTGGACATACTTCTGCTGAGAGAGGTAGTAGCCCTCAGGCATGAAAGGTACCTCAATCCCAAGGAAGTACATAAAAGGACCAAGACCAGTCAGCAAAAACTGCTCACTAAGATGCTTCACATACATGATGAATGAGGAATCATCACCAATGATGAGCATATCATTAACATACAGAAGAAGCAGTGTCCTACCCCGAGATGACACATGGACAAAAAGATCAGGATCATGAGAACTGACAGCGAAATCGACAGCAGTAATCACTGAGGTAAAACGCGCAAACCAGACACAAAAAAGCATGTTTGAGGCCATAAAGAGTACAACAAAGACGACAAACGTGTCCATCAGGAACAGAATATCCAGATGGTGACTGCATGTAGACCTCCTCATACAAAACACCATTAGGAAAAACATTCTTAACATCCAGCTGAGAGATAGACCACCAGCGAACAGAAGTAACCGCAACAAGAGTACGAACAGTGGTCATATAGGTAGCAGGGGCAAAAATATCATCATGACCATGATCCTGCTGAAAACCGCAAACCACAAGGAGAATAGCTAAAACTATCGGCAGCAGAAGAGAGGAACATGACTCTCGAGTCTCGAGTACTTGTTGTACACCTGTTGTAAGTTTTTTTAAAGTGCAAAAACTTTACACATCTTTTCATTAAGAAGGAAAATTCAGAACACAACATATACAACGAGAAGCGATAAAGGTTCGCGTAATCACATGTGATATAACAAGAGCCGCGCGCCTAGTCCATGCATTTTTCGTCACCATCCTTCCCGGTCGCTTCCAGGCACCAACGACAGCAAGCAAACAGTCAAGGACACACGTTTGCGCTAAAATGCGTGTGTGTGTGTGTATATATATATATAATATATCTAGTGCTAAAGTGCTAATGATCATTTTAACCGTTAAATCATGCAAAATATTTAATGCAGAGTATATATATAGTGCCTCCGCTACGCCGGGAACTGAAACTGCACATACAGCTAGCTCAACATTCGAGCACATCAGCAAAGAGGATAGAGCCAGCGCCAGAAATGGACGAAACAGGCAGAACAAAAGACGGGGAGAAGGAGGAGGCCAAGAAGATGCCGTTGTTCGGCATGTTCAGGTAGGCCGACCGCGTCGACGTGCTGCTGATGGTGGTCGGCGCGGTAGGGGCGGTGGGCAACGGCGTGTCGGAGCCCCTCATGTCGCTCATCTTCGGCCAAATCATCGACTCCTTCGGCCAGAACACCAGCCAAAGCGTCCTCCGCAGCGTGACCAAGGTCAGTGTACTGATCGTAATAAACCGTCGCGCGGCCGACTTAATTGACAGTGACTCGTAAGTCGTAACTCACAAAGTCAGAACTGTGCCTCTTTCTTTCGATCTCCAGGGCGTTCTGAGCTTCGTATATCTGGGCATTGGAATATCGGTGGCCTCCTTTCTTCGTAAGTGTGGTTTCACTCTGTTTCCGAATTTGCGCAAGCTGGTGATTGAAACTATCGATGTCAAGCGATGATATACATAAAGAGAAATATACAGGGAAAATTAGTTCTGTGCAATATATGACGTGTCACAAAGAACTAAACTACTCGAAACAGCTTTCTCAATGTTCATTTTACCTTTTACTCAAAAATTACTCGAGATAACGAAGCTGTCATATATCATCGCAAAAAAAAACATATATATCATTGTGTTTTATGACACTCAAAACAGTTATCTCAATGTTCATTTAACCTTTTATTCGTTAGATCCCAAAGCATAACGTAATACTTCAATTTGAAGATTTTCAGAATAGAATAGCATGGAACTATGACAAGGCAAATTTGTTCTCGCATGAATGTACAATTATCGGAACAAACATTCATTATTTTTTTGAGGAAGAGAGCACTCATTATTAACATCCTGCTTGTCAGTTGCTACTACTTACTACATGTTACAACTTGGACACTCCTCAGTGGCACAGATCTCAACTATGACACACACTAGCATAGTATACATTATCATGCATTCATCCTATGGGAAGTACCAATTGCATCTCCCAACCATAATTCACCATAATTTTCAATAATCTGATTTTTTTTTTTAGTTTAGTTACAAGCTTATGGCACAACTACTAGTAAAAAGATTCACCTTCACTTGTCCCAGAGAAGTCATGCTGGACGATGGCAGGAGAAAGGCAGTCAGCCCGCATCCGTTCTTTATACCTGAAATCAATTCTGAGGCAAGATATTGCATTCTTCGACACAGAGATGACAACTGGTGAAGCAATTTCTAGAATGTCTAGCGATACCGTCCTAATTCAAGATGCTCTTGGTGAGAAGGTAATAAATAAATGAAACAATATTTTCATGGCATTGCAGACACGAGTGTGCGCAGATCTGCACACACAAGTTAATGGAAAACATCAGTATTTTCATTTTTAGAAAATATATTTCGGACATAAGATTTTGTCTTAGCTAAGTGCATTTCATAAATTCTAGGCAGTAAGGCCCACCTTGTGCTGCTGGTGCTGATATTCATGCATTCTTTAACTTACCATTTACAGGCAGGGAAGATTCTACAACTCTCATCAGCCTTGTTGGTGGTTTTTGTTATGAATTGTGTGTATCTATTTAATAGGGTCTAATGAACAATATATAGGAATTATAAAAGGGTTACAGATAAGGAAACCAAACATATTCTAGAGTCCTATTCTAACACCCTCCTTAAACTCATGGTGGATCACACACACTAAGTTTGGGGAGAAAATACAAATGTTGTGCTCTAGTCTGTGGCTTCGTAAATAAAATCAGCAACATGTAGTTCTGATGGCACAAACTGTAAAACAAGTACTCCCTCCTGCACCTGTGAGCGAGTGTATGAAGCATCTAAAGGGAAACGCGGAAAGGCTACGATAGCACAAACAAAATTCTACCGCGCAACCAAGGAACCACCGCAAGTAATAGATCACAAGATTATCGCTAGACGCGCCGACTCGTAGCGGAAGTAGAGTCGTTGTAGCGAGTTGATGCAGTCGTAGTCGTACTCTCGACGTGTCTCCTCCTTCGAGTAGTCGTACTCGTCGCGCGTCTGCTCCTCCGAGTGGTCGTACTCATCACGTTACTTCTCCTCCGACTCCGGTGAGCGTCACGAGTTGCGGATCGTCCCAGTGCTTGATGCTTCGCAACAACACCTCCGAGGTATCCACACGTACGGGGCTGGATCACCACGCGCTGGAGTGCTAGCACCGGCAGCGTGGTTGAGAAGGCGTGGCTATTAGGGTTTCGGGAGTTCTTCTAAAGATCATCCTCTCACCCGCTTCACCTCAAGCCACCGCCCCTCTTTATATAGGCATCCATGATGGGTCTCGACCTGGAGGCCCATTAGGAACTCGTGGCCTATACGAATTCGGATTACCATCCAAAATAGATCCTTGCCCTTTAAGTGTGCGACCCCACAGGTTCATGTGTAATCGGTTATGACTCGAAAACTCTTTTCCGATCACTAGTCGTCAGCGGTACCTAGCAGCACATAACAATTCCCAAAGACACATAGAATATATCGGACGAACCTTGATGTAATATGATCTATGATCAGGTCCTCATCACTTACGATCAGTTCGTATCTTCATACGACCAGATCGTATCAGGTTTCGACCAGTTTGTAACTCCTTACGACCAGGTCCTTACCATTCTGTGATTACGTTTGACCAATCTACGACCAGCTCGTATCTCCATACGACTAGTCCGTAACTGGTCGAACTAAGCAACCTACTCATGCATTCTCCCTTTGCCTCACGATGTCTGATTGAACTCCATGTGAGATGATGTGTCATCCATGGACTGTTCAATACTTTCTCGATCGAGTGTCGGATACCTTCATGTGGTCGACACTTCGACCACTAGTGGCATGGCCATGCACTTTCTTTATCCGATCACCGCGAGGGGCCCAGAGACATCTCTCCTGTTATGCAAGGAGGGGCAAATCCCATCTCGACCAATCACATCCCTCCGCATGTTTCATAGCATACCCGAAAGCTACCTTTATAACTACCCAGTTACGAGTAGCGTTTGGCAACCCCTAAGAGTGCTATTACACATGTAGGAAACCATGCTGATCTCAGGTCTAAGGATTATACATCATCATTACTTGAGACCAACTAATGACACAAAGATTCATAACAATCTCAATAGTGTCTCAATGATGGGTCTATCCAACCCCATATTCTCTAACATGTGCTCACATTATTGATTCGATATCTCCATATCCATGACCGGTGAAACAAGGTCATCAATCAATACATGTGCTTGACCTTCGACCAGGGATATATTTAGAATGACATCATATAAGTTAAAGAGTTCCACCAACAAGTCACATACTTATTGATCTATAACAAATGATTCATTCAAGGAACACGATAACATATTATCAAAATCATGAATATAATAAAATATCATCATCTCTATGACCGCCTCTAGGGCATATTTCCAACAACATCCACACCAATATGCTTGGTGAGATCATGTTTCACTGGGTCCCGGGCAATACTGATAGCACATGTACTGTCAAACAAAAGAGTCGTAGGTCTCACCACAGGTACTCCAAAATCTGCAAGTAGCCACTTCAACCAAGTAATCTTTGTTGTCGCTCACTACTACAGAACACGTCATCACAGACGGTTCGGAACCGCCATCACAGCACGGCTTCCGAACCGTCATCACGCATTTCGCTTCCGAACCGCCTATATCTATACGCCTGTGATAACAGTAGCTACCACGCACGGTTCCAAACCGCTCTGTGATAAGTCTTATCACGCACGGTTTTTAACGAAACCGCTCAGTGATAACCACTTATCACGGACGGTTTACGTTAAAAACCGCTCGTGATAATTTATAATCACGCACGGTTTTTAACGTAAACCGCTCGTGATAAGTGATTATCACGCACGGCTTACTTTAAAAACCGCTTGTGATAGGAGTTATCACGCACGCTTTTAAAGAAAACCGCTCGTGATATGTCTATATCACGCACTTTTAAAGTAAACCGTCGTGATATGTCTAGTATCACGACGGTTTACTTTTTAAATCGTCAGTGAAGGCTATTACCACGCACGGTTTTATGTTGAAACCGCTCGTAGGTATAGTTTCACGCACGGTTTCAACATAAAACCGCTCGTGGTACCGAAAGCGACTTAGCTACATCGCTTGTCGCTTTTTGGCCACCTCGAATTGCTAGCCATGCCCTCTCAAAACAAGCATGTACAAAAATGATACATCGCAGATAATCAATTGTTGACAACTCAAATTGACCATTACTCAAAATAAATTAATAAATAAATTAATAAAGATCGAATTTGTTGAAGTATTTTTGCTATAGTTGTACAATTGGATTACAATTAAATCAATTGTTTGCGTGAATCTCTGGTCGCGATGGAGTGAAACTCTCCTTTGTTAACTATTTCATGATAAAGTTGCATAGTCGCCTCGAACTTCCATGAGCTCTTGCGCAACGAGTCCATATAAATCTATTATCAAACCTCGCTAGGTCAAGAAAAATGGTAAGGATATATATTTGAATTTACAATTACAAAAAATTATTTCGAGATTGACAAACCTCCTGGATTCTTCATCTTAGCACTAATGATTTGTCGATATGATGGCAACGAGAATGCACATAGCTCATCATTTTTTGTCAAGCAGACCGCAAAAATAGAATTACATATGTACGTATAGTCATTGAAGACAAATTTTTATGAAGTATGATATATATAGGATTATTGTGTTGTAGCGCTGCATCGAAATTTCGTCCCGTGTGTTAGTTGGTAGGCCGATCCATCAGATCTTCCTTGTTGGCTAACATAGGAGATGAACGAACTACATAATTGAAAAAGTTATCCTCGGGCATTTCAAACGAAGGAAGACTACAATAGAGTTATGTATGGAGGAAATGATCATACTTGTCGAGTATTGCTTGCGCACGTCAAGTCGTGATCGCTTCGACTAGGGAATCAAGATATATCACGTTGTTCCTCTTGGGTATAATGACTAAAAGGATCCATGGTACCTACTCATGTACGTCGCTATAACTATTAAACCTAAGTACAAATGAAATTTGAATAGCAAATAGTGAAGCACTTACCCCGGTTGTAGGGCACCAAGATGTAGTCCTTGCGATTCGAAGAAGCAATGCTTTGTCGTTATATAGTTCTCGACGAAGGTCGCGTCGCTTGGATGGTTTGCATAGATACCACGTGTGGGTCGAGGAAACCCACCGCTTCTCGCTGCTCCCGCATTTTTCATCATGTATCTATACATAAGCAATGAGTTGCGATATTTATCGGTATTACATGAATGTAGAACTTGATTGTACACACTTACGTTGTCCAACATCGTAGAAGCGAGGCGCCGAGGGCTTCGAGATTGAATAGGTTGAATAAGTCGCTGAAGCCCACCACGGTTGCCCTACCCGCTGAAGAAATGCTCATCCTTGTATGCGACGGTGATTCCAGATCGCACCCTTCTTTGCGGTATTCCGCAAGTACCGTGCATGCAAAGCCCGACAAGCAAATCCAAATGGGCTAATTGTGCGTTAGAGCACAACGGTTTTCCGATGGAGTACTTCCGTGCTTCGGGACTTGGGAGGCGCTTAATGTTCGCCGATTTGGCCTTAACGATTGGCGGCGTTTTCTCGCGAGACGACTCGGAACCGATACGGTAGCACGCTTTTGTTGTTCCTTCTGGCGCCTTCTCCACGGAACCGGCGAGGTGGCCTTCGAGGCGAAATATGAGGTGGAGTCATGGAGGGTTCCGCTGGAGAGGAATGGTCCTGCCGAGATTGCGGCACTCGCTGGGTCCAGGACGATGTCCGCCTTGGGCCATCGGATAAAACCGCACGGCATCCCCTAGTGTTGTGATCTCTTCGTTCGGGCGAATGTCCACGGACGGCCATGAAATGTTGATGTACCATGTCCACCTCCACCCTTGCGTAACCATGCGCCACCGACACCGTCTTCGCATCGCTTCCTTCCCCGGTATGGATGCACCATCCCCGCCACCTCAATAGGAATGGACCCAACTAACCTCGCTTGAGTTTGCAGTCAGTCGGCTCCTACAAAACGATACGCAATTAGCTAAGGCGCCCTATAGGTCTATCTTTGGTGCATTCCATAGATGTACATTACCTTGATGCGGTCTATCGGTAATTGGTCGCCGCCACGCTCAAAATTATGCGTGGACGCCGACACTACTCCGATGTCGAGGAGGACCGGTTCCCGCAATAACGGGCGGCTTGCATCGGTTGCGAGTACTTGATTCGCTTGATCCTGCAAACTTGCTATCTCGCCCTGAAATTCGCCTTAAGCGCCTCCAACCGATTGTCGTACTCGCCTTGGATCTCTTCCTACTTCTATACATGAAGTAGTCGTCATGCGAATCCATGTACCCAAGGTACGTTAACCCCTTGCTCTCGCGTGCACCCGGTGCTCCTTGTTTCCTAGGGCCGTAGATAGTATATCCTTCTCCTGTGTTCTTGGAAGGAGCCTTCGAAGTTTGGGCAATCAATTCACGCCGCAAGAGGTCATCATGTTATTATAGTCACTATTAAGTTATGGACTTGTAAACAAGTAGGTAGTTCGACATATTTACCACACGTTGGGACACTTCACGTCCGCGGTTTGGGAAAGTGACGCGCCATCGACGAGACTTTGCCTCGCTTAACCGTGCACGGAACGCGGTGTGTGATATCGTGAAATAGATTCTCCTCCTCCGCCTCCCATTGCGCGGATTTAGCCGCTGCACCAGTGATGCCGAGTCCGTGGGGGTGAGTGTTTCGTGCTCGATTGCTTTGTGCGCCGCACTTTGCTCCTTAAATTCATCCGCCGCCTTCATAGCCACAAAGGCGCTCCATGTTTCCGCGCCAAGAATGGAAACTTCGTGAATGGCGCCTCACTCTTGTTCACGCATCGCGTGACAAGAACGCTCTTGAAGGTCCTCCACGCGCGACACATGGAGAGCAAGGCATGCCGCTCGACGCGATTCATGTGTGTTTCGGGATAGTGAACCCGCTTGAAAGGTCTTCCCGAGCACGCAGCTCTCGATCTTTTGTCGAGACTTCCACTTTAGTATGGTGATAGGACCTTTTCCTTGCAAGTATTCCTATGTGATGGAACTGCAATTTCATGGAAATCGTCTAAGCAAAGTCTGTGTCTCTACTTCGACGAACCACTCGGAAATCATAACACTGTACGAGGTCATACGAGAATGTTTTTGGCTTCGGGGATGATTCACTACACCTACTAATCATGTGGATTGAATACCGCGCAACCCCCACTATTATCTATGAAGATAATGTATCTTGTGTTTTACAAGTGTAGATGGATTATGTGAAGAGTCCTCTCGTTAAGCATATCAACCCCAAGTTTTTCTATGCTCATGAATTACAAAAGATGGACGAAATTAAAGTATTGTATACTAAGTCATGTGAAAATCTTGCAGATTTATTCACTAAGTCACTTCCAGCATCTAACTTTGGAAGATACGTACATGGAATTGAAATGATGAGACTCAGAGAAGTGCAGAATTCAGGGGAGAATCTTCACAAACTCTTTATTAAAATTTGATCACAATGATCGAGTATTCTGTGGATATCATGGGGATATGCTCCAGATCTTAGGATGATGTGACAATTGGCAATGGCGTTAATGGTTTGTCGTTTCACGGGTTTTCGACAAAGTTTCAAAGACTGCTCGATTTTACGGATAGGGCGGTCTGACCGCCATAGCACGGCGGTCCGACCGGTCCCAAATCGGTCGGACCGGCCATGTGCGCTTGGCCGGACCGCCGTGACAAAAATGGTCAAACAGTGGGCCAAAAATAGAGGGTGTAGGCAAGTGAGGGGATCCCATTGTTCTTGCTCCCATAATTTTGGAGTCTCCAAGAAAAGTTCTATTGGTTTAAAGTTTCCGAGAGGTTTCGGATTTTCGGGGTTGAAAATTGGCTAAGTCCTTACTGGCGGTCGGACGCCTTTGGTCGGCGGTCCGACCGGCAAGGCCAACGATCGAGCCGACCTACCGAGGGGCTCGACCGACCGATCCATCGAAATGTCGCCTTCGTGGCGGCGTTGCTCATTGGTTAGGTCAAAGTCATGAGTTTCAGGCATATGTGTTGCATGATGCATGTTTTGACTAACGTGGGTCAAGTTGCGAAGAACTTGTTCCCGCTTCGATTTGCTTGTCTATTGTTGTGCAAAGTTGCTTGGTGGTCAACGACGGTCAACGGCGAGGATGATCGGACGAGGCTTGGAGAGCTTAGGTCCGAACGATCGACGATGCGGGTGAGGTCAATGAAATCAAGTATGGTGCGTATGGATAAAGATGACCGAACGGACAGCCGGCGATCGGTTTGATCAGCGGCGCCGAGTCGGTGCAAGTGCCATGGTGGTTTCGGTGGGAGCCGGATGGGAGACTTGCCGACATGGAGAGAGCCGTGATCAACCTACACGTGATGAGCATGCGAAGTGCTTGCGAAGATGGACTCGGTCTTCTGAGAAGGACCGAGAATGGGTATTTTGGTAATCTTACCAAATATCACCTTGGTGACCTTTGCCTACCCACGCAAGCAAGACAGCGCAAGAGAAGCGGTTTAGGTTAAGAGGTGTTGTAGACGGCGCTTTAAATTGCGTCGTGTGTGTGACCCGCTTGTGTTGGGCCTTAACGGAGCCCATTTAAGTTAATCTTCTAGAAGATCTAAGTCTCCACTATAAATAGAGGAGGAGGTGGCTGCACCCCTCCAACTCTTTATCATTATTGAAACCCTAGTTTTGGCTTAGGAGAGGATTAGTGGAGGTTAGGGTTCTAGAGAGTTTTGATTTGATCTTGTGCTCTTGGATTGAGCTTTGTCCTCCATTGATGGAGTGGTCAGAACCCAAACCCTATCAATCAATCCAAAGAAAGCTTTGATCAAAGATGTGTCTCTTTGCCCTTCTTCTCTATTTGGTGATTTTGAGTCTTTCTTTGATTCGCATGTTTTTGATTGATTTCTTTACATGATATAGCTTGCTGTGACATGTGGGAACACATCTAAGATCATCTTGATCATCAATCACCCACGAGCAAGTTTTTGGATCACGTTTCTTTTGACTCGGTTTTGAACCATTCATCTCTCAAACTGAAAAATGTCGTAACTTTTCCATGGATCTCCATGATCTTCAATTGGAATAGGTTCCTGACATCCTAGAGAAGGTGTGTTCCAAGTTTCATGAAGTTTGGAGTTGTAGATCAAAAGTTAGACCTATTTGCAACTTCGTTTTTCGGGCTGATTTCACTGTTCATCTACCGGAGGTCGACCGCCCTAGCTAGAGGTCGGACCGCCCTTGGAGAGGTCGACCGCCCCGAGTAGAGGTCGACCGCCTTCTCTTAGGAAATTAAGTTTCATTGTTTTGGTTGTTTTGCTTCGGGTTTTGATTGGATTCAATCCTAGTCTTCCGCTGTACCGGTATATCGATCTTCATAGCTTCTATAGCTATTGGAGTGAAATTTGTGTTGAATCTAATCGAGGTTGAAAAAGTGAGCGTGCTCCTATTCACCCCCTCTAGTCGCCTTTTCGGTCCAACAAGTGGTATTAGAGCCCGGTTAGTTCAATCTTGATCTTAACCGGTCACTGAACTTGGCGATGGATAAGTACTCCACCAAGCCGCATATCTTCGATGGGCACGACTATGCCTATTGGAAGAATCGCATGCGAGTCTTCCTTGAGAGCGAAGGACAAGCTATATGGGAGGTTGTTCGAGCCCCGCTCGTTCTTCCCGGTTGTTACGCCGGCTTCATGACCCTCTTGGCTAACAACAATAAGGCAAAGAACCTCTTGTATGGTGGGCTTGGTAGACAGGAGTATGATCGAATTTGCAATCTTGAGATTGCGCACGAGATTTGGAACACCCTCGAAACCTACCATGAGGGTTCGTCTCAAATCAAGAAAGTACGCGAGACGCCTATAAGCGTGAATATAACAAATTCGAGATGCGCCCCGAGAGAGCATCGATGACATTTTCACCGCTTCAACAAAGTGATTAATCGATGAAGGTCGTTGAATTGAATATTCTCGATCGAAAATGCCACCCACCTCTTGGCCGCAATCAACACCAAGGAGTGGGAGATAAAGGCTACCGCCATTGAGGAGAACGCCAACCTCTGATCCGACTTTGAGCTGCTCTATAGCAAGCTTAAGACTCATGAGATCAAGAGGATTGATCATCCCAAGAAGGAAAATATGGCCTTGGTAGCGCACTCCGCCAAGAGAGCTTCGATGGGTCTTCCGAGTCTTCTTCGGATTTTCGCTGCGGGTTTATCTGCAATCCATGAAGAGGAGTTTGAGAGTCTTCCGAGGCCGAGTTAGCCCTCATAGTCGAAAAAGCCACACGGGCCTATAACAATATGAGAAACAAAAGAGAGGAGGTCCGTGACTTGCTATGAGTGTGGTGAGCTTAATCACATCCGCAAACCGCCCCAAGTTGAAAGGAAAGAGCAACCACAAGGAAGGAAAGCCGACTTTGAAGAAGCCTCAATGGAACAAATCAAGATTTGATGTCGCTAAGCTCACAAAGGCACTCACCGTTCTTGCCGCTTTGGGGAACAATCCTTAGCGATGTGGACTCGGGAGCGAGGATGACAAGGAGGAGGAGATCCTCAAGACAAGAAGAAGGGAAGGCCAAGGACTTCACCGCGTTTGCTTCATGGCCGACTCGACGACGCCGACGACGATGAGGTACCTCTCTCCTATGATGTCCTTTCCGATAGATGCGAAACTATCTTTGAGCAACTCATGAGCCAGATAAGGCGTTAGAGTATATCATGGCTAGAAACAAGGACTTAGAGTCTCAAGTAGATAATTTGACTTTAGAACTTGCAAATACTAAGACTCTTGAATCGATGAATGTTCTTCCCGCCATGCTCTACACTCGAAATTTGCTAAACCGCAATCGCTCATGATATTGCTTTGCAACAACTTGAAAATGCTAGGACCGAGTTAGTTGAGGTTAAATCGCTCCTTGTGAAAAATGCTTAGATTCCAGCAAGTTGGTTGCTCTGTGTCATTGATCCTAGCCTTTGCTCTTTTGCATTGAACGCGAACATGAAGTTAAAGATATCTTAGAAGCCGTTAGAGCTAAATATGCCAAGCTTAAGAACAAGATTGAGTCTTCTACATGTGCTTCATGTCCCGCTCTTAAACTTGAAATTGCTTTATATAAGGAAAAATATGCTAGAGCTATTAAAGGCAAAACTTGTGAGTCATGTGTTAATCTTGAAAAGAAAATGCTTATCTTAAGGATACCTTAGAAAAATTTTCTAAAGGTAAGAAACAATTAAACATGATTCGACAAATCTAAGACTCCTTATAAGAAGCAAGGATTAGGATACAACTCATCCAAGATAATTCTAAGCCCCAAGTAACTCAAGTCTTGGAAAATGGGTTAGTTGAATTTAAAACCCAACCCGCAAAAACTACTTTTAAATCATGGGGTTTGCCCAAACTTCTGTTAAGTCAAAGGGTGCTTCTCCCAGTGGTATCAAGTACCATTGCACCTATTGCAAGAAGAATGGACATTTGGTTGAGTTCTGTTGGCGTAGGTTGAAAAATGATAAGAAAAATTTTGCTAGAATTTCACTCAATCAACCTAGAGCTTTTATGAGACATGGTAATGTAGAAAAGAGGAAACCTGGTTTAGGATTTGTGTCACATGCTCATCATCATGTTCCTAGGCAAGATAACTCTTATGTTAAAGTAACCATTGCTCATAACAGAACTTCAAACTTAATCAAGGATAGCACTTCTGCTTTGCATACTACTCGCAGACATGTGTCTCAGTACTGGGTTCCCAAGTCTTGTTTAACTAACCCCAGTATTGAGACACATTGTTCTTCTGTGCCTTGATTTTCAGGATTACCGCGGAAAGAGGAAGGACACGTGGTTCGTCGACTCCGGCTGTTCACGCCACATGACCGGAGACTCAAGATGGTTCACCTCCTTCACGCGGTCGACGGGTGATGAATTCATCACCTTTGGAGATGATAGGCAAGGGCGGATTGAAGGAACGGGATCGATCAGGGTGAACGACAAGTTCATCCTCAAGGACGTCGCCCTTGTGGACAAGCTAAGGAGACATGCAATGTCACTTTTGATGAGACTAGCCCTGGAGCTAGATCAGATATTTCAGAACCCGCCGTGACTACTTCGCCTTCAGTTGAGGCACCTGCTGCATCTTCATCATCAGCAGTACCTGCGGAGGTCGAAGAGGTACTTTCTTCTCCGGGTGCGCCACTTCACATTCAAAAGCAGCATCCGCCGGATCAGATGATAGGTAATATCCATGAACGAGTCACTCGCTCCAGGTATCATGATCCAAACCTCTATTCTCATTCTGCTTTTGTAGCTTCTTTTGAACCCCGCGATATATCACATGCTTTATCTGATTCGAGTTGGGTCAATGCCATGCATGAGGAGTTAGAGAATTTTGAGAGGAATAAGGTTTGGAACCTAGTAGAACCTCCTAGTGGTCATAATGTTATAGGAACCCGCTGGGTCTTCAAAAATAAACAAAATGAGGATGGTTCTGTGGTTAGAAACAAGGCTAGGTTAGTAGCTCAGGGTTTTAGCCAGGTTGAGGTTAGATTTTGATGAGACCTTTGCTCTGTTGCTAGACTAGAAGCTATTCGCATTCTTCTTGCATTTGTCGCTTCTAAGGGCTTTAGATTATATCGATGGATGTTAAGAGTGCCTTTCTGAATGGTTTTATAGAGGAGGAGGTTTATGTTAGGCAACCCCCAGGCTTTGAGAATCCCAAGAACCCACATCATGTCTTCAAGCTATCCAAAGCCTTGTATGGTCTTAAACAAGCCCCTAGAGCCCGTATGATAGACTTAAGACCTTCTTGCTTAAGAATGATTTTGAGATGGGTAAGGTAGACAAGACCTTGTTCATTCTTAGGCGTGGCAATGATTTCTTACTTGCTCAGATTTACGTTGATGATATTATCTTTGGTGGTTCTTCTCATGCTCTTGTTTCTAGCTTTTACGAGACTATGTCCAGGAATTTGAGATGAGCATGATGGGAGAGCTCAATTACTTTCGGGCTTCAAATCAAGCAATGTAAGGAAGGGATCTTCATCCATCGACGAAGTATACTAAGGATCCGCTCAAACGCTTCGACATGGGTGATCGCAGTCGATCGCCACTCCCATGGCGACTTCGATCGCTGGATCCAGATGAGGAAGGAGAAGCCGTGGATCAACGCGAGTACCGCATGACATGATCGGCTCCTCCCGCACTGACGGCATCAAGACCGACATCCACTTCATGGCCTCGCCTGCGAGGTTTCAGCGCCTCCGAGAACTTCCCATCGCCAAGCGCTAAGCGCATATTCGTATTTACACTCTACCCTCCAAGATGGCATTTGGTACTCTGTTCTTCTTCTTTATCCATTCGGGGTTTTCCGATTCGATTTTATGGTCGTCGGCTTGATAGGAAGAGTACCTCGGGCACTTGTCACTTCCTAGGCACTTCTCTTGTTTCTTGGTCTTCTAGGAAGCAGTCCTCTGTTGCACAATCTCTCACGAGGTCGAGTATGTAGTCGCTTGCTAGTTGTCAGAGTCGATTTTGTGGATGGTATCCACTCTTAAGGACTACGGGTTAAATTTTGCTAGTGTTCCTCTTTTACGTGATAACACTTCGCTATTAACATTGCTAAGAACCTGTGCAACACTCTAGGACCAAGCACATAGACATTCGCTATCACTTCCTTAGAGACCATGTCGAGAAGGGTGATATTGTGCTACACTTTGTGGAGTCCGAGGCTCAATTGGCTGATATCCTCACCAAACCTTTAGACCCAACTAGGTTTGCCACCTTAAGAAGCGAGTTAGGGTAATTTATCCCTATGGGTTGGTTTGAGGGGAGTTCGATCTTTTCCGATCTTACCTTGTTCTTTTGATCTTTTATTGTTCTTTTCCGAACTTGTTGATCTTTTGAAATTTTTAGGTTTTTAGGCTTTTATTGCATCGCATTGTATCATATTGCATTCATATGTAAAATACTTCAAGTGGTTTGAAAAATCCAAAAAGATGCATTGTAATATAAAATTTTCTGCTTATCTTTTAAAATTGATGAAGCTTTGCCTATTACCCTTTGGAGCTTTAGTATTTCAATTCTTGCTCAATGCCATGTCTAGTTCTTTGACTTGCTAGAATTATCATGCTTTTACATGTGTAGTTAAGTCTTTGCTATATGAGCTAGAACTTTAAAACAACTCGAACTAAGAAATTGCAATTTGTGGATGTTTTAGCGAGTTGCGCAATTAGTGCTCCTTTTGTGACATTGGCCCTGTCAGAATTGCTTTGTGAGCTCTTTGATCTAAAATTGACCATTACTTGAGCTTTTGTGTTCTTGAGTTTCTAAAACTGCTCTTGTGAAAAATGAAAAATCAAGATTGTCTTATGCTTAAAATGTGCCAAACTATTCTTACGAGACTGCTTGTCAAATGACATGAACTTGGAGATAGTTTGATGATCCAGACGATCTCATGGGGATTGCTTGTCAGAAATGACATGAACCTCAAGATTTGTCGCCCTGGTAGAAGCTTAGAAAGAGTTTGTGGATGGCTCCTAGTCCAGGATCTTCTTTACTAAGATATACCTTTAATCAACTTTTGGTCGAAGCTTAGGATGAGTTTGTGGATGGCTCCTAGTCCAGGATCTTGTCACTAAGTTAGATCATTAGTCAACTTCAATATTCAATGCAAATGTGAAAAATGTTGACAAATGGGCGATTACAAAATATTGAGCAAAATGATTCAATACGGGACTTGATTGACTCTTAATGTGGTCTTTGTTAGATTTTTGATCTCACTTTGACATTTTGACATGGCCAATTTCATTTTAGGATCCCTGTTGATGAACTTGCTGAATTTGAAGCTTTGCTTAAATTGATCAAATCCATTGCTTTACTTTTGAGCCTTTATGCTTAGCTTTGTTATATATGTCTTACCATGATCTTGCTAGCACTATCAGGCTTGATATGTTGTTTGTGCAATATTAGAAATGCTGACTTGCTCTTTTGGGTAATCTTCAAAGCTTCTTGTAATCAAAATTGAAAAATACAAAATGAAGCCACTCCATTGCACTTCATGCATACTTCTTCTTTTTGCTTCCTTCTTCATTCTGCAAATTGCTATCTCTGGATGAGAGGAAGGCGTGATTCCTTGATGACTCCATTGTCAAAGGGGGAGAAGATATTTCGATGTTGGGGAGAAGTTTATACAAAGGGAGAAAGTTGAGAATTTGAAATTTTCTCAAATCCGAGGATCATAGTGAGGGGAGTTTTGAATTGCATTCTTATTGTCTTATTGACTCTTCTCGAACTTGAATTGCATTTATTACTCCTCACAATGATCAAAGGTCAATTGAACAATTGTTCTTTCATATGGACCTTAAGTGAGATTTTTGACTTTTAAAATCAAAGTTTTTATGCTTTCTTTTGCCTTATCTCACTTGTCTATGCTATTCGATGCCACTTGGTCATTTCCATTGCTTTCTCTTGCTTATGGAACAAGTTGTGCCTTTGTGCAAAAACGAAAGTATTTTACTTTTCAAACCTTCAAATTACATTTTTCGATTATTGCCAATGTGTTCATCAAGGGGAGATTGTGGATATTATGGGGATATGCTCCAGATCTTAGGATGATGTGACAATTGGCAATGGCGTTAATGGTTTGTCGTTTCACGGGTTTTCGACAAAGTTTCAAAGACTGCTCGACTTTACGATAGGGCGGTCCGACCGCCATAGCACGGCGGTCCGACCGGTCCCAAATCGATCGGACCGGCCATGTGCGCCGGCCGGACCGGCCGTGACTAAAAATGGTCAAAAGCAGTCGGGCCAAAAATAGAGGTGTAGGCAAGTGAGGATCCCATTGTTCTTGCTCCCATAATTTTTGGAGTCTCCAGGAAAAGTTCTATTGGTTTAAAGTTTCCAGTAGGTTTTGGATTTTCAGGGGTTGAAAATTGGCTAAGTCCTTACGGGCGGTCGGACCGGCCTTTGGCCGGCGGTCCGACCGGCAAGAGGCAGGCGGTCGACCGCCCGAGGGGCGGTGATCGACCGATCGTTATCGAATGTCGCCCTTCGTGGCGGCGTTGCTCATTGGTTAGGTCAAAGTCATGAGTTTCAGTGCATATGTGTTGCATGATGCATGTTTTGACTAACGTGGGTCAAGTTGCGAAGAACTTGTTCCTGCTTCGATTTGCTTGTCTATTGTTGTGCAAAGTTGCTTGGTGGTCAACGACGGTCAACGGCGAGGATGATCGGGACGAGGCTTGGAGAGCTTAGGTCCAGAACGATCGACGATGCCGGGTGAGGTCAATGAAATCAAGTATGGTGCTGAATGGACAAAGATGACCGAACGGACAGTTCGGTGCGACTGGTTTGATCAAGCGGCGCGGGAGTCGGTGCAAGTGCCATGGTGGTTTCGGTGGGAGCCGGATGGGAGAGACTTGCCGACATGGAGAGAGCCGTGATCAACCTACACGTGGCGAGCATGCGAAGTGCTTGCGAAGATGGACTCGGTCTTGGAGAAGGACCGAGAAGGGTATTTTGGTAATCTTATCAAATATCACCTTGGTGACCTTTGCCTACCCACGGCGCAAGACGCAGCAAGAGAAGCGGTTTAGGTTAAGAGGTGTTGTAGACGGCGCTTTAAATTGCGTATGTGTGACCCGCTTGTGTTGGGCCTTAACGGAGCCCATTTAAGTTAATCTTCTAGAAGATCTAAGTCTCCACTATAAATAGAGGAGGGAGGTGGCTGCACCCTCCAACTCTTTATCATTATTGAAACCCTAGTTTTGGCTTAGGGAGAGGATTAGTGGAGGTTAGGGTTCTAGAGAGTTTTGATTTGATCTTGTGCTCTCGGATTGAGCTTTGTCCTCCATTGATGGAGTGGTCAGAAACCCAAACCCTATCAATCAATCCAAAGAAAGCTTTGATCAAAGATGTGTCTCTTTGCCCTTCTTCTCTCTATTTGGTGATTTTGAGTCTTTCTTTGATTCGCATGTTTTGATTGATTTCTTTACATGATATAGCTTGTTGTGACATGTGGGAACACATCTAAGATCATCTTGATCATCAATCACCCACGAGCAAGTTTTTGGGTCACGTTGCTTTGACTCGGTTTTGAACCATTCATCTCTCAAACTGAAAAATGTCGAAACTTTTCCATGGATCTCCATGATCTTCAATTGGAATAGGTTCCTGACATCCTAGAGAAGGTGTGTTCCAAGTTTCATGAAGTTTGGAGTTGTAGATCAAAAGTTAGACCTATTTGCAACTTCGTTTTTCGGGCTGATTTCACTGTTCATCTACCGGAGGTCGACCGCCTAGCTAGAGGTCGACCGCTTTGGAGAGGTCGGACCACCGAGTAGAGGTCGACCGCCTTCTCTTAGGAAATTAAGTTTCGATTGTTTTTGGTTGTTTTGCTTCGGGGTTTTGATTGGATTCAATCCTAGTCTTCCGCTGTACTGGTATATCGATCTTCATAGCTTCTATAGCTATTGGAGTGAAATTTGTGTTGAATCTAATCGAGGTTGAAAAAGTGAGCGTGCTCCTATTCACCCCCCCCCCTCTAGTTGCCTTTTCGGTCCAACATATTCAAATAATAAATCCCAGAGATTAAATGAAAATAGGTAGATTGTACTTTTTTTTTCTCTTGACGAGTTTTCGTGAAGTTTCTCGACTAATGTTTTCAATGAGTCAATTCATGCAGCACAACAGAACGTGTTCCATGTACTCTTTCTTTAAATTTTTCCCACTGTATTTTTATGGAGTTTTAACGAAATATGAATACGACGGATGAGTGCATGTAAGATCGAGGAGGCCGACTAGAGGGGGGTGAATAGGCGATTTTAAAAATTCTTTTGGGCTAAAACCAATTAATAATGCGGAAGCTAATAACAAATTGGTTTTGCACAATTTAAACCTAAATCAACTAGGCTTCCCTAAGTGCACCAACAATATGAATACAATACAAGAGAGCACTCATACAAAGATATATAAGCAATTAAAGCATGTAATGTAAATTGCTCAAAGTAAAGCACAAGATAAAACAAGATGACATGATTACGTTTTACCGTGGTGTTCGGAGACTTGCCGGTCTCCCCTGATGCACGTTGAGGTAAGCCCAACCACGTTGGACCGGCTCCACTAATTAAGCCAACACCTCCGAGGTAAGTTCAACCACTTGGACCGGTTCCAAACCGAACCAACACCTCGCTCCACTAGGGTTGCTCTTCCTCTACTACGGAGATGGCGAGCACCAAACCACTCACAACACGCCGGGCCTTCTCACAAGCTTCTTGAGAAAATCACCGGGCACGACGCCTCCACGCCGTCTAGGTGTCGGCAAACACCAAGAGTAACAAGACCAAACTTTCACTTGAACTAATCAAGTGTCAACGCTCAAATAGATACACAATCCACTACCTAAGGCAACACATGCACTTAGGGTTTGCTCTCAAATCTCACTAAGTGCAACACATGCACAAAAGAGGATGAGAGGCTTGCTCTTAGCTCAAGAGGCTCAATAGAGGTTCACAATAGCACCAGTAGCCTTCTCCAATCAGCCAAGGTGGGTATTTGTAGCCCACACCAAAAAATTAGCCATTGGAGGAAAGATTCCCTCAAAACAGTGCAGGGCCGGTCTGACCGCCAACTAATGGTCGGTCGGACCGTCCATGCTCCAACGGCTATAAAACTAGCCATTGGGCCTTCGTCCGGTCGGACCGCCAACTAATGGCCGGTCTGACCGCCAAGGCTGGCCGGTCCGACCGCCCGAGGCAAAATCGGCGAAGTCCCAAAATGGTGCTTCTCTGGAAAATACGTTTAGCACGAACCCCGGAACTTCTGCACATCGGTAGTTCCGTTTTCACAATGGCTTAACTACCGCACAGAGAATCCAATTCAAAGGAAATCGGTCGGATCGCCAACAGCACAATAGTCGAACCGATATGCCACCGGTCCGACCAGTGACCACTGGCGGTCTGACCGCCAGACCACAGAGCCAAATACAATGGCTTCACATCAAATGGCAAAACACATTCGCCCATTTACATGCAATTCCAACAAGGTTTCAAAGATGATATTCTCAGTAGGTTATAAAACATATTTGCCAACCTTTAGAATACTCATCACAAGGAATAAGGTACATGGACTTACACCATTTGCAAACTTAAGTCACATGGTACAAAGGTTACGCATGAGCCTCAACTATTTGTAAAACACATTCGTAAATAAATAGTATCATGCCTAGATGAGCTAGAGCAAACACAACGAGCTATCAACACATGACTAACTCAAACTACTAGTTAAGACCCCTCTTAATAGTACGTCAACCTATACTAGCAGTCCGGTCTTCCAACCAAACACCAAGACCGGTAAAAGACTAGGAATACATCTTTAACCCTAGCTAGTCATACCTTTATCTTGCATCTTCTTGAAGCTTGATGACGCACATCAACACTTCAAACCCGGGTCCTTGACTTGATAATCATCAACACATGATGATCTCCTTTTTCACTTCGGGATCTTGTCTTGGACATCATCAACACATGATGATTTCTTCATCCCGAGTTTTGACATGCATCAACACATGATGCATTCCTTCACTTGACCTCCATCAACACATGATGGGTCTTCTTTTTGAACATCATCGACACACAATGATTCCCATTTTTTCAAGTTCTTCATATGCATCAACACATGATGCATCTTTCACTTACACCTTGACTTGATAATAATCAACTCATGATGTCATCCCAAGTCTTTATCACCCTGGAACATAATCTATTCATCCAACTCATGGAAAATATTAGTTCCACAATGTGATTACGATTAGTTACCACAACAAACCATTATCACATAATGGTGGGACAAGATACATCAATCTTTCCCTTATTGGTAATTAATGCTAACCACTTCAATTACACATAAATTGAATGTAGATAAATGTAACACAAGGTGAGTATATATGAACTACACAAGTTACATATACTCACGACATGAGTATGTAAGAACTACATAAGTTCCATATACTCAAAATATGAGTATACAAAAACTAGACAAGTTCTATATACTCAAACGAATATGTTTCAAAGTAAAGATCCAAATATATGTGGAAAATGGAATATGGATCAATACTAATGAACTACACATAAATTGAATGTAATCATCGTATTGGTGAGAGTGACCGTGATTAAGGAAAATGTTAGGAAAAAGGGAAAATATTTTTTTGGAGATTGCAGTACATATCCGCAGAAACTGTTCGGTAAGAACATATGCATAGACAATTATCTATAGAAAAAAAACAACGCATCTCCCGAAGAGTCCTGGCCGGTGGAGCCTACCCGAGAAATCAGATCTCGTAGAAAAAAAAACTTGTTTGTCTCCATCCAGCTGACCGCGACCCGGATATGTGCAAAGTATACATCAATCTTTTCTTTATTGGTAATTAATGATAACCACTTCAATTATACATAAATTGAATGTAGATAAATGTAACACAACATGAGTATATATGAACTACACAAGTTACATATACTCACAACATGAGTATACAAAAACTACACAAGTTCTATATACTCAAAATATGAGTATACAAAAACTAGACAAGTTCTATATACTCAAACGAATATGTTTCAAAGTAAAGATCCAAATATATGTGGAAAATAGAATATGGATCAATACTAATGAAACCACAAAATATGGAATAAACTCCCCTAAATGTGTGCATACATAAATGTGTAATTAGATCATATGCACATATTCAAGTTACACTTATGGTTGAGTTCATCCTATATTTTGGATCTGAGGAATGCAACAATATATAAGAGTATGAGTCGAATGCATACCTCGTTGAATTTCACATTTATATCCAAATGAGTCTGCACGCTAGATATAGCAATAGAATTGTTAGTCTCATAATTAGATTTGTCATTAATCACCAAAATACTCCATTAACTTATAACGGCGGGTCTAGATCCTTCAGTGCCTAAGGGTGATTGTTAAGAAACCAGACCCAGGCCAGGTAGGCTTGGCCCATGATGGGATTCTAATCCTCTCAGTAGACTGTATAAAGGGGGACCTCCAGCTTATTGTACAACAGTTTTTAGAAGAGCGATAAAGAGAAGTCGGAAGTCTCATCGTATCTCTGTATTCAATTTTTTATTCTATTTTTGTATTATTATATTATTTTTATAATTTTAGATTTATCTACAAAATAATTATTTGAGTTAGACTTGTGAGCGACGGTTGCTCGATATTCAGCACAGAACTAGCCCATAAAATTCGGCATCCACGGGTGGTCCAGGCGTCAGCGAGGCGCAATCAGGTGCTTTTTCTTCTCCGCGCGTGGAATTTGTGTCACATAGACGGCACGTCGGCCCGATGATCCATTTGGACAAAACAATCAACAAATTGCTGGGCCATTTTGCCGTCCACCAGTTAAACTCGCACGATCCTTTGGAATCCTGCTTCCTCTACAGGCGAAGTACAGCTCGTCCTTAGCTGCTCCGTGCCATGGCATGCATAACCGTCATTCATGGACATTTTTTAATTTATTATTTAACCCTTTATTTATTTATTTTTATTAATAAACATCTCTCCTAACTTATTTTTCAATGTGACTCTTTTCGTCGGAGCTCCGAATCAGGAAAATAGCAATTTTGGACATGCGTGGGAGTATTGTTTCATCAAAATGATCGGATTTGAAAATAAGCTAGGAGAAAGGTTATTAATAAAGATAAATTTAAAAGGGGCTAAATAATAAATAAAAAAACACGGAAGGGGGGAAGCCCGGCACTATTACGTAAGTAGCTGAGACAAAATGCTTCAGAATGATAAGCTCACGCGTCGTACCGCTGAACTGGAGGTCACACGTTCATTTTCTTCGTGGGCTAAGCTACTAAGCTTTGATTTTAAGAACACAACACCAGCAACATGTACAGTAAGACGGCTCCTTTGGGTTCCCACAGAAACCTCCTACACAACTAGGGTGAAAATAGATCCGATAGTTTCCAACTAATTCGGACGAAAACAAATTTGAATTATGTTGGCTCGAATTTTTCTCAGATAGTTGCCGTATCAAATACGAATAAAGATTTTTGTTTTCAAAAACAAAAACAAATACAAATACAGTAACCCACTCTAGTAGCCGGCCATCACCGCTAGGGCTTCTTTTCACCCCTGCTCACAGTCACTTCCTCTGTGCGTGTTCGTGAGCTGTGGCCCAGTATATATGAAGTCGGCCGGGGAGATGGGCTAGTTGGTTGGTGGGTGAAGGAAGTGGGCCAGTACCCACGTGGCCAGATGGCACGGAAGAAATGGGACTGGGAGATAGGGCCGGCCCACGAAGGGATGTTTTGGATTTCCTTTTAGGGTTTTAATTCCGGGGAAAACAGGAAAGGGATTTTCAATAGAGAATTAAATCGGGAAAAGGGGATAAAGCTATAAAAGTCAGGAAAATTCATTAAAAAAAACACCATAAAATTAGGAAATATTTATAGAGTGGTCTTAAGGTTTTGGTTTTACAGTCTTACTGCATCTCTCCATTGTAGCTACAGGTGCAGACCGATTTGTCTCAAGAAGAAGCTCTAGCAGTGTGGCCCAATGATGTGCGTGGAGCGGTGGGCTGGTGAGGTGGTAAATGAATCATAGGAAATCCATTTAATTTATCTTCTAACCTTATCACCAGAACTACCCTGTATTGCATGACTACAGAGTGACTGAGATAAATCAGATTAAGTTGTTTTGTAGCTGTTAGATATTAGAGATACCTGCGAGAACATGAAGCTTGTAAACTCAAATTTCAATGTACTTATACGATATGTTCAATGATGTATAACAGATGTTGACATAAATAAATTTTATTTATACAATGTATTATGAGTAAATGCTTTCTCATATACAAAATTCACAAGGGGCCGAGGGCCTTATACATTGGGAGTTGGTTGCTTAGTTTGCCTCAATTTATATAGTAGCTTGGTGATTTGAACATATATATATGAATGAGCCTGATGATTTTTTATTTTAAAATTTAAGCTTCTTCGGTACTAGTGGAAAATGAAGATGACGAGATGCTACTGACCTGTTGCTTGTTTAGAAAATGGATATGTGATGAACTAAGTGTACTGCTATGCATATTTTTTTGAGACATAGTATATTGGTATTATCCAACTATGTATGTCATGAATGAACTAGGTATAATGAGCTAAGTTTTATGTATGTGATGAATTTAATGAGAATATGTGATGACTTATGAGTTATGAGCTTAATATGATATACTAAGCGTTATGTCTGTGATGGACTAATTAATGCAGCTTACAAGTGTCAATGTTATATATGTGGTTATTGAAAATATGAACAATTATGAATGTTTGGATCAAATAAATTAGTAATATGTTTCGCTAATTTCCGAAGTACAATTTAAAGAGTTTTCATTATTCAAAAAATATTTGTGATCGTGTTTATTTTGATTAGTATTCATTCTGTATTTGTATTTAACATTATTTGTTTTTATAATCTTATATGAAGTATTCATATTTGTATTCGTATCTGATAAAAAAGAAAGAAAACAAACATCTGTTTTCACCCTGTACACAAGTTCGGTTCCTCCCACTCCGTTCGTTTCACACGGTCGAGACGAGGAATTCTGGACTATTTTAGCCCCGTTGCGCAATAAAAATTTCAAAAATAGCCTCTAAAATTTAAAATTCCAAAAATAACCCCCTGGTCGTACTAGCTGCTGTCCGGGATGGCAGCCTCCTAGTTGCTGCTGTCGGGGATGGCAGCACCAAGGTTTTGCCATCCCCAAGGGCAGCACCTTGGTGCAGCCCACGTGGCCAAAAAAAATTAAAAAAAATTAATTAATAATATTTGTTGGATAATTTTTTTAAATATACAAAATGAGCTTAAACAATTATGAAATTTTTTGTGGACCTTCCTGGCATAGTGTGTGTGCTTGTGTGACTTTTTTTTTGAAATTTTATGCATTCTTATTTTTTTTGCAAAATTCTTTAAAGTATAATTTTTTAAGAATTTTATAATATAGCAAATGAGGTCCCAACATTATGAATTTTTTTTTGCCAGACTCCCTACACAGTGGACTTAATTGTGTAAATTTTACATAATTTTATATGCTCTGAAATTATCTCGACAAATTCAGGGTTTAGGTCTCAAAAATTAGGACGAGACGTTTCGGAAATTAGGGTTTCATGATTTCATGTGACTTGAAATGTGCGAAGTTTGGTACGACATGACTACTCTTGGTCGCTATGGTTCTCGATCATATTTCTTCTGTACAGTGGAGTTAAAGCAGAGTACAGAAATTAACTTAACTGAAGGGGCTGAGAACGTTGCGATTATGGAGAAGCCCTAATACATAGAAGAATCGATGCCGATGTGAATGGTTATTTCTGGAATTCCACCAGAAGAGGCATACTTTGATGGCTCAGCGGAGGCACAGAACCAGAACTACATTGCAGTCCGTGCGTGGACAGAAGCACGTTCATGTGGTCACATGGCATGATGGTTCGGCTAATTACTTTACCATGGACGCTACTACTACGGTAACTTGCGACACGAGCTTCCGAACTATGTAAGTACGCATGCCTTTAGGGGGTATTTAAAACATGGCGAATAGGAGGGGAACTACTACGGACTGGCCCGATCTACTGCATGGACCGGGGCCATTTGCCCTTTCTTGCGAGCTCGGCGTTGTACTCCTCGCCTGCCGCCCTAGCCTCGGCCGCTATTTCCCGTTTTTTTCTCGCGCTCCCTCTCGCGTGCCTTGCACTCCCTGCACCTGCACGCCTCGAAATGGGCCTGCATCTCCCGCCGGATACGCTGGTTGTGCTCTTCAGTTTGACGCTCCTCCTCCCGGATCTCGCGTCCCCTTTCGGCATCCCACTCCTCGAAGTCGAGCTGCCATTGGTTGTGTTGGTGAATCTCTAGGTCAATCCACTTGCGGAAGCCACATAGCGGCTCCGGGGACTACGGGTAGACGGGAGAGATTGTTAGTGCGTACTCTGAAAGAGAATTGGTACGATAACTTACTGTAAGTACTCCTTACCGACTGCTGATAGCCGCTCGTATCCCAACGGCGGCCGGGATAGTCAGAGGAGTAGTTAGGATAACCCCAGTAACGCATGCCGAAGCTGAGCTGGTGCTTGGATTTGAAGAACTTGCATGTGTCCCTGCACCAACAGAGGGGCGGCGTCTCCACCTCTGGCGGGTGTTGCGGCGAAGGCCCGGTTGGAACGTTCTAGCAGGGGTTGCTGCTACGGGGAGCTTCATTGCGGAGAGCTGCCATCCTGGCAAGCTGCTCTTACCGGACCCGGGCCTCAGTAGCTCTAGCTTGTTCGGCCTGTGCCATTGAAGCCCTTGCTTGATCACGGATCTTGTCCCATTGCTTCTTGAGGTTGTCCATCCCCGCGTGGTGAAGCAAGCTCTGGTGTAGCGTTGTGTTTGGTTGTGTAGTTTTCTCTCGTAGATGTCTTCCACCTCCTTTTATAAGCTAGAGGGTTGGCATGGTGTGGTTGGCAGAGTGTTGTCTAATCTTTTTGCAGAGAGAAGTCATGTCCCATTTTTCGGAGTGATGTGCTTTCGGTATGAAAAGCTGGGGAGGCAAAGTGTTGTTACGTCTTACTTTGGAGAGTCATGTGTCGTCCAGGTTTCCAGAGAGAAGTCACGTCTTACTCTGTAGAGTGCTGTCATTTCGGTCTAAAAAGTTATCGAGACAGAGTGTTGCCACGTCTTACTCTGCAGAGTGCTGTCATTTCGGTCTGAAAAGCTGGCGAGACAGTGTGTTGTCACGTCTTACTCTGCAGAGTGCTGCCATTTCGGTCTGAAAAGCTGGTGAGACAGTGTGTTGTCACGTCTTACTCTGTAGAGTGTTGTCGTTTCGGTCTGAAAATCTGGCGAGGCAGTGTGTTGTCACGTCTTACTCTGCAGAGTGCTGTCGTTTCGGTCTGAAAATCTGGCGATGCAATGTGTTGTCACGTCTTACTCTGCAGGGTGCTCTCATTTCGGTCTGAAAAGCTGGCAAGACAGTGTGTTATCACGTCTTACTCTGCGGAGTGTTGTCATTTCGGTCTGAAAAGCTGGCGAGGTAGTGTGTTGTCACGTCTTACTATGCAGAGTGCTGTCATTTCGATCTGAAAAGCTAGGGAGGCAGTGTATAGTCACATCTTACTTTGCAGCGTGTTGTCATTTCGGTCTGAAAAGCAGGCGAGGCAATGTGTTGTGACTTAAGTTTGTAAATTTGTTTTGCAATTGAAGTTGTTTTGAAAGCCATCTGCTACTTTGTCAGGATAATCGGTTGTTCCGGTGTTAGAAGTGCGGAACCACCGCTAGGCAGAACTTCAAAAAATCTCGCGAATATTTTTTTCAGAGAGCACCCTTTTGGGACTTAGCCAATTTTCTAGAAGCGTGGTAGTACCGCCATGTTGGGAGCGGAACTACCAATTATCTGATTTTCGCGCGGAACGTTTTTTCCAGAGAGGGTCTTTTTGCGCTTCATTTAAGAGCGGTAGTAGCGCAAGAAATTTACGGAACTTCCGATAATCGAAGTACCGCAAATTAGTTGGCGGTAGTTCCACGCTGATTTTTCAAACGGCTAGTTTCTCGTCTGAAATAGCTGTTACTGTGTGGAGTCATGTCGTGCGGTCTTGCCATTGCGAAAACTAAGTATACTGAAATTGTCTGCAACATTACAGATTCATGTCTCGAAAATTTGAAATGTAGGATTATGATATTAGGGTTTGATTAATTCACACGCAAAGTATACATAACGGAATTAGATAGAGGCATACATGATACACATGAGTACAACAACACTGCAAAGGCATACATAGATAAAGAGTGAATATTATAATCTTATTAAAACTGAACTTCTACTTGGTAAGAACAAGAAACAATAGCAGAAAAATTACCAAACTGGCTATGTTAACTAATTTTTGAAGCGATTTATCAACCCTTTCCATCCTTTCATCCAATCTTTTAAGAATATTATCTTTATTTTTCACTGGTTGATCCGATAGTCGAGGCACTTGACGAAATGCAGCCACACGACGGGTGTCCTCTTGCAAGTCTGCAATTTGCATTTCAATGTCTCGAACCTCTGGCATAGCTTCATCAGTCCATAGCCAGAACCGACATGTTGTGTTCTGTAAAAAAATAGTTGGAACTGTAAGTGAAAAAACATGCTGTTTGGAAAGAAGTTTATTGGGGATGATCAGACACAAGTTACCGTAAGATTTGAACACTCGGGATGGATTCGTTGCCGTATGGGAGGTGAACACATTCACCGGATCCCTGCAACGAGGGCAATACATGTGTTGTCGTAGTGTTTCTAATTGCCTGCTCACTCGGAAGTTTGATGAGGCCGTAAACATATCTTTTAGGACTGGAAGGAAGGAGAAGAGGAACTCAAGAGTGAGGGGAATGACAACCAAATCATGCATATATATAGCCTGCGGGTAAAGTACAATTTGGGTTGAAAAAATTTACGTCCGTGAGGTAGCGGGGCCGAGGAGATATCGTGCGGCAGCATTGTGTTATGTCTTTAAGGTTTAATAAGTTAAAATCGGGATGTACAGTTGTTATTAGTACTAAATATTTAGAAGCACATTTTGTGCACATAAATCATAGTGTTGTAACGCATAGGGACATTACATAAATCAGAAAGACGGGATGCACAATGACATTACATAACAAGTTTTACACGACCATGACATTAGTTAGGGCGTATCGTCGTGTCGCCTGCCGGGACGTCATAGTTGATCCTCAGGGAAGGTGAACCTGTCCGGGAAGCGGCGTACGTCTCGAAGGCCGTAGTAGGGGCCCTGCCTGGGAGGCGAATCCGGGGTGATCTCATCGTGGGGGTCCGGCTGAGGCCTGAGCATATCGTCAACCCACTGGTGCTCTTCCTCCGTGATGATGATGGTTGCAGCAGAGTGTTGTCCCCTCGTAAGTGCTGCAAGAACAAAGGGTAATGTCAGATACGTCCGAAATGAGTGCATGAAAAGGTACTCACGACAAGAACCGGTTGACACATGACAGACTTGTGGCCCGAGGCGGGTCGGGACCGAGCGACCGTAGCTCCGCCGACTCCGAGTCGACGGCGGCGTCGCGGCGTGCGTGGGCGGTGCCGACTGAGGTGCCGAGGGCGGAGGTGGAGGAGGGTGCCCACCGTGTACGCGATGCTGCGCGTGAACGTCACTGTGGCGACCACAAGTTACGGATCTAATCGCAGTAATCGTGTCCTCGTGTATGGTGCGTATCACGCATAGGAGACGATCAAATGTGCTGTTGTTTCCACAGCGTAGAGCTTCAGTAGTCTCATGCTGGATACACTCGTGTTGCAAGTTACCGTAGTAGTAGCGTCCATGGTAAAGTAATTAGTCGAACCATCATGCCATGTGACCACATGTAACATGCTTCTGTCCGCGCGCGGACTGCAATGTAGTTCTAGTTCTGTGCCTCCGCTGAGCCATCAAAGTATGCCTCTTCTGGTGGAATTCTAGAGATAATCATTCACATCGGCATCGATTCTTCTATGTTTTAGAGCTTCTGTGTAATCGCAACGTTCTCAGCCCCTTTAGTTAAGTTAATTTATGTACTCTGCTTTAACTCCACCGTACAGAAGAAATGTGACCGAGAACCATAGCGACCAAGAGTAGTCATGTCGTGTTTAAGTCACATGAAATCATGAAACCAAACTTTAATTTTGAGACCTAAACCACGAATTTGTCAAGACATTTTAAGTCACAATTAAGAAATCAAAAAATTTTATAATGAAATATTATAAAATTCCCTTTAATTTCCAAAAAATTACACAAGAAACCCTAATTTAGCGACCAAGAGGAGGAATCTGACTCTTGTCTTCACAGCCATGTTGACTCCACCATGCCCTCCCCTCTTCCCCGAACTCCCAACCCCCGGACGGTCCCCAGCAAATGCCTCTGCGAACGAAATCTTCGCTCCGTCTCTCCCAACCCACCCAAGGCAGCGGCGGCGGGAGCAAGGCAGGAATCTCGGCCTTTGCCCGCCCGTCGGGTGAGCCCCCCTCTCGCTGTAACGGATCTGGATGGATTGAATGCGTTGTTCCTTTTGACTTTCCCTGTGCTTTGCTTGCTCCAAGAATTTCCACTCCGTAGCAGCAAGTCGCGAAAATATTGGTTCTGTTGCGAGTTAGATGGAGCTGATTGGCGTTCATGTCAAATACTAGAAGTTCTTGGGGTAGAAACACACCCGGTGTCGGTCGTTTCATATTGCAGGTGCTGATTTCCCGTACCCAATCGCTGGATGTACCGAATCCAACGCATTGTTCGTTACTTGGAGACTACCGGTGGATTGAGGTGTACCTCTTAGAACTAGTACTAGTAGATGCTAAAGCACTTGTAACTGCACTATCATGCAGTAGAACGAGAATAGAGTGGATGGTGTTTATAGGATAGATTGTGCACAGCAATCAGTGCTTGTATGGTTCGCTCTTCTTGCTGGTTAAACTCTATTGGTAGCCAGTTCAGTAAATGCGTTTTCCTACCTGCTACGCGATTTTGCTGTTTACACCTGGTATGTTACACTACTAGTAGTTTTTAGGTGCTGATTTCACGTCGTTCAACCTAGTTAAACAACTTCATAAATGATAGACCATGGCTGAATTGTGCACCACATCGAACAAGAAATAAGACATACAGTTGATAATCGAACACTGTGTAAGTAGAACAAGTGTCAGCAAGATTGTTTAGTTACACTTGTGCAGAAGTTATCAAAAACGTTATTGCCATAATACCTGAAAGAGTGAAATGGGATTGGAGTGTCATATCATGAAACTAGTGCTACCACATTTACTTGGACAACAACTAAAAAAAATGGTGCAACTTGGGAATCATTTTTTAGTACTTCAGTTGGGATGTGCTTTAATCATTTATGTTCATGTTAAGTTATATATATATATTGTTTTCCCCACAATTTCATATACATTATATGAAAATGTTTGCTATTATCACCTCAAAAACTTCATCGCCCCTTACTCCTTAGTCCCAACGTATTTGCCAAAATTAATACTTTCTGATTTTTCCTGTATCAGCAAGTTATGAGTTTGCACCTTTTATTTTGTCTAAATTTTAGTACTGATTGTTTGCTTTCTTTTGGACCTGTTTTTGTTTATTCAGAGCTTGGTGGCCGATATTATGCATGTTCATTTTTGTAAACATATAATAGAGCAATCATTCCTGTGGAACATTGCACTTCAAGTCTGAAAGTTAAATAGGTTGCCCTTGCCTTGCGAAGAAGGTTGGAAAGAGGTTGAGATTGCATATAGACTCCCGCTGAACAAAATGGCCTCCAATGGTAATGAAAATCTCAAAGCTGATATTCAACCAGTAGAGTCAAGAACATTGGAAAATGATCCTGCAGCCACAGGTGTCCATACTCTTTCCACTCAAGGTGTTTCACGCCAGAGAAAGCAGTTGAGTGGGTTTCTGAACTTTGTGAATCTCTTTTCTAGTGGTTCTCGGTTAAGAAAGTTGGGTCCTTCCCCTTCAGTTAAGTTTCGACAGCTTGCACTTGAACGAGATGAGTTTTCACGTTCTATCCATTCTGACAACCATGGTAATCATGAGCATTTCCAATTTATCAGGAAAATTAATTGGGGCCATCTGTGGATGATGTGCAAGGATTGGATAAAGGAGCCTCTTAACATGGCCCTTTTTGTTTGGATTGCCGTTGTTGCTGTATCTGGTGCAATACTCTTCCTAGTTATGACTGGAATGCTGAATCATGCTTTGCCTAGCAAAGCACAAAGAGACACCTGGTTTGAAGTGAACAACCAAATTTTGAATGCATTATTCACTCTCATGTGCCTTTATCAACACCCAAAACTGATCTATAACTTCGTGCTTTTGTGTCGATGGGAGCAAAAGGACATTTTAAGGCTTAGGAAAATATATTGCAAAAATGGAACATATAAGCCTAATGAGTGGATGCACATGATGGTGGTTGTAATCCTTCTTAATTTGAACTGCTTTGCTCAGTATGCCTTGTGCGGTCTCAACGTAGGATACCGCAGATCTGAACGGCCTCCTATTGGTGTTGGCCTGACTATTTCTGTTGCAATTGGGGCTGCAGCATTTGCTGGTTTGTATAATATTGTCAGTCCTCTTGGGAAGGATTATGACACAGAGCTGACAGAAGGTGATCCAGAAGCACAAATTGAAGTCACCTCAACTGTGGGCAGCAAGCCCGCAACTTCACGGTTCAAGTCGCTTGAGAGGAGGTACTCTTTCATTCAGAGTGAAGAGCGCCGTTTCGTGGAGAGTAGGCCTGAGTGGTTCGGTGGACTACTGGATTTCTGGGACAATATATCTCTTGCTTACTTGTCAATTTTCTGCAGTTGCTGTGTTTTTGGGTGGAATATGCAGAGGCTTGGATTCGGTAACATGTATGTCCATATTGCAACATTTCTGCTCTTTTGCCTAGCTCCGTTCTTTATCTTCAACCTGGCAGCTGTCAATATTAACAACGAAAACCTGCGAGAAGCACTGGGGCTCACTGGCCTCGCACTTTGCCTTTTCGGTTTACTCTATGGTGGCTTTTGGAGAATACAGATGAGGAAGAGATTTAACCTCCCTGGGAATAACTTCTGCTGCCGCAATCCCAATGCGACAGATTGTTTCCAGTGGTTGTGCTGCTGTTCATGTTCTCTTGCTCAGGAGGTGAGAACCGCTGATTATTATGATATTGCAGAGGACAAGTCACACACAGGGCAAGTAACCGAGGAAAGTCAGCGTATAATGTCCCCATTGACGCGTATGATGCCCCCATTGCCTCGTGAAGATGGTTTGCCTCTTTTCAAGTCAACTCCAGGTTCGCCATACAGGAGTAGCACTGCTAGCCAGTCAATTTTCATTCTGGAGAGCCCATCAGCTCCACGGAGGTCATCTGGTGCAACCCCTCTGGGTGGCTCACCCACAATTGGAGACAGGGCGATGAAGGCGCCTACTCTATCAGTTGTACACAGAGAAGGTGAACATGGATCATAGCATGGGGCGACCCAACAAGGCAATTATCATGAGTCTACTCAGTACAATGAGATGAACCTGTATATTTGTTGTAAAGGAAAATTAGTAAATTACCATACGCCTTTAAATCTGCGGCTGAATTTTTCTGTGCAATTACTCCTACTTGATGTATAGGCTATTCAGTTCAGTTCTGTTCTGTTCTGTAATTCTGTTAGATTTCATGCAATACACGTGCTTTTGAAGCGAAATGGAGTTGCTGGCCAGAGTACTGTTTTTTTTCCCCTCTGAATATTTGGCTGAAGAGTTCGAACACTTGCAATTGTAACAGCAACCCCCTTTGTTGTCTGAGCCTGTATCTACAAGTACATCCATTCTGCACGCTTCCATTGCGAAAATGAAAGAATCTGGAATAGCTTCACATTCTTCATCATAGTCATCTCTTTTTATTATGTTGTAATGGTGCATCTCTTCTGACTTCTCTCCTCCCCTGATTGACCTATTTCTCCTTCATCAATCGCAAAACTGAGAATACGACCATTTCACTTCCTGATTCAACAGCAAACTCTTTCATCGATCTGGGATATTGACCGTATGTTTGGCAACTTCAGCACCGTCAATCCGTTTCATCATCTATCTTAAATATTAATATCACAACCCGCTTCCTCGCACCACGGCCGTTTGAGCGATTTTGAGGCGACGTGCTCTCTCCGCGCTTGGAATACCGCTTTTGGCCGTTCGATCGCGCGCGAACCGTCCAGATCGAGTTTGATTTGATGGATTGAGAAAACTAACGCAGCTCCACAGCCTGCCAAGTCAAGGAAAGGCGTAGCTTTATTTTTTAACATGCATCACCACTCGCAGTAGTACCAGCAGAAGAAAGACGAATCCATGAGGACTGGTTCTTGGTTCAACCATTTTGACATGAAATGGTGAAAATGACATTTCCTTCTCTTATTTTTGTGAAGCGAGAACATGGAAAACAGCTTTAATTGCACGTTTCTGTTTCCGCTTGGGAGGCAAGTTCTCAGAAAGTTTTAGTTCTGCCTGCTCCACTTAGCTGGCATGTATAAACAGTGAGGATCACACTCACTGCCGGTACACATCAAAGCTAGCTGTTAATTTCTCCTCATCAAATCTTCCATTGCAAAAATATATAATCCTACAAGGAGAGAGCCCATAAGAAACTGCCCAAAAAATAATAATAATCAGGATTGTAGGTGCGAAAATACATGGAAACCACCCCCCCTTTATTTAACACCACCGCAACGTTGGCGCTATGACTTGTTCACGCCGAACAGTCCTCATCTTGCACTCTTGAAACGCATGGGTGAAGCTGCCAAGTAGCATCATCTCATTGAAAATTAACTACACTGTCACTGCTCCTAACGCAATCAATTAGAAGGGTGATAATTCATCACTTGCAATTAATGCTCCAGCCACTCTGCAGTAATATATAGTCTCGTCTACTCTTGCATCTCCTACGTCTGGACCATCTAGACCCGTTTAGAACGTGAGAAAATGTTTCGTGTGAAAATCTTACGTCTAGCTAGTGTGGTCTCGACTTTACAGGAATCACACGCATGCTTCATGCTTCCTTCGTTGTGTGATCACTTCGAAGGAAAGTTAGGTATGGTTTGGCCGGGGGGCAACGCAACAACGTACGTGGAGACGTCGTTAAGTCTACACTCGCACGGCCAAATGAACCGGTTCCCGTACATGACTTGATACGTAGTACAAAACGTTGTTTGTTTTCACGTACGTCTCGTAATAAGTTTACACACGGCCGGCGATGAAACCTCGCGCCACGAACATGCCAATCACGTTGTTGTTACCAAGTCTCACGTCTCTAGCTACTTCACTTGTGTCTTCTTGCACTTCTTTGACAGATCTATCATAATTCGATCTGTCGGGCAAAAACTAGCTAGCTTATGAATTATGACATACGCCTGAAATATGTCTGGGCAAGTTCTCATAAGTCATATGATCTTATTATGAACTCTGCAAGCCTAGATTGTACTTTTAACCCCTGTTTGAAAACCTTGTATGCATGGCTTAACATTAAAAATCAAACTAATTAGAAATAAGATGACAGTTTGGTTGCGATTCAAACTTATGAAACCACATATATCTAAATTTAAACTAGGTCAAAACGAGCTAGGATGAATTTAATCTGCACTAACTAAATAATCGGAGAAGAGGTCAAGAACCTCGATCATCACCATAGCTCCACTTACCGGAGCAATCTATCTAGAATAATCGTCGTTTGCTACTTCCACCGTCATTGAAATACAATTCGAGCAGATAATCTGACACCGTCATTGAAAAACAATTCGAGCAGATAATCTGACTGACACCTCGAGCTGTAGAACCAGTCATATTTTTCCAAAATTACTGGCCATTTTGAAACACACAGTAGAAATTTAAGCAGCTAAAAAGTGACAGATAACCCCCAGCTTACTTTGCTAAGTTATCCTGTCATCAACATGCATGGTTTACTTAATTACTTTGCAAGTCAGGTCTCCTATTCGTCACAAAACCACTACACTGATACGCTCTGATGTAGCTTGAATTAACTAATCAAATGAGCACATTGTGGTTAACCCATCGATCGGAACAGGTCAGAGAAACGATTATCGACCGTCACTCCCTTCGCGCACCCCAAAACCGTAAGCCCCACCGCGACGCCACGTAAGCGGCTGGGCGCATTACCATTGGTGGGTATCTCCTCCATTATCGTCTGGTCACAGCCGCCGGGCTTTGACTGGTCAACGGTCAAATATTCAAACCTCTATATAATGCTCCAACCAGGGCTTCGTCTTTCAGATCACCACCGATCCTGCACTCGCCTAGCTCCTCCTTTCTCTCCGCAGGTCTCCACGCCTCCGATGACCTCGGCGCCCGCTAGCCTCGGTGCGCTGGCTAACTCGCTCTCTTTTGGGACCAACTCCTTCGCGAACCTGATGAGCGGTTCTGCTTCCAGCGGCGCAGCCTGTGGGGGAACCGGAGTGTCGAAGTTCAAGGCCATGGCGCCGTCTTCCCTCCCGCTCTCCCTCCCGCCGGCATCGCCGTCGGCGTGCTTCAGCATGCCCTCCGGCTTCCTCGACTCGCCGATCCTCCTCATCCCCAGTGTAAGCACGGAGTAGCTTCATGCGTGCGTGCAAGTGTGCAACTTATTCGTTATGTCACGCTCAAAGAGAAAAGCAGAAGCTGACATATGTGCCAAGCATGTACTGATAACGCTAATCTGTTTGCCTTTGTGTCTATTTCAGTTATTCCCATCGCCAACTACGGGTGCATTCCCCTCGCAACCGTTCAACTGGATGGGGACGCCGGAGAACCTGCAGGGAGGCGTCAAGGACGAGCAGCTGCAGTACTCCGACTTCACGTTCCAGACGACGATGACTAGAGCCACGACGACGCCGGCGTCCTCCTTCCTGCAGTCGTCCATGCTAATGGCTCCATTGGTAAGACGAACACGAGCGCAGCTTCTAATGCATGCAAAGCAAATAAAAAAAACGTTTACATACAATGGCTGATAGATGGGGCCGATGACCGGCTTGGAATTTAGCGGCCCACTTACCAGCGAGCGTATGTCACAATTTTGCGCCCAAAAAAATACAGACAAGAGGGCTATCCAGATTCCAGACCAACAGCGTCCGTGCATTCGTGAGGCTGCTGTTGAGTGCTGACTTGTCCACAATTAAAAGCTACTAATGCTAGGTGACTTGTCGTAACACACCTTTATGCCAATCTCCAGATCTCTTAACATATTATTTTACTCCATTTGGAGATTTCTCATGGCGATGGATACCGATGATCTTCAATGGCCAAAAAAAAAATGCCGTCACGTTCTCCCTTTCAAATTAAGCGAAATAGTCAATGCTTCAACTCTAAGCTCAATTAGTTGTCTTTCGAAACCATTGCACACGTATGTGATGTCTAATACTAGTGTTGCGCTCTTGTAGGGTGGAGACTCGTACAACGGCGAGCAGCAGCAGACGTGGAGCTACCAAGAGCAGAGCATGGACGCGGCCACGAGGCTGGCGGAGTTCGCGGCGCCATTCGAGGCGACCTCGTCGGGCATCACGGCGGTGACGACGCCGCCTGATATGCTCGTAAACGGCGGCTACAACTCGATGTCCGGGGCCGGCTTCCGTGAGCAGCAGAGCCGGCGGCCGTCGGACGACGGCTACAACTGGCGCAAGTACGGGCAGAAGCAGATGAAGGGGAGCGAAAACCCGCGCAGCTACTACAAGTGCAGCTTCGCCGGCTGCCCTACCAGGAAGAAGGTGGAGCGGTCGCCAGACGGCCAGGTCACGGAGATCGTGTATAAGGGCACGCACAACCACCCCAAACCGCAGAACGCGCGCCGGGGCTCCGGCTCGGCGCCGTACGCGCTGCAGGGCGCCAACGATGCGTCGGCCGACGCGCTCTCCGGCACGCCCGTGGCGACCCCTGAGAACTCGTCGGCGTCCTACGGGGACGACGAGATCAATGGCGTGAGCTCGCCGCTGGTCGGTAACGTCGGCGGCGGCGAAGAGTTCGACGGCGATGAACCTGATTCCAAGAAATGGAGGAAAGACGGTGACGGCGAGGGGATCTCGCTGTCCGGCAACCGGACGGTGCGGGAGGCGAGAGTCGTCGTCCAGACGACGAGCGACATCGACATCCTCGACGACGGCTACCGGTGGCGCAAGTACGGGCAGAAGGTGGTCAAGGGCAACACAAACCCGAGGTACAAACGTAAAGCCCAACTCGTCCATTCGTCTCTTTTTCCATTGTAAATAGTGCTACTAAACTCAATGTTGCAAGTGTTGGACACATATATGTGAGCTTACATGCATGAGCGTTTTCTCGAATTGGCAGGAGCTACTACAAGTGCACCACGGTCGGGTGCCCGGTGCGGAAGCACGTGGAGCGCGCGTCGCACGACCTGCGCGCGGTGAACACGACCTACGAGGGCAAGCACAACCACGACGTGCCCGCCGCGCGCGGGAGGGCAACGCTCTACCGCGCAACGCCGCCGGCGGGCAAAGCCTGCACGTGGCCCACTGCGCCGGCCGCAAGCTACCTGCATGGCGGCGGCGGCGGCTATTCCGGCGACCTTCGGCCCGACTGGTTCGGTGCAGTCCAGCAGGGCGCGTTCGGCGGCCTCGACGGCGGCGCACCGACGCAGCCTGTGGATGGCGGCTTCGCGTTGTCCGGGTTCGACAACCCGATGGGGACGTCGTACATAAGTCAGCAGCAGCAACAGAATGATGCCATGTACTACGCCTCGAGTACCAAGGACGAGCCCAGAGACGACATATTCTTCGAGCAGTCGTTGCTTTTCTGATGCGAAATTAAGTGGCAAGAAATGGGTAAATTTAGGGTTCTTGCATCTTTAGTCTTGGAGACTGTGGATAGGTCCGGTCACGTTTGTTCATTATTTTTTGGAGGCCCCGCCCCACTGCCCTAGCCAAGCATGCAGATGGCTGCAGAAAGGGGCCTGCCTTTAACAATTTGCAGAAGTAGGAGAGATCGATTGGCAAAGGAAATAAGACAATGGCCAAAGATTTTCAGCAGTTTGACTGCTTTTTTCCAATGAAAAATTTGTTGTACTCATATTTTAACAGAAACTTGAATCTTCGGTTCAAATATACACGTTGTGCGAGTCAACATTTGGCACTGGGTACATGCGCAACGAAGAAGCAAGCGATTCTTGACAACTGGCCAGACATAAACCTGGTCGGGCAGCTGCGAGACAAGCTGCTGGTCACCGTTCCATTTTCAGCCTCGTCTCGGAGAGAGTTTCAACTACAGAGAAATATGTAGAGAAATATATAATATCCTGGTCTACAATTCGCTCCTAACCCAGTCTACCATAAGGGTAGATTCACACATGCGTAGCATCTCACTTAGCAATTCGTCCTCGCTTCATTGAAAGGGGTTAACTCGGAAATATTACTATTTGTACCAATATGTATTATACTAGTATAATTCAATGTAAATTGGTAATATGGTACTAAAGAGCGGGGTGTTATAAAATAATACCAAACCAGAGAGTACACACTCGTATCATTCTCAATGGTCCAATAATAATTCAAAGGATACACCTCGTACACCACCACTTAGGCCCTGTTTGTTTAGGCTTATACTTTTTAGCTTATAGTTTAAAGCCAGTTTTTTGGTTTAATCAGCTTATAAGGCTCTTAGCTTTTAAGCTAAGTTTTAGTGTTTGGTAATCTGACTTTTTATAGGATGTTGGCTTATTAAGTTGTGCATGAAGAGGAGGATGGAAGAGCAAAAAAAAAAGAACGATTCGCATTTATATGCAATGGAATTTTGTGGGTAATTTCAGCGAACTTTAGTGGCAATCGGTTATTCCATTCCGCCAAAAAAAAAGCACATCTTCCTTGGCTTATGACTTTTAGACTTAAAATGCTTAAGCTTTTTATAAGTCAGATAGAAAAGACACCCTTTATTTAAACTTAGGCTTTTTCTTGCTTTTAAATAATAAAAAAAGCCTAAACAAAATTTCTATAGTGAGGGTGCCCGTAGGGGCCATGGCACGAGGGGACAGCGGCCGGCATCAACACCAGCATTTGGTTCTTGATGCTGCCCATGCACATCCCGATCTCCCTGAAGATCGGGACGTTCTGCGAGCTGCACGACTGTGGGCGCAAAAGTGCCGATTCAAGATGTGCGTGCATCGATAACTACACAGGATGAAATCAACTTTGGTAGGAAATTGGGCTTCGGAATCACAGCCATTGGGCAACCTTGGGCTAGAAGTGTTATTTCGTTGCAGGGTCAAAGTGGCCAGACGTCCTACACACCAACTTCCAAAAAAGCATGGTACTCCCAGTAAGTTGCGACCATTTAGATCTAAGCACAATCCTCCAAGAATTCTCTACTATCCTTTAAACTTTCCTGATCAAATACTCCAGATTACCGCTCACTTACAGAAAACTACGCAGAGTGAATTATCAGCCGCTTCTGGACAAAGTGGCGGGAAGGCTGGCAGGGGCCCCTCCTATCACCAGCAGGGAGGGCCATGCATGTTGGTAGAATCAGTTCTCACCTCGATCCCAATCTACTACCTCACGGTTTTCAAGACCCCCCAAGTAGGGATGGCAATTGTACTCGATTACCCTCGTACCCGCGGGCGAATACCCTAATAGAGGCGGGTATAGGCGGCTTTCTTTGCCTATGGGTATGAAAACGGGCACAATTTCTTGCTCATCGGGTAAACAGGCGTAGGCATGGGTAAACTCCACCCGTACCCGCTTTGCCCGATTACCCGTAACCTACCCGCATGTGTAAGGAACTATGTTAGTTTATATTTTTATTTTATTTGTTGAACTTGATTAGTTGTCTTGTCGAACATGATATGTGAATTGTGATGAACTTTATTAGTTGTTGAATACGTAATGCGCCATTGATGTGTGAATTGTGATGAACTTGATGTATGCATTGCTCGCGGGTAACGAGCATGTCCGCGGGCTATGGGTACCCACGGGCGGCGATGCATTATTCGCGGGTAAATGGGCATGCCCGCGGGCGACAGGCATGGGCGAGGTTTTTCGCTCGTCGTCATATGCGGGTATACCCGTGGGGGGAATTCGGGGTCGCGGGCATGGGTATGGGCGAGCACTACCCGTACCCGCTGCGCCCGATTGCCATCCCCACCCCCAAGGAGATCCTTCGCGCCCTATACAAAATCAGGTGTCGTTTCCTTTGGCCGGACACGACAATATCTCGGGTGCTAAGTGCAAGATTAAGAACCCAGCTAGGCGGCCTAGGCATCCTCAGCCTTCCGCAATTCTCCTCGGCAATCAGATTGCGTTGGCTCTAGCAGGAGTGGAAGAATCAGTCCAAACCTTGGGTCGGCATGGAAATTCCTTGCGACAACTCGGATCGAAATCTCTTTGCGGCGGCAACTAGGATAACCCTAGGAGATGGCATGATGGCTAAATTTTGGTACTCGGCCTGGCTAGATGGAGATGCACTTAAAGATCTAGCCCTGCAAGATTTTCAAAATCTCAAAACAGAAAAATCAGATCGTGGCCTCGGCGTTACAAAACAGATGATGGGTGCAGGACATAAACTTGATGAGGGGATTGACAATCCACCGCATCCAACAATTCATAGGACTCTGGACCAAAACCAACCAAATCCACTTGACACAAGGCATCTCGGACGAGATTTCCTGGAAACAAACCACAAACGAAACCTACTTGGGGTCCATCGAGACAAATTTCAAAGCATTAATTTAGAAAACAAAATCCCCCAATGTGCAAAATCTTCACTTATTTGGTAATACAAAACAAACTCTAGACCTCAGACAGACTGGAAGCTAGGGGGTGACCAAACCTAAGATATTGCCCCCTATACAGACACACCTCGAAATCGGCCATACATCTCTTCGCTCAGTGTTGCTTCTCCGGAAGAATATGGAGGCATATGGCGGACTGGCTGGGAACTGATAGCCTACAGCCATCACTCTGGCCCCCTAGCACAAATATCTCGGACCGGTGGTCAAATGTAGCGGAGATGAAAGGCTCCCCTAGGAAAGTCAGGAGAACGATCATGTTCCTCATTATATGGGAAATCAGGAAGGAACGTAACACAAAAATATTCAACAATAGAGCCGCCGCACCCTTAGATCTCCTAGCGATGATTAAAGAGGAGGGAAGAACATGGTATCTAGCGGGGGCTAAGTGTGTAGATCATTTCAATTCCTTGTAATTAAGGCTTTTTTTTTTAACCTCTTGTATCTCACGATTTTTGTTCCGCCTTTTCTCTATTAATATAACAGACAGTCTGTCGGTTTCATTTAAAAAAAAAAGTGGCCAGACGTGCTGTTCTCTTGATAAGCTGAATTTGCCTGTCCCGAATCAGGAGGCATCCGTCTTATGCCTCGTACGCTGGAACAAGTACTGCGGTTATTCAGATCATCCAGTGCTTCCCCTGTTTTTGTAGTGAATAGCAAAAACTCTGCTACTTAATTCTTTAAGGATTAACCAAAAACAGTTTAAGCACTCTTAGAAACAAGGAGATTTTCTAAGCAAAGGGACAAGGCGACAACAAAGATGGAAAAGATAAAACTACCGAGATAAAACACCACTTGGCACCTCGCACATTGCCTGATAAAACAGAAAATGGTAGGCTGCAAGTAAGTACATCGAAACAAAACAAAGACTTTTATTTTCACTTGCACAAAAAATACCAGAGAATAAATAGGTAATGCTTCAGACAAATAAACAAATTCTAGAAGCTAAATGCTCTATCTAGTCCAATAGTAGACATGACTAAAAGAGAGCAATACATGGAAGCGGCCTCAAGCAGACTACAGAGCATCACGTACAAATCTGAAACAGCAAATGATTAATCGAACCAAGCATTCATGATTAACTAAACTAATTATGGCACTAGAGTTCCCTCAAGATTGCACTTAACATATGTGATCAGTTTAGATTAAAACAAGGGAAAAAACTTAAAAACACTGTAGCATTTCGACGCAAAACAACAGGACAGCCCTCCACCGTCGGATCTGATTGCTACACCCGCTCATCCATCGTTGCTTCTCTTATCTGCTATCACACCTCTCTCTCTCTCTCTCTCTCTCTCTGCGCACCTCTAGTAGCTACGCGGCGGTGCTCGGGCGGTCCAGGTTCCTCGGCTCGGCGCAGAAGCTGCTAGAGGAGATCTGCGACGTGGGTGGCGCTGCCGCTCACGTCGACCGCAGCGTCCCCAATGAGGTCTGCTCAACGTGGATCCGATGGACGGCACCGACGCCGTCGATCACGAGCTGAACGCTGCCGACCGCGCGACAGCCGACGCTGGCCCCATTTTGTGCGCCCAGCAGCAGTGGAAGAAGACGAGGTTCATCTCCATGATGGATGAGGTGAGCTAGCTAAGCTCGTGTCTTCGTCGTCTAAAAATTTCTCCTTCCAGGTTTTTTTGGCTTGCATCGTTTTTCACCTTGCTAATTTCAGTGTTGTAATTATCGCTCCTTCTGGGTGGGGAAGAATCTTGCACATAGTGGTCACATCACTGATGCGGTTGTGGCTTGCTTTTCTTTACTATGGTTACATGTGCTTTTTTATTTGATGATGATTTCCTTTGCTGTTATACATCTTTTGAATTTCTTTTTTTTTTTCAAGTCTTGTAAAGTTTAATTAAGTTTTATGAAATTTTATCTCAAATTTTATCGTATTTCATATAGTTTCATGAAGTTTCATAATAAATCTCATAAAATTTCATCCCAAGTCTCATTAAATTTCATTCTAAATTTCATTAAATTTTATCCAAAATCTCGTGAAGTTTTCTAAAATTTCATCCCAAGTCATCATCTCTTTCTCTCGTTCTTTTACCTACAGGTGGACCTTAATTATCAGTGTTCTTTTATTTTTATTTTATTTTTTTTCTTTTCAGTTGAAGGAATATTTGAAAAATATTCTTTATTCTTTTTTTTAATCTATTTTTAGCAAATCTTTTGAGAGTCTGTTCTCCTTCGTTCGAACTCCGATTCAGTTCGTTCAACTTCTAAAATTAATATAAAATTGAGTTCTTTATTTTATAGTTTGTTTTGTCCTTTTTGTATTTTATTTGAATTTATTTTAGATTTATTTGTACTTCGCCTGTTGTTTTCTCTCTCGTTTAGACGATCTGTTTCAAGTTGCATGAGAAGAAGCAAGCTTTAAAGATCCAAGTGTGATAACTGAGCAAAGTTAAGGTAAGTCATAGTTCTTTGATCATATTGAACCTATGATTTTAAAATTATATTATTTTATATCAAATTGCATGCTATCTTTATATCAACTGCTTTTTAGAATAGTTAATTACCTATTTGTTATTATGTCATCATTGACTATTTGAATACCATGAATCATTTACCATCATATGATTGTCATTACTAGTTGGACATATTGGTATCACCAACATGGGTATCGTAGAGATGCACAGTCATGCTTAGTTGTGGTTTGACTTGGTGAGGGAGAGGCTTATGGGGGAGTGGGATTTCGGCTGTGGCATCCCCTTGGCCCGTGCATAACGTATTTGCCCTCAGGTTATCCATTCCCCCCTCACATGGCACTATTCCACTTTGGTCCATTGGTTAATAATTCACTATTTGAGAGATTTTCTGCAGTTGAGGTAAGTCAGTATATGTAGGTGTCGGATTCTAATAAAGGTCGGGTGATGAAACCTACAGAAGTGAGACGGTGCTGACTAACTTAGGTTAGTCTAGGAACCCCGAGGAACTTCAGGCGATCTAATGACAATCTTATTTATGCTAACTTTATTTTATTGCATTTGATCTGCTACTTGTCTTTTGGTTGAGTGGCGAACAATGGGTGTGGTAAGGGTTCGGATTGACCGCGGAATGGTTGTCGACGACTGGCGATAAATGGACAAGGATAGACTTCGCAACATGCAATGCAATATTATAATTTTATTCTTTTGTACTTTACTCGGAGTTGTAATTTTTATTGTGATTTGTTGTAATTGTTTTTTTGTAATTAATTCCGAGATTGCATTATTGTTTTATTTCAGCTTGTAACACATTATTGTAAATAATCTCGAGATGTATTATTTTACTTTTGCTTGCAATGAAATTTTGTAAAATGACTCTGAGATTATACTGGTGATTCTTTAATGTAGTAATAATTTCTGGTGTAAATTCTAATGTTGAATTCTGATTTAATTATTTTTTATATGAGACTGCTTGGCGATGTGTTTGATATTAAGTTGAGATTATGATTTGCTCTTGATTAGAAAATTTATTTTACTGCTAAATGCTGATTAGCGTTGTTTAATTTAGTTTAAATTTTTCGGGTTCTCACACCCCCCCCTCTCCCCGGAAAATTTTCATCCCCGAAATTGCATTCTCATCGTGTGTAGTTCTTTATCTTTCTCTCACGAGGCTTCGCTGATGGGGTGATTTTTCCATTGCACCCTGCAAGCATGGATTGCCTGATTTCTTAACTTTCGATCTTCTTTCGCTATAATTTTTACTGGGTGTTCCTCCTAGGCTAAATTGTTTTGTAGAGATAAGTCGAGATTGGTTAGGTGGGGTGAGGGCTTCCTCATGCATTTTGCATTTTCTGAGCTGAGAGATATGGAAGATGTTGTGAATTCTCAATAACTGGTTCGGTAATTCCAATCGATACGCTAAGGTGCCTTTACGCTCTAGAATCCGAAATGGTCCAACCTACCGTGGACTTAGCTTTCCTTTTAATCCGAATCGGCGCACCCCACACATAGGTGGTACCTTCAAATATTCATAATCATCGACTTCAAGCTGTAGGTCTTTTCTATGTTGGTTTGTGTGGCTCTTTTGCCTACTTTGGGCAATATTAAAACGTTCTCGGATTAACTGGATTTTATTGTTGTTCTCCCATCGGGCTTTTTGATAGACGCTTCCTTAGATTTGCAATCGATATTTACCTTATGGGCGGATAACCCATCCATACCCAGAATTATTTCTAGTCCATTCAAGTTGATTATATGGGGGTCGGCTAGGAACTTGTTATCACAACTTATTATTTTCTTATTGACATAACTTCTAACATTCAAGACAGTGTGCTAACTCCCAGGGACTTTTCCAAAGGTTCAGATTTTAGCGGGTTCTCAACTAGAAATTGATGAGCTGCAAGGGCGTGTGTTGCTCCAGGGTAAAAAGGAACAATACCTACAGACGGTGGAATCAACAACTTACCCGTAATCACATCTATGGCTTCTCCGATTTGTTTTGCGGTCATGTGGGACAGGCGTGCCGGTCCTCCTCTTCTAGTTCCTCCCGTGTCGGGTGGGTTGCTTTTGGGTTGATTTAGGTGGTTGATTTGTGGCAATGATGGGGCAGGAAATCTGGGCACAAAAGCTGGTTGCGGCGGGGTTCCAAATGTCCTCTGTAGGTGGGGGCATCCGAACTTACGATGCCCAAACTCTCCACAACATAAACATGCATCGGCATCTCTTAGACAATCTTTCGTCAGGTGGCTTCCTCTATACTTCCCACATCTCAGCGCTAAAGCCACTGGCTGCTGCTGAGCCATTGGTCTTTGGAAAGATGGGTTGAAGGGTCACGACTGAGGTGGTCCATATCTTGATGGTGGTTGTTGGGGCATCTGTGGACGAGGTCTATAGGCAGGCTGTGGTCGGTGATCTGTCTTGACTTTCTTTACTTACTACTAAATACTGATTAGTGTTGTTTAATTTAGTTTAATTTTTTTGGGTTCTCACAGCTTGCTACTGATATGGGACTAGTTCAGAATACACAGAGGGTTTCAGATGTATAAATTTGGGTTCTGATGTGGCCCCACAATGGTGTGTGAATTATTATAGAGAAAATTATGTGTATACCACTGAGAGATGCTCAGTTTTCTTATATGCCAGTAAAAAAAATTATGCTTCATTCTATACCATTGTTTCAATTTTCATCTATTCCATGCCACTTCTGTCACCCTCCATTAGTAGGTGTCATCATTAATGCCCTCAGACCTGTAAGTTTTTTTGTGCAAAAATGATCATCTTGCCCTAATCTTGTTGTTTGTTAAGTCAAGCGGCCATGGTGAAGAGGCGGGCGTGGAGGAAGCCGCGGGTGCTTGCCTCCACGCAGACGCTCCTCGACTCGCTACCCAGGGACCTCCGCTGGGCGCCGCTGCTGGAGCTGGTGCGCCTCAGGGCCATTAACGCGGGCGCCTTGGCGGCAACCTGAGATCTTGGAGGCAACAGCGGCTTGGTGCTGAGGGAGACCGAATGATGCAACCCAAGAAAACAAGGGTGGCGACTATGGAGCTCTGAGGGTGGTCCGAGAGGCGGCGATGGCCCGATCCAGATCTGGATGGTGGCAGCCAAGAAGGAGAGGTCTGAGCGGCGGCGATGTTCTAGGAGGAGGGTAGCGGAAGTGGCTCAAGCATGGGAAGAGGTCTGAGCAGCGGTGGCGGTCCAGGAGGAGGAGGACGATGACAGCTCCAAACGAGGAGGGAGACGCGACGCCGCCAGGCTAGACGGATGGAGACGACGTCCGCAACCGGTGTTGCTACCTCGACAGGTTCCTATGCTCTCTTTCTGAGATTGGGAGTGGCGGAAGAAGAGGAACAAGGAATAGGTGGGGAATGGCACAAAGTTAACGTTATGGCATGTAGGTAATTGTTCACTGCCACTGGTACCCCATTCATCGGAGGAACTTATACCGTTTTTCACGACACTATCCATTCCCAGCCTCAAAGGCAGGCAGGCAGGCAGGCGGATTGACACCGAAAAGGCTGCCAAGTGCCGAGCTACTAGGGCACATCCGCATGCTAAGCCTGAGCAAGCTGTTTAGTTTGCATCGCAGAGGATTTGAGTTTGGTTGACAACATCAGAATTCACCCGTAGCGAGTATTCCAGCACTCAGAACAAACAAACAGAACAATGTCCAACGACTCGCAAATAAACAAATCAATGATGAACTCAGTCTAAATTATGTATGTACAACTTGTATATTACGATATTTTTTTTAAAGAAATTAAAAATCCCCCCTCGACTTCCGAGCCACAGAGCGCTCAAACCCTAAAGACACTGCATCATTCACGGGATCGAGCGCGAGAGAGAGAGAAGTGACCAAAAGGCGTCCTCATCGACCGTTCGTATTCACAACGGAAGATCGAAAGAAAAGGAAAGGAAACACGTCAAGCACTACTCGGACGGCTCCTCCGCTATGCTCTCCAGCCGCGGCCGCCACACGCCGGCGCGGGCGCCGCTGCGCCGCCACCGGTGGCTCGGCTCCCGCTTCTCCGACAGCAGCTCCCTCAGGTAGTTGTCTTGCTCCGCCGTGCTCGCCTCGGCCACCGCGGCGCCGCCCTTGCGGTGGCCGTGGCGCTTCTTCTTGGGGCCGGACGCGCGGTTCTTGCGCCTCTTCATCTCGGCCGCCGGGGCGGAGCACGCTGAGGGGATGAGGAAGTAGATGCTGCCGCGCTTGAGCTCGGAGTCGGGCGACACGATGACGATCTTACGGGCCGCGCCGGCGGACCACGCGGCGGTGAGGGAGTGGTTGGGGTGCGCGGCAAGGACGTCGGCCGCGGTCAGCGGGCAGGTGAACCCGTCGACGTGACCGCTGAGGTGCACAACGCGGGCTACGTCCAGGGCGCCGCAGGGGAGCATGCAAGTCAGGCAGCAGCGCAGGCTGTTCCCCATGCCTTCTCTTTCCGGCGGCTGCCTGCTGCTGCTGCTCCTGTTCTTCCTACGTGCGTACGAGTGGGAGGAGGAGACGCTGGATTTGTTGTGGCTTTTTCTTGGTTTTGTCCTGCTTGGCTCTGTGAGTAATGAATGATATGGGTGGGCTTGGCTCGGGTTGCGTTGTGTATGTATAGAGCTATTTCCGGAGGCCGTCGCATCAACTTTGTTCCATGGTGTATTCGAGTGAGTAATGCAATGGGTACATGCATATTGATCCCTCTTGGAGATGGATATTATTTTAGAAAAATTCCAACCGTGCCACCGAAAGTTAACCTGTTTTCCTCCCTGCCACTAAACAAAGTGTTATCCTCTACGTGCCACCGAGAGTCTATTTTGATTCTCTCTGTGCCATTTTCATCACATCCGTTAGTTAGAATAACTATAAAACCCCCAAAAATCTCTATCTTACCCTCATCTTCTTCCTTCTCCACTTCAACCCCCTCTCTTCTCTCTCCAGTCCCTCACTAGCCACCACCTCCCCCTCTCCCCCCTCCCCCCCCCTCTCTCCCCATTATCGCCCCAACTGTCGCCGCCCCCAGTTCGCGGTAAAAAATTGCAAGAATAAAATGTTCCATTTTTCATATTCGGAAACCCAAAACTTGATTTTGTTACACTTTTCATCTTCAAGAAAATGCAAGATCTGACCGTCGGGACACCAGATCCGACGAGGATGCCGTCGGATTTGATGGCACGGATTCGACCGCCGCTCTAAACCACGTAGCTCTCTGGCCGCCACACTCCACCCCACCCATCTCCAGTCCCCGCTCCACCCCACAGTCCCCACCATTGCGCTGGAGCAAGGCCGTCATCAGTGGTGGGAGGCAGGGAGGGGGCCAACGGTGGGAGGAGGGGAGGAGACTGGTGTCAGCGGTCGGAGACAGGGAGGGGACCAACGGTGGGAGGTGGGCAGCGGTGATAAGGAGAGAGAGAAAGATGAGGTTGAAGAAGAGAGGAATAAGAGGAGGGGAGAGGTGAGGAGGAAGAGGAAGATGAAAGGAGGAAAGAGAGGAAGAAGAAGGTCAAATGAGTCTTTTCGCGTGTCAGTTGGCAGAGGAGGTGACGGAAATGACATGAATAGGGTCAAAATATACTGGTGGCACGTAGGAGAAAACACTTTTTTTAGTGGTACAGAAGGAATTATGACAACTTTTAGTGGAACGTGAGAAATTTCTGATACCCTTTTTTTGAACCAATATATTTAGATCACTAGAAAAGTTTGAACTAAATATGCAAACATGCATACAAGTAAAGAGAGTTCTTCTATATGTAGAACTGCACGATCAAAATGCCAAAATTCGCTTTGAAGGTTGAGATTCAAACTATCAATGTCCTTTGCATGTGAGTGTACGTAGCATTATTGTTGTATTGAAATCAAGCCGATTTGTCCTCAACCGTATCCAGCACAAGCAAAGACAAAAAGGGTACCATGCATCATGTTCCGGTGGCTTGCAGATTGCCGTTAACCCTTTTGTTTAGTCCTCTGCCTCACTGGCTATATATGTTTTCCCCTCTTTCTGAGATGCCTTTTAGGGTATCTCTCAATAGTTTTTACTGGTGATTCAAAAACCAAGATGCCAGTGTTAGATTAGTGAGTCAATAATGCGAACTCATGGAGTTTAATAGGCCGGTCATGAACCTCATTTCTCAAGCAGGAAGCTGCAAGGAAACCTGCCACATACATTCCTCCAATGACGAGGAATAAACCTTGAGCTGATCACCTGTTATGATTCTCGTCGAGAACATTCCTAACAACTCACTCGCAGGAGAATGCCGTCACATGAATTTCTTGGCATTCCACCTTTTTTACGGCCTGTTGGAAATTGGACTGGAATTTCTAACAAGTTGTTCTAAATGTGTAATTTTTCAAACAAAAGTTGCAGAAAAATCCAAATTACCCGTCAAAAAAGCTGAGTCAGGAAGCTGCCTGCTTGCAGGGTGACACCGAGCCGCACCTATCAGTATCGGTCACAAGCGGGGCACGGCGTGACCCAAGCATGCCAACGTCGGCGGCTAAAATCTTGCGCGGAGGGAGGCATGCAGAGGCTAACGCCGCCCGACCATTCGGGGGCGTGGCGGCAAGGGGATCTGCTGGTGGGGCTGGGGCGTTCGGCGCTTTTGGGCGCAGCCGCTTTGGACGTCGGGTCGAAAAGCTGGCCGTGCGCCCCGCGGATCCCACGTTCTGCACCCATGCGCTGCCTCGTGCTACACGCATCGACGATCAGAAAGGGTACATGCCGTTGCGGTTGTCGGGTCGGCTTTAATGACAATGTTTTACTCGTATCAGGTGAATGGATGTCTGGAGGGCTGATTAAATTGGTGTATAGCACTTCAGCTGTTCTACGTTTTTTTTTATAAAAAATAATCTACTTTTTAGTCAGAAATACATAAATAATACTACTTATTTTTGGTCGGAAATAATCATGTATCGTTTCACGATTGAGCGACTTGAGTTAGTCACCCAACGGAGAGCGACAGATGTGTAAATCGCTTAACTGTGAAACGACTGAACCTTTCGCATCCTAGTCACCGTACGGTTGGGCGACTAGGACACCTGTCGCTCACCGCGGACCCCATAGTCGCCCAACCATTGGGCGACTTGGGGTGATTATATACAGCGCGCGCACGGCTGGTCGTGAACAGTCGCCATTTGAGGCGAGATCAGACGAAGAGAAAGAGAGGGGAGAGGAGGAGGGAGAGGAGGGAAAAAAGTATCTTCGCATTGATGGCGACTATGAGTCTCTTTGTATTGTTTTGTATGCGTGTATTTGTGAAACCATGGTAGGTTGGCAAGCAACATCATATGTATTGACATATTGTTAGCAAATAAAATAATAGTAGGTTAATTTTTTTAAAAAAATCTTAGTTTGGAGATAGCATAATTAATGCAATTAGTTTGGAAGTTCGTAAGGAGAATAAATTTGTCGGTGAAAATTAATTCAGTTGTACCATTTCTCTTTGAAAGTCCGCACTAACAACATCTCCCGTCTACTCGTAGTCCCCGAATCCGCTATGTGGCTACCGCAAAGTGGATCGACCTAGAAATCCACCCACACGACCAGTGGACTCTCGATTGCGAGGAGTTGGATGCCAACAGGGACTGCGAGAGGAGGAAAGAGGAGCGCCGCACCGAAGAGCACAACCAGCGTATCCGGCGGGAGACACAGACCTATCTCGAGGCGTGCAGGCGCAGGGAGCGCGAGAAAAAGAGAAAAATTACGGTCGAGGCCAAGACGACCAGCGAGGAGTACAACGCTGAGCTCGCAAGGAAGGGCAAATGACCTCGGTCCATGTAGTAGTGTGAGCCTCTTCGTCCATCTGTTCTATGTATTTCTAATTCGCTAAAGGTATGCTTGTACCGTTCTTGGTTCGTTACCCTGATTGCCATGTAACTCATTGTCGGATCAAATTAAGTGTTGTTATTGTTGCACCATTTCTCCAAAATTCTCCACCGTGTATGAATTTCCTGCTGCATCACAATATCACTTACCTTCGTACTTACAAATCATTGCAACCTCTATCCTCCTCACAAAATTATTCAGAAAATTAGCGTACTACAACAACATATGACGATCATAAAATGTTATTGCGAGTCTGATAAATTTCGTACCCTTGAGATTCTACAAAAATCACAAACGGACCAACCAACCTTGTCACCACTCTTTTATTTCCAAAAATAATAACATCCTACAACAGGATCATCTCTGGGAAATAATTTATTTAAATACGATAATATTTATAATGAATAAATATAATATTTTTCAAATTTATAGAACTTAATTCAACATTGTAAAAATTCAAACCAAGTTCTAAAAGCCCTGCGGTTAATGAATTAAAATAAGAAGAATAAATCTCGATTAGTAAGGTTACAAATTTTACTTGGGTACTACATCATCCCAGTAACACCTCTAAATTTTTTTATAATTTTAGGAATTTATTTTCTATTTTTTTAGATCGGTCAAACTTGAGTTGAAGTTAAAACAGTTATAATGCTTAAAGTCGCTCACCAATTGGGCGACTTAATAAAGTCACTCAACTACCGGGCGACTCTAACTCTTATCGCGTGTTCATTGGGTGACTTTGTGCAGTCGCCAAGTGGTTAAGCGACTAACTCTAAGTCGTTCAACGGTACGACGACCGATGGTTATTTCTGACAAAAAATAAGGTGATATTTATTTTTGTACTTGTCGGTGTTTTAGAACCGATCTTACGTAAAGATTGTTTGATTCGGGGGGTCTCCTAGAGATGAAATTACGCAGAGCGATTGACACGGATTTTTATACAGGTTCAGGCCTTCTCCGGGGAGAATAACAACCCTACTCCTGTGTGTGTGTGTGGTATTGACTGTGTTCTCGACAATCAAGCCAGAAACTAAGACTATTACAAAGAACAGTACTTGTATTGTTCCTTGATTGTCCTTGATTGGCTCTTTCTCCGCCCTCCCTTTGTCCTTCTGATTGATGCCTTTATATAGTCGTGAAGGAGTAGCCGTTTTCCCCTGCTGAAGAGGCGCCTAATCAAGCCAGTAATGGGCACATGATGGCAATAATTACCGGTGTAGTGGCTCCTTCACGCCGTTTGGCAGTTATCTTTCAGAGGTAATGGGGTATTTAAGCACTATTACTGCGCAGAATAATAGTGCATGTGGACCGTCTGGATTCCTTAATCAATTGGACCCACTCGCTTGTAGGTTTTATTGATTATAAGGTGGTCGTGGTTGACTTGGTCGTAGCAGGACTTACGACTGGGTACAAGTCGTAGCAGAACTTACGACTGGATAATAGTCGTAGAAGGACTTACGACTAGGTACAGGTCGTAGCAGAACTTACGACTGGACAATAGTCGTAGAAGGACTTACGACTGGGTAATGGTCGTAGAAGGACTTACGACTGGGTACAGGTCGTAGCAGAACTTATGACTGGATAATAGTCGTAGAAGGACTTACGACTGGGTAATGGTCGTAGAAGGACTTACGACTGGGTACAGGCCGTAGCAGAACTTACGACTGGACAATAGTCGTAGAAGGACTTATGACGGGGTAATGGTCGTAGAAGGACTTACGACCAGGTAGTGGTCGTAGAAGGACTTACGACCATGACATAGTCATAGTAAGACTTACGACTATGGGGGTGATTGTATGAGAACTTACAATCACTTGGTAGGCTTCTCCCTTATAAATATAAGGGGTACTTCTGGGGACTACGTGGCATCATATTTACTCATAATAAGAATTATAGATAAAAGATAAAATGAGGATTATCAGATCCTCGTCAGTACTTTTGAATAAAAAAGATTATGCTCTACGGTCTCCAGCTCAAAGTGGAATAAACATCGCGGTGATTTCTTATCGTTTCTGATTTTACAAAACTAGATCAATAAAATAACAAAGAAGTACAAAGTAAAAATTACCGTCCAGTGTGAGATGATGACATTTGGGGACGGGGCTACACGTCAGTGATGCACTGGAGGGCATTTTGATATTTTGATTTTGTATTCTATCTTTATTTCTTCAGTAGTATTACAAAATAACTTAGTTGTGATGGTGAGTCTGCCGTGTATATTTCCACATGTTGAATTGTGATATATTTTATGGATAAATATGTGTATACATGCATATGTTACTTGAAGAATTTTATGTAGATAATAAGATTATCTGTGCATGCGGCTTTCGTCTGTAGGAATAATTATCTTATACATATTTTTCAAATTTATAACTTATATTGTGTGTTTTTTTTTGTAGATTTAAAGATAATTATTCTTGAATTTTTTTAGTTTAAAATCTATTAAATATTTGGATTGGATAATGAAAATCGTATGTATAGATTTGTCTCGAAAAATAGTTTCATAATATTATAAGTTTATTGGGTGTTATAACTGTAGAACAATAGGAATTAGTGGTTCATTTCGGACCGTGTTAATATCCAGAACAACGTATATTTATCACAGAAGAGAGTATTTATTTGAGATCCGTGGTACTGCATAGGCACTGTGCTAGTAATTCCCAAAGGGTAGTTTAACTTGGCTCAATTGGGCGAGCTCGTCTGTTCGCAACATGCTAAAGTGGCGCAATTAAGTGCTATTTGGTTGGTTGCAAGTAGTCGCGCGTGCTAATACGAGATATTGTTTGGTGGTTATGCGAGTGATATGCAAGGATTTTTTTCAAAAAAAAAAGGACAAGAGAATTTCAAAAATGGCAGGAATCTTTGTTATTTTTCCCCCCAAGTCTGGGACATGGGAAAACATAGCATGCATGTCTCGTTTACGTGACTTACATCCCGTCTAAAGTTTTTGCGAGGCTGTGCGTGGAATCGGGACCCGTGCAAACGCGCGGCGCGAGTGTGCGCCACACACATACAGTGCAAGGCAGGCAGGTGAGGAGGGGGTGACAGCCGCCGCCGTGCACGGAGACGAGGGTAGCCGGGGAGGAAGGCGCTGCGAAGCTTCGTAGGCTCGGAGGTAACCACGGCGACACCGACCACCTCGGTGTCCGTCCACGAGATCCAATCCATCATTTGGGCCTGGGCCCACGTTATTTTATTCACGCGTCCCCATAAGCCCCTCCTGGGCCCACCCGGCTCGGCCAACCTGGGCCAGGCCAGGCAACCTGGCATGTCAGTCAGTCAGGCGCATGCCAGTATGCCACTGACTCCGGGCCCCACCTGCGGAAGCCACGTGGACACCGCCCTTACAAAATTCTCTCCCGTACTTGAACGCGATTTGTTTTAACGGAGACAGCAGTGGAAAATGGTCGTGCGTACGGTACGGTCCCGTCCCGTCCTTTCGGCCTCCAGACCGTACAGCTCAGCTGCCCGGATCTCTTACCGATTCAGTCCAGCAGTTTCTGCAGACGATTTACCTGCTCCATCAATTAAGATATGGGTTGTAAACATTATTTCAGTGGTCGTCCATGCGATGCAATGGTTGGTTGGTGAGCGAGACAGCACCATTTTGGTTCTATAAAAGCAGGATTAAATCTAGGGTGGTTTGCATGGTTGGGATGTGGACTCACGTTGCAACAGCAGCAGCATGCTAGTGATGCAAGCAGACGAAGCATGTAGGAAGGAAGGGCAACGGCAAAACGCAGTGCCGTTTTTATGTATTGTACAGAACGGATTTTACAGATACGTCATGTACTAAGCCTGTCTCACAAAACATGGAAAGGGAGTACGTACTGATCGATCCGTGCATCATCGTCAGCATCCATTATTGGACTCGCCTTTTTGAGGGGCAAGATGGCGTCATGGCGGTAAGATTGCATGGCAGCTCGGTCCTTATGATCCCAGAGCTCAGACGCACTGCTGTACGGCCCGTGGGTCTTGCTCACGAAGAGCTCCTCTCCAGTCGGGACTCGCTTCTGCAATACCTAGGTCCATTCACAATAGATCAGATGATAAAAAACGATTAGTAATTGTTGCTAACTGGCCAGGTTTTGTTGTTTTTAAGTGTAGTATCTCAGAAGTAGCTGCCACAGTAAACAGATCAAATGATGCTCTCTCTGTCTAGACACTCCAATTTTTTATGCTCTAGCTGAAGCCGCGCTTTGCCCGACGTATTAAACGGGCAATGCTGTGACGTCCCATGGACTTAGCTGCAGACACATGCACGACACTTTGAGCTCACGAGCCGTGCCGTGCCAGCCCAGGCATGTTTAGCTCGACGGGTTATGGTAGGCCTGTTTAACCCATCTTGGAGAGGTTCTCAGAGGAGAAGTGATGCCAGGAATCGCGCGCCAAGGACTTGGAGGATGGGATGGGTGGACAACGCAGAGGCAGTAGCTAGGGGAGCAGTCCCATTTGGAGGAGGTGGTGGTGGTGGTAGAGGAGGAGGACGACGATGGGGTTTTGGGGTCGATGACCTAGAGGTAGAGGAGAGGTAGCCAGGGAGTGCCTGGGAGTCACCCCGCTGATAGAGGAGGCGACAGTCGAATCGCCAACCTCAAAGTTGTGGCAATAGAAGATGAGGGCGCTGGTGCGGGGGAAATCTAGAAGGGTCCAACAGCAGGAGGTTGAGGCGTCGCCGCGGCACTCGATGGAGAACGTGGTTGAAGCGGAGGTGGAGTTGGAAGGGGATGGGGAGGGGTCGGCAGGAGGGGAGGTAGGGAGTGGCGGGCTCCATGGATGGGGATCTTTAGTTTGTTTTTTGGGATGTTTCTCTCTCTCTATTGGGGGGTGATGGTTTTGGTTTCTTTGGTCTTTGGGGAGACCAGTCTTGGGGAAGGTGTGGCCGTGTCAAGTCAGGCTGGCTTGGCCCGCTGGGCCAAGATCGTGACTCAAGCACAACACGGTGCGTCGGGTCGGGTCCAGCACATCACATTTACGTGATGGGTCGTGTCGTGCCTGGGCCAGACCAACAATATCGTGCTTCGTGTCGACCCAGCTAGCACAACCCATTTGGCCGCCTCTACTTGCATATGTAAGATACCCTAAAAACACGACTAAATATATGCAAATACATAAACTAACTGAGGCATCTGAATGCTATTTAAATGTTTTTTATTACCATATTTATGCAATCTCGCGAGGGGGGGTACGATCTACTGCACAATATAACCTCCAGCAGAGTTGTACAAATTGTGTAGGAGAAAACAAGGCGGAGAGAGAGAGAACTAGATAGGGAAACAGAGGAACTAGAGGAAGGAAAGTTCAGAGTTGGCTTTCAGCGATTACATTCCGAATGCCCAAAACGACAATTGACTATCCCAATAAGTAAACCACTGCTCAGGGACTGGCAGGCGGGGCTTCCAATTCCATCCAGCCTGAAACGCAATGCTCATGAAACCCACTCTACCATCGAATAGTGATCGACCGGCTTGTGCCTGCACCTGTTGATTCTGTCGCTTTTCCAGCAAGGGACCACTTCCTGTTCACCGTCATGTATTCCATCTGGCTCAGTAACATCCCCCTATCTTTAGTACCGGCTTGACTCCAAGCCAGGGCAAGAGGGAATCGAGTTTGTAACTCACTGAGATCCTCCCAGGTAGCATTCGTCGGCGAAGACCCTGACCACTGCACTAAAACATGTGTTCATGAAGCCAATCCCGCTTGATGTAGTCGATGGCGCAGCACTCGGTCTGGCACACTATCATTATCAGGCCTCGGCAACTCCTCCCGCGTCTTCTCGCTGGGGCTAACGCCTTCTTCAACTGTGATACATGGATCACTGGATGAATGTTGCATGTGGATGGTAATTTCAATTTATATGCCACAGGTCCTATCTTTTGCTCCACCTGAAAAGGTCCAAAATACCAGAAAGCCAGTTTGTGGCTAGCTCATGATGCTACAGAAGATTGCACATAAGGTTGCAATTTCAGGTACACCCAGTCCTCGGGAGCGAAATTCCTTTCAGAGCATTTCTTATGTGCTTGAAACTTCATTCTCTGATTAGCTCGGTGTAGATGTTGTCGCAACAAATTGGTCATCAATTCTATGTTTTTAAACCATAGTGCCAAATCAGCCGATGCACATGAGGAAGAATCCACTACTCCAAAATGTCTCGGACAGTGTCCATATAAAACCTCAAAGGGGGATATCTTCATAGTACCATGATAGGATGTATTATACCATAATTCTGCTAATGGCAGCCATTCTGACCACTTGTTCGGGCAAGCTTGCACAAAACAACGGAGATACGTTTCAGTTTGCGGGTGATATGCTTAACTCATTGATGAGGATATCCTTACTACTACTGCATCTTCTAATTCAAGTGTGCATGAGATTTTTCATGAAGCACCAAAAGGTCCAATGACTATAGCAAGAGCCAAGCTTCTTAATCAACATGTGCATTTGTTTCTTAATGAGTTTCCTTGTGTTGTTAATGAGAATTGGATACTACCTAAAAGTAATGCTTTGTGTATTCTCAGGATTGACAAGCTTAAAGACTTTGGAACCGAGAGGGAGGCCGGGAACAAAGTCATGGAGGAGAGCAACACATGTGGCCAACAAGGGAGAAGAAGCCCATGCGGCTAAGAGGGAAAAAGGGGAGAAGCCCAAGAATCCATAACCCAAGTTATGGATAAGATTTTCAAGCCCAATTCGGACCTCCCACATGTCCAACCGAAATCAAACTCAGAATTCAATTCGGATTTGGTTCGGGACAGCTCAACAGGCCCATAATAAAAAGGCCATAACTTTTACATACGAAGTCTAATTGGGGTGTTCTTGGGCTTGTTGGAAAGCTTATTCCAAGGCCCACACAATGGGTAAGGCCTCAGCCTCATAAACCCCACTGTCGCACCGCAATGACCAAAAAAATCTGATGGCTATCAATTTAGGTTTTCTTTTTGTGTGAGTTTGAGTCCAATACGTGTAGGGATGAGTTGGAGTCGGTTTACATACCTTGTGGCTGGCCCTAGGGGTCATATATACTCTTGTATTTTGTGCATTTTGACTTAGACCAGTTTATGCATAAAAATTGAAACATAGCTATTGCTTGTTCTTTCGAAATCAGAGTTCATGCGAGGACTTCGAGAGAGAACTAGGCGATCCATTGATTCGTTTTGCATTTCAAGGTCAAGCCGTCATTCTATTGGTAATTGGGGACTTGGCAATCGTCGTTCGTGGTCTCGCGACGATCAACTATCCGATGTGTTTTTGGCGTTTTCTAAAGAGTTGAGGGTTCGTGCATAGGCGTGAGTGTTCAGCTAGCGACATCGTCTACTTCGCATCAATTATCCACGGTTCCTCGCCGAGAAGATCGGGCTTCCCCGTATCACTCATCCTCAATTGAGTGTTCACAAGCCGAAACAATTCTCTCCAAAGAGTGCTAGTAAAGATTCTATACCGATTAGAAATTATGGACTGAGGAAGACCATGTAGTTTAAATATATTGTTGACAAAAGCTTGAGCTTCCTGGAACATTGTGAAGGGATGCGCTAACAACACAAAATGAGCATATTTGGAGAATTTATCCACCATTACCATTATACTGTTGTACGATGTAGATTTTGGTAGCCCTTCAATGAAGTCCGTAGAGATGATCTGCCAAGCATGTTCAGGTACTAGAAGAGGTTGTAAGAGACCCATATATTTGACACGTTCCACTTTTGCTTGTTTACAAAATGAGCAAGCCTCCACAAAAGCTTGTATGTCTCTCTTCATTCCTGGCCATGCAAATAACTTCTTGGTTTTACAATATGTCACCTGAAAGCCAGAATGTCCCCCAAGTGCACCAGAATGCATCGACTGTAGGATTCTCTGTTGTAGTATTGTGCTACTGCCAACCCAGATACGCACAGCATTTCATAGAATCCCATCCTTTAATTGGAATTTCAGATGTGTTGAGTTCCCCACACAGAGCTCGGCTAAAACCTTACTGGTTTGAACATCCTTCTTGTAACCCCTCAGCCAACTCCTGTAACCAAGCAGGTATACAGGTCGATACTGCTAGCAATTCTCCATCTGTCCCTGAATTTTTCCTCAATAGAGCATCTACCACTTTGTTTTCTACTCCTTTTTTGTACAACACACGATATTGCAGTCCTAACAATTTTGTCACCGCCTTCTGTTGCCAAGGAGTGGTCATTCTTTGATCATCCAAGTGAACCAAACTACGATGATCAGTTTTAATGATAAACTCTGCTTGCTGTAAGTATGGTCACCAATGTTCCACAACGAGCATGATGGCTAAGCTTTCCTTCTCATAAGTCGACAAGCATTGAGTACGAGGTCCCAAAGATTTACTTAAATAAGCAATCGGATGCCCCTCTTGCATTAAAACGGCCCGATCACTTTATCATATGCATCGGTCTCAATTTCAAATGATTTCCTAAAATATGGCAATACGAGCACTGGTGCAGTAATTAGCGCTGTTTTCAGTGCTTGGAATGAATCTTCCTTCTCTGTCGTCCAGAGAAACACTGCATGTTTCTTCAGTAATTCTGTGAGAGGTCTACTAATCAATCTGAAATTGCACACAAATTTCTGGTAGTATCTTGCTAGCCTAAAATCTCCTAACTTCTTTGACATTTGTCGGACTCGGCCAATTTCGAACAACCTCTATATTTTTGGGATCAGTTGCGACCCTATGTTTGCTTATGATATGACCTAAATAAGTCAATTGTTGCTAAGCAAAGGATTATTTAGACTTCTTGAGTTGTAGCTGGTGTTCATTGTGACGCCCCATGTTATTACCCCAGGGGTAATCGCACTTAGACCTACAGCTTACTATTCATTTACTCAGTAGAACACTGCTCCAACGAATAGTAAGGCTTTACCACAGTTACGCAGTAGAACAATACGATAGAAACCGTATATCTTTATTACAGTAGTAGCCACGCAAGGCTATGGTTCTTAATACAAATATTATACAAATACAAAATGGAACTTCTCCGCTTCTCTCACCTTCTTTGCAGTACCGGCCGTGTATTCGTCCCACGCGTCAAATATGGTGCCATCTAGACCCCGGTCCTAATAGTCGGTGCCTTCTCCTCCTGCGGCTTCATCTGTACATGCATGTCCCTCGTCCCACTCGGGATAATTCCTGGACGGATAAGGATCTAACAAAAAAGAATACTAACAAGGTTAAGTACAAATGTACTCAGCAAGTATTAATAGTAAAAGATGCACTATATGACTTATCTATGTACGTTATCACATTTTCTATATCATCTCTTTTCTAAAAATAATGAAGGATCGTGGGAAGGCTACGATAGCACAATTTTTTTTATCGCGCAACCAAGAAACCTCCGCTAGTAATAGATCACGAGATTACCACTAGACACACCGACTCGTAGCGGAAGTAGAGTTGATGTAGCGAGATGATGCGGTCATAGTCGTACTTGTACTCACCGCGCGTCTTCTCCTACGAGTAGTCGTACTCGCCACGCGCCTGCTCCTCCGAGTTGATGTACTCGCCGCGCGTCTACTCCTCCGAGTGGTCGTACTGAGTTGCGGATCGTCCTAGTATTGATGCTTCGCAACAACACCTCCAAGGTATCCACATGTACAGGGTAGAGACACCACGCACTAGAGTGCTAGCACCGGCAGCGTGGTTGAGGAAGGCGTGGCTATTAGGGTTTAGGAAAGTTCTTCAAAAGATCGTCATCACACCCCTTGCCACCGCCCCTCTATTTATAGGCATCCATGATGGGTCTCGAACTTGAGACGCATTACGAACTCGAGGCCTACAAGAATTCGGATCACTATCCAAATCAAATCCCAGCCCTTTAAGTGTGTGACCCTATAGGTACATGTGTAATCGGTTGTGACTCGGAAAGTCTTTTCCAACCACTAGTCGTCGGCGGTACCTAGCAGCACATAACGATTTCCCAAACACACATAGAATATATCGGACGAACCTTAATGCAATATGATCTACGACTAGGTCCATATCACTAACGACCAGCTCGTATCTCTATACGACCAGTTCATATTTGGCCTCGACCAATTTGTAACTCCTTACGAACAGATTTCGACCACTTAGTGACCATGTTCGACCAGTCTACGACCAACTCGTATCTCCATACGACTAGTCCGTATCTGATCGAACTGAAAGATCTTCTCGTGTATACTCCCTTTGCCTCACGATGTTTGGTTGGACTCCAGGTGAGATTTTGTATCATCCGTGGACCGTTCAATACTTTCTCGATCAAGTGTCGAATAACTTCATGTGGTTGACACTTCGACCACTAGTGGCATGCCCATGCACTTTCTTTGTCCGACCACAACGAGGGGCCCAGAGACATCTCTCCTGTTATGTTAGGAGGGGCAAATCTCATATCCGACTAGTCACATCCCTCCGCATATTTCATAGCATACCCGAAAGCTACCTTTATAACTACCCAGTTACGAGTAGCATTTAGCAACCCCTAAGAGCGCTGCTACATATGTAGGAAACTATGCTGATCTCAGGTCTAAGGATCATACATCATCATTATTTGAGACCAACTAACGATACATAGAATCATAACAATCTCAACAGTGTCTCAAGGTGAGTCTTTGTAATATCCCAAAATTGAATCGGCTTAACGGAAGGAGTCTCGGGAGAGGAGTGAAACAAAAATCCAGAATAATCCTTTTCTTTGGGGGGGTTTTCCACGTATTTTTGGCAACCTGGGCTTGGGCCGTATCCCAGGAGGGACCCATGAGGGGGGGCCAGCCTAGAGGGGGGGTTTCCCTCCCCTAAACCATAGCCATACCCCTCTCTTCCCCACTCCCCCAAGCTGCCACCCCTTCCCACCTTGGCACTCCCCTGTGGCTCCCTAGCGCCGCCCCCGCTGCACTGGCGCCGCTCCTTGCTTGTGGTGCTGCCCCTCACTGCCGTGGTGCTACTCCTCCTGCCACCGGTTTTCGCAAAGGAGTGGTGGAGGGAGACGAGGGGAGAAAGGAGGAGGAGATGGATCTTCTTCGTGGGGGGATCAACCAGCGTCTCTCTATGATTCTACAAGGGTAACACGATGCTCTCCACAATGTTTGTTGTCGTTTAGATGCGAATTGGATTAGTTTGATTGGATTGAATTGATGCTGTCAGAAAGTTCAGATCTGTCCAGTTTCCTGCGCGGCCGGTTTCAGTTTCTTAGAGGCCGATCTGGAGGTTTTCGTCTCCTATAGATATGTAGATTTTGTTCTTATATTTCCATAGCCACCAAGATCATGAAATTCTGACGTTCGATCAAAAGTTATGGTCTGTTCTTTCCACACTGTTCTGAATCCTGACGATGATGAACTGTCAATTTATCTTTTAAAATATGACCATGTTAATGGAAGATTCAGGGTTTCCACCCAACTAGGTTATTGTAGTACTTTTAATAAAATTTCCATATTGGTAAATAGCACGTTAATCGGAGTCATATATTAAAAGTTATGTTATGTTCTTCGCTGCTGTTCCGTTCGTTTGGACAGATTTGTATCAGACATATTCACCTACTGTTTAGTTAATTATTTTTGTACAATTACGAAATCTTGTCAACTAGAGTTTCGTAGGTTTACTCGTTAAGTTTCGTTGGGCACTGAACTCACCTCGTTCCGAATCACAGATTAATAAATATGAATTTTGCCGTGCTGCTGTCCTGAATGGTTGTCGGTTTGCTGACTGTTGTTTTGAGCCGTGGGCTAGATTTTGTTAAAGGCAAATTATAAGTATCATACCAACTAGACTTTTGAAGGTCATGTTCTTAGCTTTCTGTAATGACAAGAATCATGGATTTTGGTTAATTTTATCAAAAGTTATGATTATTTCTGTACTTCGGTGTAATTCTGCTAGATAGATTTTGTATTAAGACTTTCATCTAAATGTTAGCCTAGGTTGTTGGCTGAATCAGAAGATTCAGCCAACTAGGTTAATGTGGATATTTTCATTACCTTTCCATAGGATCTGAGATCACCCCTTTTCGAGTCTCAGAACAAAAGATATGGTGTTTTTAGTATCACTGCCCAGATTACCGTCCTGCTAGACTGTCGGTTTAATTGGGCAGATCGACTATGTGAACATTGGGTTTAGGATGCGGCGACTAAGTGTTTCGAGTAGCATCCTTTTCACATTGTTACTTATTTAAATAATTAATTTGTGTAGGAGAAGGAAATTCGAGATTAGTGGCTTCGTCCTTGCCTCCTAATGCGTCGTAGTTCGAAAGGCAAGTACAATTGATTTGTCTAGTTTGTTGTTTATTCCACTTGATTGATGAATATGAAATGGGTAATTTCGGTATTTCTTGTTTCCGTTCATAGTTGATATACCATGATTCTTCAATAATAGGACTACGTTCATTATATTCATTCGTTCCTGTTCGTCCACGGGAGTGGATAGTGAAGTCCCATAATTTCAATATGGGCAAGTACCTTGTGAGTCTTATTGTTGGTGAATGTTGAGTGCTTGTTGATTCATACTGTTATTTCTGTGATCCAGGACTAGATTCAATGCTTCATGTTCTTTTCACGTTCGTTAATCCATGTTTAATGAGATGATGTCTTTCATTATTCATAATTCATTCCATTCATTCAGTGTTCATGTTTCGTCCATAGAAGTGGAATGTAAAGATCCATCAATTCCAGTATGGGTATGTAAGACCCACCATTTCAATGTAGGTAGATTTGGATCCCCGTATGAAATGTTCTTCATACGAGCCTTGGATCCCTGCATTTTGTTAAATGCGGGCCTAAGTGAACACCGATGGGTGTATCATTGGCTATACCGGTACAAGCAGAAGTGGAGTTCATGCATTTCATTCATTCATATGATTTCATCCATTCTACTTTCAATTTCTATTATGTGATGTTATGTTCTTATTCATATGTTCTACATTCGCATTCTATTCCGTGATTGATATGTTCATATTCAGTATGGTTCGCTTTATTCCGTTGTACTTGCTGAGTCGTGGACTCATTCTTGCCGTGTTTATTTGTTTTAAGTAACTATTGAAGACGGTATGCATGGGAGGGCTTAGTCATGTGGATCACATCATTCACTTCATATTCTTTCTTTCACTTCACAATATTCAGTTTTCATGTATGTGAACTTGTCCTTGCCATTCATTTGTAAAAGCTGAACTGTAGTAAATAGGGTATGATGGTGGATGATATCATTCCCTATGTTTTGGTTGATTAAATAACTGCTGGTAATTTCTAACTAGTCTAGTATTTGAATTATCTTAATTGATTCAGTAGACTTGGATATTTGGAATTTGTGTTATGTGGATGGATTCAGATTATATTCTTGCAATCATACCAATAGATGATGACCTTTATATGCTATTGGATTTAGGTATTCTTTAAATTCTTCCGCAATGTGGTTGTATGTTAGTTCTTTAAGTAACATTTTGGCTTCCGAATAGCTGTGTTATGTGGATGTTAGATTATTTCCAACAATCATACCAATAGATGATGACCTTTATATGCTTCTCTAACATGTGTCTATATTATTGGTTTGATATTTCCATATCCATAACTTACAATTTTTCCAACGCAGTGGTTGTATGTTGCCTCTCGTAAAGATTGGATTGGTGGTTGTATGTTAGTTCTTAAATGTTCTCTAACATGTGTCTATATTATTCCGCCAAGCGCTTCAAGAGAGGACTCAACCCCGTTTGAAGGTGCAAGTCATTGGGAATGATTATGCAGATTTCCGATCGAAGAATCCCGCCAGTGAACTTGAAGAATCCCGCAAGAGAAAGATGATGCGCAGATGCCCATCGGTCTCACTCCCGAGAGCAGAATGAATGTGCCCTCCCGCGTGTTGCTCCACTGTCACATTCGAGCCCTGTGGCGAAGACTCGCCCAGCAGCCCGGTGACCCGCACTTCAAAGCTCGGCAACCAGGCCAAGGAATGTCAACCTGCATTCTCCTGTTCGTTTCAACATGGGAGCCACCCGACTAGGACCCCCACTCCGAGGAGTCGCACGTGGAGCCCTCGGACTCCATCTGCACTACCAAGACTCCTCGGCCGCTTGGAAGAGGTCGTGTGAACCACACCACTGTGGAGGAAGCCGGGCGACCGGACGTCGTCTTTGGGTAAGTTCCTTGTCAATTCCGAGAGTTTTCAGATGTCTTTCCTTTGGCTTAGAATAGCCGCCAGTGGTGTTACAAGTCTTCCAACACCATGTTCTCTAACATGTGTCTATATTATTCTCAGTCTTTTCCAACACCATGTTCTCTAACATGTGTATATATTATTGATATGGTTTGATATTTCCATATCCATAAAGGTAGTGGCCTATGCTTCCGGCCGCTTGAGGCCTCATGAAGTAAATTACCCCACTCATGACTTGGATTTAGGTATTCTTTAAATTCTTCCGCAATGTGGTTGTATGTTAGTTCTTTAAGTAACATTTTGGCTTAGAATAGCAGGTGTTACAGTCAGGCACCATTTGGCTAGAATAGCCGAGGTGTTCGATCTTTTCAACACCATGTTCTCTAACATGTGTCTATATTATTAGTTGGTCTTTTCCAACACCATGTTCTCTAACATGTGTCTATATTATTGGTTTGATATTTCCATATCCATAACTTGCTCACTTTCTCCCGATCAAGACTACTTACTCGTGATAGGCGGCGAGTTGTACATGGCAAAGATAGTGTGCCGGCATGGAGTGCGAAGAAGATCGTGTCGGATCGAGGAACCCGATTCACTTCAAGATTTTAGCGAAGTTGCACGTGTTTTCATCATAGAAATATAGAGTTTCACAATCAAGTCACATACTTGATAATAAATATTATTGATATTATTCTATGAACAAGATAACATATTATCCAATGTTATCAACATATTAAAATATAATCATCTTTATGATTGCCTCTGTGGCATATTTCCAACAAATAACTCATTAAAATATTAGGTGGCAAATTTCAATTCTAAAAACACTACTTGTCACTCGGAGAGAAGATAGACCCCTAGCGGTTCCCGTAGATTCCAATCCAGGAGACTGGCATGAATTCATGATTGATATAGCACTGCGCAGGCTTGTACCACTTTAGCCATAGCTACTCTGAACTCTCTCTGAGCTAGGTCCACCGCATGTCCTTTGATGCGATTTTGAGTTCAGAACACAGAACATTTTCCAGGTTACGTGATTAGGTCTCCACCCATTACTTTCCGTTGGTGCTGATTTAGTCACGGTGCTGATCTCGTCATACACCGAGTTCCAGTAATGTTGGTAGGGGCGGCTCTCGTCTGTGCCCAACACTCCACCTTGGGGCGGCTCTCTTCGTGCCAAAACACTCCAATGTGACCCATTGTGGAGAACATAATTACATAAAAAGGTATCATTTTCTGCCTGTCGAAACGGGAAAATGGTTGGCACTGAATTTACAGCCTATGACCGAGTAAGAGTTTTGTTGGTCCTTATATTTTAACCATATGTAAAAGGGTCCCACCTCTTACCTCATCATCATCGTCGTCGTCGCTTTTCTTGCCCGGGCCCGCTTTACCAACCTAGTAATCCTCATTTCTTCCTCTCTTTCTTCTCTTCTCTTATCTTCCCAATTTCATCTTAATCTGATTTAATTTTCTGAAATAGTTTTGATGCAATACGTATATGATAGAGCAATATATGGTTTACATTTAATATAACTATATTTATATTCAAGAGAATAGCTTGCTTTTGAAATCCTAGAAAAGGTCGGTGTCGAATAATTCCCGATCAGTTACTCCTGTCGGCGCTGGTTTGTCCTCTGTAGAAATGCAGCAGCACACATAGTATATAAATAAATACTTAGTTGATTTTGAGTGATAGTAGGCGTATAAGATGTTAGTGCATCTACTTTTGTTAGCAAATTTTAATTTAATAATATTTTTTTGGATTCCTTGCTAAGTTAGAACTCCCCTCATTACTATCGTTCTATGGTGTATCTGCTTTAGGATTGCTAGCGTCTGACTTCGGGTTTTACCACACGACAACCAAAAATTACTACACATACCTGCATGCAACTAAGTCTGATTCGCAAGCAATTAACTGCCTAATTGTTTTTATGCCAGTGTGGTTTAATTTAATTAATCTACCACAAATAATTTATTTCTAAAGCAGCAGACTATTTATTTAATTCAGTGGTTTCTAAAGGTGATTAATTGCTTCAATTAACCTCAGATAAATATTATAGCCTTTTCCTGCATTAAATTTCTATCGGTCTGGTTTAAGGTTAATTATCCGAACACAGCTTAAATGATTATCCGGCACAACAATTGCGTGGCTTGTACTACTCTGAGGTCCAACAACTACACAACACTAACACATGTTAATTTTATCGTTCACTTTTGAGGCCACATACCACACTTATTAAAACACTAGAATCTTCTTCTAATTTTCCTATATCTATAATTTTCCAAACCCTAACCCTACTCCCACCAAATCCTTCTTACCAAACCCCTAATTTGCTCTCTCCTCACCCCCACTAAACCGGCCGACACTCCCCTCCTCACTTCTTTCTCCTCCTCCCCCAAATTCACTCCTCTCCCTCCAGTTCTCCCCATGGCGCCGCCTTCCTTCTCCCTGCCACCGCCGTTGGCCGGCCTGCCGCCGCCTCTTGCTCCACTCCGTCTCGATTCGGCACCCAGCGCCTCCGGCCCTGCACCCGCCTGGCTCCCGGTAGCCCTCTGGTTCACCCCCGTTCTTTCTGGCTCGGGCTCCCTCGCCGCTCGCCAACCCGGCCCCATGGTGCTCCTCCGGCTGACTTCTCCCTCCAGCGTCTCCTCCTTCCTGCTGTTGCCACCGGGCCCTACCGCCATCGGTGCCTTTGGCGCCCCTACGCGCTCGGTGCCGCCTCCTTTTGCTCCCGACGCGGTCGGATGGCCCAGCGCCGCTGCGCCTCTCTCCCTCTCACGCTCGGCCTGCTCTCCCTCTCTACTCGGGCGCCTCCTACTCTGGGCTTCAGCTCCTCCCCCTCCAGCCCCCGGCTGCTAGCGCTACCACCGCCGCCCGACCCTCGCTTCCCCCGGCTCGACTGCCGAGCGCCGCCCGAGTTGCTGGGCCGCCACCGCCTGGGCCTACTGGCTCGGTCCAGTGCCTCCCCCAGGCCAAGCGCGACTCGCTTGGCCTGCTTACTGATGTCGATTCATTTTGTTTATTTATGTTGGGTTGCTTACTGTGTGTGCTACTTCCATGATTATGCATGGTATGGTGATGGGATGGGCTACTGGAGGCTTGGTTCTGGTGATGCGCAAAGGCTCTCGGTGGCCTGTGGTCATTGAGGTAACTACTACCCTCCCTCTACTCTCTATCTCTTGCTCTGTGATGAAGAAACTGAGAGCTATGATGCTGCTACTGTGAGATGTTCTATGTGTGAATGATGTGTATGTGTAGTGCATACTGAGGTGTAACTGAGGTTACCTCTTGTTGGGATTTGGGGTGAGGGAAGAGGATGGCAGTGCCGGCGCCGTGCTGGTGCTCTCCTCTTCTCCCTTGCTGTGGGTGGCTTGCAAGCTGTGATAGTATTGATTGATGAGCTTGCCTTGGTGTCGTGCGGTGGCTTGATCTTGAGGATGGTAGTGGGAGGCTTGTGCCTTGGTTGCCTTTGGCTGGGAAGAAGAGGGACAGTGCTGGCTTTGGATGTGGCTTTGAGGGAAGCAGTGAGGAGGTGGGGGATTTATCAGGGGGAAGGCTTCGGCTGCCTTATCCCTTGCCTGTGCAAACTCTTTTACCATGATCCTATTCCTTTTTACAATGATCATATCCATTTCTTTTGCCCTCACTGTGAACTATTTCCAGAGGGTGGTTTGGCTGCTGAACTCTGGGTTTTCATGCGGTAAACCTAAGTTGATAAAATGTGGGTGTTAGGTTCTAATGACGCTTGATGATGAGACCTTCGGAAGTAAATGGTGCATATTAACTTAGGTTAGCTTGGATATCTTAATTGCTAAGGGGCCGACTAACTCGGGTTGGTCAGGTACCTTGGTGATCGAGGGACCGACTGACCTAGGTTGATATGGAAATCCTATTGGACTTCGGAGAAACTGACGACAATCTCTCTTCATTCCAACTAATAATTACTGCTTCAGTTTTTGCTAAATACTATCTGAGCTCTTTGTGGCGCAAAATGGGAAGGTGGAGGATGATTGGATGAGATGGCAAGGAGGGCTTCAGTGGAATGAAAGCAGGAGTATTGAATTGTAATTTAATTAATTCCTGTAATTTACATTGTAACTGGTTGTAAAATTAATCCTGCAACAATTGATGTATTGAGATGATGTTGTACTGTTATTGCAATGCTTTATGTTGTTAAATGTGTTAATTAAGTGATTGATAATTAACAGAGATTATGTTTTGATCTTGGGTTGATGGATTTTTATTTAATGCTAATTACTGATTGTTGGTTAATTTAGTCTAATTATGTGGATTACTGCTAGTTTGGTTTTGTGTACTTATGCGGGTTCTCACATTCATCCAGAATTGCCAACAACTTTCTGAGTACTCCCACATGACTTGGCAGGTCAGTACTGTGTACCAGGATGTCATCGATAAATACCAGAACCCCCTTGTGCAACAAAGGTGCTAAAATAGTATTCATCAGTCCTTGAAACGTTGCTTGTGGCTGGTCAAACCATATGACATAACTCTGAATTCAAAGTGTCCATGGTGTGTTTTAAAATCCGTCTTGTGCTCATCTTCTAGTTTCATACGTATTTGATGATAACTTGCCCAAATATCCAAGCTAGTGAACCAGTGAAATCCAGCAAATTCGTCCAGTGGCTCATCGATGATAGGTAAAGGATATCGATTCTTGACCGTAGCAGCATTCAGATGTCGGTAATCGACACAAAATCACCAAGTTTTGTCCTTCTGAACCAGCAATACCGGGGATGAAAGTGGGCTGGATAATCCCTTCCTTCTTCTGAACCAGCAATACCGGGGATGAAAATGGGCTGGATAATCCCTTGAGATAGCATTTATGTTACTTGCTTTTCAATTTCGTCTTTGTGGGCTGGAGAATACCGATATGGTCGAAAATTTACTGGCTTAACTCTAGATAGCAACGGTATGGCATGATCAAAAGCCCTATGCGGTGGTAATCCATGAGGTTCAATAAATAGATGATCAAATTCGTTCAGCAACTGCAACATAGATTGAAGTGTATCAATATCTTCTTCTTCTACTGCTCCAAGTGAGAACAGTGATGCCACTTGGTGATTCCCCATCAAAGTTGCTCGTTGTTTCTACCAAATAAGACAACACTGCTACAAACCGGGTTTGATGCCTCGCAAGCAAACGAACACTTCGCCCTTGGTACCAAAATGATAGCATTTTTTAACCAGTGAACATTCATTGGGCTATGCCGGTCCAACCAATCGTATTCGGCCAAAAAAATGATATTATCCGGAATCGTATTTGTTTTACAATACAAATGCAGCTATGATTACTACATTTGTACTATCCGAATTCGGATACCAGATAAAACAAATTATCTGGATTCATTTGACACCCCTACCATCCATGGCACAATCCAAAACCAAATACTTCTGTTTCACAATAGAAGCACACCCGGTCCTGGGGACAAGGGAAAAACAGTGTGACTTGTCATTTTGTCAATTGTCACCGAGAAGCCCATTCACCGCAATTAACTCATACAATTGTACAGAACTCAGGTAGCATTACAACGAAACCCAGGGTTGCAAAACTGGGGAGAATCAAGAATGGTTGCGTCGGTGTTGAACTCAGGGCAAATTAAATAGATCAAAATCCACTATTATACCACTATACACAAAGCTGCATCAGTTGCTCCTGTTTGCGTATACTTTAGTTTCCTCTGCTACCTTTGCCCACATATTAGCATAATGGTCTGAATATGAAACCTGCGTATAATTATATATATATAAAGATTATTCAATTAAACGATGCTGCTACATCTCTGTTTTCTTCTCTGTCAACAGATATGCAGTGTAATAGCAGCGACATCTTTCTTTGTCAAATAGTGTAATATTCATACCTGATTAACTACAAATCCTTTCAGCATCTCCACAAAATCTCGACGTCTATCCTTGTCAAACCTTATAATTTCAATCATGTTGTTTTCCTGCATCATCAGATAATAGCTAAATAGGAAAGATGATTTATTTCTTCCAGATGCAATATGGTTTCAAATTTCAGTAACAGCTACACCTAGCATTCCCAGAGTCCTACAAATTGCTATACCAACTCCACACAAGAATTCAACCTGCAACCTTCGTCTGACTCAATAAAAGATCTTACAGTTCGTACCATTACTTGCAAACCCTGAAAATACACGTTGAAACTTCAAAAAGAAGCTTACGTACTGTTCCATTATCAGCATCTTTGCATCCAACGAAGATAGAGGCCACCCTCTAGGCTCTCTTAAAGTAATACATTGTCAGTACAAAACCTAGTATGTAATGCCTACCTGAATAGCTGTTTAAATTTTTGAAAGCTCTTGAAAATTTGGACAAATTTGCATCTAGGAACACAACTAACAACACTATATATTGAATTAGCATGAATAGTTTTGCTAACTTAAACCGTCCCTCCTTTGTAATTTTCTTCAATGACAATAGGGAAGTGTGACATCCAGCAAAAAGACCAAAATGTCCTTTAGTCCTTATGAACAAATTAAGGATTCTTGGTTGTTTAACTACATGTTAGCTACCAACCCACACCATGATAACAGCAATCCTAAATTTCACTCTGATTTTGAAGGGCGTAATTTTACAGCAATCCTAATATTCATTCTGATTTTCGAGGGCATAATTTTGAAAGGGTGTTGAATTGACTTACTCAATACTGGATTTATAGTTAGTATTTGTAAGCAAAAGCATAGCAGCAAGTAGCAATGCCTATGCTACATAAATGCTGGTGCGTCATAATGAAGTTTTCTCTACCAGTAAACTAGCATAAAGTGATGTCAGACATAAAAGACAAGGAGGACAGACAATCCTAAATGCAAGAATTGTAGTTATATTAAGCTTCAACCATATGATGCTCTTAACTAAGAAAAGACTATCCGACTATAAGTGTGCAACCATGACAAGAATATAAATTTGACCATACTAAATTTTGCTAGATGTACTAACTTGATCAAAAGACTTAGTTGAGTATATGCAGTTAAAGCAATTAGAAATAATAAATGTAACAAGTACAACATGAGCAAACTTTCAGTAATAAACCATAAGAGGCGCACACTTGTTTTTTTTATACGTAAAGCTTGTACTTTGTGCTTTTAGGTGATTTTCCTTTATATTTTCATGCTCCCTAAGTTTTCTCAACGGAACACGTTTACATCGCTTTTAGGTGATTTACCTTAATACTTTCATATTCTCTAAGTGCATGGCTTTTCGCTGCTTCTGTTGCACTTATTGTTTCTTTCAATCCCTCTATCTTCTGATACCTTGACCACTCCTGCCCAACACCTCTTGATGATACAGATTCAAGTCTTCCTGCCCTGGTGTGCAATGAAAATAGATCTGCTGACAGACTTTGCACATGATGTAAAGCATTAGAACGATCAGTAAATGCATGACGAACAGATATCATCATCTCCAAGTATTCATGGACACTACCCTGCAAAGGCATAAATAATATCTTATTATTATGAAAGAGAAAAATAATTCCAAGAAATGACACTCAAGCAATTCTCATTCTATTTAAGTTTGTGACATGTTCAGTTGCTCGCATACCAGATGTTTTACAATTTCATCCTTTAGTTTTGCCTGCGATCTGCTGAACTTGACAACAGAATTTGCAAAATTATTGATACCACCAGCCCGTCTTCTCTGGGAACTACATGTTGCTTGCTCCCTTTCAAATTTTGCAAACTTAATCAATGTCATTCCCAAGTGAGCAGTAGTTGTTCGTAGATTATCCTGAGCTTTAACAAGTGCTTCTACCTACATAAAATGCAAAATTAGAAGACTAATAGTAGTAGTTTTGTGGACCAATACGTATACCATTGGAAAAGTTTCACATAATGTGTGTGTGTAACAACAGAACAGGCATTCCAAGGCTTATTCTGCAGATGACCAAAAGTAAGTCCCAAAGCAGGGAGGGAATGCGTTGCTACTTCTAACTAGAATATCCATTTACCAAGAAAACATAAAATGCAACAACGCAATATCTTATGCTATCTACTAGACACCGTAATTTCCACAAGCATAAGATAAACACCCTATGTTACTAGTCTTCTATTGGGCCAATTCGATAACTCCACAGAAAACAGAACTCAAATTTCATTATTTTGCGAACCAACATACCTCAAGATCAATCAGGTAAATGCCGGCTAGAGTCAAACTCAAAAACCTAGCCACTCATTGGAACCATGAAGTTAAGATGACCCACATAACAAAATATAAATTTCATTCGTTGGCTGAAAGTGTGTTCGTGTTCTTTGGCCTGCAGTTTGTTCCCTTCAATTTTAGTAAATGTGTTCGCGAATTGAGATGACTCAAAACAAGAGCAATCAAAAGAGCATCACCTCATTGCACGAACATCTCTCTTTGAGCATAAGAAAAGCACACTAGAAATTATAAGATGGGAGGGATTGATATAAAAGATATAAGCCAAACTTGCTTGCAAACAGATCAGGCAATAAGAAAAATATTAAACTCTTTCTCGATTGAACTCCGAACTTAACAACAACAGATCACATGATCTCACATGAATCTGTGTCAGAATTTTCTTCTACGACTACAAATGTTGGCAAAAACTTTTAAAACTATCTGATGCCGATATGATAATATTTTTTAAAAAAGCTAGGCACAGTAACACCCCTGAGGAAGTTAAAAACATAGCCCTTCCTAAGACTTCTGGAACTTGAACTAAACTCTTGCATAACTTTTGGGAGTATGGAAAATTAGCTTGGATTTAACTTGTTTCTTACACAGCCCTATTGTAAAATCATAAATAGTAATTCAAAGCAATCATCTTGCAGACATGAAAAAGCTAAACTCCTCCGCTCCTCCCTAAAAATATTCTGACGAACCAAAAGTTTAAAACGGTACACTTAGTATAGAGTGCTAATTATGTTGCCAATTCATAAACAACTTCATAAGCAAATTATAACAGATTCAACCCAATCTGCATTCCCTGTGCGCAAACAACCCATGCACAACACAGAGATGACAGAGTATCAAGCAAGCAATAGTTTTCCATGTGGCTGCTATTACATACTTTAAGATATTATTTGGGGAAAATTAGGTCAGTAGCACTCCATTTTAGAGAAATAACATCAAATTCACACTCGACTGCCAAATGACACTACAAACGCGTGAAATTGCGGAAAATAACACTATGAGGGTGAATTGATGATATTGCCTTTGTATTGCATTGGAGGTAGCTTAGTCTTGTCAGTGGGCACTGGCGCGGCGATGGTGGCTATGGGCAATGTGGGAGGAGTGGTGGGCAGAGAGGAGGGCTTGGACGTGGGAGGGGAGGAGGCGGGAGGTCGCGGCCGTTTCGGCGTCGTCCACCGCTACACGTCACGCTCCACCGGCGAGGCCTTCGTCGTCAAGTCCGTCGAACAGTTGCAGCTCACCTAAATAATAGTTAATGAAATCAGATAGGCTAACGAGCGAGTGTAGTTGCTTTGACAACCTCGACCGGGAGCTCACGGAGCTCGAGCCCAAGCTGGCCTAGCTCGTCGGCGCGGGCAACCTTGGCATGGTGCAGGTGCACGTGGTGTATGAGGACGAGATGGCCTCCGTCATTGCGCAGCTCACCGAGGCGCTCGCGCTCTGCCACCCCCGCTGGGTGGCCCACCGCAACGTCAAGCCCGACAATGTCCTCCTCGACGTCGGGGAGGGCTACGCCCTACGGGCAGGGCTCGCGGACTTCGGGTCGGCCATGTGGGTCGACGCAGATGGGGGCCAAACCGAGGGGCTCATGGGGACACCCCACCACGTGGCACCCGAGGCAGTGGCATGGCAGAGGAGTCGCGGCGCGGCTCATCGGAGAGAGATCACAAGAGACGCCGGAGATGGGGCAATTGTGTCTTTTTGGAAATTTTGTGATGGAATATTCCCACGGGAGTATTGTTTTCCAGATTTTTTGAGTATTGTTTTCCAGATTTTTTAGCCATTTGCTCATATGCACCGATACTCCTAACCAACAGCGTATCCCGATATGTATTAGATACGGGTACGGCTCCGATACAGCTCCGATACGTATCGGGAAGTATCGGAAACATTTATGTTTAAAAAAAGAATAAAAAACTGATACTTCTTGATACCTCGATCTGACCTACAATTCTCGATGCATCGGAAGATCCTGGCGACGTACGCACGACGGTGAATCGCCTACACGTAAATTAAAAAAAGCGGCTCAAATTCGAATATCAAAATTTGAATCTGGATTTTCTCCGAACCGGTTATCGGGTAACTGGAAAAACCGGCTGAAAAACCGGGAAAACCAGAAAATGGTAATTAGCAAATTTAAATTTGGAATAATGCAAATATTAATGAGAAAGTGTTTCAAGTTGTACATAAAAAGCTTGATTTTCCAAGCAAGAGCTTAACTAGGCTAGTTCGCCCTCTCCTAGGATGGAAAAATTAAATATAGATCCAAACGTTCCCAAAGCAACTATTGTCTGTCCCTGATGAATTGAAAGGCTGCCTAATGGAATGACAATAGACCAAATAAAATGTCGCATATATTCTAAATACACAGCATACATGATTTTTCAAAAGGATGAGTAGTATGCTCTTGCACGTACACAATTGAAAGAGTAAATTGCATTGGTGCAATGGTTGTGAAATTACCTAAATGTTTGATTGATCAATGGTGCAAACATGATCAAGTTTAGAAGCGACAAAGTACAATGCAAGTTCGAGGTGTTGAGTGAGACAATCGCACAAGTTTAGGGAGCTCCAATGCAATTTACTCTAGTTGAAAATATTAGGTCCATTTGAATTCTTAACTATCTTATATTTTCCAAAGGCCGTATATTAATTGTTTTCTTGCTTCTTTCATGACTCCACCTCCTAAAAGAATAGCTTTCTAGTTACATGAGCTACCCGTAGGAGCTAATATTTTTAGCAGAAATATGAAAGTTGGACTTGGTCGACCAGTCCTGGCCAAACAAATGCCAGTATATTGATACTAGTAATCATATATATGAAACCTGTGTCGCTGAACACTATTAGCAAATACTTTTTCGTATCTCTTATTAATCATATCGCATCACTAAATGATTTGAAAGTATAGGATTAAATAATCAATCCAATCCCGAGTAAATAATGATGCAATCCAATTCTCTCATGGTTGCATGCAATCCAATTAATGAGAAAGTGTTTCAAGTTGTACATAAAAAGTCCTCCTTTATTTTTTAATAGTGCTAAATATACTAAAAATTAATGTTTCAATACATAATCTAGCATAAGAATGCCTAAACCAACTAGGGAAGGACATTATGGAGTCAAAAATTCAAATTCAAATTTTAAAAATTTCGGCCGGTAGTTTTTTTACCGGTTACCGGCCGGTTTTTTTATCCCTGCCCTAGCCCACAACCTTATCATGTAATTGTTAAATTCAGACATGAATTATGAGCTAGTTTGTGTTATCAAAGTTTGTTGAAATAATTAAAACTTACTTCATTAGGAGTTACCGAGTATCCATCATATTCCAAATTTTGATATGTGTAATCAGTTTCACTTGACAGCCTTTTCTTAGGATTTCCTGAATTTATTGAAAACGAGTGATCATTCTGTTCAGGATCACTTCCAAAGTGATCTTGATAAAGATTGACACTTGTGTTGCTAACATTATATCCTAAATTTTGTTCCACATTCCCTTTCCTCAATCTCAAACCATCAACAGGAGTGAAGTCCCTATCTTGTTCGCAGCACAATGTTTTTTTAACTCTTTTTAGGTTTTGTCTGTTGATAAAAGTTGTGGATGACATAGAGATGCTTAGAATCAATTGAGGGCTTAGTGTCCTTGCCTGTACAAAGATGAGTAAATTGGTAAGAGGGAAAAATGAATTGATATCTCCACTATAACTCTCGAACTACTGCTGTTGGTCATAGTACAGGATAAGCTAATAAATTCTTCACTGTTATGTTCAATGAAACTAACACTCATGCATAGGTAAATTCTTAACTGAAACTTATCAAGTATCGTATTTTATATTTTTACTATTGTTAATATATATATATACACACACACATACAAACACACATATATATATATACATCGGTATCAGTTTTTGAGGGAAATAGGGTATCGCCATACTGGTATCGTTTATCGATACATCATAGGCCGTTTGGATGTTATTTAGCAGTCAAGTTCCATCGTGATGTTATTTCCAGTGTTCGCGAAATCGATGAGGCAGCTACCTAGATAGCACGGCGCCTAGGCGCTTTGCGTCGGGCAGCCGCCGTGACTTGGTTCAAAGTCGGGTGCCTAGGCTGTGGCCTGCCTAGGAGTTCCAAGGTGGTCCAAGGCGGCTGGGACAGTCCAAGCCGCGGTGACGGTGGACGGATCGCGTTAACCGCCTTGGTAGCCGAGGCGGCGGAAAAGAAACGATTTGAGGAGGGGAGGGGGCTATAAAAGCAAGCCAAGTGTGAAGCTAGGGTTCACCACCAGCTGTCGTCGCCGATTCGAGGTATGTTCTCCTTCGCCTACCCCCGGCGCCCTACCTCTCTGCTTTGCTCCCCCCTCTGCTCTGCCCTATCTCCGGCGGCTGACTCGCCCTATCTCCGGCGGCCGACTCGCCCTGCCTCTGCGCTCTGCTCCCCCCCGCCATCGCGTCTGCCTCTCTGCCATGCTCTGCTCCCAGCCTCCCCCTTCTGCTCTCCCCCCTCGCCAGCGGTCGACTCGCCCTACCTCTGTGCTCTACTCCGCTCTGCTCCACCTCGCACCCTGCCTCTACTCTCTGCTCTCCTCTCCTCGCGGTTACTAGTAGTAGTTGTTGTAGTAGCCGTCGATAGTATAGTAGATTAGCAGTGGTACTGTATAGTAGTTAGTAGTAGTAGTACTATATAGTAGTTAGCAGTTAGTACTAGTAGTTACTACTTCGCTAGTATTTTATTTTTGAACTTGTTACTATTTGTTAATATAGGATGTCATTCATTGCTCCCGCGCCAGAGACGACGACTTCTCAATTTCAATCCCTAAAAAGAAAGTCGGATGATATGGGATGGGAGTTTGGATAAAGTGAAGTGCAAATTGTGTAACAAGGTAGTTTCCAGAGGAGTTTATAGGTTCAAGCAACATATTGGTCATATCATGGGGAATGTTGCTAGATGCCCAAAGTCCACAAAGGAAGAACAAGAAAATTATAAAAGATCTATTGAGGCGGCAAAATCCAAGACGAAGGGTAAGAAAGCAAGAGAGGAAGAGGTAAGAAATGAAGTGATGATCGACAAAGAAGAGGATAATGAAGAGCTTGAAGAAGTTGGAGGCTCGAAACCTCGTAAGTTAGGTCCTATGGATAAGTTTGCTTGTGCTATTGATCCTTCTATTTTAAGCTCGTCACAAACAAAGCGACAACAAAACATTAATGAAGCACTTTGGAAAGAGAGTACTCAAAAGGTGAAGCAATATGTTGTGAGACGGCTCTATGCTCATAGTATAAGTTGCAACTCTCAAGCTCCCGTGAAGTTATTAATATTGTTTGCTATCCTTATATGTTTGTAATTTCTTATGTTTACGTATATCATTCAATGTCATCCACAATAATGAGTTCAAGCAAATGTGTGAGGCCATTTGTCGCTTTGGGCTGGGCTTTGTAGGTCATTCTCAATACGAATGCTAGGAGAAATTGTTGAAAGAGGAAGTGGAAAGAACCAAGGGTTTTGTTGAAGTCACATGAAGAAGGGCTTTGACCGGGTGCTCCATCATGACCGATGCTTGGACCGACCAAAAAAGGAACATAATGAACTTGTGTGTGCATTGCAACTTAGGGACAAGTTTCCTATAATCAAAGGAGACGTCGGAAGATGCACACACAAGTGAATACATCTTTGAGTATGTGGATGGTTGCATTGAACAACTAGGTCTCATAAATGTTGTGCAAGTAGTTACGGACGATGCTTCCAACAACATGGGAGCAAAAGAATTATCGAAGACCAAGAGGCCAAATATCTTTTGGAGCTCATGTGCAACTCACACCATCAATTTGATGCTACAAGCAATTGGCAACAATGCAAAGTACAAAAAAAAATTGAGCAAACAAAATCATTCACCATTTTTGTCTATTCACACCATAAGACACTGGTCTTGATGAGGAAATATACAAAGAAAAGAGATATCATAAGGTCGGGTGTGACTAGATTTGCTTATTCCTTTTTTTCTTTGCAAAGTTTGAATGACAAGAAGGCCGAACTAAGGGCGATGGCGCCTAGTAAGGAATGGGAAGTGTGCTCACACTAAAAAACCAAAGGAGTTGAGGAAACTAGTACACTAATTAGTATGTCCTTTTGGAATGGTGTTGCTACTTATTTGAAGGTATAGCAAGTGTCATTACCATGTTAATATGTGTTGCCATTTTGGTAATCTTGTATTGTTTGCTATTTGCTAATCTTGCATATTCGATTGCTTGAAGACTTTTGAGCCATTGGTGAAAGTTCTTCACATGGTTGATGTGGATGGTCCATTTATGATCTTTCTTTATGGAGAAATTCTAGAAGCAAAGAAACAAATCAAGGAGATCTGGAGCACTTCGTACTACAACACAGTCATTGAGCTAATTGATGGAAAGATGAAGGGGAGGCTTGATTCTACATTGGCCTTGACAACATATTTATTGAATCCTTATTATACTTATCATGATCAAACCATATTTTTGGATTCAACTTTAATGGATGGGGTATTTGATTGTGTTAAAACTTTTTATTATGGTGATGACGACACGCAATCTCAAGTGATTAATGAGGACTTGGCCAAATTTAAAGCACAACAAGGTACTTTTGGAAAAGCTGCCGCCAAACTTGGATGCCAAAAAAATCAGTTTTATTCCCGGTAAACTAGTGCTCAACTCAAATAAATGCATGCATATTGTCAATTTGTCGTATACTAATATCCTTCCTAATATGTAGCTGATTGGTGGTCTACCTATGGATGTCATGTTCCTCATTTGCAAAGAATGGTCATAGGAATCCTCTCGTTAACCTCGAGTTCATCGGGGTGTAAAAGAAATTGGAGCACTTTTGACATGGTATGTTGCAATAGTCAATTCTCAAATATAATGTAATCTAACTAGACTTCACTTTGCATTTCATAGATACATTCAAAGAACAAGAATAAGCTAGATGTGTGTCACCTCAACAATCTAGTCTATGTTCAATTCAATTCAAGATTGTTGAGTAGAAAAGAGAAGAGTAAAGCAAAGAACGTCGATGTCCTTCTAGCAAAGTATGCTACTCATGTTCAAGGGTGGATAATTGAAGGCAGGGATGATGATGATCAAGAAGTTGAGCCCAGTACGGGGCTAACATGGAATCTTATTTATTAAGCATGTGAAGCTAGTGAAGTCATGCAACCTCGTAGGGGCACAAGAGTGAGAGAACTTCATGAAGATAATTTCAAGTCTGATTCCGAAGATGAGTTCAACGAGGATGAGGAAGAGTTCGAATCCGACCAAGATGAAGTGGTTCCAACTAAGAATTATGAGCAAGAGGATGAAAATTGACTCATTTGATCATCATATTATCATGCTTGTTTAAGTTTCCTACTTTCCTTATGAACTTGTGATGCCACTATGTGAGAACTATGTTGTCTTATTATGTGAGAACTATGTTATTGCAAGAGCTATGTCTTTCTTTCTTTCTAGTTGAAGTGGAAGCACAAAGTAACATAATTCCAAGTAAATAACTCATGCATTTGTTATTTTTCCAAGTAAATAACTCATGCATTTGTTAATTTGCAGGTTTACAACTTTACATCCAATGGATTATGGGCATTTACACTTTACATCAACTCAATTTACACCACTTCCGCTATAGGTAACAATTTTACTCCTCTCAAAATGTAGATTACATCAATTATATACATGTTTATATGTGCTGCTACTGCCCCCTGCTTCCTGCCAGCCTCCTGCTGAGTCGGCCCCCTAGGCACCTAGGCGCTAGTCCACCGCCCGACTAGCGCCTTCGTGAACATTAGTTATTTCTTTAATTTCAACTTTTTGCGATGTTACTGACCTAATTGACCCTATTATTTGAGGCACATGGAAGTCGATTACTTGTTTAATCTACTTTTAGAGCTGTGATATACCACCTTACATATCGTGCTAATTGTCTATACACAATTGCTGTGCTCCATCAGGGAAGAAAAATGTTACGCACAAGGCACAGGACGCATACCTGCTGGGATGTTGTGGTGAGCTGCTGCTGTAAGTCCTGGAGCCTGGACTTGTGCGCCAGGAATTCTGTGTCAGTCTCCTCCTCCACAGGTGGTGGTTTTGTTGCGACCAACCCATTCACCACCGTCTGTTTCAAATCCTTAAACATCCCAAACAAGTCTCTCCCAGCTTTCTCTGGCACCGGCGGAGTAGCAGAACTCACGGTGGTAGTCCAGTACCGCGGCGACTCGCCCTCGAAGGCGGGGATCGCACCAGGATCAGTGAGGAACTGGCGGAGGTCAGGGCTGCCGCCAACGACGGGGTGCGCGGCCAGACGGCAGAGGTAGCGCTGGAGAGCGGTACAACGCTGGCTCACGAAGTCGTGGCGCTGCATGACCTGGCCCTCGACGACGCTCTTGTCGGGCCGGGCCGGTACGAACAGGCCGCGGTGGGCCGCCGCGAGGCGGTCCGCGAGGGCCACCACGTCGCGGAAGCGCCGGCGCACACGGGACTCGCCGCCGCCGCCGCCGCCCGTGAGGCGGGTGGTGATGAGGTAGGAGAAATAGCTCCCGGAGCCGGGCATCACGCCGGCGGCCCCGGCGGTGGGGTCCGCGTGCTTCTTCGGATCGGACACAGTGATCCGGGCGAACTCGGCCGGGGCGGCGGGGGGGCGGGTTCTGGGGGCCGGGGTGATGTCATCGTCGTCAAGGAAGTCGTCCATGACGAAGGGGTCGTGGTCCCCGGCGGCGGTGGGGGAGGAGGGGGAGGAAGGGGGGCGGAGGAGGGGGTCGGTTGAGGCAGCAGCGGCGGATGATGAGGAGTCGAGGGCGAGGGTTTCGAGATCGTCAGCGGCGGCGGAGGCGGAGGTAGCCGCCGGCGAGGGCTCGGCGGCCATCATGGCTGCTTGGGGGGTGGGGGTGGGGTTTGGGGGTTGGGGGATTCAGTGGTAGAGTTGGACGCCAAAATCAGGAGATCTGAGAGCGAAGCCGCGAAGAATCGGTCGATAGTCTAGGGGCGGAAGGAGGAGGTAGGTGGTGTCGCGTGTTCCGCCGCGGGTATGCTTACATTACAGATTTACAGGCTAGTTTTGAAGAGGTGGGGGGCCTGAGCCCTCAATGTCAGGTGGGCCCAAACATAAATAACAAACCAGAACCGTTTATCATGTTGTTACTATTTTCACATGAACAATGCGACCCGCACGCAACTACGCAAGAGAGGGCTGCTCTCGATTTGCAATGCGTGTCTTGACGCGCGTGAAGGATATATCTGCAGTTGTACTGAACGGAGCTATACATCCGGAAGTTATATTTACGGTTATACCAAGACTAATTGTATATTCAGGAATATTTGTTTAATAAGTATGGTAATTATAGAACATATTGGAGACAAAATATGAGGCATACAACAAATTTACTGAGTAATGTGAAAGCAAAACGTACATATAGGTATGTTTGATCATAAATAACCGCTATTGGAAAGGTAGCTGCACAAAGACAGTTTGCATGATGGTGTAGGCACCAAATAAACGGACAGAAATATGGGTTTGATATGAACCACTTTCAGGTAGTTCTATATGCAAGAACAAACAAAAGAAAATATGCACATCCCCAACAAAAGTCTTACGGAAGATCAGACAAAAGCAGGTCGTAAAAAACTGAGCATAGGTTCTATCCAAGCCGAAACAAGTTCTATCAATTATCTAGTTTGTTGTATCTTATAAGCAGATGAAATATTGTTCAACACTTGAAAAAAAAGTACATAACGTGGTAGACAATAAGGTCTAACAGTGGGATGTAGTTTGATGAGTCTTAGTTAATACATAAGCATCAAGCGTAGAAAAACGCAAAGTATTTTACGCTGCTAGATATAGACTATAAAAAGTACCCAAAGCAATGTCTGATTGTGATCTGATATAGACGTGATTTTTCGAAAATGTTAAAAACAGAGAGCGTGTATCAGTAGAGAGAAAACATAGAGGATATAAAGTATGGCAATACATATAAAGCAGGCAATACATTTTTTAAGAGAAGATTATATATATATATATATTATATATATATATATATAAGAGTACCAGTGGAGCCAACGGTAGCACAAAGCATTGACTCTTAGCATAGGAGCAAAATGTAAGCTATGTTGTGGCAGCATACTCTGTTGAAGTCACTATATGAGCAGAAGAATGGTTCAAATTAGTGCGTGAGCTCTGGGAGGGATTCGGGATTTCGATAGGTATAGGTAAAGATCCTAGTATAGATAGCATACCTAAACTTGGTTCTTTGCTTCTGCATCTAGACAACTCTCTTTGGTAGGCTCAGAAGCAGTGATATTGTCATACGGCGCACATGTTAGGCTGAAAAATATTGTGCAATCTGTGAGGATGCAACATAGACGGGTTAAGATAGATAGGGGGAAATGCACTGCACTAAGCAAATGAAGATGAGTACGGATATTAGTAAACAATAATTGAGCTCTTTACCTAGTAGGTTCTGAAATAGACAAACATTAGTGAGGTAGCATCTGTTGAACAATATGGCTATGGCTATGCAATAGCACTATGTGGGTAATAAGAAAATATATCTGAATAAATAGATGATATCCCAGAGCCAAAGTCGTATTAAGATGACGAGAGATCATATATCTAAGTGTTCGTTGGGTCAAATCTATGTACCATGTTGAATGTTCATGTACCTATGAATACTGCAAGTTTTGAAAGGAATTGTTGTCTACTGCCGCAAATATGTATCAATGTGACAAAAGAAAAGCATAGAAAATTGCTAAATCAATTCCATGAGATGCGGTATCGACCATGTATAAGGTATGCTAGAACCATAAGAAGATAACTCCATTAACAAACTTACATAATAGAAAGATCAACAGCAGGTAACCATAGCACCATGGTGGAGCAGGATGTATAGAACGACTGAAAAACTGCAAGAACCTACATAGTAAGTTATAGCACAGCGAAGATACACTAGACAAGATGAGCATCTGTACGAACTATTGTCTTGAGCAGACTTCCTACTGCATTTATTGCAAGAGAAAAACACCATGTCTGACCAGGGCTTAGTCTAGCAATTTGTGGCAGTGCATCTAAGTCTAGTAAGCTATATGTAGATACAAGAAAGCTATCCAGGTGTGTTTATAAAGGATAATTAGAAAATAAAGAGAAAGAACTAAATGGGAATAACTAACCGGGAAATCAAAAGGATTTATGTCAAGGATTTCCTTGAGCGTTTTTTCTTCCATTTGGTTGGAAGGAGTATTGGTTTGCGGGATCTGATCACGTAAAGTGACACGGGATACAGATTCAAAATGGTATTGCATACTGTGTAGCAGAAAACTGAATTAGATAGGTGTGTAGGAGCAAAACAAACGATACATTAGTAGAAACTATGTTATTTCAACAACGAATTGTATAATCGTAGGCTTGTAGTTGTAGAGTTGTATACCTAGCTGTGAGGGTTGTAACTTCTGGAATATTTGGACATATATACCACCGACACGTTGTGTTTCCAGTAAGTCCTTCCTCCTTTATAAAGCACCGAACAAAAGTAAACATGTCAATGGCTATAGATATATGGCCCGAATGTTGAGACGGTGAAGGGGACACAAACTATTCCGAATAAGTAACAGTATAGAAGCGAAAGCGAGCGAAGAAAACTACATGAATAAGTATAGAGATATGGTATGAACAAAAGGAATGACAAAGAAAACATAGAATCTACACACAAGACAGCAGTGCAGACATGAAAATACCGTATGCAATAGAATTCATTACAACGCATAGAAATGTGGCTATGATTACGGCTATGCGTTAGTTGACTCTAGTCGTTACTACATATCTAGGGAAATAGTTGCTTGTTGTATCAACATATATAGAACATGTCAGTAGATAGAGCTCATCTAAATGTGTTAAGTCGTGTATTGAGCCCCCTCTTAGATATGTCTGAGTAGAGTCCCATGATGAACAAAACCTAACCTTCAAAATATAGACATCTAAACTGGGAAAAATTCAGCCAAAATTGTCCTAGAAGGAAATATATAGACAGTAACACCAGCGGATCTATTTTGAAGATCCAATCGCATAAGGAAGTATATAGATAACAACACTACGTTGAAATAATTAGAGACCGTTCTAGAAGGTAGCATGATATACAAGCCGAAGTGCATAAAATATAGACATTTATCAATGAGTTTTACGCTAAATACGATGCACTATCTAGAATGTAAAGATACAAATCATACAATGTAATACCTACAAAAGCTCAACGGCCAACGAAACAGTACCAACACTCTAAGTGGATGGCACCATATGCATCTAAGTTTGGAAGGCAGGTGCATATATGTCAGTATGTACTTAGCTGAATCAAGGGGGGAGGGGGGAAGAGTTGTCTACTATGGCTATGTAAAAAAGCATACTAACCAGAACAATAGCAATGAAGCAATTATGCACTATTGTAGAAGGCAATGCTATGTACAAAATTATTACAACAATATATTGGTAAGACTATTGTAGAATAGCTCTAAGGGCTTAATGCTAAATGGAACTGCAAAAGCACTATAAGCAAATTCATATAATCTATATGTAAACTTGTAAAGCGAGTGCGTGTAGGTCTGTATGCATAATACTGAACAACCAAACATTCGATACAATATGACTAAGTACGCAGATATAAAGCAATGACAAGAAACAACGGCTAAAAGAGAGCATACACTATCGGGATCGGAGCGAGCAACGGCGAGAAGAAAACAACAACAACTGCAAAAGTAAGACGAAGCAAACAGATAAGACATAGCACACGACAACATAAACCAGACAATAGTACAGAAAAGAAGAGAGCATCAGACGGAGAAGCGAAGGAACCAGCAAAACTGCACAAAACCAGAGAGTGCGGACAGAAGTATCTGCAAAATAGGATAAATATGTCAGCCGGTTGAAGAGGAAGAGCAAAACTAAATAGAAGACGAACAAAAGGGTGTGTAGAAACTCACAAAAATAAACAAAAAAAGAGGAAAAGGAAGCAAAGTAAACAAAAATGGTGGAACACCCCCAACAACAGTCGAACGAAGAGAAAGGTGAAAAAACCAGCCCCAAAAAAAGAAAGGAGGGAAAACAAAAGATTGGAGAGAAACCAAGGGGAAATCATCCCAAATAGTAGACGACCAAAATCGAGATGCAAGAATGAGGTAAAACACAAACCAAAAAAGAGAAAAGACGAGAGGCACAAACAACATGACAACACAACGGAAGAGAAGAACACAATAAAATCAAACCCCAAAAGGGGGAAATAAGCAAACAAAATCGACCAATGGGGGCACACCCCCAACAGGAGGAGAGAAACTAAGGGGACCATCCCCAACAGTAGCTGGCAAAAACCGGGATGCAAGAAGAAGGTCAAACCCAATTGAAAAAGAGAAAAGCTAAGAGACACAAATAGGACAATAACAACTGAACGGAAGAACAGAGTCAAATCGAACTTCCCAAAAGGGAAAAATAAAGCAAAAGAGATCGATCAATAGGAGAACACCCCCAACAGCAGCCGAACGAAGGGAGACCTAAAAACACTTAAAAAGAGAAGGGAGAAGCAAGAAGCGACACGGCGATAGCGAGCGCCGATCGAAGAGGAGGTACAGATTAGCTAGGATCGAACCCAATAGAAACCCTAGCGAGGAGAAAGAGTATAGAAACCAACAGGGAATCATCCCCACTAGTACACGGCCAAAGTGGGGGGTGCAAGAACGCTCCAAAATCCAATGAAAAAGAGAAATGGAAGAGGCACACACAATATGATAGGAACAAAACCTAATAACAAACTAAAATGGAATCTCAAAAGAGGTAAAAGAAGAGATAGAGGAAACCAACCAACAGAGAGGAACACCCACAACAACAGCTGAACGAAGCGAGTACTAAAAAGCAACCCAAAAAAAGAAAAGGGGGAAAGAAGCAGAAGACACCATGGTGGCGGTGAACGATGACCGAAGAGGAGGCGCACAGAGCAGACTAAATCGAACCAAACATAAACCAAAGCGAAGAGGGCGAACAAAGAAACCAACAGGGAATTACCCCCAACAGTAGCTGACCAAACCGGGATGTAAGGATGTGGCAAGATCCAACCGAAAAAGAGAAAAGGGAAGAGGCATAGACACGATGATGGCAACAAAATCGAAGAACACAATAGGGAAAAGCCGAATGAAGCCACACAAGCGTAGATCCTAAGAGAAACCCGCCTCCCACAAGAGCAAAAGAACAAGCGTAATGGAGACAAACTAAGAACCATCAGCAATAGGAAACATAGCAGAGGTGGAGAGAATCGAAGGAAGAGAGCGGGCGAACTACGACGGTGACAACCGGAAGGGAAAAAGCAAGCGTGCGATGAGAGCAAGAGCGAGACAGAAGAGACGAAACAATGGAGAAAGATGAACTGAGTGCTGCGCGATGGGGAAAAGAAGTGACAAGAGCGAGTGGAGACGAAGCAACCAGCACGGGAAGCAAGGCAGCGATCCACGTGGCGCATCAACACAACAGACAAACCACCACCCTCCCACGTAATTTCAAGCAAGTTCCATTTCGCGCATTAACACAAGGCATGCTGTAGTACGCAACATGTAATTAAAGAATTTAGATACGAACACAACGCTAGGCGAAATCCGACGGCCAACGAAAATGCGTCGAGGTGGCCACCCTCCCCACGTAATTTCACGTGAAGCAAGTTCCATTTCTTTTTTCTTGATTGCTAATACTAATGCTAGCAATTAATTAAGAGGTTGCGATTAGTATTTGATTAACTTTAGTGCAATCGCTAGGAATTGATCTAATGGAATCTGCATGCCTTTGTTGGTATTAGTAGTTAGTTTTTGCACGTAGCCATGTATGCAAGCATCAACTAGTAGTAGTAATTAACTCGATAGTGAAATCGGTTGGAATTTAGTAGTTAACTATTTTGGTTTGAGGCTACGTATGCATGCAATTGCTAGCTACTAGTTAATTGAGTCTTGTATTTTGTATGGCTACGTGAAAACTTCAACATGGTAGAAGAGAATAGAAGAGCAAGTGCAAGGGAAAAATCGAATAGTAGATTGGTTAGCTTTCTGTTCTCATTGAACGATTTATTCGGTACCTTAATGGCGAATTTTGAAAATGTCATCTACTAGTTAATTGTAGATAATTTCGATATCTTTCTATAGCATATTTAATCATGTCGAGCGGACAAGTAGATTTCGAGATATGAATTTTGGAAGACTGCTGTCTTTGCGGTTGTCGTCTTTCGGTGCTGTTTTGGTAGACTGTAGATTAAAAATAGTAAATAGCCTAATTAGAGTTTTTGATCTACATGAAAGATATAGATAATTGTCTAAGGGTTCTGTAGAATCCAAGAACTTAAATTTTGGTTGGGTAAAACAAAAGTTATGAATTTAGTAAGACCCGCTGTCCCGAAGCGGACAGATCGGTTTTCTGGGCTAAAAATGGAGGGTTAGATGATTTAATTAGGAGACTTTGTAATCTAAGAAAATGAGGGGAATTTTGTGTAGAATCCAGAACTGGGTGGTTGGTCGTGATCGGACTTTTGAGTCGAAAGTTACGCTCTTTTTAGTAACAGGACAGCTAGGGGTGACTATTCGGTACCGGAGTAACGTGGTATATTTGGGGACGGATAGGAGCGAAGTATATTGATTGCTATTCTTGATGCTGTAGCTTGTATTGAAATTTGCCTAAACAATCGGGCCATTAACACAAGTCGCATGTCGGTAGTAGCAATGGAATGGTATGGATTTATATTGTTAATGGACTCTAATTTATGAAATTTTAAGCATCTTTGCATATGAGCAGTTGTGCAAAAATTTAGAGTTGCATTATGAGATGAATGAGCACGCCACATACTTCAATCACATGATCATTTGCCATAAGAACCTTTTCATTCAATGCGAGGTTACTCTAGGACATAACCTTTTAATTATGCTGTTTGCAAATTGAGTGCTAAACAAGCTTTCTTTACTTTACGTTTATACGTGAGAAGTTTGCATTATCCTCCTTCCAGGTCAAACGCAAAAGGTGCATAGTTCCTTTCTTCATCGGCAAACACTTGCAGAATGCGTGCGGTTGATTGATTCATGCCTTCATGGACCATAGTTCAATCAAACTCGACACTCTATCAATAAAGATAAAGAATAAATATTGTTTAAGGTATTCAGGTATTAAGTGGACAAAGACAAATACTAGATTGTTTTACTGAAGGTACTCAGTTAGCAGGTAGCGCAAGTCTATCATGAATTCTTCAGTATGCTAGTACTAGAGCTATTCAAACGACTGGACCGGCCAGGCTCGAAAAGCCCGGTCTCAAACGGGGTAGGTCGGGGCCAAAATTTAATTTTTCCGATTTAAACATATTTTTTTTACTTATTTTCGGAATAAAAAGTAATATTTAAATCATTTTTAGAATAAAAAAATAGTTTTACATTTTTTAAATCATATTTTTTGGGCCGACGGGCTTTCGGGGGATCAGGCCAGGTCGGGCGTGACAGGTCTAGCTCGTACTCAGTAAGAAGTCCACATTTTCAGTATCATTGCACCTTGTAGTGGGCCTATTCTGCCTTACAGCATCTTTGAGTTTAAACAGAAAAAAGGGACATACAAGCACCACAACCAATTTAGCAGGTATTATCGAGCAGGTAAAGGCTTGCACAGAAGCAAAACCACAAACATTGTATAAGATGATATTATCTGATAAGTGTCTCTATTTGCATGTTCGAGGACTGCAACAGTTCGGAGTCCATGCTTTTAACTATGATCAGCGTTGGTAGTAAGCACTAAGCAGCTTCAGAAGACACATGGATTACATTCTACAGTTAGGAAAATAAACAATGTACTGTTACTTTTCACACGACAATGTTACCGTAATAACTATGTCAACTTACAATTTTTCCACCATCAAATACCAAGATAAACACCTCTAACAATGTGTATTTTTTTTAAAAAAACAAATAATCCTTTAAACTTTTATTTTAGAAATAAACGCCTCCCAGGTCCAAAAATCAAGACTACTTGCAACACCACAGGCCATGGCATTGCAACATTGCAAGATTGGCCAAGACAAGTGCCAACGTGGCTGAACTTACAGCGCGACAGGTGGTAGCTTTGTAACTTGTAAGCAGGGTTCAATTTTGAAAAAATAAGTTCGGAACTACCTGTGGTGTTGTGGAGTTCATTTGCAGCACCATAGATCATAGCGTTGCAACCAGGGTTCATTTTAAGTTTCTGACATATTTATTTTTTAGAAGTAAGGTTACGAAGGATTATAACATTCAGACTGATGATTCCTTATCTGATGATTAATTTAGCAGGTATGGTATTCCGCAATTACTGTAACATATCGCCTAAAACATTCAGACTGATTATTCCTTATCTCTCTGGCCCTCGAACCAAAGGGCAAACCCAGGAAGTGAAAGTTAACCGAGGGAAATACCAATACCATACAGCAATCACAAAATATTGTGAAGCCAATGTCCAGTCTGATGTATAATCTTATTTCGCACAACATCAGCTATTAACATAACCCAGCTTAGAACAACATTAGATGATCGCACAGGTCAATTGACTTTACCCCACTACTCCAACATTGCAGTACCCATTGATTTCCAACAAGAGAAGAGTGGAGTAACAATTATAACAAAGTATCAGGAAAGTCACTATCTATATAGATAATTCGACATCATACATTCATACTCAGGTACTCAACAGTCAACAATAAACCTCATCAGAGCGTGAAATCTATGAGATAACTCTGCAGATATTTGCAAAAGTCGGAACATCATTCAAAACCAACAATTAAACTCATAGATCTGCTACAGAAGGAGGAACTGCGGAAGAAATAGGCTACAGCTAAAACAAGACCAGATCCAGACCAATTTTATCTTAACACGAACTTCTCGAGCCCAAGAAGCCTACCAGATATTGTCGTTCGCCGTCTCAAACCATAGATCCGGGTGCCCCGAGGAAGGATAGCAGCCCCTGGGCCGCGCTGTTGCCGCTGGCGGCGTCGGCGGCGTCGAGGAAGAGGTCCTCGGGCATGCGGAACGCGCCGTGCGCGGCGACGATGGCGCCGCCAACGAGCAGCCCGGAGATGATGAGCGACGCGACGGACGTGAAGAAGAACGCCACGAACGACGATACGACGAGCCACAGCAGCGTCTCGCGGTCGGAGAAGGTGCGGCCGAAGAGCGCCACGGGTTGGTCGGAGGGGCGGAAGAGGTAGAGGAAGCACCAGGCGGCGAGGAGGCCCAAGAGGATGAGGAGCGAGAAGGGATGGGCCAGGAGCGACGCCACGAGTGCGAAGGCCACCACGGCGGCGTAGTTCACGCGGAAGTAGGCGAGATTGCGGCGGAGGCGGAGGTGGCGTCGGAGAGGGAGTCCGGCCGCGAGAACGCCGAGCGGTCGAGCAGCTCCGTCCACGGCCGCTGGTCGGACAGCGAGCGCCGCGCCGACTCGGAGAGCCGGCTCAGGAAGAGCCGGAACGCTGGCGTGGCGATCGGCGCGTCGGAGCTGCCCCCGCCGACGGCTTGGGCCGGGGACGATCCGGCGGCCGTGGGGTTGGTGACCGGGAGGAGGGGCGGCGGTGTCGGTGCGGAGGCCATCGCGATGCTTTGAGAAGAGAAGACTGTACAGGAGGCGGAGGGGAATTGGGGAAAACTTTGCTGTTGCGGTGGTTGCCTGCCTGCCGCCTACTATAAGATTGCTTGGTTTGTTCAGCCGTCTCGATGACAGTGGGTAAAGGTGTAAGAGCGGATCCACATGTCAGCTCGAACTGTTTTTGTTTGATTTTCGTAGGAGCATTCCGTCGGCTACGGCCAAGCGAAGCCATCGTCAAACTCCAAGGAAGGACCTCAGATGAAGGCTCCCAGCCAGAGGGAACCCAGGGTGCGAGGTTAGGAGTAGCAGATCCTTTGGGTCACCTTCGGCGCGGATGGATCGGGTGTATCACCTTTGGGACGGACCCGAAGCCTCCCCGGAGGGTCCTCGGAGTCCCGCGAGGCCCGGAGCAGCAGACCCTCAGGTCACCTTCAGAGTGGATCCACAGACCCTACCGCGGATGGACCGGGTGTATCGGCGGGGTAGACCAGGCCCAGGAGCGCCCACTATGGACCAAGGCCTAAGCGTAGGGAGGAAATATCCCTGCACCCCCTACGCGCACAGTATCGTCATAGGGTTAGAATAGTAATGTAAAAACCCTCTTATGGAGGACTATAAATAGGGGGTCACCCCCCTCATTTAAGGGAAAGAAAATAGTCTTAATTTTTCAAAATAGTAATAATCATCTCGTTCTTGTCACTGGCTGGTTCCTTCTCCCGAGGATCCCCGGAGCTCCTCTAAGCTTGTCCGGGTCCCTATTCTTTTATTGTATAGCTCGTTTTTGCTACGACATTGATATTTCATGGTGCCTTCCTCGTTTGCACTTTTATTTGTCACAAAGTTTGATAGGCATTTGATTATTTGTCATTTGGATATTTTTGTCTTTATCTTCTTCCTTGCTTGCTTTGGCCGGCACCGCCTCCACCTGCTCCATTCCTTCATCGCGCCTAGACGCGGATGCCGCCGAGGCGCATGACGCTGACTTCGGGGTTGGCAAGCCAGAGAAGGAAGCTCATCCTCCTCTTCTCTTCTCTTCTAGATATGCCCGGCGGCCATAAAGAGCAGACGCGTGATGTTGACATTGCCCGCGAGGCAAGGGAGTAGGTGCGGAGGTGGAGCATGGGTGTAGAGGGGGAAAATGAGGTGGGAGGAGGGGAGCAGGACAGCGAAGCATACAAGTGGGGATGACGGTGGGAGCAGGCGGGGGGGGGGGGGAAGAGCTAGGGGTGGGTAGGGAGGGGGTAAGCGGGGCAAAGGAGTCCGTGAAAGATCTAGACCCGCCATTATGAGTTAATGGAGTGTTTTGGTGATTAATGACAAATCCAAATATGAGACTAACTCTTTTATCAAGTATCATCTTTATGTAGTCTCATTTGGATATAAAGGTGAAACACAACGAGGTATGCAATCGACATCTCAATTTATATAATGTTGCATTTCTCGGATCCAAAATATAGGATTGAACTCAACCTTAAGTTAAACTTGAATATGTGCATATGACCTCATTACACATTTGTGTATGCACACATTTAGGGGGAGTTTTATCCTATACTTTGTGGTTTCATTAGTATTGATCCATATTCCATTTTCCACATATACTAAGGATCTTTACGTTGAAACAAAACCTTTGAGTATACAAAACTTGTGTAGTTCGTATATACTCATGTTATGAGTATATAGAACTTGTGTAGTTCTTGTATACTCATGTTAGAGTATATATATAACTTGTGTAGTCTATATACTCAATTGTTCTCTCATTTATCATCATTAAATTTATGAAAATTTAAGTGGTTATCATCAATTACCAAAGAGGAAAGATTGAGGTATCTTGTCCCACCATTATGAGTTAATGGTATGGTATGGTAATTAATGATGATCACATTGTGGAACTAACATTTTCCATGAGTTGGATATACAAAGTTATGTTCCAGATGATGAAGACTTGGGATGATCATGAGTTGATCATCAAGTCAAGAGCTTGTGTAAATGATGCATCATGAGTTGATGCTTATCAAGAAGAGATGATCATGAGTTGATCATCAAGACAAGAGAAGACCCATCATGTGTTGATGGAGGTCAAGTGAAGGATCGCATCATGTGTTGATGCATGTGAAGACTTCGGGATGGAGAAATCATCATGTGTTGATGATGTTCAAGACAAGATCCCGAAGTGAAGAAATCATCATGAGTTGATGAGTGTCAAAGTTAAAGACCGGACTTGAAGTGTTGATGTGCGCCATCAAGCTTCAAGAAGATGCAAGGCAAAGGTATGACTAGCTAGGGCTAAGGATGTGTTCCTAGTCTTTTACCGGTCTTGGTGTTTGGTTGGAAGACCGGATTGCTAGTATAGGTTGCCGTACTATTAAGAGGGTCTTAACTAGTAGTTTGAGTTAGTCATGTGTTGATAGCTCATTATATTTGCTCTAGCTCATCTAGGCATGATGCTATTTATTTGCGAATGTGTTTTGCAAATAATCGAGGCTCATGCATAACCCTTGTAGCATGTGACTTAAGTTTGCAAATGCGTTTTGCAAATGGTGTAAGTCCATGTACCTTATTCCTTGTGATGAGTATTCTAAGGGTTAGCAAATGTGTTTTGTAACCTCATCGAGAATATCGTCTTTGAAACCTTGTCGAAAATTGCATTCAAATGAGCGAATGTGTTTTGCCATTTGAAGTGGTGCAATTGGCTTTGGCTCAGGAATCACGGCCGGATCGAGAAGCGGTGGTCACCGGATCGGGACGGTGGCAAATCGGTCCGACCGGTGTGCTACGCAAGGTCCGACCGATTACACTTGAACCGATTTCCTTGTGCGGAAGTTCCATTGTTGTAAAATCGGAGCTTCATGGTGAGGAAGTTCCGAGTTCGAGCGAACGGTTTTTCCAGAGCTCCCATTTTGGGGACTTAGCCAAATTCGAAGGCGGTCGGACCGGCCAAAGACGGGCGGATCGGACCGATATATCGCGGTCCGACCGCCGCTGCATGGCGGTCGATCGCAAGGCCCAACGGCTACTTTTCTAGCCGTTGGCGCGTGAAGCGTCCGACCGCCATTGGTTGGCTGACGACCGCCCTGGTCGTTTTGATGGAATCTTCTCCCAACGGCTAGTTTTTGTGTGTGGGCTATATATAGACACCTTGGCCGTTGGGAGAAGTTGTCGTGCCATTGTTAAGTGATACACTCATTCTTTGAGCTAAGAGCAAGTCTCTATTCTCTTTGTGCATGTGTTGCACTTGGTGAGACTAGAGAGCAAACCCTAAGTGCATGTGTTGCCTTAGGTAGTGGATTGTGTATCCACGTGAGCGTTGACACTTGATTAGTTCAAGTGAAAGTTTGGATTTGTTACTCTTGGTGTTTGCCGACACCTAGACGGCGTGGAGGCGTCGTGCTCGGTGACCTTCTCAAGAAGCTTGTGAGAAGGCCCGACGGTTGTGAGTGGTTTGGTGCTCGCCATCTCCGGAGTGGAGGAAGAGCAACCATAGTTGAGCGAGGTGTTGGTTCGGTTTGGAACCGGTCCAAGTGTTGGACTTACCTCTGAGGTGTGTGCTCATTTGAGGAGCCGGTCCAACGCGGGTTGGGCTTACCTCAACGTGGATTAGGGAGACCGCAAGTCTCCGAACACCACAGTAAAACATAATCGTGTCATCTTGTTTTTACTTGTGCTTTACTTTGAGCTATTTACATTCTTGCTTTAATTGCTTATATATCTTGTATGATTGCTCATATTGTATTGTGTTCATTTTGTCGGTGCACTTAGTTGAGCCTAGTTGTTTTAGGTTTTAATTGTGCAAAACCAATTCGATATTAGCTTCCGCATTTATATATTGGTTTAGCGCGATAGATTTTTTAAAACCGCCTATTCACCCCCCTCTAGTCGGCCACCTCGATCTTACAAGTGGTATCAGAGCTTGGTCTCTCATTTATTAGACTTAACCGTCTAGAGAGTAAAGGATGGCAACTAGAGATTTAGTGCACCTAGGTGAAGCACCTATATTTGATGGCACAAATTATGCTCAATGGAAAATCCGCATGTCTTGTTATTTTAGGGCCATGAGTCCAAAAATATGGCGGATTGTAGATGTAGGCTTTTCTCCTCCATTGGATCATTTTGCTCCAACCATTGAGGAAGAGAAATGCTTACATCTCGACGCCAAGCTACTAACGCCTTATTTAGTGCTTTGAGCGTAGACCTTTTTGATGCCATATGCAATCTCAAGAATGTTCATGAGATGTGGACATATATTCAAGATCAATATGAATTATCCACTTCAACTAGTGATGATTGCACACAAGAATGGATGTCGGAAGAAGAATGCTCAACTTCAAGCTCCGACAACGAAAATGAGGACTCCTCAACTCCTCCACATCAACTCAATGCTTCATGGCTAAAGGTAATAATGAGGTAAACGAAAATGAAGAACCCACCTATGATGAGTTGATGGAAATGTTAGAAGACTTAAATGAATATCTTGGCAAGGAGAAGTCAAAATTCAAAGTCTTGAAGAAAGAATTTCTTTCTCTCAAGGATTCTTATGAAGAGCTAAAAGAAGCTCATGAGACTCTCCTTCTCAAGGATCTTAATAAGTCCAAGGTGGATATAGGCATTACATGCAAGTTATTAGATGATATGTCATGCATAGTTCCTACATCTTGCATTTCATCTAAAGTTAGCATATCCACCTCTTGTGATGATTTAATTGATATGCCTTGTTGCTCCAAAATAGATGCTCCTATTTCCTCCATATCTTGCAATACTAACATTGTAGAGGAAAACAATGAGCTCAAGGCCCAAGTCAACAAATTGAAGAATGACTTGGAAAGAGGCCTAAAAGGGAAGGCCACTCTTGACGATATATTGAGCAAGCAAAGACGCTTGCAAGATAAGAGTGGAATTGGCTTCACTCCTAAGAAAAAGGAGACAAGCAAGACAAGGCACAACGCAAGGCACACGAAGAATATCAAGTGCCATGGATGCAAAGGAAAGGGCCACTTCGCCTCGGTGTGTCCTAACAAGGTGAATGACAAGCAATTGTCATCAAAGAAGAGGCAAACCGGCAAGGAGCAAGTAAAGAAGGTAAAAGATGAATACAAACTTAGAACTTGCTATAATTGCCGAGAAAAGGGACATATGAGTAAGGATTGTCCCAAAGGTATCACTCCTAAGCCCATTATTTACAATGATCAATATTTGCTTAGGAAGGATATTAATGGCAATGTGTTTGCTAGAATAGTTAGTACACATAAAACTAATGCTAGGGCTATTTGGGTGCCCAAATCTATTGTGACTAACATTCGTGGACCCAACCTAGTTTTGGGTACCAAAATGCGCTTAAATGCTTAATAGGTACTTGGAGAGGCATTGGAGACTTGGCTTATTCATATAAAGATGGATGTCATCATATATCAAATTGGAGCCAAGCTTGAGGATAATCGTTTCACATCAAGAACCAATGCCATCTCGGTAACAAGTATTTACATTGAAGTATCTAGCCCCTTTATACCTTGTGTAGGTTGCATTTCATGAAAATCTTATTAAAAGGGGTGTTCTTGCTCTATGTTCTCAATGTTCATTATTCATATCTTGAGCAAGTTGGTGTGGCACATTAAGGGGGAGTGATAAATCATAGCCATGTATATCACATCCCTAAATGTGCCCAAATAAATTAAGTGCTAGTATTGCTTTTCAAAAATAAGCCTTTTAGCCAAAAGTCAAAAATTTGATAACTATTAGTAATTCTTTGAAAAATTAATTGCAAAATGTATACAAATGCTTTTGAAAGGTTTACCAAAGGTTTTGGCTTTAGAAAAACCTATTTTAAGTAAAAATGCATTTCTAGCCAAAATCCTACATTGTAGTATTTTGTTTTTGACATAAACTAGATTTTTGTGTAAAATCTATTCTAAAAGGAATTTGAAAATCTTGCCAAAAGGAAAATCCTAGAGTTGGTTATTCTAAATCTTTTTGGTATTCAAAGGATTTTCAAAAGACCAACCTAGAAAAAGATATTTGATTTTCAAACTCGTCCAAAATACTACTATGACCTAAGTGGTCACTTTCTAGCACTTAAGTGAGTTTTTCCATATGAACTAAAATTCTTCATATGAATATGTTCATAATGATATTTATGACTCATACATGCAATTGGATGCTTTAAAATTCATCATTTGCTCAATTTGGATCTTTTGATGAAAGTTCTTAGAAATATATTTCATTTCCGAAAACCAAGAGCTTAAATTATAAAAACTATTTTAAAATTCTATTCTTATGGGCTATATAAGTTGGAAATACTCCAAAGATGTTTATTTGATTGATTGTGCAAAAATTTGGAGTAAAATACAACAATTCTCTCTTTTCCTCTCCTCTCACTGAAACTGTGTGTCAACTTTCAGATGACACCGGTCCGACCGGCCTCTATAGGCAGTCCGACCGGAGATCCCACCGGTCCGACTGGCTGGCTGGCGGTCCGACCGGTTTTATGGAAAGGTTAAAACCCTTCACCCGAGAGCCTTTCTCTCTCTCCACCTTTCTCCCCAAACCGAGCATTCTTTTTCTCTCTTCTCTCAAAGTGCACGCACCTCCTTCCTTCGGATCTCCTCCTCCGCCGGCCCATTTGGGGATTCAAGGTATCCACTTGCTCTCCTCATCTCCTCTTCCATTCCCTCCAATTACTTTGTGGATTGATGGGCTATCTCTTCCACATTTTGGAACCCTAGGTGAGGGAAGAACTTGCAAACTTTCGGATTTTTGGCTCTCCATTCTCTTCAAGGAGGCATCCCCTGTGTTACTCCTCTTCAATAGAGCCAGAGCTATGCCGAACAAGCGCGTGGCCAGTCGTTCGGGTGGACCCCCTCCTTCTCCTTCTCCTTCTTCATCCAGAGGGAAAGCTCCAGTTGAGGACGACATTGAAGACGCTTCTATAGAAGAAGTAGAGGAATCAAGTTCGGATAACAACGGCAGCGACAATGACTTTGATGAGAACGCTGGAAATGATGTTGAGGAGGATGAAGATGATAATGAGGACGCTCCAGATGAGTCTCAATTCTTTGGTCTTGATGTCTCAAGGTTAAGAAGTGAAGATTATACAATATTGAGACATGTTGATCAAGACGCCTCGAGAATGCGCAACGATGGGTATGTTCCACACCAAGTTTCAGCAAGATGTATTCAAGATTATCTATGCGAAGAAAAAATTTGCTAATCACAGATATGTCAAATGGAACTACCTGGCACAGAATCCAACCTACAATGGACTTTATGAGACTTTTCAAATATGTAGGTTTGGATACCTTGGTTTCTCTGAATGCAATTTTCATTCTAAAGTCATCGACGTTTTATGCAATTTTGTGTCTCGGATTCGACAAGCTTGTTTGGATGATCAAGCATAGAAAATTACAGCTACAAGAAAGCGGTTCATGGAAGCCTTAGGTTTGAAGGAGTCAAGGGTGTAAGGATCCATTTGCAGAACCCCTAAACCTTGCTCAAATAGATGAGTTCTATGATCGTAATAATCCTCATTCTTGCGGTAAGGTGACAGGACTCCTTCCTCCCCAAGATTATAAACAGATCATGAGATCATCATTCTTCCCGTGAGTGGGAACAATGATGAAATCCATGGGAGGGCATGGAATGCGATTCAAGACATTATGGAGGGCACTCGCCTGATGTCATAGATCTTATTTTCAGAGAGATTGACACCTCCAAGGGAGACAAGTCTAAGAGTATTTATTATGCTCCCTACATAATGAGGCTTATCAAGAGCATAATTGAATTCAATACTCCTGTGACATAGAGCATAAAGAATACAGACCCGTGGACGCCCTCCTCCTCCCGCTCCAGTGCTCCTCCTGCTCCTCCCGCTCCAGTGGCTCCTCCTCCACCTCCTCAAGATCGTGACAGGCTCCTTCTCTCGAGATCCCTGTGCTCAAGACCTGTCCTAGCAGCCGATGCTTAATCTTCACCGAGTGTGGATCGATTCGCACATCTCGGGAGGCTTTTCAGCACTACTTTTTCTCGATTGGATGAGTTTGAGGCTGCTACCACATCCAGGTTTGATACACTGTCTGCTCAGATGATAGATCTGCGAGCAGATTTCACTGCCTTCCAGCAGCAGCAGGCACCTCTTTATTATCAACGATCCGACGTGGACCTCACCTTCCTCCTTCTTTTGGCGAGGAGATCGGCCTTCATCCTCTCAGATCCTCCTGCGAGCAAGAGCTATTTGTTCTATTTAGGTCATTAGACCTTGTATGCAAAAATTGTAATATCTTTTATGACTACTTGGTTGTATGACTCTCATTTTGGCTATGCTATCTTTTGCTACTCTGCGTGAGAACGTGTTTTTTATGTCATGATTTATGTTTGCATGAGATGTGGATGAGATGTGGATGAGATGTGTTTATGAATGAATATATTTGTGTCTGATTATATCTTCTTGTCTCCTGTCGTGGATGTCCCTCTTTACAAGAAATATTCTGTCAAATTTTTATAAAAATCTCTCTCAAGCATTGTTCTTTATGTTCTCTCAACATAGTTTGTGAAATTTGTTAAAATGAGAGATTATCTATATTTCTTTTCAAAAATAGGGAGGTTAGTTGAATATGTTTCAACTATCATTTCAAATGGTTCTCAATGTTTTGATTTAAAATGGGAGAATGTTATGATCAATATAGGTTTGTAACCTATCCTTGTTTCTCCTCTCATATCTTGAGAACAGAACTACCTCCCTTGGTCATATAAGTTCAATTCATACTTTTTGTGACCAACCTCAATTTTTTTGCAAGTGGTATCTATTTGCAAAGGCTCCTTTTGGCTAAGATTTGTCTTGTGTTTTTGGGTGATTTATGCCAAAAGGGGGAGAATGTTTTTATCAATATTGTTCATTTGGATGTTTGATTTGTTTAGACATACCAAAAGAGGGAAAATGCATGCTTTAGATGTGTAAGGGGGAGAATGTGTTCACATGCATTTTGTTTAATGCTTTATGTTTCACCTCATATGATGCATAGACATAGTTCATTAGTTTAGATTCTTATCTTATGTCTATGAATATCCAAATGTTGTTATTGATAATGGATTTGTCATCAATCACCAAAAAGGGGGAGATTGAAAGATCTAGACCCGCCATTATGAGTTAATGGAGTGTTTTGGTGATTAATGACAAATCCAAATATGAGACTAACTCTTTTATCAAGTATCATCTTTATGTAGTCTCATTTGGATATAAAGGTGAAACACAACGAGGTATGCAATCGACATCTCAATTTATATAATGTTGCATTTCTGGATCCAAAATATAGGATTGAACTCAACCTTGTTAAACTTGAATATGTGCATATGACCTCATTACACATTTGTGTATGCACACATTTAGGGGGAGTTTTATCCTATACTTTGTGGTTTCATTAGTATTGATCCATATTCCATTTTCCACATATACTAAGGATCTTTACGTTGAAACAAAACCTTTGAGTATACAAAACTTGTGTAGTTCAGATATACTCATGTTATGAGTATATAGAACTTGTGTAGTTCTTGTATACTCATGTTAGAGTATATATATAACTTGTGTAGTCTATATACTCAATTGTTCTCTCATTTATCATCATTAAATTTATGAAAATTTATGGTTATCATCAATTACCAAAGAGGAAAGATTGAGGTATCTTGTCCCACCATTATGAGTTAATGGTATGGTATGGTAATTAATGATGATCACATTGTGGAACTAACATTTTCCATGAGTTGGATATAAAGTTATGTTCCAGATGATGAAGACTTGGGATGATCATGAGTTGATCATCAAGTCAAGAGCTTGGTGTAAATGATGCATCATGAGTTGATGCTTATCAAGAAGAGATGATCATGAGTTGATCATCAAGACAAGAGAAGACCCATCATGTGTTGATGGAGGTCAAGTGAAGGATCGCATCATGTGTTGATGCATGTGAAGACTCGGGATGGAGAAATCATCATGTGTTGATGATGTTCAAGACAAGATCCCAAGTGAAGAAATCATCATGAGTTGATGAGTGTCAAAGTTAAAGACCCGGACTTGAAGTGTTGATGTGCGTCATCAAGCTTCAAGAAGATGCAAGGCAAAGGTATGACTAGCTAGGGCTAAGGATGTGTTCCTAGTCTTTACCGGTCTTGGTGTTTGGTTGGAAGACCGGATTGCTAGTATAGGTTGCCGTACTATTAAGAGGGTCTTAACTAGTAGTTTGAGTTAGTCATGTGTTGATAGCTCATTATATTTGCTCTAGCTCATCTAGGCATGATGCTATTTATTTGCGAATGTGTTTTGCAAATAATCGAGGCTCATGCATAACCCTTGTAGCATGTGACTTAAGTTTGCAAATGCGCTTTGCAAATGGTGTAAGTCCATGTACCTTATTCCTTGTGATGAGTATTCTAAGGGTTAGCAAATGTGTTTTGTAACCTCATCGAGAATATCGCTCTTTGAAACCTTGTCGAAAATTGCATTCAAATGAGCGAATGTGTTTTGCCATTTGAAGTGGTGCAATTGGCTTTGGCTCACGGAATCGCCGCCGGATTCGGATCGGCGGTGGTCACCGATCGGACCGGTGGCAAATCGGTCCGACCGGTGTGCTACGGGCGGTCGACCGATTACACTTGAACCGATTTCCTTGTGCGGAAGTTCATTGTTGTAAAAATCGAGCTTCCGCGGTGAGGAAGTTTCGAGTTCGAGCGAACGGTTTTTCCGAGAGCTCCCATTTTGGGGACTTAGCCAAATTGCGAAGGCGGTCGGACCGGCAAAGACGCGCGGTCGGACCGATATCTCGCGTCCGACCGGCCGGCGATGCATGGCGGTCGATCGGCGAAAGGCCCAACGGCTACTTTTCTAGCCATTGGCGCATGGGCGTCCGACCGCCATTGGTTGGCGGTCGACCGCCTGGTCGTTTTGATGGAATCTTCTCCCAACGGCTAGTTTTTGTGTGTGGGCTATATATAGACACCTTGGCCGGTTGGGAGAAGTTGTCTTGTGCCATTGTTAAGTGATACACTCATTCTTTGAGCTAAGAGCAAGTCTCTATTCTCTTTTGTGCATGTGTTGCACTTGGTGAGACTAGAGAGCAAACCCTAAGTGCATGTGTTGCCTTAGGTAGTGGATTGTGTATCCACGTGAGCGTTGACACTTGATTAGTTCAAGTGAAAGTTTGGATTTGTTACTCTTGGTGTTTGCCGACACCTAGACGGCGTGGAGGCGTCGTGCTCGGTGACCTTCTCAAGAAGCTTGTGAGAAGGCCCGACGGTTGTGAGTGGTTTGGTGCTCGCCATCTCGGAGTGGAGGAAGAGCAACCATAGTTGAGCGAGGTGTTGGTTCGGTTTGGAACCGGTCCAAGTGTTGGACTTACCTCGGAGGTGTGTGCTCATTTGAGGAGCCGGTCCAACGCGGGTTGGGCTTACCTCAACGTGGATTAGGGAGACCGGAAGTCTCCGAACACCACGGTAAAACATAATCGTGTCATCTTGTTTTTACTTGTGCTTTACTTTGAGCTATTTACATTCTTGCTTTAATTGCTTATATATCTTGTATGATTGCTCATATTGTATTGTGTTCATTTTGTCGGTGCACTTAGTTGAGCCTAGTTGTTTTAGGTTTTAATTGTGCAAAACCAATTCGATATTAGCTTCCGCATTTATATATTGGTTTAGCGCGATAGATTTTTTAAAAACCGCTTATTCACCCCTCTAGTCGGCCACCTCGATCTTACAACCGAAGGAGGAGATGGGAGGCGGATGGGGAGGGGTTGGAGGAGGAGGAGCGCGATGGGAGGAGAGGGGTTGCGAAGGGGAGGCGGTGGCGCTGAAAGGAGGAGGTGGTGGCGGTCAGGCAGCGGTGGTGTCGGGTGCGGTAGATGCGGCATGACCATTGTCGATGGGGGTTCAGAGGATGAGGGAGAGAGGAGAGAGGAGAAGCGCGACGTGGGACGACGGCCACCTCTAGCCACCCGGTCTACCATAGTTGGAGCAAGTAAGGAAGAAGAGAAGAGGAGGAGGAGGAGGAGGAGGAAGGGGAAGAAGATAGATGCAAAAATGTCTAAAAAGACAAATAATTAAATATCAATTTAATTTTATGGAAAATGATGAATTGCAATAAAAATAATGACAAATGATAGAAGTCATTGCTGCTGCTGGGGAGGTGGTGGCGCAGGGGAGAGAGGGGTGGCGGCTATGGGGAGAAGAGAGGGGAAAGGGGGAGGGTGGCTAGGGTTTAGGGGGGAGGTCATCCCCCCTTTGGCCGGCCCCCCTCTTAGGTCACTTGGGCCGTGGCCCAAGGCCCAGGTTGTCTAAATAATGCGAAAACCCCCTTTTAATTTCAGAATTTTTACTCCTTTCTTTGCCCTCTCTTCTTTCGGCTGATTTTTCTAATTACCCGACTCAATTCTAGGATATTACACACCAGCACTGTCGTCTGATGGCAGTCCATTCAACTCATATGGTTGTACTTCAAGGAGAAATGACCGCTTGCATTGATGACCAGACATGAATTTTTCCTCGCAATTGAAGCAGAGGCCTTGCCGGCGATGTTCCGCCATTTGAGCCGTAGTCAATTGCTTGTGAGGAAGAGCTCCTGGGTTTGGCGTTGTCGTATTGTCGTTGGTTGTTCCTGTAGTCGGTAAGGTTTTTTTGCAATACAGAGCCTGAAGGCCGTAAGACACCTGTGTGGGCCGGCTGTTGCCACAGATGGCTCTGGGTGGGCTATTTCCCGCTGAGTCAAAGGAAACTGGAGGTCACCGTGTGACAATTTTGTAGGCATGAGCCAATGCCATGGCCAACTGAAGACTGCTGGGATTTTGGAGTTCGACGTCCATGCGGACGGGCTCCATGAGGCCAGAAGTGGATAACTGAACCTATTGGCCCGGTGTTAAAGAGTCTGCGCGACACAGAAGACCCAAAAACTTCTCTTGATGGTCATCGCCCGTGCTAATTGCCTGAAGTTTCGCTAATTCACCCAAAAAATTGTTACGGATCGGCGACCCAAATAGGAGGTTGCAATAATCTTTGAACGTGCGCTAGGATGGCTCGCCCTCATCATGCTCTAACAGGAAATACCATTGCTGCGCTGCACCAAGCTAGTGGTACGAAGCTAGTCAGACCTTGTCTTGTTCTGGTGTTTGTTGACCTCTGAAGAACTGCTCACACCTATTAAGCCAGGACAAGGGTTCATCCTTGCCATCAAAGGTGGGGAAGGATAATTTGTGACTACGCACGCCTGGGAAGCCACATGCTGATGAGTGCTGCTAAAAATTGGGTGGGTGGGAGGGCAATACACCTACTGGAGCCGACAGCAACCCATCGCTGGATTATGTCGACTTTTTTCCAATGCTCCAATGCGTTCCTTGAGGCCTGCAACTTTCGTCGTGACTTCTGTCTTGAGTTCTTCCATCTTGAACATCATGGCTGCCGTGAGATTGACAATCTGTTGCGTCAAAGCCGACATCTCCGATGACCCAGCCATGGGCTTTGATACCAAGATGTCACGTGCTCGGTCTCGAGTTCGCAGATTGTAGCCATGCGCGATCGGAGGTCGCCCCTTGCGGGAATCATGATCGCTGGATTGGTTCGTCGTGAATATCAAGAAGAAGGAACGCAAGAGCAAGATAGAATCGAGATAGAGAGTTGAGATTGAAGAGATAATTCTATTGGTATCCCTTGAGTTTACAATGCATCATACTTATATAGCAATGTTAACTAATCTATCTTCGGAAACAAAAAAAATAAAGAAACTTAACAACATATTCGTATCTGATTACAATTCTTGCTAGACTTCGTTGGTTCCCTTGGAACCCGCTGCCGTGTTCCCTGGGGAGACTGAAACCGAGTCGGCCTTATCGGCAGAAGCAACTGAGGGGTAGGCGTTCTTCAATTCAACAACGTTATCCGTTCCGGTCATGCCAGCTCCCGCTCTAGAACGGTAGCGTCTTCATACATACGTACGCCCCCACATGACAGGAGGATCTCAGTAAATTTTGTTTACTTCCTCTGTGTTTGATACTAAAACTTGACAAGAAGCAGATTATTTTTTAGAGACCTGCTAGTAGTACTTGAATAGAACAAATCACTAGTATGACTCTGCGCAAGAACTAAGTAGTCAATGCAATTCTAAAGTGCAGATTGCTTTAGTATCCTCCAAATATAAATATACAGTAGTTTCATACTAAAAGAAAGGAAGGTTGCAAGCAAACTAAGTGAACATATTGTACAAATCTTCATTAAATGGTTCAATTGGCTTCTCTTCCTGCAATCCTTGATTTTGTAGAGACATTGCCATAGAAGTACTGACGGATGGGTGCAATGAAGCACCTACATCAGCTCAAGGATCAAATGCACAAATACTGTAGACATAACACACACAAACACTTCTGATTAACTCAAAGACATACGAGAGTTTTAGTGCTACGTACTGTCGTACAATTTTTCTATTTTCTCCTCTTATTTATCCTCTTATTTATAGAGTCAAGATGACCCCTCACATTACAAGCAAATTAATAGGTCAATAAAATGTCCGACACTATTGCCCACTACCCCTAAGAAATACTCTACTAACCACATGTAACCTCCCCACTAACTATCTTAATTTACTAACACTCCGCTAACTACACAAAAAACCCTATACGCAAATAAACACTGATGCTACATGCAAAAACCAAGTAAGTCAAAATTATAGCTAGCATCTGATACGTGGTACGTGTACAAAATTTTGGTTACTGGGAATCTCCAAATGACCCTAACCATAGAAAAGAAATGAAAATGTCAGTGACGAACTGGCAATAATCGAAGAGATTTTTTTTTTTTGAAATGACAGTGCTTTAGGATCATTTTACCCATTATTGTAGCACGTGTCTGTGGTTGTGGTTGTGTTACATGTCGACCTTCAAATTTCTGTGCCGGGGTGTCAATGCTCTTTTACCTCCTTCGTTTTGCTTTCTCTAAACCACCGATAGGTCTCGCCGACCCACGGATTTGCTTCGCCTAGAGTTTGATACATGTTGGCTTATTCTTCTTATTTTTTTTTGGCAACTGTACATAAATGACAATATGAGGTGCATAGATTAGACTGTGATGGGAACACCTAATGTTAATCATATAATAGGTTGGTACAAACCTTGCGGAGTAGAGGTGTTGTCTAAGTCCGGATCAGACCTAATTTTCAAGCTATTCTCGATATATTCTGCCAAATTCTCTGCACAATTAGCAGACATAGAGTATGTTTCTTCAGATTCCGTAGCTCGAGCAGCTATTCAAACGAATATTTTGCATAATCCACAGTAGCGACTTGATAGCTTTATTTTTGGATCGTCGTGCATATTGCAACTGCTACTTATATGTAGGACTTTTGCATCAACTGTCCATCTCTTTAGTTATATTGTTCAGGAATTGATTTGATGTTATTAATACCAAGTATCTTCAGTGCATAAGAGCATAGAATGTCGACAAATTCAAACTTCTTGCAGCTGTATTTGACTCTTGATTCCAATGGAGAAAATTTGACAACATGTTCATGATGCTTGCCATGAACTTTTAATTTGTACACTTTTTCTCCATCATCATCACCACAATAGAATAGGTCACAATTCAAAGTCTGCAACACTTGTTCCTGAAATATCTTAAATACTGCTGGAGTATAGACTTTTACTGCATTCCTTAATATTGTCCTCTGCTGTTAGCTTTGGTGTACTTTGTGTTGCTATGAAATCATACTTTACCTCTTCATATCTTTTATCTCCCACCGACCTGCTGAAAGAAAGCAAGCTCGTCATATTTTACACTAATATAACCTTTCAATTCATTATTCATGCTTTCATTTCACTGTGTACTACTTGTCGATAAATTACTATCGATATTTATGAGTAAGTGCAGGGAACACAACTCTCGAGATCATGTAGGAAGATACATAGTGTTTTAAATAGGTTCAAGCTTTTCCTGGGAAGAATAATAACCATACTCGTGTATTCTTGTATTAAGTGAGATTACAATGCACAATGTAGTACTGAAACTATAAATGCTATCAATGACCTCCTCTCCTCTCCATCTGCCGGCACCGTCCTTAATGAAGCGTTGAAGGGGTGACAGTTGTTGCCCATCAAGAGACGCCTTAATAGTTGCTGGAATCCGCATGTGGACGATAGTTGTCAGTAAGACTCCTTTCTTGCGTGTTCACCAGATGGTTATTGTCAGAGACGGAGAGAGATATGTGTGGTTATGTCATAGACACAAAGGTGCATGTGTTGTATTTGCTACTATGCATAGTTGAACATGGTGTACAGGATTTCTAGTTACTAAGATAGAGTCCACATATCTGTTTGTGAGACTTATCGACCAGAAGGTGGTCGTGATTTGACTTGGTCGTAACCTGAGCCGGTCATGACAAGTATCTCCCACCGGGAGCATACAAAAGAGTTATTAGAATACTATTATCTACAATACATATTATAGATAAATAACTTTATTAATTAGGGATTATTCAATCCTCGTCATTACTCATGTCAGCAGCGAATGTGTTTCGGGCATATACTAATGCCCATGGATGCATTTTCTCAAATAGCCGCTAAAGCCATTTATTTTGTTGTAGCTCATACTTGTCAAGCAATCGGCTCCACGCATTCATAAATTCGTCCTCCTCCTCTTGATCATATATACAGATTTGAAATTCTGTATTGAATTTCTTATAGTCCTTAACAACTCCAGCAAGGTGCTTGCATGCGTTTTGATTCATATGCCATACACATATCCTATGATGAGTTTCAGGCATGACTAACTTGATTGCTTTAGCCACGACTGCATCTTCATCTATCAAAATAGTTTGCGGTGCCTTCCCTGACATTGCAGTTAGAAATGTTTTAAATAGCCAAACAAAACTATCAGCGGTCTCATCATATAAAAGTGCAGCACCGAAAACAGTAGTTTTCTTAGGATTATTACTCGAACAAGCAAACCAAAAGGACGTTCATCATCCAATTTTTTTGTATGCTGTGTCAAAGCAACTGACATCACCAAAAATTTCATAATCTGCGACCATTTTAGAATCAACCCAGAAAATGTTAGTTATAAAGTCATCCTCATCTACTTGAATAGAATAGAAAAGGTTCACACTCTTCTGATGTTTTTTACCTCCACTAGTAGAGTGTTCGTACGTTACAACAGAACTCCAAAAAAGAGTGATACATATCAGTAGATAGTATCCTAATCCGCATAATAAATATCAATTTTCTTTTACACACATATAAATTAACTACGCCTATTGCACCACTTACTACTACTACCACCCGGAAATTAAAATTTTGAGCACATAGATTGTTTACCTTTGAAAGTTGAAGTTGATGCCAACTTCCCTCCCCGACGTGCTGCCCATTTCTAGCCATTGCCGACTGACAAGAAAGGGTGCTACGCGTCGATGGTCACCTTCTTCCACCTTAAACCCAAGCCATTACTTGGTTCTCACGGCCATTGACTTCTGCAGCCCTCGCCAGACACATTGCGGCGAGGAGGTGGGAGGCCGGTGGAGGCGGCGGTTGCGGCGTCGCAGTGGTAAGTGAGGAGGCGGCGACGATGCTTGCTCGGCTGGCGCAGAGCAAGGGAGGATTAGGATGAAGAGGACACAGTGCGGTGAACTCAAGACGACGGCACGATAAGGGAAGGACATCTTCGTCTCTGCCTCTTTCTCGTGCAATGTCTCTGCCTCCCCTCCCTTCCCCGGCGCCGCCGCTTCTCCTCCAGGGTACCACCTTCTCATTTCATCCCTTCCCTCCTAGTGCCTTCTCCCGTCCCCGACGCTGCCTTCCCTTCCCGCTACCTCCTCCTGTCGCCGGCGCAACCTCCCCACGTCACAGCTTCCTATGTTATCTGATCCCTTTATCTTCATGCACGCCGCCATTGCAACCTACATACTGAGTGCCAGAGGGGGTCAGGATCTCAGAGGCATGAAGCGAATGTCGGACGGGCGCAGGTGGCGAGTCGCAGCGCGAGACATGAAGGATTGGGACAGTGATGAATTTCAGTGTGTGCATGTGAAGAAAAAGTGGGACAACGACGATTTAGGTGGTTGCGGAAGAAGTGGGGGGCATAGATACGTTCATCAGTCACGGGGTGATGCACGAGACGAGACCTTGTCCATGTTAGGTTAAGTCTACATGTTGGTGCACCTCGATGAGGAATTTGGGAGGGGTAGGAGAGGCCAATCACACGCATAGAAGAAATGATATAGTCCCGTTGCGTAGGAGTAAACTCTTTCTTTTATTAGTTAAGATAATATATATTCCAACACCCCTCCAGTATCACCCTTGTTTGTCTTCTATGTTCTCTTTGAGTATAATCTATTCTTCATGTCTACATGAGTAAATCCAAGATTGTCAAAACCACATGCTTCTTTTCCTATTAAATCAATAGCTGCTTTAGTAGAAATGCCAACAGATTTTGCGACTTCTGCACTTGCAAGCTGTGATTCGTTAAGTTTCCTTTCGATATTAATTGGTGGGTCTGGCTTCAGTAGCAAGTTTTTCTCATCCACATGTTAGGGCATCTCCAATAGTTTATTTCTTATGATTGTCTCTATAGATTTTAACTCATTTACAAACAACTTTAAATACAATATCTTCAACAATTTATCTACAAATCATTCATTTTCAACACTTCTCTCCTTAAACACTCATCATTTGCTATGGTTTGTGTGCCCGGCTTGTCTCTTATATAAGAGATGATCCACTCTCTCTCTCTTCACATCCTCTCTCCTTCAACTAGATTTTTGAGTGACATGTTAGGTAAGAGACGACTGAGGTGACTACTATTGGAGATGCCCTAATGCATGTAGCATTAGCGTGAATCTTAATGCACCAAACCCAAACATATATTCAGATGGTTACATAAGAAGGTTTTGCTAGCGTGAATCTCAAGCATGAATGATAATTTTCAATTCTATTTTGTTTAGTGTTTAGGAGGGAACGATATGAAAAGTAAACTAATTTTTCCTTGAAATCCTATATGAAACAAATAATTAGTTCAAGATGTTGATGTGGCATAATCTATGGCTTACAAAAGAAGAAATTGCTCATATTTGAGCAAATCCACCTGGTGTTAGCAACTCTAGGGATCTTTACCCCTGAATTTCACATCATAATAATGGACAGGCCAACATGTCACAATTCTATCATATAAAAGTTGGAATCTTTCCAAATCATGATATGTGGTAGTCCAAGTCTTGAAGCTTTCACCCCATTAACTTTCCCATTAACCTAGCAAATCCTTCCCTTTTTTCGGTCAACAAAAACTATAATGCATATTCTTTCGTTTCCAATATTTTCTTCTCCAACCATATGACTGGCATTAGTGCTAAGCGCCCTTGCCGAGAAGATACGCAACAAAGCATTGGCCATCCTTTTTGTTGGGAAATTATGGGTTTGACCTAACAGCCGGTCTATTGGTGGGCGGCCTATCCAAAATTCTAGCAGTGTCTCTAGTCTATAAATAGAGGGTACTAGTCATTGTAAAAGGATGATCGCTTGAAGAGCAATAAAGAGAAACAATAAGTTCCCTACATCTATGTATTCAATCTACTATTATGTTCTTGTGCTCTTGCATTGTTTGATGTGATTCTATGTTTATCTACGAGTTGATCATTCGGACTTGACTCGCCAGCGACGGTTCCTCAATATGTTATTAGCACGATCGACTCTGACCTACCTCTAGGCCTATTCTACTCGGATCGAAAGGTAATAGTCGTAGCACGACACTCGTAAATCGAATCACATTTTCTATATTGCTTTCAATTCTTCAAATTTGGCTTTCTAGAAATTTTCTACAGTGCAAATCCACTCTAATATACCACGGAGCCGACTTGAAGTTGCCAGCCAAGCCGATCGGTGGGTTGCTTGAAAGAGCAGATGATAATTGCAATGTAGATTATACATCGGATGAACATTAAACACACACAAAAAACGGGCGATGCCACGAGCCACGCCGCCAATGCCACCGCGCCCGACACGAGCCGAGTTGTTTGCCGGCCATCCGCGCCGGGCCGAGCGATGCGCGCCACCACTTGAAGTCGGCCGCCTACCTCCATGCCACCGCACCACGCCCCAAAGCAAAGAAAGAAAACAAAGGGGATGTCACCAGAGTCGCGACGGAGCATCGTGCGCCGCCGCCGGCATGGCCATCAGGCACTTTGGCTCGCGACGGCCGCAGCTCATCGGCCGGCCGCTCGTCGCTAGTACGGTCCCCCACCGCATGGTCGCACCGCCGCCCGGCCGCCTCGCGCGCGCACCGGCATGTGCCACCGCCGAGCAAGCGCCGCATGCATCGCCGCCCGAAGCCGCGTCACGCCGTTTACCGTAACGTGCTGTGCTCCGAGCTACGAGCCCACGGCTCACCGGCGATGCACGCCCTCCACCCGTAGTTCTACACCTTGACCGGCCCCGCACGGCTGCACCTCGCCGGTCGCGCCACCCCTCGTTGGGCCGTCGCGCGCTGCGCCACTCCTGGACTACAACCGCCTCCCCGCCGTCGCACCTACCGTCCCGAAGTCGGCGCTGCCCCACGCAAGCCATGGCCCAAAGCCACCGCCGTGGCTCCACCTGCATGTAGCCGCCTCACTCGCACCCCGTGTTGGCCGCCTCGCACCGCACTGGCCACCGCTGCCCAACTGGCCTCCCACGCCTCAGGCGTTTTCTTTTGTGCGCCACCGCCACATAGCAATGGAGCTAGGAAAACCCTAGCTCCCGGTTTAGAATCAGCAGGATAGGCCGGATGGTGTCACGGGCCGAAGCGGGCCGACGGTACGGGCTGGGGAAAGGTCAGCCAGGCCATAAGAACCTGGCCCTGAAATTGGGCAGAAGAAAAAAAGGGTGGTCTGGCTAATAAAAGGGAGAAAAAGGAAAAATGCCAAAATTTGCAAAAAAAAAGACCCTTAGAGTTCTGAAAATTACGAGGAAATTTCACAGATAAGAAAATTTCCGGAGACCCCTCTTGAAAATTGGAAAATTGTGTGGAATATTATCTCAGAATTGAAAATTTGCGCTTTAGCCCGTGGAAATTGTAGAATTCATCGAAAATTCATATTCCAGCAGAAAAGGGCATCAGGAATTCAAATTTTGAATTGGTTTTAGCATTTGAAGCAAGTTTAACTTTTTTATTATTATTATTATGCAATTTTATGTATTGTATTTACTGTTTTGATTATCTGTGATTGTTTATATTGCTTTTAATCACTGGAAATAATAGTAAATCATGAAAAAATGCATAGAAAAATACGGGATCATGAACTGGGAGTTTAAAGAACATTATGAGAATTTTGCAACTATTTTATACAAATTACCGGCAGTAATCTTATAAACTTTTTGCATGAATATGTAGATGACTGACATCACGAACCAGAAGTTCGAAAGAACTGGCCTAGCCTGGTCTAAAGTTGTATAGAATTTGTACCAGTCTTCAACTCTATAGTAAGGTAATCACTGATAAGCAGAAGATTGAGAAGACTTTCTATCTTTCACCCGAATGCGGTGTAATCCGCACGCAACTATCATCAAGATGTCTACAAGGAGTATGCCAAATTGATTGACATAATGCAAGTTACGAAAGCTCATGATGATATTCTAAGGAAGAACTACATCACACAGCCGCCTAGTAGCAATGTTAGCCATGAAGCCAATGCTAGCAGCTACAAGGTGAGGAAGCCTCTCACGAAGGAGAGGGGCAAGAAGGGTAAGGTCGTGGGTCGCAACACGTTATTAATTCTTTCTAATTTAAGAAGAAGGGTAAAGGATAGCATAAGGCACACCTTGCCATTGCAGGCACAGAGGATCCACACCCATTAGTTGCACTCATGGATGTGGACAGCCAAATAGCAGTCCACATCACCCCTCCTTTGGACACCGCAGCGACCGTAGTCATAGTTTCCCAAGAGGCGAAGATCGCCATGAAGCAGATTCAGACAGAAGTTTCTACTTACTTCTCTGATTCGATCTAGTGCACGCATTGCACTTAGATCTTTTTACAGTCACTTATAGTTTGTGATTGTGATAGAACTTTAAATAATGGTTGTAACCTCTAGGAGCGCAAAGCATTAAAATTCTTATGATGATTCCTGCAAGGTTTATTTTTCTGTATTTATAATAGCAAGTTATATTATGATATTTGAAGTATCAGAACGCGTATGGCGTCCTATAGAGGAAGTGTGCTTAGCGGATAGCGGCACAACGAATACCATCTTGAGAGAGACAAAATTATTAGAGAAATATAGGCAGCGATACTAGTATAATAGGCCCAGGAAGGGCCACAATTATACACCCGATGAGCACAACTTTGACCATTAAAGAAGCCTTATTGTACCTAGAATCGACCAGAATTCTCGTGGACATTCACGCTAACGATTTCCACATACAGACTGACGAACAGTTTGGTAAAGAATACCTGCTCATTACAAAGTGTAAATAAAGTGGAAATGGTATTAGAATGACTTTCGTCATATGAAACTAGGCTATAATACACTAATATTAAGGCACCTGCAGCCTATACTACTTTGAAAACTGTATTTAGAAGCTCTGAACTTTACTATCTCTAGCATGATAGATTTGTCACCCAGGTCTTAGGATGATGAGAAATATAATTAACAATTCACAGGGATATTTCCCGAATCAGGAAGATTTTGTGTGCCCCGCATGTGACACTAAGAAATTAATTACTAGACTTTCTGCTCTGAAAGCAAAGGATGAAGTCCCTCAATTCCTGGTCTGTATCCAGGGAGATATTTACGGTCCTATATAGCCCTTGTCAGGGCTATTTAGGTATTTTATGGTGCACATCGATGCTTCTTTGGAATGGTCGCACGTATGTTTATTGTCTATGAGAAACCATACTTCTGCAAAGCTAATCTCGCAGATAATTAGAATTGAAAAATAATTTCTCAGATCATCATGTGAAGTCCATCAGAATGGACAACATCACATAATTTAACTCAAAGGCATTTGATGATTATTGCATGGTAATAGGAATTAAAGTTGAGTATTCCATACCGCGTGTCCACAACCAGAATAGATTAGCAGACTTTTACATAATTGCAATTTACCAACTATATGTTGGAGAAACGTAGTCCTGCACGCATCAACTCTTATCAATTTTAGATCACCAGCATATAACATCCATTCACCTATGCAACTAGCGCAATGGTCAGCATCGAAAATTTCTCATCTTCGCAGATTTAGCTGTAAGGTTTATGTACCTATACCACCATCGCAGCAAACTGCAATGGACTCTCTCTGAAAGTCTGGATATACGTTGATTATGAGACAATATCCATAATCATGTATTTGGACGCCATGACTGGAGATTTGCATGCAGCCCGCTTCGCTAATGGCATATTTGATGAGGATTGCTTCCCGTCATTAGGGGAGGAAATCAATCTCTTGATGAAAAATATAGGGAAATAGATAAGTTCAGAAGATAATTGAAATCCATGCACATGACCCGCGTACTAGTGAAGCAAATAGAGAAGTCCGGAAGATAATTGATTTGCAAGTATTAGAGAATCAACTGTCTCACCACTTTAGTGATTTGAAGAGCGTGACTATGTTACATGCGCTTGCACGCAATGCACCGGAGATGGTTGAAATACCAATGAAGGTATCCCTAATCCCATCATAAGGCCTCGGAAAGGACGAAAACTTTAGTCCATCGAATCCGAAGTAACCAGGGACGCTTGGTGAAAAAGGATAAGAAGGACTTGACACAGCCGATCACTGAAGTTCTCTAGAACCCGAAGGGGAACCAGTTGAGACCTAACAGTAGTATGGAATCTTCAGAAAAGGCAAACCGGATTTGAACATCCACGTGAAGGGAGACATCAGCATGGATGTGTGCGCACACATCGGAGCTAAAAAAGTAAAGGGACTTGCCCTTCAATTGGAAGCAGCAGTGAGCAAGTAAAAACATCAGAAGAATCGCCCCATGAAGAAATAGCTATAAATTATGTGATCACGATTGAATCTATGAATAGGACAACGACCAATGTAGATATTTATTTTGCATAGAAAATTACCACAATGATCGATCTTGATCTAGAGCCTATATCGCTCGTTGAATGTAAGAAAAGATCATATTGGGAAGATTGAAAGAAGGCAATAGGAACAAAATTATTATATCTGAATAAAAGAAAGGTGTTTGGACTAGTAAGCCGTACGCCTCGCCATGTGCACCCCGTAGGGCATTAGTGGGTATTTGTTCGAAAGAGAAATAAAAATAAGCAAGGCTCGTTGCACAAGGTTTCACTCAACATCTAGGAGATGATTATGAAGAAACATATTCCCTGGTCATGGACAGAACCACCCTTAAGATATTTAATCTCAATAGCAGCTAAGTTGAATTTAGAAATGAAATTGATGGATGTGGTAACTGTATACCTTTATCAAAATTTAGATTCAGACATTTATATGAAGGTACCTGAATGTATCCCTGTCCCAAACCAAGATAGCAAATGGAAATTTGTACAGTGTGAAACTCAGAAAGTCACTGTACGGACTTAAGCAATTAAGTAGGATGTGGTATAATCGCTTGAACCAACCTTCTATGTAAGAAAGGCTACACGAATAATGAGGATTGTATCTGAGTATTTATACGACGATCTCACGATGTATTTTGTATAATCTCAGTGTGTGAAGATGACATGAACATCATTGGAACCCTGGAAGGTATCAAGAAAGCAAGCTTTTTTCTGGAGTCAGAGTTCGAAATGAAAGATTTGTGTAAAACCAAATATTGCCTAGGCTTGTAGCTTGAGCATGCCCCTGAAGGGATATTAGTGCACCAGTCAACCTACACTCAGAAGGTGTTAGCAAGGTTTGATTTTGAAAAACCCTTCGAAAGTGCCGATGGTCGGGAGTTCCTTACAGCAAGACAAAGACCAGTACAGACCTAGAGAAGAGGGGAGGAAATCCTGGGACCGAAATTCCCATACTTAAGTGCAATAGAAGCACTCATGTACTTAGCAAACTGTACTAAATCGGACATTGCATTTGCCGTGAATCTATTAGCAAGATATAGTGCAGAACCTACCAAAAACATTGGTAGGGAATAAAGGGTATCTTCTGATACCTCTAAGGAAGCAAAGACCCTGGTCTGTTCTACAGAAAAAACCAAGACTTGTCTATGAATGGCTATGCAGATGCCGGGTACCTATCGGACCCGCATACAGCCAAGTCACAAACATGCAATGTATTCCTATGTGGTGGAACTGCAATTCCATGAAAATCGTCCAAGCAAAGTCTTGTATCGACTTCGACGAACCACTCGGAAATCATAGCACTGTATGTAGCCTCGTGAGAATGTTTTTGGCTTCGACGGATGATTCACCACATCCAGTAGTCGTGTGGATTGAATACCGTGCAAACTCCCACTATTATCTATGAAGATAATGCAACTTTTATTGCATAAGTACAGATGGGTTACATCTCACAAAGCATATCAACCCCAAGTTCTTGTATGCTCTTGAATTGCAAAAGATAGACGAAATTAAAGTACTGCATACTATATCATGTGAACATCTCACATATTTATTCACTAAGTCACTTCCATCAACTAGCTTTGAAAGATACATACGTGGAATTGGAATGATGAGACTTAGAGTAGTGAAAAATTCAGAGGGGGAATCTTCACGAACTCATTATTAAAACTTGATCACGGAGATCAAGTACCCAAAGAGTAAATCCTGGAGACTAAATGAAATTAGGTGGATTGTACTCTTTTTTCCCTTGACAAGTTTTCTTGAAGTTTCTTAGTTAATGTTTTTAACGAGGCAATTCGTGCAACGCAACAGAACGTGTGTCATTTACATGTGAGGATTTTTGTCTAAATTTTTCCAACTGGATTTTTGTTGAGTTTTGACGAGACATGAACATGTGAGGATAGGTGCCCAAGGGGGAGTGTTAGGAAACTATGGGCTTGGCCCATTGGTGGGCACCCCTTCCAAAACTCTAACAGGGTCTTTAGCCTATAAATAGGGGGTACTAGTCATTTTAAAAGGCTAATCGCTTGAAGAGCAATAAAGAGAAGTAAGAAGTCCCTTACATCTCTATGTTCAATCTACTATTTTGTTCTTGTATTCTTGCATTGTTTAATGTGATTCTCTGTTTGTCTACGAGGTGATCGTTCGGACTGGACTCCCCATCGACGGTTCCTCAATACTTCAGACGCGACTAGCGCTCGGAGGTACGGTCCGAGCGCTAGCGTAAATAGCTTTCTGTCGTTGGATTTAAGTGATGTCCTTCAGGCGTTCATCTCGTTCGTGAGCAAACATCCTCCAAAAATCTCCCGCAGCGTAGACAACATCAATAATCCCTCATATCAAAAATCTTGGCAACATATCAAGCAAACAGGATGCACATATAAAAAATATCAGAATCAAGACAAAACATTTGGGAAAAAACGAGTTGAAAAATCTTCCAACATCACCGTGAACAATATGCAAAATTTTTTCTACAGATGCAATATTTTTTTCTTCTACAGATGTAACATTTTTTAATGCGGGGCGCGACATCTCAAAGAACAGTACACAACATTCTTTACAACGGGTTGCAATAATTTTTTCAACGACCCGAAATCTTGCAACATAACTGGGAACAATATGCAACAATTTTGTCTATAGATGCAATATTTTTTCCTTACATATGCAATTTTTTTATACGGGACACAACATCTCAAAGAACAGTACACAACATTCTTTACAACGAGTTGCAATAATTTTTTCAATGGAACGCAATATCACAACAATTCACCATTTTTGCAACCATCAGCGTCAGCAGCCAAGGAAGTACCTGTGCGCGTCCATCGGAGGCTCGTCATACACCTCGTCCTGATCAGTCGGCGCTGGGACGACGATATCGTCCTCAACGTGCGGCCGTGGCGAGAGTGCATTTGAGGCGGGAGGAATTGCGCTAGGACGAGGGAGGCGAGCACCAACACGTAGAGAGCGTGCAGGAGCAATGCCGCCTCGCCCGACAACATTTGGCGCACGTCGACCCGGAACCTCGGCCAGGCGTGCACTATCACGAACGCGCCTACACTGGCATCCGTGACGTAGACACCCCCCTCTATCACCACATGGCACCTACCACCTCTATCTCCTCCTCCATTCTTTGCATTAGTACTGAGGATGTTTGGTTTGGGTCTCAGGAAGTCTGGAAGAGCCTGGTTTGATGAGGATTGGTAGATAAGAATGAGTGGCTGGGAGGAGTTGGGAAAAAAAGATGAATGAGTGGCTAGAGGAGGAGCATGTGGGAAGAAAAGTAAAGTGAATGAGTAGACGTGTCCGATATTTTTCTTTGCCTCCGTACGTAAGTATATAGGAAAAAAAGTAAAGTGAATAGGTAGACGTATCCGATATTTTTCTTTGCCTCCGTAGGTATGTCTACTATCATTATCCATACTTTTGTCAAGCTTATTCGTGTGAAAGCGATCGGTGATAAATTGCTTCCCAACAATCACATCTGCAAGGATGATCCCAACAAGCTTGATGATCATAAAGTAGAACAAATAGCTGCATAAAATTTGGCAAGAAATCTGCAATTCGACAAGGCTCTATATTTGTGCCATGAAATCTTCCATGGTATTTTTTTTCAACAAATTAAAAAGAGCTTCCTTGTTCTTATCCGTCCTCCTTTTTTTTTTTTGACAAAACACAACCTAAACTATATTTCTGCACTTCGCTTAAAAGAATGTTATATTTTTGCACCAAAAACCACAGTTAAAAAATACACTAATCCAATTTTAGGTTTACTATTCTTGAATATAGGATAGACCCGTCTATAGCGAACACTCTACAGGGTTAGCAATTTCCAGCCACAAAAATCCAACTAAACAATCTGAGCTCGATATACCCTCAAGGCTATGAAATTCTAAACTTTTTTGACATGCCATTATTTTGTTTTCATTTCACATCTCCTCATCACTCCTCCCCTCCACCGCGGAAACCACCATGGAAGAAGCAGCCTGACGAGGCGGGCGTAGGGCAAGAAGAACGACGGGCCGCGGCGACACCACCATTGTCAACAACGCCGGTGCAGACGCCGATGCAGAGGAAGACGCCATGGAAATGGACAAGATCGACTGCTACGTTGTACCACAGACCACAGGCACCGGCCGGAACATCTTCCAGGGCGGCAACCCGCTGGCGTCGTCGATGCCGCTGCTCGGCGTGCAGCTCGTCCTCATCATCGCCGTCACACGCGTCCTCTACTTCCTTTTCAAGCCGTTCAAGCAACCCCGCGTCGTGTCCGAGATCATGGCACGCCCATTTACATTTCCCCAATCCTTATTTGCCACGATGACACGATCAGTTCGTATCAGATTGAAGCTTTTGGGGTGAATGAAAAACGTGCCGCTCCATTTGACGTTTCAGGGCGGCATTATACTTGGCCCGTCCGTGCTGTCACGTAACGCGGCGTTCAAGGAGGCGGTGTTCCCGGCGAGGGGCGAGCCGGTGCTGAACACCGTCGCGACGTTCGGCCTCATGTACGTCATCTTCCTCATCGGCGTGCGGATGGACCCAGCGCTCGTCGTCCGCTCCGGCAAGAAGGGCGTGATAATTGGCCTCTCCGGCTTCCTCCTCCCGCTGGCCTTGACAACCGCGGGCTCCTCCGGCGCCGCCATGGCCACGGAGCGCGACGTGTCCAGGCGGTCCACGTTCTTGTTCGCGCTCGCCACCTCGCTCTCTGTCACGTCCTTCGCGGTGCTGTCGCCGATCCTGTCCGAGCTCAACCTCCTCAACTCAGACCTCGGCCGCATCGCCATGTCAGCGTCGATGACCACGGACGGCATCGCGTGGCTCATCATGGTGGGCTACATCCTCGCCGAGGCGTTCCTCGTGTCGCCGGCCACCTCACTATGGGCCTTCCTCTCGGTAGCCGCGCTCGCCGCGTTCATACTGCTCGTGGTGCGCCCGGTCGCGCTCTGGGTGATCGAGCGCACGCCGCCGGGCCATCCGGTCGACGAGACCTACGTGTTCGTCTTCCTCCTCATCGTGCTCCTCGTCGGGTTCTACAGCGACATCATCGGGACCAACTCGTTCCACGGCGCGCTGATGCTGGGGCTGGTGATACCCGACGGGCCGCCGCTCGGCACGGCGCTCGGGGAGAAGATCGAGGCCATGGTGTCCGGGTTGATCCTCCCGCTGTACTACGCCATGACCGGGCTCAGCACCGACGTGTGGCGCATGCACTGGGGCAGGCTGCAGCTCGTCGTGTTCCTCGGGTGGGTCGGGAAGCTGGTCGGCGTCATGGTGCCGTCGCTGTACCTGGACATCCCCCTGCGGGACGCCGTCTCACTCAGCCTCTTCATGAACTCCAAGGGCATCGTCGAGGTCATTACCTTCACCTTCTTCTTGACCAATAAGGTGACTGATCGATCATCTCGCAACCCGGTGCTGTTGTTTGTTTGTTGAAAGCCATTACGCTCTGCACACTGACGTGCAAGATTTCGTTGTAGCTCATCGGCAAGAACACGTTCAGCATCCTGGTTTGCTCGTCGGTGGCGATCACGGCGGTGTCGGTGCCAGTGGCGGGCTGGCTGTACGACCCGGCGCGGCGCTACGCCGTGTACAAGCGGCGCACGGTGCAGCACCTCAAGGCGGACGCAGACCTGCGGATCCTGGCGTGCGTCCACGACGAGTCCCACGTCCCGGGCACGCTCGCGCTGCTCGAGGCGTCGCACGCCACAACCCAGACGCCCGTCGGCCTCTACCTTCTCCAACTCGTCGAGATCGCAGGTCGCTCCGCGCCAGTGTTCATCCCCCATAAGCTCCGACGTAGCGCCTCCCGGGCCGGTGCGTCCAACTCGGCGTCCACGGACTCCGACCGTATCATCAATGCCTTCTTCCAGCAAGAGCTCCGGCACCCAGAGGGCGCCGTCTCCGTGCACCCCTTCACCACCATCTCCCCCTACTCCTCCATGCACGACGAGGTGTGCCGCCTCGCCGTCGAGAAGCGCACGTCGCTCATTCTCCTCCACTACCACAAGCGCCACATGCTCGCCGGCGGCGTGCGCGCCACCGTGGGGCTCCGAGTCGTCAACCGCAAGGTGCTCGAGGTCGCGCCGTGCTCCGTCGCTGTGTTCGTCGACCGCAACGCTGGGAGCGTAGGCTTGTTCACTTTCATCCCAGGGCCATTGCAAGACCACTCGGCGTCGTCCACAGGCATCAGCGGCCGCACGACAGGCTGCTCTGGCTTCCGTGCGGCCATTGCAGCGCTCTTCTTCGGCGGCGGCGACGACCGGGAAGGCTTGGCCTACGCGGCACGCATGGCGCGGCACCCAGGTGTGACGGTGGCCGTCATGCGGTTCCTGCCAGCCCGAGGCATCAAGGACGACCCGGCGGATCGGAGGATAGATAACCGCGCCATTGAAGAGGTGAAGGCGCTCGCGTCTAGGAGCAAGAATATGAAAGTCCAGGAGGAGCTCGTCGGCGACATGGAGAAGATAGTCCAAGTGCTGAGGGGGCTCGACGAGGCCGGTTATGACCTTGTCATCGTCGGCATGCGGCACAGGTGGTACCCGGTGATGTCGGCGAACGGGCTGTCGGACTGGAGCGAATGCCCCGAGCTCGGCGTGATCGGCGACCTCCTCGCGTCGTCCGACTTCGACACGCCGTACTCGGTGCTCATCATGAAGCAACAGGACCAGGGCGGGCTAAACGCCGCTGTGCCGGGCGCCCAGGACGTGTGGCATGGTAACTACAGCGGCGCGGCGCCCGCGCCACCGCGAACCATGTCGACCACCGGATCTAGCAGATTCAGGCAGTAGGTCTGGGACGAGCAGCCCTCATGTTGCTATGTAGACATTTACCTCCTTAGTCTCTAGGATCTGATTCAATTAGACATTCAGATTCTCTTTGCATATAGGGAAAATTCTCAACATGCCACTGAAATTTACTCTAATCCCTTTCATATAACTGAAAAAAGTTTGTATCATTATATGCCACCGAGTTTTTCTTTTGTTCTCTTTCATACCATTTCTGTCACCTTCATTGGTTGGAGTCGAAGTTAAACCCAAAAAATTCCCTATCTTTCGGCCACCTCCTCCCCCCCTCCCCTCTCCATTCTCGGCGGGGCGGATGCTTTGGGGATGCTTTTGCCACCGTGGCTGCCATGTCAGCTGGCTTTGCCATGTTGGCTCTCCATATCATCATTCTCTTCTTCCTCTCTTTCTTTATCTCCTTGCAAACCCGCTGCATCGATCTCTTAATCCAGTGAGCTACGTCTACATCCGTTCGCGTCATATCGTGTTCTGCCTCTCATTACTTCTATTCCCTAATTTAATTTCATTCTTTTGCTCACAACGGCCAGCAATCAAGGTTCTTCTTCTGCACATCCGTTTGGATTTAGCTGTCACCATTCACTATCTACGGTGAGTATCTGTCCAATTAACCCATACCCAAGCATAGCTTCACTATGTTTTACATTTTGACACGCTCATTTCCCTCTCTAGATCACGGAGTTGCCGCCCCCAAGAGCACCTGAAGTGCTGCCGCCGCCCCCTGCTCGTCGCTGCAACCCATTTTGACTATCTCCTATGTCTTGGCACCCCTCCTTCCTAAACGACCTTTTTTTACAGTAGGCGCTACCTCTGTTCCTTCCATGTTGCCCAGAGGAATTAGACTACTGCCTATCTTCTCTCTCCCTCTCACCCAATGGGAAATGGGTCCCACTCCTAATATTTTTCCTTAAAAAACTAAACTGTGAGACAGTGAGACAGTGGGTCCAGCTTAAATGATTTTTGATAATAACAATAATAAGAAGATGTTTTATGGATTTTTTCCCTAGATCCAAGGGCTAGGATCATGTGTGGCTAGATCTAAGGAGGAGGACAAAATACTCTTTTGCGGTGTCAGTTAACGGGAAGAGGACGGTAATGACATGAAAGGGAACCCAATAAAAACTCGGTGGCATACCAGTAGTCAATTTTTTTTTCAGTGGCACGAATACAGCGGCATATAGGGAATTTTCTGCTTCATATATGTTGTGTATAGTTGTCAGGATTAGTGGCCATTCGTAGATCGCGAGCCTCTGATTATTGCAACGAGAAAAAAATTGCTTGCAGACCAACTTGTGTACTAGCAAATTAGCATTGTATCCAGATTTGATGGACAAGGGCTGCACAGAACCATCGATAATTCAAGGTTAAGAAAGTTAAGTACCAAATATCAATGAAGCATCTAAATTCATTGGGACAGTAATTCGGCAATGCATTCACATTCACCTATGGCCGTACAGTATGAAATCACAGCATGACATGTCAATACCAACAAAGCACCTGCAATATTTTGTTCCCCACATAATTCTTCACAGCAGACGCCTGATACTGCATGCAGTCCGCAGACTAGGATACAAAGTTCCCTATTCTGCCAAAAACAAACAAAAATTGTGTCAAGCAAGAACTTGATCCTGAAGATACTAAAGAACAGATGTTTAGAAGATCCGTTTTAGTCAAAGAGATAGACCAGCCAAACGCCTAACACATAAATGTAAACTATTGGAAAACAGGTAAATCCAGTCAGATAATCCATTTATGACGGCATAACTTATTTTACTATTAGTGTTTCTCCATCCTCCCTGCCAAGCCACTAGGTTCTCGGTATTCAGTAGCAACAACATTCATACTGCAGTACTAACTGTAGCAAACCATTTCCAAAGGGAGAACTTCCCGGGCAAAGATTCTGAAATGGGGACAACACCATGGCTTTCTTGCTTGCACTGGATCTCAAACAGAAGACAGCTCATGTTAGACTTAGCAGTGAACCCTTGTGTAGTGTTGACGCTTCCTTTGCTGAATCCTCACCTAGCAAGACCTTAAGCCAACAAACATCAATTTTCTCTCATGTTGCTCATCAAGAAGATGCCAGGGTGGAACATGGTGACTAGCAGTTTACCTAAGGTTCTCCTTGTGTGCATCCCTAATTCAAGTAACGGCGACCACCAGCAATGACATTGAATCAGCAGGATCAAATTGATACATTATAGCAGTGTTGAAAGTCCAGCTGCATCATGGCATCACCACTACCAGATAATGGTTGAACGTTGAAGGCTCGAAACCATACTGTCATGAGGCAGTTTATTACATATGGTGATGGGTGCACTACAAGTCCACAACATCCATCAAATCTCTGCTTGCTTTTGAAGAGGAAATTCATTGAGCTGCCCAGTGTTAGATGTCGAACCCGGGAGCAAAGGATCTCGGATCCTCTGTGCATTCCATACTAGTATCATGATCAGTAGTTAGTGTATACAGTTAAACAAAAATGTGATAATAAACCATAATATGCGATCCATTCATAATAACTTAAGTTTATTACAAAATGACATATTACAAAGGAAAACACAACAGAAGCAATAATAAGGTAGACCACACGATTCACCATAGGCAATCGTCTGGGCGCGTAGCATAGTCGTCCAAGTTCTCGTCCTCCTCGTAGTATTCCTCATCTGAACAATATTATATTAAGCAAGATGAATACAAATGAATGTACTCCGCAAGTTACACCCAATAACAGATTATAATGCATGAGGTGTAACAAAGGATGGCTTATAGGGTTAATTTTGCATAAAGCCAGGTTTTCTTTAAATATTTGTACTAAGTCCCAAACTAGTTATTCTATAACTAAAATTTATTTTTAATTCTCAAGTTTTATAGTAGGATAACCTCCATACATTTCTGGTAAAAGATACCCTCCTATCACATGGCTACCTGTCCAAAATTTTCACAATGATTAACCACATGAGGGTGTAACTTTGAGTGGTTTTGCTCGGTATGTGTATGATCGTGGATACGGCTATTCGAATAGTTTTACACTTTACAGAGGTGTACAGCTTGACCCACACGAGATAATCAACTTATAATATCATCCATGACACTCTTCCTTGAGTGTGCGACTAAGTGATTATCACAATGCTCTACCACCAACTCACCCGATTAGCTTAACCCCAAATCATGGACGTCAATTACCATAAGGTTACTCGGACATGGAATTTATACTATCAATTGGAGCAAGCCCCAATAGACATGGAATCGATACCATAGTCTGCACAAACCTAAAAACAGTCTGCGGGCATAATGCTAGAACATGATAAATTAGTTGGTCGGGTCCTGCCCACACAGGACATGTGGTTGTACGATGGGGTTTAGCAAAACGTGCCTGAAGACCAGTCTTTAATTGACTTGGGTGACTTCCAATAAAACCCTGGGCCTCAATCCATTCCCAAATTGATCCCGTGCATAAACCTACACCCACCAATCATCCATTTCGCCCAAGTACAAACCATTTTCCCTTTTATTCCAGTTTTCAAAACCTTTGTAAACTTCTATGACAAACCAATGTCATGGATACAATTTTAAACAACATTTAATCTTTGGTTGTAAATTCTCAAATCAAATATTTTAGGTCTAAGCATTGCTAAGCATAATTTTCCAAAACTATTCTAGTTCAGACTATTGCATAAACCTGATTTTCATCTAAGGTATCAAGGTATGTTTGATTCAATGTCAAGATTGGTGGTACAAAGGATCTAGGCATAACTATAACTTAAAACATGAAATCAAATAACTCAATATAATAAGCATGCAGTAATAGTTTAAAACAAAATTTAAAGTATTGGGCTCAAATATGATCAAAGGATGTAACTTTCCTTGCTCATGTGCTTGAGGATCTAATTCTTCAAAAAGATCAATTTCCCTAGAGTTGTCGAAACCTATACGCGAAAAGAGCCAATAATCAAATAAAATTCAAATGAACTCCTAATTAAATAATCTAAGTATATATAGAAATATCTTGATTTTAAATGAATTTAGAAATTTAAATCAACAGAATCGGAGCTCGTATGAACGAGAACATACGTCTGGAACTTTTTCATCACATGAAATTATGACATAGGAATTTATGGGATTTTAAAGAATTATTTTCCAGAAGGAAAACCTTTATGGCGTCAGCATGATGTTAGCGACTGTGATTTCATTTTTTGGCTGAATTTATTTTCTTAAAGAAAAAGGTTTGTGCCCCTGAAATGTGGGCTCCACGGCCATGGACCAAGTCCATGGGTTTTACGCCGGTCCACGGTGGACCGGGAGCGCAGCACTGTGGCTGAGCAACATGTGCGCTGTAGGCTACCACATGTACGCTAATCCAGGCAGGTGACTGAGGTGGCGCAGACCTGGTGCCTTCTGGGCGGGCACATCAGCACCCGACGTTGTGGCGTTTGGGGCCTAAGGACACCGGTGGACGACGGCGATTCAACCGTCGGTGATGGTACCAGGAGGAAGAGGGGAACACGCTAAACCTGGTGCTCACCTCGGTTGTTCAGGGACGTGATGGAGTGGCCATCGGCGAGGACAAGACGTGGCAACAGAGGGCGGGTGAAGGCGGCCGCTTCCCGACGGGTGTTCGGCAAAAATAGAGGAGGCACGGGGTAGAACACGGCTAGGTAAAGCTAGGGGTGGCAGCGATGGCGGCGGAGGAGCATCGACGGAGGCAAAATCACCGAAGAAAGGAGGTTCGGCCAAGAGGCTTCAACGGCGAAAAGCGGGAAAATAGAGGGAGAGGGAATGGGAGAGTGGGGGAAAGGGGGAAAGGGGAAGAGGAGGTGGCGCACATGGTGACACGGCTATATCGAAGAGAGAGATCGGGGGGAGATGCTTTGGACGGAGGCGGGAAGAAGAGGCTCGGCGGCGGCGGCGAGGGATGCATTAGAAAGAGGAGAGCGAGGGGAAGATGGTGCTCACCTCTTTTCTAGCTAAAAGTGCACAGACGGCCAGCGGCGAGGGTGGTGGTGACGGAGAAAATGGGTCACGGTGGCGGAGGCTCTCCGGTGAACCTCTAATGAAAGCGAGGTGAGCCTCGGGTAGAACACAGTGACGCGGTGCCGAGGGTGTCGAAAGGGCAGCGAGGAACCTTCGGCGGTGGCAAAATCCCTGGAGCAAGGAGCTTCGACCATGTGGCTTCAATGGCGAACTATGGTGAGCACAGAGGCAGAGGGAGGAGGGGAATGGGGGAAATGGAGAGAGGAGGAGGAGGGGCGCACGGTGACACGACGCACGGGCAACGACGAGCACATGGGTGGCCGGTGGTGGAGAGGAGGCGCGGTGGTTGAGGTAGCTTGGGGAATAAAGAAAGGGGAGGCAACGTGTGCTTCAGGGGGGAGAAATGGGGGAAGAGGGAAAGGAAATAGGGTTGGTGGCTGGCTTATAGAGGGGGAGAGAGAGAGATTTTTTGTTTTTAGAATTGATTAGAGTTTCTAGAAATTAAAATAATTTACTTAAGCCTTTAGAAAATAGCAAATAAAGCCCAATAATTATGGGAAACTTCACAGAAGTTCCTTGAGATATTTTGGGCTTAAATACAATATTTCCAACTTAACATTGGTATTTAGATTTGCAAATAAACTATTTCTCCTTTAAAATAAATAGGGACAATCTTTTTAAAAAATCCAAAAATTCTAGGAAAATATTTAAGTTTTATTTTAAATCAGGATTGAAAATTTAGGATATTACAAACCTACCCCCCTTAAAGGGAATCTCGACTCTAACATCCCAATCTTGGGTTTGTATTTCAAATATATAAAAATGAGAAGAATTTAAAACTTTTGATGTATCATGTTGTCATTTGAATTATCTAGATTTTCATTCCTTGGTTTTGGTGAATTTTGAAAAACTAATGCTTCAATTCACTTAACACATAGTTCCTTAAAACTTTTGAAACAAAATCTTGTGGTCGGTCTATGAGAATAATTTTCCTAAGTTCTAGAACATCTATTTGACTCATCTGAAAAATTTCATAATTTCTAGAATTATTTTGCTATTTTGAAATGGCTAGTCAAACCAGTTAGTCTTTGGTCAAACACCTAAACCAGAGACTTAAAATATTTCTACAGAAACATTTATTTCTCTAAAAACTTTGGAAAAATTACACTAGCGTCTACACCTTGTCATAAGCCTCTTATAAAAAGTTTAGAATTTTGGGGCTTTAAAACTCTCTCTAAAAATTTACAACCCTCTCAGCCTTTTGAAATCAACTCGGTCAAACCAATCGAGTTGACCCCACTCGCTTCAACCACCCACATAGGTGAGGTCCTCCTGAAGGTCAATGCTCTCAAGCGGTGTCTGTTGGAACTCAAAGACACTTGTTTAGTTGAGAAATGTGAAAGATGTCATGAACTGCAGATAAATATGCTAGTAACTCTAACTGATAGGCTACTTCGCCTCTTCTTTTCAAAATCTTGTATAGTCCAACAAATTTTAGTGTGAGTTTTCCTTTGATCCGGAATCTTCTTACTCCTCTGTGTGGAGTCACTCTGAGAGAGACAAAATCTCCTGTTTCAAAGAACAATTCTCTCCGACGATTATCAGCATAACTCTCAGTCATTCTATTATCATTCTTACTTTACTTTCAGCCTCCTGGATTAATGCAGTTCTAAATTGATCCCAAAGGAGAGGGGTTCTACATTTTCTACAGTACAGTGCTTTAAATGGAGACATTTGCAAGCTGGCTTGATAGCTATTTTTGTACAAGAATGCTTCATAAAGAAGATTTTGATCCCAACTCTTTCCAAAATCTATAGCACAGGATCGAAGAATATCTTCCAAAATCTGGTTTGCACGTTCTATTTGTCCATCTATTTGGAGATGATATGTTGTACTGAAGTTGAGTCTGGTCCCCAAGGCTATATGCAAGCTATTCCAAAACCTAGAGGTAAACTATGATCCTTTGTCGGACACTATCTTTTTGGGCACTCCATGCAAATAGACGATCCTAGCCATATACAATTATTCTAATTTACTGCTTTGGTAAGTTGTCTTGACGGGGATGAAGTGTGCCACTTTGGTCTAACAGTCAATCACAACTGAGATGGAATCATATCCCGGTTGGGACCTAGGTAATCCAGTGACAAAATCCATACCGATTTCTTCATACTTTCATTCGGGAATTGGTAATGGCTGCAACAAACCAGTGGGTCTTTGATGTTTTGCCTTTACTCTCGGCATACATCACAGAGTGCAACAAACTCAGCCATTTCTTGCTTCTTGCTGACCCACCAATATTTTTCCTACAGATCCTGGTGCATCTTGGTACTTCCCAGGTGAATGGAGTAAGGTGATTCTTGAGGTTCCTTCATAATCAACCGTTTTGTTTCCTGGTGATCAGATACACAAACGCGGTTCCCAAATCAGACGGTACCATGCCCATCCTCCGAAAATCCTAGGGCTTTGCCTCTTCTCATGTTCTTCCTGATTTCTTTTGTATCCTCAACATCTTTCTTATTTTCTATGATTTGACTCTGAACGGTTAGTTGAACTTCTAGGGTGTTTACACAACCTTGGTTGACAAACTCTAAGTTCAGATGCTTCATTTCTTCATACAATCTTGGCTGACTTTCCTGAACCAACATAGTATTACAATACCATTTTCAACTCAGGACATCTGCCACTACGTTTGCTTTGCCCGGATGGTAATGGATTCCAAATCATAATTATTTTTCAGTTCGAACCATCTTTTTGCCTGAGATTGAGTTCTAACTGAGTGAAGATGTATTTCAAGCTTTTGTGATCCGTGAAAATCTCACAACGATTACCGATGAGATAATACTGCCAAAATTTCAAAGCATGCACAATTGCAGCTAACTCCAAATCACGCGTCAGATAATTTCCTTCATGAAGCCTCAATTGGTGAGATGCATTAGCCATTACTTTACCTTCCAGCATCAGCACACATCCAAGGCCCTGATGATAGGTGTCACAGAAAATCCTCAAAATCCTTATGGATGTTAGGCAAAATCAACACAGGTGTAGAGACTAGCCTTTTCTTCAACTCCTGAAAGATTTGCTCACAGGTATCTGTCCATTCAAACTTCTTTTCTCTTTTTATAAAAGTTGAGTCATAGGTCTAGCGGTTTTGGATAAACCTTCAAGGAATCTTCGGTAATAACCAACTAAATCGAGAAAACTTCTCATTTTGGGGATGGACTTGGGTTGATTCCAAATCATCACTACTTCAACCTTGGCTGGGTCTACTACAACTCCTCCCGCTGACACGATATGTCCGAGAAAAGCTACTTAGCTTAGCCAAAATTCACTTTTGCTGAATTTGGCATAGAGTTGATGTTCCGTGAGTTTTTTTTTTCCAAAACTGCCCTGAGATGCTTATCATGCTCTTTCTCATCTTTTGAGTAGATATGAATGTCGTCAATGTATACAACCACAAATTTAACCAAGAATTCCATGAATTCTTTATTCATCATATTCATTAAATAAGTCGGTGCATTTGTCAAACCAAATGATGTCACTATGAATTAATACAGTCCATATCTTGTGGTGAAAGCAGTCTTTGGTATGTCTTATGGTTTGATCTTCAGCTGATGATAGTCAGATCTTAAAGCAATCTTGGAGAAAACACTTGCTCCTTTCAACTCGTCAAAGAGATCATCGATCCTAGGCAACAGATACTTGTTCTTGATTGTGGCCTCGTTGAGTGATCGGTAATCCACACATATCCTCATATTGTTGTCCTTCTTTTTGACAAACAGTATCGGTGCTCCCCAAGGTGATGAACTTGGCTGGATATAACCCTTGTCTTGCAATTCTCTGATCTATTTCTTCAATTATGCTAACTCATTCGCATGCATTCTGTAGGGTCTCTTTGAAATCGAGTCGTACCTGGGACTAGGTCATTTAGGAACATAATGTCCCTATCTGGTGGCACGCCGAGTAATTCTTCAGGAAAAATATCTAGGTACTCTTGCACCACTAATATGTCTTCTAACTTCACTTCATTCAGACTGGTCAAGATAGAACCTTTTCTAACAGAGGTATTGGATCTGAATTCTACTTTAATTCCTTGTTCGTTTGTAAGGCTGACATACCTATTGGCACAGTTTATCTCACCTTAATTCTTCGCTAGCTAATCCATTCCGATAATCACATCTAGTCCCGTAACATCTCAAATATGGGTTTGTATTTCAAATATATAAAAATGAGAAGATTTTAAAACTTTTAATATATCATGTTGTCATTTGAATTGTCTGGATTTTCATTCATTGGTTTAGGTGAATTTTAATAAACCAATTCTTCAATTCACTTAACACATAGTACTTTAAAACTTTTGAAACAAAATCTTATGATCATCCTCTGGAATTATTTTTCGTAAGTTCTGGAACATCTTAGTGACTTCTCTAAAAAATTCATAATTTAGTTGCTATTTTAAAATGGCCAGTCAAACCGGTTAGTCCTTGGTCAAATACCTAAACTAGAGACTTAAAACATTTCTACAGAAAATTTGTTTTTCTAAAAACTCTGAAAAAATTACACAAGGGTCTACAATTTGTTAGAAGCTTCCCATAAAATTTTAGAATTTTTGGAGATTTAAACTCTATCTAAAAATTTGCAACCCTCTCAGCCTTTGGAAATCAACTCTGTCAAACCAATCGAGTTGACTCGACTCGATTTCAACCAGCCCACTTGGTTTCGACCAGCCACTCAATTTTGACCACCCACTCGGTTTTGATCAGAACCACTCGGATTTGACCACCCTACGACCAGGTCCGACCTAGCCACCTAACCAAACTAATCCAAGCATCTTAGCTTGAGCCACTAACCAGTGGGCCACCGCTGTAGTTCTTCATCTCCACGCGGAAGCCATGCCCTCGCCATCGCGCTCCGCCTGTGTGTGAGAGCCAACTCCGCGCCTACCATTTCTAACGCGTGCCCATGGTTTCCCCCGTGTCCTCTGCACTCGCCCATGCCTCCGTCGTCTCACCATCCCCTCCATGTCCCTCAACTCGTCCATGACAGTGAGCCATGAACTGAGCTCAACGCCGAGCATGCCTTCTTGCTATTCTCCACCTTGTCCCCTATTTAAACCTTCATATCTTCTCCATCTTCCTCTTTCGCAACCCTGAGACACTCCCTAGCTCTCTCCCGCCCTCTCACTCCCTCAACCGAGCCCAAGAGCATTTGGAGCTCGATCTCTAGCTCATGGCCATGGCGTCGCCGCAGTGTTCTCGCTGCAATCGTGGAGCTCTCCCCTTTCTCTTTAGGTCATATCATGTTCTAGGACTCGAGTATCAAATCCCCTAACTTAATTTCCCCATTCGTCCTCAGGAACCGCCGGAATTAGGCTTCTTCTCCATCTCCAGCCCTAAGCACTATTTCCTCCGCCGCAACCTCTACGGTGAGACTTCTCAATTCTTCACGATAACCCCATCTACTGACGTTGCTTAAGCTTCTCCTACCTCTCATTTCCTCCCTCCTTCCTCAGGCCCTCATCTCCACGGTGAAGCTTCACACGCCGCCACTGGTCTCCGCCGTCGGCCCACCTCTGACCTCCTCCGGCCAGTCTTGTGCTTCCAGTAAGATCCCTAAACCCTTCCCTTGCTCATGCGCGCGTTGGTTTGCCTCGGGCGGCATGTCACCGTAGCTCCACCGCCGCTAGACTCCATCACGTCGCCACTCTATCTCACCTCCGGCCATATTCTGGCCACCCCTAGGATCGCCTGGCCGCCAGCGTCCCGTTTTAGCACTTGGCCGGCACAGCCATGGCCCCCTTCGCCGATGACACATCAAGAAGCTCGCGGTCGGGAGCGCTCTGCTTTTTCCAAATGTGGACCGACACTGTACCATGTGTTTAATTAGATAAAACTCGGTCGTTAGGGTTTAAGCAATCATTAACTGGCTTTAATGATTGTTTTGTTTCGCTAACGTGTTGGCCCAGGTGTTTTAAGAACACATTAAACCTCCCCGGGATCCATAAACCAGTGGACCACTCGTGGACCAATGGTCCACGCACTGTGCTTGTAGACCGAGAGAATGACATATGGGTTCCGCCTGTAAGGAATAGATTTTCTTTAGGATTTTATTTGAAAATGAAAAGAAAATGTGTAGGGCCCACTGGCCAGAGTCTACTGCTAGGTAGGCCTCAGTAAGAAAAGTATTAAATGCTTTTATATTTTAGGAAATGCTTTATTTGTGTACTCTTAATTGTTTTAAACTTCAAAATTGCATAAGTAATTCATTTTAACTCCAACTTTGATGATTCAAATTTTGTTGGCTTTAAGTTTAAATATAATTTAATACAAAAAGGCTTGAATCATTTTATTGTCCCAGAAAATTTTGTTAGAAGAATTAATTTTGGTATGTCATTATTTTTGCACTAAAAAATCATTTAAATTGAAAAAAGCATAAGTATTTCTCTCTAACTCCAAATGGAGTGACATAAATTTTGTGGGCTTCCTATGTTAGTGTACTATAATTTAGAATAGGTGTTGAGTATGTTGCTATCACTGAAAATCTTGGTTTTTAAATTATTTGCTCACTAATTTCATAACTTTGAAAATGCGTAGAAAATTTATTTTAACTCCAAATGAAGTGAATCAAATTTTGTTGTTCTTATAATGTCATGCTATGTTTACCATAAAATTTTCAAGTTCACCAACTCTCTGAAAATTGTTGCATGAACAGTAACCGAAAGTTGTATTATTTATTTTCTTTCCTGTCAGTTTTGTTTAGTATATAACTTTTGCATGTGAAATCCAAATCAAGTCATTTTTGTTTATAAATTCATATAAAATCATGCTCTACCTTGTTTGTAAAGTTTATGATTTTTGAATGATTTTGAGTTTTTAGTTTATTCGACGTTATCCCTTCTTATTGGTTCTTTTAGATTCTTTCGCTAGGTTTCCACAATTCTATTATATACAAGTGTGATCCTCTGCACCAAATTAAATATCTCCAGTAAGGCAAGCAACCCCCCTTTGATCATATTTCTCCTATTAGTTTTGATACAATTATCTTGATTGCAAATGTATGTATGCATGTACTATTTTAACGTTAATTTTCGTTAGGAGTAGTTAATCCGAATAGATGCATGAGCTATAGGTAAATGTTTACCATTTCTACTAAGTCTAGGTTAGATTATTGCTAATGATTTGGAGTTCGATGGATGGACTCTACTCATTTATATATAAAGTATACGAGTTGATGTCGCTTAGAAATGCTTAGAATGATAGTATGGGGATCATCGCTTCGGCGATGGTCATTATATCAACACTTTAAATACTTGGGTCAGGGTACTCATCTATATAATTCTATTTGAAAAAATTAAAATTGAAGCAAAAAGATTTAGACTTGTGCACATGATTTAGATTAAGACCGAACATCTCGTCCCACTGAACCAAGCACTTTGCATTAAGTCCACATGAGGGCATATGGGAACCCTCTTGACTTAGTAGTTTTGCGTGTGTTAGCTCCAAGTCACAGGAGATTGTTGTGTTAAAAAATATTCTGTGTGTGTTGGATGTGCGTGGGTAGGTTCCTGTCTAGGTTCTCCACACCGAGGAGCATCGGTAGTTGCTGAGGCTGAGACGATGTCTCCGACACAACGTATGAGTCTATCCATAGTGGCAACTAGTAGTTAATGCATTATATTAGAAAACGTCTCGTAGGACTTATCTCTACCGGCATACTAAAGGAAGTGTATTAAATAGCTTGGCAAGTAAAGCTGTACACCCCTGCAGGCTTATAAACTATTCAAATAGCTTCGTCCTAGGTTATGGACACACTTAGGATGTCTTTCGAGAGTTAGACTATAACATTTTCATTAAAACTTGAAATCGGGTGGTACGGATGGGTAATTCATGCTATGTTGTGGTGGCTTTTGGGAAGTTACCTCTATGATGTTAATTATGTTTATAAATATTGTCTAACTACTATTTAAACATTTAAAAATAGATTTTACAAATTGCTTTACAATCTATTACTCTATTGCAAAGAAAATTACTTTACGCTGAAAATTGTTTAGTGTAGTAGCATTTCCTTTGATACATAATGCATCTATATATTCTTTAACTTGTAAGACTTGTGAGTACAACTTTGTACTCAAACCGGTTGCGGCAATTTCAGATGAGGTTAATCCCTAAGGGATCAACTATTATGAGACCGACTTCGTACATGACGACTAGCTCGGCGGGTTTCTGGTCGGTTGCCTTGTGGGTAAGGGCAACCGGTTGGCCTTTGTTTATCACCATCTTATGGTTGTTGCTTTCGCTGCAATTTTAGTTATTTATCTTGTCATTTGTTCGGTCGGCCCTATTTGTGTAATATGAACTTTGAATGTCTTTCGTATTGTAAATTATGAATAGTTGGTATTGTAATAACTTGTGTATGGAATTGATGCTTTAAATTTTGTAAAGGTGTATGTGTATCGCTCCTGGGAGGTATACAATACACCGAGAGCGGGATATTTTATTTGTAATGCTAGGACCAATCGAATTATTAAGTATTACAAGTTAAATACCCCAGGTTCTCACAAGTCCTTGGGAGTGCAAGACTACTAAGTTTGTTACGAATGATACTCCTAATATTTTGAAGTTAAAGTTTGGGCATAGGAAACTAGTCTTCATTTCCAAGCCTAGAGAATGGATTATCACATCATTAACTAAGAGAGAGAGATACATAGATAGATAAACCATATTTTCCCACAAACTTACTTGAAACAAACGAATGTGAAGCTCTGAAATCAAATAAAACTTATGCTAGTACTGAATTGATAAGGAACGTACCAAGGACCACATCTGGGACAGTATGAGCTTCTTTAGCTATGACGTGATTCACACATCCCTTCACGAGCTGAGCTGGTTGCCATACAACTAATGTACTGCTAGAGGCTGGAACTCCCTAATTTTTTTGTGGGACTGCTGGTTGCTACTTTTTTGGGCACTTTTTGGTATAGTGATCCATCTCATTGCAATGGTAGTAACTCCTGCTGCTGAGGGAGTTGCCTTCTTCTGAAACTAGCCTCCGGGAGAAGTGCTGAGGAACTTGGAGTTGTTTTGGCGCTGGGCTGGCACAAGTGGGATGAGGAAGATTGGAATCTCTCACGCTGAGGTTGATGCTAAGGATGAGTGGTGCGGGGCTTGGGAAAACCCTCAAAGTTGAACTTCTAAGTTGTCATCTTCCTTTTGCGGTTCTCTATCTCTAGGTGCTTGCACTCCTGGTGGATAACCTTGTTCACCAACTGTAGTCGGTGTAGTCTTGAGCAATGAGGCGGACGGAAAGATCATCATTGAGTCCTTCCAAGAAATGTTCTTGCTTGGCCTCATCAGTGGCCACATCATCAGGTGCATAGTGAGCTAGCTAGTTGAATTTGTGTAGGTACTCGTTGACTGAGTGATTGCCTTAGCGTAGGGTGCAGAACTCTTTCTTCTTCAGGCTCATCATGCCTAAGGGGATATGTGCACGGCGAAAGGCCTGCACAAACTCGCTCCAAGTGATAGTCTGAGCACCAGCATGAGACTGAGTGAAAATTGTCCAACTATTCTGATGCTGGTCCATTCAACTGGTGAGAGGCGAACAGAACCCTCTCACAATTAGTACATTGGGCAATATCCAGCTTCTTACCGATTGCCCTAAGCCAATCATCGGCATCCATTGGCTCAGTGCTGCTAGAGATAGTTGGAGGATGCATCCTCATGAACTCAAATATGTTAGCCCTTGGATGAGGTGGAGCATGAGTTTGAGGTTGAGCTGCTACTACTGCTTGCAAGTTTTGTGTGTTGTTGAGCGATTGCGTGAGTAGCTCAATCAGCTGGGTTTGGTTGGCCATCATTTGGTGCCAATCGGGTCCTTCACTGGGAGTGGGTGGTGGCTACGGGATCGGGTTCTCTTGATAATCCGTATTTTCGCGATCCTGACTGCTGGTGATGTCACTACCGTTGTGAATAGTCACCATCGGTCGGTTACTCCAGAAGGTTAGGGAAAGGTGACAAATGTTAGGAAAGAGATAAAAAGAATTGAGGGATAGAGCAAAACAACACCCAAGAAAAAGAACCAACTCAAAAGCTTTTAAAAAAACTTTAATAGTTTTATACACATTCTACTCGGTCAAGACTCTTAATCTGATAAAACGGCTCAATGCTCAGATTGAGCCACGACAAATTTAGACTATATGGTTTGGTTGATATTGCGATCTTTGGTTCACAGTCTTTGATAATTTTGGTATGGTGACGCTCTCTTGACAGCTCCATCTCTTGCGGGCTTGAGCATAATGATTAATAATCGTGTGACCATCTATAGAAATTTTCAAGGGATAAAGGATCCATTTAACATTGTAAGATGGTGAAGAGCGAATTAGGTAAGAAAAAATTGCTTTGAAGAGGCTAAGGATAGATAGATGACCAAGATGAGGAGAGAACAAATTATTATTATTATTCCTTGTAATACGAAATAAGTTTTGAAGTTTTCTAACTAACGACCATTCTAACTAGGACACGACCGACAGTCGATATGGCTCTCATACCACTTCTTGTCGAACCCAGGAACGAAAGATCATGGATCCTCTATGCACTCCATACTAGTCCCATAATCAGTAGCTAGTGTACACAGCAAACAAAAGGTGATAGCATAACCATAATATGAGATCCATTCATAATAACTTAAGTTAATTACAAAAGGACATATTACAAAAGGAAAACACAATGGAAGCAGTAATAAGGTAGACCACACGATTCACCATAGACAATCGTCTGGGGGTGTAGCCTAGTCGTCCAAGTTCTCATCCTCCTCGTAGCATTACTCATCTGAACAATATTTTATTAAGCAAGGTGAGTAAATGAATGTACTCCTCAAGTTACACCCAATAACATATTATAATGCATGAGGGTATAGCAAAGCATGCCTTATAGGGTTGTTTGTGCATAAAGTCATGTTTTCTTTAAATATTTATACTAAGTTCCAAAGCAGTTATTCTATAACTAAAATTTATTTTATAAATTCTCAAGTTTTATAATATGATAACCTCCATACATTTCTGGTGAATAATACCCTCCTATCACATGGCTACCCACCCAAATTTTCCACAAGGATTCACCATCCTAAAACATTTGTTAAATTCATTTTAAAAACAAAACCAAAGTCTAACTTTGAGTGGATTTGCTCGGCATGTCCATGACCATGGACAGGGCTATTCGAATAGTTTTACACTCTGCAGAGGTGTACAGCTTGACCCACACGAGATAATCAACTTATAATATCGACCATGACACGCTAGAACACGATAAATTAGTTGGTTAGGTCCTGCCCACAGAGGACATCTGGTTGTACAATGGGGCTTAGCAAAATGCACTCGAAGACCGGTCCTTAATTAACTTGGGCGACTTCCAATAAAACCCTAGGCCTCAATCTATTCCCGAATTGAGGCCGTGCATAAACCTGCACCCACCAACCATCCATTTCTCCTAAGTACAAACCATTTTTTCCTTTTATTTCAGTTTTCAAAGCCTTTGTAAACTTCCATGAGAAACCAATGTTATGGATACAATTTTAAACAACATTTGATCTTTGGTTGTAAATTCTCAAATCAAATATTTTAGGTCTAAGCATTGCTAAGCATAATTTTTCCAAATTGTTCTAGTTCAGACTATTGCATAAACCAAATTTTCATATAAGGTATTAAGGTATGTTTGATTCAATGTCAAGATTGGTGGTACAAAGGATCTAGGCATAACTAAAATTTAAAATATGAATTCAAATAAATAAATATAAATAAGCATGCAGTAATAATTTAAAGTATTGTGCTCAAATATGATCAAAGGATGTAACTTGCCTTACTCATATGCTTGATGATCTAATTCTTCAAAAAGATCAATTTCCCCGGAGTCATCAAAACCTATACGCGAAAGAGCCAATAATCAATTAAAGTTCAAATGAACTCCAAATTAAATAAACTCAGTGTATATAGGTAGATATTGATTTTAGATGAATTTAGAAATTTTAATCAACAAAATCGAAGCTCGTATGAAGGAGAACGGATGTCCGGAAGTTTTCCATCACATGAAATGGTGACATAGGAATTTCTGGGATTTTATAGAATGATTTTCCAGAAGGAAAACCTTTATGGCATCAGCATGACGTCAGTGGCTAGGATTTCATTTTTCTGCCAAAATTATTTTCTTGAAGAAAAGGTTTGTGCCTTTGACATGTGGGCCCCACGACCATGGACCAAGTCCACAGTAGACTGGGAGCGCAATGTAGTGGCTGAGCCACGCATGCACTGATGCAGGCTACCACGCATACGCTGATGCGCAGGTGGGACGCCGAGGTGGCACTGACCTTGCGCCGTGTGGTGCCACGTGGGCGGCCACGTCAACACAGATGCTGCGGTGCTCAAGGCCCAAGGACGCTGGCGAACGGCGGTGATTCAACCGCCAGAGATGGTACCAGGAGGAAGAGGGGAACACGCTGAACCTAGTGCTCACCTCAGTTGTTCGGGTGCGATGGAGTGGTCGGCGGCGAGGACAAGACGCGGCGACGGAGGGCGGGTGAAGGCGGCGATGGCTCCCGGCGGGTGTCTAGTGAAAATAGGGGAGGCACAGGGTAGAACACGGCTAGGCGAAGCTAGGGGTAGCAGCGGTGGCGATGGGGGAATTCCATGGTGGTGAAATCACCGGAGAAAGGAGGTTCGGTCGAGATGCTTCAACAACAAAAAGCGGGGAAAATAGAGGAGAGGGAAGGGGAGAGTGGGGAAGGGGAAGAGGAGGAAGTGGCGCACATGTGACACAGCTAGAGGGACAAGGGCATCACCGGAGAAAGAGATTTAGGGGGAGGTGCCCCAGCCGGAGGCAGGGAAGAACAGGAGGCTCAGCGACAGCAGCGAGGGATGAAGGGAAACGCGGCAAGGCTACGATAGCACAAATAAAATTTTACCGCGCAACCAAGGAACCACCGCAGTAATAGATCACGAGATTACCGCTAGACGCGCCAACTCCTCGTCGTGTCGCTCCTCAAGTGTCGTGCTCTCGTCCGTTACTTCTCCTCGTCCTCATGGCGTCACGAGTTGGATCGGATCGTCCTAGTGCCGATCTCCTCCGACTCAAGATCACTACACCGGAGTGCTAGCGCAGGATCACGAGGATTAGCGCCGGCATCATGGTTGAAGAGGCGTGGCTTTTAGGATTTGAAAGTTAACTTCTAAAGATCGATCCTTCTACACACATCGCACCCATGCCATGCCCTCTTTATATAGGCATCCATGATGGGTCTCGACCTAGAGGCCCCTTAGGAACTCGTGGCCTATACTAATTCGTTCCCAAAGACATCACCATCAAACCAGATCCTTTCCCTTTAAGTACGCAAGAAGGGATCAATCAATGAGGGCGTCCACGTTAGGCGGATTAAAGCGTGGCTTTTAGGATTTGAAAGTTCTTCAAAGATCATCCTTCGAAGGCGACTGGAACTTTTCTCCATTTAGAAAGGGTCTCGACCTAGAGGCCCATTAGGAACTCTACACTATACTAATTCCCATGCCAAACCGCCTCTTTATATAGGCATCCATGATGGGTTCACGACCTAGAGGCCCCTCCCAGGAACTCGTGGCCTATACTAATTCGGATCACCATCCAAAAGTGTGCGATCCTTTCCCTTTAAGTGTGCGATCACGAGGTTCATAGTGTAATCGGTTATGACTCGAAACTCTTTATGACTGGAAACTCTTTTGGTGACAAAGACTAGTCGTTAGCGATACCTAGCGGCACTGCGATTCCCAAAGACACATAGAATAAATGGGACGAACCTTTATGTAATATGATCTATGATTAGGTCCTCATCACTTACGACCGATTCGTATCTCTATCGATAGTTGAATGGCATGACGATTCGTAACTCCTTACGACCGAGTTCTTACCATTGTGTGATTACGTTTGATCGATCTATGACCGGCCGACGTATCTCCATACGACTAGTCCGTGTGGCGATCAAACTAAGCGACCTACTCATGCATTCTCCTTTGCCTCACGATGTCCGGTTGAACTCGGTGAGATGATGTGTCATCCATGGGTTGTTCAATTCTTTCTCGTCGAGTGTCGGATAACATCATGTGGTGCGACACGCCCGACCACTCTTGGCATGGCCATGCACTTTCTTTATCCGATCACCACGAGGGCCCGAGACATATCTCTGTTATGTTAGGAGGGCAAATCCATCTCGACCAGTCACATTCCTCGCATATTTCATAGCATACCCGAAAGCTACCTTTATAACTGCCCAGTTACGGAGTAGCATTTGGTAACCCCTAAGAGTGCTATTACACATGTAGGAAACCATGATGATCTCAGGTCTAAGGATTATACATCATCATTACTTGAGACCAACTAATGACACAAAGATTCATAAAAATCTCAATAGTGTCTCAATGATGGGTCTATCCAACACCATGTTCTCTAACATATGCTCACATTATTGATTCGATATCTCCATATCTATGACCGGTGAAATCAGGTCATCAATCAATACATGTGCTAGTCACAAAGTCACTGGTGTTCCGACCAGTGACCTCCGACCAGGGATACATTTAGAATGACATCATATAAGTTAAAGAGTTCCACCAACAAGTCACGTACTTATTGATCTATAACAAATGATTCATTCAAGGAACACGATAACATATTATCAAAATCATGAACATAATGAAATATCATCATCTCTATGATTGCCTCTAGGGCATATTTCCAACAGTCTCTCACTTGCACTAGAGTCAATCATTTAAGTATCTAATACCGATAGCTCTTGTGTGCGCCTCATGCTTAGGTTGTGGAAGAGGCTTAGTCAACGGATCAGCAACATTTGAATCCGTATGAACTTTGCATATCTTAACATCTCCTCTATCGATCAGTTCGCGAAGGAGATGATAACGCTTGAGTATGTGTTTGGACATCTGATGGGATCTCGGCTCCTTAGCCTGCGCAATGGCTCCATTATTGTCACAATAGAGATCCAATGGACATAAGGCACTCAGAACTATACCCAACTCAGCAAGGAAATTCCTTATCCAAACACCTTCTTTTGCAGCTTCGGAAGGTGCAATGTACTCGGCCTCCGTCGTAGAATCGAGAACCGTTTCTTGCTTGGAACTTTTCTATCTCACTTTGCTCCTCCATTCAAAATGAATACAAAACCAGTTATAACGATAATCATCTTTGTTGGTTTCATTTTGACATCCATTTGCCATATCTCATAATCGAAATATGCAGTAATAGCTAGAATGATCCGAATAGATTTAAGCATCGCTACTGGTGAGAAAGTCTCATCGTAGTCAACTCTTTGAACTTGTCGAAACCCCTTTGTGACAAGTCAAGCTTTATGAATGTGAATATTTTCATCCATATCAATCTTTTTCTTATAGATCCATTTGCACTCAATGGTTCTAACCATCAAGAGGCTCGACCAGGTTCCAAACCTGATTGACACTCATGGAGTCTATCTCGGACTTCATGGCTCCAAACCAGTTTCAAAAATTAAAATAATTAACTTAAGCCTTTAGAAAATAGCAAATAAAGCATAAGAATTATACAAATCAACATAGGCAATAGGTTCACATTCATTGCAAGTCTGCAACATAGACAAAAGATACTTCATCCAAAAGGTCAACACCCACAAAATACTTCTTCGGTGTTAGACAATCAACAAATAGCTTCAAATGGACCAACTAAAAGTACTTCACTCCAATATGTAGTTACTGCCGCATGAATATTTGAAATTTCATAAAGTTGATCACAAACAAACAAACTTGTCAATGATGCCCCTTAAGTACATACCTGATATAGAAGACATAGTAACTAATTGCTACCCACTATCGAAATTGCTGAAGGATGTTTTGTTGATGACAAAGGAATGGAATTAGCATCATCCTCCTATGCAAGGACAAGTAAACAAAGATTAGATGCGCAATTTGATTATTTGGCAAAAAAAAAAACAACATCCATAAACTTACCAAATCCTTTGATTTGTGGTGGCCGCGTCTAATCCAACTAGATGCGAACACCAAAGCTTGCACGGTTGATGGTAGTAAAGAGCTACGATAATCATCAATCACTCGACCTCTAGTGTTAAAAGCTGACTCCAATGAGACAGTGGTAATGGGAATAGTGAGAACATCTTTGGCCATCCTAGCCACTATTGGATACTCCAATTCATTCATCCTCCACCACTGAAGTATATCAAATTTGTCCATAGGAATAACTTCAACTGGATCATCCAAGTACTTCTTTAAATCTGGCTTTGAAGGATGAGTAGCATTTTGGGCTTTCATAAACTCTTGGAATTGACTAGCAGTCGAGAAAACACTACTAGAAGTACCAACAGATGTCGTAGTACATTGAGAAGAAGACTCATCGTTCTTCAATGTTGACATGCTTATCTTATATTCACTTTCATATAAAGCATATAACTCATCCAAAGTAGATTCAATAGATGCAAGTTTGTTAGGAAGACCGATTTCTGAGTACAAAGAAGGAAATATGAACTTAATCATGCCCATCTTAAATCTTGGGTCTAGAATTACAGCAATTGCAAACAAAGTGTTGCATCCTGGGCCCCTATACTTATCAAACTTGAGTAGCATTGCATCAACCATTTTTTGAAGAGATTAGTCCTTAGACTGTAACAATTGACCTAGTGCCTTCTTGGTATCGACAATATGGGGATAAAATAAATTGGAGGTAGGGTAGGTTGAACATGAGAACTCCTCTGTAGCCAAATGAAAAACACACAACACATCTTTGATTTGTTGATACAATTGCCAATCCACTTCTGTTGGCTGCCACCTATAGTTAGCATCTCCAGTGGCATAAACATCAATGGAAGCTCTATAATGATAAGCAGGATCTAGAATTTTGTATGTTGAACCCCACCTATTGCACACATCAAGAGTCAATCCCTTTTTGCACTCAAGGTTGAGAGAATCAATATCAGCATTGAACTTATACGTCCGACTATTAGATTTCTTGATGTATTTGATAGTTTCTCTCACTTTGTCAATTAAAGGTTGAATAACCTTCAGACCATCTTGGACAACCAGATTTAGAATGTGAGCACAACATCGGATATGAAGAAACTTTCCGTTAAACCATAGTGCACCCCAGTTTCTAAACTGGCAAGCAACAATTTAACAACAAGTCATTACTCGAGGCATTATCAAATGTGATGCTAGCTATCTTATCCTCAATTTTCCATGCAGCCAAACAATTAGAAATAGCATTACATATTACTACACCAGTGTGGGGAGGCTCCAACTCTAAGAAGTTAATAACACAACAATGCATTGACCAATTTGCATCTATGTAGTGAGCAACTAGGCTGATATAATATAGTGTTTGGTTAGAGGTCCAAAGATCGCATGTGAGGCTTATCTTCTCAACATCCGTAAAGCCCTTCCTCAATAGTTCCTTTTCAAATTCATAGAGCTTCATGCATTCATTTCTAATAGTGACTCTAGACACATTTTTGTATGCAAGATTTAGTGCCTTCAGCAAAACATTAAACCAACTATAGTCCATAATAATAAATGGTAACTCATGAACAATGATTAACTTGCAAATAAGTTCATGAATTCTTGAGGGATCCTAATAACCAGGGGCAAGCAACATAAGGAGTTTTAGTATCAACATCACCTTCCTTGGTGCTACGGAAATTGATGGTAATTTGTTGCTTGGATTTCTACTGAAGCTTGAAATAATCACATTGTTCAAGATGCCTCTTAAAATGTGATGTAGTACCACTACTGCTCTTGTTAGCAAAGTTCTGCATGCCTTGCACTTCACTTTGTTTTCCTTCACTCCTCTTTTTTTTCTTCGATGGAACTTCACATTCCTCAAAGAAATAAAATATTGGGCACTTCTTCATAGTGAGTTCGTTGGTCCAACCTCTCAACTTGTACTTGCTGATCTTTTGGTGTTGGTGTTGTGCCATCCTTCTCGCTTGTTGGTGACTCAATAGATTGTTGTGTTGATTGTTCATTTTGAGATATCTAGGACAATTATCAGTGTCATTAGAAAATGTATGGATGCAAAAAAAAATAGTAATATTTAAAGCAAGAGAAGCAACCTTGGCAAAAAGCAACAAATCTTCTTGTCGACATCACCGCAACAAGCAATCTTCTTAAATAGAATACCCAACAACTACAGATAAAAGAACAACCCAAACATCCACAAATTTTTAGTTATTTGCAACAACATAAGAAGAGGATAGGGGAGGGAAATAGTTCATACGCGGCTCGGTTGCGGAGGAGGAGGTGTCGGCGCTCAGCTGAGGAGGAGGAGAGGTGTCGGCACTCAACTGCGGAGGAGAGGGGTTGCCTGCTCATCGCTTGGAGGCAACAGGAAAGGAGCAGAGTTTCAGGGCAGGGGACGGAAGATGGCATCCTCCCCCGTGGTTGTTGCCTGCTGGACGGTGTCCAGTGGCCGGCGGGGTGAGAGGGTGGGAGCTGTGAGGAGAGACAACGTGGTGGGCGTCGGTGGGAGAGGCAATGGCCTAGTGGGCCATTGGGCGTGGGATGTGGAGCTAGCGTTTGGGGAGGGGAAGGGGATTTTGGATGTGGTGTGGTCAGGTGGGCGAGGTGAGTGGATAAGATTGAGAGAGATTGGGTTGTGGTCCTTGTGGACTGGCCCCTGGCGGGCCGACTGGGAAAGTAGGGAGTGGGCTATGTGATTTCGATTTTGGGCCGAGACTTGCAGGCAGTTGTGAAAAGAACATGCCTAATCGAGCTATTTGAGCTCAGTTCATTTGGAGCTCGAGTGAGCTTGAATCGAGCCTAGATCGAGACGAGCTCGAGTAGTTCGCGAGTCTAGAGCTTGTTTTACAGCCCTACAAAATAGGGGAGGGGTGCTGCTCCTCCATTCCAAAACAGGGGAGCACGAGAGACGGCGCGATGGGGCTTGACACCGGCGAGGGAGGCAACGACAGCAGCCGGTGAGGGCAAAAATGGGTTAGGGAAGGGGAGGCGATCTCAGGGGTGGTGGCGGTGTTGCATGGGATGGCCCAAGGTGGCGGGGGCACAAGGCCGAGCGGCGGCAACTGGCGCTATGGGAGGAGAAGGGCGACGGCGCCGGAGGAGGAGAAGGAAGAAAAGGGGGCACGCACGCGCATTTTTGGGTAAGAGGGACTTGCCGGTGCATACGGTGGGGTGGAGGGGAGCAGAGGCAAGTTGGCGGCATGAGCCTACGGCGGCGCGACTGTCTCATCGGGGGTGGCAACGAGGGAGGCAAGGGATGCTTTGGTGTGAAGGGATGGGAAAGGGGCTCACCGGAGTGAGAGTGGAAATGGCGGTGGCGGTTTCCGGCCAAAGTTGGAGAAGAAGACGACATTCGGTTCTCCTATGGATGCGATGTGAAATTGATTGAGGTGAAATGTAGAGGAGTTCCTGGAACGCATTTTGATGCAAAAGGAATTGGATGGAGCTCAACTGATTGGCCGGGATGGCGAGGTTGAGGCAGTGGCGGTGCGCAACATGGAAGCCAAAGCCGAGGCATATGACAAGGTGACGCAATTTCACCTTATCTTTTCCTTCTTTGTGCTGAATGTTTTTCGTGTATACCTAAAGGAGAAAGAAGTGATGGAAACGTTCAAGAAATTCAGATTACGCAGTCAACGCCAAAAGTGAACCATGTCCTTTTTGTTGATGATAACCTCCTCTTTTGGTCGACGACAGTCACTATGAAGAACCGGTTTACTCCGACCGGTGTGCGCAAAGGAACCAAATCCCTCTACTCTTGTAAGAGGTTGATTGATCATATTTCTATGTTTTGGTAAAAAGTGGTAATTCACAAATACTTTTATTAGATGGATAGTGATGTGATTCTCTAGATCCCACTGAGTTTGAGAAAGCAAGATGATTGTTGGGCTTGGTTCTCAGTTCGATCTGCTTACAGGATGCTTGTTCTAACGAAAAGCAATAGGGAAAATTATTTTGAGGGAAGGCCAAATTGCTATATGCTTCTCTAAATCGGAAGGAGTGGAAATCTCTTTGGAATATGAAGCTACTGTTGAAGATATGGGTGTTTGCTTGGCGTCTGGTGCTGACCTCAATCCCTACAGCCTGTGAGCTAAAGACAAGGCATCTAGCGACGTCCGGTGAATACAAAATCTGTGGTGTAGATGAAGATACTTGGGATCACGCCATTTTGCACTTTACGATGTCTAGATGCATCTGGGCTCTTATGGACAAATATTTACTGAGTTGTTTGCGACACTGAGGATTGCAGATCCAAAACATTGGGTTTTCTATGTATGTGACAATCTCTCTCAATCCACATTCATTACTACCTGTTGGGCAATATGGGTAGCCAGGCGTAAGGTTTGCCATGGTTGGTTTGGTAAATCGCCTTCTTGCAGATCCGGAGTAGCGCATGGAATTCAGCGGAAGAATGTGACGTTGAAAACACATGGCAAGACTAGAAGGCGCTGGATTCCCCTTACACAGGGCTGTGCTAAGATGAATGTGGCTGCTGCTGTATCCCGAGAGGCTACTAAGGGTACTGCTGCAGTCGTTTGGTCTTGCTTGTGGCTTTGGGCTTTGGATAGCTAGTTAACGACGAGTCGACGTCATGGAATTGCGGCGGACAAATGTGGTTTTCCAGCCCTCCAAGTATGGTCGTACGGAGACACGGAGACATTGGAGAGAGCTGGAGTCTTGGAGAACCCTTCTCTCTTTCTTGCTCCAGCTGCTTCTCTCGAAATTGACTTTCGGATTTTCTGACTGAAAAGGCAGGTGTGCCTTTCGTCTTTCCATGGTCATTCCATCGAATTTTCAAGGCGCAGGAGTCGAAAAAAAACTAGAATAACCTGTCTAGAAAGAAAATAAAAACAGACGAAATTAGTCTGCGGTGATTGTGGCCGGGTTCCATGCTAAATCAGAGCCCAAATGACGTGGCCCATTTTGACGTGCGTCTGAACAGAACTGGATACACTGTTTCATTATATTTGGTGACACTGGCACCATTAGCCTGCTTTTTTTTATAACAAACATTATCTCTTTAGTTCGTTCCCTGTATGATTACGTCTGATATTTCTGTGCTTATCCATGGGTACGAAATCTGCTTAATTAGTTGTCCCAATGAAACAGGGACTGACATCATGCACGAACGGTTCAATCAATCAGGTTGAACGACCATGGTGAGCTCTATTAAAAAAAAAATTCAAATCATTGCGAGGATCATCTCGAAACTTTGCGAGGATCAGAATGCATACAAGCAACTATGCAGAGTGGGGATCCTCATGTGTGTGGAGTACTGAAGTGAAGCCCAGCCTCGGGCAGAAGTTGGAACCCCCGGGCCCGGTGACGTTTGTGAAACGGACAAAACGTAGTATATGGCTTTGTTCATCAGATAGGATACATGCCTGGCCCTATTTGGATGGAATGTTTTTGGCGTTTACAGAGGGCCCCGCCCCGCGCCCAAGTGCTATCTGTTGGAATATTGACTTGTATTATCATAGGGTCAATAGGCCAGTATATATACACAAGTTACAGGTTACAGATAAGAAACCAAATCATATCTAGAGTCATATTCTAACATATATATATCTCTAATATATATATCTCTAACACCCCCTCAAACTCATGGTGGATCAACAACACTGAGTTTGGAGATGTAGAAGCCGTGTTGTGCTCGAGTCTGGGCCTTCGTGAAGAAATCCGGTATCTGAAGCTCTGAAGGCACATACTGAAGAGCAATCACCTGATCATGCACACAAGACCTCATGAAAGAAGCATCAACACCAATATGCTTGGTGAGCTCATGCTTCACAGGATCACGGGCAATACTGATAGCACTTGTACTGTCTGACAAGAGAGGAGTCGGTGTAGTAACAGAAACACCAAAATTCTCAAGTAGCCACCGTAGCTAAGTAATCTCTGCTGTCAAGAGAGCCATAGCTCGCAACTCAGCCTCTGCACTCGAACGGGACACTGCAGTCTGTTTCTTCGTCTTCCAGGCAATAAGCGAACCACAAAAAAAACACAGTAAGCAGAGATAAACTGGCGATCAGAGGGATCGCTGGCCCAAGTAGCATCCGAATAAGCCTGAAGCTGTAACGAGCTGGAGCGTGGAAAGAAGAGACGGCGAGAGATAGTCCCACGAAGGTATCGCAGAACTCGAAGAAGGTGGCTGCAGTGGACCTGAGTGGGAGAAGAAACGAACTGACTCAGAATGTGAACTGGATAGGTGATATCCGGACGAGTAACAGCAAGGTAGACAAGACTCCTAATAAGATGACGATAGCGAGTCGGATCAGAAAAAAGCTCGCCATCAGAGGGTCGGAGGTGAATATTGAGATCGAATACATGCCTGTCCCTATTTGGATGGAATGTTTTTGGCGTTTACAGAGGGCCCCGCCCCGCGCCCAAGTGCTATCTATGCTTCAAGTATTCAGCTTCTCACGAAGTTACGGCAACACAAAAGCGTGGTGAGTTGTTGCCTAAGCTTGGTTGCCAGGTTCTCCTCCCTGTTACTACATGTTAGTCCAACCAATTAGGATGCATTTGGATAAAGAAATTGAGTTGTTTCGGTATTAAAAAAAAAATTCGTGTTCCAAACATGTCTGCAGCTATGTATTTGTGAAGACTTGGCGGGACTAGTCTTGACGAAGATACGTCAAATCAAGTCAATTACTTTTTAACTTGAGAAAATTGTACAAAGTAACACGGAACAATTATTGATTTGCTGAGAAATACGTTGAGTAGCTTAGGAAATATCTGAGTGAAAATTTCGTTTGAACAAGGACATTGCCATTCTCGAAACAAATGGCAATGAAAGGAAGATATTTGCTCGGCAAAGTAGCACAGCTAATATGGACATTCGACGAATACAATAGCAGAGATCACTCTCAGTGGTGCATCATGCAAACACCACCAAGGGCCACCAACGCAAAAACAAAGACAAGCATTACCTCCATTTCCTACAAACGAGCAACAACTGGCCCAATTGATCTACCAAACTAGTATGTCATTCTAGATACATTTTATTTTATTTTTTTAAAAAAAATAGTCTTGTTATATATATATATATATATATATATATATAGGAAGCAGGAAGCCTTTTTCCTACTCCCGGGAGTAGTTACTCCCTATTTCGTATCTCACAGCGTAGGGAGTATTTTGCCCAACCGAGAGTATGTATGTGTAGTATACGAGTATATAAGACCATCTAGGTGGTATTCACACCTTTTTAGGGGTGGTATGTATAATTTTTTTAGACATACTCCTTTTTAGTGCGAATATGAATGTATTTACAAAATATGCTAAAAACTATGGACTCTCTTACAATTTTTTCGTGTGGTTAGCATTGGATTATCTTATAATTAGTATATGAGTATACCCAAAGTGATAAAGGAGTATGTCAAGTTCTTTTAGGTGGTATATCAAAGTGGGAGTAACTACACCCGGGAGTAGAGAGTATTAATCCTATATATATATATATATATATATATATATATATATATATATATATATATATATATATATGAAGCCTTTTTCCTACTCCCGGGAGTAGTTACTCCCTATTCCGTATCTCACAATGTAGGGAGTATTTTGCGCAACCGAGAATATGTATGTGTAGTATACGAGTATATAAGACCACCTAGGTGGTATTCACACCTTTCAGGGGTGGTATGTATAATTTTTTGGACATACTCCTTTTTAGCGCGAATATGAAGGTATTTACAAAATATACTAAAAACTATGGACTCTCTTACAAATTTTTCGTGTAGTTCGCATTGGAGTATCTTATAATTAGTATATGAGTATACCCAAAGTGATAAAGGAGTATGTCAAGTTGTTTTAGGTGGTATATCAAAGGTGGGAGTAACTACACCCGGGAGTAGAAAGTATTAATCATATATATATATATATATATATATATATATACACACACACACAATTCCTTTTGGCATGGATCTTCACACAAACCCTTTTGCCACCACATTAACAATATGCTTTGTTACATCTACTCCCACAAGTTGCCATATAAACAAAGAGCAAGCAAGCTCAACAACAAATCAGCCCCTCTACTTTAGTCCCCAATGGGCACATCACTTTCCCTCAATTCTACTTTGACCCTCCCTAATGCCTCACTAATGCCCCCCTTGCCGCAACCAACCACCCTCCCTTTCCTCCATGGCACCCATTGGAAACAAACCCCAGAACCCAAACCACCACCCTTTTTTGAGTTCTTTCCTCTCCTTTCTCCTGAGAAAACTATCCCCAGCTCTCCCAAGTGACCCTAAACCACTACCTACAATTTGCTCGGCCACAACAACAAATAACTTGTCGAGTTGTGACCACCACAACCTTGTTTGTCCCAGGTATATAAAGCGGCCACCTCTCTCCAAGCCTATCTAGTCTTTCTTGATTTCCAACCCCAGCGCTCTGCTGCAAGCGCCAGCTCTTGTGTGGAACAAAAAAGGGGTACAAGAACCTACCTTGAGGAGGTGAGAGTGGTGTGGTGTGGGCGTATAATGCCGTACACAACTCCACGGCCGTCGCCGCAGCAGCACAGCCGGATCGCGGGCGGCGGAGGGAAGGTGGCGGCGCACGCGGCGTCGTGCGCGGCGGTGCCGGGGGAGGTGGCGCGGCACCACGAGCACGCGGCGGGGGCGGGGCAGTGTTGCTCGGCGGTGGTGCAGGCGATCGCCGCGCCGGTGGACGCTGTGTGGTCGGTGGTGCGGCGCTTCGACCGGCCGCAGGCGTACAAGCACTTCATCCGGAGCTGCCGCCTCGTGGACGGCGACGGCGGCGCGGTGGGGTCGGTGCGCGAGGTGCGGGTCGTGTCAGGGCTCCCCGCTACCAGCAGCCGCGAGCGGCTGGAGATCCTCGATGACGAGCGCCGGGTGCTCAGCTTCCGCGTCGTCGGCGGCGAGCACCGCCTCTCCAACTACCGCTCGGTGACCACCGTGCACGAGACCGCGTCGGCGGCCGGCACCGTCGTGGTGGAGTCGTACGTCGTGGACGTGCCCCCCGGGAATACCGCCGACGAGACGCGCATGTTCGTGGGCACCATCGTGCGGTGCAACCTCCGGTCGCTGGCGCGCACCGCGGAGCAGTTCGCCCTCGCGGCGCCGCGAGCCGCCTAGCTTGCCTCCTGTCGGCTTGACCGACGGGCACCGGCTCGCGTGCCAGTTTTTCCGGGAGGTCGTTGCTTCTTGTTTCTTGACTTCTCCTTGTGTTTGCCCTTTTTCGGGGGAGATCGATCAGCGTGTGGTTCTAGCTTGTGTTTTTTCCCTATCTTCTGTTGACAACACAAAGTAAAAACCATTTGTGTGGGTGCTGCCTGATATATTAACTCTTGTCCATACACATGTATAACTTTTACTAGCTTTCTACCTCCTGGCCTAGCTAAATTACTTGATGAATGTTACTAGTGCTTGTGTGTTCTTGCAATGTCAAATTTCCGCAGCCAAATTTGCTAAAATCTGAGGGCAGAGTAGGTGGTTAGTTTACTGGGATTAATTAGGAACAGTTGTACAAAACGAATGCACATGGAGTTGTGCAGTAATTGAGGCCGGGGGCAGTGACCAGACATTTTTAGTCTCTGTTTAAGCTGGAAGAGCAAGGGAACATGATAGCTAATCATGAACTGGCTGCTAATTAAAGTAATATATAATCTTTGTTGTATATATGTTCGCTTCTAGTCACTTATGAATCATGAATGGCATCTATGATCTGCTAGTACAGTCTCCAATATTAATCAGACTTGAACGTTTTGAGGCTCAAATGTTCTTTTTTTTATTTTAGAAATAAAGAACAGCTCAACCGTATGCTTCCCTATGGCGCACGCTATATACTATCTTAGTCATCTGACTTTGTATATGTTTATCCCCATAAGCCTTCGAATTCTGGTCATTTTATTGAGATCTCAGGTGCCATCCGTGTGCACGGCAAACCATCCTTAAAAAGCATCTGTGCAAATGTGCAATGCTGGTCTATGGTACTAGCTAGCATTTGCAGATCTCGATGCCCCAGCCTTGCCCGTCTCTAAGAAATGCTTCATTCTCTTCGACATATTGTTGGCAGTAGTACTACGGAACAACTAATTCGACAGAGAAACAAAGGCGTGACCAAACAATGCAAGGTTCTATGTAAATACTGTCATGGTGTGCATCAGCGCATGAGTCAACAATGGAAGTAAAACGGATGCTTCATCGATCAACAAGCTAGGCAAAGAAAGAGAGCAGCCAAGTCGGCAGGAATAACAGAACAAGGCGCAAGGCGATTAACCGTTAGGAAACCGTGCGTGCGCTCAGGATTCTTTACTCGAGGCTTCACCTGTGACGGCCTGACACAGCGCCAGTGCGCCCTAAAGCTTTGGAGCAAGAAAGTACAGAGCGTAGGTGGAGCTCGCTCTGGTGCCAGCCATGGAGGCATATATGGAGCCGAGCCGCGTACATGTCGCAGTTAAATCTAACACCCAGGCCGCGGCTGGTAGCTAGGGGAATCCACACGCACGTACGTACGACTAGTTTGCGCCTCCCCTTGTTGGCCATTAGAGCCATTGATGGTATGGTTGGAGAAGCTACATTAACACTGCTACTCGATTGATTCTTGTCCTTGCTGACCAGTACTGTTTCTCTAGCGATTTTACTGCGCAAAATAGGAGTAGTTCTAGTAGCAAGTAGCAACATACTCTGCGCTAGTAGTCTTTTCGCCGTACCAAGGCTGACTGAAGAAAGATATATAGTACTAGCAAATGGAGCTAATTGTTGCAAAAGAAAATGTATGCTCGGCCAATTGTATAACGTCGTGCTTGTACTGTGATCTAATTAATCTGCAACTGGCGGGATGGTCTGCCTAGCTCAGTTTTCTAAGAAGCGCTTGGCATTAACAAGCCGAAAAAGCTCGAGACATATGACGAAAAAACATACGAAGCACTTGGCCAACTTGTTCAACTCGCATTTTCCCGCCTCCTGCCTGTTCGTTCTCACTGTTAAGGAGAGCAGCTCGCTCGATTTGATTAGCTTCCCTGCTGCTTTGTTCTTTTCTTTTCTGAGCTAAATTAGCTTGCGGCATCTCAGGCAAGTTGCCGCGCAAGTTGGGGCCGTGCTTTGCACAAGACGAGAAGCTTCGCGTGCCAAATCCAATCCTTCTGAGCTCCAACTGCCCATTCCTCGCCCTTTCTGCTTGGTCTGCACGTCCGAATCCGTGTCTTTCCGGAGAGTTTGACAATGGTACGCCAATCCGATTCCAAAGCATCCGAGTCGGTCCAGTTTTTTTCAAGAAACCGGCCTCTTTCGAGATACACTAGATTTGTGTAGTTTTTTTTTAAAAAAAAATTCTCTTTTTGTTTTAGGTTTCTTTCTCTCTTTTCCTTTTCGGAAAGCGGTAAAGTATCTATGTTTGGCTTACATTACATGTGGTAGCAAAACGCTGGCGTTAGCCATCCAATCAATGTAGGAAGGATTACCGTCCGCTCGATACAACAAGACCTAGCAGGCTAGCATGGCGGTCTAGACATAGGTAGACCCAGGGAGCACATTGATCAGACACCATAGATCACAGGTTTGCGGATCTTAAAGCGCATCCATGCCAAATACGCAGGCTCAGTTTTGGCATCATCTGAAACTATACGATGCGTACGAGATAACAGATCCGGCCCGGCCCGGCCCTGACATGTACGAGTCTCCTGCTGTGTTTTGACGTGAAACGTGACAAGCCTGGCGTGCGTGGACTATAAAAAGAGGAGTGCCGACTGCCGTGCCGAGGCCCCCAACCGGGAACCCACGCCCATCCAATCACCCACTCCGCGGCATCCTTACTCGTCCGGGCCCCAAGTCCGAGAGAATCTCCCGAACCCACTTGCCCTGCCGCATGCAGCCGCGAGGCGGGCGGCTGCAAATCTTGGCGCAGATCGAGCCGTGCCGTCGTGTGGCCCCGCCCGCCGCGTGCGCGTACGTACGGCGCCTGTGCGCTTTCCAGCGGTGATAACGGAATGGCTTTACCATATTTATTTTCATATTTTTTTTCCTCAGATGTGAATACGAATACGAATACGAATACGAATTACGTTCAGTATAAATACAGAGCAAATATAAATCAAAACGAATACGATCACTGATATTTTTTAGAACATGAAAACCCCTTAAATTGTACACCAAAATTAACGAAAACATATAACTAATTTATTTGAATCAAACATTCATAAATTGTTCATATTTTCAGTAACCACGTATACATTGGCACTTGCAAGCTGCATTAATTAGTTTATCACAAACATGACATTTAGTTTACCACATTTAACTCACACTTAGTTTACCACATTTAACTCATAAGTTGACTCAAACTTAGTCCATCATATAAATAAAACTTAGTTCGTGCTTAATTCATCGTACCTAGTTCATTAATGGCATACATAGTTTGATACTAAGTAGATACATGTCTCAAAAAATACATAGCAGTACACTTTCATATATTGTAACAACCCAAATTTTGTTTAGTTTAAAAAATAAAAATTAAGTTAATTTAATTAATTTAATTTGTTGGTTTTCATTTGAAGTTTATTCACTGTTAAATATAATTTCTAAACTCCAATTCAAATCTCATATTCCTTTTTTCTTTCTCTTCTCTTCTCTCTTTTTTTTCCTTTTGTTTTACCTCATTTTCTCTTTCCTCCACCGCACCGCTAAACCTCCCCTAGCTCCTTCTTCTTTTTTCTTTTCCCGTTCTCTTTTTCCTCTTTCTTTCATCTCTTTTCTCCCGATCTCCTTCACGAGAGCTTCTCTCTAGCTCATTTCTCCATCTGGCCAACCGGTTCCCACCAAGCCTTCGCCGCCACACCAGTCGTGCCTCCGCCACCACCGCTGGCGTCACGCCACCATGCTATCTCCTGTGGTCGCCGCCTCTCTCTCGGTGCAGCCACACCGCCCAAGCCACTCCACCCTCGACCACCTAAGCCGCACGTAACCTCGACGCTCCCGCACCTCTACCACGCCTCGTCGGGCCGTGCATCGCCTGTCGTAGGCCACTACCCTCCTCAACGCTACCTAGCCTTGGCACCGCTGCCACTAGGCCGCCGCTGCCCACGCCTGGCGGCCATTCGCCAACGCCGCCGCTGCCATGGTCCTCTGTTTATTTCTTTCCTCCTTCTATATCACTGACACAAGGTCCCCACATGATGGATATCGACCTTGGCATAATCCCGATAACCCGCATTCGTATTCGACGGATACTAGGGCTACCGTATTCGTTTCCAAAAAAAAAAATATGTACTCGTTTCTAATCCGAGAATTATCCGAGAAAAATCTGATCCGAGATAATCCGAATTCGTTTTTGTTCGGATTGGTCGGAAACTATCCGATAAGTTTTCACCTCTAAACTGTCGCTTTCCTTCACCCAACCCCCAATTTGGCCGATTTTTTCTTGAAATAATATTAATTTAAAAGATAATTATAAAAATAAATAGTCAATTTATTTTATATAAAACTAGATGTCTGTCGCCAATTGGAATGATGATAAGATAATTACAAAAATAAATAGTCAATTTTTTTATAAAAAACAAGATGTCTGTCACCAATAGGAATGATGATAGGCTCCTATCGTCATTCCAATTGGCGACAATGACCTATGCACTGGCGATAGGGGCTCAACAGTACAGAGAGGTCTCTGTCACCAACTGAATTAGCAATAGGCGCCTCTCGCCAGTTGAATTGGTGACAGTGAACCTAAATTTTTTAAAACTAAAATTTGAAAACCCACCATTTTAAATGGCGATAAGGATCCCACAAGTCCATATTGTCATTCCAAATGGTGACACAATCTCCCCTATAAAAGGCCATTGAAATTCTAAAATTTGGGAAAAACTCACTTTTATTGAGAAAAAAGAGAGAGGGAAGGAAGGGAAAGGAAAGGAGCAGGAGGGGAGGAGAGAAGTTAACGAAGCGTTGCCCGTCCGATCACCCACCTTTCATGTAATTTTTTTAACCGAATGAATTGCATAGTTTTAGATGTACTATTATGTAATGTAGTATGTTGTATATAATCTTTTTCGGTGGGTAGTTTAGTTTTAGATATGTGGTTAATCGTGAAAATCTTGTTTACGGTGCAGTACGTCAAATATGTCGGACGCCACTAACTTCAAAATTTACTACGATCATGAGACTATTCTTGAGGGTATTGAAGCGATCATTCTTCTCCTTTGGTCCATGCATCAATGCATTCCGGCACTGTCATCTAATCTTGTACGTGGATGACACATTCCTGACTGAAAAGTATAAGGGCCAAATACTGACTGTAATAGCGACGGATGGGAACAATCAAGTTTTCCGTAGAATTCGCTATCGTCGAAAGCGAGAACACGGACAGTTGGTTGTGGTTCCTGAGGAATTTGAGGATTTCTGTTGTACAGGGTCGTCCTAACATATGTGTCATACATGATCGACATGCAGGCCTGCTGAGTGCAATAAATCAGGATGTACCATGTAATGCTTGTAACTTAGTTTTATATTAAAAAAATCGATTATTTATTTATTTTAATTATTTTTAAAATTAGTATTATTTCAAAAAAATCCAACTTGGCCTGTACCATGTAATGCTTAGGACGGGCGCAACGACGCAGGTGGGTGGGTGGTATCTTCGCGGCGATTTTGTGGGACTAGTCTTATGGCCAAGTTGCCTGAGGATGCGTGTGCGACCGCCCCCGCGCAAGTGGCCCCTTCGTTTAGCTATCGGTGGTGTTGTGTCCCGTAGCCGCTTGTTAACTTGCGGCGTGGGTGCGCGCGCCCGCCCGCCCGCCCGAGACGACGACGAACCGGCCGGCTGTTTGACTTGTGGGGGCTCCTGCGCTGGGACTCGCGGCGTGCGATGTCGCCGCGTGTGTAAGAGTGATTTGTTTTGAGCAGTGTCTAGTGAAGAATCGAGGACTGCCAGGGTGAACGTTTGTGCGGTAGAAGGGGGGGGTGTGCGGTAGGGCGGTTTGCGTCGCGGAGATGGACGATCGGCAGATCAAAATTTGACAACCGCGCGAGTGGCGCTTAGCGCTTGGAGAGTCGTTGGTTGGAGTAGTTCTTAGTACAAACGGAACAACATGCAAGGACGTATGAGCTTGTACCGGCAGTGCAACAAGACTATCAAGGAATGACGCCATGTCCGCAGCCTGCAGGCTGCAGCTGTCTAGGACAGATAAGCGGTGCGTACTAGTGAATTGCCTCGCCGGCCGCGTGCGTCGATACGGTCAGCTCAAGCAAGAAGCCAGGGATAGTGCGATACTCTAGAACGGGGGCAATTTGGCTAAACTTGCGCGGTTTTTACAATACCAATGTGTCTAACAGTGTATTTATTATCATCTTTTAGTTATATTATATTAACAAAATCTCACATAGAGAAGAGTGAACACCTATCGTCTCTTCCTAAAGAGACTGTTGTGCACACAAAACAAGACATGATACAATAATCTAGTCTAGTTGACATGTGGACCCGTTTCAAAAGAAAATTATAAAAATATAAATGTTAGATATTGTGCTAGAGACTATATATTGGAGTTGTCTCTAAAGATGATGTAGCATATGTTAGAGACAATATTATCTCTAACTATTGAAGATACCCTTTGTCGGACTCGAATTTCGCAATCCAAAATCATCTATGAACAATACTACGCTATTCCCTGTATCAGTAGATAGCGCTTACAGAATACATCACTAAATCATTTCATACATAACGTGGACCAAATCATACATTAATTAAACAATATCAGAGTTTATATAGACTGCATCGGTCAAATTTACAATAGGGACGGACAAGACCAAAAGATTACATCACATAAAAGCGGAAGCGACAGCGGAAGCAAAAGGGACAGAGCACAACTCGCCACAGGTAAGCGACTGGGGAAACCAATGTACAACCGATATTATCTAGAGACCTGGGTAATATTGGTAGTACACGAGTACCGACTGAGTCAGCCAGACCGAGGCAAGACTAGAGCAATTACATATTAAATCATGCTTCATCATCTCCTTGGCCCTCAACGTTTGGATCCTCGTAGTATGCATAGTGATCTTAATCCACGAACTCTGAAGATGTTTAGGGGGGAAAGAGCAATGATGAGCACAACTTCCGTGCTCGCAAGCCAATACACAATGCAATATTTGTACATGCAAAGCTTTATTAAGGATGGTTCGGGTTCTTTTATTTGCTAAAGCAATATTTTCAAATATCATATGTAGAAATTATCATCACTTAGCATTTTGACCAAATCATATTTTATTAAAGAGATTAATTGTGCAATATTTATAACAGCAGATATTACCTCCACCTTATGCTTATTTTTGAATGGGGTTACATCCACCTATTAACAATACTGGGTAAGACTACCCAGGAAAAATCCAAATCCAGCGTCACAACGACTCGACGAGTTTTCACCCCACCCACAAAGTTTTATAAATAGAACTAACTCTTGTAAGTTCACATGTCTGCCCATGACCATGAGCACGACTGTTCGAACAGTTTATACTCCGTAGAGGTTGTACATCTTTACCCACAAGAGATAATCGCCTTGATATGTACACACGTTTTCTTAGACATGTGAATCAAGAGGAGATTACCACAAGACCTTTACAATGCATCCCCCAGTATTAGTTACACTCGCTAAGACTTCACCTGAGAAGGGTTACGCTCACATACCTGCGTCAACCCTTACCCAGACCCCCTCTTGCGCCCTCACGAGTTACGCCCACACAGAAGCGTAAGTGGGGCACCCCAACCTGTAGCCACGAAGGCCTATGGTGTCACGGGTCATCTACCTGGTGCAACCCATACTAATGGACACAAATTATTTAGCCAAATCGACATTATTATAGACTTGTGGTTGAACTATTTTATATTAAGAGGTCATCACAGGATTAAGTCCTTAGGGTTATCTAGGCGGTTTATACCACATACTAATATTTCACATACCAATATTTCCTTGGGCTACATCACCACCCACCACCATCATACCATCCGCCCATATATGATAACAGTAAGTTATTTAGGGTTTTTGAGAAGCATAAATTAGATTGCCTCAATGTTTCAGTCATTTACCCACAATGCCTACCCAAAATAAATTTATGAGTTTAAAGATGATGGTTGGGGTAAATAAATACCCCAGTACTTAAGCAAAACTAGTAGTCGCTTAAGTACAACCTATAGTTAGTATAGTACCATAATTTCTAGGGTGATAATGATTAAGTATCTCAATTGTCAAGGATGGTATAATATTGTTTAATTATCAAGTTAGTATTTAACTACCTTACGACCATTTGCTATACATTTGCATACAGAAATTAAATTATGCAATTTGATATTTTAAAAAGGAACATAATTTATATAAAATATAAGTTCAATATGATCAAAGTATTGACTCACAATATGATCAAAGTATTGACTCGCCTAGGCCAAATGCAAGAGAGTCTTGGAAGTCTTGGTCTTGGTCAATCCGGGGTTCCTTCGCGTTCTCGAACTCTATTCGGACGATCGCGCCGAAAAAGGAACAACAGACAAACAAATCAATTAAATACAAGAGAAAAATTAAATAAACTCCAAAATAAACAAAACCTCTTCCATTAGAAAGCCACTGATTTTATCAATTTTTAGAAACAAATTTCACTCGATTTGGAGTTAGAATGAGAGCGATCGGTTCTTCCAAAGTTCACTTTTGGAATTAATCGAGAAAAAGAAGAAGGGAGAGAGAATATGTTTCTCTGACGGGTGGGGTCCGCTGCACAGTGCAGTGCATGGACCAAGTCCACACGCACGGGTCCATAGGTCTACAGGAGCTTGGACGGTGCATTGAAGCTTCGGGCCCGCACGTCATTCTCACGGAGGAAACCAACCGGAGTAAAAAGCCTTACTAATTCGTCGCCGGGTCCACACATCATGGAGACTAGACAACAATTAAACCACTAGCAACATTGATTACTCCTTAACACTGAGATTTGGTCGGCAAATGATGAACGAATAGCAGTTATTACCACCTTAAGATAGAGATTATCAAGATTAAATGGCGCTACAGTGCTTGTCTTAGACTCGGACAAGCAGAGGAGGCCATGGACGTTTGCGGCTCCGGCTCGCCGCCGGCAGAGGAAGGTGCGACGACGCTGAGAATGGCCAAGAATGGGTTGCCAAGGGGACGGCGGCCATGGGGGCACATGTGGCGGGGCTGGCATTGCATTGGAGCGGCAACACCGCAGCAAGAAGCAGCGGCTGCAGTACTGTTGCGCGGTGAACCGGCGGTGGGGCGACACAGTGAGAAAAAGGGAGGGGGCGCGAGCAAGAGCATGGCATGGGGAAGGTGTAGAGCCAAGTGGGGAGGTCATAGGTGGCCGGAGCAGGGCGAACGACAGGAGGAAAGGTGGCGGCCCTAGCAGCTCGGGGGAGAGGTTCCTCGTCCCTTAGGGCACCTCATGACGGGGTCGGCCGGGGGAGGAGCTTGCTAGGGCGGCAAGTTGACGACGAGGCATGACGGCGGGCGCACAGGCCACGCGCGGTGCCAGCGATGGGGTGGTGCACGGAGGAAGATGCCGCGTGCATGGGCTGTGCCCAGGGGTGGGGAAGCCGGAGGGGAGGTCGGGATGGCAATTGTGTCCGATTACCCACGTGCCCGCGGGCGAATACCCTAATGGAGGCGGTATGGACATCTTTCTTTACCCATGGGCATGAAAACGGGCCTGATTTCTTGCCCATTAGGTAAATGGGCGTGGGCATGGGTAAGCTCCTCCCGTACCTGCTTCGCCCAATTACCCGTAATCTACCCGCATGTGTAAGGAACTATGTCAGTTTGTATTTTTATTTTATTTGTTGAACTTGATTAGTTGTCTTGTTGAGCATGATATGTGAATTGTGATGAACTTTATTAGTTGTTGAATGTGTGATGCGTCATTGATGTGTGAATTATGATGAACTTGATGTATGCATTGCTTGTGGGTAACGAGCATACCCGCGGGTGATGGGTACCCACGGGCGGCGATGCATTATTCGCGGATAAACGGGCATGCCCACGGGCGACGGATGCCCGCGGGTGACAGGTACCCGCGGGCGATGGGCATGGGCGATGTTTTTCGCCCGTTGTCCTTCAAGAGTATGCCCATGGGGAGAATTCGGGGTCGTAGGTATGCGTATGGGCAAGCACTACTTATTCCCGTCGCACCCGATTGCCATCCCTAGGATGGCTTGGGGTGGGGGCGACAGTCGGGGGCTGAGAAGATGTAACATTCTAAAATTTTCAAAGAAAATTGGATTTTTACATCAAATTGCAAAATCAAAAATTTGAGAATTCTCAAACCCTCACTGGTCTTGGGCCCATTGCGGCCCATCCTCCCCGGCTCAGCCTGACCGTCTCCTCTGCCTCGGTCACCCCGCCCCGCGGCCTGAGCAAACCCTGCGCCAGCCACTCACGGCTTTCTGCCGCCTGGGCCCCTCTCACCTCCTCCCCACTCCCGCCGCACCCGGCCTCACTCTTCCCCCTCCCCTCGGCTATTTAAGCCGCTCGCCGCACCCTCTCTTCTCTCCTTCCTCCTCGCCTCCTCCTCCCGTCTCCCGTCGCCGATGCCATTGCCACCTCCTCCTCTTCACCTCCGGCCGCTGCCACCCTACCTTCTTCCCCGCCTCCAGCTCCGACCCGCTCCCAGCGTCGCCGCTCCCTCCCTCTCCCTCCTCTCCCCGCCCTCCCTCTCCCTCCCCTCTCGTTCTCCGCGCGGTAGAGAACGCGAAGCGTCGAGCCCCGCGCGACGCCGCGTTTTTAACGCCGCACCGGTTGACAGGCGGGCCACCCAAGCATAGTGCCACGTGAGGCTGACAAGTGGGCCCCATGCGCACGGTGCAGTGGATCATACGCCCGTGCGCATGCACCCGGTCCACGCGCACTGTGCTGTGGATCGAGCCCCGTGTGCATGCCATGTGCCAGCACGAGAAAAATCCAGTTTTCTGATTTTTATTTTCTATTAAAAATTCAATTGAAAATCTTTAAAAATCCATATCTTTTCCATTATAACTCCAAAAAATATGAAACTTGTTCCTAAAATTTTCTAAAATCAAGATCTTGCTAATTGCACTGGTCTTATTCAATTTGGAGTTTATTTGTTATAGATTTTGTATTTATTTACTCTCTCTGTTGTTGTGCCTTTTTCGGTACTTTCGTCCGATTAGGGTTCGAAGACGCAGGAGATCTCTACCTTGATCAAGCTCAAGAGTACCAAGACCCCACTGCCTTTAACCAAGGTGAGTCAATACTTTGATTATTTTGTGCCTACATTTTATGCAAATTATATTTATTTAAATTATCAAAATTTGCATGCTTTAATTCTGTACACAAATGTATGTTAAAGCTTAAGGTAGTTAAACACTCGTTTGATGATTATTTAATTATAATCCATCCTTTGATAAATTGAATCCCTCATTCCATGTCACCCTAGTAAATATGTGGTAAATACTAATATAGATTGTACTTAAGCGACATGCTAGTCTTACTTAAGTACCGGGACAATAAAATATCATGATCATCATTTTTTAATCATGAAAGTGGTTTTGGGCAGTTATTGCATGTAAATGACTGGCGTGTTGTGATAAATGGCTTTTCCTCCCCAAAACACTAAATAATTTGCTAGTACCACATCTGGGCGGATGGAAAGAGTGGTGGGTGCCGTCGTGCACAAGTGTGGTTGGTATGTGGTATGAACCACCCAGATAGATTAAGGACTTAATCTTGTCATGACCTCCTATGTAAAATAAGTACAACCGCAAGTCTGTAAAGTACAACTTAGCTTAGTAAAATTATTAAACCCTGAATGTCATCTCGCTGGATGGATAGCGGGATTGTGCAAGCACGTGTTGTGACCGGCTTGAAAGGGACACCGGTGTAGGTGAAGTTGCCAGTCACTGAGGGTTAGTTCGACTACGTGTCCAACTACTCCAGTCGCTGAGGTGACATCCCACATAACGTATGGCGTAACCCCATATGGGTGAGATGATGGAAAGGGGGAGATAATGAGAACGGTCACTGTGACGATCACTTAACTACATGACTACGGAATCATGTAGGGTAATGAGTATGATTATCTCTTGTGGGTACAATGTACAACCTCTGCAGAGTCTAAACCGTTTAAACAGTCGTGCCTATGGTCAAAGACGGAAATGAGATCTTAACTTGAATTAGTTCTATTTCAAAAACCTTTGTGGGTGGGATACAACCAGGTCGGCTTATCTAGCCTGAGGTTGGATTTTTCCTGAGCCGTCAAGCTCAGTGGTATGGAGGAGCGGAGGTAGCTCCAATAAAATGATGCATGTGTAGAGTTTCTGATGGAGGGAACCTCTACTGTTATTTAATATTGCATTACTCTTTTTAATAAAATGTAATTTGTTTAAAATACTAAGTCATAGGAATTGGTAATTATGATAATTGAAAAATGTTGCTTTAGCAAATAAAAGAACCCTAGCCATCCCTTATTAAGCCATGCGTGTATACTATTGCATATTGTGTGTTGGCTTGCGAGCACGAAAGTTGTGCTCATTCTCGCTCTTTCTCCAAACCCTCCAGATGATGTGGATCAAGGGGACTACGCTTACTATGAAGACCCTGAAGTCGATGGACAAGAAAATGACAAGGAATAGTCTAGTCTGTAGTCTAGATCTCGTCCCAGTCTAAGTGGACTCGTTCGGTACTTGCGTACATCGTATATTGTCCAACCCCTTGGGTAATATCCATCGTACATAGGTCACCCCAGTCGCTTGCCCGTGGAGAGATGATTTCCACCCCTCTTTTGCTTCCGCTGTAGCTTTTGTGCTTTTATGTGATGTAATCGATTTGGCCTACTTGGCCCCTATGTAAAACTTGACCCGACATAGTCTATGTCACTCTGAGATTGTAATATTTTGAATGTCTTAAATTACGCCTTGTATGAATTGATTCAGCAATGTACGTGTGAATGCTACCTACTGATCCAGGGAATAGCACAGTGATCTCACAGAGGATTCGAGATTAGAAAATCCAGGTCCGACAAAAGAAGGGGTTGCGACGGCGGCGCTTCTCGCCCACGAAGAAGAAGAAGGGAGGTGGGGGAAAGTAGAGGGGAGTTGGGGACGCACGGTGACGCGGTGGGTTGAGCGAAAAGCTCACCGGAGCGCCGGTTTCGACGGTAGGGTGGCGCGGCCGAAAAATGGGAGCAGTGAGCTTTCTCCAGCGTTGTGCTGGGGATAGGGATGAAAACGGATCGGATAATTTCCGACCGATCCGGACGAAAACGGATTCGGATTGTCTCGGATCGGATTTTTCTCGGATAATTTTCGGATCGGAAACGGATTCGGATTTTTTTGTCGGAAACGGAAACGAATACGGTAGCCATGCTATCCGGCGGATACGGATACGGATTATCCGGATAAGACCAAATTCGGATATCCGGATTTCGGCCCAAAAGAAGAGAATTTCGGCCCAAAAGAGAAAATAAGATTTTAATTGATTTTCGAATTTCAGAAAATACAACAAATCAAATAGCCTTTTAGAAAATAGCAAATAGAGTTAAAAAATTCTAGAAAAAATCATAAAAAATCATTGAATTATTTTGAACATAATAAAATTAATTCCAATTTAAAGTTGGTTTTTATTTTGCACATAAATTATTTTTAATTCTTGAAAAATAGGAAAACCTTTTTAAAATCCAGAAAATTCAAGAAATTAATTATTTTTTCATTTTCACTTTAACTCTAATAAAATCTCAAAAATCTTAATAAATTTTATTTTTGACATTGAAAAATAGGAAATTAAATAATTGACTTTATTTTATTTTTTTTCCTTTTTAACCAAGAAAACTCTTTTAAATCTCAGAAAATCCAATAAAATAATAACTTTATTAATATTTTTTCTGGTAACATAATTTGGGATGTTACAGTCATTTGTGTATAGATTAATCATCTAGCCCGATCAATGTTAGTGTGAGCTAAGTTTATGTATGTGATGAACTAAGTGTGAATGTGTGATGACTCGTGTCTTTGTGAGTTATAACTTATTAACTAAATATGGTAAACTAAGTGTTATATTTGTGATAAACTAGTTAATGCAACTTGCTAGTGCCAATATTATATGTGGTTGCTGAAAATATGAACAATTCATGAATATTTGCATCAAATAAACTAGTTATATGTTTTTGTTAATTTCTAGTATACAATTTAAGGGGTTTTCATGTTCCGAAAAATATCCGTGACCAGTATTCGTTTCAATTCATTATTAGCTCAGTATTCAGATTCGATATTATTCTTATCCGTATTCGTATCCGGAGTATTCGTATTCGCATCCGGATCCGAAAAAAATATGAAAACAAATATGACAGAGCCAATATCCGTCCGTATCCGATCCGTTTTCACCCCTAGCTGGGGAAAAGGAGAGCAAAGTGGGAAAGGAGCAAGGGAGATGCACCAGGGCTTCCTCTTAAAGCCAGGGGGAGCAAGCTGGGTGCAAGCGGCGGCGCAGGTCGTGGGAGCGCGTGCTGCAACACGGAGCGCTTTCGGCAAAGCAACAAGGGAGCGGCCAAGGGGAAGGTAGGAGGCATGGGGATGCACCGAGGGAGGTGGGAGCGGTGCCATGCGAGCGCACGGCGTGGAGGCGGTGCGGGTGAGCTCCAGAGTGTGCATGGCGCTGGCGCAGCGTGCTCTGCGTGTGCGCGGCACGGGAGAGGGCAAAGGGAAGGTAGGGCCAGGAAGGGGGAAGGCCAAGGCCTGCTTGGGCCGAGGAACAATGGGCTGAGCCTAGGAGATTTTGATTACTGGAATCCTAAGATTTTGAAATCAAAAGGCAAATGCTATTCAATGACTGAAAACAGGGCGTTGCACTCTTATGGCTCAAAATCTCAGGGTCCAGAAATATCATTTTCCTCTCTCTTTCCCATCAAGGGGTTCTCCTACGCCGCCCAGGATTGAAGTTGAACCCAGCTCGGCAGTGCCGCAGTGGTGCACGCCTATGGCTCATCCACTGGAACACATTCAGGCTTCAGCTCCCCCCAATTCCACAAATAATCCACCTGTCATGTAAGTTATTGAGATCGAACTTTGGTATTTAACTCTAAAGTTAGTATACCAGACCAACTAAATTGAATTACCCAACCATTGACAGGAGCCAGTAAGCTAGTAGCCATCTTGATTGGACGGTCCGGCGCGAGCTGGGTTGGGTTCTAATTTGTTTTAGGAAGTTGTTTGGGTGGGCTAAAGGCTAGGATCTAATTTGTTTTGGGAAGTGTTTGGGTGGGCTAAGGCTAGGGTCATTCTCCAGCCCAGTATTTGGCCCACTGTGGCCCATTACGAAATATTAGGGTTATGAGTCGGCCGGACTAACTATCACATGGTATAACCTACGAAGAGAATATCAGAAGAATAGGATAGATCCCAAGATCCTTGAAAAGTTTAACCAAGGAATTCACAAAATCACGTATCCTTGAAAAGTTTAACCACTACGAAGATAAGCTTACTACATCATTGAACCAAGAAATTCAGAAAAATCAGCAAAAAAGCGGACAAATCACAAACTGTAGAGAAAAAAAAATCCAGCAAAATGCTACGGCATCGACGTCGGCAGCCGCGCGCCACCCGGGCCTCGAACCATTAGCAGGAAGCTAGTAGCCACCATCCCCTGTTTCTACTTTTGGGTCATCCTTGCAACTAAGCCTGACAAAACGGCTGGTAATTCCTCATCAAGTCAGACACCTAAAAGAATCTGACGCCTCATCCAAAGGATGCAAATCTCTGATCCTTTCGCTGCCATTTTACGCCACCATGAACGTACGTTACGCGCGGTACGGTCAAGCCTAAATGGCAAGCATGGACATGAGGCCAGCCCCGAGCAGCAGCGAGGCGTTCAGGGCGAGCTGCAGGCGCCCTCTGCTCTGCACCCTCGCGTTCATGAAGTCCTCGGCGAGGATGTCGACGAGTGCCATGTAGTCTGGTATCCCCGCCGCGGCGTACCCGAGGAGCCCCTGGACAACCAGTGCCGTCGGGCTGATCTCATCGTAGACGGAGGATATCGCAATGCTGACCGGCCTCGTGAGGGAGAGGAAGAGCGCCATGTCAGCCCTATGATCGCCTCTCCTACTCCAATTGCTTAAGTTGAAAAAGCTAGAGGAGTCATTGTCTACTCCTTTAGTTGAGTTAGCGCAAATCAGCTCGGAGGAGGCAATAGTTCCTGAAGTGGCAAGCCTTGATTCCTGTGAAAGTGGTAGTTGAGCAAATCCCATCAGCAGAAGAGGAGACAAGGAAAACTGATGGGGTCGTCGAACAAGTTCCGACTACCGAAGTTTCGCCTTCCGTTGAAAAATGGTTGAAGTTGTTTCCGACTAGGATGTTGGTCAGGACTCAACTCTTTAGTCTAATGAGCAAGTAAGTAATATTTACTTTTTCAACTTGTTATGATTGAGAAGTTGCCTTATTTTCTTAATTTTTTTTATCTCGGTCATTGAATAGGAAAAATATTTATCCTCCAACTCTTACTTTTGCTCTTGAGACTGATGCTATGGTGGTATAGAGACCACCTATTAAAGCAAGAGGTGTTCCGATCAGCTCTACAGAAGCAAGGATCGACCAACCTACCATACCAGATATGGTGAATTGGAGAATTAGATTAAGGGCTTGAATGACAAGGTAATAATATCTTTACGTAAGCCCTTTGATCCTCGATTAGCGAAATTCTAACTTTTTTACTATCATATTTGTAAAAAAAAAAGCCAAAACCTTCGCATTTTTAAGGCTTTTATGAAAAAAAAAATGCAACCAACAGATATACCTCTAGGGATGTAGAGATTGCAATATTGAAAGGGTAAGTTAAACCAACCCTTGCCCTTATTACTTTAAGTAAAACTTGTATTTCTGAGTTTGCTATTTCAGTCAACTTATACATGAAAAGCAATCTACTAGTCGGCTCATTCAAGAGTATGAGAATAAGTTGGTTTTCACAGACAATGCTACTAAGGACTTAAAATATTAGCTTGTTCTAAAAAAAAGAAGTCTCGGAGAAAAGGAAGAGATTATCAAGGAAGCGAGCACAAGTAGCTTAAAAACTCAACTTGAAGCTTTTGGATGACCTCAAGGAGCATCAAGTGGTATGCAAAAACACACACATGACCACAACACAATTCTTCAGAAATATAAGGAAGAAACATAAGGTAAAACTTCACTCTTATATTATATCAAGTGCACATTACTCATGCTTATCCAAATTTTAGTCTTTAAACTTTTAGATTTGTAGAAGCAATTGAGAGACCAAAGAGAGTCTTCTCGATAAGCACAATTTGAACTAAAACAAGTAGATAAGCTTCGATTTGATCTTCAAGGGAAAAGTGATAAGCTTGAAAAGGAGAAGAAATCTCTCCTAGAAAAGATAAAAAATAGCAAAGAAGCCAATTCTACTGCTTTGACTTTCATTTTAGCACAGCTAAAAGCAATTGCTATCAAAATAAAGTGTGCAGAGATTTCACTCACAAAGGAGGAGCCATCGGTTGACGAATTGGTTGACGACATAAAAGCTTAAGTTCATTGTCGACCACCTCCCGAAGATGGTTCAATCCATGAAGACCTCTCTGAAGAATCTAGGCCCCATTTTAGTGTTTTGGTAATTAGCGACAGCCATCATTTGTAGACTAAGAAGTTTGTTTAAGTGATTGAAAGGGTCAGTTCCGGGTAAAGATAAAGAGCACAAAAGGCACTCAAAGATTGAATATCAAGATCATCTAGCTCAAAGCAAATGTTTCTGGTTGAGTATGATATTTTCATAGTTTTACCGATCTAGGAGTTTGAAGTTTAATAGATTGGATTGCTAGTGTAGATAGTCGTACTATGAAGAGGGATCAACAACTAGTATCTTGATAGCAAAGTGTGCCACAATGTTCAAAGTCACATGGATGCATCCTCGACTTCTTAGTTGATCCCACGACCATAAATTTTTGTCCCCTAATCTTTTTGCCGGATTGATCGTAGTGGGACGTCTGGACTGACCATACACTGGGTCTGTCGAAGCGGTTAGCTCTTTCCAGAGAGCTCCATTTTCTTAGTTTTGCTGGCCGGACTGACCACGAGGTATAACCTAGACTAAACGGATCCCCTGGTTTGAGTCGGGCGATCAGCATTTTCTAGAGAGCCTCTCTATTGCTTCATCCCTTCTCTACTTGTCAACCAAGATTGACCGCAGTTGGATGACCGGACTAATCGGACCTCTATTTCTTTGATGCGGTCAGCTTTTTCCATGATGCGGTCAGCTTTTTCCAGAGAGGGAAGTTTTTGCTATTGCTGTTGATTTCTTCACGTCGGATTAACCGTAGTTCTTTCGTGGGTTGAACCAGACCCCCGGATTGACCATAGCGGCCAGCTTTTTCCAGTAGCAATTCTTTTATGCTTTTGGAAACTTTTTAACCTGGTCTGACCGGACCTTGAGTGGGTGGTTTGACCGGACCCAACATAACGGATATATTCTTTAGCAATGATTACTGTAGAGTTTACTATTATATTGTATTCCGGTCTTAACGGTCCCATGCCTGCGGTCTGACTGACCTAGCCGATTTTGCACAGTATCGTGTGCCAACGGCTAGTGGTGGGGATTGAGGCTATAAATACCCCTCCTCCTGCAGCAAGGATGACCTTAGAACCTCTATTTAACACTCTTGAGCCCTTGCTTCTTCTTCTACTACTTGAGAGAAAAATTTCATCTTGAAAAGGTTGTAGAGGTTTTCCAAGGGCATTGAGTAGAGTTTGATCATTTGTGGTACTTGAGCATCTTCAAGCGAAGATTTGTTGGTTTATTATTCTTAGAGGTTGTCGCCTCCTAAACGGCTTGAATAAGGTGAATCGACGATCTTCTCAAGAAGCTTGTGAGAAGAACCGGTTGATTGTGAAGGTTGGACCTCACATTTCCAGAGTGGAGAAGAGCTACCACTAGTGATCAAGGGGTGTGCTCGTGTGGAGCCGGCTTGATTCGTTCAAGCTTTCTCAACGTGGATTATGAGATACCGGCAAGTCTTCGAGACCATGGAAAAACATCGTTTGTCTTCATATTGTGGTTTATCCCTTTTGCTCTTCTTTTAGTGCATTTACTTATAAAGCAATTATTTGTCTCTTGATTAGGTTGTTTAGCTTAGTTTATAGTGTTGGTGCACTTAGAAAGACCTAGATTTTTATGCCTTGAATTGTGAAATCGATTCACATTTCATTACTTGCCAAAAATCCATTTTTAGCAAAAAGTTCTAAAAATCATCTATTCACCCCCTCTAGTCAGATCTAAAATCCATTTGAATTGTGAAGCCTTCTTAATATGTTGCGGACGTATAGGAAGTTGTCTTGAATGCTCCTTGTCTTGATAAAAGTGCTTTGAGCTTGCGAGACCAGGCTGTTCACGAACGGGGCCACCTGCAGCTCTGGTGTCTTTGCAATCCACTTCCCGAGGCCATGAATGAGGTTGATAGGTCTAAAGTCTTGCACTTTGTCTGCCCTGTCTTTTTTTGGGATGAGCACGATGTTTGCTATGTTAAGAAGGTATAGATGTGACGTGAGGAGAGAGTGGAAGCTGTGGAAAACTGCCATAATGTCAATTTTGATGGTTGACCAGCATGATTTGTAGAAATTTGAAGAAAACCCTTCCGGCCCAGGAGCTTTGTCCCCCGGTAATTGATCTAAAGCGTTAAGAACTTCATTTTCAATGAAGACGTTTTGAAGGTTGTGCAAGTGTGTCAAAGGTGGGTTCAGTAACATAGAACCCACTTTAGAGTATCTTATAATCATTATTGAAGTATAATTAAATAGATAAAGAAATATCATCTTACGATTTAAGTGATATACGAGAAGTGTGAGTACGTACTTCCAGTAGTACCATATATGTATACATTTTAAACAAGCAAAGCAATAAACAAATGAGAAATCCTCATGTAATGCCCCACAAGAACAAGATAGAAAAGTTGCAAAGAAATTCTTTAGTTGAGGGTTTTTTTTCATGCCCATATAGCAAGCATGGACATCAGAGCCGTCCCAACCAGCAAGGAGATGTTTATGATGAGCTGCAACCTTCCATTCTTCTGCACCCTAGGGTTCATGAAATCTTCAGCTAGAAGGTCGACGAGGGCCATGTAGTTAAGAATTCCGGCAGCCGCGGAGTCGAGGATCCCTTCGACGATCAGCGCCTTGGGGCTATTTTCGTTGTAAGCAGAGGAGATCCCAATGCCGATCATGATACCAACTGGTGTGGTGAGTGAGAAGAAGAGCGCCATTGTCACGACTGACCTGAGACGGAACTTAGCCTGTACGAGCCGAAAAATTTCATTAATTACCCAGACTGTGAACATTTTCTAGTTTATGAATGCTACTTCCCCCGTTATTGCTTTTGTTAAAGTTGATGGAAATCCAACACGAAATGGTGGTACAATGTGACCATGACATGACTTGATTGGGTTTTCGATTGGAGAGACCTTGCGGGCATTGCAATTTACATCACGTAGAATGTCTGGAAGGAATGAAATAGGAGGATCTTTCAAACATAGAGCAAATGAGAATGGACCTCGACGGCCTGTGAAACGCACCTATCCCCACCTAGCGTTCCATCTAATTTTGTCACTTCCTTATTACCATAACTCTAGGCAGGCCCTCTGTGTCAGTCCCATTGTGAAACTCTTCTTGTTTTAATTGATTGGCAAAGCTCATGCCCTTGTCTTTTAAAAAAACATAACATCTTTAGGATTGAATTGCATTTTAGTTTAGATTTATGATATATCAGGCATAAGGATAGAAATCAAGTTATTTATATGTAACGTTTTACAATTAGTATTGGTTATATAGTTCACAATTCCTCTGCTAAACAACTTGCTCGTATGTTTACTTGATCGATCGGGAATTTGAACAAACACTATTGTCAGAAAGATACCAGGGGTTTAATCCAACAATATCGAAATTTAAAAGCTCAATCCAAATTTCTGTGGTTGCACTGGGAACATATTTCAACGGGGTTTAGAGGTAAGGTTTGGGCCTTTGGGTCGTTCATCTTAAGTTTCAATTCCTTATGCTTTATCCACTATACTTAGGTAGATAGTTTTTGTCAGATTCTTCGTCTCAGTGAAGTGAGTTTCTCTGTATAATCTTTTTAAGATTTCCAAAGACCGAAGGGTTCTGTAGAGTCGGAGAGAGAAAATTCAGAAGCTCAAGCGCGTACTACTGAATCTGATCAGTGTCTGTTACGTTTCTCAGTTTCTGGACTCTCACTGCACAGCAGGAAAACTATATAGTTTCAAAAATTTTATCGAATTCTGCCGATAAAATAGGTAACTGTCGGTTACCAAATATTTCGGTAATTTTTTGGACGATTTTTTAATTGAAATTTGAATTTTTCAGATATAAAGATGGAATTTATCTCAATTTTGAATTGAACTTTGAATTTGGATGAAAATAAGATAAATTCATTTTTTTATCGGTATGAAATTTTATCGAACCCCACTGATAACGCCCGGTTATCGACGAGATTTGGGCAACAGAGTTTTTCATGCTACGCACTCGTTCGCATACGCATATAGGACATACCTGAACCGTACTCTTGACCCTGAACAGTACATACCTGAACAATGCATCCTCCGAGCCCTATCCCCTCGAAGAACTGATGAAAAGTTAGCGCGGCGACGAGCGGTCTGATCGTGCTGGGACTCTCAGATGCACCTAAAGACATCCCGATGATCACCGAGTGCACTATGATCCCAAGCTCCAGCACCTTCGATATTCATGAGACATGCATGCAAACAAGGCAAGAACGTACGAGCATCAGTGCATGCATGATGACCAATTGTATAAGCTTAAATTTTATGTTGGTAGCAAAGCTTGATGCATGGGCACATATACATGCATGCACCGATCAAAACCTGCGAGACGACGCGGTGGCGGATAAGCTGCGCGCCGTCGTCGGCGTTGCATGTCGCCGACGACGCGATCAAGGACGCCACACCGTGCGCGTGGCCATGGCCATGGCCATGCCCGCCTTGTGTATGATCCGCGGCCTCTTCGTCTCCGACGATGGCGGCGCTCTTGGCGTGCGCTCGCTGGAAGTAGCCAGTGGCAATGGTGTCGACGACTAGGGTGGCGATGGCGGCGAGCATGGCGACGAGGCCGGCGAACGGGAATTTCTGCCATGGCCCGTCGACGAGGCATGGTGAGCCAAGCTTGTCGAAGGCGTCCGGGAGGATGTGCACGAAGGCCGTGGCGAGGATGACGCCGGCGGCGAACGCCTTGATGGCGAAGAAGAGGTCCGTGCCCGGGCGAAGCGCCGGGAACTTCCGGCCGAGCGAGGGGATGGAGCTGCCCACGGTGCTGGCCACGAGGATGCAGAAGATGGCGATGATCTTAAGCGTTAGGGCCTTCGCCTTGTCATGGCCTTGCTCGGTGGTCTCGCAGTCGCAGTCGGCGAGGGCGAGCAAAGGGCGGGAAGAGATGGCAAGGGGGAAGAAGGTAGCGAGCTTGAGATTGGCAGCCATCTTTAAGTCGGAGGCAACAGAATGGTGATCAACAGTAGGCAACAAACGCATGCGTATATAGGATACAGTGCTGCATGCCAAAAGGAAACACTAACCCTCTGGATTTGATCAAGGATATGGATAAAAAAAAAAGTGAGCTGACAATGAAAACATAATCTTGTAGAAAATTTCGTAAGAACTGGCAACGGATCAATATTCAATTTACCAATTCTAGTGAAAAGAGCAAATTTCAGCAAAAATTTGGTGGTGGTCAACTCCAAACTAAACATATATACATTGGCCACTCACAGCATGGAGCTGCATGCACGGTGCATAAAATTGCAGTTATCACTCCACCATTTCTGCTCGATACATACTTATCGCTTTATGGCCTTATCAATGCACTTCTATGATAGATCTCTCATTTTTGTCTCCAAGATCCCCTTAAATGCCCCCAATCACCATGCACCACCGGTCTCTTCGGCCACTTCACCCTGAGTCGCTAGTCACCGTACTCACATCAGAGTATCAGACTCTTTTCTCCAATATAAAAATGCAGTTAACTGGAATAATAATCCTTCTAGTACTATCACTTCAACAAAATCATCTCTCAAGTTGAGCCCTCTCTACCTGCTGCATATGTGCATGCACCTCCATCAGGTCAACGCCCTGGTGTCAGATTAATGCTCGCTCAATATGCCTTCTGATATTTAATTTCAGGTCAAGAACAGTACCGAAAAGAAAGAAAAAATGCTGTCGACATGTTAGGATGTCGACACCGTGAGGCATTGCATGACATGATAGGCTGCTTCACTAGCTAATCCCATCTCGTTTTTTCGCACTCACACGTAACCTATCCATCCAGGCATACATGCATGCTAGTCGCTAGAGACCAAGGACAGCTCTTCACATGACCACATCATCAAAAAAAAAAAGAGAAAAGGATAGCTCTTCAGCTCTCCTTCCTTACTGCTCCGTGGGTCAGGATCAGATAGCTGAGAGACGATCAGACTCTACAAGGTCTCCGGTCTCACCGTACGTGCCATGAAGACATGAGCTTCACTGTAGGTGACGGTGATGAAATTGTATATTTGGGAAGTCATCTCTTCAACGACACTATGTCTTCACATGAGCAAAAATATCATTTGTGCAAGCAGACATAAAACAAACATATGACAGCAGCACAGCGTTAGAATGATCACTGACTCACCGTTAGGATAAGAGCACTTATTTCGTACGGTGCCTTCGTTCCAATCGATTATGAACACGGTAGCACTTAAATAAGGGGCGACTATATTACAGTCATATAGAGAGTAGGCATGACAATCTCATCCGATAACCCGTGGTAAAAACCCTAATATAAGTGTTCGCCCGGCCCCTCGCCTCACTCCCGCACGCGCCGCCTCCCTCTCGCCTCTCTCTCTCGCTTCTCTCCTCACCCCGGGCCCCTCTCTCTCCCGCGCCCGCCGCCGCCGCGCCCGCGCGTCGCCATCGCCGCCCCACCTCCTCCGGATCCGGCGCCGCCCGCACCGGATCGACCGCGCCGCGCGCCGACACCCGCGCCGCGCGGCTTTCTTCTCCCCGCGCCGCCTCCGCCCCCGACACCGGCCGCCTCCGCCCCCGACGCCGGCCGTCTCCACCGCTCCCCCGCGCAGCAGCCCTCTCGGTGAGCCCCCTTCCCCGCGCCGCCTCTGTGCCGTGCGCCTCCCCGTGCGCCTTCTCTCTTCTCCCCTCCCCGGTTCTTCTCTCCCCCTCGGTGCAGTCTCGCCGCCGCCTCCCCGGAGCTTCCCCCGGCCGCCTCCTGTTGTCGGCAACCGCCGCCGCCAGCTCCCCTCTGCCGCAGCCCCGGCGCCGCCGCCATCACCCCTCTGGCCGATCCTCCCCCCCTAGCTCTCTCTCAGTCTCTCTGCTCTGTCTCTCTCTCTCTCTCTGTCTCCCTCTCTCTCCTCGGCAGGCAGTAGAGTGGCAGCAGCATCTGTTAGTATATTTTGCATTTGGAATATTGTGTGTGATCATTTGTGTATGCTTTTGGATCGTCACAGAGTCGGCATTGAAATTGTGTATTGAGATTTGTATGTCGATATTGCAGATATTCTACTTGTGTATGCAGTGAATATTGTGTATGCAGTTGAATCGCCGCGAAGATTTGGCTTTCGAAAATATGTGTATTCTGGTATTGAATTGATTATGATGTGTAGGTAGTCGTGGAGTGGAAATTTAGATTGGTGTATTGTTTTGTGTATTAGAGTTGAGTATTGAAAGTTTGTATGGCAATTTTGTATGTGTTATTTTGTTTGACTCGGTCGATTAGTAGTTTATCCATTTTGGCGAAAATGTTTCCAAAGTATTTGCTCTCGATGATTGTACTACGACTTGTGTTGAAATCGATTAACCGTTATTAGTGGTTAACTCGTCGATCGACAAGTACTAGTAGAATTATCTATTTCGATGTTAGTTGAGAGCTATCGATTAAGAGCGTAATTTGCAAAAATCTCGGGAAATCGAGGTTATGCAAATGACCTTCGTAATCGTCTCTGCAATCGTGTCTATTTTAATTAAAGTATATTTATTCAAATTCCTTGCGTGGTGTAAAATGCTTTAAAATAAACTTGCATCTTCTCAAAATATTTTGGAAGGCTATTCGCGATTAACCTGTTAATCTCGACAGCTTACTTTGAAAACCTAATTATTGATCTTGTAATCCTTTCCAATATTCGTCGGTCTAAATATTGTTTATTCCCTTTTTCTCCCTATTCAAAAGTCGTCTTCATTAAAAATGTGTTACCGTCGTTTTGAAGTTCGTCCAATTTATCGTGTATTCTAATCTTGGCCGATCAGCGGTATCCAAAGTCAAGTATCCCTGCGATAGTTCATTCGACTTTGTCTCCCCTTGTTTTCCCTCGGCTGAGTATCTCCGCCTTTGTCTCGTGTACTCAGTTAATCGTTTGACCTTGTCAAACATTCCAGCCTCGCTGAATCTCGTCTCTTCAGCTTGTTCCTCGCAAAACTTATTTATAGTGCTTTGTTTATATTTGGTATTTTGGAAGTTCTTCGGATTTATTTATTGTTCTTGCTTGTATCGCGTAATTAGGAGTCAAAGACCCGAAGAAGCAGCGACTCAAGCAGGATCAAGATTTGGATAAAGACGAAGACCCGGAATTCGAAACCCCTGGCAGAGAAGGCCCTGAGTAAGATCAATGCCGCAATAATCTGACCCAGGCGAGTCAATACTTTGATCATTCCGAACCTACATTTTATGCAAACTATGTTTATTTAAAATAGCAAAGTTGCATGCTTTAATTTTGTAACCAATGATATGTTAAAGCTTAAGGTAGTTAATTGCCCATTTGTTGATTAATTACTTATTAAGCCATCCTTTGATAATTGAATCCAGTATCCTTTGTCACCCTAGTAAATATATGGTAATACTAGTATAGGTTGTACTTAAGCGACATGCTAGTCTTGCTTAAGTACCGGGACAATAACTGTTCCGATCATCATCCTTTAAACATGAAAAATGGTTTTGGGCAGTCATGGGATGTAGATGACTGATGTGTTGCGTTAATTGGTTTTCCTTCCCAAAACCCTAAACAACTTGCTAGCACCCGTCCGGACGGATGGAAAGAATGGTGGGTGCGAACGTAGCACGAATGGTTGGTATGTGGTATGAACCGTCCCAGTGAATTAAGGACTTAATCTTGTCATGACCTCGCTGTAAAACAAGTACAACCGCAAGTCTGCAAAGTGCAACTTGGCTTAGTAAAACTTTCAAACCTTGAATGTCGTCTCGCATGGTGGGAAAGAGGGAATGTGCAAGCGGCAGGACGTACGCTGACTTGAATGGGACACCGAACACGGTGAAGTTTGCCGTCGGCCGAGGGTAGGTTGACTCTCCACTCAATCGCCCCGATCCGAGGTGAACATCCCGCACAACGTATGGGCGTAACCCGTATAGGTGAGATGACGGAAGGGGCAAGATAGTTCAAACGTTCTTTGTGACGATCGCTCAACTACATGACTAAGGAATCATGTGGAGAAACGAGTATGATTATCTCTTGTGGGTACAGTGTACACCCTCTGCAGAGTCTAAACTGTTTAAACAGTCGCGCCTTCGGTCAAAGGCAGACATGGGAACTTAACCTGAGTTAGTTCTATTTCAAAAATCCTTGTTGGGTGGAAATGAAAACCAGGTCGGCTCACCTAGCCTGAGGTTGGGGATGGTCCACAAACCAGTCTACTCACCTAGCTTTGAGGTTTGCGGATGGTCAACAAAACCAGTCGGCTAACCTAGCCTGAGGTTTTAAGTTTTTCCTGGATCATCGTATCCAGCATTGTTAAAATATGGGGGTAGCCCCAACCAAAGATAAGCATAAGGTGGAGGTAGCCTCTGCTGTTAGTAATATTGCACAAATATTCTATCTACAAAACCATGTTTGTGTTAAAATGCTAAGTGATAGGATCTTCTAATATCTGTATTATAATTGCCGCTTTACGCAAATAAAAGAACCCGAGCCATCCTCGTTAAGCCTTGCATGTATATTATTGCATTCTGTGTGTTGGCTCGCGAGCACGGTAGTTGTGCTCATTCTCGCTCTTTCCCCCAAACCCTCAGAAGCAGGAAATGATGGAGAGATCGACTACTACGAGGACCCAGATGTCTGAAGACCCCGGAGTTCTTGAAGCGTAGTCTAGTTCTTAGTTGTTCTAGTCTCGCCCCAGTCTAGCTGACTCCGCTGGTACCTAGGTGCGTCCTATATTATCTGAGTTTTCGGGTAATATCGGATGTACACAGGTTTCCCCAGTCACTTGCCTGTGGAGAGATGTGCTCTCACCCTTTTTGCTTCCGTTGTCGCTTCCGCTATTTTGTGATGTAATCATTTGGCCTGTTTGGCCTTTATTGTAAAACTTGACCCGATGCGGTCTATGTAAACTCTGATGTGTTAAATTAATGAATGGTATGGTTTTACGCCATTGTATGAAATGATTCAGTGATGTATCTGTGAGTGCTAGCTACTGATCCAGGGAATAGCACAGTTATTCGCAGAGGATTCGGATAGAAAATCCGGGTCTGACAATAAGTGAATATGTTCCTACTTTTGTGCCTACAGTCATGAGTCATGTTCACGGGCCTAAAGTACCGCCCGATGGGTAAATGCGCATTGGTATAGGTCAGGTGTGCTCGTTGGCAAACGTTGCTTTGCTGTGCTCGTGGGCAAACGTGCATGGCATGTGGTAGGCATATAGATGTAGCCAGGTTACGATCCGTCTTCTACACCTTACAACACTTCTGGTAGAGCGGAGAAACCAGCTCGTCCAACTGGCGCCAGAGACTGGCCAGGGCTCGAAAGAAGTCGTCGATGGAGGATCCTCCTGGCGAAGCGTCTCCAACTCACGCTAAAGCGAAAAGAACTGAGCATCGCTGCTCTATTGGTATCGCTCGCGCAAGTACTCCTAGACCTGGCGAGTAGAATGCAGACTAACAATGTCTGGCTGGATGGAGTCGTTGATGCTGACCACTAGGATGGCACGAACACGGGCCTCATCAGCACACCAACATTCAAAAGCATCTATGGCATACTGAAAGACCTCATCAGCAGCGTCAACAACAGTAGTAGCGGACTCTGTCTCCTTCTTAGCGGCCTCATCTTCTGCAGGAAGTACAGAAGTAGGTTGTTTGAGAGAAGGTTGAACCGGTGATGGTAGACAAGGTCGAGCTCCAGTGACATGTCCCCAGAGGCGGAGACCATCGATCGTGATCTCCATGAGTGAAGACCACAACCTGTAGTTTGTCCCATGGAGTTTTGTGCCCGAGAATGAGATCGCAGCTGATGGAACAGAAGCCATCGGTAGGCGGCGCAGGACGGCGCGGCGACTAAGGCAACGGTTCTACAGCGACGCTAGATGACGCGGCGGTTAGATCGACGTTCTTTTTATTTCTCTCCCTCGCATCTCTCTCTCTCTCTCTCTGCGCAACTGAAAACAGATGGGTGCGCGTTACGAGGAGTACAAAAAAAAAGAATTTGAAACATATTCCATGTCTTAGCGGGTTGGAGACGCTATCGGATCAAAAATACACATACGCTCCCGATAACCAAAACAAAACCAACATCTTAACGGGTTAGAAACGCTATCGCACCGGAGATACACATACGCTCCCGATAACCAAAACAAAACCAACACAATGAGGCGCACAAATCTTGGCGCATATCCGACTGCTGCAAAATCGATTGTGTTTGTTTAAATCAAGCGAATGTGTTTTGAGCAAAACCGTTTATCTAACTTGAGTTTACAAAATAAAAATAGTGACTTCTGACTTGAGTTTACAAAAAAAAGGGGTAATGTCTGACTTTCTGCTACTTTTTGCTAACTGAATAAGTGAATATATATACTCCTCCATCATCAAAGCCAGCAAGCAATGAGATCTGGTCACGAGCACTAACATTTCATCACCGTCGATCAAAGGCACTGCAAACTATGGATAATTCACTTGGCTCCAGCACTAGGTGATTGCTGTTTACCCCTTGCCAAACGGGCCGTTGCTTCATTCGAAGTGCACAAAGAGTGAAAATAGTCAAAAACTCAATGGCGAAACAGCGGCTCCGCGCCGCGCGTCGTCCCTGCACTTGGGCTCTTTTGCTTGCAGTTTTGCCCGATCCACGCCTGGCGGCGCGCCAGTCCGAACGAGCGGCTCGGGTTGGACCATATTTTGTTGGACATCCGCAGGCGCGCCCGCTTAAAGCCCAAGCAGGCCTTCCAAGCAAGCGATCGCCTCTCCTCCTCTTGTTCCGCCGGTCGCACATCGCGTCCTTGCTCGGCACCGAAACGTCCTCAGCCGGGCGGTCGTAGCAGCTAGCCGCCGCGCTGCCGACTCGAGGGATTGCTGTCTCAACTGGCTACCTGTATCATAAAATCCTTTTTTTCGCTCCTCTAGGTTGTACTTAGCGACATGCTAGTCTTGCTTAAATCGGGACAATAATGATTGATCATCATCCTTTAAACATGAAAAATGGTTTGGGCGGTCATGGGATGTAGATGGTGATGTGTTGCGTTAATTGGTTTTCCTTCCCAAACCCTAAACAACTTGCTAGCCCCATCGGACGGATGGAAAGAATGGTGGGTCGACGTGCTACGAGAATGGTTGGTATGTGGTATGAACCGTCGGTGAATTAAGGACTTAATCTTGTCATGACCTCGCTGTAAAACAAGTACAACCGCAATCGCAAGTGCAACTTGGCTTAGTAAAACTTTCAAACCTTGAATGTCGTCTCGCATGGTGGGAAGAGGAATGTGCAATGGCGGGGCGTCTGCGACTTGAATGGGACAGAACACGGTGAAGTTTGCCGTCCGAGGTAGGTTGACTCTCATCGCCCTGGCCGAGGTGAACATCCGCTGCGTATGGGCGTAACCCGTATAGGTGAGATGCGGAAGAATATGTTCCTACTTTTGTGCCTACAGTCATGAGTCATGTTCACGGGCCTAAAGTACCGCCCGATGGGTAAATGCGCATTGGTATAGGTCAGGTGTGCTCGTTGGCAAACGTTGCTTTGCTGTGCTCGTGGGCAAACGTGCATGGCATGTGGTAGGCATATAGATGTAGCCAGGTTACGATCCGTCTTCTACACCTTACAACACTCCTGGTAGAGCGGAGAAACCAGCTCGTCCAACTGGCGTCAGAGACTGGCCAGGGCTCGGAAGAAGTCGTCGATGGAGGATCCTCCTGGCGTAGCGTCTCCAACTCACGCTAAAGCGAAAAGAACTGAGCATCGCTGCTCTATTGGTATCGCTCGCGCAAGTACTCCCAGACCTGGCGAGTAGAATGCAGACTAACAATGTCTGGCTGGATGGAGTTGTTGATGCTGACCACTAGGATGGCACGAACACGGGCCTCATCAGCACACCAACATTCAAAAGCATCTATGGCATACTGAAAGGCCTCATCAGCAGCGTCAACAACAGTAGTAGCGGACTCTGTCTCCTTCTTAGCGGCCTCATCTTCTGCAGGAAGTACAGAAGTAGGTTGTTTGAGAGAAGGTTGAACCGGTGATGGTAGACAAGGTCGAGCACCAGTGACATGTCCCCAGAGGCGAAGACCATCGATCGTGATCTCCATGAGTGAAGACCACAACCTGTAGTTTGTCCCATGGAGTTTTGTGCCCGAGAATGAGATCGCAGCTGATGGAACAGAAGCCATCGGTAGGCGGCGCAGGACGGTGCGGCGACTAAGGCAACGAAGTCTAACAGGCGACGCTAGATGACGCGGCGGTTAGATCGACGTTCTTTTTATTTCTCTCCCTCGCATCTCTCTCTCTCTCTCTGCGCAACTGAAAACAGATGGGTGCGCGTTACGAGGAGTACAAAAAAAAAGAATTTGAAACATATTCCATGTCTTAGCGGGTTGGAGACGCTATCGGATCAAAAATACACATACGCTCCCGATAACCAAAACAAAACCAACATCTTAACGGGTTAGAAACGCTATCGCACCGGAGATACACATACGCTCCCGATAACCAAAACAAAACCAACACAATGAGGCGCACAAATCTTGGCGCATATCCGATCTTTGCAAAATCGATTGTGTTTGTTTAAATCAAGCGAATGTGTTTTGAGCAAAACCGTTTATCTAACTTGAGTTTACAAAATAAAAATAGTGACTTCTGACTTGAGTTTACAAAAAAAGGGGTAATGTCTGACTTTCTGCTACTTTGTGCTAACTGAATAAGTGAATATATATACTCCTCCTTCATCAAAGCCAGCAAGCAATGAGATCTGGTCACGAGCACTAACATTTCATCACCGTCGATCAAAGGCACTGCAAACTATGGATAATTCACTTGGCTCCAGCACTAGGTGATTGCTGTTTACCCCTTGCCAAACGGGCCGTTGCTTCATTCGAAGTGCACAAAGAGTGAAAATAGTCAAAAACTCAATGGCGAAACAGCGGCTCCGCGCCGCGCGTCGTCCCTGCACTTGGGCTCTTTTGCTTGCAGTTTTGCCCGATCCACGCCTGGCCGGCGCGCCGCCAGTCCGAACGAGCGGCTCGGGTTGGACCATATTTTGTTGGACATCCGCAGGCCGCGGCCCGTTTAAAGCCCAAGCAGGCCTTCCAAGCAAGCGATCGCCTCTCCCCACCTCTTGTTCCGCCGGTCGCACATCGCGTCCTTGCTCGGCACCGAGAACGTCCTCAGCCAGCGGTCGTAGCAGCTAGCCGCCGCGGCTGCCGACTCCGAGGGATTGCTGTCTCAACTGGCTACCTGTATCATAAAATCCTTTTTTTTTTCTCGCTCCTCCGGCGTCTACTCAGACCGTTCCCGGAAGGACTCTCCTGTGGAATCGGCGTCCTCGAGCGATCTGGTAACGCATCTCCTTCGCTTTTGAACTGTTTGTCCAAATGTTCTTTAGGAGGCAGGTATTCAGGAGGTAGTAGTAGTACTTGGCTGTATGGTGAGTGTTGTACAATGGATTGCTCGTCGATAATTGCTAATTCACGGATGCGCAACCATCGGATCGAGCTGGGAATCCATATCCGCGCGCTGTCCGCTGCTTCCTCCGTTTCCTCTCAACTCTCGACTCATCGCGTCGAGCAGAGCACAGCGCACACGAGCGGACGCGCCCCACGACCCGTGCCCGCCCGTCCGCCCCTAACTGCCGCCGCTTGCCCCGCCGGCTGCCGCCGAAGCTCGTCGTCGGTGCCGCCAACTCCACCGCGTCCCTTGTCGCGCGAACCTTCTCCTCCTGTGCAACCCCAAACCCTAACCCGCCTCCACTTCCCCATCGCCGCCGGCGCTGCGTCGGCCGCCTCAACTGCCGACTTCTATCTCCACTACCCCAGGTGAAAGTTGTTCCGATCTCGAGTTGAAATTTGGGATTTCGACTTGAAAGTTTAGAACTCGAGTTGAAATTCTAGGAATTTTCGTTTTGAAAGTTCGGTGTAAACAACTCCAATTTGCTTCACATATTTCCTCCCTTTCATTTGTCTGGACCAATAACTTAATGTACTTAACTTAATTTTAAGGTAGCTGCTAACTTAATTTTAAGGTAGCTGCTGCAATACAGGACATGGTGGTTCTTGAATCTTGATTTTGCAGTTCTACTGTACCTATGTAGTAGGTGTAACATCCTGTTTTTGCTTGAGTTTTCAAAATCAAAATTTGGTTTTCAAAAATCCAAAAGCTTCAAAAATCGAAACTGTGATTTCAAATTCAGATTTCAAAATTTCATTGAAATTCTCCATTTCTAAAATTTTCCAAAAACCCCTTTTATTTCTTTTTCTTCTTGGGCCGGTTTCTCCCGGCCCATTTCCTTTTTCCCTCCCGGCCCGGCCCAACCGGCCCGCTTCCCCGGCCCAGCCTTTTCTTCCCTTCCCCTTTTCTTTCTCCCCTTCCCCCGTGCGCCCGGCCTCCTTTTTCTTCCTCTCTTCCCCCCGAAAGCGCCGCCTCCCCTCTCACCTCTCTCTCTCGCCTCTCTCCCTCTCTCGGCTCCGCCCCGGGCCCTCCTCCCGTGCCCGCCGCCGCCGCTCCCTCGCCTCCTCCACCCCGACCCCGCCTCCTCCGGATCCGGTGCCATCTCCCCGCGCCGCACGGCTTTCCCTCTCCCCGCGCCGTCCGCCGCCCCACGTGCGCCGCCCCGCGCCGCACGGCCTTTCTTCTTCCCCCTCCGCCGCCGCCGCCGCCGGCTTTCCACCTCCCTCCCTCTCTCTCCCCCGGCTATAAAAGCCGGGCTTCCGCCCCCTTCTTCCCTTTCCCCTCCGCGCCTCCCTCCGCTCCGGCCCACTCGCCGCCCCCGAGAGCTCCGGCCGCGCCTCCCCTCCGCCCTCGGCTCCGCCCCGACTGCGCCGTCGTCGCCCCCGAGCTCCTCTGCGCCGCCTCCGTCGCCGCCTCCTCCAGTGCTCCCCCGCTGTCGCCCCCTCCCGGTGAGCTCCCCCCCCGTGCGCCCTTCTCTCTTCCCCCTCCCCGGTTCTTCTCTCTGCGCCCGTGTGCTCCAATCGTCGTCGCCGCCGTTCGGCCGTGTCACCGTGCGCCCCCACCGCCGTCTCCCTCCCCTCCGGTGTCGTCTCAGCCACGGCGCCGCCTCCCTCGGCCTCCCTAACCCGACGCCCTCCAGCAACCGCCGCCGCCCCCTGCTTCCCTCCCTCTTCTCCCCCTCCGGCCTCCAACCCGGCCAGCCCTCCCCTGCTCCCTTTCTCTCTCTGTCTCTCTCCCTCTGCCTCTGTCTCTGCTCTCTGTCTCTCACTGCTCTCTCTCTCTCTCTCTCTCTCTCTCTCTCTCTCTCTTCGGCAGTGGAGCAACAGCAGAGTGGCAGCAGTGGGTTGAGTTTTGTGTACTGAATGATTTGTATGCAATGTATATTGTATGAATAATTGTGTGTATGCAATGTATATTGTGTATGAACATTTTTGTTTGCAGTTGCATCGTCGCGGGGTTGGCTTTTGGAAAATCGGTATTGAAGTTGTGTATTGAGATTTTGTATGTCGTTTTTGCGTATATGTTGTGTATGTTGTGCAGGCTAGTCGTGGAGTGGAAATTTAGATTTATGGAAAGATTGTTTTGTGTATTAGAGTTGAGCATTGAAAGTTGGTATGGCAATTTTGTATATGTTATTTTGTTTGACTCAGTCGGTTAGTAGTTTATCCATTTCGGCGAAAACGATTCCAAAACAATTGTTCTCGATGATTTTGCTACGACTTGCGATGAATCGATTAACCGTTATTAGTGGTTAACTCGTCGATTGACAAGTACTAGTAGAACTATCATTTTCGATTTTAGTTGAGAGCTATCGATTAAGAGCGCAATTTGTAAAATCTCGGGAAATCGAGGTTATGCAAATGACCTTAAGCACATCGTCTCTCTGCAATCGTGTCTATTTTAGTTAAAACATGTTTATTCAAATTTCCGGCGTTGTGTAAAATGCTTTAAAAATAAACTTGCATTTTCTCAAAATATTTTGGAAGGCTATCCGAGATTAACCTGTCAAATGTCACATTGGATGGTTTCTTATTTGATCAATCTTTTGCCTTGCAAATTTCATTTCATTTCATTTTCTTTTCTTTTTCTTTTACTTCTGCTTTCAGTCTCTGAGACATATATAGAAACAAAATGCAGTTGCCCCTCACTCATAATTACTAGCTTGTTTGAATCTCAGATCTGACTTAAAGGCTCAATGTCGACTATCTCTGATCAGAAGAAACGGACCTTAGAATCCCTTCAGCAACGGTATGCTGCTGCAAAAGCTAAGAAACTGCAAGATGAACAGCTTAAGTGTCATAAGAAGAACAAAGATAGTACCCCCAAGCCCAAGTTTGATGCACCAAGGGAAGGCAAAGGTCCTGGTTCCTCTCCTTGTCGAACTTCTTCTCAGCACCCTTCCAATAAAGGTTTAATTTTGTCCATCATTCTTTGGATGCAATTATTTTTTATCTAGCCATTTTTTCTCATACTGCTGGTGCTTCTCAGGTCTACCAATTTCCGGTTCCAGTTGTCAAAAGAAACCTATCGCTTCCTCAGGTACATCCCCCCCTCTCTCTGTGCGTGTGCGCATGGCTGTGTAACAAATACCTGTTGACTTTGTAGGTGGAGAAATCAATCCTGTATACTCTGAACTTTCATTTACACTTCATGCCAATTTGTTCCAAGATGACATATCGGTAAATATTCCCATGTTTTTTTTCTTCTAAACTTAGGTGTGATGAAACACCCTTTAATATTTGCTGTAACTTTGGTGTAGGATTTGGACAGCATGGATGTGGTTCACAATGTTGTTTATGACATAATTAAGAAAGGTGGAGAAGCTGGTAAAATTACCAAGGGAGCCAAAAAGTTAAAGCTGGAAAAAGGGATTCTTTTGGATAACTATGTTCAGAGGGGTCCTAGACTAGTTGATGCGCAAGCAAGATCATTGTTGATTCACTCAAAGAGATCAAAAAGGCACATGTCACTGAAGCAGCAAAAGAAATGCGGTTCATTTGATTTACATGACACATTCCGCAGGTAAGTCTTGTTCTGGAGTAGCTTATAGATTGACCCCCTCCCCCCATCCCCTATTATCCTTCCTCGAATCTCCACATAAGAATATGATATAACCTTCGGAGTTTATGCAGTCTTTACATGTGATTCTTGTTCTTGCAGGTTTGACCTCTATAAGCCAATGCATGAAATGTGGAAAGAGTATATCAGAGAGCTTACTAAAAGCACCCCGTATGGATTCCATACTATCATTTTCTGTCTGTTATTTCAGACCTCCTTTCTATCTTCGTGTTCTTTACTTCTTATGGGAAAATAAAAGTCTGTGTGATTATATCCTGAACTTTAGCAAAACAAAGGTACCTAGTCTCTGAATGTTCTGCTGCTATTGGTCTCTTAGTCTTAACTTTCTGACTTCATTGGATTTAGACCTATGGTAATTCGTAGTTTCTTTTATATAATCCTATAGCTGATAGGTTGAATTGTACAACTTTGATTATATGGATTCTGATTGTACAATTTGTTGTTAGGATCATACTAATATGAACTTTATGCTGTTAACATAATTGAGCCCACCCATACTTCTCATTGTACAGAAACTTTGACTGTAGGGACTAAATCATTTGGTACTCGTCTCAAATAATTGCTCAAATGAGCTGTCATTTTATTCTACTAAACACAGTTCTTTCCTAACTTTATTTTGAGACCATACTAAACACAGTTCCAAGAGATTAACAAATATGTTAAATTCTAAAAGATTAACAAATTTGATGAGCTGAACAATTAAAATCAAGAAATGCAATAATAAGCTCAAGGGCCAAAATAAGCAAAATTAGAGGTAAGGGATCAATTCAACTTCTTCCAAGACTTGGGGCCTAACCCTGTTATTATGCCTTTTATATACCATGTATGAGCTATTTATGTGCCATCTTCTCCATAGGAAAAAGCAATTGTCTGAAAACCTCCTTTCAGCAGATCTTCATGGGGCCCTCCTAATAGGTGATTCAAATACTTGATGTAGTTGCATATTATATTGTTTTGCTGTTTCTGAGAATTTCATAATGTCTTGTATGGTTTTGTGTCATTCACAGTGGCAGAATGCAAAGCAGCCTCATATCAAGGTGTAAGAGGCATTGTGGTTCGAGAGACTGCAGAGACTTTTGGAATTATATCAGAGGACAATCACTTCCGAGGTACTTACTATCCCACTTCCTGATGAAATATTGCGAACAGGCTTGTATAAGGTGAATTTTATTCTGCTTATGGAAGTGGCTGTTACAATCTTACATCAGCTTCTGTTTTCTACTGCTAATTCAATACCTACATTACCTGAAAACACTGCTAAATCATTATTCTGTAGCTCTTCTTCCTCCATAATATGGTCATTGAGTTGTCACAGAAACAACATGAAATAACATAGAATTTACAATAGAATGGTGTGGATGGAACAGTACCTTCGTATTGTCCTGAGGGCCACACACTTGAAATTTTCATGATAAGAAGTTCAAGCAGCCAGGATTATTCAGCTCCTTACTCAGAACACCTCAAATTTCATTGTCATTCAATCCATCTGGTAGCTTCAGAGCCTAGCTCTTATCGATATCTCTTGCATGAATACATGGGATTTCTACGAATGACTTCCTACTCAATGGATCGCTAAGTAGCTTACCTTGAAACCTGCAGTTGTACCAAAAGCTGGGTCGGTTTTCATCCTCCAAGCAGACTGTTGGAAGGTCACACTGATCGGCGACAGGCTCTCACCCAAGGAGAAGCTGAAGGAGAACCAGCGTCAGCAGCGTGCGCAGTCACTGATCAGATAGAGTTCCGTCCAATATTCTGTTAAGACTGTTCTAGAAAATTTTGCCCCCCGGGAATATGTACAGTTCTTTAATTGTTTTGTAGCTCCTGTCGCTGAGGCTTAAGGGCGATCTATCTCCCTCCATGCTTTAGCAATTCCTGTTGCTCTGTGACTTCTGGCAAATACCCAACACTGGGAGTAGGGGTGAAAACTGGCCAGGTACGAGTGGATATTGCTCTATCTGTATTTAACTCATTTTTTTCTTGGATTTGGAGTCGGATATGAGCAAACCGAATACGAATACGAATTTGGGTTATTCGGGATACGGGCACCGGGTACATGGATAGTGCGCACAAAAACATTATGAATAAAACTGCTCACAACAATTCCAAAGATAAAGGGTCTGATTTGTATTTACCCAAAGTATAAAATGCCACATGAATTTGACAATCCTAAGGTAAACAGCTACAAGTAAGATATGTTTATGGACATGCATGCCAATGTGCCCACCAGCACGCTAGCTAGCCCTCTGGTTCTGACTCTCGAAGCACATCATGCCCGCTTCAATCCCAAAATAATCAATCCTCAGAAATAAAAGAGCTACTCCAATACACCCAGTTATCGTTGCAGCGAACGAAGATACTACAAAAGGAAGCTCTATCTTATCTAAAAGGCAACAAACCCAAACAACATGGTTGCCCAGACTACCAATCCAGTAACAGTGGCTATCAAGTTTGTTGTAAGTTCTTTATTTATGTAAATGTGTATAGTCGCTACAAATGCCGAGTGATTCGTTTGCTTCAATCCAACTGATGGCACGTATAGTTGCTTAAGAGTCGATCCAACTGATGGTATGTATAGTTGCTAAGTAGTTAGACTTTACTATTTACAAAGTGTCAAGCAAAGCCCTATGACATTAGATTAAAGGCCTAAGACCCAACCATCTCAACTAAAATTCAACAATTACATATGACTAAGGAAAATTTGAGAATTTGTTACCTCACCTTGTAGTAAATCTAGAAATACTTTCTAATAGAGTGGCAAATCCTCGTAAATCCAGAAATACCATCGAATAGAGGAGGATGTGGTGGCAGAGGATGCGGCGACATGGGCGGAGGAGGATGTGGTGGCGGGGGCAGTCAGGCAGAGGAGAATGCGGCGGCGGGGTGGAGGAGGAGGAGCGACGGCATGGTGTCGTTGTGTGGGGACTGTGGAGGCAGAGGAGGATGTGGTAGAGGGGGATGCAGCGGTGGGGGCGGACGAGGGAGCGGCAGCGGGGGTGGGGGTGGGGGGGGGCGGAGAAGGGACAAGAGGGCGGAGGACGGGAGGATGTGTGTGGGCGTGAGGCGTGTGGGGTTTGTGGCAGTGAGTTAGTGAAACGTCGATTGAACTTACGAGAATCATATGGGCTGGGCTGGGCCAAGTGGTCGAAATTCAGACCTCACTTGTTTACTGGACATCCACTAAGAAATCTCTCAATATCCGGGTCATGTCCCGGACTTCCGGATATTGCTTGCTCCGAATCCGAATTCCACTATCCGGATCCTTCCGGATCTGGCCAGATAGTCTAATCCCTTCCTTAATCCGAGCCCAACCGGATCTGGCTCGGATCGGGCGGGAAATACCCTACCCGTTTTCACCCCTAATTGGGAGATTCTTTACTACTTGGACTAACGTTTGAATTCTGGTGAATGACCATGTGGCTGCGACTTTTTTTTTTTTTTGGAACGTGTCTTACAGATTTGGTGGAGTTTTATAACTCCATCTATTTATGAATATATAACATTTTGGAAATCGTCACAGTCTCTAACATGCAACTTTATCCATTACTTTGGAAGAAGTTCATATGATCCCCTGAAATATTGTTGTATGGCCACTTAACCCCCTGACCTAAAAATTGGACCTTTCACGTCATCACGTTATAAAACCAATTCACTTTACCACTATAGTTGTTTTGCTCGGTGGTTTTGCGTATGTGGCACTCAGTTAGCTCGTTTTCACCACATGGGCTGCTGTGTAGGCAAGGTGAGGTGGCGAGATTCATCTCATTTTACACAATTTGGATTCAACAAAACCAAGATTCAAGAAATTTCGTGTTTTGGGTTTCATCTTCAACAATTTGCAAGGAACCAATAAATTTCCCTCAAGATTCTTTGGGCTTCAAGAAATTGCATGAACCGGATTACACGAACCAAGAAATTTCCCTCAAGATCATTTTGAATTTAAGAAATTGCATGAACCAAAAAAAATCATGGACCCCTTCCTCTTCAAGGTGACGACCACTCGCTCTGAAGCCTGGGAGGCGGGAGCAGCAGAGGAGGCCACGCGGTGTGACATGAGGGGGGAAGCCCAAGCGGGGGGAGCCGGAAGTGACCAGCGTGAGGGTTGTGGATGCGGAGCCCGCACGGGGGCCGGCAGAGTAGGAGGCCACGCAGTGTGGTGTGGGGGTGGGGGGGTGAGGTGGAGAGCTGGACCCTAGAGGCCACCAACTCCGGGCTGGAGATCAAAATTCTATGAATGTCATAGGGATATGCTCTTAATCTTATGATGATGATACAATTGGCAATGGTGGCGAAGGTTTATGTAGGACCGCAAAGGCGACTAGGGGGGGTGAATAGGCGCTTTCTCAACTTTCTCGCCTTAATCAAATTCAACACGAACTTTACTCCTTTAGCTATGAAAGCTAAGAAGATCAGTAAGTGCACAGAGGAAGCCTTGTCTTTTCGATAACCCTCAACCACACGACACAAAAGTGGAGAATTGAACTCACTGCTCGATCGGGTGATCGGCGGTCGGCCATTTGAGACAAAGCGGTCGGACCGACGTTCAACGAGCGGTCGGACCGGCTACTAACTGGCGGTCGGACCGTTGGATATCGGTTCGACCCGCGATCGAAGCGATCAGCGGCGCAATCGGACCGCCGTTATAAAACCGGTCAGACCGATTCAGTCCAGTACTGAAAATCAATGCCCAAATCCAAAACGAAATTTGGTCCAACTTTTGATTCAACCAATGAAACTTGACCAAATTTGGAGCACACCTCCCTAAGGATATTAGAGACTTATTTCTAGCGACGATCCTTCAGATCCACTGCGTAGAAACGATCTCTCAAGGTTTTACCAAAGAAGTGCACAAACCCTAGAAATATGAAAATCTTGATTCAAGACTTGCTTGTGGGGGTTGATGATCTAGAAGATTCTAGGAGTATTCCCACACATCAAAGCAAAGTAAAGTAGGTCAAGAGACCAAGTATAAACACAAGAATCAAGGAAGCACCAAATTCATCCAAAAGAGAGAAGAACACAAGGGAGACAAATGATCTCTCAAGCAAGCATCACACGATTGATTGATCTCACAAGATGCTTACAAAGCCACTCCAACAAGGAGGACAAGAGCTCACACAAGAGCACACTCACAATCTCTCCAAACCCTAGCTTCTCCTCTCCTCTCCTCCTAACCCTAGAAAAAGTAAGAAGGGGGCCAAATGAATGCTTGGGGGTTTTTTCTCTCCCCCTTTCTATTTATAGGAGAGGCCTAGGGTTTCACTTTTGGGACCCACACACACATAACTATTGAAGCAATCGCCTGCTTTACCACGTGTAGGTTGATCAGCGGCTCTCATCACGTCGCCAAGTCTCTCCTGTCCGAATCCCATCGGAACCTCCCAGAGACTCGCACTTCGACTTGCGCCTTGATCAACCAAATGCGACCGAACTACCGTTCGATCCATCTTGCCCATTCTGCACCATGCTTGAGTCACACGACCTCACCCGGCATCCATGATCGTTCTGGACCTCAGCTCTCCAAGCGTAGTCCCGATCCACCTCACCGTTGACGTCATTGACCTGCAAGCCACCTGCACAGTAATAGACAAACAAATCGTTTCCGGGAACAAGTTGTTCACAACTTGACCCACGTTAGTTCCGCAATGCAATATGCAACAATAAAGCATTGAAGTTCTTACAATAAACACAATCAATACACAACAATGTAAAGAAGGCTCACCTTCAAGTCATCGGTGATCGACCAGCCCACACCCACCGGTCGTCTGGATTCCTACAACAATGGTCGGACCGCCTGAAAAGACTTAGCCAAATTTTCATTTCGAAATTCAAACCTTCGGAAATTTCAATCGAATAGAACTTTTGATGGGAGCTCCAAAATGATGTGACCACATCCAGAGACTCCTCACTTGCCTACACAACCTATTTTTGGCTCATTTCAAAACCACTTTTAGGTCGAGCCGGTCCGACCAAACAATGGGCCGGTCCAACCTCTCCACGCGGTCGACCGCCCGACACCTAACCGGTCGGATCGCTTTGGTCCGGCGACCTTGAAGCAAACCCAAAACGAGATTTTGCAAACCAACAAAGCCATTGCCAATTGATTCATCATCCTGAGATCGTGCACATATCCCCACGATATCCACAGTTTATTGAAACACTTGTTTTCAACAATGTTTCAGATTGTTGTCAGGCTTAGGCGTTTAGACTGGCCAGGGAGGCAATATGGCTACCTTGGTCGAGGTCTGATCGGTCAACCACGTGGTCGACCGCCCATGGGCAGTCAAGGGTCGGGTCTAACCGACCATGAGCGTGATCCGACCGCCAAAAGTTCGACTTTCGAGTTTGGGTCCAGGCCAAAAATAAAGGATGTGGGCAAGTGAGAATTCTTCTGCACTTAGTCCCATAATTTTTGGAGCCTCAAGCCAAAAATTCTATTCGTTTTAAATTTCCAGAGGGAAAATTTGGCTAAGTCCCCTTACTAGTGGTCAATCCAGCCTGGCTGGTAGTCAGACCGGCCAGGGGCAGTCAGACCGGCCAGACACTGATCATTGGCCAAAAGGCAACGATGATCGTGGGTTACATCAATTTCATGAGTTTTAATGCATATGTGTTGCGTGATGCATGTTTTGACTAACGTGGGTCAAGTTGCAAAGAACATATATCCGAAATCGATTTCTTGGTCTATTGTTGTGCATGAAGCTTAGAGGTCAATGGTGAGGATGATTGAGACTAGGCTTGGAGAGCTGAGACCTAGAATGATCGAGGATGTTGGGTGAAGTCATTAGGCTCAAGTATGGCGTGAAATGGACAAGGATGACTGAACGAGAAGTTCGGTGCGATGGGTTGCATCAAACGACGCAGAGTCGATGCAAGTGCCATGGTTGTTTTGGTGGGAGCCGGATGGAAGAGACTTGCCGACATGAAGAGGGCAGTTGATCAACTTACACGTGGTGAAGTATGAGGTTGCTTCATTATGATTGGATTCGGTCTTTAGAGAAGGATCGAGAAGGGGTATTTTGGCAACTTCACCAAAATACCGCCTTGGTGACCTTTGGCAAAACTGCGACGTAAGATGGCACAAGGAGAGACAGTTTAGGGCAAGTGAAGATGAAGTTCATGAAGAGACGGATTCCAAAGCCCGGTTCGTCAGCCGCTTTGAAAAGAGTGAGTGAGTGTAGACTCGTTTGTCTGTGGACTTAACGAGTGCCCGTTAGGATCTTCTCTCTAAACCTGGCCTCCACTATAAAAGGGAGATATCCAGATGTGGAGTCTTCAAGTCCTTCCATGAGAAAAACCCTAATTTGTGATTTGAGGATTTTGGGGTAGAAAGGCTAGGGTTTGTGAGAGATGGATTGATTGAGTGCTCAAGTGTTGAGCTTTTATCATCTGTGATGGAGTGGCTACAAACCAACATCCTTGCCAAATCAATCCAAGCAAAGTTTCCTCACGATGAGTCTCTTCTTGTTCTTACTCTCTTTGACGACTTTTGAGATTTTGATGTTCCTTTGGTTTTCTTGTGGTTTCTTGTTGTGATCTTGCTTGCTTGGACATGTGTAAATACATCTAGGATCATCTTGATCTTGATCTACCCACGAGCAAGATTTTGGATCAAAGCTTGAATCTTCTTGTTCTTGTGCCCTTTTCCCCTCATCTATGAAATTGGTAGAACATTGGCCCCGATCTTCCCGATTGTTGATTGGAATATGTTCTTGATATTCTTGATGAGTTATGGTTTAAATTTGAGAGAATTTGGATCACCGGATAAAAAGTTGAGTCAATATGTGATTTTTAAATTGTGTTGATTTAACTATTCATCCCCGTGAGAGGTCAGACCGCCCATCTCTATCGGTCTGATTGGCCATGTGTCATCACTATGTGATTTTGATGATTTTGGTTTTTGTGTCTCGCGGTTTGTATTGGGTTCAACGTAAGACTTCTGTTTTGCTTGCATCTTTGATCTTCATAGCTTTCATAGCTATTGGACTAAGAATGAAGTTGAATACCGTCTAGGTGAAAAAGAAGTAGTTCTCCTATTCACCCCCCTCTAGTCGCCGTTTTGGTCCAACAAGTGGTATCAGAGCTGGGTTATTTCACTCTTGATCTTAATCGATCACTGAACATGGCGATGGAGAAGTACTCCACCAAACCGCATGTCTTTGATGAACTCGACTATGCCTATTGGAAGAACCGCATACGTGTCTACCTTCAGAGCGAAGATCAAGCCATATGGGAGGTTATTCGAACTCCACTCGTTTTCTTCGAGGTTGCTACGCCGGCTTCAGCGGCCCTCTTGGCTGACAGCCATAAGACAAAGAATCTCCTATATACGGGGCTTGGTAGATAGGAGCACGACATGATTTGTCACCTTGAGACCGCGTACGATATTTGGCACACCCTCGAGACTTACTTTAAGGGTTCATCCCAAATCAAGAAAGTACGTCAAAGGGTCTTCAAGTGAGAATACAACAAGTTTGAGATGTGTCTTGGAGAGAGCATCGATGATGTATTCGCTCGCTTCAATAAGGTGCTCAATCAGTTGAGAGCGGTCGACATTGAGTATTTTGAGTCCGAGAATGCAACCCACCTCTTGGCTGCAATCAACACCAAGGAGTAGGAGATGGAGGCTATCACCATTGAGGAGAACACCAACCTATCTGATCTCACCATGGAGTAGCTCTATAGCAATATCAAGACTCATAAGATCAAGAGGGTTGATCATTCTAAGAAGGAGAACATTTTCTTGGTAGCCGACCCTCTCAAGAAGTCTCTTGATGGCTTTTCTGAGTCGTCGGGATTCTCTCTTGCATGTCTTTTTGCAATCAATGAAGAGGAACTTAAGTTCAACCTTGCGCCTGTGTTAACCCTCCTAGTTAGAAAGTTCACACGAGCCTACAACAATGTAAGGAACAAGAAGAGAGGAGGTCCGGTGACGTGCTATGAATGTGGTAAACTTTACCACATTCAGACAAACTGCCCCAAGCTCAAGAGGAAGGGCAACCACAAGGAGGACAAGCCCACTTGGAGGAAGCCTCAAGGGAGCAAGGCGAAGTTCGATGCCACCAAGCTTGTGAAGGCCGCTCACCGGGCCCTTACCTCTTTTGGAGATCACTCTTTGAGCGATGTGGACTCCGATAGTGAAGAGGGTAAGGAGGAGGAGACCCCTCGAGAGAAGGATAAGCGCAAAGGTAAGGCCAAGGACTTCACTGGCATATGCTTCGTGGCTAGGGATGGTAATTGGGCACGACGGGTACAGGTAGTGCTCGCCCATACCCATACCCGTGACCCCGATTTTCCCCCACAGGCATGCCCGCGAAGGACAATGGGCGAAGAATCTCGCCCATGCCTGTCGCCCGCGGGTACCCGTCGCCCACGAACATGCATGTTTACCCGCGAACAATGCATCGCTGCCCACAGTACCCATCGCCCACGGGTACCCGTCACCCACGGCTATGCTTGTTACTCGCGAACAATGCACACATCAAGTTCATCACAATTCGCATATCAAATAGTGCATCACACATTCAACAACTAATAAAGTTCATCACAATTCACACATCAAGTTCGACAAGACAACTAATCAAGTTCAACAAATAAAATAAAAATACAAACTGACATAGTTCCTCACACATAAACAAATTAAGTTTGCAACAAGAGTAGAACATATGAAAATAGTTTAATTTCAACGGTTCAACAAATAGCTAATTAGAGTCGACGATCGAGACCGAACAACAATCTTTAAGCTCCTCTTCAATGTCTTCAAGGCATGTCCATAAACCTTCAACTCTTCTTTCACCTGAAAAGTAAATATTGCATTATATAACTAGCTTCCAATTGCATACAAATTTTGAAATATTTATATCAGTAGTTGCATACCTTTAATGTCATTCTGAAGCCAACTTTGTGAGCACATCAATGCCTCCAATATAGCTGGAGTGAGTCGACTGCGATGTCACTTAGCACTCTACCACTAGTGCTAAAAGTTGATTCAGAGGCTACTGTTGTTATTGGAATAGCCAAGATATCACGGGCAATCATACGCAATATAGGATAACATGTCCCAACCACCTTCCACCAACCCAGTATATCAAAATCCTCATTTGTGCAAGGAAGAGTTTCTTCTTCCAAATAGCGATCCAGCTCACTTTTGGTCTTTACTACACCAGTACTTTTCTTAGTAGCAGCTAGTGTTTTAAATATTGATAGCACCTCATTTGCACCAATTGCAACACTAGTACTAGATGATGTAGCCATACCCTCTTCTTTACTATGCACTTGGTACTCATTCATTAACTCACACAAATAATTATAACTCTTTGTAACATTCTCTTCAGAGTTTTCTTCACTAAAGAGGGCAATATAGCATGCATTTAACATTATCATTTTTCCACATGGATCAAGAATAATAGCAATAGCCATCAAACCATGAATATCATACCAATACTTGTCAAACTTTTTTATCACCTCAACAGACATAGCCTCAATTATTGGATCTCCACATCCCAACAATTTATTCATATGCATTTTGACCTCACATATCTTTGGGAAGAAGATGTTAGCTGTTACGTATTTAGTTCCAGAAAACATTTCAGTGAGTTCATAGAAGAAACTTAATTTTTCACAAACAGTTGAGGCAAAATTCCAATCAGCATTAGTTGGTGCACAATTAAACTGCATATCAAGTTGCTTCAGCCTTTTAAAGACTTTCTGATAAGGATTAGGGAATAGCAGTACTAAGCATAACATAGGTTGAATTCCTTCTGGTTTTGCAATCAAGACCAATCTTTTAGTTAGTTCAACCTTTACAAACCGAGCCACTTTCACAAATTTTTTGTACCTCTTTGGTGTAGCAGTCCAATAGGAAACACTATCATGGACTCTCTTAATGCCATGCTCCATGACACTCAAACCATCTTGTCGATCGATTCACAAAATGTTTTGGGATTGGATCTGATCTCTGCATACTTGAAATCAATACAAGGCTACCAGACATGAGTTTTGAGAAAGTTCACGCATACTTTAATCAAGAAAACTTGAAATCAGTACTCACTGAGCGGGAGGGGGCGGCTAGGCAAGAGGACACGGCCAGGAGGGAGGAGGCGACCGGGATCTGGAGGTGGCATCCCAGCTCCTTCACGACGGCCGAGCATGATGAGGCGCCCGGGAGGGAGGAGGCGACCAGGATCTAGAGGTGGCGGCGCGGCTCCTTCGTGGCGGCCGAGTGTGTAACACCCTGTCTATTCGGAAGACAAGATGTCACCTAACAAGACAACCTACTATTCAATTCATAAGATTAACATCACATTCAATGCTAAAGAAACGATTAACCATGATAACAATCTATAGCTTAATAACAGTTCATCTATAAATTTAAACGAGAATTAACCAAAACGATAATAATGAATCTCCAAGTGACATTTATTACAATCCATTACATTATAAATAAAACTGAAGAAACATAAATGGAATTTTAACGAATGAATGTTTTATTCATGTGCATGGAACGTGCTGGACTACACCCTCCCGCTAGCAACAGTTTCACTGGAATTCACCTAAAATAAATAAAAGCAAGAGTGAGTCGAAACTCAGCAAGCACAACATATACATTCACAAAGAATACTGAATCGGAACAATTTTCCAAGTACATCATTTACTTCATGAATTTAAGAAAACATGGTATGAATGAATGAATGCATTGAAGGAGAATGGACTTTCCACATGTTTATACCGGTATAACTAGTGACACACCCGTCGGTGTTCACTTAAGCCCGCTCTTAACCAAGAGCGGGGATCCAAGTCCGTATGAAGAACGTTTCATACGGAATGTCCGAAACTGCCTACATTGGAATGGTAGGTCTTACATGCCCATATTGGAATTAATGGGACTTAATCAAGTTTCCACTCCCGTGGACAGCAACTGAATTATGTATGCATGGAATGAAAAGCATAACTTGGCATATAACTCAATGTATCATCGAATAAGGTATTGAACTCTACCACATCATACTCAAATCACAGGAATATTCATAATTTACCAAGTTAGCAAGCAATCAATGAATTCACACAAATTAAACATTGCACTTGCCTTCCGTGTGGTGACGTGTTGTGAAACAACGAAGGTGTCCTTCCACCCACCGTCTCACCGCCTACACAAGCATTGCCACGTATTACGGATAATCGAATATGGCACAACTACAAGTGTTCTACGATGCTCTCTAATCAACCCACCCATCCCAAGGGTTCAATTTGACATCTACTCCAAAAGTCCAGATTATCGTTCTACGGGCAGTTGCACAAGAAAATTCGCCATTAATTATCTGTAACTCTAAACGATCTGAAACCAGTGCTCACTGATTCTTAACTGATCAGGCTACAAAACATTAGTTGGTGGAATCCCCTGATTCGGCCAAAACAGATGGCTAATTAACTGCTAAACCCAACCCATCTACGTCTGTCCAGAAAACAGATCAGCAGTAAAGAAAATAGTGTAACTTTTAGCCTACTGATCCAAATGGAATGATATTTATCAACTTGGAAAGATAATTTCGAGATCTACAATAACTTAGTTGGGTGAAGATTCTGATTCGGCCTCTAATTTGAACAAAAATGAGGGACAAACCTACTGACCTCAGATTTCAGACAGATTGGACAGTTCGTATTCAAAAATTCATATCTCCCAAACTACTGATCGGATTTTCCTGATCTTGGTGCCCAAAGAAAGCTAACGAAACCAGGAACAAATCTCTAGAAGGGCAAAACCCCAAATTCGGCCTCTAAAGTACCGTAACATGCCACGCAACATTCTGATCCAATCTGTAATTTCTGGAACTCTAATGCGACGCGAATCAATTGATCTCTACCGCAACAAAAATCGATCAAACAAATAACCGGGGTGCTCATTACCCTTGAAGACCCGTAGCACGACGAAGAACCACTCCCCGCTGGTCTCCCTTCTTCTTCCTTGGCCGGCCACACCACAGCGAACAACCGGCGAAGAAACGACCCGCCGGAGGACAGATCGGAGGAGAAGCGCCCGGGGATCTTGGAGACCAACTTCGGGAGCACCAAAGGCCGGCCACCAAGGTAGGAGGCGGCGCCCAACCAGGGGAGAGGGGAGGGGGTGGCGGCTAGGTGGGGAGGGATGGGGGCCGGCTAGGGTTTGGGGGGAGTGGCGCGCCCCCTTTATGGCCGGCCACTTCATGGGTCGGCCGGCCCCCTCTTGGGCCTCCTGGGTCGCGGACTGCGGCCCAGGTTGCCGAAAAATCACGATAACCCCCCCTGCTAATTAGAATTTCCGACGAAAACTATTTCTTTTTCTCCCTCTGACTTCTTTCTTTTTACCGAATGCGATTCCGGAACTTTTAAATCTCGTTTTCGACTAACTTCCAACTATACGAACTAGCTGGATTTATGAGGTATTACACTCTATCCCCCTTAGAAAAGATTCGACCTCGAATCTACGTAGCAACTTCGAGAAAGAAAGATGAATAACTTAAATAATTACCTGAAATGAACAGGTTGGGGTATTGTTCTCGCATGCGGGACTCCAACTCCCAAGTAGCCTCTCTTTCAGACTGATGAGACCAAAGGATTTTAACATACTTCAGGGTCTTGTTCCTCAGAACCCGTTCTGCTCCTTCTAATATTCTCACTGGTCGGGATTCGAAGGTAAGGTCTTACTCATTGGTTGACGGCTCTAACGAACCCTCACACTCTAGATCTCTCAAGTACTCCTCCAATACCGGGTCATACCAAACAATGTATACCCGCTACCGACTCGAGATGATCATAACGAAACACTAATTTCAAAATCCCTCAACTTCTAGAACAAACCAATGTATCTTGGGTCAACCTTCCCTTTGGTTCCAAACAACACAACCAGCACAATTTACATGGAACTCTTGTTCCATGTCTCAATCAATCTTTTCACATTAACAAGGAGCACCTCTTTTAACTAGGGACACACAACAACTCGCTTTAAACAAACTCTTTTACGCACAAAGCCCAACGAAAATAAATCACTCTCATTGCAACCACTGCTACGACTTGGTACCAAAAGAGTCAAATCCAGAATCGATGATTCCTCATGAAAACCTTTCCACTTTCCAAGTGGGCGGTTTGCGAATAGACGTCACGAAAGTCAAAAGAGAAATCATTCGAATGCCCACATCAAACACTTCCTTTATTTTCCTGAACCAGAAAGAACCACCATGCCAACATAAAACTAACGCAATTTGTAAATGACATCTCAATCGGCAACTTAGGGTGATGCTCAACCCGAGAGCAACAACCACACTCATATAGAGAAACCATACTAGTCCACAAAAGGATACTCTAGTCAGCTCCTCTACCAAATGAATTATTCTGACAAATAATTCCCAACACCTCGATAATACTAATTGTAACACCCACAAACACATTACCTCAATCCGTTCAGGATAATCCAATTGAAATTCACATCACACAGTCCCATCTACTACACCCAAATGATACTATCAATGACCATCCCACTATTCAGAATCCACTCTTATTCTGCTACCTTTACACATAATCATTGGCAACCAAGGTTCCAGCATAAAAATGCAAAGCTCCAAACTTCAATCTCCAAGTCTCCTACAATGAATTCCTGGGATAATTCAAGAATCCCTCACATTCTCTTATCAAAAATTCTCATAACCCAAACAATATTCTCAGTCATAACTTCAATCATCCTCGATAATCAATTAACTACTCAAAACGATTAACTTCACCAATCTTGGGCGCCCACTAAACCACACCATTCGGTTTCACTTTCTCGACCTTGTAAGTTACACAATCCCAATACTTTAAACAATCGATCAAGATCCCCCAAACTTTTGATATTCTATTAATCCACTAACAAGATCAAGAAGATATTGGATGACAATTCATTATAGATTCTGATAATCGCAACAACGTAAAAGTTTAGCTCCAAAGAGAACCATTTTATTTAAATCAAACTCTCTATGAGAATGTTAGCATGAAATCATTTCTTCCTCTTAAGCACCTTAAATAATTTGGCACTCAAGCTTCACAAAATAATTTACTTGACCACCACTATCTAGTCGTCTCTATACACTTTAGAAGACACTTGAAAACGAATCAGTTCCTCCATTCTCAAAAGAAGAGGTAAGTGGAAATAATTTTCAGTACCTAGAAAACGTTTACCACTCGCTGTAAACACAAAACCGTAAGAAGTAGGCAATTAGCAAAGAACTCAAAAAAACATAAGACGAGGCCACAGCTAAGGGCACAAGTCCCACAAGAAGATAATATCGAATCTCAAACAATGAAAATCCAATCTCGAATACCTCTACTACACTCTTCTCTTCAACAAAAGAAATAATTTTCTTTGATTGGAATATCACTTTGCCAACTCAAGCTAAGGAGCCTTAAATCTCAAATCACAAGAATCACTTGATAATTGATAGAACATTCAAATACGTCATTTTGTTTAAACTCATTTCAGCTACCACATAATTCATGAGCTCCAAAAGCCCACGAAAGCAAAACTTGAAATACTCTCATTTGAACGATATCACCCAAGGCTATCAATTTGCTACAAGTATTAACATCAATCTCACAACAACAATTAGAAAACACTTCGAAAGACCGACGTGAAAAGAATGGGTGATTCTTTCTCAAAAGAAGAGGCAAATGGAACCGATTTTCACGAACTAGAAAATCATTTACTGCTCGCAATGAACACAGGACCAAGGGGAAGACCAATTAAGCAATGAACTCATAGAACATATGTGAAGTCCACAGTTGAAAGCATGGGCCACACAAGAAGAGAATATCATATGTTAACAGTTATGAACAAACGAGCATTCAAGATCGAAACACTCGCATCACCGAAGAACCATTATAACTTCGCAACATAACGCTTTACTCGACAAACCTCGTTTACCACATAGAACTTGAACCCCCAAAAGATCATGAACACAAAACTTGAAATTTGATCATTTTTTTTTAGAAGTATCACGAAAGACAATCAAATTTCTTTCTCTATAAAAGAATCAACATTACCCTCATATTACTGAACATTTCATTAAGACCAATAACATACGTTCCTGGTAACAATCAATTTACCTTACTATCACATCAATAAACCTTCTAAAGGAAGCATGACAAATCGTGTCATAGAAAGCTCCAGCATCAAATGGGATTGTAATAACAACTTATTCTAGAAAAGAAATCAAGTGCGAAAGCCACAAAGCTGAAACAAACCTCTTTTTAACAAGCTGACTCTAGTACAAGACAAACCCTTTAAACATACTAGATTAAATCACTTATTAGATTTAGCTCATTTGTCCTTACTAATACTCAACGCCAGTATTACACGCACTCCTAGCACTCTAACTATTAATACTAACAACCGATGATTATCTAATCATGGAAGCAATCATAGTCCTACCTTTGTTCAGAAATTGGAATGAAATAACTTTAAATTTCAGCAATGGAATATTTATAAGATAACATTTTGGAAGTCATTACAACCACCGTCATCCATTACCTCATACCTATAACATCAATTTAGCATGACAAAATCAGGTGAATTTAGCATTTGTACAAATTCTTTAGGTATCCAAATAGAAGACTTATTTGATGTTAATATTTATCAAGGTAAAATTAAGTTGACTTTTGAAGACATTATCTAAGAGTCATTGGTTTGCACCAAGATATTAACCCAACTCGATAACTCCTACCATACCACATAATGCTTTTAAATAGAACCTCTTAGATAAAGTATGACAACATAACACAAAAGGGTTTTAACATTCTCCTTATCATAAGAAAGGCATAAAACTTCAACTCTCAAATTAACCCAAAAGAAATATGCAAGGTCAATGTACAATTAATAAAGAGCTTGCAAAAGAAATCTTCCACTGCCCGAAATTCCAAGCGAATAAATGAATTACAATTTCCAACAGGGGTAAAACCGAACTTCTGTGAAAAGATAAATCTTGCAATTTAACTACGCTCACGTGGAGTAGAAATATCACAATAATCGAAAGAACAATAATTGTTTCAAAGAATGATTAGAGATCTACTGGAGCTTGCCCACTTCATCAAAACACCCCATTCAAAAGAAACTCATGAACTGTAAGAAACTATAACCAAGAAACCAGATACAAGTTTGATAAAGACAACAACTTCAACAATGAGCTCAGGCTCAACACAGAACTATGGAATAGGGGTAAGAACTTCTCTACTCTCATACCACGAACAGTGGTGTAGCCTGGCAAAACCCAGAACAACAACCACGAACTCAACTGCTCAACGTCCGCTACCGATACGCATAGCTAATTCAATCAATTATCAATATATAGGATCATCTCGTGACAATCATAAAATTAATCCATATATATATATATATAGGATAACACATCATATCACAGATTAACAACATGAGAGATAGTACCGAAATAATTCTACACAGTACTACATAATGAATCAAATCACTAAAATGCGGAAGCAATGGATTTCCCAAACCCCACCTACTGTGCACAGTGTGTCATTTTAATACCTTGTTCACCACGGACCTAAAGCCCGCTCTGATACCAACTGTAACACCCTGTCTATTCGGAAGACAAGATGTCACCTAACAAGACAACCTACTATTCAATTCATAAGATTAACATCGCATTCAATGCTAAAGAAACGATTAACCATGATAACAATCTATAGCTTAATAACAGTTCATCTATAAATTTAAACGAGAATTAACCAAAACGATAATAATGAATCTCCAAGTGACATTTATTATAATCCATTACATTATAAATAAAACTGAAGAAACGTAAATGGAATTTTAACGAATGAATGTTTTATTCATGTGCATGGAACGTGCTGGACTACACCCTCTCGCTAGCAACAGTTTCACTGGAATTCACCTAAAATAAATAAAAGCAAGAGTGAGTCGAAACTCAGCAAGCACAACATATAGCAACAGTTTCACTGGAATTCACCTAAAATAAATAAAAGCAAGAGTGAGTCGAAACTCAGCAAGCACAACATATACATTCACAAAGAATACTGAATCGGAACAATTTTCCAAGTACATCATTTACTTCATGAATTTAAGAAAACATGGTATGAATGAATGAATGCATTGAAGGAGAATGGACTTTCCACATGTTTATACCGGTATAACTAGTGACACACCCGTCGGTGTTCACTTAAGCCCGCTCTTAACCAAGAGCGGGGATCCAAGTCCGTATGAAGAACGTTTCATACGGAATGTCCGAAACTGCCTACATTGGAATGGTAGGTCTTACATGCCCATATTGGAATTAATGGGACTTAATCAAGTTTCCACTCCCGTGGACAGCAACTGAATTATGTATGCATGGAATGAAAAGCATAACTTGGCATATAACTCAATGTATCATCGAATAAGGTATTGAACTCTACCACATCATACTCAAATCACAGGAATATTCATAATTTACCAAGTTAGCAAGCAATCAATGAATTCACACAAATTAAACATTGCACTTGCCTTCCGTGTGGTGACGTGTTGTGAAACAACGAAGGTGTCCTTCCACCCACCGTCTCACCGCCTACACAAGCATTGCCACGTATTACGGATAATCGAATATGGCACAGCTACAAGTGTTCTACGATGCTCTCTAATCAACCCACCCATCCCAAGGGTTCAATTTGACATCTACTCCAAAAGTCCAGATTATCGTTCTACGGGCAGTTGCACAAGAAAATTCACCATTAATTATCTGTAACTCTAAACGATCTGAAACCAGTGCTCACTGATTCTTAACTGATCAGGCTACAAAACATTAGTTGGTGGAATCCCCTGATTCGGCCAAAACAGATGGCTAATTAACTGCTAAACCCAACCCATCTACGTCTGTCCAGAAAACAGATCAGCAGTAAAGAAAATGGTGTAACTTTTAGCCTACTGATCCAAATGGAATGATCTTTATCAACTTGGAAATATAATTTCGAGATCTACAATAACTTAGTTTGGTGAAGATTCTGATTCGGCCTCTAATTTGAACAAAAATGAGGGACAAACCTACTGACCTCAGATTTCAGACAGATTGGACAGTTCGTATTCAAAAATTCATATCTCCCAAACTACTGATCGGATTTTCCTGATCTTGGTGCCCAAAGAAAGCTAACGAAACCAGGAACAAATCTCTAGAAGGGAAAAACCCCAAATTCGGCCTCTAAAGTACCGTAACATGCCACGCAACATTCTGATCCAATCTGTAATTTCTGGAACTCTAATCCGACGCGAATCAATTGATCTCTACCGCAACAAAACTCGATCAAACAAATAACCGGGGTGCTCGTTACCCTTGAAGACCCGTAGCACGACGAAGAACCACTCCCCGCTGGTCTCCCTTCTTCTTCCTTGGCCGGCCACACCACAGCGAACAACCGGCGAAGAAACGACCGCCGGAGGACAGATCGGAGGAGAAGCGCCGGGATCTTGAGACCAACCGGGAGCACCAAAGGCCGGCCACCAAGGTAGGAGGCGCGCCAACCAGGGAGAGGGAGGGGTGGCGGCTAGGTGGGGAGGGATGGGGGCCGGCTAGGGTTTGGGGGGACTGGCCCCCCCCCTTTATGGCCGGCCACTTCATGGGCCGGCCGGCCCCCTCTTGGGCCTCTGGTCGTGTGGATGCGGCCAGTTTGCCGAAAATCACGATAACCCCCTGCTAATTAGAATTTCCGACGAAAACTATTTCTTTTTCTCCCTCTGACTTCTTTCTTTTTACCGAATGCGATTCCGGAACTTTTAAATCTCGTTTTCGACTAACTTCCAACTATACGAACTAGCTGGATTTATGAGGTATTACAGAGTGTGAGGGGGCGGCCGGGAGTGAGGAGGCGGCCGAGCGGGAGGAGGTGACCGGGCAGAGGAACTTCACCGAGTGGGAGGAGGCGGATGGGCAAGAGGATGCGGCCGGGAGGGAGGAGGCAACCAGGATCTAGAGGTGGCGGCGCGGCTCCTTTGCGGCGGTTGAGCGTGAGGAGGCGGCCGGGAGGGAGGAGGCAACTGAGCGGGAGGAGGTGACCGGGCAGAGGAACTTCACCGAGCGGGAGGAGGCGGCTGGGCAAGATGACACGGCCGGGAGGGAGGAGGCGACTGGGATCTGGAGGTGGCGGCGCAACTCCTTCACAATGGATGCGGTTGGGAGGGAGGAGGCGGCCGAGCTGGACTGCGGGAGGAGGTGACCGGGATCTTGAATGGATGGAGGTGGAGGCGTGGCTTGGAAAGGATCGGGATTAGGGTCTTCGGGGAAGGACTAGTGAGTGAGAGAGAGTGACTGAGTGTTTGAGTTAGCCCTAGTACTTGACTAATGATCCCACTGTCAGTGTATGTCGCGGGTAAATGGGCGAAATGGGCACAGGTGGAGCTTACCTATGCCCGTACCCGTTTACCCAACGGGCATAGAGTTTCCTCCATTTTTATGCCCGTGGGTAAAGAAAATAGACCATGCTCAGCTCCATTAGGGTATTTACCCACGGGCATGTGGGTAATCGGGCACAATTGCCATCCCTATTTGTGGCCGACTCTGTCCACGAGGACAACACCAATGAGGTACCTCCTTCCTACGAAGTCCTCTCTATGCGCTGTGAAGGGATGTATGAGCAAATTCTTAGTCAGGATGATGCGTTAGAGTTGATCATGGCTAGATCTAAGGATTTAGAGTCTCAAGTTGACAGTCTTAGGCCCTGTTTGGTACAACTTCCACTCCCAACTTCTCAATCGATTCTCGTGGAGTCGTACCAAACACCCTGATTCTCAAAATCACTAGATTCTGCTTCTCGAGATGAGCTGTCTCAAAAATGAACTAGCAACGAGAAGCAACCTCCCAGCAGATTCTCGTGAGAATCCAACCTTCAGAAACGAAAATACCATTTGAAGTTGAAGGTTTTTACCCGCAAATACTATTGAGTTACACAGATACAATTGAAGTATTACACCCAGGGGTGACATGGTCTATTTGCCTCTAATCCTCCTTCATATGGTTTTTGGAGCCAACCTACCAGCCAAACGATTTCAATAGACAACTCCGAATTCTCAGAGAAGTGGATTCTCAGAGAATCAGGAGCAGAATCTGGAAAATAAGAATATGAAGTTGTACCAAACAGGGCCTTACTATAGATCTTGCAAATGGTAAGGGCCTTAAGATTGATGAATGTGCTTCTTGCCATGCTTTACTTTCTGAACACGCTAAACTGCAAAATGCTCATGACATTGTCTTACCCTAACTAGAAAATGTGGACTGAGCTAATTGATGTTATATCAACTTCATGTGAAAACTACTTATAGTCTAGCAAGTTGGTAGTTCCGAGAAGGTTGATTCTAGTGCTTGTTCTTTTTTTTTTTTGCTTAGAACATGATAGAGAAATGAAGAATATGCTAGAAGCATTTAGAGTCGAATTTGAAAAAATTAAGGACAATATATATTCTGCATCTTGCACCCAATGTGAGGCCCTTAAGATTCAAGTTGTTATTCATAAGGAGAAACATGCTAAAGTCATTAAGGCCAACACTTGTGAATCATGTCCTAAACTTGCAACTGAAAATGCTTACCTTAAGGACCCATTATAAATTTTTTAAGGGTAAGAAACAGTTGAATATGATTCTTGACAAGTTAAAACTCCTTATGGGAAGCAAGTGTTAGGATACAACTTTGCCAAAGATAAGTCCAAGTCAAATGTCACTCAAGTCTTGAAAGGTGGCTTAATTGAGTTAAAAACCCAAACTGTAAAAATTCTTTTCAAATATGCAGGTTTCACCCAAGCATCTTCTAAGTCAAAAGGTGCATCTCCTAGTAGTACCAAATACCATTACAACTATTGCAAGAAGGATGAACATTTACTTGAGTTATGTTGGCGTAGGTTAAAAAATGCTAGAAAGAATCTTGCTAGACTTACATCTCATCAACCTAGAGCCTTCATGAGATATGGTCATTTAGTGAAGAAGAAGTGTGGACTAGGATTTACTTCACATTCTCAACATCAACATCATGTTCCTAGACATGATGCATCTCATGTTCTTACGACCATTGCTTATGATAAAACTTCAAGTAGATTCAAGGCTAGCAAGTATACTTCATATGCTTCTGGTAGACATATGTCTTAGTACTGGGTTCTCAAGTCTTGTTTAACTAACCTAGTATTGAGACTTGTCGATCTCTTGTGCCTTGTTTTCCAGGATCGCCGCGGAAGGGGGAGGAACACGTGGCTCGTCGACTCCGGGTGTTCACGCCACATGATCAGAGACTCAAGATTGTTCACCTCTATCACGCGGGTGACAGGTGATGGCTTCATCATATTTGGAGATGATACACAAGGGTGGATCGAAGGAACGAGATCGATCAGAGTGAACAACAAGTTCATTCTGTAGGATGTCGCCCTTGTGGATAAACTAAGGTACAACTTGCTTTCTGTCTCATAGCTTCTTGATGATGGCTACGAGACTAGATGTAAGAAAAATACATGTCGTGTGCTTAATTCAGTTGGTGAGCTTGTCTTTGGGATTTCTAGAGTAGGTAAGATCTTTGGAGCTGACTTTTCTGAATCTCTTATCGGGTCTCTCAAGTGTTTGATTACTTCTTCTTCTGAGTTATGGCTTTGGCACCGATATTTGGGGCACATTAGTTTTGATCATTTGACGCGGTTAGTAGCCTTAATCTCATGAGAGGTTTGTCTAAACACAAAGCCGTCAAGGATATTGTATGTGCACCCTGTATGCATGGTAAACAATTTACCGCTTCACACCCGTCATTAACTATGGTCATGATTGATGGACCGGGATAGTTATTGCACATGGATACTGTTAGTCTTGCTAGGGTTCAGTCAGTCAGTAGCAAATGATATATTCTTGTCATAGTCGAATATTTCTCAAGATATTTTTGGGTGTTCTTTCTTACCTTGAAAGACGAAGCTTTTGATCATTTTCATGATCTTGTTCCTCGCTTGTCTTCTAAACTCCCAGTGCCTTGATAGAGATTTGCAGTGATAATGGCATGGAGTTCAAGAATGCCTCATTTGCCTCTTTCTGTGTTAAATTGAGTGTGGTATTAAGAATCCATTCTTCCCTCCACACATCCCTCAACAAAATGGTATGGTGGAAAGGAAGAACATGACCTTGGTCGAGATGGCCAGGACGATTCTAGATGAGTATAAAACTTTGAGGAGGTTTTGGTCCGAAGCTATTGTTACAACTTGTCATATTGTCAACCGTGTCTTCTTGAGACGTTATTTGGACAAGACATCATATGAGCTTTGGTTTAGGACAAAGCCATCTGTCTCTCATTTTTGAGTTTTTGGAGCCAAGTGTTTCATTTTCAAGACAAAAAATCTAGATAAATTTGAGTCCAGAACTTCTGATGGGTTATTTCTGGGTTATCCTACACACTCTAGGGGCTTTCGGATTCTTAATCTTGAAACTAACGAGATCATGGAGACATGCAATGTTACTTTTGATGAGACTAGCCCTAGAGCTAGATCAAATATTTCAGGTGGCTCAAAGGCGTAGAGATCATCTTTGTGGAGGAAGATGAAGATGATGATGGTTCCCCGCTTGCTACTGCTACTGCTCCTATTCCAGTTGAAGAACCTGTTTCCACTACTCCACCTTCAATTGAGGCTTGTTGTATCTTCATCATCAGCAGTACCTGCAGAGGTTGAAGGCGTGTTATCTCCTACTGGTGCCCCACTTCACATTCGGAGGTGTCGTCCTTCGAATCAGATGATTGGTCATCTTCATGAGTGAGTTACTCGCTCTAGGTATCATGATTTGAATCTCTACTCCCATTTTGCATTTGTTGCTTCCTTCTAACCCCGCAATATATCACATGTTTTATCTGATTTAAGCTGAGTCAATGTCATGCATGAGGAGTTAGAGAACTTTGAGAGGAACAATGTCTGGAGTCTAGTAGAGCATCCCAGTGGTCATAATATGATAGGAACCCGTTGAGTGTTAAAAAATAAATAAAGTGATGATGGCTCCATGGTTAGGAACAAGACTAGATTTGTAACTCAGGGTTTTAACCAAGTAGAAGAGTTAGATTTCGATGAGACCTTTACACTTGTAGCTAGGTTAGAGGTCATTCACATCTTGCTTGCATTTGTTGCATCTAAAAGTTTTAGGTTGTACCAAATGGATGTTAAGAGTGCATTTCTGAATGGCTACATAGAGGAGGAAGTGTATGTTAGACAACTCCCGGGCTTTGAGGATCCCAAATTTCCACATCATGTCTTCAAACTATCCAAAGCCTTGTATGATCTTAAGCAAGCCTCTAGAGCTTGGTATGATAGGCTTAATATATTATTGCTTAAGAATGACTTTGAGATGGGTAAGCTAGACAAGACTTCTTTCATTCTTAGGCATGGAAATGACTTCTTGCTTACTCAGATGTATGTAGATGATATTATCTTATGTGATTCTTCTCATGCTTTTTTTTGCTTTTATCAGACCATGTCCAGAAAATTTGAGATGAGTATGATGGGGGAACTCAACTATTTTTTGGGGCTTCAAACCAAGCAATTCAAGGAAGTGATCTTTATCTATCAGACGAAGTACACCAAGGTCTTGCTCAAGCGCTTCGAGATGGTTGACTGCAAGCTAATCACCACTCCCATGGCGACTTCGACTGTTTTGGATCTAGGCGAGGAAGGAGAAGTCGTGGATCAACACGAGTATCGCAGCATGATCGTCTCCCTTCTCTACTCGACAACCTCAAGACTAGACATCCACTTCGTCGCCTGCCTCTGTGTGAGGTTTTAGGCGTCTCTGAGGACTTCTCATTGTCAAGCCATTAAGCGCATCTTCAGTACCTCCAGTTTACCATCTAGTTTACCCTCTAGTATGGTATTTGGTATTCCTACTCATCTTCCTTGTCTATTAGGGGTTTTTGGATTCTAATTTTGTGGGATGTAGGCTAGATAGGAAGAGAACCTCAGGCAAGTGTCACTTCTTAGACACTTCTCTTGTTTATTGGTCTTCTAGGAAGCAGACTTCTGTTGCACAGTCCACAACCGAGGCTGAGTACGTAGCTACCACTAGCTGCTGTAGTCATATTCTATGGATGATGTCCACTTTTAGGGGCTATAAGTTATCCTTCGATAATGTGCCACTCCTTTAACCCGGTGCAGCATTCAAGGACCAAGCATATTGACATTCGCTATCACTTCCTTAGTGACAAATGTAGAGAAGGGTGGTACTGTGCTAGAGTTTGTGGAGTTCGATGCTCAGTTAGCTGACATTCCCACCTAGCCATTAGATCCAACTAGGTTTGCCACCTTGAGAAGTGAGTTAGAGGTAATTTAGGCGGAGTTGGTTCTCTTCTGAGCTTTCCTTGTTCATATGATCTTTTCTGTGATCTTCTTTTGAGCTTTTTGATCTTTTTAGGCTTTTGAGTTTTTCTTGCATCTCATTGTATCATATTGCATTCATATGAAAATTATAAAAAGACGCATTGTATTATAATCTTCATGGTTCTATCTTTATTTAATGAAGGTTTGCTTATTACCCTCTTGAGCTTTAGTATCTCAATTCTTATTCAATGTCATGTCTAGTTCATTGACTTGCTAGAATTATCTTGTTTTCTCATGTAGCTTAGTCTTTACTAGATGAGCTAGAACTCTAAGACAATTTGAACTAAAAAAAGAAAATTATGGATCTTCTAGTTAGTTGCAACATTAGTGATCTTTTTATGACAGTTGCCTTGTTGAAATTACTTAGTTAGCTCTTGAATATAAGATTGAACATTAGTTGAGCTTCTAGTTCTTTTGTGAATATTAAAATTGCTCTTAATCTTGTGCAAAATGGAAATTCATGCCTTATGATCCTCATGTGGTTAAATTTGTGCCAAACTACTCCCACGAGACTGCATATCAAATGACATAAACTTGGAGATAGTTTGATGATCCAGATGATCTCATGGGGACTGGTTGTCAAATCTGACATGATGAAGGACCGAAATGGCAACAGAGGGGGGTGAATGGTGCCTAAAAATTAATACTCCCCTTCACTGTATTTAAACAAGCCTACAAAGATCTCTGGAGATCTAAAGAAAGTAAGTGAAGCAAGATCAAATAACAAAAACAAGCCTCAGGCTGTTCTTCTGGAAATCGGAAGCTCCGGCCAGTAAAGTGCGGAAGTTCCGCTTGCGGTAGTTCCGCTGTGTATGGCGCGGAAGTTCCGCTATGATACTTCATTGTGTAAAATCGGAAGCTCCGATTATCCTGACCGAAGAACAGAACGCTCGGGTTTTTGCCCAAAAATCCAAACTACTTTTGATCTGTTGTTCTTCTCTGGTCATGTTTTACAGGACATCATCCTAAACAACATCTTGACCATATTGAGAAGAAGTTGCTAGTAAAGATTCAATAATCAAAGCAAAATCGGGTTTCTTGAAGAATACGAAAGAAAGATCAAAACCCGCGAATCGAGAGATTCTTAGATTCTTAGCTCATGAAACTTTGAGGATATATTAGCAATATCAAAATAACTCTAGCTCTCAAGTTTCATGCACTCTCATAAGGTAAATCAAAAGATACACCGAAACCTAGATATTCAACGTAAAAGCAGTGAGAGGAAGAGTTGCAAAATCAATTAACCAAAACCTCAGATTTCATTGGATTGAAACAAGGATTACAGAGGTAAAGCAAAGAGGAATGATTACAAGGATTCAGTTTATACACTCCAACTCAAACACTCTCCAAAAGTCCAAAACAACCTCTCCAAAGGTAAACCCTAATTTTATCTCAAAAGTTCTAACCCTAACAACAGGGGTTGAGCTCTATTTATAGCCTTTACTTAATGGGCCTCCAACCCATTAAGCCCGCTACACCCGAACGGAACCGCCTCCACTTGTGCCGCTTTGCGAAATCCCCGTTTCGCCCCTTGCGCACCTTCTGAAAGCCTCCGTACGCCTTGCTTGGTCCTTGACACGCAACCACCTCAAGATTCACGCCGTCTTCGACACATCCGACCGTTCTGACCTCAACGCTGCCTGCGCCTAGTCCGATCACCTCGTGTCTCGCCACGACTTCGTCTCGATGTCCTGCAGTCAACACAGACAAAAACACATCACATAGCATTGCACAATATCATAGCATCAACATTTGTATAAGACTCAAACTCATACAGAATCAAAATCACAAAATATCCTTCTACGCACGATTACGACACAATCGGAAGTTCCGCACTTTACCTTGCGGAAGTTCCGATTTCCGGAATGTCCGCACTTGTCAGGATTATCGGAAGTTCCGCGATTAGTACTGCGGAACTTCCGATCTTCGGAACATCCGCACGCCCAAAATTTCTATTCCGATTTTCGTCTCAGAGGAACCTTAACACCAGTATTATCGGACACTCCGCTACCCCATGTGCGGAAGTTCCGATTTTCTTCAGCCGACCTCAAAACCCAGGTTAATCGGAAGTTCCTATTTCCAACGCCGGTAGTTCCGATTATCGGAACTTCCGCTCTATACACAGCGGTAGTTCCGATTTCCCTGATTCAGCACAGAAACAGTCCAAACCTAAACACTCAACTCTCAACCTATTCAACACGCTGTCAAATACTCATCACTCAGGATAGAGGACCTCTCACATGGTCTCTCAGATGAACCTCAAGATTTATCACCTTGGTTGAAGCTTAGGAAGATATTGTAGATGTCTCCTAGTATTGGATCTTCTTCACTAAGATAGACTCTAAATCAATTTCAGCATGTGTTATTCATTGCAAATAAAAATTGTTGTAGAAGATTAGGTGATTGAGGTATTTCGAGCAAAATGATCCACTTTCAAATTTTTAGTCTCTAGAATGATATTTGTTAGCCTCTTGATATCATATTGACATTCTGACATGGCTATTATCATTCTAGAATCTCTTTTGATGAATTTGCTAAATGTGAAGCCTTTCTTAACATGTAATCTCTTTATTGCTTCATCTTGAGCTTTCTGCCTTAGACTTGCTCTATATGTCTAGATATGACCTTGATAGCTTATCTTGCTTAATATGTCTGGAGCAATATTCAGAATGCTAGCTATTTGGAGAAAAATGGAGAAAATGAAAAATTTAGGTGATCATAGTGAGGGGGGCATCTCATATGCATTCTTGTGTTCTTATTGCTATTTCTGAACTTGAATTGCAATTCTTGCAACCTCACAATGATCGAAGGTTAAATTGAACAATTGTTCTTTCATATGGACCTTAAGTGAATTTTTACTCTTCCCTGGAAATAAAGTTTTTATACTCTCTATTGCCTTACCTAACTCGCTTCTGCATATCTGAAGCCAACTTGGTCATTTTATGGTTTTCTCTTGCTTTTGGACTAAGTTGTGTCTTTTGCGCGAAAATGACGATTATTTTTTAAAACAAACCTCCAATTTGCTTTTTTTGGAAATTACAAATGTGTTCATCAAAAGGGAGATTGTGGATATCATGGTAATATGCTCTTAATCTTATAATGATAATACAATTGGCAATTGTGGAGAGGGTTTATCGAAACATTTGTTTTCAGTAAAGTTTTGGATTGTTGTTAGGCTCAGGCGATCGGACCGGCCTTGGAGGCGGTCTGACCGGTCAACCCTGGTAGTCAGACCAACCCATGGGTAGGTCAAAGGGCCAGCAGTCAGACTGGCCAAAAGTTCAACTTTCGAGTTTGGGGCCATGAAAAAAATAGAGAGTGTAGGCAAGTGAGATGATTCTTCGCACTTGGTTTCATAATTTTTAGAGCTTCAAGCCAAAAGTTCTATTTGTTTTTAAATTTTTAGAGAGGGTGTAGATTTTCTGAAGGGAAATTTGGCTAAGTCCCCTTGCCGGTGGTTAGACCGGCTAGGGGGCGGTCAGACCGGCCATGGGCTGTGGTCTGACCAGCCTGTCACTGATCATTGGCCAGCAAGGTGCGATGATCATGGGTTAGGTCAATTTTGTGGATTTTAGAGCATATGTGTTGTATGATGCATGTTTTGACTAATGTGGGTCAAGTTGCAAAGAACTTATGCCTGAAATCGATTTATTAGTCTATTGTTTTGCAACAGAGTTAGAGGTCAACTTCATCAATGGTGAGGTTGATTGGGACTAGGTTTGAAGAGCTGAGATCCAGAACGATCGAGAATGTCTAGTGAAGTTATTGGACTCAAGCATGTCGCAAAATAGACAAGGATGGCCAAACGGGAAGTTCGGTGGACGAGTTGCATCAAACGACGGGGGTGAAGAATCTAGACCCGCCATTATGAGTTAATAGAGTATATGTGTAATTAATGACTATCGTCATGTGGACTAACATTTTCTATGAGTTTGTGAAACAGGTTGAGTCCCATGATGATGAAGACTTTGAGTGGCATCGTGAATTGATTGTTATCTAGTCAAGATTCGGGATGAAGGATATCATCATGTGTTGATGAGCATCAAGACAAGATCCCGAAGTAAAGAAAATCATCATATGTTGATGATATCCAAGACAAAATCCCGAAGTGAAGAAGATTATCATGTGTTGATGATATTCAAGACAAGATCCCGAAGTAAATAAAATCATCATGTGTTGATGATATTCAAGATAAGATTTCGAAGTGAAGAAGATCATCATGTATTGATGGTATTAAAGTCAAGAACTTGGAGTAAAAGAAGATTATCATGTATTAATGATATTCAAGTTAAGAACTTGGAGTAAAAGAAGATCATCATGTGTTGATGATTATCAAGTCAAGAACCTGGACTTGGAGTGAATATGTTCGTCATCAAGTGATCACTCCAAGATGAATGCGTTCCTAGTCTTTTACCGGTCTCGGTGTTTGGTGGAAAGACTGGATTTATAGGCTAGACGTCATACTATAAAGAGGGATCAAGGCTAGTAGCTTGAAAACTTATGCTGTGCCACAATGATCAACTAAGAGTTATGCATTACATTTAGAACAACATCTAAAAAATATCAATAAAGACTAGTATTTCATTTGGCCAGAAATTGACTTGGTCAAGAAGGTAATTTTACTTGAGTTGAAAAGATAGAATTACTTTTCCTAAACGTACAAATAAGGAATTCCAACCATCTCTTGAAAGTCTCATTTATGGAGGGTGGTCTTCGAAGAGATGGCGATGTTTTGATTTCCAACAATTTATTAAGTGTAGTTTCCAATAGAATTTTAACCGTTGGACTTCCATTCTTATCTGCTAAATTCTATCACAAGCTGATGGTTATAAATTCCTCAGAAAGGCATAATTGAAAACTAACTCACAGTATTTCTATCATTCTCACTTCTACTTCTCCTTAAAGTTCTTATCTCCAAACTTCACAGGCCCGAGTAGATTTCTTTAGAAGAAATAGTCGAATCTAAGTTTAAATGGGAAGAATCAATGAGGACAAGAAGAAATTATCCATCTTTGATGTGGTTAGAAGAACTTCTCCAAAACATTTGTTGAAGTGGAAATGGTTAGATGATGGACTGCAGTCTTTAAAAGAGAGAGGATAGATTTCTATCTTCAAAGCTTTTTACTAGTGTGAAGTCGTATTGCCTTGGTATTCTTCCACTATAAGTAAGATTGTGGGAAAGAAAAAACCCATGAAACCTGACTTTAAGGTGGTCAAAAAGTCAATTTGTTCCATGAATTGAAGTCCTAGGGAAATTAACGAAAAAAGATCCCAATGATCAGGTGAGCACTTCACTGTCCATGATGTGTACCTTTCGATCTAGACTGAAGTTCATATTAGAGGAAATTACATACTGAACAAGTGCTTACCAATTTACATATCTTGTGCTTTCTATTGATAGAGATCAACTTCGACCTCTTTGAAGAACAAATCTGAGGAACTGGTCGAAAAGGCTAACCAGCTAGAAGAAAAGTCGTAAAGAAATGTAACCAAGATGTTCTCAATTTTTGTTGACATGTAATATGTATTGCTCGGACTTTACGACATAAAGCTTTGTTTCCTTGGTTTCGATCACACCTTTTGGAATTAATTGTTTACCTTTGTAAAGAGTATGTGGGTTTGATTAATACTATGAAGTTCTTTAAGTGGGCAAAAGATCATGTGCGGATAAGAGAAACTTCAACTAGGTGACATTCATGTTCTCCGGCCAGTTGTAAAGAAAGTCAAAAGGTATGAAAAGAAGAGCTTGAAATAGACCTTAAAGAATGTTTAAGACCAAGTCAAAGACCTTGGTGATCAGTTAGCTCACCCTTATCAACAAAGAAAAAGGATAAGAGCATAAAAGTCACAGGAAAAGCAGTGCACAAAGTGTTGGAAATATGCCCTAGAGGCAATAATAGAGATGATGATATTTCATTATGTTCATGTTTTTGATAATATGTTATCATGTTCCTTGAATGAATCATTTGTTATAGATCAATAAGTATGTGACTTGTTGGTGGAACTCTTTAACTTATATGATGTCATTCTAAATATATCCTTGGTCGGAGGTCACTGGTCGGAACACCAGTGACTCTATGACTAGCACATGTATTGATTGATGACCTGGTTTCACCGGTCATGGATATGGAGATATCGAATCACTAATGTGAGCACATGTTAGAGAACATGGTGTTGGATAGACCCATCATTGAGACACTATTGAGATTGTTATGAATCTTTGTGTCATTAGTTGGTCTCAAGTAATGATGATGTATAATCCTTAGACCTGAGATCAGCATGGTTCCCTACATGTATAATAGCACTCTTAGGGGTTGTCAAACGCTACTCGTAACTGGGTAGTTATAAAGGTAGTTTTCGGGTATGCTATGAAACATGCGGAGGGATATGACTGGTCGAGATGGGATTTGCCCCTCCTAACATAACAGGAGAGATGTCTCTGGCCCCACGTGGTGATCGGATAAAGAAAGTGCATGGTCATACCACTAGTGGTCGAAGTGTCGACCACATGATGTTATCCAACACTCGATCGAGAAATTATTGAACAATCCATGGATGACACAACATCTCGCCTAGAGTTCAACCAGGCATCGTGAGGCAAAGGGAGAATGCATGAGTAGGTTGCTTAGTTCGATCAGTTACAGACTAGTCGTATGGAGATACGAGCTGGTCGTAGATTGGTCGAACGTAATCACATAATGGTAAGGACCTGGTCGTAAGGAGTTACGAACTGGTCGTGACCAAATACAGCCTGGTCGTATGGAGATACGAACTGGTCGTAAGTGATGAGGACCTGATCATTGATCATATTACATCAAGGTTCGTCTGATATATTCTTCGTGTCTTTGGGAATCGTTATGTGCTGCTAGGTACCGCTGATGACTAGTGGTCGGAAAAGAGTTTCCGAATCATAATCGATTACACATGAACCTGTGGGGTCGCACACTTAAAGGGCAAGGATCTGTTTTGGATGGTGATCCGAATTCGTGTAGGCCACGAGTTCCTAATGGGCCTCCAGTTCGAGACCCATCATGGATGCCTATATAAAGAGGGGCGGTGGCATGGGGTGAGGAGAAGGATGATCTTTGCAAGAACTCCCGAAACCTTAATAGCCACGCCTTCTCAACCACGCTGTCGGTGCTAGCACTCCAGCGCGTGGTGATCCTGCCCCGTACGTGTGGATACCTCTGAGGTGTTGTTGCGAAGCATCAGCACTAGGACGATCCGCGACTTGTGTTGATCACCGGAGTCGGAGGAGAAGTCGCGTGGTGAGTACGACCACTCGAAGAAGCAGACGCGCGACGAGTACGACCACTCGAAGGAGGAGACGCGTCGTGAGTACGACTACGACTGCATCAACTCGCTACAACGACTCTACTTCCGCTAAGAGTAGGCGCGTCTAGCGGTAATCTCGTGATCTTTTTCTAGCGGTGGTTCCTTGGTTGCGCGGTAATTTTTGTTTGTGCTATCGTAGCCTTGCCGCGTTACCCTTCACAAAGAATGTTGCCTCCCACGAGTAAGAAACTTAATTCTCGACTAGTAGGTCAGAAATTATTTACCTACGACCAGTTTTACTAGTCGTTAAGAGGTATTGTTATGACTAGTATTACTCTATTTGCAGAGCAAACAGTCAAAATAAAGCGACTCCAAGGAGCTTCGATTCGTAGTCAGGAGAGATGAAGATCAATCTTCAAGACAATATTTCCCTCCTAAACAATGTACTCGGAGGGCTTGGTGCTAAGGATGTCACTCTTCTTGAAAACACCATGATTGCCTATACGAGTGCCATTAGACAACAAGTCAGAACTTTAGAGGAGTTGATAACTATTATGAAGACCAACCAATCTAAGCTATGCCTTGGTAAAGCTTAAGGCACATGACCGTAATCTCAATATTCAAGAAGGTCGTGGAGGAGATGCAAATCGGATCTCCTTCGTCAGAGTAGTTTGTAATAGGGAACTTGCAAAGACAAGCTTTTGTTTATGAATATAATTCTTTTTTTTATGCAAGTTATCTCATTGAGTAGTTAGTAACTCATAAGATAATGAATAGAAAAAAGAAGTTGAATTTAAGACTAAGAATTGAAGTCATATATATAGCTTTATCCTAGCCCCTACCATTTGCTTAGTTTATTTATATAAACTAAGTTTATAGTGTGAAAATGGGGTTTGCTTAAAAAAGGTTTGTCCGACTTTAGTTGTCGATCTCGATTATCATGTATTGGTTACAAGAGTCAGTAACAGATCGACACTAGGAAGTTCCTTCTAGTGTGCAGGACCACATACAGAAAGGGAAGACTTCGACTAGTAGAGTTACGTTCTTCGACCATATTCACAAAATCAAGTGTCAACATGAGTTGGACAAACGATCATAATGTCTTAAAAATTCGATCGACTTGTTCTTAGTGAACTCAATAGTTTTATGCTGATAGAAAGAGTTGGAAATAGTATGACGCTATGAAGTTCCTTCTAGTAGGCAGGACCATATGCAGAGAGGAAAGACTTCGACTAGGTGTTGTGTCTTTTCCGACCAGTTTGAACTAATTGAGTTTACCGAAAGGAGTGGAACAAATTATAAAAGTATACTCCACTTAGAGAATTTTAAAAAAGAATGAAGAAATAAACAAAGTTGAAAAGAGTTTACTTGAAATTATTTTGACCAGATTTTGTTGAACCTAGTTTCTTTGTGTTGGCAGCAAAAGTTAGGAACGAGTCGACAGTAGAAAGTTTCATCTAGTGGACAAGATCACGTGCAAAGAGGAAAGACTTCGACTAGGTGATGTTACCTTCCTTCGACTAGTGTAAAGAAAACTAAGTGTTAAAAATGATCGAAAAAATTGTCAAAGCGCTGCTCAATATAAGACAGTAAAGATTGAAGAAAACTGAAACTTTATTGAGAATGTAGAGTTACACATAAAATTTGCGTAACTGGTCGATATTCTAGTAGTTGGAAAGGATTCGGTCATCTTCCATTACAAGTCGTACCGAACTTGGTCGCGTAACTTCAACCACTTTGTAAGGACCTTCCCACTTAGGAGAAAGTTTATTCAGATTTAACTGGGATTGAATCCTTTTCAATACCAAGTCACCTACAACAAGGATGCAAGGCTGGACCTTACAATCGTAGTATTTGCGTAGGGCTTGTTGGTAGACTGTTGAAAAGATTAAGGTGTGATTCCTCTTCTCTTCGAGTAGGTTGATGTCATCCGCTCGAAGTTGTTTTTGGCTAGAGTTTTAAATTTTTGACCCTTTCGACCGAATCTTTAGTTCCGGTGGAAACATGGCTTCAGCCCCAAAAACTAGAAAAAAGGTGTTTCACCTGCAGCCTGGCTAGCAGTCGTGCAAATTGCTCATAATACCGAGGGTAATTCCTGTACCCAAGTCCCCGAGCGCTTTATAAGCTGATCGAAGACTCGAGTTTTGATTCCCTGCATAATTTGGCTATTCGCTCTTTCGACTACCCCATTGCATTGTGGGTGGGCGACAGAGACATAACATAATTTGGTACCCAACTCGTCGCAAAATTCTTAAAATTTTACGCTCAAAAATTGTTTACCATTATTTGTAATTATTCGATTTGGACCTCCAAATCGAGTAATCACGCTTCTCATTATGAACCTTTTAACTGCTTCCGTTGTTGTCCCAGTTATAGGCTCGGCTTCAATCTATTTTGTGAACATGTCAATAGCCATAAAAAGGAACTCGAAGCTCCTGGTGCTCTTGGAAACGGTCCTAGGATATCAAGACTCTAGGTCGCAAAAGGCCAAGAAAGATGTATGGTTTGCAATGCCTGAGCCGGTTGGTGTATTTGCTTGCTATGAAACTGGCACTGTACACACTTTTTAACCAACTCTTTAGCGTCATGGAGTGCTGTTGACCTGTAAAAACATTATCGAAAGGCTTTTCTGACCGGCGATCTGTAGGAAGTATGAGTTCCACAGATACCTCTGTGTATTTCATGAAGGAGATTGAGTCTTTTTCTCTGCAGTATGCATCGCATGAGAATCCCTTGAGTATCTCGTTTGTAGATGACTACTTCGACTAAAGTATACATTTTGGCATTGCGGGATAAACAATCTGCTTCAAGATCGTCATTGGGTATTGTACCCTTCTGAAGATACTCATAGATGGGGTTCATCCATGTATCCTTGTATTCTAGAGAGGTTGTCTTAATAGGAGGTGTTTCTGGTGTTTCGACCAGAGACGACTTCTGGAGCTATTTCAAGAAGACTCCTTTTGGTACTTGTGATCGGGAAGAAGTCATTCGATCTTACTGGTCAGCGAGGAAATTATCATTTAGAGGATATATTTCAAGCTTCATGACTTCTGATAAGTACCGAGATATGGTCGAGTTAGAGCACTGGTAGTCTTTTCTAACTTGATTCACGACTAGTTGAGTGTCTCCTCTCACGAGTAGTCATCGAATCCCGAGCGCTTTTGTGGCTAGTATGCTAGCCAACAAACCTTCGTATTCTACCACATTGTTAGTGGCAGGCAAGTTTAATTGAATAACATACTTTAAGGTTTCTCTTGTAGGAGATTTCAGGACCACTCCAGCCCCCGATCCACTTAGTGTAAGTGACCCGTCAAAGTACATCATCCATTGGTCATGGGAATCGTACTAGGGATCCTGAACAGGTTCAAGATTTATTCATTCGGCGACAAAGTCTGCCAAGATCTGGGATTTAATGGCCGTTCAAGACAAGAAATGGAGGTCGAACTCCCTAAGTTCAACTTACTATTTTACCATGCGTCCCACTGCTTCCCTATTCTGGAGGACCTCTCCTAAGGGAAACTCAGACGACACAATTATCTTGTGCGCTAGAAAAAATGCCTCAGTTTCCTCGAAGACATGAGGAGGGCATATAAAAGTTTTTGGACATAAGGGTATCACTCCTTAGGCCTGTGCAAAACTTCACTTACGTAGTAAACTGATTGTTGAATGTTTTCACATTCGTCAACCAGTACTGCGCTCACTACCTGTGGTGTGGCAGCTAGATATATTAAGAGCATCTCTTCTACTTTTAGAGAAACTAGAATATGAGCACTCGTAAGATACATCTTGACATCCTCCAAGGCATTGTTTGCCTTTTCTGACCACTCGAAACACTTGCGTTTCCTTAGAAATTTGAAGAAAGAAAGTCATTTTTCTCCCAGTTATGCGATGAAATGACTTAAAGCCGCCATGCATCCTGTGTTCTGGACTTCTTTCTTCATGGTTGGAGGGCGCATTTGTTCAATGACCTATATTTTTTCAAAATTTTCTTTAATTCCTCATGCAGAAACGAGTAATCCAAGTAATTTTTCTGAAGAGACTCCAAACACACACTTCTCGGGATTGAGTTTCAAATAGTGTTTTCTGAGGCTGTCAAAAGTTTCCTGTAGATCAAAAATATGATTAGGTCGCTTGATACTTTTTACTACTAGATCGTCAACATATGCTTCCAAATTTTGGCCTAGCTGCGGTGAAATAGTCGTTTGCATCAAGCGTTGAAAAGAAGTGCCAACATTTTTTAGACCAAATGAAATTTTGACATAGCAAAATATTTTAAATGATGTAATAAACACGGTCTTTTCTTCATCATCTAGGCACATACTTATCTAATAATATCCAAAATATGCATCTATGAAACTTAATATTTCACAACCAGTAGTAGAATCAACCAACTGATCAATATGAGAAAAAGAAAAATCATATTTTGGACAAGCTTTATTGAGATCAGTAAAGTCTACACACATACGCCACTTACCATTAGACTTTCTAACCATTATAGGGATAGCCAACCACTCTGGGTGGTCAAATTTCTCTTATAAAGCCTATTTTAAGTTGCTTATCCAGTTCTGACTTAATAGCATCTCGTCGATCAGGTACAAATCTCTGTAATTTTTGTTTTACAAGTTTCTTGTTAGGCCGTATAACTAGTCTGTGCTCAATCACCTCCCTGGGGACTCCGGGTATGTCGGATGCTTGTCACTCAAAGACATCTACGTTAGCTCGGAGGAAGGTGACGAGGGCGTCTTCCTATTTAGGGTCGGAAGTAACTCCAATACGAATAGTCTTTGAAGGCTCCTCTAAGTCCAGCAAAACTTCCTTAACTTGATCGTTCGGCTTTGGTGCAGCTTTAGTCTTCGACTGCTTGGTTGAAGACTGACCCTTACTTGCTTCTCAAGTTGGTATCTGGCAAACCATCTCGAGGGGTTTTGGTCGCATGTAAGCGTCATCTTTTTATCACAGCGGACTGTGATCACTCCTTGGGACCTGGCATCTTAAGACATTGAAAACTATAATGAGTAGTCATTAGGAATCGTGCCAAGTTTGGTCGTCCGAGTATGGCATTGTATGCCGTGTTGAAATCGGCCACGTCAAAGTAGATTTTCTCTATACTGAAATTGCTTGGAGAACCAAACGTTACAGGAAGAAATACTTTACCAATAGGTTTGGCCGAAAACCCCATTACGATCCCATGACCTGAGTATCGTACTGGTTTTACCTTTGTCATGGGAACTTGCATCTCGTCCAGGGCACTTGAAAATAGAATATTTAATGAACTACCACCATCAACTAACACTCGATTTACTCGACAGTTGTTGATGGTGGTCTTGACCACTATAAAAAAACTGACCTGGTTGAGTAGAAGGGATCGGACAGTCGCCCTTCTCGAAAGAGATGGTGACTTTCGACCACTTCGACAATTTATTGATAAGAGGGTCCATGAAGTTTACCTCACGTCGACAGCCTTGAGATGTCGTTTTGATTGGTATGCTGAAGATCCTCCATAAATATGATCGATGGTGTGCTTCGGATCCTAGATTATATTTTCTCATCGTCATCCGAATGCTTTCGACCACTTGTTTGTCCTACATCCTCGAGTGTAGGACGAGGCCCTTTGCCGGTGTAATAGTCCTTGAGTTTTCGTTGGAAAACTCGGAAGTTGCAAAGGTCATATCCTTCTTTTTTATGGAAAGGACACCACCTAGGCTTGTCATTATTTCGTTCGGGACTCTTACTCTTGCACCGGTCAGAGTATGGCTTGGAACTTCGAGGCTCCTTATCACTCCTTGGAACTATTAACTTGAGGCTTTTGACCTTTGGTCTTGTTTTTGGATTTCTTGGCCTTTTTATCCTTCGTTTTGCTACTTTCGCCTACTTCTTGAGGATTGTTATCGTCTCGATCAATGGTTTTGTTCTACTCGACTGCTTCAGTAGCAATCACATATCGATCGACCATCTCGAAGAGCTCGGCAACAGTAACCGAAGGATTTAAAGCGATATCTTCTGTGATCCTTCTACCACGAACTCGCTGCTTAAAGGCTCTGCTAACAGAAGAGACAAAAACCTTAGGTATGGAATTGCGAACCTAACTGAAGCGTCTAATGAACTGATGTAAGGTGTCATGGTCATTCTGTCTCATCCTGTGCATGTCACCCTCCTTTCCGGGACGTTTGTATGTGCCTTGGAAATTAGCTAGTAAAAGTTCACATAGATATTGCCATGAATAGACCGACTCTAGTGATTGATTTAGCAATTATAACCGAGCAGATCCTTCGAGCACAATAGGAAGGTAATTTGCCATGACGTGCTCTCCTCCTCCTGCCGCTTGAACTGCGGTCATATAGATATGGAGAAATTCGATGGGATTCTATGACCCATCAAACTTCTCTACATTCACTGGTCGAAACCGCGGTGGCCAGCGAACTACTCGAAGATCAGGCGAGAACGCCTAACATCTGGTAATAATGTTATGATACCTTCTTTATGGGAAAGAAGGGTTGACATCACCAGGCGATCGTACTTGACGATACCTAGTGGTTGGAGGACCTGACCTATGATAGGTCTCATTCCTACGAGGGTAATACTCCTCGTATTCCATCTGTTGTTACAGAGTTTCTGGGTTGGAGTGGTGATCGATCACCTCCCCTAAGAGCTTGTCGATCAGCAGATGTTCGAAGAACTCTTCTTCAATTGAAGTTATGGTTAGGAGAGCGACCCGATCTGTTGTCGTGCCGATCTCCATGAGGTGAATTATTCGAACGACTAATGTTTCATGGAGTCGTTTCGGTGCAACTTCCAGAATGTTGTCGCGAGTCTGGTCAAGCCTGGCCATCATGCTGTGAAGCCTTCGTGCAATCTCTTCAGCAAAGAGGTCGTAGCCAGATGTTTGTCCAAACTCTTGAGTCGGATTCTCGACCAGGTCATTTTTACGTTGAAGTTCTTGAGCTTCCTCTGACCGATACTGAATGCGCCCAGGTAAATTTCTCTAGGTTGCAATTCTCCTTCTCCTGATGATCTCGGGATCATTCATATCTGATTTTGCCTCAGTGGAGAGCGATCATTTCTATGATTTTCCCACACTCATGAAGGTGTTGATCCTATTCATCGCTAGAGGCGTCCTTACCATCGCTACGAGAGCTCGAAGTGAATGAGCGATGGGAAACATCTCCAGTCCTATCTCTCAGAGAGATATTAGGATATGAGGGGAGGACAATGACCTCCTAAATATGATTTTCACTTGTGCCTGAGTCCTCCTGGCTTGAGGAGTAGTCGAACGACAACGCCTCACGACCTGGAGCAATCCCCTCCAAGAAGGGGAATTCTAGGTTATGACTATCTCCATCCGAAGGTGAGCCCTGTGATGGTATGGTCGAATCCGCAGGAAGAGTGGGTTCAACCACGCACCTCATGGGGTTAACCAAAGGGTGGCGATTACCAGATGTTGGTGGAGTACTGGAATGATGGATTCCAGGACTTGCAGTATTAGATCGGACGGCCTCAGACGGACTAGAACATTTGGAGGGGGAACCCTCACTATGTTATGTACTTGTCTTGGTGCAATCCTATCCATGGTCGGATTGACTCTTGCCCTGTGAGGAATCTGGTTCCTCATCTAGACATAATGTTGTGGGGGAGAAAGATCCCTCATCCACCTTATCTGTGGCATGGTCTCCTGGGTTTGGTGAAAGATCCCTGGAGGCTGCATTGCCATCGGACGTAATGATGCTATGCTCGTATTCGTAATAGGCATCCAAGTCAAGTTCTACGTAGTCGGCCAGATTGAACCAGTTCTTCTCGTTCCAATCTCCTACCATGGAAGCATCATAGTTGAAAATAAAATAAGAGAACTTGCCAAAAAGGAATCACTGGAAACTCCTGCGGTCGGCGCCAACTGTTGATGGTTTAGTATCGATCTTACGAATGAATATTCGGGGTCTACTAGAATTAGAACCACTCGAGAATGACATAGGAATTTTATACAGGTTTAGGCCTTCTCTGGAGAGAATAACAACCCCACTTTTGTGCTGCTGTATTGATTTTGCTGATTACAATCAAGAAGAAGACTAAGCCTAATGTCTCCTATCCTTGATCCTCTCTCCCTCTGTCTGCTGACTTCAGCCTTTTTATAGCACATGAAGAGGTGACAGTTTCTCCATCCAAGAGTCACCTCGATGTTTGGTGTATCACGTGCGTTAATGGAGGTTATTGTGAGAGAGATAACACCCCCACGTTGCTTGGCAATTATCGTCAAAGACATGAGCCTTATTCGCGTAGTTATTTCAGAGAATAACAGTGTACACTAACTGCCCTATGCATTTGAACATGACGTATCAGATTCCCTAATTCATCTGGCTTACATGTCTTCAGGCCTTATCAATTACAGGGTGGTTGTAACCAACCTGGTCGTAGAAAAACTTACGACCACAAGGTGGTCATAGAAAGGCTTACGACTAAGGGGTGGTTGTAGAAATACTTAAGACTAGCTAGTTAAGGGGTATACTTATGAGTAATATAAAGATGTTGCCATCTATGATAACAATTAGAAATAAGTAATTAATTGAGGATTATCATATCCTCGTCAGGAGTAGTTAAGGCTAGTGTTTGTAAGAGATGGATTGATTGAATGCTCAAGTGTTAAGTTTTGTCCTCTATGATGGAGTGGATATAAACCAACATCGTTCTCAAATCAATCCAAGCAAAGTTTCCTCAAGATGAGTCTTTTCTTATTCTTACTCTCTCTTTGATAACTTTTGAGATTCTGATGTTCCTTTGATTTTCTTATGGTTTATTGATGCGATCTTACTTGCTGGGACATGTGGAAATATATCTTTGATCATCTTCATCTTCATCTACCCACGAGCTAGCTTTTGGATCAAAGTTTGAATCTCCTTGGTTCTTATGCCCTTTTGCCCTCATCTAAGAAATTGGTGGAACATTGGCCTCGATCTTCCCGATCATCGATTGGAATAGGTTTATGACATTATTAATGAGCTATAGTTGAAACTTGAGGGTATTTGGATCACCGAATCAAAAGTTAAGTCAATTTATGATTTTGAAATTGTGCTGATTTCACTATTCATCCCCGTGAGAGGCCAGACCGCTCGTAGGAGAGGTTAGATCGGCCGACCTTCGATCAAACCACCCATCTCCATCGGTCTGATCGATCATGTGTAATCACTATGTGATTTTGGTCTTTGTGTCTCGGGGTTTGTGTCGGGTTCAACACAAGACTTTAGTTTTATTTGTATCTTCTATCTTTATTGTTTTTATAGCTACTGGAGTAAGAATGAAGTTGAATACCATCGAGGTGAAAAAGAAGTAGCGATCATATCAAAGTTAATAAAGTTTGATTGTAATTTACTAAAACATCCTATATCTATTAGGGAGTTACTTTTAACTATGGGCGTGGTCGTGATTTTTTTTGTGATCGGCCTTGACACGTGATGTATTGCCTAGATAGGGGTCAGTATTATGAGAACTTTTTCAAGTGTCATAACTTGTAACTGAATTTTTTTATTTGGCCCCGTGCCACCTTAATTACAAAAATAGCCCCCCTTAACCCAAAATTGCAAATCTGACCCTGAGCGCGGAAGATTTGGAGGCCGTCATGTAGCACTTCCCGCGCTTGGGGGCGCGGAAAGCCGATGGGTAGCGCGGCAGGCCAGCGCGGGATCCTGCGGCGCGACGCGGAAGGTGGCGGGCCCGAGCACCTTCCATGCCATAGGAGCGTGGCACCTCCCCGACGGCATTTTGCGGCTCCGAAGCGTGGCAGTACCCTGCATGCATATGTAAACACGTCACCCTACTATTAATTCATTTCACATGCAAAATTGTTACATTCTAGCTAACCTTAGGGGCTTGCAAGGCCTAGTATTGAATTTCACCATTTGACGAAAAGGAATAGTCAGTATATTGTATGCATGTTCGGTGCCATGTGTGCCGCGGAGTGCCGTCGGGGAGGTGCCGCGGAAGGCGCCGAGCCCGCCACCTTCCGCACCGCGTCGCAGGATTCTGCTGCCCATTGGCTTTCCGCTCCTTTAGCGTGGGAAGTGCCACGTGTTGATCTCTAACTCTTTCGTGCTCGGAAGAAGATTAGATTTATAATTTTGAGATTAAAAGAACTGTTTTTACAATTAAAATAGCAGTACAGGGCCAAATAGTAAAAAATTGTCGTAACCGAGGATCCGAAGAACTGAACAACCGTGCTACGAGATAACATGTCGTATCGACTCTGGCCTTCACGACTGACGTACGCAAGGACCCTTCGAGATCACCACAGATGCAAAAAGAACTGAAAAAATCAAAACAAAATCAAACCGAAAGCTTCTTTCCAGTTCCACCATTGAAAACGACCTGCACCATCCGCCCGCCATCGTCCACGCCGCGGCCAACGACGTCGCGCCCGCGACGCTCCACTTCCCTCTTTGCTCCCACCCACCCTATTAAGCCAACCCCACCACCACCTTCTTTCCCCAACCGAACCACAACGCAGCAGCGGAGGCAGCCGCAGCAGCAGCAATGGCCGTCTCCTCCTCCGATCGCAAGCGGCGCCCCTTGGTCCTCTCGCTCTCCCTCTTCCTCCTCCTCTCCGCCCTCCTCGTCCTGGCCTTCCTCTTCCTCGACCCCTACCCCCAGTCCCTCCCCTCCCTCCCCTCCCGCCTCTCCGCCCCCATCCTCCCCCCTCCTCCTCCCCAACGGCAAAAGCCCACCCCCGAAAACCCGCCTCACTCGCAACCAAACGCCCCCGCCGCGAAAGCCGAAGTGAACACTGACACATCGCAACCGGACTCCATCACCGCAGCCGCAAAAGCCGATGAGAACACCGACGCATCGCGGCCAAACGCCACCACGGGTGTAGAAGGCAGTGGGAACAGCGACTTGCTACGGCCAGACGACAACAGCGTCGGCGTGGCGGATGGGGCGGAGGGGAAAGCGGCGGACACAAGCGTTCACTCGGCGGAAGATGATGGCGGTGGGGACGAGGTTGCGGTACCGGAGGTGAGGTGGGATACGTGCAGGGTGGGAAGAGGGGTCTCGGCGGCGGACTACATCCCGTGCCTCGACAACGTGAGGGCGATCAAGGCGCTGCGCTCGAGGCGGCACATGGAGCACCGGGAGCGCCACTGCCCCGTGGCGCCGCGACCCAGGTGCCTGGTGCGGATGCCCGCGGGGTACCGACTGCCCGTGCCGTGGCCGCGAAGCCGTGACATGGTGAGGACCTTGCGTGCTTGCCTTCGTCGGTAAGGGAGGGAAGTAGCTCTGGTTGTTGATGCTCTCTGCTTTCTTCGTTTATGTTTTTGTTTATGTGATTGGGTGCTCATTAGGATGATTGTTTGGCTATGCCTTGGGGCCAATTTCCATTTTAATATTCCGAGGTTAGAATATTATCGATAAACACTGCAAACTAAGAACACTCTGTTTTTGGAAGCTACTATAGTGAAGCAAGACTGGAATAGTATCAGGAGCTATATAAAAATATTGGATGTCCAATAGCATTAGGAACCTTAGCATGCCGAAATTTCGCTTTTTGTACACGGACACTTCACTCTTCCGCCAATATTTTTAATGAGGTTTCAACTTTCAAGCCAGATAGCGAATCTTGTATATTCACCTTGATTAAATGAATTCCTTCTGTTGTTGAAGATTTCATTAGATGACTACTGATGATAGTTGATTTCCTTTCCAAATTCCAGATTTGGTTCGACAATGTTCCTCACCCAAAACTGGTAGAGTATAAGAAGGACCAGAACTGGGTGACAAAGTCTGGTGATTATCTTGTTTTCCCCGGAGGTGGAACTCAATTCAAAGCTGGTGTTACGAGATACATTCAGTTTATTGAACAGGTAGATATTACTGTATCACCTTTATCTATCTTTGAACAGGTTAAGTTTGCACGAAAGTTCGGTAATTTGTTTGATGGCCAAGTGTGTTGTGCGTAGTTATATGTATTTCTGTTGGTCAATTTCAATGCCAATGTTCAATTTTCATTTTGTAATTTTGAGATTTGAGAGGTGAACACAAAGCGTGTGCAGTATGCTTGCATTGCTAAAATGATTACTCCTGTTGGGGTTTAGTCATTTAAACAATTCCCAGGAATGCTTCCATCAGTTTCTTTGTCATAGCTTCTTGTCTTTTTCCTGAGGTCATATCATAATTTGCCTGTGATAAATTTCGTTTATAGATAATGCCGGGCATTCAATGGGGAACACATACAAGAACTGTCCTGGATGTTGGATGTGGTGTTGCCAGCTTTGGTGGATACCTGCTTGACAGGAATGTCATTACTATGTCACTTGCCCCAAAAGATGAGCATGAAGCTCAGATACAGTTTGCGTTAGAGCGTGGAATTCCAGCATTTCTAGCAGTGATCGGAACACAAAAGCTTCCTTTCCCTGATAATGCATTTGATGTCGTCCACTGTGCAAGGTGCAGGGTCCATTGGTATGCGAATGGCAAGTATTCTATTTCTTTGCAGCATTTATGAGGAACTACTGTAGTATCTTTATTATTCTTTTAGAAAAGTGTTTTTTCTTGCAAATTTCTTGTTTGATTTTTATTTGCTACTGGGGATGTGCAGGTGGAAAACCATTATTGGAGCTTAACAGAGTGCTAAGGCCCGGAGGATTTTACATTTGGTCTGCAACACCTGTCTATCGTCAAGAAAAAAGAGACCAAGATGACTGGAATGGTTCGTGAGCATGTCATATTTTATTATCGGTCGTAACTTATCAGCCTAGTAATATTATCAAAGGATTATCTAGAGATAAGCACATGTACCCCCCTCCCCGCTCCTCTAAAAAGAACAACACAGCTGAAAACACAGCTCTAACTAAGACTGACTGAAACAAAGTTGGAGATTATTTATAAGTGTAGTAGCTGCTTTTAGTTTAAATTATATAGAAAATATGATGGGGTGGTAGAACGTGTAAATGCTATAGTGCACAACTTGTCACTTCTAAGTTCTAAGCAAAGAAGGACAACATTTTTCACTTAAGCTTCAAAAGATGTCTACAGCATTGCCTCGTTAATTTTATGTGTAGTTTTGCTTCTTCCCACAATATTGTTTACTTTGCAAGTTAATATTGTCATTTGTGTGGTGAATTTTTTCGTGCTGACTGGGATATCCATTCCACATGTGACAGCAATGGTTACTCTGACGAAATCAATCTGCTGGAGAACAGTGGTAAAATCTCGAGACATTAATGGAATTGGTGTTGTTATATACCAAAAACCGACCTCAAATTCTTGCTACCTTGAGAGGAAGACCAATAATAATGAACCTCCTCTGTGCTCCCAAAACGATGGATCGCGTTTTCCTTGGTACGTTATATCCTTTGTTCCTTTTTTTTGGTGGTTGCTTCATACACAGTTCAGATTGCAACTGGTGCTTCACACAGTTCACACAGAAACGATTTTTGCCGTTTTTCACCGATTTTCGGCCGAAATATTGAACTGTGCTTACTAGATCACTAGAGGACAGTAGTGACATGATATTTACCATCTGCAACTTGTCCTGGTTATAGATGTTGTAGACACCATAAATGATTTATACTGTAGTTTCTATTTGGTGTCATGTATACCATTGGTCTTATCTTTGCTTTTGCAGGTATGCTCCTCTTGATAGTTGCCTTTTGTCAACTGCTGTTTCCAGTTCAGATGAAAGAAACAACTGGCCTGTTCCATGGCCTGAAAGACTTAATATTGGATACACAAGTGTACCTGATGATTCTGCTACTACTAAACAGAAGTTTGATGCTGATACAAAGTATTGGAAACAAGTCATTTCAGAAGTATATTTTAATGAATTTCCAGTTAATTGGTCAAGTATCCGCAATGTAATGGACATGAATGCTGGTTCTGGAGGGTAAGAGAAGACAATTTTCTGCTGTTTATTTTGTGAAATTCATTCCGTGTGACATTGCAATACCAATCCTCATAGTTTTACTGCTTCTACTTCAAGGGTGCTTTTTGATACATGGATAATTAGATATTAAATAGATGCTGGTTGGACCTGAGTTTTTGCATTCATTCTGAATGTGTAGTTTTTTTGTCAGTACAATAGAGGAACTTATCATTAACGATAGCTTGAACCGACTCATCCATTCATTCAGCAATGGAGTAAAGGCTGCTTTGGGAGGCTAATACTTACTGATATGGACTAATTCATATATCCCTTTTCTTGTGGGGATCAGGCAAATCAGAAACCTCCTTATTGATACTAAAGATATTGATTTTGAATTAGATGTTGATCTGCATAGCGTACAGTTGTTATCGAACTAATTAAATACTCCATTTAATGATTTGGATGTTAATCAGGTTTGTTTTGTTCAACCAGATTTGCGGCAGCACTTATTGATCAGCCTTTATGGGTTATGAATGTTGTACCTACTGGTGAGCTAGATGCCTTGCCAGTTATTTTCAACAGAGGCTTGATTGGGGTATATCATGATTGGTGTGAATCTTTCAACACATACCCAAGGACCTATGATCTTCTTCACATGAGTCATCTCCTTGGAAGTCTTACAAATAGGTTAGCAGTCACTCGAAAGAATTTTACTACTTGTGCAGCTGTGCTCTCTTTTTGTCAAAATCTAGGGTGATCTTTGTGTCTTTCCTTTAGGTGTGACATCATTGAAGTAGCAGCTGAAATCGACAGGATATTGAGACCTGGCCGGTGGTTTGTGTTGAAAGACACCATGGAAATGATAAAAAAGATGCGCCCAGTTCTTAAGTCCCTGCACTACGAAACTTTCATTGTGAAACAGCAATTTCTTGTTGCTACAAAGAGTTTCTGGCGTCCTGACAAGTCAGCTTCCAGATCAGGATGACATAGGTCATACTTCGAAAGTGAGGCATCAACAAACAAAGATTCTATTGATTCTTTAAATTCTGACTGAATTGATTCTTTTATACAGCAGATATATAGTTTGGTCAGATCCACACAACCTTAAAGACTTTTTAGGTTTGTTACTGTTACAAAATACGTACTTATGGTTTGTTGAGCTGAAACCTTTTTTTTTTTGTTAAAGCAAAATAATAAGGATGTTATAGTCCCCCCAACGCGCACACACCCACACGAAATTTAAAGAGCCTAAAGAAGCATGGGTCGTATACCCCCGCGTTTTCTGTAAACAGGTTGCAAATTGAAAGTAGCCTCTATACAGCCCATGTGGTTGCGTGGTGCTTTCTGTCTTGCTGAGTTTCTGTTTCTGCTCCAGCTAATCCAGCACGAGTTGATGGTTAAGACTAGCTAACAGCAATATGTCTCACAAGCAAAAAGCTGGAAGAGTAACAGCGTATATAATATTTCGCAAAACCAAAAATGCATGCTGTGATCGTTGGAGCTCATCACCTCACGTAATAGCTTAGCTCAGTTGTTAAATTAAATAATTAGTTCACGCGAAGTGTTGCTCTCGGATACTCCAGAATTTACCCGTCTGCACGGTAAATTCACCCGTCTCAGATACTCCAGTGTTGTTCATTTATAATCCGTCTGCATGGTAAAGCCAGTTAACCGCTACAAGATGTCAAAAGTGCTAGGAATAACGACTTGTATTATCAGGGGGTCAATGGACCAGTATATATACACAAGTACAGGTTACAGATAAAGAAATTAAATAATATCTAGAGTCATACTCTAACACATATATATCTCTAACACCTCCCTCAAACCCATGGTGGATCAACAACACTGAGTTTGGAAAGGTAGAAGCCGTGCTGTGCTCGAGTCTGGGTCTTCGTGAAGAAATCCGCTATCTGAAGCTCTGAAGGCACATGATCAGAAAGTACAAGGGCCAGATAGTAGCTTCAATAGCAACGGATGGGAACAATCAAGTTCTTCTCGTGGTATTTGCTTTCGTGGAAATTGAAAACACGGACAGCTGATTGTGGTTCCTGAGGAATACGAGAATTTCTGTTGGACAGGGCCGTCCCAACGTATGCATCATACATGATCGACATGTGGGCCTGCTGAGTGAAATAACTCAGCTACAACAAGGAGAGAACGAGCGATTTCTGTGGGCGGATTTGCAGAGCCGGTGGTGCATGAGGCACTTGGGTGCAAACTTGGCTGTTCCGCAACAAGGACTTGATGAACCTATTCAAGCGGCTGTGCAACTAGAACCAGCAGCGAAAGTTTGAAGCACTCTGAAAGATTTTGGATACGCGAACCCAGATGCATAAAAGGGAGGCAGCAAAAAGGGCTACCCCATATGCTGACAGGCCCACGAAGCATTGCCAGAGCTACCCACAGATGGTCCCAGTGTAACGAGGAAGACAAGGACGCGGGTGAAATGCTTCTCGGACTGGATTGAGAATGAGCCTAAGGAGAAATGGTCGTTGCTATATGATAGGGGTGGTGCACGATATGGTGTCATGATAACCAATCTAGTCGAGGTGTACAATTGGGTTATACGCGGCGTAAGCTGCCTCCCTTTGGTTGATATTGTGGAGGCAATTCTCCGCGGTACCACAAACTACTTTATTGACAGAAGCACCAATGTGTCCCTCGCCATGGCAAATGACAGAGTACTCTACTCCACTATGATCACCAAGTACACGGAAGAGAAGAGCAAGAAGGGTGAGATGCACCGGGCATTCAAGATGGGCACAAAGGAGCTTCGCTTCGAGATAATGTGCAGAGATAAAGAATGCCACAGAACAAACCACGAGAGCATCACCCACGAGTGCACGCTACACCGCGCTAGTTGCGTATGCACTTGAAAAAAGCCCTTTCTTCTGCATAGGTCCTGCTCCCACGTCATGGCTGCATGTTTGACGGTGGCGCGGCATCATGGACAATACCTCTCTGATTACTTCAACAAGGAGGAGGTGATGCAAACCTAGAGTACAGAGATGTGTGGTTACACCGTGGTTGGCTATTTCACTAGCCATCCGACCTGGGAGCAACTAATCTGAGCCACGAACATTGATAGGCTTAAGGGAAAGGTTGGCCGGCGACAGTACATGCATCAGGAATGATATGGACGATGCAGAAGCCAGACTGCGTACAAAGAAGTGCTCCATTTGCAGGAAGTCTGGGCACACCTTCAAGAAATGCTCCACAAGAAATCCTCAAGACAAAGGAGACATCAGCACTCCGGAAGTCGCCACTGGGACCTCATCCAACCGCCAGACTCGAGGCAGTCCACATGGGGGACGTTGAGGTCGCAACCACAGGAAAGCACATACAATTGTAATATGTGATTACCAATGCTTTGAAATATCACTTTGATTTGTAAAAAACTAAGTGTTACGATGCTTTGCTTAATGTTATGTAATATTACTGTGATATGTCGTAGTTGTGATAGTAATGCCAAATTCACATCGCAACGTAGTCCGGGTAGGACGCGTGCATAGTGATCGGCGTGTAGGTGACATGTGGAATGGAACAATGGAAACTTAGCACATGAAATTATGATTACATTATGAAAAAAATGTTCATGACATTAACCCATCGGCGGCACCACACCGTGCCCATGGTCAGCCGGTCGATGTCGTTGTCCTCGGCATACAAGCTGATGGTGTACCCTCCCATGTCCAGTTGTGGTCATCCGATCTGGAAGTGCTAGAAGGACCACAATTGCAGAAGTAGCGGGCAACCAGAGAGGATGGGCTGTCTTGGACCTGGTGGCACGCGTCGCACAGTGTACGGTACATCGCACATAGCACCACCGGACCCCAGGCGTAGGTCTGGATGTCCTCCACCGCCTAGTCCGCCAGCTCATGTGTGTACCGGTTGTAGTGCTTGTCAACGCTATCACCGTGGGACCCTAGGAACATGACCCACCCGAACAGCCACAACAGATAGACCTCGAAGTGTCTCCTAACAATGTGGTCGGGTGCGTTAGATATACACGTCAGCAAGGATTACAAATGAATTGCTACGAGATGACAATAGTTACTAAGACTTACGTAGAACTGGCAAATCCACCTCAGCGTCGGCCCGTGGGTGCGGCTGAACTCACTGGAGCCTCGCCAGGATATTTGTGCACCATGTGGCCGGGACGTCGTACGCCGCTAGGGGGAAGCTAGCTCAGGGCAACCCGATCAGGAAGGTAACGTCCTGAAGGATCGGCATCATCTCCCCGCCTAGAAGGTGAAACGTGTGCGTCTTTGGTCTCCAGCGGTCAACCAGTGCCATTAGTTGGGCCCGGTCGTATGGAAAACGCCTGGACGTACGTCCAGGACCGCCCGCGCGGTCCTGGTCATCCTCCCACGTCGCCTCAACCATCCTTACCAGCGGAAGGAGGCCTGTCGCCCTCAAATTGTGTCGGGTAAGGTTACGAACAAATGTTAGCCCCCAAAGTAGTCAAGCTACAAATGAGTACACAAAAATCGCAACGGCACGTACCTCAGAAACCAGCGTGGGTCCACCCTCCATGCCCTGATATGCGTGCGCAGCCACAACCCACCAAGCTCAATCGCTGTCTCGCCCTCCTAGTGGAGGATGGTACTGAGATGACTACGGTGATCCGCATTAATCACCGGGTTAAGCAACTTGTATGGTCATAGCGCAGCGTGTCCTAGGTCTGTCATACCTGAAAATTCAGTGCATACATTGTAAAGACTACGAAATAGGTACATATGTTAATAAGAAGCGGCATTAACAAAATAATTACCAGCCACAAATAGAAACCAAATTTAAGTTGGGATTATTTTGGTTAAGCTACACAAACTCCACTAACCTACTCTGTAATTTTTATAGATTTTTAATAGGAATGTTGCTATTTTCCTACTTTAAAAAGAATTTATAATAGGGTCTTTCAATTTTAACATAATTATTAAATTAGCAACGAGTGCAAATAAAAACAATAAACAAAGTTCATAATTTTATCATTCAGCTATACATAGCCTATGTAGCAACTCCGGATCATTCAACTTTACAAAGTTCATAGTATTTTCGGTACTAACAAAATAATTACCGCACACAAACTCTACAACCCGTACTAAGCTACTCTTAAATTTTTACAGATTTGCAATAGGTATCTTGCTACTTTCCTAGTGTGAAAAGTGTATCCAGCATTGCTTAATGTTTACCGTGTGCAAACGGAAATAAAAAAATAATGACAACAATATTTTAATTCGTTTCTACGTGACCTATGTAGCAACTCTAGATTTGTTTTTGCAATTTAAGATCTGGCACTCTATTTTCCTAGTTTAAAATTATTTTTTGGTATTAACAATATAATTACTACGCACAAATGGAAAGCTAAATAAAGTTGGAATTATTTTGATTATGCTCTACAAACCCTACTTATGTACTCTACAATTTTCATAGATTTGTAATAGAGGTCTTCCTATTTATGCAGATTTATCCTAAATCGTTCGAGTGGTGGAACATTCATAATATGTGCACAATGAACTACACTATACACAACTCAAATGATGTACTACAGAATTTGACTAAAATTATCTAATCTATTGAATTCTATGTCACTATTTTTGTTTGCTAATCGACAAGGTTTTGGCATATTGCACAAAGTTGCAAAAACATGTACCTGCAAGATGGTCGACCGGATCTGATGCTCCATCTCTCTCTCCTCCGCGATGAACTGGCAGAGCTTCGCTACCTTTCTTCTCTCCCTCTCCTCCTCTCTCTTTTCTTTTTTCCTGGAATTAAAATGACATTTGGAGTGATTTTTGCCGGTTGTATAGAGATGGACCCTGTCACAGGGAGTTGGACTGGCGACAATGACCAAACAGGGTGAACTGGCGACAGGAGCCTGTCGCCAGTTCAACCAGCGACAGGAGCCTAGTTTTGCAATTTTTTTAGGACGACTACTTAGTTTTGTAATTACCTTTTTAAATAATATTATTTTAAAAAAATCGTTGTGCATGCTGCCCGCGACCTACCACATGCTAAAGTCAGGTGAACACCATGAATGTTTGGAAATGCAGAAACTATACCTATGTAGAGCCTAATTAATTACTCCCTCCGTAGTCCCTTCTAATATGGGAGCATCTATGCTTCAGGTGACTGAAATTTCTTCATCCATCAGTCATCTTTCTTAGCCGTAGGATTTTGATCCAATGAATTCCACAAGTTTCTGTGTTGACATAATAAAAAATTGTAAACTAGACAAAAATAAATGTAGGTGAACCTTACAAATACAAAAAACTAAACTGGATAAAAGTAAATCTAGGTGAACCTTACAAATACAAAAAATAAATAGAACTAAAAGTTACAGTAGAGCTGTGCTAAAATTTCACATCACTTGGTACTGCAATTTTAGGCTTAGTACTGTGCAATTGTAGGTAACTGATGGATAAATTTTTTTCAGGAAACTGAAAATTAGCATACCCGCTCTAATATATACGTGTGATGTTTTAGGTCTTCAAAAGTGGTCTTCGTTTTAGGACTTCTAGTTGATATTTTTCACATATTCTTCCTTGTTTGAGACATGATTTAATGGGGTGCAAGCACAACAAAGCAAGGAGACAAGTTAATTAAATCGAGGCAGATGAGTCAATTTAGCCAATCCTTAATTCCCGCGCAAAGAGCTAAAATGCCAGATTTTACTCCCTACCTACATTCTCAAATACATATAGTAAAACTTTGATAATTAATTTCTAGAAAATTATTTAAATTTGTCACAAGAAAATTATATGAATATATTTGCCATTAAAAATATTCCGACATAATTATATATTTTTTATAATTTTTTGTAATAGAAAACATAATGGTTAAAGACATGTATAGGAGACCGTGTCGATATCAACGCAAGGTAGCTAATTCCAATGTGTGGCACATACGAAAAAAAACTACAGGACCTTTAAGGGTGTGTTCGGTTCGATGAATCAGGGTATATATGTACGGGATGATCCTGAATATGCCATCATCCCTGTGTTTGGTTGAGTGAACCGAACCAACTCATCCTAGATGCAGTCATACATATTCTGAGAATATTTTCCGAATATATTGTACTAAATGGTTCCATAAAAATGGGCGAACCATGCGGTACAGGGACGAGTGCGTCCCCTCTGTTACCTCCTCTCCATCTGTGTATACGTCACTGACCAGTGGGCCATGCCTATTAGTGGATAGTTAAAATAAATAATTTAGTTAAATACTCCTTTTGTAATTAAGGAAAATTTAAAAATTATGCTAATATTTCAATAATTAATCGTGCCAACACTCCTATGTGCATACAACTCATTCAGCTTCATCTCTCAAACCAAACACCATCTTGAACCATCTGGTATCATCATATTCATGCAACCAAATAAAATCTTGAATTATCTCATCACACTAACCAAACACATAAATTGTACCATCATATCCATCCTGTAACATCTGATCACATTCACTCTAGTTCACCTAGCTAAATACAACCTAAATCCCTAAACTTTAACGCTCCCATCCCAATCTCCCAGATTCTGCCACCTAACCAACACCAATCTCAAAGCAACCCATCCCCTCTTCTTCTCTAGCACCTAACCCGTCCCTCCCAAGATGCCATGACTACCCATAAAGCTGCAAGTGAGGCCAACGTAGGGGAACGACCCTAGGTACTCTCCGAGGGCACGTGAAACGGTGTGACAGCATGGGAGGCGGTGCCAGCGCGCGGTCGCTTGGGGGCCGGCCCTCGGCACCACCCACTGGGGAGGATGTGGTTGTCAACGAGGATGAGCGGTGCGAAGCGCCAGAGGCAGCGCTAGTGCGAGGAGAGCGTGGTGGTGTGCGCACTGTCCTTGGCGAGGAGGTTGGAGACGACGCAATATCGGAGGTCATCAAGGAGGCCGTCCTCTACCACGCACATCGTGTGGATGTGGATGGCCATGTGCCGCCTCGCTGCCTGGTTCCCCAATCCCCGCCCACACCGCTGGTGCTCAACCGGTCTCTGGGGACAACGATCTGCGTGGCATGACTCTCGCGATCAAATTGACCGAATCAAAGACAAGGCAGCGAGGGCGGCAGCACTTGGAGTGCACCTATCGGCGTTCGTGCTGGCATCCGCCTGCACGTGGGCTAGTGTGGTGCTGCCGCCGGACGCCATGGAAGCTTTCGTGTATTGCTTTGCTTCTGCCTCTTCCTCTTTCTCGGTGCACTATGACTGTTGCTCGGCGTTGCGCTACATGGGAACACATTGAACAACAGAACTATTCAAATTGTTTGTGTTGGACTGAAACGGCGACTAGAGGGGGTTGAATAGGAGCATGATCTCTTTTTCATCAAGATCGGATTCAACATGATTTTTACTCCAATAGCTATGAGAGCTATGAAGATCAATGTACAAGCATAGTAGAAGACTTGTATTAAATCCAATCAAAACCCCGAAGCAAAACAACCAAAAACCACGAAAACTCAATTTGCAATAAGTTGGGCGGTCTGACCTCTCAGATTGGCGGGTCGACTTTTACATGGGACGGTCTGACATCTGATATGGGCGGTCTGACCTCTAGCATGATGAACATAAAAATTAGCCTAAAAATAAAATCACAACTAGGTCTAACTTTTGATCCACAACTCTAAACTTCACGAAACTTGGCACACCTTCTCTAGGATGTCATGAACCTATTCCAATCAGAGATCGTCAATATCTTTGTCAAAGTTATGACCTTTTCCCTTTTGAGTGCAGGTTGATCCAAAACTGAGTCAAAACCAAAATATTATCCAAAAGTTTGCTCGTGGGTTAAAGATGATCAAGATGATCCTAGATGTATTTCCACATGTTATAGGAAGCAAGATCCAAGCTAGAAACCAAATGAAAACCGAAGGATCAAAGAAAAACTAAAAATCACAAAATAGAGAGCAAGAACAAGAAGAAGATCATCTCGAGGAATCTTGCTTGGATTGATTTGAGATAGATGTTGGTTTACAGCCACTCCAACATAGAGGATGAATACTCAACACTTGAGCACACAATCAATCCAATCTCTAGAAATCTAACCTCTCCATTATTCTCCCTAAACACCAAAACTAGGGTTTCAACAAAAAAACACAAGAGATGGATAGTGCACAACCAACACCCTCCCCTATTTATAGTGGAGGCTAGCTTCTAGAAGGTATTGCCTAATGGGCACCTGTTAAGTCCACACACAAATGGCTTTCACTCACGCACGCATTTCAAAGCACCATCTTTATCTTCTCTTGACCTAAACCACTTCTCCTTGCGCCGTCTTGCGCTGCGGTTTAGCCAAAAGCAATCAAGACGGTATCTTGGTGAAATTACCAAAATACCCCTTCTCGATCCTTCTCCAAAGACCGAGTCCAATCTTCATGAAGCAATCCCATGCTTCGCACGTGTAGGTTGATCAACGGCTCTCTTCATGTCGGCAAGTCTCTTCCATCCGGCTCCCACCGAAACCACCATGGCACTTGCACCGACCCTCGCGTCATTTGATGCAACCCGTCGCTCTGAACTTCCCGTTCGGTCATCCTTGTTATTTTTGTGTCATGCTTGAGTCCACTGACTTCACCCGACATCCTCAATCGTTCTGAACCTTAGCTCTCCAAACCTTGTCCCGATCATCCTTGTCGTTGACCTTCAAGCATCCTGCACAACAATAGACAAAGAAATTGATTCTGAGAATAAGTTTTTCGTAACTTGACCCACGTTAGTCAAAACATGCATCATGCAACACATATGCATTGAAAACCATGAACTTGACCTAAAAAACAAAAATTGCTGCCAAGATTACCGACGAACAAGTGAAAACTGGTCAGACCACCACTTAAGGCCTGGTTTGATTGCCTCTGGCCGATCTGACCACCCCCTGGCCAATCAGATCGCCCAGCAAGGGACTTAGCCAAAATTCCTTCATGGAAATCCGAAACCTCTCTGGAAAATTCAAACGAAAAGAACTTTTGACTCGAAACTCTAAAAATTATGAAACCAAGTGTAGGAGAATCCGCTCTTGCCCACACCCTCTATTTTGGCCCAGCTCCAAAATCAAAGTTTTATAATGGCCGGTCATACCGCCCGAGGTGGCCGGTCGGACCACTGCCCTGGCCGGTCAAACCGCCGCCCTGGTTGGTCGGACCGCCAGCCTCTTAACCCCAAGGCCTGGTCGGACCGCCGCTTCTTGGCCGGTCGGACCGCTGCTTCTGTGCCGGTTTGACCGCCAGTAACCTGACAGCACAAAAACTTTGCCGAAAACGCATGATTCGACAAACTTTCAATGTCATTGCCAATTGTAACATCATCCTAAGATTATGAGCATATCCCTATGATATCCACAGTTTGTGTTGGGACCCAAATATGCAAATCTGGACCCTCTGTGTATTCTGCACTAGTCCAGGATCACGCTTGTGCACACAGTATCAACATTGATGAAATATCAACTCCATACAATGAAATATTAAATAAACGAGTAATTTGAATAACAAATAACTGTTGTGACCTTAAGGTCGAGTTTTACAATTATTAAGCCATGCAAGGCTGACAATAATGAAATAAACTGCAGCGGAAATAAAGTAAACTCCAGCGGGCTCCCATCAATTTACCACAGGCAATTGACTGGGATCAAGACCCTAACGATCAACCTTCGTAGAATTCCTCTTCAAAAGCTGGTGACGACTCCTCCACTTCTGTTGATTTGTTTAGCAAGAGTGAGTACACACCGTACTCGCAAGTCATACCACAGAATGCAATTATACATGATGGCTTATTCCAAAGGAATAGCTTCTGTGGTTAATTTGCAAAAATACAATATTTGCAATTGAATACAGATAATAGATTGATACGTAATTGAAAAAAAATAAAGAATATTAATTTAACAATTGATTTCACAAAGAACACACAGTCTAATCAAGTTATTCACACAGCTGTATAAATTTCCTCACACAGCTGACCCTTCCCAAATGTCTTTATGAAAATCTACCGCTCGTGTGAAATTCCCGAGCATGTCCATATCCGAGGACGCGGCTATTCGAATAGATTAGTTTAACACTCTACAGAGGTTGTACACTTTACCCACACGATGAAATCAACCGGATCAGAGTTGATCACAACAAAACCTTTCAGAAACTTAATCTCAAGCATTGACACTCCCGATGTGCTTTCCTGCCGGCCAACTGATACACACAGCGTTTGGTTACGACACACATCGTTGGACAGGGATGCAGCCAACCGTCAAGCGATGTGACATATTACACCTCCAGCCCATCACACAGCTTAAATACAACCTGAGTTGTCAATGTCAAGACACCATAACTTACTAAGTTAGGCCCAGCCCATACTAGGCATGTGGTCGTACAGTAAAGCTCAGTTCAATAGCGCACAAAGTTAAGTCCTTAATTGACTAAGGCAAGACTTCCAGTTTTAACCCAAATCACAAAGTTTATAAAGCACACAGCTCTACCATTCACACAGATCCACCACTTGCCTCAGTCTAAATCTTTTCCCACCCTATTGATTAAGTGCAACACATTCCATCAACGAGTAGTAGCACACAGCACACACAGTTTTATCACATAGTTCCATATTCCATTAGTCAAATTCATAATTACGACTCACATGAAATGATGACTCGTGGCATGGCTAAGCAATCTACTCGTATCTAACCAATCCACGTTGGTGCTACGATAATACCAACTAATAATGAACCAACCTAGGGTGACAAAAGATCATGGCATACAATAGACAAGGTGGATATAACAAATTGGATTAATAACTATCCCAAAAGCATTTAAATAAATACTTGAATTAGAATGCAATACATTGAAACAAAGGTATAACTTGCCTTGGAATACGTCTAGGTACTGGTCTTGATCTTGGGGTGCTCCTTCTCCAAAATTGCCCGAAGTATCGACGTCTACTCGCAAACGAGGTAAAAGAAACAAAAATAAATAAATAAAATAGGCAAAACAAACTCCAAAAATCAAATAAAATTTACCATTAAATAGATCTTGATTTTATATAAATTTACAAATTTGAATGGGCTCAATCGGAGGTCGGATGCAAAAGTTATGGGCTTTGGAAGATTGAAAAACAAATAAAACCCTAATTTGGATTTTAATTAAATTTCCCAAATTATTTTTATAAAGGAAATTGGATTATTGCGCAATGCTTGCGTCAGCCGAGAATTTTCGAAAAAATAGATTTTAAAAGAAATCTGACATGTGGACCCCACATGTCAGTGAGATGGCTCACGATGGACTAAGTTCACCAAGCCTCGGGATCTGGGAGCCGGTGGATTGGGCCACGCCCGTGCTTATGACGCGGCCACGTGGGCGACACGCCAGCACTGAGGGCGATGTGGCTGCACACGTGGGCTGCCACGAAGACAGAACGTCGGTGGCACTCCGGCGACCACGGATCTGGCGGATAACGGCAGCTCAGCGGCGGCGGGGGTGCACCCTGGAATCAGCGCAACTTGGCGATCCTGGTGACGCGGTCACTTCCCGCCGGAGACGACCAGAACGACGACGGCGACACGAGGAGCGGCGGAGCGCGCGGCAAGGCGGCGGCAATGGTAGGGCTTCCCGTGGCAACGAACGCGCGCGCGCAGTGGTTGCCGTGACCCGGCGAACTCGGTGGTGGCCGCGGTGACGGCTGAAGCTCACCAATGGCGGCGCAATCCGGCGAGGAAGCTCACGATGGTGCTGAGGTTCGAGCTCCGTTTCCGGCGAAACGGCGGCGAGCTTGGGTTGGCGGCTGTGGGGAAAAGGCGGTGGGGGTGGATACGATCCTCGTGACACGGGCGCGACTTTAAATAGGGCCGAGAAATCCTACAACCCATGTCGAGGACGGCAGCGGCGCGCGCGGGAGAATCGGAACGAAGTCCCGATCGGAGACGATGAACAGCGCTCTCGGTGGGACCCACTCGTCAGCGATAGTGGCTCGGGCGAAGGTGCGTGACGAAAGGCAACGCTTCGGCGGCCCCACCTGGTAGAGAGAGATGGAAGCGGCACGGCGCGGGCAGGCGAGATCGAAGTGGTGCCACGCGGCAGGCATCCGAAGGGGGTAGGTGGGCGAGCGACAGGGCGGGCTGAGGTGTGGGAATAGTGTTGGGCTTCGGCCTAGCACTGTTCCGGAGGGATTTTAATATATTTTTCTTTTTAATAAATTCAGAAAATACAAATAGCAAATAGAAAATAGCAAATAACTTTAGAAAAATTCTAGAAAATTCTAGAAAATATATCCAAGCATATACAATCCAAATAAAATAAGTTTGGCCATTGTTGATGTTGGGATTAAGCACATTAAATCATTTTGTCATAAAAGTCTATAATAAGCTTTTAAATTTAAATTCAAACAAAATGCAAATAGTGAAATTTCCGACTAGCAACTAATTAGAAAATTTTCAAAGATCAAAAGTTGGGATGTTACAGTTTGGGAATAAAATGTTGTTGTATTGTGTTCTGGTGCGATGATTTATACCTGCATCCATGGCTTCCTCACTAAGGGGAGCTCCGAGGGCTGGCGCTGTTAGCACCCAGTTGATGAACACTCAACACGAGCACGAAAAACACAATGCGAGCACACACGTGAACTCTTCTTTGGAAACTCATCAATCGGCAATCAAAAGACATGACAAGATATTTTTGTGCTGCACTAATCTTGCTGCAACTTTTCAGTTTCTCTTTCAATTGCTAAAGGAAAGAGCACAAATAGAAAGAAACAGTTACATGTAGATTTAGGTCGTGATCTCCTGCCGTGGTCCCCTGGAGAATCGCACCATCCCGTGAGTCTCCGGATTACAGCCAAAACTACGACGCCAACAGAGGGAAATGCAAGGAAGGAAATATCTAATCAAATCAATCCCTAATCAAATCAATTCCGCTAACTACTCAATCGATCTTGTAGTTACGCTGCCAATCCAATGTGAACCAGCACGTCTCAGCATGCATAACGCGCGCACACATGGTTAGTTCAACAAATCACCCCTAATCTTGTGGCTCCTTGATCTGGACCAAACCAATTTTGGCTTTGTAACTCTTGGAACTTGACATGCCCCAGTGGCTTCGTAAGAATGTCAGCGAGTTGGTCATCCGTGTTCGTGTACTCGACCTCGATCTTCCCTTCTTCAACACATTCACGAATAAAATGATAACGAATATCAATGTGCTTACTTCAATCGTGGAAGACAGGGTTCTTGCAAAAAGAGATCACCGACTTGTTATCCACCTTGAGACTTAGTCGACTGGGCTCCTTATTCATCAGGTCGCTGAGCAAACGTCCGAGCCATATACCTTGACACGCCGCGGTGGTGGCTGAGATGTACTCGGCCTTGCACGAGGATAAGGCCACCACCTTCTCCTTCTGCGACTGCTAACTGACCAGGCTTCGACCAAGGAAGAACAACATCCCCATAGTACTTTTGGATCATCCACATCTCCTACCATGTTGGATTCGCTGTACCCCGTCAGCTGCAGCTCCCCACCGCTTCTTGGGTAGAAGCAACCGTAGTTGAGCGTCCCGGCAATTTACCGAAGCACGTGCTTCACTGCCCCAAGATGTTCTGTGGTTGGTACCTCCATGAACCTGCTGATGTAACCCACAACATAAGAGATATCCAGCCTAGTGTGAACCAAATATCGGAGACTCCCCATGATGCTTTGATAGAAAGTGGCATTCATAGAAGAACCACCACTGGTCTTGCTCAGTTTGACTCGGGCCTCCATCGGCACCTGGCACGGATTGCTTCCCACCATGCCACTCTTCTTCAGGATCCTAAGCGCATAGGAAGCCTAGTTCAGCGTGATGCCGCCGTTGTCCTGGTGTACCTCGATTCTGAGGTAGTAGCTGAGCAATCCCAGGTCACTCATCTTGAATACTTTCATTATCTCCTCCTTGAACTTGGTGATCTATGGCGGATGTGAACTGGTGATGATGAGATAATCCACGTATACACCCATGAGTAGATGCGATGAATTGACTCCTCATGTGTACACAGTGTGCTATGACAGGCTTCGCTCGAACCTGTGGGACTGCAAGCTGCTGTTGAGTTTGGCGTTCCACGCCCATGGTGCCTGACGGAGACCATAAAGGTCCTTCCGGAGTTTGAGCACCTTGTGCTCGTTGTCGTCGTCGATGAAGCCTGGTGGCTGCGCAACATACACCTCCTCCTCGAGCTCGCCATTGAGAAACGTCGATTTGACATCCATATGGTGCACTTGCCAGCCCTTTTGCACTACAAGTGCAACCAGCAGGTGCACGAACTCCACCCGGGCGACAGGCGTGAAGACTTCCTCGAAGTTGACACCTTGTCCCAGTACGTACCCTTTGGCGATGAGGCAGGCCTTGTGCTTCACCACGGCTCCCTGTGAGTCCTTCTTGACCTTGTACACCCATTTGAGGCCGATGGGACGATGGCTAACAAGTAGGTCGCACAACTTTCACGTACCATTTTCTTCAATGGACTTTATCTCCTCTAACATGGCTTGGCGCCAGTACTTGTGCTACTCAGCTTCAGCAAAATTATTGGGCTCCTCTGTGGCCAGGAGACACGAACCGCGGTCCTCGATTACGACCTCGTCGATGGTATCGTACAGGTTTGCTACGGTGCGATACCGACACGGTGCTTCATCAGACGTCGGTGAGATGTCAGTGGGAGGTGACGCTAGCGTCGGCGACCCTGGGATGGGTGCGTGACCCGGTGTAGACGGTGTTCCTGCCACGTCAGGCGAGCCCGACATCGACGATCTTGGGATGGGTGCATGACCCAGTGTAGCCGGCGTTCCTGCCGTGTCACCCCCATGCTCCAGTGTATTAGCTCGTCTGTCACCTGTCACGGGAAGAAAAATGTGTTCCACGGAGAAACTTTCACCAGGAGCGGTCAGTGGATCGTCAGCTCCAGGTGTGCCCCAATCACACTTCGCCTCTTCATCGAACACCACATCGCGCGACATGTGAACGCGATTGCCCACGGGATCATAGACTCAGTGCACCTTGGACCTCAGTTCATAGCCGAAGTAGACCATGGGCATGCTTCTGTTGTCGAGTTTCTTTAGGTTTGGCTTCACCACCTTCACATGCGCCACACACCGAAACGTGTGAAAATAATGCATGTTCGGGTGCCGCCCGTACCACGCCTCGTAGGGCGTCTTGTTGTGCACACTCCACGTCGGTGCACGGTTGTGAAGGTAGACTGCCAGTATGACAGCCTCACCCCAAAACCTTCATGGCACGCCTTTCGCCTTCAATAGGATGCGCGCCAGCCGACCACCGTTGGTCCCGGCACTCCACGATAATGTTCTGCTGATGTGAGTACGGTGTCGTGAGCTGTCGCTTGACGTCGAGGTTCGCACAGTACTCGCCGAATTATGTGGATGTGAATTCACCGCCACGATCAGTGCGCAGCACTCGTAGCTTTTGTGCGGCCTCAAGTTCAGCATGGGCCTGGAAGCGCTTGATGGCTGCCTGGGCCTCGTCTTTCAATGTCAGGAGTATCAGCCACATGTATCGACTAAAATCATCCACCAGGAGCATTAAGTACCGCTTCCCTCCTGGTATCGCTAGAGTGATGGGTCCGTACAAGTCACCGAGTACCAGCTTGAGCTGATCCTGGGCGCGGTAGCGCGCCTCCTGCGGGAACGAAGCACGCCGTTGTTACCCGACCAGGTAGGTGTCACAGACTCGATCCACCTGATCGATTTGTGGTAACCCGTGTACCATCTTGTCATGCACGAGACATCGCAGAGACTGAAATTTCAGATGCCCGTAGCACGCGTGCCAACGCCACACATCTTCACTTCAGCTTACCTCCAGACACACCGGCTAAGCCAAAACCAGATCAAGCACATACATACGATTTCTGCAGCGTTTTACCTTGGCTAGCAGTTGCCACTGTTGATCACGAAGCCACAGCGAACCATTCTCGATCAACGTCTGACAACCGTTCTCGTCAAGCTGTCCAATGCTATGGATATTGCTCCGCGGCAGTGGGATGTAGTACACCCTGATGAGCGTGCCTTGGTGTGGCACGTGAAAAACAAGGTCCCACGCCCACATATATCGACGACGAGTTGTCGCCAAACTTCACGGTCCCCTTTACACGAACGTCTAGCTCGACGAAGGCAGTATTACACCTGGACATGTGATTGGATGCACCTGTGTCTAGGTACCAGGCGTCATTGTGCTCGTCCTCCTCCTAGGCAAGGTGCACTTGCACGTGCACCTCGTCCAGCCCAACGTCAGTGGGTGCACCGCTTGTGACTTCCATCAGCGTGCACACGTGGGCCATCAACAACGTGGGCTTGTCATCCTGAGCCTGGGTGAGATGTGACTACTCCTTGTGCTCTCGCCGTGGCTTGCGGTAGTCTCAAGAGAAGTGCCCAAGGTTCCCACAATTGAAACACTTGAGCTTGGACTTGTCGCGGCCGCCACCGGACCCAGCGCTCTCCTTGTCGTCGTGGGTAGCACCTTGCCCGCCTTGCTTGCCGTGGCCACGCCATTGCTTGTTGTTGTTCCTTCCGCCGTCCGAAGATGAGTCACCCTGCTCTCGCTTCTTCATGCGCGCTAGCCACTCCTGCTCGGTGAGGAGAAGACGGCCACTAGCCTCACGGCCACCGTCATTGGCCGCCTCGTCCACATCGAACCTCTCCTCCACAGGATGAGCCAGCCCACCAGCTCTTCCACAGACAGGGTTTGCAGGTTGATCAACTGCTCGATGGAGATTGCCACCTGCGTGAACTTTGGAAGAACAACGCGGAGGAACTTCTTGATTACCTTCACGTCCTCCAAAATTTCGTCGAGAGTGCAGATGTTGTAGACGAGACCGGTCAACCACATGGCGAAATCGTCCATCAGCACATTGCTCTTCACGCGAATCCCATCAAATTCCTTAAGCAAGGCATGTGTCTTCGCCTCCTGAACACATTCCACGCCCATGCACATGGTTTTGACAGCGTCTCGGGCCTGTTTGGCACTGTCCTTCACCGCCAGTGTCACCAGCATCTCTAGTGGCAACCCTGGAGAATGGTCACCAATGCTGCCCTATCAACCCGGTACTTGGCATTTCCCGATTCGACCACCTCCCAGACTCCCTGAGTCAGCATGTTGACCCTCATCAAGAGAGTCCACTCAGTGTAGTTTGTGCGTGTGAGGGTAGGGTAGCACACCGCCACTGACGCCCCCCTGATCTGGTGCACCACCACATTGCGGCCTTCGTTGCCGGCGCCATTGTGGCTGCTGCCATCAGCGTAGACTCGCGGTGTGGTGGGGGACTATGATCCTGTGCTCCCAAACATCGTCATAGGATCTGATAATCACCGCTCTTATACCAATTGTTAGCACCCGATCGATGAACACTCAATGCGAGCACGAAGAACACAACGTGAACACAAACATGAACTCTTTCGAAACTCAGCAATCGGCAATCAAAAGACACGGTAAGATATTTTTGTGTCGCACTAATCTTGCTGCAGCTTTTCGGTTTCTATTTCAATTGCTAAAGGAAAGAGCACATACAGAAAGAAACACTTACATGTAGATTTTGGCCATGATCTCCTGCTGTGATCACCGGGAGAATCGCGCCATCCTGGGAGTCTCGGATTACAGCCAAAACTACGACGCCAACGGAAGGAAATACCAAGGAAGGAAATATCTAATCAAATAAATTCCGCTGACTACTCAATCGGTCATGTAGTTACGCTGCCAATCCAACGTGAACCAGCACGTCTTGGCATGCACAACACACACATGATTAGTTCAACAGACGCCTCCTGTGTCGTGACTCGTGATGTCGTTTCTTGCGCCCTCGTGATGTCGTTTCCTGCACCCTCTCGATGCACCTGGGGCCATTCCCCTTCGTCAGCCTTACCTGCATGGCTGCAACTTCACGGGCAACCATGGCAGCTTGGGAGGGAAGATTTAGATGGTGGAGAAGAGAAGGGGATGGATCGCTTTGAGATTAGTGTTGGCTAGGTAGCAGAATGCGATATGGGCCTAAAAGGCTAGGGTTTTAGGCTTCGTCCCATTTTTTTTCGGCACGATTATCCCTCATTCCACCATTACAAATTGTTTTGATTTATTTTAGTCTAGAACAAAAGACCTTTACTATGATTTTTGTATCACAACATACTAGCAAAGATAATAAAATTCATATGTTATGAAAGTATTTCGCAAAATAAATACAATAGTATTTGCTTTTATGCGGTTAATTTATATACTTACATATATCCAACGTAAAATTTTAAAATATTAACCGCACGGATCCCACGGCGACCAACATATATTTTGTGGACGGAAAGTGCAGAAAGTCAATTTTCTCGAAGGAGCTGAGCTTTTCTTAGTAAAATTAAGGGAGCCATCAAGCTGTCCTGAGAAACTTCTTAATTAGTACATGAGTATATCTGGGTGTTAATGGCCGGGCCAACGGATGCTGTGAGTTTAGCCTTATTCTCCTTTCAGAGGTCGCAAAATAGCACGGCCGTGTTTGCTGTGCCGCCGCGCCTCTCTATGGCGGCATAGGACGCCGGGTGCAAATCTTCTTACACGCCAGAAGTCGACTCCTTGCCTAGGGTTTTCAAAACCGGTGACAATTTTTGAGGGGTTAGAATGGGTTTGGCTGAAAATCGAAAAAAATTGGCCGAAATTTTCATATTAAAATTTGAATTTTTCACATTTTAAATTAAGAAAGTATCAAAGTCAGGTAAAATTCAAGCAAATTCTAATTGTACAGCCCGATTTTAGCCAGTTTGATGTCTTACAGGTCCGGTAAATCCGATACGACTGATTTTCGGCCGGTAAACCGAACTATGCAGTCCTTGATCAAAATTTAACACCTTCCTTTTCCCTTAGTAAAGAGTAGTCACTAGTTACCATCATCAAGAATTAAGCTCAAAACTACAGCCACCACACGTGTTTCTCGCTGGCAGATGTGAAGGTTTAGTTGGCAAATTATGCAAACCTGACCAGACTAAACCGAGACTGCATGCACATATGTACCCAAAGCTAGAAACTAGCTAGCCATGGATTCAGGTTGGGAAGCTCGCCCTCCAGTGATTGCATCAAATCAAAGATTAAACTAGCAGTAGCCATGAACACGCGCGCATGCATGTGTCGACAATTACTAATCAAGCCATGGATGCATGCGTGCGTACGTACGCCTAGTAGCGCTGTTTATTTCCCCCCTAAAAAGGACTACTAATGTTCATGCAATGCATGCATGCTAGCTTGCGTCCTTTGCGTGATGAACACATCGTTTTCTTTTTCTTTCCTTCTCCCTTTCCTTTCCTGTTTCCTGTTTTCGCTGTGAGCCAGCGCCATTGGGGTACACTACTGTGCTAACGTAGATATATTCTTCTAGTTCATGTGCTCTCATATAGTGTCCGTACATGTTATCATAGCACATAATTTGGGGGGAAATATAAGTAGAAGTGATCTCGATCAGACCCCACTAATTCATTCCTGAAATATTGAGTGCTCCCGGCACTGGAGAAAGAATCATTCTACCTTACCATGCTTAACTTTGAGCCTATAGTTATTAAGTATATGTATATAGTACGATCCTCTATAAATAAAAGAAAATAAAAATAACAAATTAAAAAATAGTACAAAGAACATGTATTTCAAGTAGATCGATCGGGCACCTAACTGTACTGTTTCCCAATTAAGGCATTTAGTACGCGCGCATACAGTAACACTAAAAACTTAAATGACATTTAATTTTTTAGATATGGACCGCAGTAGTAGTACCACCAATAAGTTTCTATCCGCTAATATAATATATTGGATTGCACATCTCCATCAAATCTTAGAGGAAAACAAAAGGGCAAACGGGCCACTAGCTAGCTTGGAGCTAGTAGAAATCTGAACTGTTATAATCGAAAGCATAATATACAATGGAATACATGAACGTTGCCTGCTGGATTTGTGTACATATATTCAACTAATGAAATGTTTGTTTTGAAAGGATAATATTGGAACTGTAGTTGTGAAATGTATAACCGAGTAGTGTTTGTGCAAGCAGTATTATTTTTGGAAGAAACCAAGCACATTTCCCCCCCAAATAAACCAATCTAATTAAAATACTAGCTAGCTAGAGTATTGATCTATATTAAGTTATTAATCACCTTAATTATACACATACATTGATTCGTCATACTGTTGTGTGCATACTTTTTGCATATGTTAAAGGGGCGCGCAATTGAGAATATGTCACTCCATAGATTGCACTTCTATGATCTATCATTATAGATAATGCCATTATAGAGTGGCACTTTAAAATTTGCTATTTTTTGACAATTTTGCCCTTACCCCATGTTCTTCCTCCCCTTCTTCTCTCTCATCCTCTCTTTTTCTTCTTCTTTCCCTCTTGCCCCGGCTATGGCAGATGAATTGGAGGTGGCCTCCAGGATCGATTGGTTGGCGGCAGCGCCGGCGAGGCGGAGGTAGGGGAAGAGGTCGAGGAAGTGCCACCGACCTCCGTCGGCGTGGGCAATGCGTGAGGTAGGAGCAGCTCTCAGCACAACCCCAGCCACACACTACATGGCGTCCCTGTCGGGTTGGAGAGGTGGTGGCCGAGGTGAGGTCGAGAGCGCGGCGAGGCGGCGCGGCAGCGCGACGCAGTGGCCGAGGGAGAGGCATCCGAGGCGAGGCATTGGTTGAGGGGGCGACGTGGAGAGAACCAGGCGAGGGTAGTGGCCCAGTCGATGGCGGCAACTGGAGCGGTGCCGAGGCAAGGATTACCGGAGGGAGGAGGATCTAGAGGAAGAAGTAAAGGTGGTAGAAGAAAAGAAGAGGAAGAATGGGATACAATTATCCAAGATAGGTGCAAAATGTCCGAAGTGACAAAGGATGGATTGAATCTGATATAGAGTGGCAAATTTTGAATTGCATTGTACTTAATGACAAATTGTAGAAGTGCATTCTATGAACTAGCATATTCTCAATTGTCCCTATGTTAAAACATAGATGAAATAACTACCTAGATATTTATATCTTGTTAGGTACGTACTATAATTGGTAGTATCATCCTACAAATAAAATAAGCAGATATGATCTCCTCTATGCGTAAGATAGCTGCGCAGTCACTTGCATTTCCAAGCTGCGGCAGATTAAACTAACAAAAGAAATCTAACAACGCCGCCCATTCAGCTCAGAAAACAAGTGGTTTGGAGGTAGCCCAATCCTTCAAAGTACAGGGCCTAATACAAGAACCAATTTACTATTCCGAAGGTTGAAGGAGGAGCATCATGGTTGTGTCGATTTTATGGAGAAAAAACAGTATTTTCGTAGTACTCCATCCGGACACAAGAGTGACGGTTTATATTTTTCAAAGCCAACAAAATACTCTTTTAACCACTAAATTCTCTTATCATATATTTAAAAATAGTTGTGAAAGTGCAATATTATCAAAGTATTTTTTAGACTAAATTCACTCATATCAATTCCATATATCCAAATCAAATATTTTAAAAAATATCTCGGATAGGATTTATATTGTTTGATTGCACTTATTATAAGGTATCATTCTTGTGACCGGAGTACTGAATTGGGTCCCATTAATGTTATATTTTATTCCTGGGCAAAAGCTGCATGCTTGTGTTTTCTGCCTGCAGCAGCGTCTTATATATATATCCTATGCTCTCTCTCACACACAGTACCTCGTGTACTGTGTGCACAACGCCCTGCACAAACTGCAAGTTCCGCAAAGACAACCAACATGAATACATAGTGACATACCACAGTCTGAAAAAAAAAGCATTGGCGAGCTTTGTGTAGTTCCTATTTGTTAGCAACCACAATGACATACCAGATAATAGAAGTGCCGTCGTACAAGCAGCGTGCAGTCATGTACCTACATGTCTACATGATCTATTCAATCACGACAAGCTAGTCATTGAAGATCATTGAGAAGATGCATATATGCAGCATTAGCAACATCACAAACATGACAAAATAACCAACAAGTATGTATATATATACGCTACTCTACGTACAAGACGTCTAACTACTGCTTACTCAAACAATCAACCGATCTATCAATCGATGTCGATGAGAACAGCATTGTGAGATTAATCTTCTGGGTATCTGCATATTCAGCGATCAAGGACGACAGCAACGAACAAAGCGACAAGGGGGTGTGGCTAAGTGGCTTTTACGTTAGCTTACGCAGCGAATGTACGGCGCAAATTTTAATGTCACGGGCTCACGGCCCCAATCATCACAGATCAAGAATCCCATGATGCTTATCGCTCCCAAAATAATCCCCCCTACGCCTCCCGGACGTACGCCCACTATATCTTAGTAGCAACAAAAAGATAATCAGTCGAACGTTGCAACCACGGCCCCGATCGATCGAATAAAGCACAAGCAACCTAGCTAGGCTTGCTGCACTCCTTAGCTGCGTTCCTACCTTGCTTTCATTAGATGAAACTAGTCGTACGGATCAAAGAAACTATCAAAAACTTAATTAGCTGAGCTGCCGATCAATCAAGCTGCTATGGTCTACCATGCACATTGATTTTGGGACAAGGCCAGGCACGCGAGAATTAAAAGCAAGCACAAGGGAAGCTGGTTTTTAGCTACATGCTGCATGGTGGGGTCACGATGAGATGCAAGTTAAGGAGAGGTTTCATGTAAAAATGGGCAAAGTGCATGCACAGTGCTTAGCCACAGTGACGAGCTGATCAGAGATCGGTGGATGCAGAGGAGGTGAGAGTGAGTCTGTACAAGGGGAGGGAGGGGCCATGCAAAAGACAAGGCGAGCGATTCATTAGCTTCCCTTTTCTCGCATCAGGCCTAGCGCCGCACTGGCCCACCGTGCGTCCCTTCGCGAGAAAGTGAGGGAAGAAAAGGCTAGCTACTGTTCTTCTTCCTCTCTCTCTCTCTCCCTCCCTCCCTCCCTCCCTCTCTCTCCTCGAAAAAGAAACATCGCTGCACCAAAATGGGAGAGGGAACAGACGAGCATGGCAAAAGAAAATGCGCGGAGACATGCGAGACCGATCGAGATCAAATCAAGGAATGTGAGAAAGGGCGAGAGAGAGAAACCAAGAACACAGCATGCAGCTGGGTGAATGGATCTGTAAATTAATTTTGTTTGCCCTTTCAATCTGGGTGAATGGATCTGTAAATTGATTTTGTTTGCCCTTTCAATCTGGCAAACTGATGTTGATCCATTCTGAATGAAGGTACAAAAGAAAAGAAAGAAGGTGACAGGGACGAAATTAGAAGGAAGAGAAGGCATGCGTAGAGGAAACATACTAGGGAGGTTGCGTACTGGCCATGCATTCAGACGAGAGTGCGCGCACGTCGGAGCTGGAAGATATAGAGTGTGTTGTGTGCGTGAGCATGATTTGGTGATCAGTGGGAGCGAGATCTTTGGAGAGAGAAACAGTGGTGTACGCGCGCGCACGTGTGGTCAGTGCCATGGGCCTTACTCGGTAGCCTACAGTACCATCCGGCCGGGGACCAGCGAAGATCTCCTTCAGTTCCTCCATCCCGAGCTAGCTCTTATTTATTTAAGACTCAGGACAAAGCCAGCCATCGTAAGCCTGCGTGCATGGCTAGCTCCGTAGGCTGTACTTCTGGTCATGGCCACTGAATCACCTCACACTACTAGTTTATCAACTGAAGATATCTTAAACTGAAGCTTAGAAATGCATGCAGGATAAAATGGAGGGTTAGAGCTTTGCAAGGGAATTAATGGTACTGTGATTCAGGACTGTGTCTGTACGCACCAGCTGAAGCAATGGAGGAGTACATGCGCCATTTATGCAAGCTTTTAATTTGCCTCCTGCATTTGCACAGTGTAAGGGAAGCACAAAATTAAGTGAAGATGTATGTGAGAGTAGTTGAGTACATCATCTCACTATAGTAGCATAGATAGAAATATAGAGAAACAGTGAGTAGTCAAAAATCGAGAGATCCCGGGCTGAAATGGAAAGATCTTAAAATATATATGCAATTAACCCCAAGTATAGGACATGAGCAAACAGTAGCACCGATTGATTCACTTGCTATAGCTGCCACTACTCCCAATTACCCGTTGCCGATTGGCATATACTCACTGACCTAGGTAGCTAATTAAGCACAAGGAAAGACTAAAAAAGACAGGAAGAAATCAAGCAAGAAAGTAAGGAAGGCTGGTTGCTGAAGAGCGAAAGGGATACCGAAACCAAATGGCAAAAGAAATAGCTCAAATCTTGCAAATTAAGCGCGAGGTATAGCGAGACACGTACAGAAGCAAATAGACTAGGAGGTTTGCAAAGTGATTCTACTATACTCGGGAGGCGCTCGGTGCAGTAGTACTGCTACTCCCTCCCGCCTGGCCAGTGGATGGTGCAGCCGCCGCGCTGCCACTGAACTCTCCTCCTCCCCCGCCGCCAGCAGCAGCGGCAGGAACTGCTGCTGCAGCCGACGACGAGCTCGTCGCTTCCCCAGCAGCGCCTGCCGGTGGCGCCGGCTGCGTGCGCTTGCGCTTCTTCTTCTCGTAGGGTATGCCGCGCGCCTTAGCCTGCGCGTCGCGGACCTCGCGGAGGTAGATCCGCACGGCGCGCGCGGCGAAAGGGTTGGACTCTGGCGCGTGGCCGCTCTCCTCGTAGGCGGCGCGCAGGCGGCCGATGAGCGCGTCGAGTGAGCCCCACGCCTGGCGCAGCGTGCACGGGCACGGCGCCGGCGGGCTGGGCTGGCCGTAGTACGCGCACCCTGCCGCGTGCACCTTGGTCTTGCCGAACTGGTCGAGGTACTTGAGGAACTCGATGACGTGCGCGCCGCTGCACCGCGCCAGCGTCAGCGGCGGCCGGTGGTTCCGCAGGTACTGCAGGAACGTGTTCCAGTCCCGCCGCTTCTGCGACTCGTACCTGCTCAGCTGCTGCGGGGGCGGGGGAGGCGGCTGCGGCGCCTGAGCCACTGGCTGGGCTGGCTGCTGCGCGTCGCCGCCCGCCGAGGAGGACGGATCGGCTGCGCCTGAGGAATCCATGCAGCTAGCTGCTCGCTTAGCCGGCCGGCCGGCCGGCAGCGCGGCCGGTGGCTCGAGAGAGCAATCGAGCAGACGACGGAGTGGATACGCTCACCGGCCGTATGGGCGCGGGTGGGTCGCGATGAGATGCGGGAGAGCGACGGGGAGGGGAGAAAGGGAGGTGAATTCTAGCGAAGTGAAGGGGACGGAGGTGTGAAGGTGATAGCCGAGAGCGGGGGCGCGTGTGGGGGCCCGGGGGGCATTCACGTGGTGGCCTCTATTGCCCGAACAATTCCGCCTGTCTACTCTACATACCTACCAACGTAAGAGTAAGAGGGTGTGGCGCGTACGAATTATACGTACGTAGTGCATGCGCTTACTGGCGCGTGGTATTTACCAAAGTAATTGCAAAAATGATACGGCTACCTGTGCCACAAATATTGATATCTCCCGAAGTTTACCTATTAGCACAAAAAACACTAGCTATCACACATACAGTAGCACTACCACTGGTCTTGCCTAATCTTCTTCGTTTCTTCCCAAGCCGTCTGTATGCCCAACCCAATATATCTCTCGCTCTTCGCATCTTCTTGTAAAAATTGGTAGTTTTAGCGAATATTTAGAATTGATTTCAGCACAATTTAAGACAATTAAAACATAATTCCAGCATCATATAATTGACAAGAATGACATAATAGCATGTAAAATATTCATGTCAATTAAAACAGGATAATATGCTCAAAAGATAAGACTTGATAACAAGTAAAATCAGCAGAATGATCAGATCTTAATGTTTGGTTATTGCTCTCATATGTCGGGCTACTCAAGATATAATCTTGGCCTCCTCGCCACTTTTGTCAAGGATATTCACTAATTAGATAGCCAAGATAAATCAAACTTTGAGCTGAAAAATGAATGCTTTACTGTTATATTAAAAAAGAACAATCTCATAAGTCACAAAGAAACTAATTTCTTTTGACCAACAGAAGTAGCATGGATATCACAAAGCAAACTGAGATCACAACAAAATTAGCTTTTACAGCTTTCGGCCAACATAGGAACAAGATATCACAGTGCACAATTAGTGATTAACAGAAAGACTACCGAATCAATGAAAGAAATGGAGTTATGGCAGTAGAGATGAATCAACAACAATATGCAAACATCAAGCTCAAGTCTGATTTATATTCAACAATGTCAATCTAATTTCATAAGTGACAATAATCCTCATCGAGCATTTAAACCGAGCCCACAACAGTACTAAACTGAATCTCCCAGTACTAGTCAGGATTACATAATCAACTAGCACAGCTCACTTCAGTAAAGTAATGCGAAAAAGGAAAAACAGCGATGCTCACGATGCGGATGGCATTCAAAGCCACTGAGTAGAACCGGGCAAGGCACACAAATTGCGTTGTCTCATAAAACCAATCGCCCCACTATGTCACGTTTGAACAGACGAAGTCGTCGGAGATATATACAATGCCAATTTGTAATCCGGGACGCACCAAACTGCAAAGTCGAGGTACAGGAATGTCGCACAAGACCAACCGAAGTGCACCGACAAAAAGGAACTCGAGAACACCAAGCACCAGAAAAGCCGAAGTTCTTCTCCTTCACAAGATCAAGCCAAAGGCCGGCCGAACCCAATCCTCAAAGGCACAACCCCCAAATATTCATCACCACAACCCCAAACAGAGAGATGGAACAAAGAACAAAAATGGAGTGTGCAAGGGAGAAAGAGCCGAACCTCACCATTGACGGTGCCGAGACAAGCACGGTGGTATGGAAGCTCCAAAGCCCCAAAAACCAAACCTCAATCGGAAGGGGAGAAGAAGCACCAAAAATAGGGAAAAACTCAATGATATTTTTTGAGTTGGAGAAAGAGGAGCAGGAGAAAGCTTCAAAAGGAGAACCAGAGTGGGTGAGGCGCGACTGCAGCCAACAGTCGGCGCCGAAGCGCTCGGGCCGCTAGCATCTCCTACGCCGCCGCTGCCAGCAGCTCCCCTACACCGAACGAGCGACACGCTCAACTGGATTGTGCTGGAGACTAGGTCTCTAGCCTTATCCCTTTCTTATCTCCAACCGACAGGTGGGTCCCACTCCTTTTCTTTTTATTTTTTTATTTTCTTCTTTTCTCTAATTGGGAAATTACCAAAAAAAACCCTCAAAATATCCAACATATCTTCCCCCCTCCTCCACCACCATCCCCTTCCACCTCCCCAACTAGGACCCCTCCTCCCCATCACTCTCCACCGCCTCTCCCGTACCGACTCACTGACGTCGTCTTCCATCTCTGTCTCCTCCTGCCGCCTCTCCTTGCTCAAGCGATTCCTCCTCGACGCACTCCGCCGCCACTAGCGCTAGGCCCGCCCGTCGTCGTCAACCTCTCCAAGCTCTGTCGCATGCCATAACGCTCATTGCTGAGGTCATCAACCCACGCCGCTCCCTCCTCTCCCACTCGCGCTCCCCTTCTTCCACTAGGACGGCCGCCAGAAGGGCTTTTGCCACTACTTCCCTATGTTCCATGCCCTCGCCTCGCTCCTCTCTGACGCATGCCTCCCTATCGTTGTGGTATGTGGACCAGCTCCCCTGCCACATGCACGCCCCGGCAACAGCCATGCATGCCCATCTCACACCCCCAGCTCACCCCCTTGTCTGGCTCCACACCGCAGCCCTCCTCATACTTCGGTTTCTTTGGTTTCCAGTTCTCTTCTAGTTTTTATAGAAAAAACCGAACACTTTGAATCACTTATTTCTATCTATTATACCGAATATCAGTCAAATTGAGTTGACCGTATGGTTTGATTTTTTGGTATGGTTCGTTCAGTTCGGTGGCATTGTGAACAGCCCTAGCACTGTCACATGTATAGTAGACTGTTGCATGGCCAGCGGCCGACGTGGTATCATTCGAGTGCATCGGATGTGGCAACATTTAGTTTGTGAACTTGTGATGTACGTATTTACCGGTTGTCAGACTAGCGATAAGAACTCAGTAAAATGATGCTGCCTTAAGTTTTAGTCGTGCCACTACTACATAAAAGGTATTCACGACTGTTCAAAAATGTCATCACAGACAGTTTCGTGAGCCGTTTGAGTTTATGGGCCAGTAATGACGAGGTCATCACAAACGGTTTTTGAACCGTTTGTGATGTAGACTATCACAGACGGTTATTGACTCAGAACCGTCTGTGATGGTTTACTATCACAGACGGTTTGTAGATAAAACAGTCTGTGATAGCTTATGTATCACAAATAGTTTGTAGATGAAACTGTTTGTGATAGATGATGTGTTACAGACGGTTTCATCTACAAACCGTCTGTGATGCATCATGTATCATAGACGGTTTGTAGATGAAATTGTCTATGATGGCTGATGTATCACATACGGTTTGTAGATGAAACGTCTATGATGACTCTTCTCTATAAAGTCTCTAAGCATTGACTGCTTGTGCCTTTAAACCCGGCTTCATATATATATATATATATATATATATATATATATATATATATATATATATATATATAGGAAAATGGTTTGTACTCTAGGAGTATGTACTCCGCCTCTCATATACCACTTAAATCGTATGATAATACCTCTTTATCTATTTGAGTATACTCCAATGATGATTATAAGATACTCCAAAGTGAGTTCTATGAAAAAATCATTAAAGTCCACCTTTTATAGCTAAATTTGTGTATATACTTCTTTTATGTATGAAAAAGGTATATAGCAAAATAAAGGACTCAATGAAAATTTTCAATCAAATCGCATTGGAGTATCTTATAATTGGTATTTAAGTATCTTGAAAATGATAAAGAAGTATAATATATTTATTTAAGTGGTATATTCAAAGGGAGTATGTACTCAGAGTCTAAACAAGGTCCTATATATATATAGTCCTTAGTCCCTCAACCATTTTCAAGGGTCGCCACGCAAAGATGAGGAGGATGGGACAACAGCCATGAGTAACTTCAAGAAGCATGGTTGTCAGGAGAGCACGTGGACATCCAATTACTTGTATGCCGTCGATAGGTAATTGGACGTCGCTATGTTCAGAAAATAGCGTGAAAGTGCAAGTACTCCGACTGGGAAGTGGCATCATGTCCACGTGCTCTCCTGACAGCCATGCTTCTTAAAGTTGCCTGTGGTTGTTGTCTCATCCTCCTCATGGTGCGTGGACGACCCCCCGAAAGTGTTTGGGGACTACGAACAATATATATATATATATATATATATATATATATGAAGCAGGTTATAAAGGCAGAAGCAGCAAGCAGCCACTACTTGGGAGACTTTATAGAGAACCCACCCATATCATCCAACCATCTCAGAATACCCACCATAGCGCACATCATTCATCACCCACATCACAGAGCAAGGGGAGGGAAAGGGATAGAGAGTAAAGGGGAGTAGTTACCCCAGTGCAGCAAATCGACCACCGGTAGTAGCTCTCCACATCCATCTTCTGCATGTATGCATAAGCAGCAACAATCCACATCAGTAAACAAGTCAAACTCAAACCCAAAAACTGAAGCAACAGAGAATGGAAAAATTTGTATGTGTAAAGACTGATGTTTTGCCCCATCCGAACCACATCTCATGAGCCAATATCATACAAAGAGAACCCACCCATATCATCTAACCATCACAGAATACCCATCATAGCCCACATCATTCATCACCCACATCACAGAGCAAGGGGAGGGAAAGGGATATATAGAGAGTAAAATGAAGTAGTTACCCCAGTGCAACCACAAATCGACCATCGGCAGTAGCTCATCACATCCATCTCATGCATATATGCATAAGCAACAACAACCCACATAAGTAAATAAGTCAAACTCAAATCAAAAAACTAAAGCAACAGAGAATGGAGAGGTACCCGGGGAGGGTAAGTGGAGAAGTAGCCAGGGAGGTCAGTGGGGAGGTCGAAGAGGGGAAGGCGGATCTGGCGGTAGGGAGGTGGATTTGGCCACGGGAAGGTCGATTGGACCGGCGGCGGCGTCGTCACCGTAGTTGTGTCACGACGTGACACTGCACAAGACTCTTATGATAATAGTGTCTTGTGCAGTGAACCATGGTGTCACAACCGACAGCAACAGGAAGAAGGGCGGCGTCGGGGAGAAGGCGCGACTTGGGGGCGGCCGTCGGAGAGGAGTCTTTGAGCGGCGTGTCGAGGTCAGGGGCACTCGGGTGGGGAGGGGAACAGGCGAGAGTAAGGGCGCTGGCGAGTGACGAGTTAAGGCGCAAACCCTAGCGGGCTCCTATTAATAAAGGGATATAATAGACGATTCTATTATGGAACCGTCAGTGATATGGTCTCACATCACAGACGGTTCCATAAGAGAACCGTATGTTATAATTTTCATACATAAATGCAAATTCAAAAGTACATATGACACATTCACATATTAGTAAAGAATTATATATGAATATTTGCTAAAACTATGCTAAAACCGATAATTTTACGGCAAGTAGTTCAACTCCTCTTCAAAAAACTTGGTATACTCATGCCTAATCCCGCAGTCGTCACTGCAGAAGACGACGTAGTCGTTCCACCCTTCCATCACGCCGTAGTCGGTGCTCATGCACGGGTGGCCGTCCTCTGACAGTGCCCACACCCAGCCCAGTGGCCCGACCATCTTCTTCCACACCGCCTCCTAGACCATATTCACAGCGATCCTCCGGCACCGCATGCACTCCCGATTGGTCCTCTTGGCCATCTCACACCCGCTGCCGGCTGGTTCGCCCTTAACCTAGCTAATGTAGTGCTTCCCAACGTCGTGTGTCTCGCCGGCCGTGTAAAGGAGGCCGAGCATGTAGGCCGCCGCATTGTGGTCGGCAACGATCGCCTGTTCAAGGAACACGAGGTCGCGCTACATGTTTTGAGGCGCGAAGACACACGCGAGGCCGACGATGAAGTAGGCCTCTGGGTTGCTAGCACCGGCCAGGTGGTTGACGACGGCGAGGTAGTGCTCGTTGTCCTGCCACTTCATCGCCTCCGCCTGCTTCAACGCCACGCGCCTCCCCACAGCGCGCTCCTTGGACGCCATGTATATGGCCTTGCAACTATAAAATTCAAGACGATATAATCTTAATACAAGAATTACTCCATAAGAGAAAATTAAAAGCTTAGCCAAATTAAGGTCAGCTTGGCCAAATTAAGGTCATTGTTGCTAGTCAAATTTAGTTCAGAACTGGATATTGGACACAAAACGAAATCAACACAAGATTATTTTGCGTCGTATCAACTGATATGATTTTTCGGTTTTTCTCTTTTTATATATTTTCAGAGGAGTTACAAACAGGTTCTCTATCGGAACCTGAACCCGAAACGAACACTGAAAGCTTTCCGATAATTAACTAGGATATGATACACTACAATCATCTTCATAAACTGACTTTGAACAAAAAACCAAATAGAATGCTAACTCCTTTAGACCTACCAAAAATAAAAGAACGGAATATATACGTACGTAGCTTGTAGGTTGCAGAGGTCAACAATAGGCTGAGGAGAGTTCGCGGCCACGAGGCCGACGATGTGGACGACGACATCGTGAGGAAAAGCGACGACGATCGCCGACCTCCTCGGCTTGTTCCTCGCTGTCATGCTCCACATGCTCACCAATACCATGCGTGCTCACCATGGTGCGCGATTATCATTCTTCTAAAATGTTGAAGAGACACATCGTAACATTGGCACGCGAGACGAAGAGATGCATCGCGCGGGAGCCGAAAGATTGAATTATCATAGACAGTTATATTTAAAAACCGTCTGTGAAGTATGTAATCACAAACGGTTCTTATTAAAAACCGTCTATGTTGAGCTCTCCAGCTTCAGTTGTAAACATAGGAAAATGAGTGTCAACCGTATTTATGAAAAACTATTCCCGAAAAGATGGTGATGCTTTGGTTACCAACGATTTATTAGGAGCAGCTTCTAATAAATCCTATCCGTCGGACTTTCATCTTTATTTGTTAATTTAATCTTACCACAAGTTGTTAAGTCTATAAATAACAATCAGAAGGGGCATGCGCAGAACTAAGAAAAAAATCACTAACAAACTTTCAATCTTTTCTTACTTCCATTTCTTCTTAAAGTTCTCATCTCGATCCCTACCCTTCTAGCTAGCTAGTAAGACAAAATTCACATAATAAATTGACTTTCGACCACCGTGCATGGAAAAAACAAAATTCATAGATGATCTATCGACTACTTCAATTTAGGTGGTCGGAAAGTTAATTTGGTCTATGGATTTGAAGTCTTCAAGAAATTGGTAGAAGATCATATCCCTACAATCAGGTAAGCACTTCACTATCTATGACGTGTAACTTCCAATCGATCGATCACATGAAGTACTTCTGCATTCTTCTGTTGATCGGGAGTACTACACGCCAAGACAGTGAAGTTACAGATGATACGAAATAAGGCGCCTTACCGGATTACGTATCTTCTGCTTTCTTATGTTGGAGAAATTAGTTTCAATTCGACCACTTTAAAAGATCAATCTGGCCCGATCAAGAGTTGTCAGAATCGGCTAATCAGTTGTTTATAATTACAGACGGTTTCAATAAATAACCATATGTGAATTTAGTAGTATCACAGACGATTCTTGTTCAGAACTGTTCGTGATACTTCCCAAACGATTTTCAACATGAACCGTCTGTTATATTACTTATTCACAGGTGGTTTTTAGTGCAGTCAAAAATAGAGACGGTCGTAAACCAAAACCATCTGTGATTATATTTAATACAGACGATTTTGGTCAACTATTTGTGATGAGGCGTCAAGTATTAGTTTTTAGTAGTAGTATGCACTTGTGTACATTCTTATGAAAGTTTTCATTAAAAAAATTCTCTGCTACCAGACCGTCCAAATTACGATCATCGATCTCAATGTCCAGCATTGAAACTTCTTTTTTCCCAACATCTAACGAAAGAATTAGTGTTTCCCCAAAGTTCTCTTGATATAATTAACAATCTCGATAATAAATCAAACAGTATCCTTCCGCACACACACATATATATATATATATATATATATATATATATTCAGTGTTCTGTGTATGTTGAGTTTTTTTTCAAATGACACTATTTCTAAACTAAAATAATAAAAATAGCATATGAACGAATTGATAAAAATAACACCAGTACTGTGCTCAAAAACCACAGCAGAGGGCCTACCGCACACTCAGTGCGCGGTAGGCCACGTGGCAGTAGTATGGGAGCCAGCAGGCCACCTGTTGTGAACTAGGCACACGGCAGGTGGCCAATGCATGTCACCTGTCGCATGTTCAGTTCGTGGCAGGTGGCTTGTCGGCTCCACTGCAGTCGCCACATGATCTATTACACACTGGCCCTGCTGTGACTTTTGAGCGTAGCATATGTACCATTTTTGTTTATTTATTCGTGAGAGACTACTTTGCTATTTTATCCCGCATGCAACATTGCTGTTTTACCCGTAAACTCGTGTACATTAGCTTGTCCATGGAACAGGCATCCGCTGCAGGGGAAAAAAGGTTAATATATGTAGTGTGCGTACTGCGTACAAATGCTGAACACGCGCGATTCATCCGTTGCGTGTCTCTGTTTATCAAACATCTTTATCAGGGTTTGCAATGTCACTTTCCCATTAAGCTCTCTCTCTCTCTCTCTCTCTCTGGATTATATTTTGTAATTTGATGTTCGGGCAGGATCTAGCTGTTAAAAGTAGACACGAAAGCTATAGAACTATAGTTATATACCTGCGCACACGATAATGCTACTTTCCTCTGATAGGGAATACACGATAATATTACTTAATGTAACACACATTTTCATTTTGTCTATTAAGCGGTCAATATCTGCCCACTTTTGTTGCTGAAGTCTCTTAAGCACAGCTGGTAATCGAGTGGAGTCACTACTACAGAAAAACTCATCATAGACGGTTCGTAATAGTCATCACAGACGGTTTTTGAACCGTCTGAAATTTTATATCTGTGATAACAGGCGGTTATCACAGACGATTTTTTTCCAACCATCTGTGATAATTCTTATCACAGACGGTTCCAACCACGAACCGTCTGTGATTTTATAATATCACAGACGGTTCGTGGTTAGAACCGTCTGTGATACTATAGAATCACAGACGGTTCCAACCATGAACCGTCTGTGATACTGTAGTATCACAGACGGTTCGTGATTAGAACCGTCTGTGATAAGTCTTCGAAGCCCACGACGAAGTGGCCAGGCTCGTGGAGAAAATGCTCCCTCCCGTATCTGACGGTGATTCTAGTATGACCCCCCTTCTCTCGGGTCTTGCGCAAGTACCAATCATGCAAAGCTTGACAAGCTACTCCTGAGGTCTTTAGTTCTGCGCAGGAGACCAACGGACTTCCGAATGAGTATTTCACTGGTTTGGGAGGTGCTTTAATGTTCTTCGATTTCGATTTCTCCTTAACGAGGCGGCTGAGGGACGTCTTCCCGTGAGACGCCTCAGGTACCGATATGGTGCCACGCCTTTCTTATCCCTTCGCCGTCTTCTCGACGGGAAGCGATGTGGCAGCCTTCTGAAGCTTTGGTTGAGGCGGACTCATCGAGGGTCCTATTGGAGAGGCAAGGTCCTGTTGATATCGCGTCACTGAAGGGTCCAGTGCGATGTCCTTCTTGGGCCACTGGATAAAAGTGTGCGTGGCATCCCCTAGTGTTCTGATTAGTTCGTTCGGGGGAATCTCCAGTGGGATGGCCATGAAATTGTCATGTACCATGTCCACCGCACCACAGCTAACCTCGCGCCACCGGGCACCGTCGCATCGCTTCTTCCCTTCTGGTATGGATACACCATACCCCGCCCAGCCTCAATAGGAATCGACCCAACCATCCTCACTTGGAGCTTGCAGGGCGTCGGCTCGTACAAAATGGTACACAATTAGCTAAGGCGTCCTATAGGTCTATCTTTGGAGCATTCTAGAGATGTACATTACCTCGATGTCGGTAATTATGTGTGGACGCGACGCTACTCCGATGTCGAGGAGGACTTGCTCCCAAATTAACAGGGGCGGCTTGTGCCTGCATGAGTTGATTTACTTGGTTCTGCAAGTTTGTTATTTGTTCTTGAAATTTTCCAATAATCACATGTTCCAACCGAGGCGTGGTCTTGGTCCTTGGATCTCTTCCTACTCCTATATGTGTCGGAGTTGTGTGGGAATCCATCCCTCCAAGGTACGTAAACCCCAACGCCTCGCGTGCGACCCGGGTGCTCTTTGATTCCCAGGGCCGTAGATACTACATCCTTCTCCCTGTCTACTTCGAAGGAACCTTGAGAAGATGCGGAAGTCAATTCTTCCTATAAGAGGACATCATGTTATTGTAGACACCATGAAGTTATGGACTTATTAACAATTAAGTGGTTCGAGGAATTTACCAGGCGTTGAGATAATGCCTCGTCTGCCGGGTTTGTGAAAGAGATGCTGCCCGAAGACGTGGCTAATTCCATTGCTCTTAACCAGGCTCGAGCGCGCTCGTCTGAGATCTCAGCAAACGGTCGTGCAGCGGTCTCGTCCTCTGCCGCCCACTGCGTGGCTTTACCCGCTGCACTCCGGTGCCCGAGTCCGTGGGGTGAATGTTTTGTGCCTGGATAGCTCTGTGCGCCGCACTTTGCTCCTGAAATTCGGCAGTTGTCTTCACCTGCACGAAGGTGTCCCATGTATCTCGCGACAAAAATTGATACGTCGTGAAGGGCGTCCGACCCGTGTTCACGTACTGCGTGACAAGTAGTCTCTTGAAGGTCCTCCACGCGTGGGACATCGCCAAGAATAAGCGTGCCATCGCACACGTGCAGGTCCGCTTGGGGAAAGTGAACGAGGCGAAAAGTTCATCCACAACCGGTCTCTCAGACATCGATCGAGACTTCGTGTTGGGGTGGTCATGGGGACCCGTTCCTTGCAAGTACCCGCAGACGGTCCGAATCTAGCACCGCTTTCTTGGGACTCACGGGATCCCGACGCCATCGACCTCCGTGATCGCCATGCGGCCGAGGGCAATTTAGAGATTCCTCTGCCTTCTCGCCTGCGTACCACCTTGATCGGAGATCCAGACGCATTTGGCGACGTCGCTGACGGCGGCGAAGACAGTGCCTCTGCCATCTCGCTTACTTGCTATCTATATAAGTTACGTATGCAATGATTACATAGTAAATAAAATATATAAAATTGCACAAAAAAATTAGAGTTAGCATAAAATAAATTATCGTCAGTGTACCATAAGAATCATCACGGTTTCCAGGTTTACCTAGATTAGTCGGCACTCTAAGTATGGAGACTACCCACACCAACCTAGGTTAACCGGCATCTTGGTTTTTCAAGTCACCTAGGTTAACCCAGATTAGTCGGCACCGGGATACCCATGATACCTAGGCCAACCTAGTAAATCGGCACCGTCTTATTTCCATAGGTTTTCATCATTCGGCATTATTAGAATTTAGCACCCACTTTCGGCAATTGCCGTAATTGCGGTCAAATCCTACAGTGCACATCCCAATAAATCCCAAACCCTCGATAGACATCATTGGGTGTATCCAACTAACAGCCCCAACACGGCAAAGATAGCCCCAAAGAAGGCGAGCAGAGCTCACCAAAGACAAATGGAGACAAAGAAAGCACCGGCGGCACCACGACCCATTTCGAGCCTTCTCTCGCTGGTTCATCCCCTGGCCGAGCAAGCACACAGAGTAGGGGCGGAGCCAGCAGGGGTGCCTGGTATACACCGACACCCCCAAAAATTAGAAAACAAGAAGAGATCAGTTCATCAAACATCAATAATTAGTTCTTCAATCGCCGGTGAATCGGTGGGCTTTGCTGAAGGTGAGAGCTCAACCCAGTAGCCCGCAGTCAGCCCAAGACTCATGACTCTAGTCTAGCATTTGATGTCTGCTTACCACTCCAAATGACCACTCCAAATCAGCAAACTGGCAAATCCAATCCTCCCAAATTTCGGCTCCAACCCTTGATTGAACCGTAATATCTCCCCACTTGAAATCGCGCCAAGCCTCTACTAGTACTAACCGAATCGCCAAGCAAGCGTGTGATTAATGAGTTGAGTACTTGAGTTGCTTACTGCTTTGAGCTGTGAGAGTCTCTTGAATGACTACTCTTATATGTTGGGTTGTTAGTTATTTGTTTACTTGGTTGGGCAGAGGCAGAGTTGAGTTGGAGTAGACTGTAGACAGTAGTCACAATACAGGGTAATGAGTAGTCAGTACAAGGTAGTGGACTAGTGGTTGTTAATTGTAATTTTTTGTATGTTAATTGTGAATAGAAATCCGAAAGTTTTGTTAATTGTTACGATATGCCAATGTAGATTGCAGAGACATTAAGAGGAATAGAGACATCTTTTCTTTTTTTTGGGATTAAGAAGTGAAGGAAAAGAATATTTTATCTTCTTTATCACCGGTGGGGTTCTCATTACAAAACTATTTTGCACATTATCAATTTGTATTCTACAATCCGCAAAGTACTCATAAAGATTGGAAAAGATCCCTCCCTAAAGAATGAATGTGGAAAAATCCATGCTTTGGTGGCAGCCTTTGAGTCATTTGATTTTGTTTTCATGGAAAACTTTGAGTCATACTTAATGCTAATCATACTTGATGTTAGTGAAGATGATGTAATGAAATGTTTTCTAAGGCATGAAAACACATAAAGTAGTATTATAATTTTATTTGTATAGTTGCATATTTTGTAATTTATATTCATGTAAGATCTTATTTGAACTATTTACATTGTGCTTTTGACAAATTTAGAACATATGTGTTGGATTTATGATATTATGAAACTATTATACAAACTATAGAATTGTGAGTGAAGTGTGCACCCCCATCTTCTAATTTCTAGCTCCGCCACTGACACAGAGCCTCACCCCATTTCAAACAAAAGCACAGCAAAGTAAAACATCTAAAGGGGTAAAAATGTCACATAAACCCTTGGGTGCTCAGCAGGGCGGGCGGCAATGAGATAAACCCTCGGCTCTCACGGCAGAGAAGGGGGGAAGCGTGGGAAACTCACCGGGAGGTCAGTAGGGGCGGGGGCGGCACCGAGGGAGGCAGGGACGAAGGGAGGCGGCACTGGGAAACTCACCGGGTGCTCGGCAGGGTCAAGGCGGCACCGACGGAGGCGGACGGCGGAGGCGGCGCCGACGGAGGTAGGGACGAAGGAGGCGAGCCGGCCTGGAGGCGTGAGGGCGAAGGAGGCGGCTGGTAAACCCTCGCTCTACTGGCGAGAAGGGTGGAAAAACACTAAGGCAGAAGATCAGTGCACAACCGTTCGAGTCGGGCATAAGACTTATATAGCTGGATATCACAAACGGTTCTATCAAATAATACATCACAAACGGTTCCATAAACAAACCGTCTGTGATGTTAACTATCACAGACGGTTCTGTTATGAAACCGTCTGTGATGACTTAACAGAGAAACCGTAATTTTAATATCACAGATGGTTCCATAATCGAATCGTCTATGATATGTTAATATCACGATTTATTCATTACTAGAACCGCTGCAGTGATGTTAACCATCACTGAGCATTTACTTATAGAACCGTCTGTGATGTGAACAGACACACACATATGTAGAGCCGTCGATCTTTAGATGGACGGTCCAGATTCGCGTCAACGTTCGGACCGTCCGAAAGCACTCTCGTTGTGAGCCGTCCATCTCTAGATCAACGGCCCAGATTCGCGTGAACGTTCGAACCGTCCGAACGTTTCCATCCACGTGGACAGTTGGATCTAAATCCAACGGTTGGGTTTGTGAGCGCGTATTGCTGCGTTATCCGTGGACTTGGGCCCTTGGATCCAAGATCAACGATCCAAGTTCATCCACGTCGATTTAATTTCAGATTTTCCCGAGAAGGATTATTTGTTAACTAAAAAATGCAATTAACCTCAAAAATGCATAACTTTTTCGCTGTAAACTATTTTTGAGTGAATCCAATTTTGTTGGATTCCTCTATTAATGAGCTTACTGTGAAAATTAGTTTTGAACATGTTACTGTAGTTTCGTTTATCAACGGCGAAAGTTTTGAACATTGCTGCTGTAAAATTTTCAAAGCATTCAGAGAAAGTTTGTTGTTGAGTCTTTTTCGCATTCGTCGTTCTTATCGATTCTTTTTCGCTAGCTCTACGATAACTCCGACACAACGTATGGGTTTCTAGAACTTCAGAACTTCTGCACACCGGTAGTTCCGTTTATCAATGGCGGAACTACCGCACAGAGAATCATTTCAAAGGGAAATCGGTCGGACCGCCCAACACATGGCAGTCTGACCGATTTACCACTGGTCCATAACACGTGACGCGTTTCCATGTTAACATCAAATTACAATGGAATATATACATGCTTAATTGAAATATAGTCCTTCACGATGATCGACGCGCATATAGCTAGCTTCCTCACTGGGTTCTTCCTCCAGTCTGATGCCGTCTCTGAAAGGAGGCAACTCGTCAAATTGATTGTACTCTTTCTCATCCACGACATTCTCAACTCCGACAATCCTTCTTTTCCCATGAAAAACTACGTGATGGTTCTTATTTGCTGGGTCCGTTACAGAAAAAACTTGAACAACTTGCTTAGCGAGTACGAATGGTTCATCCTTGTATCCGACACGTTTGAGGTCCACAGTAGTGACACCGTACTTGTCGACATTCACGCCCTGCGGAAGTTTAACCCAATGACATCGAAACAGGGGAATCTTGAAAAGTACATAGTCAAGCTCCCAAATCTCCTTTATGAACCCATAGTACGAGTTCAACCCATGTGCCCCCGCGGTATTGAACCCCTCGTGAAATGCATCTATCACGACACCGCTGCTCGGATCTGCTCTTCGTATCCTGAGCTGTCGTATAAAACGTGTACCCATTTATGTCGTATCCTTGCCATGTCACAATTGTAAATTTTGGTCCTTTGGCCAACCATAGCAGTGTTTCATCACTTGATGGCCTCCCAGTGAATCGCATCTTTAACCATTCGTTGAACCGACAGTTGTGCTCTATCGTTATCCAAACCTTCGACCGGTCTGGATTCTGTTGGTGTACCATGTCTTTGTGCTCGTCGATGTACGAGGACACTTGGGTCATGTGTTGTAAGACCGTGAAATGGGCCTGCACGTATGTATCTAGATCGGGAGTGATTGCTTTCCTCCCAATGGTCCCGATACCCTCCAGTCTCCCCTCGTGACGAGATAGAGGCATACCTATCGGTTCCACCTGAGCCATGTAGTCCACGCAGAACTCAATGACCTCTTCGGTTGCATAACTTTCGATGATACTGCCCTCCGGCCGATATCGATTCCGTACGTAGGACTTCAGAATTCCCATGTATCTCTTGAAAGGGTACATATGACGTAGGAACACAGGGCCGCATATCTTTATCTCTTTCACAAGTTGAACAATGAGATGGACCATGATAGAGAAATACATCTCAAGATGACATAGAGTCGTCACCACCTCGGCCTGCAGAGCGTCGAGTCCTTCGGGATCGATGACCTTCTGAGCAATCGAGTTAAAGAAATAACACAGCCTAAAGATTACCACTCGGGCCTTGTTTGGTAAGATACTCCTAATTGCAACAGGAAGCATCTGTGTCATCAGCACATGACAATCATGAGACTTCATACCAATTAATTCCAAATCTTTCATGTAAACAAGTTTCTTAATATTAGCGGAGTAACCGGACGGAACTTTCACACCATGCAAACTTTGACACAGTTCATTTCTCTCGGCCTTGGACAAAGTGTAGCAAGCTGGGGGAAGGTACGTTCATTCTTTATCGGTCTCTTTCGGTGCTAACTCGGTTCTTATGTTTATATCAACCAAGTCACGCCGTGCGTTAACACCGTCTTTTGTTTTGCCACTAATGTTCAGTAAGAGACCAATCAAGCTATCACATATATTCTTCTCCACGTGCATGACGTCGATGCAGTGACAAACTTCTAAGTGCTCCCAATAAGGTAAGTACCAAAAAATTAACCGCTTCTTCCAGATGTTTTTCTGAGGGGTCCTTAATTTACGTCCCTTTCCAAGCACAACATCGATATCCTTAACCATATCATAGACCTCTTTCCCTCTAAAAGCCCTTGAGCCAACCATCCTCCTTATTTCCGTCGAATTGTTTCTTCATCTTGCGGTATGGGTGAATCTCGGGAAGGAACCTACGGTGACGATATATACGCTTTATGCGTGAGTTGTTCACCATACACTCTCGGTACCATCTAAGCAAAGGCGACAAAGCTTTGGCTCCTTTTGTATCGAACCCCGACAGGTTACCAAGGGCAGGAAAATCATTGATGGTGCAGAATAACATGGCGCGTAAAGTGAAGTTCTCTCGTTTGTACGCATCCCATACTTGTACCCCTTCGTTCCAAAGTGTCACAAGATCTTCCAACAATGGTGCTAGGTACACATCAATATCGTTCCCAAGTTGCTTCGGCCCTTGGATAAGTTGTGACATCAAAATGTATTTCCGCTTCATACACAGTCAAGGAGGAATGTTGTACATACATAGATTCACGGGCCAGGTGCTATGTCGGCTGCTCATGTTACCGAAAGGATTCATTCCGTCCATACTTAACCCTAACCTTATGTTCTTCGGTTCCGCACCGAACTCTTCGAAGCTCCGATCAAAGTTTCTCCACTGGGCAGAATCAGCAGGGTGTCTGAGTTTCCCATCTTTCTTACGCTCCTCCGAGTGCCAACGCATCAATCTTGCCTCCTTTCGGTTCGCAAATAAACGCTTCAAACGTGGGATCACAGGCAGATACCACAACATCTTAGCAGGAGGTCCTTACTTCGCCTTAGCACTATTCTTACGCTTGTATCGGGATGCTTTGCACACGGGACATGCATGCATGTCTACATACTCTTTACGGTAAAGGATACAATCGTTCGGACATGCATGTATTCTTTCTACTTCCATTCTCAATGGACAAAGAACCTTCTTAGCTTGTAAGGTCGTGCTTTGGGCAACACGTTTCTTCTCCTAAGGATGTCGACTAAGAGACCTAACAACGCCAAAAACTCTTGTTGGACCAACTATTGATTGCCTTCAATTTCAGCAGTTCAAGCACGGTTGACAACCTTGTGTATTCCGGCTTGCAGCCAGGGAACAAAGGTTTCCCCGAGTCCTCCATTAAGCCCTCGAATTTACAAAACTCTCTCTCACCGTAGTTCACTTCTGCATCGCGTGGTATCTGATCCAGATTGTCATCATGCGATCTATCCTCATCAAAAGCACATTCCATACCCTGCATATCGTTGACTTCCTCGGCGATGTTGTCATTCTCGACTTCCAGATAATCTGCTCTTCACCGTATCGCCCAACTCAGATATCCTTTTTGAAACCCTTCAGATTAAGTTAGCTTCGATCTGCACGGGTTGTTAAACATTTTCATATTACCGCAATCAATGCATGGACAAGATATAAATTTTATCCCTTCTTCAACATATCCTCGCTTCGGCTCTTCTAAAAGCAAACACGCTATTAATATACTCTTCACTCACACGGTTCTCAATGTACATCCAGTTTCGGCCCATCTACATGTATACGCACGTAACAAATTAATTAGTGTTAAATTATATATTAATAAACCATAAGTACCCTTCATAATGACCAAACACATTAGTGATTAGTCTATAGCAAATATAAAGGGTTACAGATCGTTACACATTAGTGATTAGTCTAGAGTAAAAATAAAGGGTTACAGATCGTTACCCTTCTCTCCAAGGTGGCGCAATGTGGGAGGAGGCAGCAGAGGTGCCGCAATGGGGGAGGAAGAGGCAGGGGTAACAGCTCAAAACGGAGGAGGAGGCGGCAGCAGCAACAGAGTGGCCAATGGGGAGGAGGCAGCAGCAGCAGCAGGGTGACGGCGCCTCAAATGGAATGGAAAGGGAGCCTGTCGGGAGCATCTACTTATAATGCTTGTATATCACAGACGGTTCTTTAAAAGAATCGTCTGTGATAGGCAATGTATCACTAACCGTCTGTGCTAAATAAGTATCGCAGACGGTTCTTTATACGAACTGTCTGTGATACATTGCATATCACAGACGGTTCGTATAAAAAACCGTAGTATCACAGACGGTTCGTATGATATCACAGACGGTTCGTATAAACCGTCTGTGATACTTATTTATTACAGACGGTTAACGATTATCACATACGGTTCCTTTTGAACCGTCTGTGATGGGGTGTCTAGTATAGCATAGTTTGTAGTAGTGAGTACTGATACTAATGTTATTTATTCATTATTTAAGAACCAAAATTGGGTCTCTTAATTAGTTGTATTTTTGCATTCTTGCACATGTATAGTACACTTTTGTGTAGCGTGCATGCATGATGGCGTGCAGATTAATTGTTTACGGCAACGCGGTTGGTTTTGCTCCAACGCAGCCAACAAGCGACTTATTTGCACCACACATCTGGCATTCTCTCCCTTTTTCGTAGGATGAAAGTAACACCATTGGATTATTAGTGGAAGATCACCAACTGGCGTCCTTTCCTGCAAAAAGGAGTCAAAAATTTTGAATTTTTTTTTCGAGGCGTCCACATCTCCATTTTTAGTTCGAAACATTCTCTACAGCACTCATAAGTCATATATAACCCATCTCACTCACCTGAGAGCTGCCTAGCCTAACATTTGTACATGTTCATCGATTCCACACGTACGCAATTGACAATTAGTTGTGCGGTCAGCAAGCTCGTTCCTTTCGCGCGCTTCTTCCATGAAACAATTGATGTCAACGAGTCATGCTACAGTGGTCCAAGGCACTGAGCACACATTATGCCATAACCATTCAAGCTAGTTTAAGCACCTCATGTGTAGACTGTATGTGTTACGTTGCACAATTAGCGCTGCACGACTCACACGCCTTCAGTCTACTAAAGGAGCATCCAGCTGGCTCCTAGGTCTTTGGGCTGCTACACAAGCTATCTAGCTCAACAATAAGGGGCAGCAACAAATTGATACTTAGGCCATCTCTTGGCAAAAGACTAACATAATGGATGAGTACCGTTAGACTCTTCAATTCGTGTTAAACTATTTGATTCCCGACTCTTCGGTTTCTGGTCTACACTTAGTGTTAGACTCTTCGGGTCCTGGTCCACACTTAGTGTTAGACTATTTGGTTCCTAGTCCACACTGTAACCTTTGGTCTATATATGTAACCTTTGACTTATCAATACATACAACATGTAATTGCCACAAATATTCTACTCTCTCATGGTATCAGAGCGGATTGCACCTGCGACCGCACCCTTCCGCTAATCCCGCCGCTATGGCCGGCGAAGACGACACCGCTGCCGCTGCACGCCGCGAAAGCAAGAAAGCCGCCGCCGCGACGACGCGAGTAGGAGGCTACCGCCGCCGCACGACGCGAGCAGGAGGACGTGCAGGCACTGGCCCTCTCCGAGGCCGCCGTCATTGCTTCCCTCCATGCTCAGGCATACGACGTCCTCAACATCAAGGCCCTCGTCCCTGTCGTCCTCAATCTCGCCTCTCCGAGTTACAACAAATGGCGCGCCCTCTTCCTCGTCCCTGTCGTCCTCAATCTCGCCTCTCCGAGTTACAACAAATGGCGCGCCCTCTTCCTCGTCACCCTCAGCAAGTACGCCCTCTCCGACCACGTGCTCTCCGACGACGCCCACCCTGACGTCGCAGACTGGGTCCGGATGGATTATCTCGTTCTCTCGTGGCTCTACGGCACCATCTCCGCCGAACTTCTTGAGACTATGATGACTCCTACCTCCACGGCGCGGCTTGTATGGGTGAGCCTCGAGCAACAGTTAATCGGTAACCAGGACACACGTGCCTTGTACCCAGATGCAGAGTTTCGCAACTTCGTCTAGGGCGAACTCTCCATCTCCGACTACTGTCACAAGCTGAAGATCATGGCCAACGCCCTCGGCGACTTGGGCAAACCAGTGCGCTATCGCACCCTTGTTCTGTCCCTTCTGCGCGGCCTGAACACGAAGTTCACATACATGGCGGCCCTGTTGATGCGGCAAAAGTTGTTCCCCTCGTACATTGAGGCCCGCTCCGATCTGCTGCTCGAAGAAATCACGATGTCATCATGCCCCTCCGCACCCTCCACAGCCCTCATCGCCACGACCCCTACCGACAATGGGAGTCCTGGTGGTGATGTCTCCGGGGGCAGTGGCACCGGCAGTGGCGGGGGCGGCTCCAGTCGGCGTCGTAGCCGCGAAAACGGCGTAGCAACCACAAGACCGGCGACGGAGGTGCCGGTGATCACTCCAGGGGCAGCACCTCTAGTTGGCCTCCCTCCTTCTACAACCCCTGGACCGGCATCATCCAGGTGTGGCCCGGGCAACTCCATCCAAGTCAGGCCCCTGGCCTCCTCGGTCCACGTGCCCCTAACGCCCCCACCCAGTAGCGCCCCGACGGTGCGCCCCTACCGCACGCGCTAGCGGCCGGCCAACTCTAGGCCGGCTGCACGCTACCCTCATACCCACCGTCGTGACCTCCTCGGGTTGATCCGGGTCCTGCGCCTCCTGGTCTTGGTCCATGGGATCAGTAGTCATTGGCAAACTCTTTCAACACCATGACTCTTACTTCCCCGCCGACCACCGACTTGTACATGGACTCTGGTGTGACCTCACACATGACGTCGGACGCCGGTGACCTCTCCCATTCCCATCCCCCTCACTCCTTCACTCCTTCCACCATCGTTGTCGGTGACGGGTCACTACTACCCATCACCTCCACTGGTTCCACTAGTCTTGGGCCTCTTCATCTTACTAATGTTCTTGTCACTCCGCACCTTATCAAGAATATTATTTCCGTTTGTCAATTCACTATTGACAACAACTATTCTGTTGAGTTTGACCCTGTTGGTTTTTTTGTGAAGGATTTTCGTTACAGGAATGTGATCACCAGGTGTAATAGCACTGGACCTTTCTAGCTCTTGCGTCTGCCAGTGTCCACCTCCCGTTCGTGTGCACTCATCGGCGGCTCCTCCGCCTCCCTTTGGCATCATCGTCTCGGGCACCTTGGCCCTGAGTCCCTGTCTCACCTTGCTAGTGCATCCGCTATTGCTTGTGATAATGGACTCGCCGACACTATCTGTAATGTGTGTCAACTTGGTCGTCATGTGCGTCCACCTTTTGCTACTTCACAGTCTCGTGCTATCAAGAATTTTGATTTAGTTCATTGTGATCTTTGAACCTCGCCTTTCGTCAGTGTGTCCGGTTACAAATACTACTTGGTTATTCTTGATGATTGCTCGCATTATCTTTAGACGTTTCCTTTGCGCCTAAAATCTGATACTTTTATCACTATCTCTCACTTTTTTTCTTACGTTGCTACTCAGTTCAGCGCTAAGATCAAGAGTATTCAGTGCGATAATAGCCGTGAATTTCACAACTCCACTGCTCGTACTTTTTTCCTTACCCATGGCGTTACACTCCGCATGTCATGTTCATACACCTCTCAGCAGAATGACAAGGCCGAACGTATTATTCGTTACACTAATAACATTGTGCGGTCTCTTATGTTGCGGGCCAGCCTCCCTTTCTCTTACTGGGTTGAGGCTCTTCACGCCGCTACCTACCTTCTTAATCGCCAACCCCACCAAAACTCTCAATTTTTTCACATCTTTTTTTGCGCTCTTTGTTGTTTCCCCCTCCTACTCTCATCTTCGCGTTTTTGGCTGCAAGTGTTACCCGAATCTTTCCGTCATCGCTCCTCACAAGCTTTCTCCTCACTCCACCATGTGCGTATTTCTCAGCTACCCGTTCGAACACAAGGGATACCGATGCTTCGATCTCTCCTCAAATCGGGTCATCATCTCCCGTCATATTATGTTTGACGAGTCCTCCTTTCCCTTTGCCGAGCTCGCCGCTCTGCCCTCTTCCACTAACCTCGATTTTTTATTGGAGCTTGATCACACACCGATGCCATTGGGCCTCAGCATCTTGCAGGTCCTGCTGCCCCTCCTAGTGTGGTGCGCCCGCCCGTGCTCCTACCGGCCGTGGCACCCGACGGTGCTGCCTCTCCTGCGTGGGTTGTGCACGCCCCGATCGCGCCGCAAAAGACTGATGTCGTCGCATTCCCAGCCAGCGCCTGAACAGCCGGCCGTAGCGTTCCTCCTGGCCCCGCGGCTATGGTAGTACCCAGTGCTCCAGCCGTGGCTCCTCCCGTGGCAATCGAAGCACATGGTACTCCTACTGGTCTACCAGTTGGCCCGCCAACTCCCAGCGGTGTCATTCTCTCGCAGCTTCCCCAGGTGCTATGCCGCTCCAGCCGGTCGACAACTCCCATGCCACGGTGATTCGTGGCAAGCACGGTTTTCGGTAGCCACTCACCCGCATGAACCTTCATACCACCACTCTGTCTCCTGTTCCGATCACATACCGGGCTGCTCTCGCCGACCCTAATTGGCGCGGCACCATGGAGGAAGAATACGCTGCTCTTCAGGCAACAACACATGTGATCTTGTTCCACGTCCATCCAATGCCAATGTGGTCACTGGGAAGTGGATTTTTCGGCATAAGCTCAATTCAGATGACACTCTTTCCCACTATAAGGTTTTGATGAGACTCTTCGTGGTTTCACACAGCGTCCTGATGTTGATTTTGATGAGACTTTTAGTCCAGTCGTCAAGCCGACCACTATTCACGCAGTTCTCTCTCTGGCCCTGTCCCGGAATTGGTCTATCCACCAGTTAGATGTTAAGAATATGTTTCTTCATAGCACACTCTCGGGGACTGTCTTCTGTTCGCAGCCGGCTGGATTTGTGGATTCATCTCGCCCAGATTACGTTTGCCGCCTCAACAAGTCTCTCTACGGCCTCAAACAAGCGCCCCGGGCCTGGTACAGCTGTTTTGCGGCTTTCTTACTGTCCCTCGGATTCCAGGAGGTAAAGTCCGACACCTCCCTCTTTGTATCTCATCGAGGTGGTGACACTGTCTACCTTCTTCTCTATGTGGACGATATTGTGTTGATTGCTTCTTCGAACCATGTGATACGCCAGATGGCTGCCTCCCTCCAGCAGGCTTTTTCTATGAAGGATCTCGGTCCACTTCATCATTTTCTGGGTGTTTCTGTTAGTTGTCGTGATGGCAACATGTTCCTCTCTCAGCGGTAGTATACTCTAGACATCTTGGACCGCGCCGGCATGACCGCTTGCAAGCCTTGTAGCACCCCTGTCGACACTCACTTCAAGGTCTCCTCTGCTGCTGGCACTTCTGTTGCTGATCCGACGTTTTACCGAAGTCTTACGGGTGCTTTGCAGTACCCCACTTTCACTCGCCCAGATATTGCCTACGACGTACAACAAGTTTACATCCATATACATGATCCTCGTGAGTCGCACCTCGCCGCCATGAAGCGCATTCTTCGGTATCTTCGCGACGCCATCGACCACGGCTTTCTTCTTCACCAAGTCACCTCTGTAGATCTGGTTGTCTACTCCAACGCCGACTGGGCTGGTTGTCCCGACATGCGCAAGTCCACTTCAGGCTACGCTATGTTCCTAGGTGATAATCTCGTCGCATGGTCCTCGAAGCGGCAACACATTGTCTCTCGTTCGAGTGCGGAGGCTGAGTACTGGGCTGTGGCCAATGTTGTTGCTGAGACGCGCTGGCTGCGCCAACTTCTTCAGGAGCTTCACAGCACTCCACGCCGAGCTACTCTCGTCTACTGCTACAATATCAGCGCGGTCTATCTCTCAGCAAATCCGGTGCAACATCAGCACACTAAATATGTTGAGATTGACCTTCACTTTGTCCGAGAACGAGTTGGTCTTGGTGATGTCCGCGTTCTTCACGTTCCGCCGACATCTCAGTACGCCGATATCTTCACCAAAAGGCTACCTACTTCTGTCTTCACTGAGTTCCGATTCAGTTTGAACGTCCATTTCGTCAACGCTCCAACTGCCGGGGGGGGGTAGACTCTTTGGTTCCTGTTAGACTATTTAATTCCTGACTCTTTGGTTCTTGGTCCACATTTAGTGTTAGACTCTTTGGTTTCTGGTCTACACTTAGTGTTAGACTCTTTGGTTCCTGGTCTACACTTAGTGTTAGACTTTTTGGTTCCTGGTCCACACTGTAGCCTTTGGTCTACATATGTAACATTTTATCTTATCAATACATACAGTGTGTAATTGCCCCAAATATTCCACTCTCTCGAGTACTCTCTCAGCCTTACAAGCTTTGTTATAATTCTCTTCCCAAATTGACTATATCCCAATAGTACGTGTCGTGACAAAGCAAACAATAATTTCCATAGATTGTTCAACGTCAACATGCCAATTGTAGAGGCACGGTTCTGCCAAAATCCTCCTGTGATCAATTAGGATCTTGCCAAATGTTGAAGATGCTCTTCATTGTGAGGCGGAGGCCTGTCTTCAAGCTTTGCATTTTGCTGCAATGGTTGGTATGGGAGAATTGAAGTAGAAACTGATGCTATAAATTTAAAAGCTACTCTAGACAGAACAGATCATGTTCTTTCAAATATTGGTGTGTTGTTCAAATGCGCGAAGGCCACGGCCAAATTATTTTAGTGAGTATATTGGTTAACTTCGTAGCCCATCTGGATCGCAAGGGAAAACCCGCGCGCGAACGCCACGGCCAAATTTTCCCCTCATCTGAATGTGACCACGGATCAAAATTCAAATGCGCGTTGTTCTCAGGTGCCGTCCGGAAGGGGCGGCGCGCGCCGCCGTGGGGTTCTGGAAGGGGTTTAAATTTTACCGCGCGTTAGCTGGCTGGCTGGCTGCTGACGTCCTAACTGCAGACTGCCTAACGCTATGCATACCCAAACATGATATCATCAGAGGGGAAGCAGAAATATACTATACCATACCATAGGTGCCACACTACCATCAGATACAAAACCAAAGATAATGGATCAATCTGAACCGTTACTTTTTGATCCAATGGCGTAATGAGGGAGCATCCTCTCACCACAGGTGGTATTGTAATTAGGCCAATGCCCCCCTGTTTTTACTTGACAGTGAAGATTCTGTCAAATTTTCTAAAGCTTGACCACTAACAGGCTTAAAATCATCTAGATTGGCTATATGAAAATTATACCATTAAATTTGTTGTTAAAAATATTTTCATAATATTATAATTTTATTAGTATATTTTTATTTAAAGTTATAAAATATAATGATCAAAGTTGCATCTTAGAGGCCGTAATTTTTTTTAAAAAAATAACATACGGAGTAATCGGTAAAGTTGAAGTATAAGGATGGGCCAGTCCGGTTGCTCAACGTGCAAGCAATGGCCTGGAGTTCAGATGAGCGGACAGCGGTGGACGTTTTGAGCAGCATACACACCGACAAATGCAGTGGTACATGACCGTAGTATACACCCAGTTAATGATTGCGCGAATCTCTTATATAGTGTTCGCAGGGTGTGTATATGTCAGGTGACCCTAGGACTGATTTCTAGCTACTCTTACAAGTAAAGGGTTTAAAAATTAGAGAATAAAATATCCGCGGGAGATTTTGAGGGTACATGAAATCTCCCTTAACCTTAAAGGGAAATCTTTCCGTTCGAAAATAAAATCACTGTTGCTATTTAGAAACATCAGAGATAAAAATTCCGGCCATGAATTTTTTTCAAATTTTTTTTTTGTAAAATTCAGAAACAATAGCACAATTAAACAACTCAAACATGACGTTCACGTTCTTGAATAATTTTATCTCAAAAACTTTCAAAGATACACAATTCAAATGATATAACAGCTAATTCTTGCCGCCTGGATTAGCCATTGGCTCCCCGCCTCCGCCGTAGGCAAGGTCACTAATGAAGCCTAAACTGCAGAGAACCAACCACAATGGGAGTGATATGCAGTTCCTGAGAAGAATAAATGCCACTTGATCAACCTCTTAATTACATGATATCATTTTGATATGATATGTTCTACCGATCAACTTACATAAATGTAGAATTTCCAACCCTTCGGGAGTACAAGGCCGCACAAATAATTGCAAAATTGTAGGAACGTTAACACAAGGTAGGAAGTGCGTCACTGCAAATTGGGTATGCGATTCATCAAACTTTGTTACTTGTTTGACAACTTTGTTACTCCAATCAATTATGAAACGAGAGCCATGCCGTTCTTTGCCTTGTGCTGCCTAACGTAAAGGGGAGGTATTACTCATTAGCAAGAGGGCTTCGCACCAGAAGCAATCGATGTCTTGTTCTTCAACAGTCTCCAAGAACGAAAAAAATGGAAAAAAAATATCTACAAATTATTTTTTATGCACATTTTATTTTTTATTTGTGGCTATAGTAACTACTTGAAAGCATATTTTATCATGCATAATGGAAAAAATTATCTACAAATTATTAAATACTAGTTATCAAGCCCTACATCCGCACGGATTACGTGGTTTCAACAATATTATGTTATTGATAATATAAGAAAAATTCTATTAGCAAAATTTGGTTCTCATTTCCTTTACTTTTTCTAATTGTTGTATATTTCTAATTTATTTCCTCATGGCCCCAATATAGAACCAATATTGTTATTTATGTGCATCCTAAGTACAAATACTATTAGTGAATTCATAATTTTAAAAAAATATCATGTTATACGAATATATACAAATTTAAAATTTGAATTCCAAAACAATTGTTATACCCAAGTATATCGATTTGTAATTAGAAATTGTAAAAATTATTGCAAGAAAACAATAATATAATAGATTAAGGAAATTTAGAATTCTAACCACAGGACTATCACCTTTTTCGAGTTGATCATGGCGTGGTGGGCTTCAGATATGATACTACATGCAATCTACAATTTTATTAATTAAAATCCCATAGTTATGAAGCGGTTGCCAGACTCCTGGTTTTTGGTTACTGCTATCCAATTGGAAAGATTATTTAATCAATACCGACATCATATTCCATATTAGCAAAGGATACGTCTGGTAGTTTGAGAGCAAACCGTGTTGTACTCAAACCTCGTGTATGTTTCGGATGTGTTTAGAAGGATCCAAGCCGCCACAAAGTTCTAGTACAAACTCTTATGGATGGTTAGGATTTTTTTTTTTTTTTTCTCTGATTAACGTGGGAATTTCTAGTTTTTCTTTTTCTCTGATTAATGTGGGAATTTTTAACCTTTTTACATCCTAGGATTAATACAGAGACTTCTAGGAGAGCCTCTAATTAGTATAGATATAGATAGATTAATGTGGGAATTTCTAGCATTTTTCTTTTTTTTCGATTAATGTGGGAATTTCTAGCCTTTTTACATTCTAGGATTAATATGGGAGCTTCTAGGAAAGCCTTTAATTAGTATAGATATAGATAGATAGATGGTTAGGATTTTTTTATTTTTCTCCTATTAATGTGGGAATTTCTAGACTTTTTCTTTTTCTCCGATTAATATGGGAATTTTTAACCTTTTACCTTCTAGGATTAATATGGGGCTTCTAGGAGAGCCTCTAATTAGTATAGATAGATGCCTAAAGATGGACCAGTTACAAGCACAAGAAATCACAAACATTATCGTCTATTAAATAAAGTAAACACATGAACAAGCATATATCTTATAGTGAATAAAGTAAATACATCAAGTAATTTCCTAAAAGAGTTTGAATCTTCATTTGAGGATTGTGAAAGACAATAACCCATCATGATGAAAACTTGATTGGCAAAAAGTGAACTCAATGAAAATTGACAGTGCTTTTTTTTTTTGTGAGGATAGTTCCTTATTCAAGAGACTTAAAATCTACTCGAACCCCGTAGCTACCAGGAACTATGGCGCATGAATAATTTTTTTATCTTGTCTTTGAACTTCCGTAGCTACCAGGGACTATAACACTATTCCACCTCTCATGTTCCAGACAAGACAAGCAAGTTTTCAAAAATCTCCAGATGAGATATTGATGGCCATTATTCGATCCCCGGATGAGAAGCTCAAAGAAAATTATCCTTCACAAGAATCTCTATGCCTACACAAGCACTAGCTAAAAACAATTACATCAAGAAAGCATACATGGAACACGAAAAGGGACAATTTTGCAAGGTTCTACCGTTCCAATGCAGTGACTTGCGAGTAGAAAATCTCTAATTACCCGGTCGATCTAAGAAACAAACACATCCTGGTAAGATTCCTCTAAAAAACAAACAGAGGGAAGTGGTAAGATTCGAACTTCATATGGTGGATAAGAAACCTCAAACCCTAGCCCCGCTTCCTCACCCGCAATCCACCTCCAGCTAGTGGATGTGTTGGAGCTCGGCGCCTTCTCCCAGTTGTCATTGTCTTCGTGTCCTCAGCGTCGCGGATTCAAACCAGCTAAAATCAAAAGAGGGGATTAGATGCATAACCCTAGTGTGAAGAGGAGGAGGAGGAGGTTGAGACTTCACCGGTAAGATGGAGGTTGAGAATTGTTATTATGTTACCTACAAAAGTCCGGTATGAAAATTTACATGGGTCACATACCACCCCTTGTAGAACTGAATCCACCTATAAAGCGTCGGAACATATGGCGAATAAAAAACCGGAAAACATTTTCTAGACACTTGTTGACAAACGGACCATACGAGTTAATCCACCCACTCATGCTCGACTTGAATCTTCAATTTTTCTATCAGACGCCCCGCGCGTGGAATGGAACATGAAAACGACTGCAGCTGATCCACCTCCTATTCCCCATCACAACATAGTGAGAGGTCCATGGTTTCCCCCTATTTACCATGACATTCAATTCTCACGATCTTAGCTATCCGATTCGGAAAAATGATCAGGCTAACTGCTACAGTGGTACATCACCTGCTGCAGTACCTCTCCAGTGCATGCTAATAGGATCATACTATATATTGCTGTACAGTGTCAGTGCTTGCTCCTGAGCCCTGAACAGATCCCCTTTGCCGTTTGTCCTGTGAGACAGGGACAGCCTACACCCAACAACTACTAAAGCGGAGCGCGGAGCGGGGGGCCGGCCGCGGTTTAGGTGCGTTGCGCTGCGCTGCGCACGAAACGCGTCAGGCCATGACCTGCTGGCTGGATAGACGTGGGGCGCTGGATCGATCGGCGCCGGTGGCGGTGGGCCACGCACTCGATTGGCCATGGGCCTGGCGACCTCGACCCGAGCCGCGTCGGGCGAGGCCGAAACCAAGCATAGCCGGGAATATATTGCGTCTTGTTTGACGGCGACGTCTCGAGCCACATGCGCCCATCCAGTAGTTACAGTTGCGTGTGAGACTGCCGGTGCGAGCTAAAGCTACGCGCTCTTGCTGCATGCAGAATTGCAGTGCTAGCTAACGAGCTAATCGCGTCGTAAGACCGTCCTATCCTGAAATTTCGTGTTAGTTTATCGTGGATTCGGTTTGATTCTTGCGCAGGGACAATAATTGTGTCAAGTTGGTGGTGTGAAATCGTACATGCTTTCGCGCTGGTTGGAGGTTTTATATATTTATATCGTACAGCCGTGATGCGTCTTGACAGGTGGAAAAAAAAAGTTGCACCACGGGTGTACTGGTGGAGAATGTAATCGTGCATCATCTAATCCTAGCAAAACTTTCGTGGCCCAACCCAGCTACATCAATTTGTTCTTGGATCAAAGTGAAAGTAGCTAACTAGACTGCTAATTAAGAACCTTGCTAGTTGCTACGTACTATTAGGGTGTATTTGGTTCGGTAGATGAGCTCGTATATGGATCAGATCGTCTCGAATATGCCTAGTCTCTATGTTTGGTTGAAGGGATGGAACTAATCTGTCGGTGATCTAAAACCGATCTTACGTATGATTGTTTGATTCGGGTGGTCTCCTAGACTTAAGCTACGCAGAGAATGACACAGAGATTTTATACATATTCAAGCCTTCTCCGGAGAGAATAATAACCCGACTCCTGTGTGGTTATATTGAGTGTGACGTTTACAATCAAGAGGAAGACTAATGCCTTGTGCTCCTGATTGATCTGTCCCTTCTGTCTTCTGTCTTCTGTCTTCAGTCTTTATATAGCATAAGAGAAGGTGGCAGTTCCTTCTGACGAAGAGGCGCTTCAACGCTTCAGATGATGAAGCGGTTACTGGAGATTATTGCTGAAGCAGTAATGTCCTCACGTCGCCAGGTGGTTTTTATCAGGACAGAGAGATTAATCATGCATTTATTCCAGGGAATAACAACGTAATTAACTACCCCATATATTTAAACATGGTGTAGAAGACACCCTTATCGACCAGGCCTACATGTCTATAGGCTCCATCGACTAAAGACTGGTCGTAGAAGAACTTATGACCAGGTGGTGGTCGTAGTAAAACTTACGACCATAGACTGGTCGTAGTAGGACTTACAACCAGGGGATAGTCGTAGAAAAGCTTACGATTAGAGACTTATCGTAGAGGAACTTACGACCAGGGATGGTCATAGAAAAGCTTACGACCTTCTCCCTTATGGATAAGGAGTATACTTACGAGAAATGTAAAGATATTGCTATATATCTACAATAAGAATTATAGATAAATGAATAAAATAAGGTTTATTAGATACTCGTCATCTAACCCCCCGATTTCAAGTGAAAATAACTTACTTGGAAAGAAGGTTGTAGAAAATCTTACGACTACAAGGTGGTTGTAGAAAATCTTACGACTACAAGGTGGTCATAGTACAGTGATCAGAAGTAAAACCTTTCTGACTGGTATTTCATTTGACCTAAAAAAGACTTGGTCAAGAAGGTAGTTTCACTTGAAGTGTAAAGACATACTCAGTTTTCTCGAATAGACAGATTTAAGAATTATAATCGACTCTCCTAGTCCTGTCCGTTGGAGTGGTTCCCAAAGAGGTGGCAACTGTTGAGTTATCATAATCTTTAACTCAAGCGTGCAGTTATAAAAACTTACCGTAGGGGTGGTTTTAGGGACTCCACGAAGCTTCAACTCGTAGTCTTGTTTGTAGAGGATAAGATGGAACGCCTAAAGGTAATCAAAGATTGATTTCTTCTTTAGGATCTCATAGTCGTAGAAAATACTTACGACCAAGAGATTGCCGTAGAAAAACTTACGATTAAATACTGGTCGTAGAAGGGCTCACGGTCAGGGGATGGTCATAAAAAACAACCACTTAATAATATTTATTTTTCTAACTCCTACAAAAGTAGGCATGGAAGACCGTCAAAACGACAAAGAGGTCGAATGATGGTTGTCGGAACAAGAGCGGAGAAAAGCAAGGCTCCTCTGGCCAAAATGTGTTGCCTTGTGAGGGTCACCGACAAGGGAGGCGCAGGCTTAAGCTCTGCTGCTTCGACCAGGCCCTTTGAGAAATTCACTACACATATGGCTGCTGTAGAGAAAGCAGAGGTGGTCGAAGCGACCGATGCTCTCAAACATAAAGCCCTAAGACCAAGGTACCTTTCTACTACGACAACAAGACTTTCGTAGTTTTTACCTCTCATGGCTTTGTCAAGCAACTATAAAAGGAGAACTGGAAGAGCTTTATGTCTTTTGTGAAGGAAACTGCTGCGCCAGCAGGGCCGTGGTCGAGGGAAGTGCTGCTCTTGGGGTGATCGAGACAAGTCTCGGACATCATGAGAGTCAAGAGGCTTAAGGAGCGGCAATTCTTGCTCAAGACATACAACCAGGCGTGGTCGTAGCGACCCCTATCCCTCAACTCGAACATTGACCAGACGTGGTCGATGGGAAGAAGCAAAAGGAATTTTCCATCGGGAAGGTTTCTTCTAAATTCAAGATCAAGACCAAAGAATCAAGGTATGTAAAAAGTCAAAAGCATAAGAACAACATTGACCTTTTGCTTCCTACAATCTTGAATGGTTTTTCTTTTGTGGTCTTAGACCGACTTCTCCAATCCCCAAGGACAGTTCTGTCGAGAAGCCCGCTGCTACTTCCTCAACAGTTGAATGAACAACAACAGAATTTGTCGAAGGATTGGCCACTATCCTTGTGGTGGAAGAAGTTGTTGCTGCCAGCGACTGCGACCACGGAAGTGGTCGCAGAGGCAGAAGCAAAAATGGTGCATGATGCGAAGAAAATCTTTACCTACGACCAGTTTTGTTGACTAACCTTTGGAAGGTATTGTCCTTACTAGTCTTACTCTTTACAGAGTAAGTAGTCGAAATAAAACAACTCCAGGGACTTTCTACTCATAACCAGGAGGAGGTGAAGTCCACAAAGATCAATCTTCAAGACAACATTTCTGTTCTTAACAACGTACTCAGTGAACTTGGTGCTAAGGATGTCATTCCTCTTGAAGGCACCATGATTGCTCATACGAGTGCCATTGGAGAATAAGTCGGAAACCTGCAAGAGTTGATAACCACTCTAAGGACCAACCAGGCTGACTCAATCAGAGAGACGGTCGAAAGTGCTTTGAGCTATGCCTTGGCAAAGCTCAAAGCTTATGACCATAATCTCAATCTTCAAGCAATCGAGACCGATTTCAACTGCTTTACAGCAAAAGCCACTCAGCTAATTGTAGAAGTCAAGCCAGTTAGCCAGAAAATCACGGAGGAGATGCATATTGTATCTCCTTCCTTAGAGTAGTTTACAGTAGGAAACTTGTAAAGACAAGCTTTTTGAGTATGAATATATATCCATTTTTCTGCAAATCATCTTGTCGAGTAGTTAGTAACTCATAAGATAATGAATGAAAAAAGAAATTAAGACTAAGAATTGAAGTCATATTAATAACTTTATCCTAGCCCTGACTATTTGATTAGTTTATTTAGATAAACTAAGTAAATAGTATGAAAAGAGTTTTCTTAAAAAAAAAGAGGTTTGGTTAGCTTATAGTTTTTTATCACGATTATCATGTGCTGGTCGTAAGAGTAGGAACGAGTCAACACTAGGAAGTTCCTTCTAGTGGGCAGGACCACATGTAGAAGGGAAATACTTCAATTAGGTGATGTTACCCTCTTCGACCAGATTAATCAAATCGAGAGCGGCAACATGAGTTAGACAAATGTCTGGAGTACCTTAAAAATTCATTCGACCTTTTCCAATGGACTCGGTAGTTTTGCCCTAGTTGTAAGAGTTAGAAATAGGACGACGCTAGGAAGTTCCTTCTAGTAGGTAGGACCACGTGCAGAGAGGAAAGACTTCGACTAGGTGTTGTGCCTTTCTCCTCCTAGTTGTAACAAACCGAGTTTACCAAAAGTAGTCGAACAAATTATAAAAGTTCACTATACTTATAGTATTTTTTAAAATAAATGAAAAAATAAACTAAGGTGAAAAGTGTTGGCTTGAAAATATTTCGACCATGTTTGTTGAATCCGAGCTCTTTGTGTTAGCAGCAAAAGTGAGGAATGAGTCGACACTAAGAAGTTCCTTCTAGTGGGCAAGACCACATTTTAGAGAGGAAAGACTTCGACTAATTGATGTTACCATCCTTTCGACCAGTGTAAAGAAAGACTAGGTGTTTTTTTAAATAATATAAAAATTATCAGAGCGCTACTCAATGTAAGACAATAAAGATAGAAAGAACCTGATACTTTATTGTTGGAATGGTTGGTTACACATAAAATTTGCGTAACTGGTCGATATTCCAAGAATTGGAGAGTACCCGACCATCTTTCATTTCCAATCGTATCGAGCCTAGTCGCGTAACTTTGACCACTGTGTAAGGACGTTCCCACTTGAGAGAAAGTTTGTTCCGGTTAGACTGTGATTGAATCGTCTTCAATACCAAGTCACCTACAGCAACGCTGCGAGGTTGGACCTTACGATCGTAGTATTTTCGCAGGGTTTGTTGGTAGACTGGTGAACGAATTAAGGCTTGATTTCTCCCCTCTTCGAGTAGGTTGATGTCATCTGCTCGAAGTTGTTCCTGGATAGAGTCGTTGAAAGTTTTGACCTTTGTCAACCTTATCTTTAGTTCTGGTAGAAGCATGGCTTTGATACCGAAAACTAGGAAAAATGTGGAAAAATGTGTTTCACCTGTAGCCCGACTAGCAGTCATACGAACTGCCCAAAATACTTAGGGTAATTCTTGTACCCAAGCCCCCAAGAGCTTGATAAGCTGGTCGAAGACTCGAGTTTTGATTCCCTGTATTATTTGGCCATTTGCTCTTTCGACTGCCCCATTGCTTTGAGGGTGGACAACATAAACATGACACAATTTGGTATCCAACTCGTTGTAAAATTCTTAGAATTTTGCGTTCGAAAATTGCTTACCATTATCTGTGATTATGCGACTTGGATCACCAAATCGAGAAATCACGCTTCTCGTCATGAACCTTTTTGCTACTTTTGTTTTTATCCCAGTCACAGGTTCAGCTCCAATCCATTTTGTGAACGTATCAATAGCTACAAAAAGAAACTCGAAACCACCTGATACTTTTAGGAACAGATCTAAGATATCGAGACCCCAGGTCGCAAAAGGCCAAGACAGAGGTATTGTTTGTAATGCCTGAGGCAGTTGGTGTATTTGCCTGCTATGAAACTGGCATTGTACACTTCTTAACCAGCTCTTTGGTATCATAGAGGGCTGTTGGCCAGTAGAAACCATGTCGAAAGCCCTTTTCGACCAGCGTTCTATAGGAAGCATGAGTTCCACAGATTCCTCCGTGTATGTCATGAAGGAGGTTTAATCATTCTCTATGCGATATGCATCGCATAAGTACCCCTTGAGTGCGTCGTTTATAGAGGACTCTTTCGACCAACACATACATTTTAGCCTTTCAGGATAAGCGATCTGCCTCGAGATCATCATCGGATATTGTACCCTTCTGAAGATACTCGTAGATGGGATTCATCCAGGTATCTTCGTATTATAGAGAGGTTGTCTCAATAGGAGGTGTCTCTGGTGTTTTGACAAGAGACGACTTCTGGAGTTGTTCCAAGATGACTCCTTTTGGTACTTGTGATCGGGAAGAAGCCATACGAGCAAGCTAGTCTACAAGAACATTATCCTTTCGAGGGATAAATTGTACGTCGAAATCAAAAAAATACTTTTCAAGCTTTCGAACTTTCGATAAGTACCAAGATATGGTCGGGTTAGAGCATTGGTACTCTTTTCCATCCTGATTCATTACTAGTTGAGAGTCTCCTCTCATGAGTAGTCATTGAATTCCGAGCGCTTTCACAGCTCATGTGCCAGCTAATAAACCTTCGTATTCTGCCATGTTATTAGTGGTAGGAATGTCAAATTGAATGGCATACTTTAACGTAAGTGACCCGTCAAAGTACATCATCCACTGGTTGTGGGAATCGTACTCGGGATTCTGAACAGGTTTAGGATTTGTCCATTTGGAGATAAAGTTTGCCAAGATATGGGATTTAATAGCCATTCATGACACAAAAAGGAGGTCAAATTCCCCAAGTTCTACTGGCTATTTCACCATGTGTCCCACCACTTCTCTGTTCTGGAGGATTACTCCTATGGGAAATTCAGATGACACAATTATCTTGTGTGCCTGAAAATAATGCTGTAGTTTTCTCGAAGACACGAGGATGTCATATAGAAGTTTTTGGATCTAGGGGTAGCACTCCTTAGGCCCGTGTAAAACTTCACTTACATAGTAAGCTAGTCGTTGAATGTTTTCACGTTCTGCAACCAGTACTGAACTCACTGCCTGTGGCGTGGAAGCTAGATATATTAGGAGCGTCTCTTTTGACTTCAGAGAAACCCGGACAGAAGCACTCGTAAGATACCTCTTAACATCCTCAAAGGCAGCGTTTGCCTCTTTTGCCCACTCAAAACCCTCATGATTCCTTAGAAGTTCGAAGAAAGGTAATTCTTTTCTCCAGTCGTGCGATGAAACGATTTAAAGCCACCTTGCATCCTGTGATATTCTGGACTTCTTTCTTCGTGGTTGGAGGGTACATTTGCACAATGGTTTTATCTTTTTGGGATTTGCTTCGATTCCTCGTACAAAGACAAGAAATCCAAGCAATTTTCCTGAAGAGACCCCAAACACATACTTCTTAGGATTGAGTTTCAAGCAGTATTTTCTGAGGTTGTCAAATGTTTCTTGAAAGTCAGAAATATGATTAAGTTGCTTGATGTTTTTTACAACTAAATCGTCAACATAGGCTTCCAAATTTCGGCCTAGTTGAGGTGAAAAAGTCGATTGCATCAAGCGTTAATAAAAAGTGCCAGTATTTTTTATTCCAAATGGCATTTTGACATAGAAAAATATTCCAAATGGTGTAATAAATACAGTATTTTCTTCATCTTCTTGATACATATTAATCTAATGGTAACCAGAATATGCATATAGAAAACTTAATACTTCACAACCAGCGGTATAATCAACAAACTGATCGATACGAGGTAAAGGAAAATTATCTTTTGGACAAGATTTATTGTGATCAGTGAAGTCTAAACACATACGCCACTTGCCATGGGACTTCCTAACCATTATAGGGTTGGCCAACCACTTTGGGTGGTCGACTTCTCTTATAAAGCCTGCTTTAAGTAGCTTGTCCAATTCTGATCAGATAACATCTCGTCAACCAGGTGCAAATCTCTGTAATTTTTATTTTACGTGTTTCTTGTCAGGCCGTAAAGCTAGCCTGTGCTTGATCACCTCCCTGGGTACTCCGGGCATGTTGTATGCTTACCGCATAAAAACATCTACGTTAGCTCGGGGGAAAGTGACGAGGGTGTTTTCCTATTTGCTGTCAGATGTATCCCGGATGCGAACGGTCTTCGAGGGCTACTCTGGATCCGAAGGAACCTCTTTGACCTGGTCGTTTGCCTTTGGTGCAGCTTTAAGCTTCAACTGCTTGGTCGAAGGCTACTCCTTGCTTTCTTCTCGAGTTGGTATCTGGCCAACCATCTCGAGGGATCAACGGTCACACGTATGTGCCATCTTTTTACCACAGTGAAGTGTGATTACTCCTTTGGGACCTGACATCTTAAGACATTGATACCCATAATGGGAAGCCATTAAATATTTCCAAAGTTGGTCGTCCGAGTATAGCATTATATGCCGTATCGAAATCGACCACATTAAAGGAGATTTTCTTTGTCCTGAAATTGCTTGGAGAACCAAACATTACAGGAAGAGAAACTTGGCTAATAGGTTTGGCCGAAGAGCCCGGTACAATCCTATGAAAATAGTATCATACCGGTCTTACCTTGGTCCTGGGTACTTGCATCTCATCCAAGGTACTTGTAAACAAGATGTTTAATGAGCTGCCACCACCAACAAACACCCGATTTACTCGACAGTTGTTGATGGTGGGCTCGATCACAATCGAAAACCGACCTGGTCAAGTAGAAGGGATCGAGCAGTCACTCTTCTCGAAAGAGATGGTGACTTCCGACCACTTCGGCAAGTTATTGACAAGAGGAAGGTCAATAGAGTTTACCTCGCGTTCGGCAGCCTTAAGCTGTCATTTTGACTCATATGCCAATGATCCCCCATAGATCTGCTTAATGGCATGCTTCGGATCTTAGAATGGTATCTCCTCGTCGTTGTCTGATTACTTTTGACCACTTGCTTGACCTACCTCCTCGAGAGTAGGGAGATGTCCTTTGCTAGTGTAATAGTCTTCGAGTTTTCGTTGGAAAATCCGGTAATTGCGAAGGTCGTGCCCTTTATTTTTATGGAAAGGGCACCACCTAGGCTTATTGTTCTTCCTTTTGGGGCGTTTTTCCTTACCTTGATCGGAGTATGGCTTGGAGCCTTGAGACTTTTTATCGCTTATGGCCTAGACTTCCTTGGAACGATCAATCCGAGGCTTCTGGTCCATGGCCTTGTTCTTGGACTTCTTATCTTTCTTCTTGCTACTTTCGCCCTCCTCCTTTTGTCGAATTTTGTCGTCTTCTCGATCAATGGTATTGTTCCACTCGACTACTTCAGCATTAGTCGCATATTGATCGGCCATCTCAAAGAGTTTGGTGACAGTAGCAGGAGGATTTAAAGCGATATCCTCTGTGATACTTCTACTTCGGACTCCCTGCTTAAAGGCTCTGATGATAGAAGAATCAGAAACTTCAGGTACAGAATTCTGAACCTGACTGACACATCGGATGAACTGTCGTAGAGTCTCGTGGTCATTTTGTCTCATCCTGTACATGTCGTCCTCCTTTCCACAGTGATTGTAGGTGCTTTGGAAATTGGCTAACAGAAGGTCCCAGAGGTGTTGCTAAGAATAGATCAACTCGAGTGGTTGATTTAACAACCATGATCGAGCAGATCCCTCGAGCACAGTAGGTAGGTAATTTGACATTACGTGTTCTCCTCCTACTGCTTGAACAATTGTTGTGTAGATCTGATGGAATCCGATGGGATTTTGTGACCCATCAAATTTCTCTATGTTCACTGGTCAAAACCGGCGAACTGCTTGGAGGTCGGGTGAGAATGACCGACATCCGGTAATGACTTATTGACACCTTATTTGCGAAAAAGAAGGGTTGATATCACCAGGTGATCGTACACGACGATACCCGATTGTGGGTCTACCTATGATAGTTCTCAGACTTACGAGGGTAATACTCCTCGTATTCCATCCGCCGTTGCAGATTTCTGGGTCAGAGTGGTGAACGATCACCTCCCCTGGGAGTTATTCGATCGTCAGACATTCGAAGAACTCTTCTCCGACTGGAGTTAAGGTTAGGGGAACGACGTAACCTATTGTCACGTTGATCTCCATGAGACGAGTTGTTCAAACGACTGGTGGTTGACGGAGTTGTACCGCTACGACTTCCATAATGATGTCGGGGAGGATGCTCAAGTCTTGCCATTGTGCTTTGAAGCCTTCGTGCGATCTCTTCGGTGAAGAGGTCGTACCCTGGCGCTCGTGTGAGTTCTTAAGTTAGGTTCTCAAGCAGATCTTTTATGTGATAGAGTTCCCGAACTTCCTCTGACTCATATTGAACGCGCCTAGGCAAATTTATCAGATCCACCATTCTTCTCCTTCGGGTTGTCTCAGGATCATCTACAACGGACCCTTGAGTTTGCCTCAATGGAGTGCGATCATTTTGAGGATTTCTCCTATGCACATTAGAGTGCTGATCCTGTTCATTGGCAGAGGCATCCTTATTATTTCTACGAGGGGTCGTAGGGTGTGATCAAAGGGGAGCATCCTCAGGCCTACTCCTGGGACAGAGATCATGATCTGAGGGGAGAGCAAAGACCTCCTGTGTATGATCTCCATCTGCGCTGGAGACCTCTTGGCTTGAAGAGTGGCCAAATGAAACTGTCTGGCGACTTGGAGTAAACCCCTCCAAGAAGGGGAACTCTGGGTTATAACCGTCTGTGTCCGCTGGTGAGTCATGCGAACGTGTGGTCGAACTCGTAGGAACAGTGTGCTTCCCCAAATCCTCTACGGGGGTAACTGCAGAGCTACGACCACAGATGCTGATGGAGTCCCGAAATGATGGCTTCCAGGACTTACCTCGTGAAGCCGGTGTCGGGACCCAGAAATGCAATTCTGGATCCTCTGTGTATTCTATACTAGTCCAGGATCACACTAGTGCACACAATGTCAACATATATGAATATCGACCCACACAAGACGAATAATAGCATCAACGATTAATTTGAATAACAAATAAAGGTTTTGATCTTATGGTCGAGTTTACATTTATTAAGCATCGCAGGGATAACAACAATTAAATAAGCATCAGAACAAATAAACTTCAGCGGAATCCCATCAATTCACCACATGCAAACAACTAGGATCAAGACCTAACGATTAGCACATTCGTAGAACTCTTCCTTAAAGACAAGCGAAGACTCCTCCACTTCTGTTGATTGATTATAGCAAACATGAGTACACAACTGAACTCGTAAGTCGTACCACAGAATGTAATTTATAGATGATGGCTTATTCCAAAGGAATGATTCTGTGTTTATTTTGCATAAAGCAGTATTTGCAATTGAATACAAATAATAGATTGAAAAATATGTTTAAAACAAATAAATAGTAGTAGTTTAATAGTTGATTTCACAAAGACACAAAGCCTAATCAAACTATTTCACATAGCCATATGACTTAGATAACACAGCCCCCTTCCCAAATGTTTTATAAAAATCTAACCCTCGTGTGAAATCCCCAAGCATGTCCATGATTGCGAACACGGCTATTCGAATAGATTGTTTAATACTCTGCAAAGGTTGTACACTTTACCCACAAGATATAACCAGTGCAGCGAGCACTAATCAAATAAAACCCTTCAGAAACTTCATCTCAAGCATTGACACTCTCGGTATGCTTTATCGTCGTCCAACCCATACACAGTACTTTGGTACGACACACATTGTTGGACAGGGAAATGGCGAATCGACCCGCAATGTAATCTACCTGGTAGTCCACACCTCCACCCATCACTGAGCTTCTAACCTATAACCTGAGTTGCAATGTCAAGACTCCATAACTTACTAAGTTATGCCCGTCCCATCAGGCATGTGATTGTAAGAAAGGTTCAGTTCAATGGCGCACAAAGGTAAGTCCTTAATTGACCAAGGCAAGACTTTCAATTTCTAACTATGTCACAGTGATTATCATTCTCATTCACAAAGTTCCACCATATAACTTAGTATTCACCACTTGCCTCAGTCCAAATCCTTTTTCACCCTGTTGGTTAAGTGCAACACATGCTATCGCAAAGTAATAACACATAGCACACAGTTTTACACAACATTCCATAGTCACTTAGTTCCATAGTCACTTAGTCAAGTTTATAATTGCAACTCAAATGATATGTGTGACTCGTAGCACGACTAAGCAATACTATTCATCTAACCAACCCACGTTGGTGCTATGATAATACCGATTAAATAATGAACCAACCTAGGGTGACAAAAGATCATGATAATAGAATAGATAAGGTGGATATAAACAAATATGATTAATAACTAACCCAAAAGCGTTGAAATATATACTTAAAGTAGAATGTGGTACTTTAAATCAAAGTAATTTTAAAAACTGGGTTAAATATGATCAAAGGTATAACTTGTCTTGAAATAAATTCTGGTACTGGTCTTGGTCTTGGTGGACTCCTTTTTTCAATATTCCCTGAAGTATCAACGTCTACCCGCTAACGAAAACAAATAAATAAAAACAGAGAGGAAAATTAACTCCAAAAATTAAATAAAAATATCATAAAGATACATCTCAAATTTATATGAATTTAGAAATTTGAATGGGCTCAAACCGAGTTCAGATGTAGAAGATATGACTTCTAGAATTTCTAAATCTAAAGAAAATACTTAAAAAGGAATTCAAGTACTGTTTATCGAGAACTGTGCATCGAGTGCTGTTCATAGAGTACTGTACATCGCTTTTGACTACGCGTACTCGGAAGGAGTTTCAACCACATGGTTGGAGGGTTTCGACTGCATGATCGTGAAGGGGTGCTGGAGATAGCTCTGGTGACGGCGTGGTCGACGACGATGACGAGGAAGACGATGGTGCAATCTGAAGAAAACGAGTGACCGCGGTGGAAACCCTAAAACTTCCTATGCGGCGGTGCTAAACCTTGAGGGGTACGCTGGCTTGGGGTTTTGGCATCAAGGCGAGAAGGCAAACCTAGGGGTCCTATTTATAGGCATCGAGCGTATCGGATTTGGAAATCACCAAATCGAGTTCGTTTCGGTCATGATATTGATTCCGAGTTTGAATGGGATACGAGATACGATTCGATTGGATTTGAGTACGGGAAGGTACGTGGATTAAAAGGATAAGGTTGACGCAAGATTTTCTTGTTGGAGATTCTGCTATTGGACGGAGTTTCCAAGTGCGGCCATGGCGAATGTGGTCAAGATGCGGCCCGAGGAAGACGACGGGAAGGGGGACCACGACCACCTACCGGGCGAGGCCCACCTAGCAGAGGGACAAAGGCACAGCGTGCGGCACGAGCTGGTGCAGGAAGATGGGCCAGGAAAGAATAGGAAATGGGTTTTGACCTGACAGTGTTTCTGAGATTTTTAAATAGATTTTGTTTTTTTAGAAATTACAGAAAAGACAAATAGAAAATAGCAAATGAACTCGAAAAATTTCTAGAAAAATCTAGAAAATATATCTAACCATATAGAACCCAAATAAAATAGTTTTGCCCCTTGTTGATGTTGTCATTAATCATATTAAATTATTTGATACTGAAAGTCCATGTTAAGATTTATGAAAATTCAAATAAAATTCGAAGGGTTAATTTTTCAACTACTAATTATTAAAGAGATTTTTAAAGATCCAAAAATCGGGATGTTACAAACCTCCTCCCTTAAAGGAATCTCGACCCCGATATTCAGGCTAGCTAGAGAAAAGGCTAGGAAACTAGACTTTCAGGTCTTCTTCACACTCCCACGTTGCTTCTCCTTTTGAGTGGTTGCTCCACTGAACTTTGCAAAAATGAACTGTCTTGCTTCTGGTCTGACGCTCTGCGACATCCAAAATCTTGACTGGTTGCTCTTTATAAGTGAGATCTTCTTTCAGCTCAATTGAATCCAAGGGAGTTTTTTCTGACGGCACACGATGACACTTCTTCAACTGAGAGACATGGAACACATCATGTACTCCGGGCTAACGACTGAGGCAGTTCAAGCTGTTAGGCAACTTCTCCACGATGATCCTAAATTCTGAATGGACCAACATACCTAGGGGCAAGCTTTCCTTTAGCATGAAACCTTCTGACACCTCTAAGAGGGGTAACTCGAAGATAAATAAAATTTTCTGGTTTGAAGCTGAGGTCACGACGATGATTATCAACACAGCTCTTCTGCCTAGACTGAGCTATCTTTAATCTTTATCGGATTATAGACACTTGGTCTTCTGCCTCTTGAATAATATCTAGTCCAAATACTAGACGTTTAGCTATTTCTGACCAATTCAAAGGGGATCAATATGCACGACCATACAAGGTTTCAAATGGTGACATTTGCAGGCTGGCTTGGTAACTATTGTTGTATGAAAATTCTGCATACGACAAACTATTATCCCAACTGGTAACATTAGCTAGGGCACATGCTCTCAACATAACTTCTAATATATGATTTACTCTTTCAGTCTGCCCATCTGTCTGGGTGGTGATACGCAATACTGAAATTCAGATGAGTTCCCAATGCTTCATGTAGACTTTGCCAAAAATGAGAGGTGAATTGAGATCCTCAATATGACACTATATTCTTAGGCACACCATGCAAACTGATAATTCTTGACATGTACAACTCAGCAAGGCGGTCTCCTGAGTAGGTGGTTTTGAACGGCAAGAACTGAGCAAATTTTGTGAAACGATCAACTATTACCCAATTCAAATCGTAACCTGATTGAGTCCTTGGTAAACCGGTAATGAAATCCATTCCGATTTCCTCCCATTTCCATTCTGGAATCTTCAGAGATTGCAGCAGACCTGCTGGTCGTTGATGTTCTACCTTTACTTTCTAACACACGTCACATAAGGCAATAAATTCTGCGACTTCTCACTTTAATTTGGCCACCACTTTAATTTGGTCACCAAAACTTATTCTTAACATCATGATACATCTTAGCACTTCCAGGGTGAATGAAATAATTTGAGTCATGGGCTTCATTCAAGATTAGCTGTCTCAAGCCATCGACGTTTGGCACACATATACGTCCGTTAATCCAAAGCGTATCTTGATCATCCTTTGTGAAATCTTTAAATATACATTCTTTCATCGTAAGCTTGACATCCGCTATGACATGATCCTTTGGTTGGGCAGTGCGAATATGCTTCTTCAGTGTAGATTGAACTTCTAAACTGGCCACAAATCCTTCGGCTACCACTTCTAATTCCCACTTCTGAAACTCTTCGCGAAGTTCCGGACAATTCTCTTTTACTTCCAAAGTATTGCAGTCGCTCTTATGACTTAAAACATCTGCAACAACATTGGCTTTCCCAGTATGGTAATGGATTATGAGATTATAATCCTTTATTAACTCTAACCATCTTCGTTGTCTCGTGTTCAAATCAGACTAAGTGAGAATATACTTTAGGATTTTATGATCTATGTATATCTCACGACGATTACCGATGAGGTAATGACGCTAAATCTTTAAAGTATGCACTACAACAGCTAATTCCAGATCATGGGTAGGGTAATTCTCCCCATGAGGCCTCAATTGGCTTGACGCGTATGCAACAACTCTTCCTTCTTGCATCAGGATGCATCCTAATACTTGACGCGAAGTATCACAATAGATATCGAAATCCTTTCGAATATCCCACAAAATTAACACTAGGCTGATGTCAAATGTTTCTTCAACTCTTAAAAACTTTCTTCACAAGCTGGGATCTAGGTAAACTTTTTCTCATTCTTTAACAATTATGTAAGAAGCTTAGCAATCGTCGAGAATCCTTCGATGAAGCGGCGATAATATCCCATCATTCCCAAGAAACCACGAATTTGAGTAACGGTCTTGGGCTTCTCCCAATGTAATACAACTTTAACTTTACCGAGGTCAACTGCTACTCCTTCGTCTGTCATCACATGACCAAGGAAATTGACTTTATTTTTTAGAAATCACACATGCTGAACTTAGCATTCCCATTTCCATTCGGAATCTTCAGAGATTGCAGCACTGCCCGGTCGCTGATGTTCTACCTTACTTTCTAACACACGTCACATAAGGCAATAAATTCTCGCGATTTCACTTTAATTTGGCCACCACTTTAATTTGGTCACCAAAACTTATTCTTAACATCATGATACATCTTAGCACTTCCGTGGTGAATGAAATAATTTGAGTCATGGGCTTCATTCAAGATTAGTCGCCTCAAGCCATCGACGCTTGGCACACATATACGTCCGTTAATCCAAAGCGTATCTTGATCATCCTTTGTGAAATCTTTAAATATACATTCTTTCATCGTAAGCTTGACATCCGCTATGACATGATCCTTTGGTTGGGCAGTGCGAATATGCTTCTTCAGTGTAGATTGAACTTCTAAACTGGCCACAAATCCTTCGCTACCACTTCTAATTCCCACTTCAAACTCTTCGCAAGTTCCGACAATTCTCTTTACTTCCAAAGTATTGCAATCGCTTCTTATGACTTAAAACATCTGCAACAACATTGGCTTTCCCAGTATGGTAATGGATTATGAGATTATAATCCTTTATTAACTCTAACCATCTTCGTTGTCTCGTGTTCAAATCAGACTAAGTGAGAATATACTTTAGGATTTTATGATCTATGTATATCTCACGACGACACCGATGAGGTAATGACGCTAAATCTTTAAAGTATGCACTACAACAATGCAATTCCGCATCATGGGTAGGGTAATTCTCCCCATGAGGCCTCAATTGGCTTGACGCGATGCAACAACTCTTCCTTCTTGCATCGATGCATCCTAATACTTGACGCTAAGTATCACAATAGATATCGAAATCCTTTCAATATCCCACAAAATTAACACTAGGTCGATGTCAAATGTTTCTTCAACTCTTAAAACTTTCTTCACAAGTCGATCTAGGTAAACTTTTTCTCATTCTTTAACAATTATGTAAGAAGCTTAGCAATCGTCGAGAATCCTTCGATGAAGCGGCGATAATATCCCATCATTCCCAAGAAACCACGAATTTGAGTAACGGTCTTGGGCTTCTCCCAATGTAATACAACTTTAACTTTACCGAGGTCAACTGCTACTCCTTCGTCTGTCATCACATGACCAAGGAAATTGACTTTATTTTTTAGAAATCACACATGCTGAACTTAGCATACAATTGATGCTCTCTAAGTTTCTCTTGGATTAACCTTAGGTGCTCGGCATGTTCTTCTTCTGTCTTTGAATAAACCAAATTGTCGTCAATGAACATGATCACAAACTTGTCTAAATATTCCATAAATACTTCATTCATCATGTTCATGAAGTATGCAGTGGCATTAGTTAGACCAAAAGACACGACTAAGAACTCATAATGTTCGTACCGCATTGAGAAGGTAGTCTTCGGTATATTCTTCGGACAAATCTTCAACTGATGGTAACCTGATCGCGGATTGACCTTGGAGAACACCCCGACCCCTTCCATCTGATAAAAAAAATCATCAATTCTGGGCAGTCGATACTTATTCTTGATGGTAACTTCATTGAGAGAACGGTAATCAATGCACATTCTCATGCTTCCATCCTTCTTCCTGACAAACAAGACTGGCGCTCCCCAAGGCGATGAACTAGGTCTTACGAAACCTTCTCAAGAAGTTCTTCAATCTGTTTCTTCATTTCTACTAACTCATTGGCGGACATCTGATAGGGTCTCTTAGAAATTGGTGTTGTTCCTAGCATTAGATCAACAACAAACTCAATGTCACGGTCTGGTGGCATTTTTGGCAAATCTTTTGGAAAAACATTGGGGTATTCTTTGACAATAGGTACATTTTCGAAAGCAACGGTTTTCAAGTTATTGACTAATATATGTCCACCACGGGTGGTAGTGGCTAGAAACTCCACTTTCTTTCCCTTGGTATCTTCGATCGTTACGACTCATCGGCTACAATCTAACACAGATTTGTGCTTTGATAACCAATCCATGCCAAGGATGACATCCAAGGTTTGGGTATCTAGGACAACGAGGTTGGCTAAAAACTCAACTCCAGCTATGAGCAACTTAGCTCATAAATATCACAATCTAGAGCTTAACTCTGCTCCCGGCGATTGGACTAACAGAGTATGCGTAAGGTACATAACCTTCAATTTGTTCTTGGTTGTATAAACTCTAGAAACAAACGAATGCGAAGCTCCAGAATCAAACCAAACTAATGCAGGTGCTGAGTTAACCAGAAACTTACCCAATACGACGTCGGGTGCTTCCTGGGCTTCTTCCAAGGTGACGTGGTTGACACGGCTCCTGACCACAAATTGCGGTGCTCCTCCGGATTGAACGGCAACTGGAAAGATTCATTGGTTGTTGCTTGGCGCTGGCGTCTTGGTGTAGCTCCAAGGATAAAACGAACTGAAGTCACTGTTCCCTAGCTGATGGCAGGTATAGCAAACTCTTGGTCCACTCTGCTGGTTACTTCCTGGATTGGTGCCAACTGGAGCAGGGTTGCGAAAGTTTTGAGCGACTGGACGAGGTGCTGAGGTTGGTGCAAGCGTCCTAGAGGAGTTTTGTAGTGAAAAATGAGCGAACTGTTGAGGAACCGTTTCGCTTCTCATCGAGATCGTGGCTTCCTTGCTGAGCCATTCCGCACTTCCGGTTATCCTCCAATTCTTTGCGCTTATCCTCAAGGATTAAAGCTTTACTGATTAGCTCCTGAAAATCTGGAACTAATCAACTGAAGTAGATTAAACCTAACAAACACAACTTCAAGAAATCAACTGAAATACTTATATTAATAGGGGTCTTAGCATGGCTGCAACAAATGGCTAGCGGCCTTTGCTGCTCATACTGCACACAAGAAATTAAACGCAAACCTAACACACAAACTACCGCCTAAAGGGCGATACTCCTAATCTTAACTAACTAAGCTTAAAAACTTTAGCGAACTACTCGATGAGGTAGAACTGCACTGGCATCCTTACGAACTGGTCTTGGTGCCCCGGAATTGGTGCAGCAGGAACAGGTGCCCCTAGCTCTGCTAGTTCCTCGACTTCTTCTGGATCTTCCTTTTTCGAGCCCTCGAGTTCTTCTAGCTCTTCCTCGTGCTTATGTTGGTCGTACAATGCTTGCTCCAGCGTTGCGATTCTTTCTTCTGCCCTCTCCAGGGTCTCGTAGACACACTCCAACTCTGTGGCGGCTAGCTCCAAAGACTCCTCCTGGGCGGCGGTGAACTGAGCAAGGTGCATTGCGGTGGCGTTGCTCTCTCCATCTGTAGACGTGTATTATGTAGGGAGGTCCACTGCAGAAGCACAGGAGTACGGGGTGGTAGCTGATGACTGTATCCTTAAGCTTATGAGCGTAGATGTTGCAGATCCTCAAGATGGTAAGGTGTGGCGACTATTGAACTCCTTCGGTCCAGATGGTCCTTCGGACTGAGATGTTTAGAGGGTGGCTGGTTTGGGTGTCCTTCCGAGCGTAGATGGTCAAACGACAGATCACTCCACGGCTTCGACCGTTCACCTCCCAATTGGTGCCTTGGTACATCAGTCAATGAAAACCTCCAAGCACACGCATAAGCTTCCATAGTTTTGCAGCAAGTCCTCTCTTACACTCACCATAGTTCTGAAGACAAGACACATGTCAAGATAGACAAGGATAATAACCAATTTAAAATAGTGGGGAGAGGAGAAAATTCAGCAATAGTTGAGTTGAGAGACATAAGAGAAGTTAAGATGTTCATTAAGCTTGCAAGTTAATTTTTGCTTTAGAAAATAATTTGGACACTCTAAAGGCGGCTGATCTTACTAAAGTCAAGACCTACAGTCAGTATGGCTCTGGTACCACCTCTGTCGGGACCCAAAAATACAATTATAGACCCTCTGTGTATTCTGCACTAGTCCAAGATCACGCTAGTACACACTGTGTCAACATAAATGAATATCGACCCACACAAGATGAATAATAGCATAAACGATTAATTTGAATAACTAATAAGGGTTTTGACCTTATGGTCGAGTTTACATTTATTAAGCCTCGCAAGACTAACAACAATTCAATAAGCAGTGGAATAAATAAACTTCAGCGGAATCCCATCAATTCACCATAGGCAACCGATTGGGATCAAGACCTAACAATCAACACTTTCGTAGAACTCTTCCTCAAAGACAGGCAAAGACTCCTCCACTTCTGTTGATTGATTATAGCAAGCACGAGTATACAACCGTACTCGTAAGTCATACAACAGAATACAATTTATAGATGATGGATTATTCCAAAGGAATGACTTCTGTGGTTATTTTCAAAAAGCAGCATTTGCAATTGAATACAAATAATAGATTAAAAATATGTTTAAAACAAATAAACAGTAGTAGTTTAATAGTTGTTTTGACAAAGATACATAGCCTAATCAAATAATTTCACATAGCCATATGACTTGGATCATACAGCTCTCTTCTCAAATATTTTATGAAAATCTAACCCTCGTGTGAAATCCCTGAGCATGTCCATGATCGCGGATGCGGCTATTCGAATATATTGTTTAACACTCTGCAAATATTGTACACTTTACCCACAAGATATAACCAGTGTAGCTAGCACAAATCATAACAAAATCTTTCAAAAACTTCATCTTGAGCATTGACACTATCGGTATGCTTTACCGTCGTCCAACCCATATACAGTGCTTTGGTAAGAAACACACTGTTGGGCAGGGAAATGACGAACCCATTCGTGATGTGATCTACCTAGTAGTCCACACCTCCACCCATCACTGAGCTCCTAACCTATAACTTGAGTTATCAATGTCAAGACTCCATAACTTACTAATTTAGGCCCATCCCATCAGGCATGTGGTTGTATGAAAAGCCCAGTTCAATAGCACACAAAGTTAAGGCCTTAATTGACCAAGGCAAGACTTCCAATTTCTAACTATACCACAAAGATTATCATTCACATTCACAAAGTTCCACCATATCACTTAGTATCCACCACTTGCCTCAGTCCAAATCCTTTCCCACCCTGTTGATTAAGTGCAACACGTGCTATCATAAAGTAACACCACATAGCACACAGTTTTATACAAAGTTTCATAGTCACTTAGTCAAGTTTATAATCGCTACTCAAAAGATATGTCTGACTCGTAGCATGGCTAAGCAATACTATTCGTTTAACCAGCCCACGTTCGTGCTATGATAATACCAACTAAATAATGAACCAACCTAAGGTGACAAAAGATCATGATAATACAATAGACAAGGTGGATATAAACAAATAGGATTAATAACTAACCCAAAAGTGTTGAAATAAATACATAAAGTAGAATGTCGTACTTTGAATCAAAATAGCTTTAAAAACTGGGTTCAACATGATTAAATGTATAACTTACCTAGAAATAAATCATGGTACTGATCTTGGTCTTGGTGAACTCCTTCTTCTTCAAAATTCCCCGAAGTATCAACGTCTACTGACAAACGAAAACAAATAAACAACTATTCATAGAGTACTGTACATCGCTTTTGACTATGCGTACTCGGAAGGAGTTTCGACCACATGGTTTGAGGGTTTCGATTGCATGGTTGTGAAGGGGTGCTAGAGATAGCTCTGGTGTTGGCGAAGACGACGTCGTGGTCGACGATGACAAAGTAACAAAACGATGGTGCGATATGAAGAAAACGAGCGGTGATGGCGACGAAACCCTAAAACTTCCAATGTGGTGGTGCTAAAGCTTGAGGGGTGCAGTGGCTTGGGGTTTCAGGATCAGGGTGAGAAGGCGAACCCAGGGGGTCCTATTTATAAGCCTCGGGCATACCGGATTTGAAAATCCCCAAATTGAGTTCGTTTCGATCGCGAGATTGATTCCGAGTTTGAAGGGGATACGGGATACGATTTGGTTGGATTCGGGTGTGGGAAGGTACGAGGATTAAAAGGATAAGGTCGATGCAAGATTTTCTTGTTGGAGATTCTGTTGTCGGATGGAGCTTCCAAGCGCAGCCATGGTGAACGTGGTCGAGACGGACGCGAGGAAGACGACGGGAAGGGCGACCACGACCACCTGACGGGCGGGGCCCACCTGGCAGAGAGAGAAAGGCACGGCGCGCGGTTGGTGAGGGAAGATGGGCTAGGATGGAATAGGAAATGGGTTTCGCCCGACACTGTTTCTGAGTTTTTAAATAGATTTTCTTTTTTAGACATTACAGAAAAAGCAAATAGCAAATGAACTCAGAAAATTTCTAGAAAAATCTAAAAATATGTCCAGGCACATAGAACCCAAATAAAATAGTTTTGACCATTGTTGATGTTGTTATTAATCATATTAAATTATTTTGATACTAAAAGTCCATCTTAAGATTTATTAAAATTCAAATAAAATTCAAAGGGTGAATTTTCCAACAACTAACTATTTAAGAGATTTTTAAAGATCTGAAAATTGAGATGTTACAGTCGGACTACCTCAGGTAGACTTGAACATTCGGAGGGTTAACCCTGGTTGCAGTCTTGATTGTGGTCGGATAGACCCTTACCCTTTGAGGATACTGGTCCCTCAGTTGGACGTACTGTTGTGGGGGAAAAGGATCCCTCCTCAACTCCGTTGGTGGCATAGTCTCCTGGATCTGGCAAATGATCTCTAGAGGCTGCATTACCATCAGATGAAATTATACTCAGCTCGTAGTCGAAGCCGGCATCCATGTCGATGTCTGCGTAGTCGGCCAAGTCGAACCAACTCTCCTCATTCCACTCTCCTGCCATGGAAGTATTAGGAAAAAAGAGAATTAGTTGACAAAAATCACTGGAAGATCCCCACGGTCAGCGCCAACTGTTGGTGATCTAGAGCCGATCTTACATGTGATTGTTTGATTCGAGGGTCTCCTAGACTGAAGCTATGCAGAGAATGACACATGGATTTCATATAGGTTCAGGCCTTCTTCGAGAAAATAATAACCTTACTCCTGTGTGGTTGTATTAAGTATGATTTTTACAATCAAGAGAAAGACTAATACCTAATGCCTTGTGTTCCTGATTGACCCGTCCCTTCTTCCTTCTGACTTTAGTCTTTATATAGCATACGAAAAGGTGACAGTTCCTTCTAACAAAGAGTCGCCTCAACGGTTCGGATGATGAATCGGTTACTGCAGATTATTGCTGGAGTAGTAATGTCCCCACGTCTCCAGGTGGTTATCACCATTACATATAAATTAATCATGCAGTTATTCCAAGGAATAACAACGTAATTAACTACCATATATCTTTAAACATGGTGTAGAAGACTCCCTAATCGACTAGGCCTACATGTCAATAGGCTCCATCGACTAGAGACTGCTCGTAGAAGAACTTACGACCAGGTTGTGGTCGTAGTAACGCTTACGACCATAGACTGGTCGTAGGAGGACTTACGACTAGAGGATAGTCGTAGAAAAGCTTACAACTAGGGACTGATCGTATAGGAACTTACAATCAAGGATGGTCATAGAAAAGCTTACGGCCTTCTCCCTTATGTATAAGGGCTATACTTACGAGAAGTGTAAAGATATTACTATCTATAATAAAATTATAGATAAATGAATAAAATAAGGATTATTAGATCCTCGTCGTAATCCATCCCGGATGAGATGATCCAACGTTGGAGAATATTCTCCTAGATGCTATTTCATCTCGTTCGGAAAAAATCGGGCGAACCACCACGTCCCGACGGCGCCGCACGAGGAATACAATCCACAACAAGGCAAGGCAATACCGAGAGGCGATGAAGGGAGGTGCTGTGGCACTGGGGAAGCGGCGAAGGGAGGCGGGGAGGCGGCGAAGGGAGGTGGCGAAGGGAGGCGGTGAGGCAGCGTTGGGGAGGTGGGGAGGCGGTGAATGGAAGTGGCGAGGCGGCGAAGGGAGGCGCGGAGGTGGCGAAGGTGAGGCGTCCGCATCTGTCGGAGGAAAGAGGAATAGGAGAGAAACTCGGGAGGCTTAGCTGCGAGGAAGAAATGAAGAAAAGAAAAGGTTGGAAGAAAAGGAAGAAATAAAATGGAAACTAAAAAGAAAGAAAGGAAAAGGGAAAAACGAAAAAATACTATAGAGGTAATCTCACCCGTGTAGGGAGGAGGTTACTGAACCAACCTCATCCTCTCAACCAAACATCATATCGTACCATCCTAGATCATTCCATATAACTAACCAAACACATTCGTGTACCATATTATACAATCAACCAAACAGACTGTCTGTACCATCCCATTCTCTCAACCAAACATCATATCGTACCATCCTAGATCATTCCATATAACTAACCAAACACATTCGTGTGCCATATTATACAATCAACCAAACAGACTGTCTGTACCATCCCATCCAGAACGATCACATCTTACTTGTACTATCGTATTATATTCAACTCCATCCCACCAACGAAACACACCCTTAGTTACAACTTACAGCCTGGTGGTTCAACATGCAAGCCTTATACTGAATTGCACCTTAATTTGTCGGAGCTCACCCCCTCGTCGGTTAGTATCTGATCGAACAAAGCTTATACCAAGTGAATTCACTTTACTATAACTCCCAGAATTGCTCCTCTCCGTAAATGAAAGTCAATCGACTCTTGTACGTACTTAAGGCATTCGTCACATGCATGAGCTAATGAGGCTATTCTATTCTATTCAATCTCAGATTAATTCTTTGTCTTAGTTTCTAATTAATCCACACATATAGATTTTTGTCTCAGAGATTCGTAATGTTTTGAAAATATCTTAGATTCCTAACGTGGCCGGGGTTTGTCGGTGCAGCAGTAGTAAATTCGGTCTTGTCCTAGACATGATCCATGCTTGCAAGGTAGGTGAGACATTATATATCACATTACAGGCATGGGCATTGTGCTGGGGCCCTGGCTTATTGCTCTTACGCAAGGCGACAGCCAATCAATTAACAACAGCTCGCCCTAAGACCAGGTCAATCGCAATAGCAATAACACATTCATTGCACCTACATGCGCGCTGAGAACCAGATACAATACAATCACCCTGTGAGAGTTTCTAATTGTCAAGCGCATCTAGCAAGTGAAAACCTTTATCATAGCCCATATATATATATATATATGTTCAGTTCTAGTCTCATCAAGTGTTGCACATAGTAGGACCTGCAGTACCTATTTTTTTTCTTTCAGAAATTAAAAAAAATGCGTGAGGGCTTTTAATTAGACCCATATGAAAGATGATTCACCAGCTATGCCGTTGGAGCGCAGGCATTGTGATTGATCATGGCCTGGGGCCTCTCGGCAACAGCATCATTGTATTCCTTGGCGTCGTTTGCCCGACCAAGTTGCAGCAAAAGTCCGCGATCAACAAATGAGCTCAGAGAAGGAATCTTGGGCGTGGACTGCTTGAAAATATCGCCACTACCGCGCGCTAGCGCGGCTGGATGTAATATTATCTCCCTTTTTTCGCTCTCATATGCGACTCACATGACATGTAGTTTGACCGATAAAGCCCTTGAATTTGTGCAGGATAGACCTAAGCATAAATTACCCAGCTTTGCCCGACCTAAGCCTTAAGTCTAGCTGAGGTGCTTGACCGGTGTTGTATTATCTTCTCCTTAAAATGAATTCTCCTTAAAAATGAATGACATAACTCTCCCTTTGTTTAAGAAAATAGGCTTAAGTCGAGCTCGATCGTCACACCCAACGACTCGATCGGGTCTAGAATGGTGCAAACACACCCTTTGAAAAATGATGGCGATATAGTAAAAGATCGAGTAGTATACTACCCCACAAACACGAGGTCTCATGGGATGATTGGAAGTAATCATTAGACAGTACACCTGCTACTCCAACCAGGAAGGCAGGAAGATGCCATGCATGCCGGCCATGCATATGCTTGAAGCTTTCATGAGTCGGTACACGCCGTGCTAGTGTGCCATGCTGCCATTACAGCCTTGTACTGATGTACCTATTACCTAGCTAGTGACTCCCAGTTAACCCCCTAGCTCCCCTGCAACTTTGGCTTTCTCGAGCGCATCGCATAATGCGCTCAGGACCCGCCAATCATGTCGACGAAGCACTCGCACGGAACCGGCCGTCCGGCCGGCCGGAAGAAAGCAAACGAATGCGATCGAGGTCGACGTGACAGCACCTTCAGGTGATCTGACATCATGCCTCCCACGCACACTGCCGCTGCCTGACTGCGTCCTCTTGCATGCTGCGGATAGTCTCAGGGTCTAGTTTCAAATTTGTTTCACGTTTGTTAGCTCCCGGTTGAACCAGTTAGGAGGGACTTTTTTTTTTTTGATTTGTTAGCAGACTTTTTTTTAAAGTTATTAGCACCTTCTGTGGCTTTCACAGCTCTATAAAACGGAGGAGCTGCCGGTGTAATCAAATCATCAAGTAAGAAATAAAACAATCGCCTCCTATGCTCAAGTGTCTTCCCAGTTGCGAGTGTGTGAGTTTGAGTTGTCGCCGGGCGCAGCTAACATTTGGTATCAGGGCCTTGCGCTCGTGTGCCTGTGATGTCGCACTGCGGCCATCCTCTGTCACGACGCTCCAACTCAACGCCGCCTGTCACCGAGCGCACAGAATCAAGTGGCAGTGGGGCTGACCACAGCGGGAGCAGGGCTGCCCGTGCAGTGCTCGGCGCCGACGACAGTCAGGGACGGGACATCGTCGTCCAGCGGGTTGTGAAGGAGGTCGGGGTGGGGCAGTGTACCCGACCTTGACGTGCACGAACTATGCCGACTGATGCCTCATCATGAAGGTCATGCTAAAGGCGCGTGGCCTTTGGGACGCAGTTAGTCTCGGCGGTGTTCTGGCACAGGAGGACATGATGGCCATGGAGGCGATCCTTCGAGCCATGCCAACGGAGCTGTGGTCGACGTTGGCAAACAAGAACAGTGCGAAGGAAGCCTGGGACGCGCTGAAAGCCATGAAGGTTGGAAATCAGCGCTCACGCAAGGCGAAGCTGCAGAACCTGCATCGCGAGTTTGAAGATCTCACCTTCCGAGAAGACGAGACTGTCGATGATTTCTTGGTGAGACTCACTGCTCTAGTTAGCAATTTGAGCCTTCTCGGTGATCAGCGCAGGGAGGAGGAGGTGGTGGAAAAGTACTTGCGCGTTGTTCCAGATCGCTTCTCCCAGATCGCGCTCTCAATCGAGATGCTCCTCGACCTCAGGAGCTCACGATTGAGGACGTGATTGGGCGGCTCAAGGCGGCGGGGGAACGACTTGATAAGCGGCGCGGCAAGGGCTCAAGCATTGGCGGAGACAAGCTCTATCTCTCGGAGGAGAGCTCCGGTGCCTCCAGTGCGCGCAAGCCAAGCAATGGCGAACGCAGGCGTGGCAAGCCTTTCCGTGGAAGGAAAAGCGACACCGGTGGCCGTGACTCGAAGGCACCGCAGAGGGACAAGTCACAAGACAAGTGCCGAAACTGCGGCAAAGTCGGGAACTGGGCACGTGAGTGCCGGCAACCTAGGCGGGGTGATGAGGTGCACCTCACGAAGGCCGACGACGACGAGCCTGCTTTGCTGCTGGCGCACGTGATCGCGGTGACCAAGTCTGCTCCAGCGGACATGAACCGCGTCTTCCTCGACGAGCCCAAGTTGCTGGGTCTGCTCGGGAACGACAACGGCCGTCATGATGAAGCATGGTACCTTGACACAGGTGCCAGCATTCATATGACGGGGCGCCATGACATCTTCGCCGAGCTGGATACCGGCATCACCAGGAACGTGAGATTTGGAGATGGCTCCATCGTCATGGTGCAAGGGCGTGGCACAGTGTTGTTCGCGTGTAAGAATGGACAACACCGCACACTCACTGGTGTCTACTTCATCCCTCAACTTCGCTCCGACATCATCAGCCTCGGCCAGCTAGATGAAAACAAGTGCAAAGTATTGAACGAGGACGGAGTGTTGCAGATCTGTGATCGAGACAGGAAGCTTCTCGCAAAGGTAAATCGAGGGCCTAATCGTTTGTTCATATTGAAGCTAGAGTTAGCACGGCCGATCTGCATGGCCGCGCACCAAGACGATGAGGCGTGGCGCTGGCATACCCGGTTCGGCCACCTCAGCTTCGACGGGCTCCGCAAGCTGGCACGAGGAGGCATGGTACACAGGTTGCCATCGATCAACCACCCAGAGAAAGTCTGCGACGCGTGTCTCGCCAGCAAGCAGCGACGCGGACCGTTCCCCAGGGAGGAGAGGTTCCGTGCCACCGAAAGGATCGATCTTGTTCACGACGACCTGTGCGGCCCGATCTCCCCGAAAACCCACGGCGACTCGATCGGGTCTAGAATGGTGCAAACACACCCTTTGAAAAATGATGGCGATATAGTAAAAGATCGAGTAGTATACTACCCCACAAACACGAGGTCTCATGGGATGATTGGAAGTAATCATTAGACAGTACACCTGCTACTCCAACCAGGAAGGCAGGAAGATGCCATGCATGCCGGCCATGCATATGCTTGAAGCTTTCATGAGTCGGTACACGCCGTGCTAGTGTGCCATGCTGCCATTACAGCCTTGTACTGATGTACCTATTACCTAGCTAGTGACTCCCAGTTAACCCCCTAGCTCCCCTGCAACTTTGGCTTTCTCGAGCGCATCGCATAATGCGCTCAGGACCCGCCAATCATGTCGACGAAGCACTCGCACGGAACCGGCCGTCCGGCCGGCCGGAAGAAAGCAAACGAATGCGATCGAGGTCGACGTGACAGCACCTTCAGGTGATCTGACATCATGCCTCCCACGCACACTGCCGCTGCCTGACTGCGTCCTCTTGCATGCTGCGGATAGTCTCAGGGTCTAGTTTCAAATTTGTTTCACGTTTGTTAGCTCCCGGTTGAACCGGTTAGGAGGGACTTTTTTTTTTTTGATTTGTTAGCAGACTTTTTTTTAAAGTTATTAGCACCTTCTGTGGCTTTCACAGCTCTATAAAACGGAGGAGCTGCCGGTGTAATCAAATCATCAAGTAAGAAATAAAACAATCGCCTCCTATGCTCAAGTGTCTTCCCAGTTGCGAGTGTGTGAGTTTGAGTTGTCGCTGGGCGCAGCTAACATTTGGTATCAGGGCCTTGCGCTCGTGTGCCTGTGATGTCGCGCTGCGGCCATCCTCTGTCACGACGCTCCAACACAACGCCGCCTGTCACCGAGCGCACAGAATCAAGTGGCAGTGGGGCTGACCACAGCAGGAGCAGGGCTGCCCGTGCAGTGCTCGGCGCCGACGACAGTCAGGGACGGGACATCGTCGTCCAGCGGGTTGTGAAGGAGGTCGGGGGTGGGGCAGTGTACCCGACCTTGACGCGCACGAACTATGCCGACTGGTGCCTCATGATGAAGGTCATGCTAAAGGCGTGTGGCCTTTGGGACGCAGTTAGTCTCGGCGGTGTTCTGGCACAGGAGGACATGATGTCCATGGAGGCGATCCTTCGAGCCATGCCAACGGAGCTGTGGTCGACGTTGGCAAACAAGAACAGTGCGAAGGAAGCCTGGGACGCGCTGAAAGCCATGAAGGTTGGAAATAAGTGCTCACGCAAGGCGAAGCTGCAGAACCTGCATCGCGAGTTTGAAGATCTCACCTTCCGAGAAGACGAGACCGTCGATGATTTCTTGGTGAGACTCACTGCTCTAGTTAGCAATTTGAGCCTTCTCGGTGATCAGCGCAGGGAGGAGGAGGTGGTGGAAAAGTACTTGCGCGTTGTTCCAGATCGCGCTCTCAATCGAGATGCTCCTTGACCTCGAGGAGCTCACGGTTGAGGACGTGACCGGACGGCTCAAGGCGGCGGAGGAACGACTTGATAAGCGGCACGACAAGGGCTCAAGCACTGGCGGAGACAAGCTCTATCTCTCAGAGGAGAGCTCCGGTGCCTCCAGTGCGCGCAAGCCAAGCAATGGCGGACGTAGGCGTGGCAAGCCTTTCCGTGGCAGGAAAAGCGACACCGGTGGCCGTGACTCGAAGGCACCGCAGAGGGACAAGTCACAAGATAAGTGCTGAAACTGCGGCAAAGTCGGGCACTGGGCACGTGAGTGAAGGGCAACCCAGGCGGGGTGACGAGGTGCACCTCACGAAGGCCGCCGCCGAAGCTCGCTTTGTCGCCGCGCGACGTGATCGCTGTGACTAAGTCTCGCTCCAATGACATGAACCGCGTCTTCCTCGACGAGCCAAAGTTGCTGGGTCTGCTCGGGAACGACAACGACCGTCATGATGAAGCATGGTACCTTGACAAAGGTGCCAGCATTCATATGACGGGGTGCCATGACATCTTCGCCGAGCTGGATACCGGCATCACCAGGAACGTGAGATTCGGAGATGGCTCCATCGTCATGGTGCAAGGGTGTGGCACAGTGTTGTTCACGTGTAAGAATGGACAACACCGCACACTCACTGGTGTCTACTTCATCCCTCAACTTCGCTCCGACATCATCAGCCTCGGCCAGCTAGATGAAAACAAGTGCAAAGTATTGAACGAGGACGGAGTGCTGCAGATCCGTGATCGAGACAGGAAGCTTCTCGCAAAGGTAAATCGAGGGCCTAATTGTTTGTTCATATTGAAGCTAGAGTTAGCACGGCCGATCTGCCTGGCCGCGCACCAAGACGATGAGGCGTGGCGCTGGCATACCCGGTTCGGCCACCTCAGCTTCGACGGGCTCCGCAAGCTAGCACGAGGAGGCATGGTACGCAGGTTGCCATCGATCGACCACCCAAAGCAAGTCTGCGACACGTGTCTCGCCAGCAAGCAGCGACGCGGACCGTTCCCCAGGGAGGCGAGGTTCCGTGCCACCGAAAGGATCGATCTTGTTCACAGCGACCTGTGCGGCCCGATCTCCCCGGCAACCCACGGCGGCAAGACGTACTTTCTTCTATTGGTCGATAACATGAGCAGGTACATGTGGCTGACCCTGCTAGCCTCGAAGAGCGATGGACCAGCGGCAATCAAGCAATTCCAGGCGAGCGTCGAGGTGCAAATTGGGCGAAAACTCCATGTGCTACGGACTGACCGCGGCGGCGAGTTCAGCCAGTACTGCGCAGATGAGGGTGTAACGCGATATCTCACGGCTCCGTATTCACCACAACAGAATGGTGTCGTCGAGAGGCGGAACCAAACTGTTGTGGCAATGGCACGGTGCATGCGCAAGGCGAAGGAGATGCCCGACGAGTTCTGGGGGGAGGCGGTGACCACTGCGGTTTTCATCTTGAACCACTCTCCGACGCGCAGTCTCACGGGCAAAACGCCATTCGAGGCATGCCACGAAAGAAAGCTGGCGGTTCACTTCATGCGCACGTTCGGCAGCGTGGCGCACATGAAGCTCGTCAAGCCACACCTGCAGAAGCTTGAGGACTGGAGAAGACTGTGTTCATTGGCTATGTGGCCGGATCGAAAGCGTATCGTGCCTACGATCCAGTTGCCAATCGCGTTTACATCACGTGTGACGTGGTGTTCGACGAAGCGGTCAAGTGGGATTGGGATCCAGACGAAGGCGCAACGCAGACACTCACTGGCGGGGACATCTTCACAGTGGAGTACGAGATGCAGCAAGGACCGCCACCGGCTGTGGAACCTGTGACTCCACCGCCTTACGACGAGGAACCGCGAACTTCATCGCCCGCACACAACGTTGCACCGCAGTCGTCTGACGGGGGAGTCGAGTTCGTCTCCCCACCTTCCGATGCCTCTGCGAAATTCGACGACGACAACGGCACACCACGTCGGTTCCGGACCATGGACAATGTGTTGGCCATTGGTCCGGCACTGGAGCTCGATGTCGAGGACCTCCATCTACTCGTGGCCAAGCACCTTCGCCGAGGCAGAGCGCGAGGACTGCTGGCATGCGGCGATGATCGAGGAGTTGCGGTGCATCGAAGAGAATGAGACATGGGAGCTCGCGGATCTCCCAACCGGCCATCGTCCGATTGACGTCAAATGGGTGTTCAAGGTGAAAAAGAATGAGAAGGGGGACATCGTCAAGCACAAAGCCCGGCTGGTCACAAAAGGATATGTACAGCGCCAGGGGATCGACTTCAATGAAGTCTTCGCTCCAGTGGCGCGGATGGAATCAGTGCATCTACTTCTAGCCCTGGCTGCGCACGAAGGCTGGATTGTGCATCACATGGATGTAAAGTCCGCCTTCCTCAACGGGGAGCTGTCCGAGGAGGTCTATGTCGTGCAGCCGCCCGGCTTCGTCGACGATGACCACCCCGACAAGGTGCTCAAGTTGAAGAAGGCACTGTACGTCCTGAGACAGGCGCCATGGGCCTATAACATCAAGCTGGACACCTGCTTGATCCAGCTCGGGTTCAAGCGAAGCGCATCAGAACACGCGGTGAAGGAGCTCCACGGTTCATCGTCGGTGTCTACGTCGATGACCTGATCATCACTGGCCCCGACGAGGATGACATCGGCAAGTTCAAGGTTGAGATGTGCACCTTGTTTAAGATGACTAACCTTGGTTTTCTATCTTACTACCTCGGCATCGAGGTACATCAACACAAGACCGGGATCACTATCTGCCAAGCTGCGTACGCACAAAAGCTTCTGGAGAGCAACGACATGGATAGGTGCAATCTGTGCCAAGTCCCCATGAGGCCAGATTGAAGCTCAGCAAGGAGGGATTGGGGAAGCCGGTGGATGCCACTCTATACAGGAGCCTCGTGGGAGCACTGCGCTATCTGGCTTACACTCTCCCGGACATCACTTTATGCTGTGGGCTATGTGAGCCGGTTCATGGCAGCGCCCAAACAAGACCATCTCGCTGCGGTAAAACATATTTTGCGCTATGTTGCAGGGACGATAGATTTTGGGTGTCTGTACCCAAGGAAGAAGGAGGAGCTATCTGTACTGATGGGGTTCAGTGATAGTGATATGGCCGATGACATTGATGATCGCAAAAGCACTTCAGGCGTCCTCTTCTTCCTCGGCCAAAGCCCAATCAGCTGGCAAACTCAGAAGCAAAAGGTTGTGGCGTTGTCTTCATGCAAGACATAATACATCGCGGCAACCTCAGCTGCTTGTCAGGGTATATGGTTGGCGAGGTTGCTGAGCGATCTCACTGGAGAAGTGGCTCAGACAGTTGAACTCAAGATAGACAACATGTCAGCGATCTCACTCTGCGGCAACTCGGTATTCCACGACAGGAGCAAACACATAGATACCAGATATCACTTCATTCGGGATAGCATCAATGCAGGGGAAGATCAAGGTGAGACACACTAGGACCGAAGAACAGCTTGCAGATATACTGACGAAGTCGCTCGGTCGAGTCAGGTTCCATGACCTCCGAGCACGAATTGGAGTTTCTGTAGTTGGTAGAGTACGTCAGGATTAGGGGGAGAAGTGTTGTCAGTAATCATGTGTAGTCTCAGCGTCTAGTTTCAAATTTGTTTCACGTTTGTTAGCTCCTGGCTTAACCGGTCAGGAGGGACTTTTTCTTCTGTTTGTTAGCAAACTTTTTCTTCAGGTTATTAGCACCTTCTGTGGCTTTCACATCTCTATAAAAAGGAGGAGCCGCCCGTGTAATCAAATCATCAAGTGAGAAATAAAACAATCGCCTCCTGTGCTCAAGTGTCTTCCCAGTTGCGAGTGTGTGAGTTTGAGTTGTCGCCGGGCGCAGCTAACAATGCTTGTGTACTGCGTTGTGCATGCATTCTCTTTCCCTTTTGGTAAACTGTACGTTAGATTAGAGCTGAGATATGGATCGCGCTTTTTCGGACCGGTTCGAAGCTCGGTCGGTATGGCGCGGTCTAAGCATGGCACGACACGGCACGAACGGTGGGCCGGGCTGGGCCTGAGAATGCGGCCCGTTGGGCCATGTTTGGGCCGGCACGGCACGAAATAGGTCCAACCTTCCCGTTATAGCCTAATCCCTCCCTCAGCCTGACCCAGTGAATAACTTACCGGTTGGAAAAAAAATTCGGAGGGCGTTACCGCCGTAACCGGAAATTCCGGCTGAAATTTTCAGAAAAAATTTCAAAATTTCGAATTTAAATATTAAAATCAAATTCAAACATAATTCATGCAAATTCGAATTTTTTTGGACAAATTTTATCAAAACCAAAATTTCGCCGGCGGTTTAAATTTCTACCTACATCGGTGGTAACCGCACAGAAGTGATTCACCGCTCGACCTAATACTCCACCACATCGGTCTGGCCCAACCAATCACCCCCTTCTGTCACCCCGTCTGATGCAACATCCCTCCCGGCCTCCCCCAACCCCCATCCCCAACCCTTTTCCCCGAGCTATGGCTCCCAAATTCCCAATCCTTAATCACATCCGTTGATTCCCCTCCCTCCGGCTCCAACCGTCTCCCTCCCCACACGCCGCCGATCATCGCCCTTCCTCCCCACGCACCGTTGGTCGCCCCCTCACTCCATCCCTCTCCCTCTCCCTCCCCATGTGCCGCCGCCCTCCCTCTCCCTCCCCACGCACCGCCGCCCTCCACCCTCCCTCCCGCCACCGCCTCGTCGCCGCTCTTCTCACCTCCTTCGCAAGTGCACGGCGCGACCAAGGTGGGCGGAGTTCTTTATCGGTGTCCAAGAGGAGGGGGGGCTATGGCGAGGGGGAGTAGGCGTAGATACCGTACTAGTGTCTTTTTTTTCCTAGGCGACAGCGACAGCTGTCGTCTTCACAGACGTCTATAGTTACTTAGGACTGGGTTTGGGCCGGCACGACACAGTTCTAACAGGGCGAGCTTTGGACTGCGTCTGGGTCTGGCTGGAGGCAAGGTGGGCCAGCACGACGGGGTGGCCGGGCCGAGCCGGCACGCCGCAGCCCGAAGCACGGTGGATCTGTGCCGTGTCGGCACGGCATGGCCCAATGCCCACCACTACATTAGAGTTAGGGCTGCAAGTGGGGTGGATCTATCAGCTAAGCTACCGACTCACACCACAAAAATAGTCCACTTAAACACCTGCAAAAACCCATTTACAATAGCGGATTCTATAAGGCCAACCCGTGTGTACCCCGCCAGGCCGCCAGAAACCGCTTACAATGGCCGAACCAACGAATCGCTGCCCACAATCCAGCGCCGCCGCTGCCCTCCCTCAGGCCTCAGCCCCCACTGCAGTCCCTCAATCCCTAACATCTCCGCCGTCCTCCTTTAATCCCTCCACCTCCTCTCTCGACTGCATCCCCAGCCACTACCCTTCACCGGCATCCAGGATGGGTATGACTCGTTGACGTCAACTGCAAGCTCGAGGCAGCCCTTTTCTTGTGTTCGGCGAGATCCGTAGCTGCCACGACGACACACTGGTGATCCCTATCTTTGACATCTCTCCCCCACGCCGGCTGCCTACATCTTGGACCCCCACGCCGGCTGCTAGGAATAAATCAGGATTTCAAGGTACAGCTTGCTCTTCCCAATTTGTTTGTTGTCAACTCAAAATATCTTAGATGTTGTATGTAAGCATTTGGTCTGGTCTGGTATTGTCACCAGGTGAAAATGGGGATTCTTTCTTTTGTTGGTTTTGTGCTTTCACATATTTTGATTCGTGTTTTCCGTAGTTAGTAAGGTTCTTGGAAACAATGGGAAACTTTAACTCAAAATATCCTGATGTTTCTAGAAGCTGATTGATAATGCATCTTTATGGAAGCCTGAAACTAGAAGTACATTACTATTGCAGATACCTGGTTTGCTGTGAAATGAATGGATTTGCGTTTGCGGGCGGCAGCCGCCAAGCCCACCTACGTATCGTGCAGTGCAACTTGTGGGCTAGCGGCAGCCGCGAATGTCTCGGTAGCCAGCGCGGGTGCGCGCGGCTGTTCGCAGTCCGCCCCACTTGCACCACTAGTTGGAGTGTGTATGATGGTGTATGTAATCTCGGCAGCATGACATGTTAATTTGCGTTAGGACGTAGGACTTGCATAAGCTCAGCAAATAATCTAGTCCACTAATGATACTATTACAGAAAAAGTTATATTGGATACCTTATCATAGACGATTCCCAGAATCCGGCAGATTGTAATTATTACATACGATTTTATAAGCGTGACCGTCTATATTATTAGCGATGGCTAGAACCGTCATGATAATTGCAGACGTCACATACGGTTTTTAATTCAACCGCCTATGATAATTCACAGATAATTCTTAACAAGCACCGCCCGTGATAATTGCAGACGCCACAGATGATTTTTAATCCGAACCGTCTATGATAATTCGCAGACGGTTCTTAACAAGACCCGTCTGTGATAATTTTGTATCACAGACGGTTTGTAGTTGGAAGTGTGTGTGATATGTACTCTGTTATTAAATACTCGGCTCATCCCGACAGACCTGTCTGCAGTGAGCTAAGGTTTGAATGCGGCGGTTGGTTTTGGGGCGTTTGGTGAAAGCATACCGCAAATTTGCAAGTATGTTTGTAGATGTATTTGTTATTGGTGATCTAGAGTTAGTATTTGCTTCTAATTATATGCATTATAACCAAGAGAGATGATAGCTAGGTTTAGATCTAACTTGATAGTTTGCTCCAATTTAAGAATGGTCTCACTACTCCTAGTCTACTTCAATATATTCTCGCTTGATATATATATTGCTTCATAAATAGTACATAGCTAGCTACCATACCTGTTCAAATGTTGGGTGTAACATCCCAAAAATGGATTTGTGTTTCAAATGTAAGAAAATCAGGAGAAATTAAAACTTTTCTTGCATCTTGAAGTCATAGATCATTTCTGTAATTCTTGATTTAAGGAATTATGGAAATCACCATCGTAATCCTCAATTGACTACAATCAAAACCTTCTTGGCATGGATTTCATGCCAAACCCTTGAGATATTTCCTGAGTTCTTGGAAGGCTTGGCAACACCTCCAATTATCCCATGATTTTTAGAAATTATTTGATAATTTTTGGAGGCGAGTCCAAGCTTGGTCAAACCATAGCTGTCAAGAACTCCAGCTTAAAATTTCGTAATTTTTGGAGCTTACTTGCTACCTTAAATAATTCCTCAAAAGCGCTTATTCAAATTAAAACCCTAACTCGGTTTTCACTGCTCCTTGGGTTTGAGTCGGACTCGCTCGAGCCACGGACTCGGCCCACCCACTAACTCGCACTAACTAGTCATTCGGGCGCTAGGTCGTGAGCCGTTGATCGGCATCGAACGGTCTTCACCACCGAACGATTGAGTCGCTTTAATCCACCCGATCTAACTCACCGTAGTTGGATCGGCATCGAACGGTCTTCGACCAGTCGAACGATGGGATCGCTTCAATCCACTCGATATAGCCCAGCCGTTCGATTTCAATCCGACGACCAACGAGTCGTCTCCTTCCTCTATCCGCTCGCGCGTGAGCTCCCGCCATGGCGTGCGCAGAGGAGAAAAGCAAGGGCGCAGATCCCACTCTATGTCCACCTTTAAACGGCTAGCTCACGCGCATTAAATGCCCGCCGCTCCACCCTCGTAAGGTCATGATTCAACCGCTCCCATCGCCTCAAGTGCTCTCATGGCGTTGTTGACCCGACCGAAAACCCGCCGCTGCTCACCGCCATTGCTCTATTTAAACTCCTTTGCTTCACCCTTAGCTTCCTTTAGCACTTTCGCAACTCCAGCTAGCACTCACCAGCTTGCTTGAGCTGCAGTCCCTCGCAATCTCTTCGACCGCCATTGTTGAGCGTGGGGCTTCGGTGGAGGTGGTGCAGCGGGGGTTTTCATCTTCAAGTCCTCGCCCCCTCTGCTCTCCCTTTACTCTTTGAAGCTTAACTCTCACTCGGTTTGGTTCTCTCTGTGCCTGTGTCGCTGTGGCCTAGCGAGAACCTTACCGCCGCTGCTCGGATACTGTCACGGAGCCACTCGTGGGTCTCTGGTCGCTCTCCAACTCGGTACTTTCACCTTACCCTATAGGAGCTTAGGTGTGTTCTCGTTGTTCTTTTGCTATTGTCCGTTCGGGAGTTCTCCCGAGCCGTACCTTCTCGGCCGCACTCCGTGGTCGTACCACCGTCGCAGCCATACTCCGACTAGTACGGGCCGCCGGTAGGACCATTGAACTTTTAGACACTAATCCCTGCCTTTGGCTGGCGCCGCTGTGGTCGGATTTCCGACCAGTCACCCTAGCTTAGTCGTAAGTTCTACTACGACTTGTAACTAGTCGTAAATCTTACTACGACTATGCCATGGGCATTAGTCCTTCTACGACTAGTACCCAGTCGTAAGTTCTATTACGGCTTGTACCTAGTCGTAAGTTCTCCTACGACCCTTAACTGGTCGTAAGTTCCTCTACGACTTGAACTTAGTCGTAAGACTTGCTACGACTATGTCATAGTCGTAGGTTTTTCTACGACCACTACCTGGTCGTAAGACCTTCTTTCGGTCGTATCTTTGGCATTAAGCATCCAAATCAATTGGGTCTTGTTGCTAAATTCTTTATAAAGTATGCTCTTGCTTCTGTAAAATTTTCAGAATCTTTGGAGAGAGTTTGATGTTGAGTCTTTGTGTTTTCTTCGTTCTTATCGGTTCTGTTGCGCCTTTTCGTTAGGATCCGAAGAGCACATTGACAACATAAGTGATCCCCAGCTACATCTTGACCCACAGCAAACAGGCAAACAGTTTGATCATGTTAATCCTATTATTTCTTAAGTCTAATATATTGTTTTCAACTCGTATGTATGCATTGCTATTTTGTTGTTAAATTATGATTAGTATCCTATAGTTGCCTAATCTGTAGGACTTGTTTATCCTCTACTACCATGAGCTTAGGTTATTGGCTGTGGTCGGAGTTCGATGGATGGACTCTTGTCACTTAGTAGCTTTCGAATTGAAACTGCTTAGAAATGCTTAGTTTCGGTAGCATTGGGCGATCATTGATTTTAGTCGATGATCTCGATCACACATATAAGTATTATGTCATTACGACCAGCACTTGTGCTTTGTTATTTTGTAAAGTCAAAATCTGAAAATGGAAAACTGATTTGGACTTGGGCAAGTGGTCGGATGGTGGGTTATTGGGTTTGTGGATGTCTTGCCTAAGTCAACAAAGACCGAACATCTTGTGTCACACTCTCCAAGCATTTTTGTGTGCTAACCACGCGAGAGGGATATGGGACCTCTCTTGACTAAGTACTTTGGCGTGGGTTATCTCCGAGTCGCAGGAGGGGGTCGTGTGTGTTGTGTGAAACATGATATGTGGTCGTGTTCTTGTGTTGGGTGTGCGGTGGTGGAGATTCCGGGTAGGCTCTCCACCTCGAGGAGCGTCGTAGTTGTCCAAGGCTTTACCCGGGAAGGGTAGTTGACCGAGGCTTTACGATGACTCCGACACAACGTATGAGTTTCTATCCATACGGGCGGCTCGTGGGATAATACACAATATTGGAAATGTCTTGTAGGACTTAGCTGCGTAAGCATACCTTCTAAGTGTGCTTAATAGCTTGGCAAAAGACTGGTGCAGCGCGTGGGTACATTGGTACACCCCGCAGGATAAAACTATTCGAATAGCCTCGTCCTAGGTTATGGACACGCTTGGTTAGGTTTTGCAAGAGTTAGACTACAACCTTTTAAACTAAAATTTGACATGGGTGGTATGAATGGGTAATTCATGCTATTGTTGTGGTGACTAAGGGTTAGTCACTTCCAGGACTGTTGTTGTTCTCTATCTACTGTTATATTGTTGTCATTTACGATTATTTGAACATTAAAAACTGATTTGTTAACTTGCTTTTAAATGTACTACATTATTGCAAATAAAGTTTGCTTTATGCTGAAAATAAAACATACAGCCTCCATTCAAAAAGCTTGCATATAGTTATGTACAGTCTCATTTCACACGTAAGTCTTGCGAGTACATTCCATGTACTCACCCGCTTTGTGGGCTCTTTGTTGTGGGGAGGAAAGTGAGCCCCAAGGGCCTCACTTCGTGAAATGTGCCGTGGATTCGACGACTAGCTTGGCGGTCCTCGGTTGCCTTGTGGGTTAAAGGCACACCGGTCGGCTCTTTTTTGTTTATGGCCATCTTATGGCACTTTTGCTTCAGCTGTTTATTTCTTTTGTCTATGTATATGTGTTTGGCCGGTCGGCCTCTCTTGTGTAATAACTATCCTTTATTTATGTTATCTTCTGGTTGTTGCTTTGCTTCGGTTCTATGTGAATGAATGGAATTGATGCATGAACTTTATAAAGAGGTGTGTATATCGATTTAAGGAAGTATACATGTCTCGAGTCTCTGATTATCCGATTTGTGATGCTAGGGCCGAGTGGATGGTTAAGCATTACAAGTTTGATAAACCGGGTCTCACATTGGGCCAAGCCAGTCGGGCTTGAAATGCTTGGTCAGAATAAAGCCTGAGCCCTACTAAAATTCATTTTTAAATTTTAAATATATTATTTTAATCATTTTTCATAATAAAAGGTATTATTTTATTCATTTCCAGGATTAAAAAATAGATTTTCATTTTTTATTATGTTTATTCCGGATTTCGCCGACCGCTTCTTTTAGGTCGAATTTCGGTCCCAAGCCCTACCGAATAAAGGTCGCTCGGTCGGGTCGCTCGTGAACAGTCTACTAGCTACTTCCGATGGACAATTTAAGGTGAATGATATGTGTAAGTGTAATGGCTAACTAGCTATAGGAGCATTAATCTAATTTAACATTAATTTGTTACAAGCGTAGCATAGATGGACCAAAGCTGGATATACGTTGAGAACCGTGTGAGTGAAGAGTACATTGATGGGGTGTCTGGTTTTAGAAGTGCTGCCAAGCAGGATATGTTGAAGAATGGGATGTAATTTATATATTGTTCATGCATTGGTTGTGATAATCTAAAAATATTTACTAACTCAGCGTAGATCGAAGCGCACTTGATTCGAAGGGGTTTCAAAAAGAGGTATACATGTTGGAACAGTCATGGTAAAGAATATATTATATAGGAAGGTAGTAACATCGTAGAGGGAGACAATGATATGCCAGATGTGGACTGTGCTTTCGATGAGGATTGGTCGCACGATGACAATCTAGATCAGATGCTATGCGATGCAGAAGAGAATTATAGTGAGAGAGACTCTTATAAATTCGAGGGCTTGATGGAGGGCTCGGAGAAACCTTTGTTCCCGGGCTGCAAATCGGAATACACAAGGTTGTCATCCGTGCTTGAACTGCTGAAATTAAAGGCAAGCAATGGTTGGTCCGACAAGAGTTTCACGGCGTTATTAGGTCTCCTAGAGGACACCCTTCCAGAGGGAAACGTGTTGCCCAGAATCACCTACTAAGCTAAGAATGTTCTTTGTTCATTGGAAATGGAAGGAGAAAGAATACATGCATGTCCGAATGATTGTATACTCTACCGTAAAGAGTAGCTAGCAACATGAGAACAATATTGATGAGTACCTAGCACCATTGCTGGAAGATCTTGTGACACTGTGGAATGAATGGGTACAGGTATAGGATGCGTACAAACGAGAGAACTTGACTTTATGTGCCATGTTATTCTACATTATCAATGATTTTCCTGCGCTTAGTAACCTGTCGGGGTTGAGTACAAAAAGAGCCAAAGCCTGTATGTACTGTTTAGATGATACCGAGAGTGTATGGCTGAACAACTCGCGTAAAACTTTGTACACGTGTTACCGTAGGTTTCTTCCCAAGTATCACTGATACCGCAAGATGAAAAACAATTCGGCGAAAATAAAGATGACGATTTAGCTCGAAGGGCTTTTAGAGGGAAAGAGGTCTATGATATTCGTGTTTTACTGCGTATAACCGCATAGGGTTTTTTAAACGAGCACGAAGTAGCGTATATTACGTGCGTGGGGGTCGCATCATCCGGGTGTTTCCCCGCACTACAGCAAATCATATTTTATCTTTTCCAGTGGCGCTCAACCCTCAAAGGAGTGAAAAATGCAAGGTCTCCAGCGAGCTATACTGGCCCGCATTCTAGGCAAGAGCAGAGGCGATCTTTGTTTTCTACACCCTCAAGGTATTAGTAACATGACATGCCTCTCGAAGTAATAGTAGGTATCATTTGCGGTAAACAATAACATTCACTAGATCAGCGACGTGACGTCATTTTCCATAGTAAAACCAGCATCCCAAATATTATTGTCCTCTCTTCTTCACCGAAACGGCAGAAAAAACTTTTCTATAATGACACGGGGTGATGCGCGATCCTTCTACTGACAAATTTTCACCGCCATTTGCATTTTGGTGGGTTTTTACCGTCAATTTAGAATGGCACCGAGCAATTTTTACGATTATTTTGATACACGCACGCTGGTTTTACTGTCGAACTAGAGCGATAGGAGTGGGTACTAGCACGCCGCACATAGCGGGGGAGGAGAGTGGGCCAATGAGCCATTTTTACTGCCGTTTGATGCGCGCGTGAGGGTTTTACTACCGATTTTGAGTAGGAGGTGTGGGTGCAGGCACACCGCGCATAGTGCGAGGGAAACATGGGCTGGCAGGCCGCGCAGAGCGCAGCCCAGGCTATGGACCACGTGTAGAATAGCGATATATATATATATATATATATATATATATATATATATATATATAATCTACGCCTGAGCGTAGCATTAGTTATTCTATGCTCAGGCCAGCCCATTGCGTGCCGACCGAGCCGCCCTTACGGAGCACTGAACATGCCATTTTGGCCCACTAATCCACGATCCCCCACGCATGACGTCGCGCGTCCAGTGTGCGCTGTGAAAAGGTTGAGAGTAATTGTGATAGCAATTATACTGCCATACATATCACCGTGTTTATATTTTTTACGATTGTTTCATACGGGCATGGTTGGATGTGCCAGTAAAGTACAAGTGGAGTCCATTATTTTTTTGTAACAGAGCAGTAAATTTATGTGGAGGTTATAGTAAATCTCTTTTAGCGATGCAGTAAAAAATTTAGTAAATGCACAAAGAGGCATTTATTTGTAATACTTATATCATTATGTTACCTTCATCGTCACTGAGCTACCGGTGAAAACCGTTCGTGAATCAAAACTTCCAATCAAAAGTTATTGTGAAAGCAAAGAAAGAAACATTCATGTACAAAATATGGAACTAATTGTTTGCTAGTTGGTTGTCTACTTGTCTGTACAAGTTGGCTAAGATGGCAATATAGTCATGTGGAGGTTGTAGTAAAACTTTTTGTAATATAGCAGTAAAGTCATTTGGAGGTTGTGGTAAATCTTTTTATAATATAGCAGTAAAGTCGTGTGGAGGTTGCGGTAAATATTTTTGTAACAGAGCAGTAAAGTCATGTAGCGACTATAGTAAATCTTTTTAACAAACGCACATGAAGTTTATTATTTTAGAGACTTATATAATTATGTTACCCTCGTCGTTACCAACCTACCGGTGAAAACAGTTCGTGAATCGGAACTTTCAATCAAAAGTTATTTGCAAAAACATGAAAAGAAACATTTATGTACAAAATAAGAAACTATTAGTTTGCTAGTTAGTTGTCTACTTGTTTTTACTAGTTGGCTAAGATGACAATAAAGTAATGTAGAGGTTGCAACAAATCTCTTTTAGTGATTCAATAAATCTATTTTAGTAAATGCTGAGAGAGGTTTTATTTTACGAGACTTATATCTTTATGTTACCCTCGTCGTTACGAAGCTACCGGTGAAAATCGTTCGTGAATTAGAGCTTCCAATTAAAAGTTATGGCTAAAACAAGAAAAGAAACGTTCATGTACAAACATGGAACATATTCTTGCTGGTTGGTTGTTACTAGTTGGCTAAGATGGCAGTAAAGTCACGTAAAGTTGTAGTATTTTTTTTTGAGATGCAGTAAATTTCTTTTATTAATCGTTCAGATATATTTTATTTTGTGAGACTTATATCATTCTCTTAATCTCGTTGTCATGAAGCTACCGGTGAAAATCGTTAGTGAATGAGAGCTTTCAAACAAAAGTTATGACTAAAATAAGAAAAGAAACGTTCATGTACAAAGAAGGAACCGATTCTTACTAGTTGGTTGTTACTAGTTGGCTAAAATGACAGTAAAGTCATGTAGATGTTGTAGTAAATCTCTTATAGCGATACAGTAAATCTATTTTAGTAAATGCAGATAGAGGTTTTATTTTGCGAGACTTATACCATTCTGTTACTCTTGTCGTTACGAAGCTACCCGTGAAAACCGTTCGTGAGTCGGAGCTTCCAATAAAAAATTATGATTAAAACAAGAAAAAAAACATTCACGTACAAACAAGGAACTGATTTTGCTAGTTGGTTGTTACTAGTTGACTAAGATGACAATAAAGTAATGTAGAGGCTGTAGTGAATCTCTTTTAGCGATACACTAAATCTATTTTAGTAAACACACAGTGAGGTTTTATTTAGCGAGACTTATATTATTCTGTTACTCTCGTCGTCATGAACCTACCGGTGAAAATCATATGTGAATCGGAGTTTCCAATCAAAAGTTATGGTTAAAATCAGAAGAGAAATGTTCATATACAAAACAAAAAAATAGATTCGATTTTATCGTCAGTATGTGTGTTTTTTTAGCTATTTTTATTGTCAATTGCAGCATAGCGCATGCCGCTTTTACTGTTGATTTCCAAAGGGCATTGCCGCGTTGCGCGGCCGATGATGTGGGACTGATGCATAGAATAATCCTGGGCTCACTGAACAGCACTACATAAATAAACGTGCATCCTTTCCATCGTCAATTGCAATAACACCAGGTGCACCATTTCAGTGTGCATAACAGCGTAGGCCAACTGATTGGCGACAGCAAAATCTCAATGGATGTTCTGTTACAGAAAAATCTTAGTGGATCTATTGACGTATTCAGAGCTATGCATCCATGGTTTTAACCTTAACAGAAACCTCTGGGCGATTTGTCACTGTCAAACTTCTTGTCAGAGGCCGGAGTGCACTGTCGTCAGGTGATGCTAGTGGACTATGGAATTGGAATCACATTACAGTGGCCTGGCTCCTGATCAGGAGAGGGGGCACGCAACAGCAGCATCAGGCAGGCTCCAGCCCCATGACCATGAATGATTGAATAGCAACCTAGCTAACACGGCAATGGCATACAGTGCCGGCACTAACGGCAGAATTGGAGGCCGGTAACAGTTTCCATTTGCATCGTTAAAGTACAACGCAGAGCGGAGGCGGGGAATTTTAGGAGCCGGGTTGGTGGTAGGCCTCTTTTCGAACAGTGAAAGTCTACATATTCCAAAGCTGCGTGCTTTCGCTCTGCTTTTGGACGTGGGCATCCGCGGGAAAGGAGAGACCCTAACGGCAAGATGCTTCGTCGGATCGGCGGTGGCAGGCAAGAGTAGCCCCGTTTTCACTGTAGCGGAAAGCGAGATGGCGATGCTACTTTGTGTTGTCCCTGCTCTCCTCCCTCCTCCCTGCTTGCAGATGCAGAGATGACTTGCGAGTCGACTAGCATCTGCGTACGGAAACGTTCGGCCGCGATACAATTGTTATGACAAGATAATTGTGTTTCAAATGAGTTTAACTTTGTTAGGTAGAAACTGTCTTGAGCTACCATGCGCTTAATACAAAAAAAAAACTTGCTCACACCAAACCGCATACAGGCTCGGACGTTTTCCTTTTATTTTGTCTCGCTTCTTTATAAGGTACTCCTCGATCGAGTTTTTGGTTAGTATAACATATTTTGCAATAGCAAATGTAGCTTTCTCTCTATAGTAAATATAAAAAAGGCACCGCACCTGTGCGCCAGAGGACCGAAGTCGATGGTGGAGCGACACGTTGTCGCGTTCGTGCGCCCGCGGCACGGTGCTGACGAGTCCGTGCGCCCAAGGCACGATGTCGACGTGTCCGTACACTCAAGGCATGGTGTCGGCTTGCATCCGTCCGCGTATGTCTAAGCGCCACGCCCGCGTGCCCCGCTCCAAGAGGCACCACGCCAAGCTCCTATGCGCCTCGCTTCTGTGCCTTGGATGTACTGACTCAGCGCGTCTGTGCCCTTGGCGCACGGACTCGGTGTTACTGTGCTCGGCGCACACGGACACGGTGCCGTGTCGTTCCGTCGGCGACTCTGGTCCTCTGATGCACAGCCCCGGTGATATTTTTTGTATTTATTATTAAAAAAACTATATTTGCTGTTACGCGAGTCATCGCTGTAATATTAGCCAAAAATTCTCCATCCAGCAATCCAGTTTTGATTTATGATGATCGAGGATCGAGACTCGCTTCTCCGGTCTTATCTCATTTTACGGACTGTGCGACATTAACCATGAAATTAATGCTCCAACCGACAGAATTTTTTCCTCATGTTCCCGTTTTACAAAATAAAGAGTAAATACCCTGATTCCCTGCTGATTGCAGTTGTATCACCTTGTCCTTACAGCAACAATACAAAAATACACAGCCAAAAAAATAAAACAACACAAAAATGCAAAGACTAGCTCATCTTGAAATTATTTAAAAAGAACACAGACAAAGTGGTCCGGCCTGTCTCATAAATATCGGCCTATCGGCAGGTTAAGTAGGCCTCCATTTTTGGGCAAATGAAAATACCAGAGAAAAAGGATCCAGCTCCGCTTTTCCTTGGGCCAACTCGACTGGTCCCTTGATTCAGGCCAACGTGTGAATTTTTTTCGAAATTTCAACGGGAACTATACTTTCTTGTAAAATCTCTACGTTCCAAGGCTCAAGCAAGCCCTGGTGTCTTTTATATGGTAACTAGCCGAGTGGTCCGTGTATTCACATGGCTAAATTTATTATATATCATCACATATTCAATATTGTTATTTGTTTGTGTTGATTATTTGATTTTTTTCTAATTATAAATCAATTTCAATGGCCAATTCTTTTCTGCTTGAACCTCCAACAACAAGCACAATTACTGATAAATTCCTCTTAGCTACTATCCTTTACAATGCACTACTATATCATATAGTTATATCCAACTTCTCTCCTATTATTGCTTAATGTTGATTGTTGCGACATCAAACACGCATTCATGTACAACCGTCGCGGCATTGCACCGATCCCTGCCAAGGACACCTGCTACACTCTCTCCGATGGTCCGAGTCTATTCACTACGATTGCACCATATATATTCTGAGGTCTTTGCTCATCTGCTTTTGTGTGCTAGTGATGTTGTGCACCTCATCAATGATGGCACTCTCCTAGCTACCTCATGGATCCACATCGCCCATAGTTCATCTTCAATGCAAAGATCATCTCCTCTATACCAGGGATTACCCATCATTGAGCTTATTTAGCCACTGACTTCTTCAACAACGCTAATGATCACCACTTATCGTCGCGACCCTTGGCACCTTTAACTCTGGCATTTCTCTTCAATAGCTCCAGTGAGCAGCACACCACATCGAACAGCTAAGGTGAGCAGAACAATATTGTCCCCATCTTCACCACTACTGCCTCAGCTCTCCGCCTCTCTTTGGGCCAATGTCTTCTTGTAGTACATAGCAATATCATTGCATTCTTTCGTGGTGTTTTCCAACACCATTCATGCTTTCCCCGTTATAACTTTTATTTTTATTCAAAATGTTAGTTACTTTTTTTGGAGTTAGCATACAAGTCAAATTGCTAATTTAGTTGTTTTGGGATTTACTTTAGGATTTATATGTAAATCAAAATTTCATTATAATTTTATTCCAATTTCAATTATTTTTTTTATTAGAATTCGTATGCAAATTCAATTGCTAATTTTTGCTTAATTTGTAATCCGAATTTCAATTGTTTAGGCATTTTACTTTGGAATTTGTATCAAAATAAAATGGTTTATTTTATTTTATTTTTTATTCTGAATTTTAGTTATTTTTTGGAATTTATATACAAATCCAATAGCTAATATTTGTTCAGGGAATTTTACTTTGGAATTCGTATTGAAATCAAATTGCTAACTTTATTTTTTATTCCAAATTTTAGTGATTTTTTGTTATAATTCTCATATAAGTCCAATTGCTAACTTTTGTTTAATTTTTATTTCAAATTATATTTATTTAGGTATTTTACATAGCAATTTGTATGAAAATCAAATTAGCAATTTTATTTTATTTTATTTCGAATGTCACTTATTTCTATATTGTACTTTACATGGACTCTTTCTTTTCATCTAGACCGTTATAATTTGGATCCACCACATTCGATGGTGTAGATCTTTCTTTTTTACCGATTAACATGTAAATTTCTAGCCCTTGAGAGCGAACATGGTGGCTTCTTTTTATATCATTTTTGATGAGGACATCCCTTCCACTAATACAACCATCCCTACTACTTCTAATGTGCAAAGACAAATTACTAGAGCACATGCTCGCCAACTAAATTATCAGGTGACTTTGTTTCTCGGAGTGCATCCATATTATATGAATTCTATGATGTTGCCTAAAGCACGTGATATTATTTTACTTAGGAATCAAGGACTGGGAGGCAAGCTAAATGGAGATGATGGCAGCACCAAGCATGGAGATGATCATACGAGGAATGGATATTTCTATACTGAGGCTTAGCAAAATCTAGTATGAAGACTATATATCAAGTTGTTTAGGTCAACACTTAGCAATATTTGAGTAAAGAAACTTGGTGCTGCGCTACCTATGCTAATGGGTCATGGGCCTTGTAATTCGAGCTGGATAACTAGGGTTTAGTACTATTCACATAATATTGTTCATACATGAATAGTACCCACGGTCGTCACCCCTCTCTTCCTCCTTTACATAGTGGCCGCCACCCTTAGGGTTTTGTGAGTTTTGTTTAATTGAAGTTTAGCTTTCCTAATTTATACTTTGTCCTCTTGTTCGGCGAGATCAACAGCGATATTATTCTTTGGAACCCCACTTATCAATACAATTTCAATCCTATTTTCAATTTCAGATTGCGTTTTACCTTGTTCTTGCATGCTTCTTCGGTATATGCAGGAATTGATCTTGGTGGTCTGGTCATCCGGGTATTCGTGCACGGTTGATAATGACTTGTTGAGCAGTTCAGCAATTGCGTTGTTTTGAGCCTTACGAGTTCGTAGCCAGGATCGTGAGAGTTGAGCGACTTTTACCGAATTTATCGTCTCATCGAAGGATCGGGCTAAATCAGGACCTTCGTTGTTGTAATACCCTGGCCTGCTCGTAGTGTGGCCCATGTGGCCCATGAGGAGTTGTGTGGTGGGATTAGTCCCACATTGCTTGTCTCAAGTGAGTTGTAGTAGTATATAATCCCTGTTGGATCCAAACGTAGCACCTCCGGTTAACCCTTTTACACGGCGAGGACGAAAGTGTAAGTGGGTGCTATGTGTGGTATGTCCGCCTACGGTGGTGGGCATTGATCCGATTTTGGGTCGGTGGTACAGTTGGTATCAGAGCGGGCTTTAAGTCTGTGGTTCTATTGAAATATGTTAAACTTGACACACCGTACCACGAGGGAAGGGTTGGGTAGAACTTTACTGCATTTCCATTCAAGTCATTTTCCTTACGCTTCTGATGATGAATTGTTTCGTACTTATCTATAAGTTAAGTCTAATATTTGATTCCATTTTTGGTGGTGTTTTAGATGGCGAGAGGCTGTGGCCGTGGTCGTCCACCGGTCCGTGGTCGGGGTCGGGGACGCGGTCCGGCTGTGTCTTCCTCTTCATCTGAGGAGGCTGCTGAGGCTGCCACGGAGGAGATTGCCTCTGCCGCACCTTCGGTCGTAGAACCTCCGGTCGCGTCGGCAGAACTCCTTCAGAACCTTATGAGAGAGAACCAGCAACTCCGCCAGCAACTGTAGGCGGCAATTCCTGCGACTGCTGTGCCTGCGACGGAACCTGTTGCTGCGGCTGTTCCACCTGAGGCTAGGATGAGCCTCCGTGAGTGGATGTCGCTTCGTTTGGACACTTTTGATGGAGCTAGCACACCGGTCCAGGCTGCGGACTGGTTCAGATATATGGAGCGACAGTTCGGAGCATTAGAGCTGACGTCCGCGCAGAAGGCGCGATTTGTGGCCTTTCAGCTGAAGGGTCAAGCTGACATCTGGTGGGAAGGAGTCCTGTCTTCCAGGACTCCAGTACAGGGTCCTGCCACTTGGGAGATATTTATGGAGAAATTCAGGACACAGTTTTATCTAGACTCCTTCATTGAGAAGATGGAGCAATCGCTTCTGACTTTTGTGCAAGGGAAGATGACAAGATTCAATATGAGGTCGGGTTCAATAACCCAGTGCGTTTGTACCACCGTGGCAAGTGACGATAGAGAGAAGGCTAAGAGGTTCGCTGGCCTCAACCAGAGTATCGTCGATTCTGGGGCGACAGATCATGTGATTTCAGCTCGTAGTCGAAAGCGTGCTAGAGGATGGAGTTGGAGAAAGGTACTTCTTCGCAAGGTCAAGCTGCTATTGGTTCTGTCACCACTTGTAGTTCCTAAGAAGGCGTGCGGAGCTTCGGTGGAGGGGTGGATCTTTCACGTCCCCGCCCCAAGAGGTTTCAGGGGGTCACAACGCCGTCCTTCTAAGAAGGGGCGCTTCCTCTTCTGCACCCGTTCTTCGCCTTCCACCCCACCGATACGTCCTGTTCCAGGTCAAGGCATGAAGTGTTTTCGGTGTGGTGATGGGCATCGAGCTTCAGAGTGTTCCTTCAAGGGGACATGCCGTCAGTGTGGTCGGGATGGCCACAAGTCGTCAGTTTGCAAGCTGAACCCGGTGAGTATCATCAGATGGGAGCCAGTCCCAGCGGCTTCATCTTCCAAAGGTTCATGGTGGATCGATTCGCACTCTGGCGGTAGTTTCGCACCACGCCTCTCGAGGTGGGTTCCTCCTTCAGTGTTTCCTCAGGCACCTCCTGCGGGTTCTCATCGAACCCGTCAGCACCGACCGCATTCGCCGCCGCCGCCTCCTGCAGCAGTTTTCGGGTATCCTTCGCAGAGTGTCGGAGCGTCATCTGCTCCGACGCATCCGGGAGTCTACGCCATGCCCACTCCAGATACTATAGGGCGACCTGACGTGGTGACAGGTACTTTGCTAGTCGACTTGCATGATGCTTTCGTATTGTTTGATTCGGGTGCTACTTACTCATTTGTGTCCCTGGAGTTTGTTAAAAGAGCGGGTTTGAGTCTGCAGTTTATTTCTGAGTCTGTGGTGGTGGGCTTCTCGGGGTCTTATTTCCACTTCTACCGCTTTCTCCGGTCGCTCCATTGTGATTGATGATGAGGTTTTCACCACCAACTTGATGGTAATTAAGTTGTCACCATTTGATATTATTCTGGGTATGGACTGGTTGTTTTGCTACCGTGCTAAGATCTGTTGTTTCTGGAAGACGGTGACTTTAAAGGCCCCGTCCGGTGAAGAACTGGTATTTCAAGGTAGCGCACCGTCTGATTCGTTGTTCCTATTGGCTAGTCTGTTTTCTAGTCGCAGAGTGTCAACCATTGGGTTGCTGTGGTCTCTCAACGAGAAGACTGACTCTTCATTGCGTATAGAGGAGATTCCAATTGTGAATGAGTTTTTCGATGTTTTTCCTGTGGAGCTTCTAGGAATGCCTCCCGTGCGGAAAGTGGAGTTCTGGATTGATCTTATTCTGGGAACTCGACCCTTATCCATGTCTCCTTACCGGTTGGCTCGACCCTTTCAGGAGGAATTGAAGAAATAATTGGACGACCTGCTGTCCAAAGGTATATTTAGCGTAGTGCATCGCCATGGGGAGCGCCTGTTCTTTTTACTAAGAAGAAGGATGACAGCTGGCGTATGTGCGTGGATTATCGGGCCCTTAATCAGGCGACTGTGAAGAAAAAATATTCTTTGCCCCGCATTGAGGATCTTTTCGACCAGTTGAAAGGAGCTAAGATATTTTCCAAGATTGACCTCCAGTCAGGTTATAATCATATTCAGGTTCGTGAGAAGGATATTGAGAAGACGGCTTTCTCTATGAGGTATGGTCATTTTGAGTATAAAGTTATGTCTTTTGGACAAACGAATGCTCCTGCAGTTTTCATGAAAGCCATGAACAGTATGCTGCATCAATACCTTGATGATTTTGTTGTGGTATTCATAGATGATATCTTGATTTATTCCAAGACGGAAGAGGATCACACCCACCATCTGAGGTTGGTACTTGAAACTCTAAGGGAGAATCAATTTTATGCCAAGCTGAAGAAGTGTGAGTTCTGGATTTTTGAAGTTGGGTTTCTGGGTCACGTTATTAATCAGGAGGGTATTTCAGTTGATCCTAGCAAGATCTCAACAGTGGTAGAGTGGGAGAGGCCAACCAATGTCAAAGAAGTAAGGAGTTTTCTGGGTTTAGCTGGCTATTACCGGCGATTTGTGGAGGGTTTTTCAACCATTGCTAGACCAATGTCCCAGTTGACACAGAAAGGTGTTAGGTTCCAGTGGTCTGATGCATGTGAGTGCAGTTTTTGCATTTTGAAAGATAGGTTGGTGACTGCTCCAATTCTTACTCTTTCTGAGCCTGGGAAGAGGTTCACCATCTATTCAGATGCGTCCATAGTTGGACTTAGTTGTGTACTCATGCGTGATGGCAAGGTGATTGCCTATACATCGAGACAGCTTGAAGAAACATGAGCGAATTATCCCACTCATGATCTAGAGCTTGCTGCAGTTGATTCACGCTTTGAAGATCCGCGCCATTATTTGTATGTCGAATCTTGTGATGTATTCACCGATCACAAGAGCCCAAATACATCTTTACCTGAAGGACTTGAACTTAAGACAGGGAGATGGCTAGAGTTGATCAAGGACTATGATCTTACTATTCAAGCACCATCCCTGAAGGCTAATGTGGTAGCTGATGCTTTGAGTCGCAAGGTGACACCTCCTACCCTCAGTTGTCTTATTGCTGATTTTGAGCGTATGGATATTTCCTTCGCTTATGTACTGTCCTGCACTAAGACTCGCTTGCTTCTAGAGTCGACTCTTCCAGATCAAAGTGCAGGCGAATGGCGCAAGATCGATGCTCCAACGAGTGAGGAAGCGCCAGCCGAGGGCAAGCAAGGCCACTTTAGTGTGGACGAGTCCGATACTTTATGTTTTAAATGACGCCTCTGATTCCACAGAGGCTCGGGTTAAACATGAGATTTTGAAGGAGGCCCATCGTATTTTATACCGCACATCCCGGTGAGACCAAGATGTACAAAGATTTAAAGAAAAATTTATGGTGGAAACGGATGAAAATTGATATCGCACAATATGTGGCATCATGTGGGGTGTGCCCGGTGGTCAAGGTCGAGCACAAGCGACCAGCCAGGATCATTGCGACCCTTGGAGGTACTGTGTGGCCATGGGATGATATATCTATGGATTTTGTGGTTGGTTTACCTCGCACTCGAGGAGAAGGACGCTATTTGGGTAATTGTGGACCGGTTGAAGAAGTCCGCACATTTCATTCCTATTCGCATAACTAATTCAAAGAAGCGATTTGGCTCCTCTTTATGTACGAGATTGTGCGGTTGCACGGTGCCAAAGACCATTGTTTCTGATTGAGATGCCAAGTTCGTTTCTAAATTCTGGGAGAGTTTGCAGAGTGCGTTGGGTACGCAGCTTCGTCTTAGCACCGCGTTCCACCCCCAGACAGATAGTCAGTCCGAACGCACCATTCAGACATTAGAGGATATGCTCAGGTGTGTTTTATCCTGGAAAGAGAATTGGGAAGATCATTTAGGTTTGGCAGAGTTTGCTTATAACAACAGTTATCGTGCCAGTATTCGAACTACACCATATGAGGTTCTTTATGGGCGTAAGTGCAGTCCCCGCTAGCCGAATGAGGTTGAGAGCGGGCGATCTTGGGACCCGACTCGGTTCAAGAAACAAAGGGCTAGAGTGACAGGTTAGGCGTAATTTGTTGGTCGCCGAGCCGATGTAAGAGCTACGTTGATGTCGTAAGACGAGATTTGGAATTCGGCGTGGGAATGAAGTTCGCTTGTAGTATCGCCATCTAAAGGCGTGGTGCGTTTGGCACTAAAGGGAAGCTTAGCCCAAGGTATGTTGGACCATTCCCAATCGTGGCACGAATAGGAAAACTAGCTTACCGTTTGGACCTTCCCGATTCCATGAGTGGGGTTCACAATGTGTTTCATGTATCGATGTTGAGGAAATTCCTGAGAGATCCAGACCATGTTATTCCCTTGGAGCCTTTGATCATTGCACAGGTCCTTACCATCGAATCCCGGCCGGTGAAAATATTAGAGGAAGCGGAACGGGTTCTGAGGAACAAGACCCAAAAATTTATCAAAATTCTTTGGTCTCATCAGTCTGAGAGAGAAGCCACTTGGGAGCTAGTGTCCCGCGTGCGAGCGCAGTATCCAGATCTCTTCATTTCTGGTAAGTGTTTAAGTTTGTTATACCAGTCTCTCGTTCTTTCTAATAGATCAATGCGAAGATTCGAGGTCGAATCCTGTTAAGGGGGGTAGAATGTAATACCCCGGAATCGAATCGGGTGATTTTAAAAGAATCCGAGGACGAATAGGCAATTAAAGAAATATAATTTTTTTGGGAAACAAGGGGATTTCCGTATAAATTCGGCAACTGGGCATGGACCAGCGCCCAGTGGCTCAAGAGGGGAGGTCGCCCAAGGGGCCGCCAAGGGGAGGCGCCCAACCCTAGCCGCCCCCCCCCCTCCTCTCCCCCTAGAGCCGCCACCCCTCCTCCCCATTCCAGCAGCTCCCCTGTCCCTTGGCGCCTCCCCTCCTCCTTGGTGCTGGCCTCCGGCGATCCCCGGCACTCCCCCGAAGCCGATCTCTCCTGCCGTCACACCGGCCATTCGTCGCCCTCCTCGTGGCCGGCCATTGGAGAGGGAGGGAGATCTTCGGGGAGTGGATCACCGTCGTTCTTCAGCTCTACAAGGGTAACGAGGAGTCTCACCCGCTGTTTGTTGTTGTTTGGAGGTAGATTGATCGATTAGTGATAAACCGGTTTGCTGTCTGCCAGTTTCCAGAGTAGATCCAATCTGTTCAGTCGTATTGTGCGCCCTGTTTCGGCATCTTAGGATCAGAATCTCGGGTTGACGTCTCCTAGAGTTATGTTCCTGGTTTCGTTAGCTTTTTTTTGGCACCGAGATCACGAGATTCCACCCTGTGGTTTAGGAGTTATGAATTTTTAACCGCACACTACTCTGTCTGTCAGAGATTTTGGAGACTGTCGGTTGCTCCTCAGTTTTGTTCTAGTTAGAGCCAGATCCAGGGCAGCCACCCAAATAGGTTTTTGAAGATCATTTCTCCATGATTCCAGATTGATAAAGATCATCTCCATAGAATCAGTAGACTGAAAGTTACAGGCTTTTCTTTATGACTGTTCTGAAATCTAGACAGGTTTCTGTCGGTGTCTTCTTGGGCAGTTTAGTCCTCTGTTTTCGCCGAATCAGAGGATCCTACCAACTAAAGTTTCGTAGCCTGGCTCGTTAGGAATAGCTGAGCACTGGTTTCCGGTCTTTAGGAGTTACATATATTTAATTGTGAATTTTCTCGTACAACTGCGAGTAGAGCAGTAATCCAGCCTTTTTGGGTGAACTTGTCAAATTGAACCCATGGTTGTGTGGGATGGTTAGAGGGTATGGTAGAGCACGTGTAGATACGTCATACCTTGTTATCCTTATTCCGTGTAAATGCTTGTGTAGACGGTGAGGCGGTGGGTGGAAGGACACCTTCGTTGCTTCCTAGTATGTCGCAGCACGGAAGGCAAGTACTGTTTGTTAAATTATGTTGTTTTCAAATGAATGCATGATGATGTGTTGAATATGTGAATGTTCTTGCATTTTGTTCATGATGTTGATAGATTTCAATATTTATGTTTCTTGTGATAAAAGGTGATGACGTCCAGATTGCATGGTTCATTCCACTCATGCATGCTTTATTTTCCTTCTACGGGAGTGAAAATTTGGTTAAGACCTATCAGTTTCAGTATGGGCACGTAAGTCCCACCATTCCAACGTGGGCGGTTTCGGACACCCGTATGAAACGTTCTTCATACGGTACTTGGGTCCCCGCTCTTTGTTAAGTGCGGGCTTAAGTGAACACCGACGGGTGTATCACTTGTTATACCGATATACACAGTTGAGAGGTCCATTCTCCTTCAATGCATACATTCATACTATGCCTTTTCACAAATTCATGGAAAATATGTTTTACTGTCTTGATTATTGCTCTGTTCCATTGCACCCTGTGAGATTGATGTTGTGCTTGCTGAGTTTCGACTCACCCTTGCTTTCCTGTGTTTATTTTTAGATGAACCCTGATGATATTGTTGCTAGCGGGAGGGCGTAGTCCAAGCACGTTTCACAGATCTCATTAATTCACTTATTCAATAAGATATTTTGCTAAGTTATTTGGTTTATGGGATGAACTGTAATAAGTATCACTTCAAGTTACATCAGACCTTCCATGTTTAATTCCTTGGTGACACTCCGTTGATGAACGGTTATTTACTCCTCGTTACTTTGTCTTGACTATTTGATTTTGGTGCATATTGAATATTAGTTTCGCAAATGAATTGTATGTTGATCCTTTAGGTAGCATCTTGGCTTCCGAATAGCCAGGGTGTTACATGGAGGTCGGAAAAATGATCACCGCCACTGACGCTATTTACAATCAAGTCATCAACGTAGGCTCCAAACTTCGACCTATCTGAGGATTAAAGGTTTTTTGCATTAATCTTTGAAAAGTCGCACAAGCGTTTTTGAAATCGAATGACATCTTTACATAACAGTAAGTGCCATACGGTGTGATGAATAAAGTTTTCTCTTCATCATCTTTGCTCACATTAATCTGGTGGTACCCTAGGTATGTATCTAAAAAACTTAATAACTCGCACTCAGAGGTAGAATCTACAAGTTGATCAATGTGTGGAAGGAGAAAGTCATCATTTGGATAAGATTTATTAAGATATTTGAAGTCAATACACATTCATCATTCCTTGTTACTCTTTGTAGCCATTACAGGATGTGGAGGAAATAGGAGTATCTAATTTAGAGCAACAAGGCATATCAATTAAATCCTCACATGAGGTGGATATGCTAACCTTAGATGAAATGCATGAGGTAGGAGCTATGCATGGCATATCATCTAATAATTTGTATGTAATGCCTATATCTACCTTGGATTTATTGAGATCCTTGAGGAGGAGAGTCTCATGAGCTTCTTTTAGCTCTTCATAAGAATCCTTGAGAGAAAGAAATTCCTTCTTCAAGACTTTGAATTTTGACTACTCCTTGCTAAGATATTCATTTAAGTCTTCTAACATATCCATCAACTCATCATAAGAGGGCTCATCATCATTTACCTCTTCATTACCTTGAGACATGAAGCAATGAGGCGATGTAGATGGAGTTGATGTGGAGGGGCTTGTGGACTCATCATTGTCGGAGTTAGAAGTTGAGCATTCTTCTCCCGACGTCCACTCTTGTGTGCAATCGTCACTAGTAGATGTGGACAATTCATAATGAACTTGAATATATGTCCATTTTTTAGCGCTCTTGAGATTGCATATGGCATCAAATATTTCTATACTCAAAGCACTAAATAAAGCGTTAGTAGCTTGAGCATCGATAGTCTCTACCAGAGCCGAATCTGGGTTATTCAAAATATCACAAACTCGTTGCAGGTTTTGAATTGCTACTGAAGGTCTTGGGGGGTTCCCACTGGCAGAAAATGTTCGATGACTTGAATTCCCCTCCAATCTTCTGGTTTGTCATGTCCAGCCCATCACGTGCAGTGGGTAGAAATAAGTGAATTAATCGATCGATGTCCACCAGTTCCAATACCTTTGCTTTCACGGGTTGATGGCTGAGTGCCCGCATGTAAGATCGAGGTGGCCGACTAGAGGGGGGTGAATAGGCGGTTTTAAAAATTCTTTCGGGCTAAAACCAATTAACAATGCGGAAGCTAATATCAAATTGGTTTTGCACAATTAAAACCTAAATCAACTAGGCTTCCCTAAGTACACCAACAATATGAATACACTACAAGAGAGAAATCATACAATGATATATAAGCAATGAAGGCATGTAATGTAAATTGCTCAAAGTAAAGCACAAGATAAAACAAGATAGACACAATTATGTTTTACCGTGGTGTTCGGAGACTTGCCGTTTCCCTTAATCCACGTTGAGGTAAGCCCAACCACGTTGGACCGGCTCCACTAATTAAGCCAACACCTCCGAGGTAAGTTCAACCACTTGGATCGATTCCAACACAAACCAACACCTCGCTCCACTAAGGTTGCTCTTCCTCACTCCGGAGATGGTGAGCACCAAACCACTCACAACACGCCGGACCTTCTCACAAGTTTCTTGAGAATATCACCAGGCACGACACCTCCATGTCATCTAGGTGTCAAAAAACACCAAGAGTAACAAGACTCGACTTTCACTTGAACTAATCAAGTGTCGACGCTCAAGTGGATACACAATCCACTACCTAAGGCAACACATGCACTTAGGGTTTGCTCTCAAATCTCACTAAGTGCAACACATGAACAAAATAGAATGAGAGGCTTGCTCTTAGCTCAAGATGCTCAATAGAGGTTCACAATAGCACCGGCAACCATCCCCAACCAGCCAAGGTGAGTATTTATAGCCCACACACAAAAACTAGCCATTGAGGGGAAGATTCCCTCAAAACAGTGCAGGGCCGGTCTGACCGTCAACTAGTGGTCGGTCGGACCGCCCATGCCCCAACGGCTATAAAACTAGCCGTTGGGCCTTCGGCTGGTCTGACCGCCGCCAAATCGGTCAGACCGCCAAGGTTGGCCGGTCCGACCGCCCGAGGAAAAACGGCTAAGTCCCAAAAGGGTGCTTCTCTAGAAAAAACGTTCCGCACGAACCCCGGAACTTCCACACACCGGTAGTTCCGTTTTCTCAATGGCGAAACTACCGCACAGAAAATCAATCAGAAGAGGAAATCGGCCGGATCGCAACGGATGGTCGGTTCGACCGATTTGCCACCGATCCGATCGGTGACCCACGGCGGTCGACCGCCAGCCACGAGACCAAACCCTTTTGACTTTGCTCAAACGGCAAAACACATTTGCCCATTTTGAGTACATTTTCAACAAGGTGTCAAAGATGATATTCTCAGCAGGTTACAAAACACATTTGCCAACCTTTAGAATACTCATCACAAGGAATAAGATACATGGACTTATACCATTTGCAAAACACATTTGCCAACTTAAGTCACATGCTACAAGGGTTATGCATGAGCCTCGACTATTTGCAAAACACACTCGCAAATAATAGCATCATGCCTAGATGAGCTAGAGTAACCAGGATGAGCTATCAACACATGACTAACTCAAACTACCAGTTAAGACCCCTCTTAATAGTACGGTAACCTATACTAGCAATTCGGTCTTCCAAGCAAACACCAAGACCGGTAAAAGACTAGGAACACATCCTTAGCCCTAGCTAGTTATACCTTTGCCTTACATCTTCTTGAAGCTTGATGACGCACATCATCACTTCAAGTCCGGGTCATTAACATGATAATCATCAACACATGATGATCCTTTGCTTGACCTCCATCAAAACATGATCGGTCTTCTCTTGTCTTGACGATCAACTCATGATCATCTCTTCTTCTTGATAAGCATCAACTCATGATACATCCTTTACACCAAGCTCTTGACTTTAATGTCATTGACACATGATGACATCCAAAGTCTTCATCACCCTGGAACATAACCTATTCATCCAACTCATGAAAAATATTAGTTCCACAATGTGATTACCATTAGTTACCACAACAAACCATTATCACATAATGGTGGGACAAGATACTTCAATCTTTCCCTTATTGGTAATTAATGATAACCACTTCAATTACATATAAATTGAATGTAGATAAAGTAACACAACATGAGTATATATAAACTACACAAATCATATATATACTCACAACATGAGTATGTAAGAACTACACAAGTTCTATATACTCAAACAGATATGTTTCAAAGTAAAGATCCCAAATATATATGGTAAAGGGAATATGGATCAATACTAGTGAAACCACAAAATATAGAATGAGCTCCCCCTAAATGTGTGCATACACAAATGTGTAATAAGATCATATGCACATATTCAAGTTAAACTTATAGTTGAGTTCATCCTATATTTTGGATCCGAGGAATGCAACAATATATAAGAGTATAAGTCAAATGCATACCTCGTTGAATTTCACCTTTATATCCAAATGTGAATACACACTAGATACAGCAATAGAATTGTTAGTCTCACAATTGGATTTTTCATTAATCACCAAAATACTATATTAACTCATAATGGCGGGTCTAGATCTTTCACCGCGCCATTTCCACCAACGGGTGGTGGCGGTTATGCTATGGAGGATCGTGCACGGTATCTTGATGGTATCACCGATTGCGTTAACCTCGTACCTCCAACAGTGGTCTTCTGAAAAGCTCCCATCTTAACTAAGGGAGAGCCTTCCATTGTTTCGGCAAGGAGCCTCTATGATGGGGAGCGGTCAGGATTAACACATCTGGCGGGCTTTGTGGTGGAGTCAGCCTGATCCTGCGAATTCTGGATCGCACATTGAGTTTGATCATCTTTACCTGACCTTTGACTAGTGGCAACTTCATTATCACCCTTACCAGGTGTCGGTTAGCCCTAGAAATACGTAGGAACCGTGAGCGAACACTGGTCACCCATGACTGTATTGAGAGTACATTAACCCTCTGATTGCAACGTTGGGTTGTTGTCGCCGTTCTGTCTGATTGCAGCATTGGGCTGTTGTCGCCGTTCTTGCCGGTCGGAGGAACCAGGCTTGCAGAGGCATTCAGATATTCCGAACTGGCCAGAATAGCTAATTCCTCTGGTTGATGGTGGTGGTGAATCCTCCTCCATACGGTCGATCTCACTTGTCTCAACGAGCGGAGAACTTGATACGGAAGAGGATGATGATGACATAGCATCATGTTCCATGGCGTGGATGCATGCGTTCATGTCAATGTTGGAGTAGTCTGCCAAGTCCAGTTCTCCTTATCCTATGATCCCACCATGATCGCATAAGAGACAATGTAACAAAATGGAGATGAGGATTGCAGAGCGAAGAAATCTTCAAGAACTCAACGCCTCGCTCCCCACGGACGACGCCAGCTGTTGACGATCAAGTCGCCGATCTTACGAAATATAAAGAGGAAAATGACTAAGAGTTCTTGGATGAGAATGGAGTCGCTCTTATTGCAATAAATTGACTATTACAAGGGTGCCTTGTATAAGGCAACAGACTAGCCCTAATTACACTGAGTGAATTGCTTGTTACTTCCTAAATTGTCTTTAGATCGCTGAGGCTTGCTTTCTTCGATCTCTTGTTTGTCTCTGGATGTCCCACCTTGATCCTGGATCCTCCATCCTTAAATAACCGGCTAAGAGGTTGCAATTACTCCTAAAAAGACATCCTTTGAAAGTGACGATCTCAGTCGAAGGGCGATGTCGCTAACAAAATGCTAATCGATCACGGTTGATATCGATAGAGACAATAATCAGACGGGGTTATTGTCGGTGACTTAGGGCCGCAAACGTCGTGTGGGTTGGAGCAATCAATACACATGTTATATTCATCACATGAAAGGAATATACTTAGAATCAAATCCAAGTGCCAGTTCAAAGTCTTTACGAACATCTATATGGTCGAGCAATGGGAACAGGGCACCCTCTGATCAGGTTACTCGTAGAGCAGCCTCTGGAATTCTAACAACTACGGTGGTCATTAGCTTCGAGGTTCACGGCCACATAAGCTATATGGCTATTAATTAATACTTAAGAATTTAATCCTCGACAGCTAGCCCCCGAACTTTAAGTGAATTTGTAATGTGAACCCTTCTCCGATGAAATGTGTATCGGGATAACCCTCATTTAATGGTGTAAATAACGAGGTGTTCTATATTCACTTTAAAGTTGAGAAACCGTTTGGGAAACTGAAGAGGTTTGTGTTCATTGGGTTTTCAGTCAACTCCCTTTCGTACTTAATGAGGCGAGGTTATAAAATCCCCTAAGCGCACTGCCTTAAGGGTTTTACACTATTAGGATTTCTTTTCCCCTCATCCTTTCTCCAAGAACTTTCTTTAAGCCCCCTTCATCTTCTTGCTCAAAATCTAACAATTTTATATTGGCCTTGATGCCATCTTTCTCAACACCTCACCCACCAACCTAGACCACTAAAAATGGAACCTCCTAATCTCGGAAGATGCCATGCATGCATTTTTTCATCAATTTCAATCGGATTTTGCCGTGGACAATGAGGGGGTCGCTGGAGAAGGAACAAGGAGGAAGACGAAGAGGATAAAAGCATGAAGGTCATTTTAAACTCTTTCTCTTTCCAAAATAATGAATAATAATATTATTATATTGGTCTTAGTGTCCTACATTAAAAAAAAGTCACAAAATTTTATTGTCTTTTTCCTAAGATACAATTTTGGATGTCTAGCAACTAACGACACAAAGTTGGGTGTCATGTATCCAATTTTGCCTTTTTTTTAACCAGTTAAAAGAAAATAAACCATAGGGCCCACGTGTCTAGCACTGAAGTAGACCGGGATAGTTTATTACAGTTTTGGGAAGAACTAACCGGTAGGGTCAATGAAACAGAGAGAAAGCGAATAGAGAGGGAGGAAAACAGAGGAGGCTATTGGCAGCTCAAGACGATGGTGCTGGCAGTAAGCGACAATGCGGGAAGTTTGGACGACGGTGGAAACTCATCAGCAGCGACCATGGGGAGGACATTGGTGGAGGCAGCGCGGGCGACGAGCAGGGCACCGGAGGCATGGGCAAGCAGTGGTGGCGATGTTATGGCGGTGCCCTTCGACAATTGGCGTGCGCACTAGCAAGGGGAGGCTATCGGGGCAAGCTTTGCAACCGGAGGTGGCAGGAGGTGATAGGGCAATGGTCGCTGTTGCCGAGGAAGAAGGTGGCGGCACTCCACGGCGGTGCATCGGTGAAAGTAATTGCATCAACGCTCAGCGACAACGAATAAATCGACAGCGGTGGCAGTACGAACAACGGTGGGGAAGATGGCACAATCCAGTGAATAGTTGCGGCAACAGAGAAATTGTTTGAGGGAAAATGCAAATTGGAGGGTGGAACATGAGATGAGAAATGCAAGAAGCTCACCAAAGCAGCGGGAACGAGAGGCGGTGGCAATTTGAGGAGTGTGTGAAGGAGTTGAACGCGGTCGTGAGGCTCTAATTTATAGGTTTGAGATGGGAGAGATTAGTTGCGGCCATAGACGGGGTCGATGGCATTGATTTTGGCTTCGACTTTTAGGAATGTGATTTGATTTTGCATAAATGCAAGTAGAAACCGATGGATTGATTGTAGCGGTGAAGGTGCTTGAATTTATGAGCATTTCAAACTGTGACACGTGATGACTCGGCTAGGAAGAGCGCAAGCGACGCGGAGCGGCGCTAGTGACGGTGAGGCATGCGGACAAAGGCGGCACTGACATTGTGCGGCTCAGCGTGGAGCGGGCATAACGCGCATGGCGTGAGCAAGGTCTCGACGGACAGAGCATATGGGGATGGGCCAGTGTGTTGGGCTGGGCCAAGGGGAAAACGAGCTCAGTCTAGTAAGAAATAAGTGGGCTAGAACCCAAAAGGATTGGAGGGAAAATTCAAATTAAAATTTGAATTTGAATATTTTTGGATTTGGACAAAGAAAATTTAATTTGAATTCCAGCTGAGGTTTGAATTGATTTGGAATTCGAAATGAGATTTGAATTTGAACTTCGTATTGTAATTTGAATTTAGAACTCCAAATAAAAGCCAAATACTTTGAAATTAATTTTTGAAGGAGCTCCGAATCTTGAGTTCCATTCATTTGGATAATGAACACGGTCTAAGGGAAAAAGAGACCTCGCCAAGGTTTGGTTTAAATCTAAACTAAATACCACCCAAAACTCCCTCATCAAAATATGCCGGAGAATTTTGGCTATATTAGCTCGGATACAATAACGACCTCATCAAAATAGTAGGTTATCTGGATTTTGGGCTACATTCGTTCGTTGTGCAAGCTGGATGGAAAAACATGGAAAGAAGTACTGCATAGCGGAGGCCGGCGAGGCAAACACAACAATTGCGCAAAGCAAAGCAAAGAAAACACCACTGTTCCGTCTCCTCCTTCCTCGCCGAAGATCCCCCAGTCATCCCCCATGTGGCCGTCCTGGGTCAAGACGCGCCCTTCCAACTCCGCCGCCGCCTCCGCGGCCACGTCGACTGCGCTCGCCGCCGCCGCCTCACCGCGCCTATCCTTCTCCTCCCCCTCTCTCAAAGACATCCAATCCCTGCTCCTTCAGGACTCTACCCACCCACCGCAGGCCGCCCCGTCCTCCCCGTCGCCGCGCGTCTTCCACCGTATCCGCGTCGCCGCCTCCGCGCACCGGTCCCTCCGCACCCTCCAGCCGGTGGGGCAGCCACCTGTCGCTGCCGGCGGGGAGGCCGAAGGGCGGGTGGTGCTGTACTTCACCTCCCTCCGCGTCGTCCGCGGCACCTACGAGGACTGCCGCGCCGTGCGCGCCATCCTGCGGGAGCTCCGCGCCGCCGTCGACGAGCGCGACCTCTCAATGGACCCCGGCTTCCTTCCGGAGCTCGCTTCGCTCCTACCCCACCGTCGCCGCCTGACCCTCCCCCAGATCTTCGTCGGCGGCCGGCACCTTGGCAGCGCCGAGGAGGTCCGCCACCTCCACGAGTCCGGCGAGCTCCGCCGCATTGTCGCGGCCGCGGCCGCCCCCGCCGCCTGCGGCCGCTGCGCCGGCGAGCGCTACGTGCTCTGCGGAAGCTGCGACGGGAGCCACAGGCGGTACAGCCACAAAGGCGGCGGCGGCTTCCGCGCCTGCGCCTGCTGCAACGAGAACGGCCTCGTCCGGTGCCCCGATTGCTGCCTCCCCGCCGCCTGATCCAGATCCAAGATGCAGTTGGTTGTGGTTCCCATCCAATTACTCAACTCTTTACTAGTATACCAGCAGTACTTCTCATCAAACAGTTCAAACTTAGGAGATCATCTGTGTCCTGTCTAGTACAATAGTAGTGATTAGTGAAGTGGTTCAAGTCAGTTACAGGTTGGGAGCTGGGGTGTGGAGTTTGATTTAGCTTTCCTCCAACCTTGGATTAGAACTTTTATAACAGTTGTCTTTCATTTCTCATCTTAATCAATCTATCTTGGAGCCAGATCATAGCCCATACCTCCAGTTCTTGTCTCTGTATTTACATTTCAAGTCTTATCAAATCTTAGGGCATGAGCTCCCTGCCTCCCCTTGCATTTGGGTCATCTCGCCGTCATTGCTTCCTGCGCTGTTGCTTGCCAATGTATGTAGGAGTGTGTTGCGAGTAAAGCTGGCCAGATGGAATTCTGGACTGATTTGGCCGTATAGCGAAACAAAATTCTAAAACTGGTCTTTATATCTCTCTGAAATTTTCAATTTAGCCTCCCGAACCCACTTTGCCATCGGCGACAGCGACGACAAGAAGAATTAACTCATTGTCGTGCGGGACCGCAGCACGTAGGTGCTTCCGTCGCCGACGGCAGTAGGTGGATCACTGTTTAAATTTTTTTTCTCAAAAATCTATTTAATAATATTTGTTTAAGGAATTTTTAAATATATTAAATGAGCTCAAAAAATTATGAAATTTTTTGTAGAGCCTCCTGGCGTAGTGTGCTTGCTTGTGTAATTTTTTCAGAATTTTATCTATTTTTATTTTCTCTGCAAAATTATTTTAAGTATAATGTTTGTAGGAATTTTCTAATATAGAAACCGAGGTCCAAACATTATGAAATTTTTTTGTCAGACTCCCTACACAGAGGACTTGATTGTGTAAATTTTACTTAATTTTATATGCTCCGAAATTATCTCGACAAATTCAGGGATTTAGGTCTGGAAAATTAGGACGAGACGTTTCAGAAATTATGATTTCATGATTTCATGTGACTTGAAATGTGTGAAATTTACTACCACATGACTACTTTTGGTCGCTATAGTTCTTGATCACATTTTCGAAGATGCTGAGAATTTAACTGAAGGGGTTGAGAACGTTGTGGTTACGAAGATACCCTAAAACATAGAAGAATCGGTGTCGATGTGAATGGTTATTTCTGGAATTTTTGTGTGCAGTAATACGTTAAATTACGAAGAAATTACAAAGTATCAGGAAGTTGCTCCTGTGTTAGGTACTTCATGGCGGAGATTCAAGATCTGTTCGTGTTCCACGGGGACGGTCTCGTACGCGACGGACCGTACGGTGCAGACCTGTCAAGTTGCCACCGCACCGTGATCCGGGCGCCGTCTCTGAAGGACATGGGCCTCTCGGACCTAAGGCGGTGCGTGTGTTACGCGTTCGATCACGCGACTGGAAGAAAGAAGCTACGCATCAAGGCGGTGTATGCCTCGGTAGCGGGTGGTGCAGGCGAGACCGTTTGACAACTTATGAAGGTCACATGTGACGCTTCATGGGTCAATTACATGGGGGTTGTTTGCAACCCCGCTGCTGTAATATATGTGCGCCCGATGGTCTACGTTCAGTTCGTGCAGAGGACGGGGACATCCGGCGTGGGTGATTCCGATGAAGCTGCTGGTTGAGAGGAGCCTACATTGGTCTCCGGTGTTGTAGGAGACGCGGGCAAAGACGTGGGCGATGGAGACCTGAGGAGGTGTGCCGTCCATTTCGAGCCCAACGAAGAAGCGGAGAGATGGCGGGCAGCCCGTATTGATTGTCACGAGTACCTGGGCGACCAGGTGGATAAGGTGGAAAGCGTGGAGGACGTGGAAACAACTAGTTCAGAAGACGACGAAGACGGAGAAGCTGGTACGGGAGGAGGTGCAGTTGGTGGTTTTGTGACCACTGACATTGCTTACGTCCCCTCACGATTGGACGACGTTGCAACGATATCGCTGGTTCAGCCACATCGGGAGGGGGCTGAGTGGGGGTTCAATGAGAACACCCTACTCCTAGTGTAGCGCTTCCCTAACAGGAGCGCCGCCCAGCATGCTATTGCTAGATACGCCGTTAACATCGGTCGGACGTATCAGGTGCAGAGGTTCAACCCCAACACCTACATCGTCAGGTGTGTTGATGAATCCTGCGCCGGCAAGGTCCGTGCGTAGCGGTTTATGGCTGCTGGCATGAGCTTCCAGATAACGGTGCTGAAGGACCACACATGCGAGTTAGTTGATCCGCTTCACAGGCACCGCAATATGACGTCCTCGTATGTTGCCAGCCTGATAAACCACCTCGTTGCTGTAGTTGTGTCCATTTCGCCAAAGCTCCTGCTGGTAGATGTTGCCAATATGGTGGGGTTCCCAGTCAGCTACAAGACGGTATGGTGGGCGAAACGCAAGGTCGTGGAGCGAATGTTCGGCACATTCGAAGAGGCTTACAACCTAGTACCAAGATTGTTGCATCAAATCGCAGAATATAATCCCGGGACATGCATAAACAAGTTTAAGCAGGTGCATCCGACGGAGGGGCCCAATTGTTTTGTTCTTGATAGGGTTTTCTGGGCCTTCCGTCAAGCGATCAAAGGCTTCAAGCATTGTCGTCCCGTGCTGACGATGGATGGCACCTTCCTATGTAGGAAGTAAAAGGGTACCTTCCTCACCGCCGTTGCAGCCGATGCGAACGACCAGTTAGTCCCTATGGCCTTCGCAATTGTTGAGAGCGAGAACTCGGATAGCTGGTTGTGGATCCTGTGCAATGTGAAGCAGGCGGTGGTACAAGATCGACCAGGTGTGTGTGTCATCTCGGACCGCAATGCTGGCTTGATGTCCGCATTGAGCATGATGCAAAGCGGGACACAGCCGCCGTTCCTGTGGAACGATGTAAGGAGCCGTTGGTGCGTGAGGCATCTCGCGGTGAACTTCCACACAAGGTTTGGGAGCAAGGACCTCATGAAAATGTTCAAGAAACTCTGCATGCAGAACCAAAGGAGCAAGTTCGAAGCGGTGTGGAGACAGCTCGATGAGGAGACCGCGAAGCACGTAAGGGACTCGTTGAATGCTGAGGCAGGGGCAGCGGCTGGAGGGTCCGCGAGAGTTGGGGAGTTCACACAGTGGTTTAACTCGCACGCACCTGACCTGGACAAATGGTCCCTCCGGTATGACACCGATGGTCCAAGGTACGGTATCATGACGACCAACATGTTGGAGGTGTACAACGGTGTCCTGATGCACTCTGATTCAACCATCGTCATCACAGAGGGAAGCACAGCACAGGACTTCCTCACCGGCGTGACGGTTTCCCACTCTACACACCGACCCTGACTCGCCGCAGCGCGGAGACGAATGGTTGGGCTCATTGACGTACGGCGTTCGGTCCCAATTGCGGGAGCGCGATCCGTGGTTCGGCGATAGTACGGAGGGTACACCGTGCAGCACTACAACTCAGACTGGCCAAGAGGATCCTCCTCGACACAACAACCTACTCAGGTATGCGTGAACGTAGTTACAACTATTTTTCCGTTGCACAAAACTAAGGACTAACTCACCTAGTACCCTTCCTGCAGGAAGAGCACCAGTGGGTTGACGAAATGCTCGAGCTGGCCGAACCCCATGCCGAGATCACCCCACCGCCTCCCGGCAAAGACTCCTACTACGGCCTTCGAGACGTGCGCCACTCCCCGAACAGGTTTACCTTTCCTGAGGATCAACTACGTCGTCCAGGCAAGCGAGACGACGATGCACCCTAGCTAATGTCATGGCCGTGAAAAACTTGTTATGTAATGTCATTGTGCATTCTACCTTTATGATTTATGTAATCTCCGTGTGCATTACGATATTGTGATTAATGTACACAAAATGTTCTCTGAAATATTCAGTACAAATGACAACTCTACCTCCCGATTTTAACTTACTAAATCGTAAAGACATAACGCAATGCTGCCCCGCGATACCTCCTCGGCCCGCTGCCTCGCGGACGTGAATTTCGTTCAACCCAATTGCAATTTACCCGCAGGCTATATATATAGATGTTTTGGCTGCCATTCCCTTCACTCTTCACTTTCTCTTCTCCTTTCTTCCAGTCTTAAACGGGATGTCTATGGCCACATCAAACTTCCGAATGAGCAGGCAATTAGAAACACTACGGCATCACTTAGTTTGCCCTCATTGCAGGGATCCGGTGAATGTGTTCACCTCCCACACGCCAACCAATCCATCCCGAGTATTCATGAAGTGTTCAAATCATCCAGTAGCTTGTGCCTGATCATCCCCAACGAACTTCTATGCAGACAGTATGTTTTTTTCACTTGCAGTTGTAATTCTTTTTACAGAACACAACATGTCGGTTTTGGCTGTGGGCTGATGAAGCAGTGCCGGAGGTTCGAGACATTGCAATACAAATTGATGCCTTGCAAGAAGACACCCGTGCTGTTGCTGCATTTCGTCAAGTGCCTCGAGCCTCTGATCAACAGACGGAAAATAAAGATAATGGGCTTAAAAGACTAGATGAAAGGATGAAAAGGGTTGAGAAAATGCTTCAGAAATTAGTTAACATGGCTAGTTTTACAGTTTTGCTTATATTATTTCTTGTTCTTGCAAAGTAGAAGTTCAATTCTTGTCAGATTGTAATATCAACTCTTTATCTATGCATCCCTGCACTACGTGATGTGTGCCTTTGCGACGTTGTTGTAGTCCTTGTATGCCTCTGTCTAACTCTGTTATGAATACTTTGCGTGCGAATTAATCAAACCCTAATATCAAAATACTACATTCCAAATTTTGGAGACCTAAATTTGTAAGGTTGCAAACAACTTCATAATACTTACACCCACGCAATGACAGCTTTTAAGACCGAAATGACAAAGACTAAAAAGTAGGACGTGATAACACCGCCTCGCACTTTTCGCATCGAAATGACAAAGACTCGCAAAGTAGGACGGACAACACCCCGCCTGCTTGACTTTTCAGCATCGAATTGACAAGACTCGCAAAGTAGGACATGCCAACACTCTTAAAAATGGGACATGGCTTCTCTCTGCAAAAAGATAAGATTTAACCACACCATGCCAACCCCGTGGCTTATAAAAGGAGGTGCAAGACAACTACTCGGTCAAACCCAACACTACACCACAGCTTGCTTCACCACACCGGGATGGACAAGCAGAAGAAGCAATGAGACGAGATCCACGATCTAGCAAGGGCTTCTACAGCACGGGCCGAACAAGCTAGGGCTGCTGCGGCCCGGGTCTGGCAAGAGGAGCTTGCCTGGCTGGCAGCTCTCCGCAATGAAGCCCCCCGTAGCGAAAGAACCCCCGCCGAATGTCCCAACCGAGGCCACGCAACACCCGCCGAGGGGAGAGACGCCCCTCTGTTGGTGCAGGGACACATGCAAGTTCTTCAAATTCAAGCACCGGATCAGCCTCGGCATGCATTACTAGGGTTGTCCGAACTACTCCTTTGACTATCCCGACCGCCGTTGGGATACGAGCAGCTATCGACAGCCGGTAAGGAGTACTTACAGTAAGTTCTTGTACCAATTCTCTTTCAGAGTACGCACTAACAATCTCTCCCGTCTACCCGTAGTCTCCGGAGCCGCTATGTGGCTTCCGTAAGTGGATCGACCTAGAGATCCACTCACACGACCTATGGCAGCTCGACTTCGATGAGTGGAATGCCGAAAGGGGACGCGAGATCTGGGAGGAGGAGCGTCGGACTGAGGAGCACAACCAGCGTATCATGCGGGAGATGCAAGCCCATCTCGAGACGTGCAGGCGCAGGGAGCGCGAGGCACGCGAGAGGGAGCGCGAGAAAAAGCGGAAAATGGCGGCCGAGGCCAGGGCGGCCGGCGAGGAGTACAACGCCAAGCTCGGAAGGAATGGCAAATGGCCCCGATCCACGCAGTAGGTCGGGCCATTCTGTAGTAGTCCCCCTCCTATTCGCCATGTTTTTTACTATCCCCTAAAGGCATGCGTACTTACATGGTCCGGAGGTTTGTGTCGCAATATACCGTAGTAGTAGCGTGCATGACTAAAGCAATTAGCCGAACCATCATGCCATGTGACCACATGTAACGTGCTTCTGTCCGCGGACTGCAATGTAGTTCTGGTTCTGTGCCTCCGCTGAGTCATCAAAAGAATACTATATTGCAAGTATGCCTTTTCTGGTGGAATTCCAGAAATAACCATTCACATCGACATCGATTCTTCTATGTTTTTGGGCATCTTCGTAATCACAACGTTCTCAGTCCCTTCAGTTAAGTTCTCAGCATCTTCGAAAATGTGATCAAGAATCATAGCGACTAAAAGTAGTCATGTGGTAGTAAATTTCACACATTTCAAGTCACATGAAATCATGAAACCCTAATTTTCCAGACCTAAACCCTGAATTTGTCGAGATAATTTTGGAGCATATAAAATTACGTAAAATTTACACAATCAAGTCCTCTATGTAGGGAGTCTGACAAAAAAAATTCATAATGTTTGTACCTCAGTTTCTATATTAGAATATTCCTACAAATATTATACTTAAAAGAATTTTACAGAGAAAATAAAAATGGATAAATTTTCGATACAATTACACAAGTAAGCACACTATTCCAGGAGGCTCTACAAAAAAATTCATAATTTTTTGAACTCATTTAATATATTTAAAAATTCCCCAAACAAATATTATTAAATAGATTTTTCAGAAGAAAAAATTTGAACAGTGATCCACCTGCTGCCGTCGGCGATGGCAGCACCTACGTGATGCGGTCCCGCACGACAGCAGGTTGGTTGCTGCCGTCGCCGGCTGTAACAGGTGGGTACAGGGGGCTAAATCGGGAATTTCGGAGATATAGATGCCAGTTTTAGAATTTTGTTGCTCTATACGACCAAAGCAGTCCAGATTTCGGCCAGATGGGCCGAGTAGGTCTACGGTATGACACTGTAGACCCAGCATGGTCTATATTGTTTATGAGCTGTGCTAGCCTGGCACGGCGGCTTGTGCCGTGCTTGAGCTGCTATTCTGGCACGGTGGGCCAGTCCGGCACGAACAGTGTCGAGTCGGGCCAGTCCAACACAAACAGTATCAGCACGGCACGAGCTCGACACATCCCATCTGGCCTACTATGCATGAACATCAGTCTCAGAAGTCAGACATGTAGAAACAAGCACAGATTAGAGCAGAAGTATCCTCTAAAAGTTAAAACAAATAGTTCAAAGGCAGAATTACAATGACATATCCATGACAATTACAATGATATATCATGACAATTACCAAAAACTAAGCACCACTCGGAACGCAGAAGTAAGAAGATCGATTTCAACACGATGAAGAAATGTAGTATCATCCATTGATGGCAATCAAACCAAGAATTTCCAACCCATCGATCCAATTCTAAAACCTACTACACATGCCACCGAAAGGATTAACGTGTTAGATTTCGGACGCCAACAGCCGGCTCACAGTAACAAAAGTCACATATTCAGAACTTTACACTTAGCTGCTTGCCGGATGGACGGGAAATTATGAGAAAGCAAGAAAATTGCGGCCCTAAATTGATGGCGATATTTTGAGAAACTTTCTAGTTGGGGAACGGAAAAAAGAGGGTCCGCTGCTTCCAAGAGAGGAATTGGGCTGGGGTGATGGGTGGTGCCCTCGCCGTGGAGGGAGAGGAAGAGGGGAGACAATGCGGAGGGAGGCAGGAGAAGGGGAGCCCGGAGGAGAGGAGGTGAGGTGGTGTGGGCGTGCGGCACCGGCGCTCACAGGGGAGAGGAAGAGCCGAAGAGGGGAGGCGGGTGGGCGGGCGAAGGGGAGCCAGGAGGAGAGGAGGCGTTGAGGAGAGGAAGAGGCGGAGACGGCGCTAAGGGAGGAGAGGAAGAGGCGCGTGTGGCAGACGGTAGGCGTGTGTGGCAGGTGTAGTGTCTCACGCGGCACTAGCGGGCAGCTAGGCAAGCGCTATGCGGGGCGAAATGTGCTCGTGGGCCATGCCTGGCATAACACAGTCCGAGTAAAATCAAATCGTTATGCTTTTTGCCCATTTTTCACCGTTTGGGTCTTTAAAAATAGCAAAATAATTCAAAAAATCCTAAAATATTTCCTATAAATAGCCACCATGCCCCCTCATTCAACACCTCTCCATTCTTCATTCTCTCTTTGAAATTATGTTGTGCAAATTCAAATTCGTATTGAGCTAATTTGGCAAACTTCAAAAAAAATTATGCCAATTTTTGAAAATTTTAATTTTCAGCAACAAGTCAGCAAAACAGGTAAAATTCTATTTTTTGCATACTTTTATTATTAGTGCTTGTTACGCTAAGATGAAAGTAATAATAGTGAGTTTCGATTTTGCAGTTTTATTATGGATGGCTCTACTTACGACAACTTTGCTCTTATTGATTACGGACTTTCACGGAGAAAATTATATCCATAGTGGCGGCTACAGCTGCCTCAAGCCAACCGGAAGGGCAAGACGTAGTTCCGTCATCAGGCTCCACGCTAACCGGAACAAAGAGGTTGAGACCGTCTAAATCAGGAGCGTGGGAAAATTTTGACAAAACAACCAAGCAAGACGCACAAGGAAGTAAGGTACCATATGCTATTTGTAAAATTTATCACACTGAATTGACTGCAAGGTCTACAAGTGGAATGGGTCACTTGCTTAGACATATTACAAGATGTAATGTCAAACAAGGATTGGTGATGAGGCAGACGCAGCTGCAGTATAACCCCGATGGTATAGTACGTAACTGGGACTACGATCCTGAGATAATCTGTCAATCTCTCTGTCGTTTAATTGCTTCTGAGGATTTACCGTTAGGCTTTAGGGTGTCTGTCTCTTTCCAAAATTAAATTAGGACTGCATATAATCCTATATTTTCTTTCATTTCTAGACAAACAACAACTAGGGATCTAGTAAAATACTACAATGAACGTCGTGATAAAATAAAAAAACTATTTAGTACGTGCATATTTTGGTGGCCCTAACCTCGGACATATGGAGTGGTCGGGTTAAGGAGGATTATCTTAGTGTAATTGCCTATTATGTTAATGACGATTGGGTAATGGAAAAAGGATTATATGTTTGGAATTAATGGATGTAGCACATACGGGTGAGAATATTGCGGATATATTATCAAAGTTGTTAAAGACTTTGGTCTTATATGCAAAATATTCTCCATTACTTTAGACAATACCGCTTCGAACTCTAGGACCATGGATATCTTACTTCAATGTTGAGTACATACACTGATTCCTTCTTGCTACATCAACGATGCGCTTGTCATATTATCAACCTTATATACAAATGTGGATTAAAGCTTTTCGCGATGTGATTTATTTCTTGAATAATTATAACGTAAGAATAGCACAATATAATAAATTCTGTAGGGCGATGGGTGTACATCTAAGAAAATTTGGTTTGGACATGCTGATAAGGTGGAACTCTACTTACATGATGCTTAAGAGTCTTTTACCACACAAGAGTAATTTTTCTGTTTTTATTCAAACGCACTATCATATCACTGACGGTAATATACTATTGACTGAGCAACATTTGGTTCGTTGCTGAGAAGATGTTACATTTAAAAAAATTTATTGGCCCACTGTTGCTTTGTCCGCTGTCTACTATCCAACATCTCCAATCATTGTGTATATTATTTTACAGATTGCTACTCAATTAAAAATGTATAAAATGACTTAGTTTTACGCGATGCTATTGTTGCCATGAAAAGTAAATACCTTAAATATTAGAGAGAAATTCCTTACCTATATGCATTTGTATTTCTTTTAGATCCTAGAGGTAAAATTGGTGCTTTTGGTAGTATATTTGATCTTCTTAGTGATACTACAGGGCTAGACTATATTAACTATTTTGAAAAGTTTGTTCTCAGTTATACGAGATTTACCAAATGTATAAAAATAAGTTCCAGGTAGTCCGCTCGCAACAACATCTAGTAGCCCCCGCCTCAAGTAGCAAGACATATGTGGGCAAGATCTTCGGTGGCTCTTCCTCTAGGTCCTGATCTTCTTCTACGCCACCGCCTGCTCAGCCAAGACCCACAAGGAATAGGGAACCGACGAGGATCTAATAATCCTCATTTTATCTATTATCTATAATTCTTATTATGGGTAAATATGATGTCACATAGTCTCCAGAAGTACCCCTTATTTTTATAAGGGAGAGGCCTACCAAGTGATTGTAAGATCTTCTACAATCACCCTCCATAGTCGTAAGTCTTACTACGACTACTACCTGGTCGTAAGTCTTTCTACGACCATTACATGGTCGTAAGTCTTTCTACGACTATTACATGGTCGTAAGTCTTTCTACGATCACTACATAGTCGTAAGACCTTTTACGACTACTACCTGGTCGTAAGTTCTCCTACGACCGTGCAAACCACGCACCACCTTATAATCAAACCTACGAGCAAGTGGGTCCAATTGATTAAAGAATCGAACAGTCTCGCACGCACTACTATTCCGCGTAGTAATAGTGCTTAAATACCCCATTATCTTTGAATGATAATTGCCGACGGCGTGAGAAGCCAATGCGCCGGTAATTCGCCATCATGCGCCCATTCGCTCAATTAAGGCGCCTCTTCCGCAGACAAAACGGCTACTCCTTCACGACTATATAAGGGCATCGAGGAGACGTAAAAGGAGAGCGAGTCAAGGGAAATACAAGTTCTATTTTCTCGTAATAGTCTTAGCTTCTTACTTGATCATCAAGAATACCACACCACACAGATTAGGGTTATTATTCTCTCCTGAGAAGGGTCAACTGCCTAAACATCCTCACAACCACTCATGCGTGATTTCATCTCTAGGAGACCCCGAATCAAATAATCTTTACGTAAGATCGGTTCTAATACACCGACAGCTTGGCGCCGATCCGTGGGGATCTTCCGTAATCTCTTGTCAACATACTCTCTTTTCCAATCTCATGCAATCATGGCGGGAGAATGGAACGAGGAGAACTGGTTTGACTTGGCAGATTACGCAGACGTCGACATGGATGCCGATTTCGACTACGAGCCGAGTGATGCATCCGCTGATGGTGATGTTGCCTCCGGAGATTATTCTCCAGGAAACCATCCCATTAATGGAGTTGAGGAGGATCCTTATCCCCACAACGATACGCCCAACAGAGGAGCCAATTCCCTCAAAGGACAAGGGTCAATCCGACTGTAACCGCACCTGTGAGGACTCACAACACAACGAGAGTTTTTCCTCCAAGTGTTCAAGTCCCTTAAGGCGGTCCGACTTGGTGAGTCAAGTTCGGGAGCCACCATTCCAGACTCCACCAAAGATCTAGTGATCCTCTCTCGGGGTAACTCCAGAGAGGGTGGGATCAAGCATGCTTTTCCTCAAATTCGGCCGCCTCCCGCAGATCTCATTTGCGAACGGAGATATTATAACCGGAGTTCCCCTACGGAGGGGATTACTCCAAGTCGCCAGATGGTGTCTCTCGAGCACTCCTCAAGCGGGAGGCCTCGAGCGCAAGTGAGAATCATCAACGGAGGTCTTCGCCCTTCCTCAAATCGTGGTCACCTCATGGAGGCCGAGATAAGAACACTCCCGAAGATCACACACCGCCCCTCGTGGTAATGGCAAGGGCACCACCGGTGGCGAGAGAACCAACACTGATGAACGCGAGGAAATCCTCGACATTCTCGCACTCCATTGAGAAGGCCTCAAAGAACCGATGAGGAGGATTTTGATGTCGTCCAAGAAAGAAAATTGCGATCCGTAAGAACTCTGCTCAAGCATTCAACATCGATCGGAGGTACAAGAACTCCAGACATCAACGACTTGCTCGAGAATCCCACCAAGAGCTTGCTCGAACGCCAGTGGTACGATCTCTTTCTCAAGAGATTACGCAAAGACTTCGAATCGTGATGACAAGATCGAGGTACCTCATCGACAACATTCGTGTAGTCGTAGCAATGCGACTTCCTCACTACTATCAATCGAATATTTTCACGTAGGAATCGACACGGCCATAAGTCAAATCGATCCCTATTCGAGAAATACATTTCGATCGGTCAAGATCAAGAAGCCCTCGGAGAGGTGATCATTCACCACTTCGACAAAGAAATTCACACGGGTGGAGTACGAGGAGTATTCCCTCGAGAACTCGAGACCTACTACGAACAGTCGACTGTTCACGGGTATCGTCGATACGATCACCGGTGACATTAACCCTTCTTTCCTACAAAGAAGGCGTCAAGAAGTGATTACGGGATGCCGCATTTTCGCCGACCTTCGAGCGCTGGCCACCTCATTTTCGCCGGTGAACATGGAGAAATTTGATGGATCTCAAAATCCCATCGAATTTCTTCAGATCTATACAACACCGTCCGGCGCAAGGAGGAGGAGAGCATGTAATGGCGAATTACCTTCCGATCGTGCTCGAAGGATCCGCCGATCGTGGTTATTAAACCAACCACTCAAGTCGATCTACTCTTGGCAACACCTCGCGATCTTCTACAGCGAATTTCCAAGGCACATACAACCGCCTCGAAAGGAAGACGACTTGCACGGATAAAACAGAACAACAACGAGACTTTGCGCTACTTCATCAAACGCTTTAGTCGTTCAGAACTCAATTCGGAAATTTCGATTCCTCCGTGATCGTGGCTTTTAAGCAAGGAGTCCGTAGTAGAAGGATAACGGAGGACATTGCTTTGAATCCTCCCAACATCATGTGCCGAGCTCTTCGAGATGGCCGATCGATATGCAATCGCTTCGAGGCAATCGAGTGGAACAACACTATCGATCGAGAAACGACACTCCTCGAGAGCGGTGAAGTTGGTAAGGATAAAAAGCAAAAAGTCCAAGAAGAAAATAAAAGTCAAAACCACAAACCAAAGGTTCCAAGGAGGTTTTGGCCGTGAAAGATAGAGAGCCCCAAACCACCAAGTCGCACTCGATCAAGGCAAAGGTAAGCGCCCGATCGTAGGAACGACAAACCAAGGTGGTGTCCTTTTCATAAAAGGAAGGAAATGACCTCCATAATCGCCGAAGTTTTCCAAAGAAAGCTCGAGGACTACTACAACGGAAAGCACCACTCCCTACTCGGCGGTGGGACATACGAGTGGCCAAAAGTCGCTTGATGATGAGGAGATGCCGCCCAAGATCCGCAACATACCGTTGAGCACATCTACGGAGGATCATCGACATACGACTCCAAACGACAACTTAAAGTCTGCGGACGAGAGGTAAATTCCATACATACTTCTCTCACAATAAATTACCAAAGTGGTCGGAAGTTACCATCTCTTTTGAGAAGGATGATCGCCCAATCACTACGAGTCGATCAGTCGATATCCGATTAGGTCGAACCCACCATCAACAACCGCTCGGGTCAATCGAGTGTTGGTTGATGGTGGCGCTTCTTTGAACATATTATTTACTAATGCCCCGGACGAGATGCAAGTACCGGGACAAAGGTAAGGCGAGACGATACTCCTTTCATGGAATCGTCTCGGTCTTCACCAAACCTATTGGCCAAGTTTCTCTTCCTTTAACATTTGGCTCACCAAGTAATTTCGAGACGAGAAAGTCTCCTTTGATGTGGTCGATTTCGACACGGCATATAACGCCATACTCGGACGACCAACTTTGGCAAAATTCTTAATGGCTACTCATTATGGGTATCAATGTCTTAAGATGCCAGTCCCAAAGGAGTGATCACCATTCAATGTGACAAAAGATGGCGATAGTCATGATCGTCGATCCTCGAGATGGTTGGTCAAATACCAACTCGAGATGAAAGTCACCTTCGACTAGCAAGTCGAAGCTTAAAAGTCGCACCAAAGCCGAACGACCAAGTCAAAGAGGTTCCTCCGACGCTTGAAGAGCCCTCGAGATCTGCTCGCGACGGGAGACTTCCGACCCCAAATAGGAAGACGCCCTCATTACCTTCCTCCGAGCTAACGCAGATGTCTTTGCGTGGCAAGCATCCGACATGCCCGAGTCCCGGGAGGTGATCGAGCATGTGCTAGCTTTACGGCCGATAAAGTACCCAGAAACAAAAATTACGAGATTTGCCCCGATCGACGAGATGCTATTAAATCGAGTTGGATAAGCTACTTAAGCGGGCTTTATAAGAGAAGTCAACCACCCAGAGTGGTTGGCTAACCCTGTAATGGTCAAAAAGTCAAACGGCAAATGGCGTATGTGCGTGGACTTTACTGATCTTAATAAAGCTTGTCCAAAAGATGATTTCCCTTTACCTCGTATCGATCAGCTGGTTGATTCTACTGCAGGTTGTGAGATATTAAGTTTTTTAGATGCATATTCTGGATACCACCAGATCAATATGTGTTTAAACGATGAAGAAAAGACCGCATTCATTACTCCATTTGGTACCTTTTGCTATGTCAAAATGCCATTTGGTCTAAAGAATGCCGGTGCTTCTTTTCAACGCCTAATGCAATCGACTTTTTCATCTCAATTAGGCCGAATTTGGAAGCCTATGTTGATGATCTAGTCGTAAAAGCATTAAGAGACTTAATCATATCAATGACCTACAAGAAACATTCGACAACCTCAGAAAGCACCGCTTAAAACTCAATCCAGAGAAGTGTGTGTTTGGAATTTCTTCAGGAAAATTACTTGGATTCCTAGTATCTGAACGAGGAATCAAGCAAATCCTGAAAAATAAAGGCCTTCCTCCGATCGTCCTCCAAACACAAAAAGAAAGTCCAGAAACTCACTTTGGGTGCATGGTGGCTTTAAGTCGCTTCATCGCACGACTAGGGAAAAAGGACTACCTTTCTTTAAACTTCTCGGGAGACATGAAGGTTTTGAGTGGTCGAACGAGGCAAACAGCGCTTTGAGGATGTCAAGAGGTATCTTTCGAGTGCTCTGCTCGTTTCTCCAAAGCGTAAGAGACGCCTTAATTTACCTAGCTTCCACGCCACGTGCAAAGTTAGCGCAGATTAGTCGTAGAACGTGAAAACGCATAACGACCGGTTTACTACGTTAGCGAAGTTTTACACGCCTAAGGAGCGCACCCTCGTGTCCAAAACTTCTATATGCCCTCCTCATGTCTTCGAGGAAATCTGCGGCATTATTTTCAGCGCACAAAATAGTTGTGCCGTCTCGAGTTTCCTTTGGGAGCAATCCTCCATAATAAGGAAACAATGGACGCATGGCAAAATGGTCACGAACTTGGGAGTTCGACCTCCATTTCGTGTCCCGAACGGCCATAAAATCCCGATCTTGGCGGACTTTGTCGCCGAATGGACAAATCCCGAACTGCTCAGATCCCCAAGACGATTCCCACGACCACTGGATGATGTACTTTGACGGTCACTTACTTTAAGTGGCTCGGGTCGGGTGGTCTGGTATCTCCTACGGAGAAACCTTAAAGTATGCCATACAATTAAACTTTCGTGCCACTAATAATGTGGCGAGTACGAAGGTTTGCTAGCCGGCATACGAGTGCAAAACACTCGATTCGCCGACTACTCGTGAGAGGAGACTCTCAACTAGTCGTGAATCAAGTCGGAAAGAGTACTGGTGCTCTAACTCGACAATGTCTCGATACTTATCGGAAGTTCGCAAGCTAGAAAAGCATTTTTAGGTTTCGAGGTACAATTCATCCCTCGAAGGATAATTTCCTCATGAGACTAACTTGCTCGGATGGCTTCTTCCGATCTATGGTACCAAAAGGAGTTTTCTTGAGCAACTCCAAAGCCGCCTCAGGTCGAAGAACCGAGACACCTCCTATTGAGATGGCCTCATTAGACTACGAGGATACCGGATGACTCCCATCTACGAGTATCTTCGCAAGGGTTCCGTGCCAAGATGATCTTGAGGCGGTCGCTTATCCCAAAAGCCAAAATGTATACTTTGGTCGAAGGAGTCCTCTACAAACGAGGAACCCAAGGGATACTCATGCGATGCATTCCGCAAAACGAAGGAATAACACTCCTTCACGATATACACAAGTGGCATCTGTGGGACACATGCTTCCTCTGTAACATTGGTTGGTAAAGCCTTTCGACAAGGTTTTTATCGCCTCTGACCATCACGATGCTAAGGAGGTGGTTAAAAAGTGTGTCCAAAGCCAATTCCATGGTAGACAAATACACCAACCAAATTTCAAGCATTACGGATAATACCTCTTTCTTGGCCTTTTGCGACTGGGTCTCGATATCCTAGGACCGCTTCCCAAAGCTCCGGAGGTTTCAATTCCTTTTGTGGCTATTGACACGCTCACAAAATGGATTGAAGTTGAATCAGAATCGATAACATCGGAGCAAAGAAAAGGTTCATGATGAGATGCGTAATTAGCCGATTTGGAGTTCCGAGTCGGATAATTACAGACAATGGTAAACAATTCGCAAGTGCAAAATTTCAGGAATTTTGCGACGAGTTGGGTACCAAATTATGCTATGCTTCTGTTGCACATCCCCAAAGCAACGGGGCGGTCGAACGTGCAAACGGCCAAATAATGCGAGGAATTAAAACCCGAGTCTTCGACCAGCTTGTTAAGCGCTCGGGGGCTTGGGTACAAGAATTACCCTCCGTGTTATGGGCAGTTCGTACGACCACCAGTCGAGCAACAGGAGAAACACCATTTTTTCTAGTGTTCGGAGCCGAAGCCATGCTTCCTCCGGAGCTAAAATTACGGTCGACACGAGTTGAAACTTTCAACAACTCAGACCAGGAACAACTTCGAGCAGATGACATTAACCTACTCAAGAGAGGAGAAACCTAGCCTTAATCCGTTCGGCGGTCTACCAACAAGCCTGCGCAGATACTATGATCGTAGGTCCAACCTCGCGACTGGTGTAGGTGACTTGGTATTGAGGCTCGCCAATCCAAGTCTAATCGAATAAACTTTCCCCAAATGGGAAGGTCCTTACACATGGTCGAAGTAACCCTACGGGGCCTGATGCGACTAGCGATGGAAGATGGACGAGTTCTCTCAAACTCTTGGAACATCGACCAGTTACGCAAATTCTATGTGTGACCAATTTCTTAGGCAATAAAAGTCCAGGTTCTTTCTACTTCTTTTGCCTTATTTTTTGAGTAGTGCTTTTTTAATCTTTCGACTATGATACAAAAACACCCGCTTTCTTTACACCGGTCGAAAACAAGTAACATCATCTAGTCGAAACTTCTCCTATCTGCATGTGGTTTTGCCCACTAGAAGGAATTTCCTAGCATCGACTGCTACTCATTTTTCACCAATACAAAGAGCTCGGGTTCTATCCAAATAAATGTTCTCACAGCCAACTCTCTCAATCTTAGTTTATTTTTTCAAGATTTCCAAAAATATTCTAAGTAGAGTGCACTTGATATATTTATTCGACCACCTTTGATGTACTCGTTTCGTTTTGACTGGTCGAAGGAAGAGACACACCTAGTCGAAGTTTTTCCTCTCTGCATGTGGTCCTGCCCACTAGAAGGAACTTCCTAGCGCTGCTCAGTCTCCTACTTTTTGCTACTGGAAAAGACTTATCGAGTCCATCAGAAAAGGGCGAACGAATTATTAAAGTCCTCTAGACGCTTGCTTAACTCAAGTTGTCGTTCTTGGTTTGATTAAACTAGTCTGAGATGGTAACATCACCTAGTCGAAGCCTTTCCTCTCTCGCGTGGTCTTGCCCACTAGAAGGAACTTCCTAGTGTCGAGTCGTTTCTACTCTTTCGACCAAGTGCTTGACAACCATAACAAAAACTATAAGTTAAACAAACCTCTCTTTGTTTTCAGAAACCCCATTTCAAACACTATTTACTTAGATTGTCTAAACAATCTAAGCAAATAGTCGGGGGCTAGGATAAAGTTATTAATTTGACTTCAATTCTTAGTCTTTCATTCGTTTATTATCTTTTGAGTTACTAACTACTCGACAAGATAATTTTCAGGAAATAAGATGGATCATATATCACTCATCAACAGATATTATCTGCCTTACAAGGTAGTTACAAGATTACTCTGAAGGGGGAGAGCCTAGCTGCATTTCCTCCGCCACCTTTTTGCCAACCGATTGCATTTCCTCAATCAGACGATTTGCCTCTGATTCGGAGCAATCGAACTCGGCTTCAATTGGTTGCACATTAAGGCGGGGATCTTGAGCTTTAAGTTTCACCAAAGCGTAACTTACTCCGGCTTCGACTGCCTCCCTTATTGATTCAGCTTGATTAGCCTTCAGAGTGGTCACCATTTCTTGCAATTTTCCGACTTGTTCCCCAATGGTACTTGTGTGAGCAGCTATAGTATCTTCTCGAGGAGTTTTTCCCTCAGAATGTAGCTCACTAAGCACATTGTTCAGGAGAGTGATGTTGCCTTGAAGACTAGTCTTCATCGACTCCATCTCCTGTTGGGTACAAGTCGAAGCCTCGCGAAGTTTCTTGTTTTCACCACTTGTTACAAAAGAATAAAATCGGTCAAACGAAAATAAACTTCTGGAGGAAGATAACACAAAGATAATTATAGGTAAAAGCATTTCTTACCTACTAATTGAGAATCCAGTTTCTTAACCTCTTCTCGATGGGAAGCAATGGTTTCAGCGTGCTTTTTCTCCCATGCTCTGATGTCCTCTGCATTCATCTTAGCGATGCGGATGGACTCATTGTAGATCAAGGTTTTCTCTTGGATTTCAGCCTCGAGGCTTCTCAATTGGACAGCAATTTCTGAACAAGAAATTGGCATTAGAAAAGGGAAAATACTCAAAAAGGATAACAGGTAAAGAATTACTTACCTGTTAATTGAGTTCTAAGACCCTCGAGTTCTTGATCCTTATTCGTGGTAATACGGGAAAACTCCTGAATGACCAAAGCTTTTTCTTGAACTTCGGTCTGGAGCTTCCGCATCTCTTTTTCTTTATCTGGAGAAGAAATGAGAGTCGGGTAAAGGTTAAAGATCAAAAGCGCCTTAAGTTCAGCACTTCTCGTTTATTTTTCCTGCAATCTTTTAGATGCAGAGGCAGTCTCAAGTCTATCCGAGAGGACTAATACTTCGTTCCTTAGCCTCCTCGACTCTTCTTTTCATAGTCGAGTGAGTCATTAAGGTCTTCGTATCCTTGTTTAACCTACAAAGAACAGAAACGAAGATAAACATCACCAATGGTTGTAAGTACTTCTACAACCACTGACCTAGTCGTAAGTTTTTCTACGACTACGATATGGTTGTAAGTCTTTCTACGACCACTACCTGGTCGTAAGTAGTCGTAAGCTTTTTACGACTAGTACTTTGTCATGAGTTTCTTACATGACTATTCTCGTAAAACATTATCACAGTATTTAAGTCGAAAACAATTATGAATGATAAGTGACTTACCATCTCTCGCCTCTCACAGCAGTAGTTCTTTCTCTGTCTTAGCTCTAAAAGTTGTCGATGGTACTCACCGACAACAGACAATTTGCTCCGAGCTTTACGCAAAAAGAAAACAAAGAGAAGAGAAGGAAAGTCACATATATAAGTATTTTGAAGATACTTACATTCATAGTCGTCCTAGCAAACATCGAATATACAAGGTCCGGTTCTGCAACTTATCTATCCTCGCGACTTTGTCCCACCACACCTTCTCGAGCGCTCGTTATCAAAAGTATTCTCCGTATTGGGAATATCTTTGGGATGGGGACTCTGGCCACGAGATCTGTAGCGAAGACCCTCGACGGAGGCAGGCCCAAAGAAGTCACCACGAAGTTGAAATTTTCTCCTTCGGTTCTCAACTTCTCTTTGGGTTAGGGAAGGAACGCCTCCTACAATTTCCTTCCCAGAGCGGTGCACAAGTGGTCACCGCCTTGACGGAGGCTTCCACAGTGCCTGTTGTTTCTCGACCTCGATGGTCGTGGCGGCCACCTCAACAAGAATAACCGCTACTTCAAGGGTCGTAGCTACGACTTCGGCGGATGTGGAGTCACTCTGGGATTCTCGACTTCATCGGCCACCGGGCCAAGGGTGATGCTTCGACCACCTCCATTGCTACCTCCTCGATGGTGAAGGGATGGCAATGGACTTCTCGTGAAGCATTCAGGGTCAAGAAGTCGATGAAATAAAGAAAAGCAAATCGAGGTTGTGAAAAGAAAAAGGTAAATGTCGTTCTTACACTTTAGTAAACTTTACATACCTCTGCACCTGGTCTTAACCAGAATTTTGGGGCAATCCTCCCAACGGAGGACCTCTTCTTCTCCACGACCACGTGCCCGTCGAGGTTCAACAATCGGCTCATTCGACCACGTGCGGTCGTAGAGTTTGGACAGAACCATAGCTCGGTTTCTGATTTTCGGATGGCGAGATCGGTCTCGACCATTCCAAGAGCGAAGATCCCTCGATTGCGAGTTGTCTTGATGCAAACATCGTCCTTCATAAAAGATACAAAATCTTTCCAATTCTCCTTTTCGGTTGCCTAACAAAACTAGGAGTGGCGTAAATCTGCGAAAGATTCTTGGTCATAACGAGGGTACCTTAGCCTTGCGAGGTTTGCGCTTAAGAGATTCACCGCCTCAACCTCCTCGGCCCGATGGTGCGGCCTCGGCTTCAGATCTACTACACCGCCGCATGCCTTGTAGAGGGCCGGTCGAAAGACCGAGCTTGAGCTTACTCCCTTGTCGGCAGATTTTACAAGTCGACGTCTCTTAGAGGAGGAGCCGAAGTTTTGTCTTCGACAACCCGGCGCCAATAGTCATCAAGATCGACTTCTTCGTCGTCCGACGATTTTCCATGCCTACTTTACGTAAACAAAGCGAAAAGAAGAATCACTAATTAGTCGTAAGTTTTTCTACGACTAGTGCCAAGTCGTAAGTTTTTCTACGACTCTTTCTTGATCGTAAGATATTCTACGATCACCATTAGTCGTAAGTATCTTCTACGACTATAAAGTCCTAAAGAAAGAATCAAATTTTTGATTACCTTTAGGCGCTCTATCCTTTCATCTGCGGACAAAGCCGCAATGACTTGAGGAACCGCCCCTCGGAGTGGCGGAGACTTCTCGCAGATGAGTCTGACTCTAGAGTCAACCTCAGCTTGTGAAAGATCTGTGTAAACAGATAAGAATATTAGACAAGGTTGAGAAAGACCAAACCGAGAGCTAAGTCGACAAATTACTTACCCTCCTCGTAGTCTCTGGTTGGGTCTCCTCTTCCCGAGTATCTCCACATAGGAGATGCTCGTTTCTTGAAGGACTAATTGGCGTGTGATGAAATCCTTCACCACATGCCATCCGTCGACCCTTCTTCCTTCAAGTCCTTAATGGCTTGAATATAAGGGCTAATCCGGCAGATATCTTCAGGGGTCGAATCCCATGAAGATTTCTTTTAGCGACCTTCCCGCGAAAGAAAGGTCGTCTTGAGGTACCTTCCAAGAGAACCACCTCTTTCTCCAAACCGCCACGAAGACCGGGTGAAACTCGAATATACTCCTTCGACTTGAGTCGTGGAGTTTGCACCACGACTTCGGCGATTCCAGTTTGTCGAGCCATCCCATAATAATATTGGAACAGCTCGAGATCCGCCGGAATCCCCAGGTACGCCTCGCACAGATACACGAACACACTCAACATGGTAATGGAATTGGGACCTAAGTTCACCAGTTCCACCCCAAAGTGTTCGAGTACTACTGTAAGAAAGGGGTGGGCAGGCAATCGAAGGCCGCACTCACAATACGCTTGGAAGACGGGGATTTGCCCATTTTCCCCCGATGGCCAGTGCTGCCCGATAGCCGGAATCCACTTTACCAGAGCCTTCTCTGGAATCTTCCCGGCATCGACCAAGATCTTGATCTTAGCCGCATCCATCTCCGATTCTTCCCATTCAGAAACTCTCTTGGCCATTTCGCTCAGAAGCAAGAAGTTTTTTGATTGGGTTGGCGGCGGAGAAGATGAAACCTAGTCGAGGACGGAGAAAGCAAGAGCTCGAAGAACGGTGAGTGATTTGAGGAAAAGGTAAAACCCAAGTCTACCTCCCGTAAGTTTTATAATCAAGATGATCTCCGCCGCCGAAACCGTCTCGGCTATAGGTCTATGGGAGTTGGTTGTACCGCTTCGGGAACCGCTTCATCGGACAAGTCTGTGAGAGCCGGTTGCAATTCCCCAGATGGTCCGTTCGAGAAAAATTAGGTGCGTATTGTCACCCCCAAGCAAAATTACTTTCTTGACCAAAGTCTTTCTGGTCGAAGGAAGTATCAATCGGAAGGGTTTTTTCTCCGATTCCCCTACTATGACCATCAGACGGTCGTAGGGGTTTTTACGACTTTTTAATAGTCGTAAGCAATCTTCACGATTGCAATCGCTTCGGGAACCGTTTTATCAACAGATCTGTGGAATTCGTTAGCAATTCCCCAGACGGTCTGTTCAAGAAAGTTAGGTTAGTTTTGTCACCTCCAAGCAAAATCACTTTCTTGACCAAGTCTTTCGCGGGAAGGAAGTATCGATCGGAAGGGTTTTTCTCCGATCGCTTTACTACTACCACTACACAATTGTAGGGGTTTTATGACTTTCCGATAGTCGTAAGCAACCTTTCGACCAAGCAAACTCTGGTCAAAGTAATACTCAAGTGTCGAAGAGTTTTTCCTTCGACTATGGTTCTACAATATTTTTCATAGTCGCAAGTCCATTTGCGAATCCTTCACCAAGTAAGTTACTTTCACTTGAAGCTGGGGGGCTAGATGACGAGGATCTAATAATCCTCATTTTATCTATTATCTATAATTCTTATTATAGGTAAATATGATGTCACATAGTCTCCGTAGTACCCTTATTTTTATAAGGGAGAGGCCTACCAAGTGATTGTAAGATCTTCTACAATCACCCTCCATAGTCGTAAGTCTTACTCGACTACTACACGTCGTAAGTCTTTCTACGACCATTACATGGTCGTAAGTCTTTCTACGACTATTACATGGTCGTAAGTCTTTCTACGATCACTACATAGTCGTTAGACCTTTTACGACTACTACCTGGTCGTAAGTTCTCCTACGACCAGGCAAACAACGACCACCTTATAATCAAACCTACAGGCAAGTGGGTCCAATTGATTAAAGAATTCGAACGGTCTACACGCACTACTATTCCGCGTAGTAATAGTGCTTAAATACCCCATTATCTTTGAATGATAATTACCAGACGGCGTGGAGAAGCCAATGCGCCGGTAATTGCTGCCATCATGCGCCCATTACTGGCTCAATTAAGGCGCCTCTTCCGCAGGACAAAACGGCTACTCCTTCACGACTATATAAGGGCATCAGGGAGACAGAAAAAGGAGAGCGAGTCAAGGGGAAATACAAGTTCTATTTTCTGTAATAGTCTTAGCTTCTTACTTGATCATCAAGAATACCACACCACACAGGATTAGGGTTATTATTCTCTCCGGAGAAGGCCTGAACCTGTCTAAACATCCCCTGTCAACCACTCTGCGTGATTTCATCTCTAGGAGACCCCCCGAATCAAATAATCTTTACGTAAGATCGGTTCTAATACACCGACAGGAACTATCCACCTATCTGGACAGTGACACGGTGGATTTTAATTCATATGGCTTTGAAATTTTGCAATAGTGGCAAGCCTATAAGTTAACATATCTCGTGTTATCCATACTTGCACGTGATGTGTTAGTTGTTCCTATCTCAACAGTTTTCTCCGAGTCTATTTTCAGTCTTTCTGGAAGAATATTGGAGGAGAGAAGAACAAGTCTCATAAATGAGATGGTGTAGATACTTCTAACTATGAATGATTGAGAATAAGTTGATTCACGAACACAACACTCTGTGAAAAATTCAGAGTTGTCGGAGGTATTTAAAAATCTGTACTTAGACAATGATATGTAGAACAAGGATGTATGTAGAACTATAAGTTGTACTCTTTTTTCTTTACCAAGATTTTTTCATTTTAAATTTTTACTTGGCGAATGTTTTAACGAGACAGCCGGTTAAACATTAATAAAACTCTTTATTACATTGTCAATATAATTGTCTCATTTTTGTTCCAATTTCTATATCTATTTTTAAATTCTACGTACTTTTATGATCTTTTTGGATTTTTTTCAGCCTAACGGGCTAAGTGGGTCGGCCTTCGCCCATTGGGCTAAACGGGTTCGTGCCAGCCTCCCCAGCACGTGGACCGACACAACATTTGTACTAAGATGAGTCATACCTAGATGGAGTAGGCCAGCTCGTGTCCGTACCGGGCCGGCCGTACCGTACCGGGCCGCCGATGCGCATGCAGTTTATGCATAGATGTGGCGTGAAGAGGAGTCGTCCGGCCAGCCAGTCCTCTCCTATGATCGCTCAATTCGAGTAACGGTCGAGAGTTGAAAGATTCCGTATGTATATACGTACGGACGGAGATGAGTCGCCGATTGGTGTTACATCACCTTGTGCGATCTGCGGCTGCTGGTGTCGAGCAATCATATGCGGTGCTAATGCCGCTTCGAGCTGGCAGCGGCATGCGCGACGGGGCGAACGGTCAAAGCGAGCATGCGGTAACACGATGGCGTTACGCTGTCGGCGTCGCGGCGCTGCTCCCGACCCGACCGAGGATTGGCTCGGGCGAGCGGTACGGTTGGATTCCGGAAATTTAACAGCGCCCCACGTGGTGGGTCTGGTGTGTTTATTCGGTATTTTTTATAAGTACGGTTCGGGTAAATACAATATTATTAGTTTGATTGGTTTGACATTTTAAAAATACAGTTCAGTATTGATAAATATTAATTTATTTTGATACGATATTGATAAATACCATATTTACCAAAATTAACAAATTGCTCTGATACAAAATTGACTTATCAAGATACAGACCGCCTCTCCGACAATATCTGTGCAGAGATCGATCCAACGCCGGCCAGCCGGCCTGATAGCTAGCTTAGCTGGCCAGTGGCATCAAGTTTAGTTTCACAAACTAGTAATTTCACACCTCCTCCGGAAAGCTTAGCAGCAGCTACCACACGGAGTCCAGAGTCACATAGAAACAAAAACGAAAGCAATCAATTGTGCTCGAAGCAGTAGTCACATGACACGTGGCTACTAATGTTGTGATTGTCCTCACAGAAGCAGTAGCCACGGGCCAGACTGCCAGAGCCAGCGTCGGCGTCAACTAACGCACGCAATCGTCAAGCCTTGAAGGCCTTGGTGAGCCCCTGCTGTCCCAGTCTCTACCCGTGGGGACCGGGGAGAGGGTGGCCTGGCTACCTGGGCGCCTGAGCTGGTCGAGCGACGGAGCGCGTAGCGAAATTTCGTGTTTCAGTCGTTTTTTTACCGAAGAAACCGATCTTAAAAAACATTTTTTTGGAAAACTGAATCGAATACCGATCAAACCGAGTTGCGTTTTTCGATTCAGAAAGGGTGGGTGGCGAACTGGGAGGACACAAGGAGGCTTTCGTCACCGAAGTGAGTAGTCAAGTGAGAGGCAGAGAGCACTGATCAGTGGCTAGTGTCGAGTCATGCTCTTTACGCTTTTCTCGTCCGTGCCGGCTCTCGAAGCGTGCCGACTCTCGAAGTGGATCCCGTGGCTTTGCACGGCGAAATTCCAGTACTGTTGTGATGGACTCTGCTATTGTTTACTATGGCTGTGTGTTATATACCTGCCTTGCGTATGTCCTTCAGTTAACTCATTTTGGCATCTGTAGTATTTGGACTGACTGTGATGAAAACCATAAGAGTGATGTAATGTACAAACTACTAGTTTATTTACCCTTGCGGCCTTCTTCGGAGTTTTTTTTCTTCTAAATGTCATTGTTCCGACCCGTATTTGCAAATATGATTCTCCAGACGTAATATTACCAAAAATAGTAGTTCGGACGTGCCTCATGCCGCCACGTGTGGAATTCCGTTCAATGCGCGTTCGGACGCGAGAAAATCCATGCGCCCCTCGCTCGGTTGCTTCTCCGCCCGATACGTGTCTCGTCTGCACTCCCCACGCCCGGACAACCCCTCCGCAAGACCCCAGCTCGGACGCGGTACTACCATACAGCCAATGCCCGGACAAGTGCCGTCCGACGCGTGTCGCTCAGACGCGCGCTGGACACACGCCTGTCGGCTGGATGGCGAGCGCTGCGCACGCCCATGGCTGAACGCAGTCGATCGCTCCGCGTGTCCCTCGTACGGGCCTCCCTGCCCTAGTCAAGCCACTTCCCGACACGCCCTTCTTTATTCCATGTCGCTCGTCCATCTTTCGTGTTGCACACGTCGCGCACAGACAACGATCTGTCCAGCGCCACCACATGGCCCGCTCTGGCATGCCCCGCGCCCGGCAGCGCCTCCGAATTTCCCGCTGCATTGTCTATGGGAATTTCCCTCGCGGCTATAAATACCTGAGTCGCTCGCTCTCGCTCTCGCTCTCACTCATTCTCAATTTCGTTCTTGTTCTCGTGTTCGTCGCTGAGAACATAGAGAATAGAATAATTTTTTATAAGATTAAAGTTTGGAGTAATTCTAAGGACCGTATCACTATTGAATGGCCCCCCTGAAAGGCATGTAATTTTTTGTTCACTGCATTAGTCATTATTACATTAGTTTTAGTTCATTAGACTTATTCAACTAGTCCTAATTAATGTAGTTTATAGTCGTAATTAAATAGCTATTAATAATTTAGGCATAATTTATTACTACTTATTATTAAAAGGTAATGAATTAGTCGTAACTAATGTATCGGTAATTAATTAGTGCTTAATAATTAGTGGTAATTAAATAGTCATAATTAATCAGACATAATTAGTATAGTGGCAATTAGTTAGGCATAATTAATTTAGTAAAATTATTTAGTCGTAATTAATTAGTAGTAATTAATTTAGTGGTAATGAATCAATGGTAATTAATAAATCGTAATTGTTTAAGTCGTAGTTTATTAGTGGTAATTACACTAGTGCAAATGGAGTGGTTTAATTTACATGGTCATAATTACTTTTGTTGGTAAGTAACGACTCGTAGTTAATTAGTGGTAACTAAATAAACGTAACTAATTATGATTAATTACTTATGTGCGTAGTTAATCATTCTTAATTAATTAATTATAATTAATTTAGTGGGAATTACTTAGATGTAATGAATTACACGTAAGTAATTTTTTTGATAAATAATCACTTTGTTGCTAATTAATTAATTATTCGTATTTCATTACTCATATTTAATGGATTATTTGCATGTAATATGTGGAAATTATTTTTGTCGTGGGTAATTACTGGCGAATAAATTACTCATAATTAATTAGTTTAGTCATATTAAAATAGTGCTAACTAGATACCATATCTGTTATATCGCGTACCGCCAATCAGGTTGTTGTGGATTTAGGTAATTTTGAGCATGCCACACATGGTAGTGTTTTATGACGACGGTCTCGTACGGTTTGACCCGATGGGTTGGACCTGTCGAGATGCCAGTACAAAGTGGTCCGGGCGGTGGGGCTCGATGCGATGAATATTCACGAGATTAGGAGCTGCAACCGGAGGGAGTTTGACACGAAGCCAATGACGAATAAACTTGTCATCGAGGGGATAACCTGCAAGAATAGGAGAGGGCAGGGAGTTTGGGAGCTGGTTAAGATGAATGGAAGCCTAGCATAGGGCCAGTCGTAAGATCGAGGAGGCCGACTAGAGGGGGGTGAATAGGCAGTTTTAAAATTTCTTTTGGCTAAAACTGCTTTCAAATGCGGAAATTAAAAACAATTCGGTTTTCACAATTAAACCTAAATCAACTAGTTTTAATTAAGTGCACCAACAATTCTAAGACTATTGATAATGATAGCGATCATACAAAGACATGTAAGCAATTTAATACAAAGAATGCAAATTACACAAAGTAAAACACAAGAAAACAAGCCACAATGACACAATGATATTTTACCGTAGTGTTCGGAGACTTGCCGTTCTCTCCTAATCCACGTTGGACCAGCTCCACAAATTGAGCCAACACGTCCGAGGTAAGTCCAACCACTTGGACCGGTTCCAACATGAACCAACACCTCGATCCACTCGGGGTAGCTCTTCCTCCACTCCGGAGATGGCGAGTACTAAACCACTCACAACCATCCGAGTCTTCTCACAACCTTATTTGAGAAGATCACCAGCAAACTCCTCCAAGCTGTCTAGGTCTCGACAAACACTAAGAGAAAAAGTCAAAAACGCTCACTTGAACAAATCAAGTGTCTAAGCTCAAGTGGATACACAATCCACTACCTAATGCAACACATGCACTTAGGATTTGCTCTCTAAGCTCACTAAGTGCAACAAATACACAAAAGAGTGTAGATGGTTTGCTCTTTGCTCAAGAAAATAAATATAGCACTAGCAACTCTCCCACAATCGGCCACAAGGGAGTATTTACACCCACACAAAAAAACTAGCCATTGGAAGATAATCTTCAAAAAACCGGGAAAACTGGTAGATCGGCAACCAATGGCCGGTCATACCGCCATAACACTAACGGCTATAAAACAGGCTGTTGGACACACTGTCGGGTCGATCACCCTCACAAGGGCTGGTTAGACCGGACCCAACCGGTCAGACCGCCAGAGGGGCAGTCAATGTTGGGATACGCGGCAATGCTACGATAGCACAAACAAAAATTTACCGCGCAACTAAGGAACCACCGCAAGTAATAGATCACAAGATTACCGCTAGACGTGCCGACCCGTAGCGGAAGTAGAGTCGTTGTAGCGAGTTGATGTAGTCGTAGTCAAACTCACGACGTGTCTCCTCCTTCGAGTAGTCGTACTTGTCACGCGTTTGCTCCTCCGAGTGGTCGTACTCGTCACGTTACTTCTCCTCCGACACCGGTGAGCGTCACGAGTTTGGATCGTCCTAGTGTTGATGCTTCGCATCAACACCTCCGAGGTATCCACACGTACGGGGCAGGATCACTACGCGTTGGAGTGCTAGCACCGGCAGCGTGGTTGAGAAGGCATGGCTATTTGGGTTTCGAGAGTTCTTCCAAAGATCATCCTCTACTCTACCCCATGCCACCGCCCCTCTTTATATAGGCATCCATGATGGGTCTCGACCGAGGCCCATTAGGAACTCGTGGCCTATACGAATTCGGATCACCATCCAAAACAGATCCTTGCCCTTTAAGTGTGCGACCCCACAGGTTCATGTGTAATCGGTTATGACTCGAAAACTCTTTTTCGATCACTAGTCGTTAGCGGTACCTAGCAGCACATAACGATTTCCAAAGACACATAGAATAAATCGGACGAACCTTGATGTAATATGATCTATGATCAGGTCCTCATCACTTATGACCATTTCATATCTCTATACGACCAGGTTGTAATTAGTCACGACCAGGTTGTAACTACCTACGATCAGATTCTTACCATTCTGTGATTACGTTTGACCAGTCTACGACCAGCACGTATCTCCATATGACTAGTCCGTAACTGATCAAACTAAGTGACCTACTCATGCATTCTCCTTTTGCCTCATGATGTCTGGTTGAACTCCAGGTGAGATGATGTGTCATCCATGAACTGTTCAATTCTTTCTCGATCGAGTGTCGGATAACATCATGCGGTCGACACTTCGACCACTAGTGGTATGGCCATGCACTTTCTTTATCCGATCACCACGAGGGGCCCAGAGACATCTCTTCTGTTATGTTAGGAGAGGCAAATCCCATCTCGACCAGTCACATTCCTCTGCATGTTTCATAGCATACCCGAAAACTACCTTTATAACTACCCAATTACGGAGTAGCGTTTGGCAACCCCTAAGAGTGCTATTACACATGTAGGAAACCATGCTGATCTCAAGTCTAAGGATTATACATCATCATTACTTGAGACCAACTAATGACACAAAAGATTCATAACAATCTCAATAGTGTCTCAATGATGGGTCTATCCAACACCATGTTCTCTAACATGTGCTTCACATTATTGATTCGATATCCCTATATATATATGACCGGTGAAACCAGGTCATCAATCAATACATGTGCTAGTCATAGAGTCACTGGTGTTCCGACCAGTGACCTCTGACCAGGGATACATTTAGAATGACATCATATAAGTTAAAGAGTTCCACCAACAAGTCACAAACTTATTGATCTATAACAAATGATTCATTCAAGGAACATGATAACATATTATCAAAAACATGAGCATGATGAAATATCATCATCTCTATGATTGCCACTAGGGCATATTTCCAACAGTCTCTCACTTGCACTAGAGTCAATAATTAAAGTATCTAATACCGATAGCTCTTGTGTGCGCCTCATGTTTTGGCTGTGGGAGAGGCTTAGTCAATGGATCAGCAACATTTGAATCCGTATGAACTTTGCATATCTTAACATCTCCTCTATCAACCAGTTCACGAATGAGATGATAACGCCTGAGTATGTGTTTGGACTTCTGATGGGATCTCGGCTCCTTAGCCTGCGAAATGGCTCCATTATTGTCACAACAGAGATCCAATGGACACAAGGCACTCGGAACTACACCCAACTCAGCAAGGAAATTCCCTATCCAAACACCTTCTTTCGCAGCTTCAGATGCCGCAATGTACTCGGCCTCCGTCGTAGAATCAGCAACCGTTTCTTGCTTGGAACTTTTCCAGCTCACTGCTCCTCCATTCAAAATGAATATAAAACCAGATTACGAACGATAATCATCTTTGTCGGTTTGGAAGCTTGCATCGGTGTAACCCTTTACAACGAGTTCTTCATCACCGTCATAAATTAGGAACACATCCTTAGTCCTTCTTAAGTACTTAAGAATGTTTTTCACAGCTGTCCAGTGACCTTCACCGGGATCAATCTAGTATCTGTTCATAACACTTAGAGCATATGATACATCTGGTCGGGTACAAACCATAGCATATATAATAGATCCAATAGCCGAAGCATATGGAATACTATTCATACGGTCTCGCTCATCAGTGGTCGAAGGACACTGATTCTTGCTAAGATTTATGCCATGTGACATAGGCAAGAACCCTTTCTTGGCATCATGCATGTTGAACCTATTCAACACCTTGTCAATGTAAGTACTTTGGCTTAATCCAATTAGCCTTCTTGATCTATCTCTATAGATCTTTATTCCCAAGATATATGCTGTCTCTCCTAGGTCTTTCATAGAAAAACTATTTTTCAATGATACCTTAACGGATTTCAGCATAGGAATGTTATTCCCAATCAATAATATATCATCCACATATAAGATTAGGATTACAAGTGCTCTCCCACTAACCTTCATGTAAACACAAGGTTCTTCTTTGTTTTTGACGAAACCAAATATTTTGATTTCCTCATCAAAACGCAGATTCCAACTCCGAGATGCTTGCTTCAACCCATAAATGGATTTATGAAGTTTGCACACTTTACTAGCATTCTTTGGATCGACAAAACTTTCAGGCTGTGTCATGTACACATCCTCACTTAGGTTTCCATTAAGGAAAGCCGTTTTGACATCCATCTGCCATATCTCATAATCGAAATATGCAGTAATAACTAGAATGATCCGAATAGATTTAAGCATCGCTACTGGTGAGAAGGTCTCATCGTAGTCAACTCCTTGAACTTGTCGAAACCCCTTTGCGACAAGTCGAGTCTTATGAATATGAACATTTCCATTCATATCAATCTTTTTCTTATAGATCCATTTGCACTCAATGGTTCTAACACCATCAACAGGCTCGACCAGGTTCCAAACCTGATTGACACTCATGGAGTCTATCTCGGACTTCATGGCTCCAAGCCATTTCTCAGAGTCTGGGTCCATCATCGCTTCCTTATAAGTGTTAGGCTCACCATTATTCAACAAAAATACGTCATGCCCACACCTTATAGGCAATTGGTGCAGCCTTTTAGATCTACGTGGGGCTGATGTCTCTTCTACAAGTTCAACAACACTTTGTTCGTTCTGTAGAGGTTCAATAGGAGTTGAAACACTTTCAGATGTTTCTCGAACTTCTTCGAGTTGCATCTTTCTCCTACTGACTCCTCTTAAAAGAAACTCTTTCTCCAAAAAGACACCATTTCGGGCAACAAAAACTTTGTCCTCCTCTTGATTGTAGAAATAATATCCTTTGGTTTCCCTAGGATATCCTATAAAGAAGCATTTATCCGACTTGGGTGTGAGTTTGTCAGACATCAAACGTTTAACATAGACATCACAACCCCAAATCTTTAGAAAAGACAAACTAGGACTCTTCCCAGTCCATATCTCATATGGTGTGTCTTATCTAATGATTTAGATAGTACCATGTTCAAAGTGAAAGCGGCAGTTTCTAGAGTGTAACCCCAAAAATACAATGGCAGATCCGATTGGCTCATCATTGACCAAACCATGTCCAACAAGGTCCGATTCGCTCGGACACTCCATTCCACTGTGGAGTACCCGGTGGTGTAAGCTGTGGAACAATTCCACATTGTTTCAAATGATCACCAAACTCATGGCTCAAAAGTTCTCCTCCACGATCAGATGTAAGGACTTGATTGTCTTGCCAAGTTGATTATGTACCTCATTCGGAACTCCTTGAACTTTTCAAAGGATTTCGACTTGTGCCTCGTCTCTATGATTGCCACTAGGGCATATTTCCAATAGTCAGACCACTCGATAGGGAAAAGTTCGTTACCAGAAAAACATCTCTTCTGGAAAAAACGAACAGCCAATAAAAGGTCGGTACTACCAGCTTGCGGTGATACCACTGAACAAATACGATCGTACCATTTTTGGGATCAAGAGAAACTCCCAAAAACACCTTCTCTGTAAAAAAAACCTTTTGCACGAAAACAAGTGGTCTTACCGCTGACCAGTGACCAGTCAGACCGGCCAACACATGGCGGTCAGACCGACGCCCCATCGGTCAGACCGACTGATATGGGCGGTCAGATCACCCATGCCAACAAGGCTAAAAACAGATTACACACATTGCTTCAACTTAATTTGCAAAACACATTTGCCAATTGACACAAGTTGCACACAAGGGATGAAGGTAAGATTCTCAACAAGTTGCAAAACACATTTGCCAACTTTTAGAATCAACACCACAAGGAATAAGGTATATGGACTTAAACATTTTGCAAAACACAATCATAAACTAAAGTCACATGCTACAAGGATTATGCATGAGTCTCAACTATTTGCAAAACACATTCGCAAATATTGGCAACATGCTAACGAGAGCTAGAGCAAGAAAGATGGGCTATCAACACATGATATACTCAAGCTACTAGTCAAGACCCCTCTTAATAGTACGACTAACCTATACTAGCAATCCAGTCTCCAACCAAACACCAAGACCGGGAAAAGACTAGGAATACATCCTTAGCCCTAGCTAGCTATACCTATTTCTTCACTTCAAGTCTGGATTCTTGACTTGAATATCATCAACACATGATGATCTTCTTCACTTGGGATCTTGTCTTGATGCTCATCAACACATGATGACATCCTTCATCCCGAAGTTTGACTTGATGATCAACTCATGATCATCTCAAGTCATCATCGTCATGGAACTCAACCTATTTCACCAACTCATAGAAAATGTTAGTCCTATAACGTGATTGTCATTAATTACCACAACATACTATTAACTCACAATGGTGGGTCAAGATAATCTAATCTTTTCCTCTTTAGTAATTAATGACAACCATCATAATTACAAATAATTGAATATAAAGTCATATGAGTATATATGAACTACACAAGTTTTATGTTTTCATTTGATATATTTCAAAGTAAGGATCCTTAATATATGTGGATAAAAGAATATGGATCAATACTAGTGAAACCACAAAACATAGAGTGAACTACCCCTAAATGTGTGCATACACAAATGTATAATAAGAACAAATGCATGTATTCAAGTTAGACTTTTAATGGTGTTCAAACTATATTTTGGATCCGAGTAATGCAACGGGATATAGGAATATGATGTTGAATGCATACCTATTTGATTATCACCTTTTTATCTAAATAAGACTACACAATAGGTATATCAATAAAAGTGTTAGTCTCACAAATATATTTGTCATTAATAACCAAAACACTCCATTAACTCATAATGGTGGGTCTAGATTCTTCAATCTCTCCCTTTTTGTTAATTGATGGTAAATCCTTTATCGATAGCAACATTTGGATATAAATAAACATAAGTGGAGAATTCAAGCTATTGAACAATATCCATGCATGTCATTAACCAATTTAAGACTTATGCACATAATGTATTCTTAAGCAAATGAATGAGATATGCATGAAAAGGTGAAATCACAATAGAGAATATATTACTCATCCAAATGTGAAAATATATTAATCATATAAATATTCTCCCCCTTTTGGCATTAATCACCAAAAATCCAAAACAAGTCTAAGCCAAAAAGTAGTTGCAAAACAATGAGTTTGGCAATTGAATACATTTTATTTTTGTCATGAAGGAGTATGAAATAGATACAAATCACCAATATGGGGTTTTTCTTTCAAGAGATTTGAGGAAGACCAAAATAAGTCACAAACTCCCCTTTTATGGCCGAAAAGAGCAAAACAACTTGAAATGAGGCCGATATTGAGTTATTTAAAAGAAATAATATTTTGAACATATTCAAATAAACTCACTCTTGAAATGTCCACAAGAAACATTTTTTATGAAGATGCCATGTTTATTTTATCAATGTCCAAAGTTTCATTTTAGGAGGCTCCATTTTAAATATATGAAAATGACAAAGCTTCAGAAAACTAAAAATTCCACGATTTCCATAATTTTCATTCCATTTAAGCTTTGAAAGATAGCTGAAAGACTGGTTAAAAGGGATTCAGTAAATCTAAGAAAATTTGTCAATATATAAAAACTATAAAGGATAAAATATCATTATTATATCTTCCTCAAATCATGAACTCATTTGAAGATACAAAAATCACAAATCAGCTCAAATCAAGCAAAAGTCTAAATTTTTAGCATATTGATATAAGAGAGAGAAATTAAAACCTTTTCAAATCAAGTCTAAATGCTTTGAAATTTTGTTGAAATAAACTTTAGACTCTTAGAAATGTTTTTGAAAAAGAAGTCTCCATTTAAAAGATATGTCAAATTGTGCTTTCTTTGCAAGATTTTTGCTTAAAGAGAAGAAGAGACAAAATATTTTCAAATGAAGTCCAAATACTTTGAAAAAAATAGATATTAACTTTGGATTACTTAAAATGTTTCCCAAACAAAATTTCTTAAAAAGTATTTTATTTCAAGAGATATTTGAATTGATTGCATGGCAAAAACCATATAGACAAACCCCCCCCCTAAATATCTTAACTGCTATATAATTTAGAGTTTACCCCGCTCACACTCCCACCCACCCCACCCCCTCGAAACCCACCCGCCCCCTCGCCCAGCCAACCACCCACCTCGACCTCATCGTCCCACTCCCACCTTCGCCGACGCCTAACTCGCTCCTCACCTCTGCCCTCACCCCCTCCCCGACGCTTGTCGAGTCTCGCCCCGCCCTGGCCGTCCCTCCCCTCGTCCAAAGAGCGCACACCCTAATCACGGTCTTCGGCCTCACCACCGCGCACATCCTCCCACACCACCTAGCCGTCCTCCCTCGACTCCAGCACCCGCAACCGACGCCAGAAGCCTCCTCCTACCTGCTCTCCCTATTCCACCGCTCTAAATCCGATGTCGCCGCCAGAAGTCTCTGCCAGACGACCGCCCCCAAATCGCGCTGTGAAGCATCTCCCCTCCCGTCTCGGCTCTCGCTCTCCACCTGCCGACCCGCCTCCCTCTCCTAGCCGGCCAAATCCCTGTATCCCCCTATCTCCAAGGCTGTTGGGCCTCCCTGCTGTATGGTCCTGTCTCCTCGCCGCCATGGCTGGGTAGTGGCCCCGCCGTCGCGTGAGCTGTGGTGGCCTGCCGATACTCTCCGACCAGTGAACGCTGCTGGCGTCTCTATCACCCTTCCGAGGTATGCGCCACCTCCGCCAGACCCCACCGTCCCTGCGCTCCAACTCCGCCGGCCTCCCACAAGAACCATCGGCATCCCTCTTCCCCACTCTCGACGCGCCGGCCTCCCTCTTCCCCACTCCCGATGCTGCTGGCCTCCCTCTTCCCCACGCCCGACGCCGTGCCGGCCTCCCTCTTCCCTGCGCCACATGGTCGTGCGGTGCTCGTTCGCACGCGTGGAGACGACGAGGATAAAGGTCGTGGGCATCGGAAGCGACGTCAACAATGCCGTCAACCGCATGATCGGCAACGGCCTCCATGTATCATGTATTGGCGGTGCTCCTTGGCCCGTTTTGTTTTAAGGAACTCCTTGGCCCTTAAACTCCCAGAACTAGCCCCCCATCCAATCCATGGCACCATTCGTGATATGCTTTTGTTCAGCCTATGAGGCTTTGTGGACTAATTATGATGTTGTCTATGATATGCTTATCACATTGGAAATGACTCCATAGAAACATGTACTAATCGTGAAGTCCAATGTAGTATAATTTAACCGGGATGTTTCCTTCATGTCCCTCGTTTGTTTCCTTAAATACTGATAACTGAATTATACAGACGCTTTTGAATTCACAAGCGCAATATCCTCTGCAAATTGGAGAGCAGTTGACTCGTGGACTAGGTAATTTTTTTTGTTTTCTTATGAACAAATGACATGTTTAAGAAATGTTTTGCGTGTAAAAGCATTACCCTTTGTGCTAATTCGACTTCTGTGCAAACACGTGTTGGTGACCTGATAAACCGAAGGACGCACACGCTCTCTACAGGCAAGTATTTTAGTCTTTTCCTCCTAAGTATAAGTTATGTGGTGTCTCACCCAGCAATATTTGGTAATCAATTTTGTTTAAGCTTGGAATGGACGTTTGCTTAGAGGAGGTATTATCTTAAGGAATGGTAGGTCAGACACTAGCTGTAAGAAGTAGCATTACCTGTAGTCTTCTCATTTTCATTTTTTGGACTGGTGTCATCCACTCATGTGAGCTAACTATTGTGCAATTGTTGTAGCTAGGAAGGCCTGTAATTTTTGGTGTTAATTGAAATAAATTATGTTTTTTTAACTTCCCCTAATGTTGTTGTATACAGGTTGTAGCTATTTGCTTTCTAAAAATATCCTAAAATGCATTTCGCTGTCAACTTTTCATCATTTGCCCGGTGTGGATTAATTTGGTTGTTGGGACCTTTGAATTTCTATATGCAGCTATTTATATTTATTTTGGAACACTTTAATGTTCAAGTAGTTTTTTCCATAGTTAATTTATTTTCTTTGTGCCCATTTCAGGCATTGGAAGCATTAGATGATGGATCACGGGAAGGCTATGATAGCACAAAATAAAAAATTTACAGTGCAACCAAAGAACCTCTGCTATTAATAGATCACGAGATTACCACTAGACACGCCGACTCGTAGCGGAAGTAGAGTCGATGTAGTGACTTGATGCGGTCGTAGTCGTAATCGCCGCGCGTCTTCTTCTCCGAGTAGTCGTACTCGCCGCGCGTCTTCTCCTACGAGTAGTCGTACTGAGTTGCGGATTGTCCTAGTGTTGATGCTTCGCAACAACACCTCCAAAGTATCTACACGTACGGGGCAGAGGCACCACGCGCTGGAGTGCTAGCGCCGACAGCATGGTTGAGGAAGACGTGGCTATTAGGGTTTTGGGAAGTTCTTCTAAAGATCATCCCACCCCTTGCCACCGCCCCTCTATTTATAGGCATACATAATGGGTCTCATACTTGAGGCCCATTAGGAACTCGTGGCCTACAAGAATTCAGATCAGCATCCAAATCAAATCCTAGCCCTTTAAGTATGCGGCCCTATAGGTTCATGTGTAATCGGTTGTGACTTGGAAACTCTTTTTCGACCACTAGTCGTTAGCGGTACCTAGCAGCACATAACGATTCCCAAACACATATAGAATATATCGGACGAACCTTAATGCAATATGATCTACGACTAGGTCCATATCACTAACGACCAGTTCATATTTGGTCTCGACTAATTCGTAACTCCTTACGACTAGGTTTCGACCACTTAGTGACCATGTTCGATCAGCCTATGACCAGCTCATATCTCCATACGACTAGTCTGTATCTGATCGAACTGAAAAAACATTCTCGTGTATTATCCATTTGCCTCACGATGTCTGGTTGAGCTCCAGGTGAGATGTTGTATCATCCATGGACTGTTCAATACTTTCTCGATCAAGTGTTGAATAACTTCATATGGTCGACACTTCGACTACTAGTGCATGGCTATGCACTTTCTTTATCCGACCACAACGAGGGGTCCAGAGACATCTCTCCTGTTATGTTAGGAGGGGCAAATCCCATATCCGACCAGTCATATCACTCCGTATATTTCATAGCATACCCGAAAGCCAAGATGTTACCTAAAAAGAACTAACATGCAATCAAATTGCGGAAGAACTTAAACTGTAATAGAAGCATGGCAAGAATTAAGACTGAATACATCAGAATATGATCAAAGAGTAATTTAAAGAACTACTCGCAGCATCTAACAAACGAAGTAACCTTCAGTCTTAGACTTATTTATTACAGTTTCTCAGTTAACAAATGAAAGACATAATCGAACGTAATCAATGAAGAGGAATAATAGGGATCTGAGTGAAATGTGCTTGTCTAATCCCTCCCAACAAAGCCATCATCAACGTTCACCTAAATAAGGACAGAAAACAAGAATGAGTCGAAACTCAGCAAGTACAGTAAACAATTTGAACATACCATGTTATGAACAAGCCAATCTCAATATGAATTATGAATTAATCTCTGAAAACTTATGTGTGTGAATGGAATGAATGGATGCATTGAAAGGAATGGACTAACACATGCTCATACCGGTATAGCGAGTGAGACACTCGTCGGTGTTCACTTAAGCTCGTACTTAACAAAGCACGAGGACCCAATTATCGTATGAATAATGTTTCATACGGGTGTCCGAAACTACCAACATTGAAATGGTGGGTCTTACATGTCCATACTGGAGTTGATGGATCTTTACAAATCCACTCCCGTGGAAGGAACATGAATAACACATGAATGGAATGAACATATGCAATGAATATTATCACTTTCTTCCTCATGGATTATCAAAAAGGAACGGAATGTATAACATGGAATATGAACATGGATCATAACATTACCGGCACATCAACCATCAACGAGCATCCAACAGAAAATTAATATATCTTAACACATTGCATTTGCATGTAATGGAATATGAATATTGATTAACATCTTTGATTGAAAATATGGATCATGGAAATATTAGCATGAATACAAACACACATCATTCATCAATGTAAATGATTTCAATGTACTTGCCTTTCGCGTTGCGACGCGTTAGCAAGCAACGAAGGTGTGACCACACGCGATGCCTCGCCGCCTACACAAGTATGTTCCTGAAATAAGAATAACGTGATATGATATTGCTATCGGTGTTCTACAATATCCCCTGAGTACCCAATATAACACACAGACCCGAATTGAAAACAAACTATTCAACCAGCTTACAGCTCTACTGGGCAGCAGTACAAGAAAAATCATAATTAATTCTATGGGACTCGAAACGACATGAAACCAGTGCCCAAAGAAACTTAACTCCCCAAACTACGAAACTCTAGTTGATGGGGTTCATTTAATCGGCCAAAACAATTGGCTAAACATCAGTTGAATCTACCCAACAGACAACTGTCCAGACTACAAAACAGCAGTAAGGGAAATGGCATAACTTTCATTCTACAGATCCAATGGAGGTGATCTTTATCAATTTAGAAATATTATTTAAAAGACTACAATAACTTAGTTGGGTGTAAGTTCTGAATCTTACTCTAACAGGGTCCAACTTAAGGAACAAGCTGACTGTTCCTTCTCGTCAGACAGACAGAACAGCGTGCAAAGAAAATGCTATATCTCCTAAACTGTAAGGTAGAATCTCATGATCTTGGTGCCTATGGAAAGATAAAAATCAGGGATACAAAACTCTAGAAGACAAAAATACCAGATTCTACTTCTAAGACGCCGAAACTGGGCGCACAACCCACTGGACAGATTGGATCTAAAACAGAGGCAGAACGAATCCACTAATCAAATCGACTTCTCGTATCCTATGGAATCAAACAACAAGGCGAGGCCATGGTTACCCTTGTAGACCTGTAGAACGACGTTGATCCGCCTACCGAAAATCTCCCTCCCTCCCCCTCTCTTCCCTCTCCCATGGCCAGCCACGAGGAGGGCGACGAACGGCCGGTGACGGCGGCAGGAGGAGGTGATCTTGGAGGAGACCTTAGGGAGCAACGCCGGGATCACGGAGACAAGACCACAAAGAATGAGGGCGCACGAGGGGAGCAGCAGGCGCCGGCAATGGGAGGAGAGAAGGTGGCGGCTGGGGAGGAATGAGGAGTGGAGGGGCGCGCAAGGGTTTGGGCGCCTCCCCTGGCCGGCCCCCTAGGTGGCCATCGCCTCTGGGCCTCTGGGCGCGACCCCATGCCCACGTTGTTGCAATTTTATGAAAACCCCCTCTCTCAATAAGAAATTCCATTTCTTTAAATGCCTTTTCGTCCCCATCTTCTTTTAAATTCTCCCGATTCGACTCTGGGTTATTACATTCCTAACACATCACAGCGCGGGAGGTAAGTACTTTGTCTTATCGTAATAAATGAAGATGATTGTGTGTGGATGTATTGCAAGACTTGCTATTCATGTTCGTATGCCTTGTATATTTCTTCATTATTATGTGATAAGAGTTCATTGCATGAGGTTCATTCCGTTCACGCATTCGTTTCATTTTGACCACGGGAGTGGAAATTGTAAGTCCCATCAATTCTAGTATGGGCACGTAAGTCCTACCACTCCAATGTGGGCAATGTTGGACAACCGTATGAAACGTTCTTCATACAGTATTTGGGATCCCCGAACTTTGTTAAGTACGGGCTTAAGTGAACACCAACGGGTGTGTCACTTGCTATACCGGTATTAGCTGATGAGCAGTCCATTCCTTCAATTCATTCTTTCATTCCATCCATTCATGTATGTGTTCCGAAAATTGTTCATATTTCGGTTGTAGTTGGCTTGTCCACTCTATGCTTGATTTATCATGTATGTTACTTGCTGAGTTTTGACCCATTCTTGCTTTGTTGTTTATTTTAGGTGATCATTGATGATGACGCTGGGCGGAGTAGTCACACCCACACTATTCACTCTTTTCACCTTCCTTCAGTTTTAATAATAAGATTTGATTATATCTTTCATTCGTAGATTGTTGAACTGTAATAAATAATGTTGATGTAGTTGATGATTCCCCTCATGCCATGGTTGCTTAGTACTGTTTGTGGTCCTTGATCACTCCCTTGTTTCAATCGTTTGGATTCAACCTTTATTACTGCTATTGCTTTATGAAAGTTTGACTTCTTTATGTCCTCCAATGAGTTATGTCTTTAATTCTTCCGCTTGATGATTACATGTTAGATCCTTTAGGTAGCATCTTGGCTTCCGAATAGCCAGGGTGTTACAGAACGTTTAAGAAAAATCATAACAGAAATATAGAGTTTCACAATCAAGTCACATACTTGACAATAAATATTATTGATATTATTCTATAAACAAGATAACATATTATCCAATGTTATGAATATAATAAAATATAATCATCTTTATGATTGCCTCTAGGGCATATTTCCAACATTAGAGAAACTGGAAAGGAGTGTAGACACACTCAATGTGATCCCGAATGATCGGTTATTAGATGTCTTAACTAATAAAGATTTGTGATCCCAAATGATTGGTCATTTGTCAGCTATCTTCTATCTTTTAACACAATTTCAGCTAGATATTTCCTCATGGACATTTTTTTGTTGTCAAACAGTGATATTCCTACCAGGCATTTTTGCTCAAAAATTCATATATTGATTTGTGTAGATAATAGTATGTCAATTGGGTTCTGGTACGTTCAGATTTGAGCTTGTTTTTGTTTTGTTAGTATCAATGGCTGGAAGAGCAACTGTTGAACCAAAAAAAGACGGGATGTATTTTTTTACATATAATAAAAACATGTCTTTGTATGATTGGTTCACCTTCTACTGCACACATTTAAGGCACACGGTATTGCATTGTACTATTGCTTTATTATTGATTTCTTCCTACACAAAAGGTGTTATAAGTGTGCATCTTGATTATTAAATCCACTTTTTATTACAGTAAATAGTTCCATGTCTATTGTTGTTGGAGTAAATGTTTTCTTATTTTTCACTTCATATGATGATAGTACTACATATTGAAACCTATTGTTAATTCCAAAAATCATCCTGGAAGCATTGCAAGATAATGATACACCCCACCATCAATTTGATCTTCCATTGCTAAATTGCTGTCAATTTGTTTTAATTCTGGATATATATATATATATATATATATATATAAAGTAGTTATCTCCCTTGCTCAGATTTTGAATTTATAACACTTGATAATTGTTTTAACAACATGAACCATACTGCAGTGCTCTTAATGGTTGTTTTTCCTTCTCTGTTTAGAATGACAAGATCCCAGAAACTTTGTTAGCGGGTGTAAGAAAAGGAAAAGACATTCAAGGAATACCATGGGTGAAGCTAGCTATCACGCGTGAAAAATACAAAAAGACCATATTAGAGCAATACAAATATTATGAGAGTATGCCTGATTCTGGAGAAGCAGCAAAGGTGTCATTTAGGAAGTTCAGTTCATGCAAAATTTTCTGTCTGCATGTGGTTAACAGTTGACACTTGTCTTAAAACAGGAATACAAACCAACTGAGAAGGGTATGAATTCAAACAAAATACCAAATCAATAAAATCGACTATCCTACATTTTTAATGTGGGTTCATTCTGCCTTCCTTACCCCCCTCATGATAATAAGTAGTCAGATAATTATCAGATGCAGTTTTTTAGATATTTTCTTCATAAGTGGTATCAGGTTTTTGGGTGTTCCCCCATAAGATTAGGTTTCTACATTTCATTAGCCAAACCAGACTTATTAAGTCAATTTATCAATCAATTTTCATCTGTCTAAATATTTTTTTCCTGTATCATTTCCTTGAGTATTAAAATCAAAGAATTATTGATATGTTATTTCATTTGTTATTGTTTCAATATCTCGTTGAAGCAAAGTATTTATTAAGTTCATTGTATTGTTGCTTATTTCAAGGACTCAATTCATGAATGCAATATTTTGTTATGCATGGTTTCAACTACATTCAGTGATAGAATGTTTGCTGAATTTTCATCAGAATGTAAATGACTCCATATCAATCTTATTTAGTTAAGCTTTTCCCCCTTCATTTGTGTTATCAAAATGGCTTCAAAATAATTCATTTGACTTCTTCTATAGTTTGTGTTTCCGTCGCAACGCACGGGCACCCTACTAGTATGCATATAGAGATTTAAATCAAATTCATGCACATATGAAGGTTTTAAGAGATTTTGACAGAGTTTCCTCTATATGTTGGATCCAAGTAAGTATGACACAAGAGAGATAATCAAGAATTAAATGAGTATGCAACATCAAGAAAGATTCAATCATAAATATATCTTGGACAAGGGTAAAATAAGATGCATAAACTGTAACATAAGACATAAATCATTCAAATGTTCAAAATATATTTATGAACCGCCCAGTAACAGGTTCCAGGAGGATCCGATATTTTACCTGTATCCGGTTTTTGAATCATGGGTTCAAACACATGTATCTCCATCCAATGGGATTTGCGTCTAGATCCCTTGCATGGCCCTTTTATAGGTTTAAGTCCTCGTACAACATTCGATAGTGAGTTTCCTATTCAATATTCTTCCAAAGCTGTTCTTCCCTTATAGGTAAGGTTGCGCTGAATCCTGATCGAGATATCTTCTTAGCGAAGAGTAGATACCGACCTTAGGATGAAATCCTCAATTCGATTGTTCCTAATCCACAGAGGAGAGGAAATACCTTCTTGTTAAAAAAAATCATGGTTTGTTGGGAGCTCATTAACTGACTTGCATACAAAAGGATATGTGATTTTCTTCAACAAAAGAACAAGAGCATATGTGACAGGAGGTGTCTAGGGAGAAATGTGGGTATTTTTTAGAGGCACTCGAATTTTGAGCCATTGGATTTAGATCTAATGGATCCCATCCTTCTCACCAAACCATATATAACCATCCTCCTTTCCCTCCCCTCCCTCAAACACTAGCCGCTGCCCACCCCATCCTGACCGCAGCGCCTGTCGCCATCCCCAGTGTCACCTCCCACCCTCTGCCCCCAAACACCCTCCCACGTCGCCCTTCTTCCTCCTGTCTGGCAAGTCGCCCCCGTGCGCCCTCCTTACTCATCTCCCGCGAGATCCCCCCACTGCCCTCCTTCATCGTCGATGGCAGCTACCACCGTCAGATCCATTGTCGCCTCCTAACCACTCGTCCTCAATGCACCCGCCGACCTCCATCGCCCACGGCCCTCCTCCGACCAGCAGCGCTGACGACGCCACCACCGCCCCCATCGCTCCCCGGCCTCCCTCTATACCCGGGGGGAAGTAAACCCAGCCCTAACCTAACTCGCCAGAGTTCGTCGCCAGAGATAGCAGACATCACCAGATGCGCAAATCTCAAGGCAAATCAAATGGATGGAAAATTCGAGTACTTCCTATGTGAGAAAACCCATGAGTACTCTTAGCAACTTCCTATGTGAAAATTCCAGTAGTATTGTGACGAGACGACGCTGGCCTCCTTCGGGGCGGTCGGATCTCGTGGGGCCGGACGGGGAGGGGAGGAGGCAGCGACAAGGGGCGGGAGCGGGAGATGGGTAGGGGCAATGGGTGTGGGAATTTCTGGCTTAAATACCTAGGTATGAGGCGGGTAATTTTTGGAAGTTTGAGGGTATTTTCGGAACGCTAAGGGTGGGAAGCACCTCAGCACTGGCTTTTTGCTTCCGGCTTCCATGTGTATTAATGGCTTTGAGCTTTCGACAAAAGTCGGTAAAAAAGACAGCCGTTTGTTTCGGTTTCTGGCTTTTCTCACCCAAAAGCCAAAGCAAAAGCTATGCCAAACAGGGCCATATTGCTTCGCGGTTCGTAAGCTGCATCCTACCCATATATAGATGTCTAGTTTTGCTCTCTATACATTAAACTCAGTTTGTTTATGTGTTCGTTCAAGGGCTCGTTGCTTCAATCGGGAGGGAAGTCCGGGAGCGAGTTTTTAGGAACATTTTTAAAGCGAAATAATAAGAATAGTCTCCCTCGAACGAAATAGCAAAAATAATATTTTTACTGTGCGAGAACGCCGCAACAGACGTGTTGGAGTTTATGGGCTTGCCCCCAAATAATTTTCATCATAAATCCTAGAAAATTCTAAAGACCTACTCATATACAGATGTGGGAGTCGGGTCGGGTCATTACGTGCCCGCCCGAGGCCCAGCCGGCTCGGTACAACCCAAGCATGACCCAGGCATGCCAGGTGGCGGGCTAGGTTGACCACAAAGACAGACGGCGGGCGGGCTAGGCTGGAAGGCGGCCTGACAGGCGCAGCCACGACCTTGTGTGTCGACCTTGTCATCGCCAAATGTGCACCACGGTGCCAACGCATTTAAGCAAATTGTTGAAAGATGTTGTGTTATGGCAAGAGTTGCCACTTGGTCAGGTTGAACCTAAATGATTTATACTCGGGCGAGTGATCGTGCAATAAAGGGCGTACAGGAAGCACTTTGGGATGTTGTGCCTCTCCTGAGTAGTCACTAAGGACTTAACTTTGTGCGCTATTGATCTAGGCCATATCGTACAACCACAAGTCCATTTATGGGGTGAACCTGGCCAACTAATTAGCAATACTTTATTTTGGTTCTGTTTTGGTTAATGAGCAGCGCAAGAGGGGGTCGGAAGACGAATCCTTAACGAGCAGAACCGAGTCAAAACGGAGTTTTGTAAAGGCCTTGTGATAATCTCTTAGTCGCACACCTCGAAAGTGTGTGAGCGGACAGTATAAGATGATTAATCTCTTGTGGGTCAAGCTATACAATCTTTACAGAGTGTTAAAAACTATTTGAATAGTTGTGTCCCGGTTATGGATAATGTCTGGTGATTTCACACGAGAGGTAGATTTTCATAAAAATATTGGAATTGTTTGGATGGGAAGCGATATGGATGTGGTTGATGGTTGAAGAAGTGAATAGGGTGTTCACTAGTTGTTTCAAAAGAACTTAATTACTTATGTATTAATCCTTTTGAATTATGCTTTACAAGCTACTTATTGTATTTAATATCAATATTGCTTTCTGTAAATTCAACATAAAGCTATCCTTGTTCAAGCCCTGCATGAATACGATTTGCATACATTTCTCTACGACTTGCTGAGTACTTATGTACTCACGGCTATACGCCACTTGTTGATTAGTTCCCGCAGAAGAACCAGGGAACACCGAGTTCTACGAGGAAGACTACTTTGAATACTATGCGAACTAAGATGCGTTCTCCACTCGATTGCCTGTGGGCATGCCGAATGGCCTTCACGAGATATTTTGGTTTCCGCTGCAAGTTTATCCTTTTGTTGTTAAGCCCTACGTGACAACCTCTGTAAGACTTGACCATAAGGTCCTTTTGCTACTAAATAATATTACTTTGTCGGCTTCATTAGTTTTTTTGTTGTATGGATATGATAACATCGTTGTTGCAACTGTGTGAGCTAGCTACGGATCTGGGATTAGTTCGGAATAGACAGAGGGTCTCAGGGTTGCATACCCGAGTCCTGACAAGAGATGGTATCAGAGCCATATGGACTGTAGGGCGTAGCCTTAGTTAGTTTGGTCATTTTAGTTGAAAGTTTCAAAAGTAATTTTTTAAATCAAACCAACCAATTGATGAATAGATATTCTTATCTTGCCTTATTCTATTCTTTCTCATCTTATTCTATTCTTTTCTCATCTTATTCTTTTACCTTCACATATCATTCTTGAGTTCTTACATCTTTCCTTTTTATAACTTAGTTTTCAAGTTTAAATTGACCTCCTTACCTACGGAATCTCTATAGGATCGAGCCCTTCGTGATCAAGTGATGGATGGCTTAGAAGTTCAAGATCTGTCATTTGTTTCAAGTCAACCGTCCATATAAGTTAAATTGGCAGTTGTCCTCCCTAGTTTTAGTATCGTATAGTCCATAATAGGATCTTTTTGAGTAAGTGTCGCCTTTTTTATTGCTTCTTGATAGCTTTTCGGCTATTTGTTCGTTGGGTTAAACCGACCTTTCCCCAGTTAGGATGCTTCTGTCTTTCTCTCTTGTCTGTCTCGTCTGATTGTGCTTCTCCCTCTCACCTGTCGTGCTTTCTTCTCGTCTATTAAACCCAGAAAGATTTGTTGCAGATGGTTCAAACCCGCAACTCAACAAGTCAGGATGAGCACCGGATTCCAAGACACCACCTCCCCCTGCCGCTAGTGCAGATCAAGGTTTAGGTCAGTTCATGGCAGCCCAGACACAGCTGATGAACGCAATGATGCAAAACATGGACCAGATGATGAATCTGCAGAACCAGACGGTTGTTGCTTTGCTCGTAGTGCTGAACCAAAACCATCAAGCTACCATGCTGCCACCACTGCCACCAGCTTTTCCTCAATCAAGGCTGGCAGAGTTCATGAGGACCCATCCACTTACTTTCTTCAGCTCCTCCGAGCCTTTGGATGCAGACGACTGGTTGCGCTCCATATAGAATAAACTTGCCATCGCCCAGTGTGATGACCGTGAGAAAGTTCTATATGCAACACACCAACTGGAAGGGACTGCCACAGAATGGTGGGAGAATTACTACGCTGCCCATGAGAACCACCAGAGCATCACTTGGGCTGAGTTTTGAAGCTTTCCGCCACTCTCATATTCCTGATGGAAAGGTGGAGATGAAGAAGAACGAGTTTCGTGAACTACAAGAAGGAAGCATGTCAGTGAGTGAGTACCTTAATAAGTTCAATCAACTGTCTCAATATGCTCAAGATGACATTGCCACGGATGATGCACGTCAAGCGTTTCATGTGGGAACTCAATCCGAGCTTGAAGGTTCAAGTAGTTGGAAATGACTATACATATTTTCAGCACCTTGTAAACAAGGCTATGATCATAGAGGAGTCCCGTCGTGAACTTGAAGAATCCCGCAAGAGGAAGATGATGCAGCATGGTGCCCATCAGAATCAACCGCAGAGAGCTAGAATGAATGTGCAGGACCCTGCCCGTGTTGATCCTCCTGTTGCATTCAGGGCCCCTACGACAGCACCTCGCCCAGCTACTCCAGGATTGCACAACTTCGGCAACAACACCACCAACAACCAGCAGCCAAGAAAAAACAATCATGCCGCAGGAATCACCTATTTCAACAATCACAATTGGGGCACTACGCCAGCAACTACCCGCAGAAGCAATGTTCTACGCCTATCAGATTTAACTTGGGAGCTTCTCCGACCAGAATCCCCGTGCCAGGAGCCGAACGTGGAGCACCTCAGACTCTGTTGCACCAACCAAGACCTCTCAGCCTTTCGGGAGAGACCATGTGAACCATGTCAAAGTGGAGGAAGCCCACGCAGCCTTGGACGTCGTGCTGGGTAAGTTCCTAGTAAATTCAGCACCTGCTACCATTTTCTTTGATTATAGAGCTTCGCATTCGTTTGTTTCTCGGGGTTTTGCTGCAAAGCATCAGTTAGAGGTTTTGACTCTTAAAAATGCTTTATTGGTTCAATCATCCGGATCGGATTTGAGTACGAACCAAGGTTACCCAAAGGTTAAAGTGACCATAGAAGGGGTATAATTCCTCGCCAACCTTATCATCATCGACACCAAGTCCCTAGATGTGACTTTGGGAATGGATTGGCTTGCTAATCACCAAGAACTCTTGGTTTGTGGTGGTAGCAGCACTCACTTTGGTCAGTCTAGAGGGAACTAAAGTAAAATTTGAAGTCTCCACGAAAAAGCATGACGAAGCACTAGTCTGCAGTGTCAATGTTGTATCTTTGGAAGATGTGCCAGTGGCTAGAGATTTTTCAAATGTCTTTCTTGATGATTTACCTGGAATGCCACCGAACAGGGATCTAGAGTTTGTCATCAACATAGTTCTGGGAACTACACCCATTTTCAAGAGACCCTACCGATTATCTGTCAACAATTTAGTCGAGCTGAAGAAGTAGATCAAGGAGATGCAAGATAAATGTTTTGTCCAACTAAGTTCTTCGCCTTGGGGAGCCCCAGTGATCTTTGTTGCAAAGAAGGGTGGTACCCAGCGGATGTGTGTGGATTATCGTGTGCTCAATGAAGTCACCATCAAGAACAAGTACCCTCTATCCAGAATCCGTGATCTGTTTGACCAGTTGAAAAGAGTCGGAGTGTTCTCCAAGATAGATTTGAGGTTAGGATACTATCAGTTGAAGATTCGCCAAGAGGATATTCCCAAGATAGTTTTCTCAACCCATTATGGACTGTATGAGTTCACGGTCGTGTCTTTTGGATTGACCAATGCCCCTGCATACTTTATGAACTTGATGAATAAAGGACTCATAGAGTATTTGGATAAGTTTGTCATTGTCTTTATTGACGATATCCTAGTGTACTCCAAAAGTGACGAAGAGCATGAAAAACACCTCCACTTGATCCCGAATAAGCTTAGAAATCATCAACTCTACACCAAATTTAGCAAGTATGAGTTTTGGATGAAGGAAGTCACTTTCTTGGGACACGTCATGTCTGTAGAAGGAGTCGCCGTCAATCCTAGTAAAGTCAAAGATGTGCTCAACTGGGAGTCAACCAAGTATGTGCCTCAAATCATAAGTTTTCTCCGTATGGCAGGATACTACCGCTGGTTTATAGAAGAATTCTCTATAATAGCAAGACCCCTCACTCTGCTATTGAAGAAGGAAAAGAAATTTGCATGGACACCAAAATATTATTAAAGTTTTCAAGAATTGAATGAATGTTTGACCACCGCACCAGTGTTGATTTTACCAGATGTTCGAAAAGATTTTGAGATCTTATGTGATGCATCCCGACAAGGACTCGGCTGTGTCCTGTTGCAAGAAAGGAAGGTAGTAGCATATGCTTCACGTCAATTGAGGCCTCATGAAGCAAATTATCCTACTCATGACTTAGAGTTGGCTGTTGTGGTGCATGCTTTGAAGATATGGCGTCATTACCTCATCGGTAATCGTTGTGAAGTTTACACTGACCATAAGAGCTTGAAATACATTTTCACCCAATCGGCCTTAATATGAGGCAAAGAATATGTTGGAGTTGATCAAGGATTACGATGTTGGAATCCATTATTATCCAGGCAAAGCTAATATTGTAGCAGATGCCTTGAGTAGAAAAGTCTACCACAATACTATGATGATCAAGGAAAGTCAGCCCACCCTGCATGAAGAATTTTAGAAGCTCAAGCTAGAGTTGGTTGAAGAAGGTTACCTAGCTGCTTTGGAAGTTCAACCTACTCTGCAGAATCAGATCAAGAAAGCTCAACTTGAAGATGCAGATATCAAGGATATCAAGGAGATCAAGAGCAACATGAAGAAGGGTAAATCCCTAAGATTTTCAGAAGATGAGTAAGGGACCATTTGGTTTGATAAGTATATTTGTGTACCGAATCAGAAAGAGCTTAAGCAGTTGATACTCAAGGAACCACACAAAATCTTATATTCCATTCACTCCGGAAGCACTAAGATGTACCAAGACCTCAACGAGTTGTATTGGTGGCCTAGCATGAAGCATGAGATTGCAGTATCTGGCTCAACGTGATGATTGTCAGCGTGTTAAAGCAGAACATCAGAGACCTGCTGGACTCTTGCAACCTTTGAACATGCTTGAATGGAAATAGGAAGAAATTGGTATGAACTTAATCACCGGTTTGCCAAGAACAAGAGCAGGATATGATTCTGTCTGGGTAATTGTAGATCGCCTAACTAAAGTTATCCACTTCATTCCTGTCAAGACTACCTTCTCAAGAGATAGACTTGCAGAATTGTATATGGCAAAGATAGTGTGTCTGCATGGTGTACCAAAGAAGATTGTGTCGGATCGAGGATTTCAGTTCACCTCAAGATTTTGGCAGAAGTTGCTGAGAGACCATGTGAGAGGTGCTCCCATGTGAGTGATCAGTATTTGACATATTATTGAAAAGTTTGTGATGAGTACTTGAGTTTGTTTTTGGGCTTTCTCTGCGTAGTCGTAGCTAGGGAAGTATTCGACCACGTTGGTCGTAGTCGAAAGTCTGTTCTGACCACGCTAGTCGAAGTCTGTTTCGACCTCGCTAGTCGGAGGTCACCAGGGAAGTATTCGACCACGTTGGTCGTAGTCGAAAGTCTGTTCTGACCACGCTAGTCGAAGTCTGTTTTGACCTCGCTAGTCGGAGGTCACCAGGGAAGTATTCGACCACGTTGGTCGTAGTCGAAGTCTGTTCCGGCCACGCTAGTCGAAGTCTGTTCCGACCACGGTAGTCGAAGTCTGTTTCGACCACGGTAGTCGAAGTCTGTTTCGACCTCGCTAGTCAAAGTCTGTGTCGACCACGTTGCTATGTGATCTGAGGTCGGAAGGTTTTCGACTCCGGCGTATGTGGTCTGAATGGAGTCCGACCACGGAGGAAAGCTTTCGGTCGTATGTCCTCCAGAATCGGTCGTTCGAGTTGGGAACCGGTCGTATGGTTTTGTATTGCAGTCGTAGACCTTGTGCATTTGATAGTTCATCATTTCGACCGGTCTTGTTGCAGTCTAATCTTATTTCGAGCTCGCTTGCGAGTGCAGTTCTTTGTATTGTGCCGTGCTATGTGATGCTTTGTGTTTGATTTGGTTGCGAGGATCTTGAGACAAGTCTTGGTGAGTTTTGGAGAGGTCGGGACTAGTCATAGGAGATGTTGAGGTCCAGAACGACTGGAAACCACAGAAGACAAGTCTTGCAAGGTGATCGTAACAAGTTGACAAACAAGGCAAGAGGAAGAAGCTTCCAGAAGATGCTTGAGGAGTATTTTGGACAAATACCTAAAGTCAGAAAGGGAAGCATCCCTCTGGGAAAGCAATGGAGTTGTTGGTGCTAATGGGCAAAGGAGTGGAGCCGTTGTCAGATATTAACGGGTAAAGCACTGTGCCTCTGGGAAAGCAATGTTGCTCTGTTAATGGGTTGTCAGTGTTTGAAACCCGATAGCTGAGGCTATAACAAGAGATGTTAGGTTTCAGAAGAAGGGTGACGAGAGTAGAGGATGTTCCGTGAGCGGCTCTGAGCTTTTTCTGTCTAATTTGTGTGAGTTGTCTCTGGGTAAGAGCATGGATGCTCGTGTATCTTCAGTGGAGTGGTCGTATGAACCTCTATGATCAATCATACATTTATCAGTATCATTCTGAAGTTTTGCCTTGCTTGAGATGTTTTGATTGATTTTTTTTGAGTCCTCCATTTTCGTTTAGACCATAGCTTATTTGCCGTGCTCTCTCTGTCATCAGTGATTCGACCATGAGTTGGTGATCGACCAAGGCATAAGCTTTTCTGGATCATTGTTCGACCACGGGTGGTTTTCTCAGCTCTCGACCACGGCTATTATTGAATATGGTGGGTGGTTTTCTCAGCTCTCGACCACGACTATTATTGAATATGGTGATTCGATGTGAATTTTAATAGAGAGTTTTTAAGGCACCATTCACCCCCTCCCCCTCTGTTGCCATTTTCGGTCCTTCAATTGGTATCGAGCGAGTTAGCTCTTCTTTATAGATCTTAACCGGTCGGTTGAGCCATGGCAACGGACAAGTATTCCACCAAGCTCTCCAGTCTTTGATGGCATGGATTACCCTTCGGAAGAGCCGAATGGAAACTTACATCCGTGCTCGTGGGTATGCCATCCGAGAAAGGTGAAGGTTAGATTTGTCGTTCTGCCGATGAAAACATCAATGTGGGAAACATGCCCGATGTTGAGGCAAATGCTAAGGCAAGGAACATTATCATTCGTGGTTTGAGCGTATGAGTTTGATCGCATTTCTCATTTGATTTACGCTTTACATCCGGGTGACCTCGATGCATACCATGAGGGCACCACCCAGATTAAAACGGTTCGACAAGACCGCTTCAGCGAGAATACAAAGAAATTTGAAATGCTTGCCGGTGAATCTCTTGACGGGTGCTTTTCGCTTTCCACAAGATTTTGAGCAACCTCCGAGCGGTCGGTCTTACATGCCCCGACTCGGATAACGCCGACAGATGCTTTACGCACTTGATCTTCGTGTTTGGGAGATGAAAGTGACTACCATCAAGGATAGCACGGACCTTCGACCACGACTCTTGATGCGCTTTACTCGCCTCAAGACTCACGAGATTGACATTGTCTCTCAAGGTCGAAGTCACATCGATGGCTTTAGTTACTTGATCCCACCTCTCGATCTTCTTCTTAGTCGATCACGCTGGTAATCCCTAGTCGCTCTCTGACATAACCGATGGTCGCTAGAGCGGCTTGAGGATGAACAAATAGCCCTCCTAGCTCGGAAGTTTTCCCATGCTTACAAGAGGAGGAGGGATGGAAAAGGAGGAGGTCCTGTGATTTGTTTCGAGTGTGGTGGCCCCAACCACATCCGAGCAAACCGCCCCAAGCCGGGAAGGGCAAAGGTGACTATGACGGTCCGAGCAAGAACGACTACATCGACAAGAACCGCAACACGAAGCCCTCAAAGACTGACCAAGGCAAGAAGAAGTTCCGCAACTTTGGGAAGGCAAAGAAGTTGCTCCATCGCTGCCCTCACCGCCTCGACGAACCGGACACCAACGAGGTGGAGGGGTGGAGGACGATGATGTGAAGGACGATCATGATCCCAAGGACGACGGCAACTTCTCCCAAGATGTGCTTCATGGCCCTCGGGCGAATCGAGCGACGGCCATGATCAGATCTCGACCCGATGAGGTTAGTCCCACTTACGACCCGACTTAATGATGCTTTTCTTAAGCTAGGTAGATTTCATGCTAAGTCTAGGGCTAAGTGTGCCGAGTTGGAGAAGGAAGTAGCTAGACTATCACGGAGCTTACTTTACTTACATCCGCTTCCTCCGGATGATTGTGACACATGTTTGTGCTTTGCTTGATGACATGGAAAACTAAGGACCTTGCATGATAGTGTGTCCTCTGAACTTGACATGATTAAAATAGAGAACATTAGTCTTCTTGTTTAATTAGAGATGAGTAGGGTAGCACCTCCTTCATCTACTACTTTGAGGCTACTTGCTTGCACCTCATGTGAGGTTATGGACAATTCGCTTAGAGGTCTTTATACCATGTTGCTCGATCCGCTGAGACTTGTGAAAATTGTAATAATCTCAAGATGAACCTAAACAGGCGGATCACAAAATTGTCAATTCGAGTCAGCGCTACTAGAGCCCATTGTTTCTTGTTTAAATTGTCCTAAGTTAATCAATAACTAGAATCAGATTCAAGCAGCTTCAAGAAATGATTGATCATAATAACAAAGCGCTCAAGATGCTTCTAAGGACCTTGTTAGCTCACCATGCAATCAATGTAATAAACTAAAATCTGATTTGGTTGCTTTGGATGAAAAATGTGTGAAGCTAACTAAGAACCTTCTAGAAACACAATCATCCGCTTGTATTGTGTGTGCTTTGGGAAGAAGTCTAAGGGTTTGGTAGAGACGCCTAGCAACGTGAACCAATCTGCTAGCGATGGATTGTTCCCCAAAGTCGGCCGTGCATGCACAAGCCAATCTTTCCTATGTTGTGGGTTCTTCTTCTCGCTCCCTAACCTTCTGCCTTCCTCTTCCCTCGCTTCTTCTTGCACCTCTCTTTTCGTGAGTGTCGGTATCTTATGAACACTCTCGAGAGGTTTGTAGGAGGCAAGAAGAAGCTCAATCTCATTCTAGACCAATCTAAGATTTGCAGATTTAATCGTGGTCTAGGATATGACTTTCATGATGATATGAGGAAGCATCCACCGTCGTGCTCGTAACCATAGCACTGTGTGTGATCAAAACTAAGCCCGGGATCGAGAAAGTAAATTTCAAATCGCCGGTTTTGTTCAAAGGATCTCGACAAAGAAGGTAATTCCACCAGTAGCTTCGCCTCGTAAGGCGAAGTATCATTGCACCTTCGCCGTAATGATGGACATTTGGTTGATCATTGCTTCAGCGCGCCAAGATCGCGTAGAGACCGTGTTGAGTCTCGTTAGGTACATTCGTGGTCAGCCCGGCACCATGAGTGCACCTAAGACCAACACGAGGTCTAGGTTTGATAGAACCGATGATTTAGGGCGAGATCGAGGACTTGGTTTTTCTGAGTTTTCTGATTTTTCGTCCTCGTGCTCCTTTCGGTCGTAACTTCCGTCGCTCTGAGGGTAGATCTCGGTTTCCCTATCGAGATGGCTACCCGCGGCGTGATCAGCATGTTGCCAGAATTCCGACTCGCTCTTCCATAGCAGTCGGATTCAACAACGCCTTCAGTCACATACGCACCTTCCGACTTGTTGAGTGACAGAGCGTAGGGTAGATAGAGGTCGGCCTTGCTTGACTACTTCATCTGTTCGACGTGTTACTCAGTATTGGGTGCCAAAATCACTGTTGATTCACCCAGTACTGAGACTTTACTCTCTTTTTGACTCAGGGTCGCCGGGCTGGGAAGGGAAAGGTATGGATTGTAGACTCTGGTTGTTCTCGCCATATGACTGGAGATTCTCGTTGGTTTTCTTCCCTAGCCCGTGCTCCAGGTGATGAGACGGTCACCTTCGGAGATGCTTCATTTGGGCGCGTCATCGCTAAAGGTACAGTGAGCATTAATGATTCTTTTAATTTAAAAGATGTTGCCTTAGTAAGTAAGCTGCAAAGATAATCGCTTTCGCCTCTCACCACTGATGACGGTTTCGAGGTGAGCTTTAAGAAAAACAATTACAAAATTCTTGATTCTTCTGTAGCCTAATTTATGGATTTCGATATGGGAGGATCTTTCGGCTGATTTTTCCGAGTCTTCTCGTGATCCTCTCTCGTGTTTAATTGCTTCAATCCCGTGATTTGACCTTCCGCATAGGAAACTAGGTCATATAGGCTTTGATCATTTGACACAAGTCACGCCACGATCTCATTCGTGGTTTGCCAAAACTCAAGATGGTCAAGGATCTAGTTTGTTCTCCTCGCCAAGACGGCAAGATGGTTGCCGCTTCTCTCTCCAAATACAAGGACAATGATCGACGCACTGACAATCGCTCCATATGGATACGCTTGGTCCAAATTTCGAAAAGCAATCACAGGGAGGGAAGTGGTATATTCTTGTTGTGGTCGATGACTTCTCGAGGTACTCTTGGGTGTTTTTCTTAGCCTCGAAGGATGAGATGTTTACTCTTTTTCGTTGTCTTTTGATAGGCTTTCTCGTTGAGCTCCCTGGTGCATTACGAGCAATTCGCAGTGATAATGACACCGAGTTTAAGAATTCCTACTTTGAGAGTTTCTGTGGTGAGACAGGTGTAGAGCACCAGTTCTCGTCTCCATACGTCCCTCAACAGAATGGCGTTGTGGAGAGGAAGAACCGTACCTTGGTCGAGATGGCCAGGACGATGCTTGATGAGTACTCTACACCTAGGAAGTTTTGGGCTGAGGCCATTGCTACTGCTTGTCATGTTTCTAACAGAGTCTTTCTTCGGGCACTCTTGCATCGCACTTCTTATGAGTTGAGATATGGGCGAAACCCGCCTCGCATTTTCGTGTGTTTGGTTGCAAGTGCTTTATTTTGAAGTCTGGGAACCTAGATAAGTTCGAATCACGATCTTGTGATGGGATCTTTCTGGGTTACTCGACTTCTTCTCGTGCCTATAGAGTCTGGAACTGCGAGTCTAGCAAAATGGTAGAAACCTGTGAGGTGACCTTCGATGAGGCCAGTCCGGGGACTAGGCCTGATATCTCAGGTTCTCTAGAGCAGTCTGAGTCCATCTTTGTGGACGATGAGGAAGATGGAGATGAGGGTTGTCTACCCGATCCAGTTCTTCCTCCTCCTCTTGAGGTGCCTTCTTCCTCCGCACCTCGAGGAGATCACCTTACCTTCCGCTTTCTTACAAGCTAGTGGCTCTGCTCCTATCTCATCTTCTAATGAGGTAGAGGCCACTTCTTCATCTCACCTCGACCTCCTAGACACATTCAAAAGGACCATCCTTCGAGCGGATCATTGGAGACCTCTTTGAGCGTGTCACACGCTCTAAAGTCGGTTTGTCTCTCTTCTGCTCCATTCTCGCCTTCGTCGCCTCATTTGAGCCCAAAGACGTTTGTCATGCTCTTTCCGACGAGTCTTGGATAAACGCCATGCATGAGGAGTTGGAAAACTTTGAAAGAAACAAGGTCCGGTCCCTTGTTGAGCCCCTCAAGGTCACAATATCATTGGGACCAAATGGGTGTTCAAGAACAAGCAAAGTGAAGATGGGTTAGTAATTCAAACAAGGCTAGGCCGGTAGCTCGTGGTACTCTCAAGTTGAGGGTCTAGATTTCAAGAGACCTTTGCCCTCAGTAGCTAGACTTGAAGCCATTAGAATCTCGCTTGCCTTTGCGACTTCTAAGGGTTTCAAGCTTTACCGATGGATGTCAAGAGTGCCTTCCTCAATGGCCTTATTGAGGAAGAAGTCTATGTCGACGACCTCCGTTTTCGAGAACCCCAAATACCCTAACCATGTCTACAGGCTTTCTAAAGCTTTGTATGGACTCAAGCAGGCTCCCAGAGCTTGGTATGAAAGGCTTAAGTCCTATCTGCTAAGTCATGGTTTTGAAATGGGTAAAATAGACAAGACCTTATTCATCCTCCGTCTTGGCACTGATCTTCTGCTTGTCCAGATCTATGTGGACGACATCATCTTTGGCGGCTCCTCACACACTCGTGTCTCGCCTTTACGATGTTATGAGCTCGAATTTGAGATGAGCATGATGGGCGAGTTGAGCTTCTTCCTTGGCTTCCAAATCAAACAGACTCGGGTGGGTACTTTTCTTCACCAAGGCAAGAACACTCGAGACCTCCTGAAGCGCCTCAACATGAATGATGGAAAGCCAGTATCAACTCCAATGGCATCTACAGCAGCTCTAGATCCAGATGAAGACGGCGAACCTGTTGACCAAAAGGAGTTCAGAGCATGATTGGCTCTCTCTTGTACCTCACGGCCTCGAGACCGTACATACATTTCTCTGTGTGTCTTTGTGCTCGGTTTGAGCTTCTCCTCACAGATCTCACCGTCAAAGGTGAAGCGCATCTTCGGTACCTTCGAGCTACCATTGACTATGGTATCGGTACTCTTCCTCTTCTTGTCTATCTCTTAGAGCCTTCTCCGTCTGCGATTTATTTGGTGTAGGATAGATAGGAAGAGCACTTCCGCACTTGCCAATTCATTGGCACTTCTCTTGTCTCCTGGTCATCAAGGAAGCAATCCGGTGTTGCACAGTCCACTGCAGAGGCCGAGTACGTTCTGCTGACCGATTCTTTGCCAAGTGCTTTGGATGGTCTCGACCGCAGGACTTTGGGTTATCAATCGATCGTGTTCCACTCTTTTGTGATAACACGTCTGCGATTTGCATTGCCAAGAACCCAAGGCAACATTCTCGGACCAAGCATATTGATATCGATATCACTTTCTTAGAGACCATGTAGAGAAGGGGGACATTGTGCTCCGGTTTGTGGAGAGTGAGCACCGCTGGTGATATCTTCACTAAGCCTCCGGGCAGTTCTCGCCACCAAGCGGAGAGCTTAGGGTGGTTTGTCCTTACGGATTTGTTGTGAGGGGGAGCTTGAGTTTTACTATTGTATTATATTTTAATTATGCTTACTCCTGTCTGGTTGCATTTCTTTTAATATTTTGGGTCGAAGTCCTTCCAGCATAGGTTAGAATGGTTCTCTTGCCGAGTTGCTCTGTCTGATATTTCTTATCTTGTGCTTCTAAGATGCTGCTTATTAGCTGTCCCTTCTCTCTCTAAGTAGAGCTTACTCACTTCTTATAGGTTCTAGCAAGGGTCGGGCCACCCTTGAGTAGACAGGGACAGTGTTTGCTCCTTACCGTCTGTTTGGTTGGAGTGCTGGAGCCAACCCGAATGGGTTCGACCCATTTTCTGGTTGTTTGGATGGAGGTTTGGGATGGGTTGGGTTCGACCCCAGGAGAATATTCCTCCAATATGCGGGTTCGGTTGCTCGTCAAATCTGGCGGACGGAGTCAGCTCCGCTTCAGGTTGAGAAATTCACGTGCGAACCCATTCTCGGCCCTCCAACCAAATGTAAGACGGATCGAACCCATTCTCACAACCAAACAAATCAAGGGTTGGAGCCGTCCCCAAAACGTGGGTTGGAGCCACTCCAACCCACTGATCCCACAACCAAACAGACGGTTAGTGTGTTAGTCGATCAGCTGATAGTCCTGGAATCATATGGGGTAGATAAGAACCAGCCTGAGTGATTGTATTCTCTATATCTTTTCTATGCTCTAAGGACTGCCTTTTCTGTATTTCTTATCAGATTCTCGTTTTTGTTCCTTTGGTTCAGGGGGAGTTTATCTTGGATATTCCAGTTCTTAACTTGTCATAACTCAACCTGAATTAAAAGATGCATTTCATTCTGAAGAGGATCTGGTTTTTCGTGTATTTCATCATACATTGTAATATAATCATATGGAGCCTTGTCTATTATCCCTTATGATATGTTTTCAATGTGTTACATCTTGCCATGATTTAAGCTAATCTGCTAGATTTATCATGACTTTTTATGTGGACTTTAGTCTTTGCCATGCTAAGGTGATTAAAAAATACTAAACTTGAATTAAAATCTTGTCATAATAACAATTGAGACTAGTATGATGAAGTTATCCTTTTATGATACTCGCCATGTCAAGTAGGCTGAGTTGAGTCTTGAATCTTTATTGAGTTTCAGAGTAAGCTTTGTCAGTTCGTTAAGAAACTTGACTTATCTTTAATCGTTGGTCTAAAAACTTCAAAAACAAAAATGATCTCTTTTGTGCGAAAAAACTGATCTCACCAAATCTTTCTCATGAGACTGCTTGCCATTGTACTAGGCATGAACTCAGGGGGAGCCTTGGATGACCTAAGATCACTTCCTTAAGTCTGTTGCTTGGAATGGTCGCATAAGGCTTGGGATCTATGTAACATCCCTATTTTCAGAGCTTGAAAATCTTTTAAATAATGGTAGCAAGAAAATTCATCATTTGGAATTATTTGAATATTAATTTAAAAAGCTTAATATGGACTTTAAGGACAAATTGATTTAATGTGCTTAATCCCAACATCAACAATTGTCAAAATTATTTTATTTAGATTCTACATGCTTGGATATATTTTATAGAAATTTCTGGAATTTTTCCAAAGTCATTTGCTATTTTCTAATTACTATTTGCATTTTCTGGATTTATTTAAAAGAAAAACTTATTTTAAATCCTTCGAATAGATCGGGCGAAGCCCAAGACTATTCCACCAAGCGCCACCCACATCGCCCGCCGCTCTCGTCTCGTTGGATGCTCGACGCGTGCCCTCATCTCCGACGGACGACGCGCGCCATTCCCGCCTTTGAGCTGGATCTCCGCCGTGTCTCCTTCGCGATCGCGACGCTCGCGCTCCGCGCGCCGCCGCTTCGCTTATCCGCCGTCGGATCGTCATTGACGCCTGGATCTCGGCCCAGCGCCGCCTTCTCTCTCGACGCGTGGCCCACCGAAGTCGTCGTCCTCCTCCGAACTCTTCGCGCTCGACTCCGTTTCTTCCGCGCGCCGCCCTCGACACGGACTCTAGGGTTCCGGCCCTATTTAAAGCCGCGCCGTGTCACGAGGATCGCCTCCTCCGGTAGCGTCTTTTCCCAAAGTCTCCAACCCTAGCGAGCGCCGTTTCACCGAATCGAGCTCCAACCTCCGCGCCGCCGTGAGCTTCTTCGCCGACATGCGTCGCCGTCGGTGAGCACCGCCGCCGCCACACCCACCCCGTGTTCGCGCGTCAAGGGCTACCCGTCGCGCCGCTGCTGTTCTCGGGAAGCCGTCGCTCGTCGTCGCCGCCATCACCGCACCGCTCGCGCTCTTCTTGTCGTCGCCGCCGTTACGGTCATCTCCGCGAGTAGCGATCGCGTCCCAGCTTCGCCAGTTGCGCTGATTCCAGTCGCACTTCACCGCCGCTTGAGCCGCCGTCCCTTCGCCGGATCCCCACGCCGGGCGTCGTCGGCGTTCTGGCACGACGTGGCCTCGCCAGTGTCACCGCCACCTCCGCTCGCGTGGCTTAGGTGTCGCCAGATCAACCGCGCGTCGGCGCGCCACGCGCCTGGCGTGCAAACCAACCCAACCAAATCTCCCGTGGCTCGGTGAACCCAGTTCACCGTGGGCCGAGCCACTGACGGGTGGGGCCCACCTGTCAGTACGGATTTTTAATTATTTTCTTTTTCTCGGCTGACGCAAGCATTGCGCAATAATTCGATTTTCCTTTATAAAATTTATTCGGGAAATTCAAGAAAATCCAATTTAGGGTTTAATTGATTTTCCAATCTTCCAAAGCCCATATCTTTTGCATCCGAACTCCGATTGAGCCCATTCAAATTTGTAAATTCATATAAAATTCAGATCTATTTATTTATGAATTTTATTTAATTTTTGGAGTTTGTTTTTCCTCTGTTATTTATTTGTTTTGTTTCTTTTGTCTCGTTTGCGAGTAGACGTCGATACTTCGGGGAATTTTGCAGAAGAAGGAGCACCTCAAGACCAAGACCAATATCTAGATCTATTCCAAGGCAAGTTATACCTTTGATCATTTTGAACCCAGTTTTCAAAATACTTTGTTTCAATGTATTGCATTCTATTTCAAGTATTTATTTAAATGCTTTTGGGTGTAGTTATTAAATCCAAATTGTTATGCCACCTTGTCTATTGTATGCCATGATCTTTTGTCACCCTAGGTTGATTAATTACTAGTTGGTATTATTGTAGCACCAACGTGGGTTGGTTAGATACGATTAGACTGCTTAACCATGCCACGAGTCATCATTTCATGTGAGAGTTGCAATTATAAATTTGACTAAGTGATTATGGAACTGTGTGATGAATCTGTGTGTCTTGTGTCTTTTTACTCGTTGATGGCATGTGTTGCACTTAATCAACGAGGTGGGAAAAGATTTAGACCGAGGCAAGTGGTGGATTCTGTGAATGGTGGAGCTGTGTGCTTATTAAACTTTGTGATTTGGGTAAACTGAAGTCTTGCCTTAGTCAATTAAGGACTTAACTTTGTGCGCCATTGAATGGGCCTTCTTGCACGACCACATGCCTAGTATGGGCCGGGCCCGACTTAGTAAGTTATGGAGTCTTGACATTGACAACTCAGTTGTATTTAAGCTATGTGATGGGTGGAGGTGCGATATGTCACATCGCGGACGATTCATTCACATCCCCGTCCAATGGTGTGTGTCGCTCCAAGGGCCGTGTACAAATTGACTGCAGAAAAGCACACCAGAGTGTCATTGTTTGAGATGAAGTCTCAAAGGTTTTGTTGTGATCAACTCGATCCGGTTGGTTTCATCGTGTGGGTAAAGTGTACAACCTCTGCAGAGTGTTTAAATCAATCTATTCAATAGCCGCGTCCCTGCTATGGACATGCTCTGAATTTCACACGAGGGTAGATTTTCATAAAACAAATGGGAAGGGTCACCGTGTGAGATAACTTGTTCACTGTGTGAAAGAACTTGATTAGACTGTGTCTTTGTGAAATCAATTGTTAACTTATTATTGTCTATTTGTTTTGAGTTACGCTTTCAATCTATTATTTGTATTCAATTGCAAATGTTGCATTTCTGCCAAAGTAACCACGAAGCCATTTCTTTGGAATAAGCCATCATGTATAAATGCATTCTGTGGTATGACTTGTAGTACGGTGTGTACTCACTCTTGCTAAACAAATCAATGTATGGAGGAGTCGTCGCCTGCTTTTGAAGAAGAGTTCTACGAAGGTTGAACGTTAGGGTCTCGATCCCAGTCGGTTGCCTGTGGTAAATTGATGGGAGCCACCGGAGTTTATTTCGCTTCATTGCAGCTTATTTCTTTATTGTCGACCTTGCATGGCTTAATAAATGTAAAACTCGACCGTAAGGTCCCAACAGTTATTTGTTACTTAAATGTATTCGTTTATTATTATATTCGTTGTATGGATGTGATATTTCATCAATGTTGACACTGTGTGCACTAGCGTGATCCTGGACTAGTGCAGAATACACAGAGGGTCCAGATTTGCATATTTGGGTCCCGACAGAGGTGGTATCAGAGCCATACTGACTGTAGGTCTTGACCCTAGTTAGATTGGCCGCTCTTAGTGAGTCCAAACTATTTTCTAAAGCAAAATTAACTTGCAAGATTAATTGAATTCCTTAACTCATCTCATGTCTCTCTTGACTCAACTATTGCTGAAATTCTTTCTCTCCCATTGCTTTAAAGTTGTTTTCATATCCTTGTCCATCTTGACAGATGCCTCGTCTTCAGAGTTATGGAGAGCGCAAGGGAGGACTTGCCGCCGAGCTTTGGAAGTTGCTATAAGTACTTGGAGGGTTCGATCGTCCATTGTACCGTGGCAGTGCTTGGATTGTGAACGGCCGAGATCGTGGAGTGATCTCGCCATTTGACCGCTCACGCCAAACACCAAGGCAAGCAAACCATCGCACATCTCACTGAAGGAGTATTTGGATTGAAGCAATCCAGAGTCTTCACGCCTTGCCATCCCGAGGATCTGCAACATCTACTCGAGAGCTTCGTGACACGCTTTTTCGTTATCATCCCGCACTTCCGACGTGGATCTTGCCGCACGCTTTCCGTCTACGGAGGAGAAGACAACGCCACCGCCGTGTCTCTCGCCCGATTCGCCACGTCAGAGGAATCGTTGGAGTTAGCCGCCACGAGCCGGAGGTACCTATGAGACTCTTCAGAGTCAAGAAAGGATCGCCATATTAGAAGAAACTCTTTATGGACGACACGAAGAAGACATCAAGAGGAAGACCTGAAGAAGTCGATGGACCGGTGAACCAGAGGAGCCAGCAGAGGCGCAGAGCTGAAGCACCAAAGAAGACTGCACTGTGGGACACTGCTCCTATTGCACCATCCCCGGACATCGATCGGTTCGCGAGGATGCCACCACTTTCGTGTCTACAAGAAAGGGAGCACCGCCAAGGTCATGGAGGCTATTTGATCGAGTAGTCTGCTCGCGTTGTTTCGAGCTTAGCCGCTTTATGTCTTGAGTCGCCCTTTAGGCTGTAGTTTGTGTGCTTAAGTTTGTCCTTATTTTTGTGTGCAAGTATGAGCTGCAAAGGCCCTTAGGCATTTGTTGCAAGCCATACTATTATCTTAATCAATATAAGAGTTTCAGCTTGAGCTTTCTTAAAATATGTTGTTGGGTTTTACCTACCCGCTTAGTTCTACAACTTATCTCGTGCTTGCTACCTTATCTAACCCTTGAGATTCACCAGATGGTTCGGACTCGTCAAGTCTGCGCAAGTGGTTCCGATACTCCGATGTCGGAAGGACGGAGCAAATCCCCGAGAAGCAATTCCACCACAAGCACCTTCATCGATCTGCGAATTTTGGAGCATTCATGACACTGCACTCCGGTGATGTACACCATGATGAATCGATGCAAGCTATGAATAACCGAACAACAACAATCAAGATCACAATGGAGCCCAGCTTGCTCATGGCCACAATGGATCATCCAAGTTGGCGGAGTTTATGAGGACCCGCCCACCAACCTTTTCGGACATGTCTCACCAAGAGAAGTCGATGATTGGCTTCGTGTCATTGAGAGAAAGTGCGATCACTCAATGCAACGATCATGAAAAGTTCAGACGCCTCTCACCGATGGAAGGCATTGCCACGAATGGTGGAAAACTTCTGTCAAATGCATGGAACGCCGCAAGATATTACTTGGGAAGAGTTCACAATCGCTTTCCAAGATCATGTACCGTAAGGAATCATGGATCTAAAGAAGGATGAATTCGTGCTCTCAAGCAAGGAGGAATGTCGATGATCGATTACCTCAACAAGTTCTCTCAACTTGCTCGATATGTCATAGAAGATGTCGCCACCGACAAGGCTCGTCAGAGTCGTTTTCTGAAAGGATTGAACACTGGACTTCAAGTCAACTTGATCGCCCACACCTTTCCTGATTTTCAAGAGTTGATCAACAAGGCTTTGATTCTAGAGGATAAGCGCAAGGAATTGGAAGATCATCGTAAGCGCAGAATGGCTCAGCAAGGAAGTCACCAACCCCAGCTGAGGGCAAGAATGATTCCACCGCAGCTTTAGCCGCTTTCCACCACGAATTCTACCGCACCACCCGCACCAACTTCAAGACTCGCCAGCTTGCTCGTAACTTCCGCAACCCCGCACTACCAACCCCAATCCAGTAAGCAACCCACAGAATACAACCAGAGTTTGCTTTACCTGTCGTCAGCCAGGGCATTTCGCCAACCGATGTCCGCAGAATGGGACTATCACTCCAGTACGCTTCAACCTTGGGAACACACCAGCCAAGACGCCAGTACAAGGCAACCATCAAGGAACTTCTCAAGCTACCGGTCAATCCGAGGAGCACCGCCATCGGTGGTCGAGGCCGTGTCAACCACGCCACTCGAAGGAGCCCAAGAAGCACCGACGTTGTACGGGTAAGTTCCTAGTAAATTCAATACTGCATCGCCTCTGCTTGATTACGAGCTTCGATTCGCTTGTTTCGAATTTTGCAACTAAGAACAAATTAGAAGTTATACATCTTAAGCATACTCTGTTAGTCCAATCGCCGAGCAGAGCTAAGTTCTAAAGTTGGATGTTTAGGAGCTAGGCTACTCATAGTGGAGTTGAGTTTCTAGCCAACCTAATAGTTCTAGACACTCGCACCATAGATGTCATCCTTGGTATGGATTGGTTATCCAAACATAAAGCAATGCTAGATTGTGGTCAAGAGCCGTGACAATTGAGGATACCACAGAAAGAAAGTTGAATTTCTAGCCACCTCAAGACGTGATGGACATTTGGTAGTCAACACCAAGACAGCTTTGGAAGACGACAGTAGTCGAGATTACCCGGATGTATTTCCGAAGAATTACCAGAATGCCACCGACCGTGACATTGAGTTTGTTATCGATCTAGTGCCGTGAACAAAGACCAATTTCCAAGAGACCCTATCGGATGCCAATGATGAACTTGTGGAAATGAAGAAGCGATAGAAGAACTCTCGAGAAAGGTTTTGTAAGACCTAGTTCGCCGCCATGGGGAGCACCTGCTTTGTTCGTCAAGAAGAAAGATGGAAGTATGAGAATGTGTATCGATTATCGCTCTCTCAACGAAGTCACCATCAAAAACAAGTACCCATTGCCCGAATAGATGATTTGTTCGACCGGATGAAAGGAGCCGAGTATTCTCTAAGATCGATCTGCGATCAAGTTATCATCGATTGAAGATTTGTCCTAAGGATGTACCAAAGACCGCTTTCTCAACCGGTATGGACATTATGAATTTCTAGTCATGTCTTTTGGATTGACTAATGCCCCTGCCTATTTCATGAACATGATGAACAAAGTATTCATGGAATATTTGGATAAGTTCGTGGTAGTATTCATTGATGATATTTTGGTATACTCAAAGTCAGAAGAAGAACATACGAAACATTTGAGATTAATCCTAGAGAAGCTCGAGGACATCGGTTGTATGCCAAGTTCAAGAAGTGTGATTTTGGAAGAAGAAAGTTGATTTTCTCGGTCATGTGATGACAAAGAAGGAGTAGCAATTGACCGGAAAGGTTAAAGTCAGAATGAATTGGGAGCAGCCCAAGACGGTTACTCAAATTCGTAGTTTCTTGGGAATGGCAGGATACTATCGTCGTTTCATTGAAGGGTTCTCAACGATTGCTAAGCCTCTTACGCAATTATTGAAGAAAGAGAAGAAGTACATTTGGACCCCAGCTTGTGAAGAAAGTTTTCAAGAATTGAAGAAACGTCGACTTCACTTCAAAGCTAGTTTTGCCGGATATTAGTAAGGATTTTGATATCTACTGTGATGCTTCGCGTCAAGGACTAGGATGTGTCCTTATGCAAGAAGGAAGAGATGTCGCTTATGCGTCAAGGCAATTAAGACCTCATGAAGAGAATTATCCTACCCATGATTTGGAACTAGTCAGTAGTGCATGCCTTGAAGATTTGGCGTCATTATCTCATCGGTAATCGCTGTGAAGTCTACACAGATCATAAGAGCCTAAAGTACATATTCACTCAGTCTGATTTGAACATGAGACAGAGAAGATGGCTGGAATTAATAAAGGATTATAATCTTGGAATCCATTACCATCCTGGTAAGGCCAATGTAGTTGCAGATGCACTGAGTCGCAAGAGCTACCGCAATGCTCGAAGCAAAAGAGTTGTGTTCGTAACTTCGTGAGGAATTCCGTGCTACTGACTAGAAGTTGTTCCGAAGGATTTGTGGCCAATTGGAAGTGCACTACTCGGAGAAACAGATTCGTGAAGCTCAACCTAAGGACTCGAGTTTGTTGATCTCAAGAAGAAGATGTCGGAAGGAAAATTTAAAGACTTTACCATAGATGATCGGGATATACTTGTGGATCAATGGACGATTCGTACCGATATGGATGGATTAAGACAAATGATTACAAGGAAGCCCATGACTCAAAGTATTCAATTCACCCTGGAAGCACTAAGATGTATCAGGATGTTAAGAATAAGTTTTGGTGGCCAAACTTAAAGCGAGACGTCGCAGAGTTCGTTGCTTTATGCGACGTGTGCCAGAAAGTAAAGGCAGAGCATCGAGACCAAAGAGGTTTGCTACAACCGCTAAAGATACCGTAATGGAAGTGGGAAGAGATCGGTATGGATTTTATTACCGGATTACCCAAGACTCAATCAGGTTATGATTCGATTTGGGTAATAGTGGATCGTTTGACTAAGGTTGCCCATTTCTTGCCAGTCAAAACCACTTATTCAGGAGACCGCTTGGCAGAGTTGTATATGTCAAAAATCGTCAGTCTGCACGGTGTACCTAGGAAGATAGTGTCAGATCGAGGATCTCAATTCACCTCTCGTTTTTGGCAGAGTCTACATGAAGCCCTGGGAACTCATCTGAATTTTAGTATCGCTTATCATCCCTGCATGATGGACAGATGAAAGAGTCAACCGATATTAGAAGATATGTTAAGAGCCCGTGCCTTAGCTAATGCTACCATTGGGATAAAAGTTTACCGTATGCGAGAATTCTCGTACAACAACGCTTATCAAGCCGCTTTGCGATGTCACCATTTGAAGCTCAGACGGTCGTGCTCGCAGAACTCCGTTGAATTGGTCGAGACACCAAACGTGTAGTGTTCGGGCCGATATTATTCAGAAGTCAAGAACAAGTTGCTATGATCGAGAGAGGTTAAAGATAGCCCACCCGAGCAAAAGAGTTATGCCGATAATCGTCGCCGTGACCTCGACTTTGAACCAGAGGATTTTGTGTATCTTCGAGTTACTCCGCCGAGAGGTGTTAAGAGATTCCACACCAAAGGGAAGCTTGCTCCAAGGTATGTGGGTCCATTCAAGATTTTGGAACGCCGTGGAGAAGTTGCGTGCAGCTTGGAGCTACCACCGTCGTTAGCGGGAGTGCATGATGTCTTTCATGTCTCTCACCAAGAAGTGTCTTCGTGTGCGTAAGAGCATACCGTTGGAGTCAATTGAATCAAGGAAGATCTCACGTACAAAGAGCACTGTCAAGATTTTGGATGTCGCAGAGCGCGCACTGTAAGCAAGACTGCTCGTTTACGCAAAGTCCAAAGGAGTAACCACTCGGAAGGAGAAGCAACGTGGGAACGTGAAGAAGAGTTGAAACCGAGTTCCCTAGCCTTTTCTCTAGCTAGCCTAATCTCGGGACGAGATTCGCTTTAGGGGGAGGTTTGTAACATCCCTATTTTGAGCTTGAAAATCTTTTAAATAATGGTAGCAAGAAAATTCATCATTTGGAATTATTTGAATATTAATTTAAAAGCTTAATATGGACTTTAAGGACAAATTGATTTAATGTGCTTAATCCCAACATCAACAATTGTCAAAATTATTTTATTTAGATTCTACATGCTTGGATATATTTTATAGAAATTTCTCGAATTTTTCCAAAGTCATTTGCTATTTTCTAATTACTATTTGCATTTTCTGGATTTATTTAAAAGAAAACTTATTTTAAATCTTTGAAAAGATCGGGCGAAGCCCAAAGACTATTCCAGCCAAGCGCACACCCGCCTTCGCCGGCCGCTCTCGTCTGTTGGATGCTCGATCGTGCCCTCATCTCCGACGGACGCGACGCGCCCATTCCCGCCTTTGAGCACTGGATCTCCGCCGCGTGTCTCCTTCGCATGATCGATCGCGACGCTCGCTGCGCGCTGCTTCGCTTGCCTCATCCGCCGGATCGTCATTGACGCTGATCTCACGCGCGCCGCCTTCTCTCTCGACGCGTGGCCCACCGAGTCGTCGTCCTCCTCCGAACTCTTCGCGCTCGACTCCGTTTCTTCCGCTGCGCCCGCCGTCCTCGACACGGACTCTAGGGTTCCTGGCCCTATTTAAAGCCGCGCCCGTGTCACGAGGATCGCCCCTCCGGCCGCCTTTTCCCCAAAGTCTCCAACCCTAGCGAGCCGTTTCACCGAATCGAGCTCCAACCTCCGCCGCCGTGAGCTTCTTCGCCGATTAGGTCGTCGCCGTCGGTGAGCACCGCCGTCGCCACACCCACCCCGTGTTCGCCGCGTCCAAGGGCTACCGTCGCGCGCGCTCGTTGCCCTCGGAAGCCGTCGCCGTCGTCGCCGCCATCATCGGCGCACCGCTCGCCGCTCTTCTTGTCGCCGCCGCCGTTCGGTCATCTCCGGCGAGTAGCGACCGCGTCCCGATTCGCGCCAGTTGCGCTGATTCGGGCGCACTTCACCATTGCCGAGCCGCCGTCGCCGCCGGATCCCCACGCGGGCGTCGTCGGCGCTCTCACGACGTGGCCTCGCCGTGTCGGCCGCCACCTCCGCCACAGTGCTTAGGTGTCGCCAGATCAACCGCCGCGTCGGCGCCACAGCGCAAAGCGCACCAACCCAACCAAATCTCCGTGGCTCGGTGAACCCGGGCCACCGTGGTCGAGCCAGCGACGGGTGGGGCCCACACACAAGACGGATTTTTAATTATTTTCTTTTTCTACCGACGCAAGCATTGCGCAATAATTCGATTTTCCTTTATAAAATTTATTCGGAAATTCAAGAAAATCCAATTTAGGGTTTAATTGATTTTCCAATCTTCCAAAGCCCATATCTTTTGCATCCGAACTCGATTGAGCCCATTCAAATTTGTAAATTCATATAAAATTCAGATCTATTTATTTATGAATTTTATTTAATTTTGGAGTTTGTTTTGCCTCTGTTATTTATTTGTTTTGTTTCTTTTGTCTCGTTTGCAGTAGACGTCGATACTTGGGAATTTTGCGTAAGAAGGAGCACCTCAAGACCAAGACCAATATCTAGATCTATTCCAAGGCAAGTTATACCTTTGATCATTTTGAACCCAGTTTCAAAATACTTTGTTTCAATGTATTGCATTCTATTTCAAGTATTTATTTAAATGCTTTTGGGTGTAGTTATTAAATCCAAATTGTTATGCCACCTTGTCTATTGTGTGCCATGATCTTTTGTCACCCTAGGTTGATTAATTACTAGTTGGTATTATTGTAGCACCAACGTGGGTTGGTTAGATACGATTAGACTGCTTAACCATGCCACGAGTCATCATTTCATGTGAGAGTTGCAATTATAAATTTGACTAAGTGATTATGGAACTGTGTGATGAATCTGTGTGTCTTTGTGTCTTGTTACTCGTTGATGGCATGTGTTGCACTTAATCAACGGGTGGGAAAAGATTTAGACCGAGGCAAGTGGTGGATTCGTGTGAATGGTGGAGCTGTGTGCTTATTAAACTTTGTGATTTGGGTAAAATCGAAGTCTTGCCTTAGTCAATTAAGGACTTAACTTTGTGCGCCATTGAACTGGCCTTCTTGCACGACCACATGCCTAGTATGGGTGGGCCGACTTAGTAAGTTATGGAGTCTTGACATTGACAACTCAGTTGTATTTAAGCTATGTGATGGGTGGAGGTGCGATATGTCACATCGCGGGACGGTTCATTGCATCCTCGCCCAATGGTGTGTGTCGCCCAAGGGTCAGGTGTACAAATTGACTGGCGATAAAGCACACCAGAGTGTCATTGTTTGAGATGAAGTCTCGAAAGGTTTTGTTGTGATCAACTCTGATCCGGTTGGTTTCATCGTGTGGGTAAAGTGTACAACCTCTGCAGAGTGTTTAAATCAATCTATTCGAATAGCCGCGTCCTCGGTTATGGACATGCTCGGGAATTTCACACGAGGGTAGATTTTCATAAAACAAATGGGAAGGGTCACCGTGTGAGATAACTTGTTCATCTGTGTGAAAGAACTTGATTAGACTGTGTGTCTTTTGTGAAATCAATTGTTAACTTATTATTGTCTATTTGTTTTGAGTTACGCTTTCAATCTATTATTTGTATTCAATTGCAAATGTTGCATTTCTGCAAAGTAACCACAGAAGCCATTTCTTTGGAATAAGCCATCATGTATAAATGCATTCTGTGGTATGACTTGCGAGTACGGTGTGTACTCACTCTTGCTAAACAAATCAATGTAGTGGAGGAGTCGTCACCGCTTTTGAAGAAGAGTTCTACGAAGGTTGAACGTTAGGGTCTCGATCCCAGTCGGTTGCTGTGGTAAATTGATGGGAGCCACCGAGTTTATTTCGTTTCACTGCGATTATTTCTTTATTGTCAGCCTTGCATGGCTTAATAAATGTAAAACTCGACCGTAAGGTCCCAACAGTTATTTGTTACTTAAATGTACTCGTTTATTATTATATTCGTTGTATGGATGTGATATTTCATCAATGTTGACACTGTGTGCACTAGCGTGATCCTGGACTAGTGCAGAATACACAGAGGGTCCAGATTTGCATATTTGGGTCCCGACAATCTAGCACATGGTTAAGATTTAAAAAATGGTTGAAGCTTAGGAGGCAGCTGTGGATGGCACCTAGTCCAGAACTTGCTTCACTAAGATAAAGCCATAATTATGTTTCCAGAAAAAGAAACTTGTGTTAAAATTGCTTTTCTTCGAACAGACCAAGTACTCGATCAAATGAGTCTTTCTTTAACTTGTAGCACTCTAAACTGTTCAATATTATGCTTCTTGGTTCCACTTAGAGTATTTGACATGGCTTGTATCATCCTTGGATACCTTTAGCTAGACTATAATCTTGGTTTATTTGACTTGCTAAAGAATTGAATCATTAATCAAATTATGAATTTCCTGTCTTAGCTATTCTCTACATCAATTGTCATGATCTTGATAGCATTCTTATGTGTTATGGCTTGGTGTAATTCTCTAATAGTCATTTTGGACACTCGTCATGGCTCCTATTGCTTAAAATGAATTTCATATCGTCATTCCCTCTCTTTCGTACATCTTGATGTGTTTATTGCCAAAAAAGGGGGAGAAGTTTTTAAAAAAAATCCTCTGGAGCTTTGCCTTTGGAGCTTTGCCTTTGCAGAAAAATTTGCTCTTTCATTTCAAGCTCCAGTCGTTTCTCTTTTGTCAAACATGGTCTTGAGCTCTTTTGTTCTCTGTTGAGACAATGTTTTATCATCATCACAAACTCATCCTTTTTGTTTTGTCATGTTTGTCAATATACTCATCAAAGGGGGAGATTGAGAGACCATGTGAGAGGTGCTCCCATGTGAGTGATCAGTATTTGACATATTATTGAAAAGTTTGTGATGAGTACTTGAGTTTGTTTTTGGGCTTTCTCTGCGTAGTCGTAGCTAGGGAAGTATTCGACCACGTTGGTCGTAGTCGAAAGTCCGCTCGACCACGCTAGTCGAAGTCTGTTTCGACCTCGCTAGTCGGAGGTCACCAGGGAAGTATTCGACCACGTTGGTCGTAGTCGAAAGTCTGTTCTGACCACGCTAGTCGAAGTCTGTTTCGACCTCGCTAGTCGGAGGTCACCAGGGAAGTATTCGACCACGTTGGTCGCAGTCGAAGTCTGTTCCGGCCACGCTAGTCGAAGTCTGCTCCACCACGGTAGTCGAAGTCCATTTGACCACGGTAGTCAAGTCTGCTTCGACCTCGCTAGTCAAAGTCCGTGGTCGACCACGTTGCTATGTGATCCGAGGTCGGAAGGTTTTCGACTCCGGCAGATGTGGTGCGAATGGAGTCCGACCACGGAGGAAAGCTTTGGTCGTATGTCCTCCGTAATCGGTCGCTCGAGTTGGGAACCGGTCGTATGGTTTTGTATTGCGATCGTAGACCTTGTGCATTTGATAGTTCATCATTTCGACCGGTCTTGTTGCGATCTAATCTTATTTCGAGCTCGCTTGCGTGGTGCAGTTCTTTGTATTGTGCCGTGCTATGTGATGCTTTGTGTTTGATTTGGTTGCGGGATCTTGGAGACAAGTCTTGGTGAGTTTTGGAGAGGTCGGGACTAGACATAGGAGATGTTGAGGTCCGAACGATTGAAACCACGAAGACAAGTCTTGCAAGGTGATCGTAATAAGTTGACAAAGAAGGCAAGAGGAAGAAGCTTCGGAAGGCAGTTGAGGAGCATTTTGGACAAATACCTAAAGTCGCAAAGGGAAGTCATCCCTCCGGGAAAGCAATGGAGTTGTTGGTGCTAATGGGCAAAGCAAAGGAGCCGTTGTCAGATAGTAACGGGTAAAGCATTGTGCCTCTGGGAAAGCACTGTGCTCTGTTAATGGGTTGTCAGTGTTTGAAACCCGATAGCTGAGGCTATAACAAGAGATGTTAGGTTTCAGAAGAAGGGTGACGAGAGTAGAGGATGTTCCGTGAGCGGCTCTGAGCTTTTTCTGTCTAATTTGTGTGAGTTGTCTCTGGGTAAGAGCATGGATGCTCGTGTATCTTCAGTGGAGTGGTCGTATGAACCTCTATGATCAATCATACATTTATCAGTATCATTCTGAAGTTTTGCCTTGCTTGAGATGTTTTGATTGATTTTTTTTTGAGTCCTCCATTTTCGTTTAGACCATAGCTTATTTACCATGCTCTCTCTGTCATCAGTGATTCGACCATGAGTTGGTGATCGACCAAGGCATAAGCTTTTCTGGATCATTGTTCGACCACGGGTGGTTTTCTCAGCTCTCGACCACGGCTATTATTGAATATGGTGATTCGATGTGAATTTTAATAGAGAGTTTTTAAGGCACCATTCACCCCCTCCCCCTCTGTTGCCATTTTCGGTCCTTCAGTTGCATAGCATTCCAGTCACTAATCTAAATTTCAGTACAACCTACCATCTGTAGACAAATGGACAAACAAAAAGAATAAATCAAATCCTAGAGGATATGCTAAGAGCTTACGCTCTAGCAAACCAGACCAGTTGGGATCAAATGCTACCTTATGCAGAGTTTTCATACAACAACAGTTATTAATCAAGCCTCCATATGTCCTCGTTTGAAGCTCTTTATGGAAGAAAATGCAGAACACCCTTGTATTGGACTGAAATGGGCGAAGGACAAGTACTTGGACCAGAAATCAAAAGGAGGCCGAAGATTAAGTTCGGTCAATAAGAGAAAAGCTAAGAATAGCACAAACCAGGTAGAAAAGCTATGCTGATAATCGTCGCTGAGATTTAGCTTTTGCACCTGGAGACCATGTATATCTGAAGGTTTCACCTCTCAAAGCAATGTGTCGTTTCAGAGTAAGCGGGAAGCTTGCACCGTGATACATCATACCTTTTCCAATTCTTGTCAGAATAGGAGAAGTTGCCTACAAGTTGGAACTCCCACCTTAGCTATTAGATGTGCATGATGTCTTCCATGTGTCGCAACTAAAGAAGTCTCTACGTGTGCCAAAGGAGCAGATGCCGTTAGAAGCAGTGGACCTGTGGGAAGATCTCACCTACAAAGAGCAACCCTTTGGAAGTGGCAGAACGAGTGACGAGGAGCAAGATCATTCGTTTATGCAAATTCCATGGAGCAATCACATCGAAGAGGAAGCCAACTTGGAGTGTGAAGAGGACCTAAAGGTCGAGTTTCCCCACCTACTCTCTAGTCAACCAGAATCTCGGGGTCGAGATTCCCTTAAGGGGGGTAGGTCTGTAACATCCTAATTTTTAGGGGTTTTTTTAAATAACCATTGGATTTTATTGCTAAAGTTTAACTCGGAACTTCAGAAAATTAATTAAAATTAATTAAAATCTAATTAATTAAAATTTGGTTTAATTGGGTTTCCTAGTATTTAAGGTCAAAAATATTATTTTAAGCTTTTTTTGGATTTTTGGAATTTAAAAAGGCTTTTTCCTTTTTCCCAAAAATTAAAATAATTTTTTTGTAAAATTAAAAGACCAATTAAAGTTGTAAATAATTTTATTAAGTTCCAAATAATTCAATGTGTATTTTTTTTAGAATTTTTGACTTTTATTTACTATTTTCTAAAAAAACCTTTTGATTTGTTGTATTTTCTAAAATTCGAAAATCTTTTGCAAATCCTTTAACTGTTACGAGCCGAATCTCTCCGACCCATTCATATTCCGCCTCACTCGGCCCACCTTCACTACCTAGCTCGCGCCGCGCAGCCCGCTCCCTCTCTCTCTATATTTGTCGCTGCGCACGGGCCCCACCGGTAAGTCTCCGCCTCCCCACGCACTCCTATTCTTCTTTCCCGTTCTCCGTGCACGCCTACACCCATCCCGTCGCCGCCCCAGTCTTCACCGCAAATCCCGCCGCCTGGTTTCCCTCGCCTGCGCCCCGTCTCGTCGCCGCCCCGCTTCTCCGCCTCGAACTCCGCCCCCTTCCTCGTTTTCCGCCGGAGCCGCCTATCAGCCCCCCTGGCGCGCGAAGAGCCACCACGGATACCGCCGTCAAACTCCTTGCCCGATCATCCCCCTCTGCTATAAGTTGGAGCACCAAGCACCCCTCAATCCCCTCTTCTGTTTCCCCCTGCTGCCTCTCTCTCTCGCCCCTAGCTCGTCGCATTTTGAATTCCGCCGCCATTGGCCAAGCTTCACGCCGCTGCCTCTAGCACCGCCACCACGCCTCCTCCGGTGCAGTCGACCCCATCTCCAGCATCGCAAGGTTGAAAGCCACCTTGTGCACACCTCCCCACCCTCTGGAGCACCATCGAGCGCCACCGCCGACTTCACCCGCCGCCGCCACTTCTTCCTCCTCACGCGTCGACCTTCCTGTGGTTCCCCGTCGATGAAAAATGTGAGCATCACATTTGCCGCTCCTTCCTCTAGCCACCGGTGCCTTCACCACCGGCCAGCTCCCCGCCGTTCGCCGGCGACCCTCAGACCACGAGCGCCGCCGCTTCGGAGCTGACGTGGCTGCACCACCTCCACGCCAGCTCAGCGTCACGTCCTCCCTTTTGCACGCGTGATAGCCTCGTCTTCACCAGCGTGGCACCCGGTACCAGCGCGCATAAGCGCACTGTTCCCATGCGCCCAGTCCACCATGGACTGGCGCCCTCCTGTGGACCCGGTCCATACAAGACATAGGGCCCACCAGTTAGCGACTCATCTCTTTTTCTTTTGAAAAATAATTTGGCCAAAAAGAAAATCATACCACTGACATCAGCTAACGCAATAAAATGATTTTTTTTAGAAAAATAATTCCAAAAATTGTAAAATCCTGATTTTCATCATTTTATGTGTTTTTCAAACTTCCGAGAGCCTGTTCTCCTTCATTCGAGCTCCGATTTGAGTTTTTCAAATTTCTATAGTCATATAAATTTAGTACCTTTAATTTGGTTCTAGTTTCATAATTTTTAGATTTTATTTAGGATTATTTTATTTATTTAGCTCTTTTTGCACGTATAGATTCCGACGTTTCGGAAGAATTCTTGTACCCGTCGACCGAAGCGTCTCAACTCTTCAACGAAGGTAAGTCGTAGACCTTTGATCATGTTGTACCAATTTTATAAAATTATGTTGTTTTATATCAACTTGCATAGCTAGTTTTATAATAACTGCTTTTGGGAATAGTTAAATACCCAATTATCATTATGCCACCATGGATAATTGCTATTGACATGTTCCCTTGAATGACATAAATCCTTGGACACCTTAGGATGGAGTAATATTAGTTGGATAATATTGTAATACTAACGTGGGTGCGTACTATGCTTAGCCATGCTTTAGCTACTCGATGGGAATCATGATCACATGCTTAAATGTGGGTGCGTACTATGCTTAGCCATGCTTTATCTACTCGATGGGAATCATGATCACATGCTTAAATGTTTAAACTTGACTTAATGAAAGATGGAATTGTGATGCGGCCACTATTGTTAATGAAAGATGGAATTGTGGCGCGGCCACTATTGTTGAAGGTTGTTGTGCCATGGCAAGGGTTGCCACTTGGTCAGGTTGAACCTAAATGATTTATACTCGGGCGAGTGATCATGCAGAAAAGGGGGTACAGGAAGCACTTTGAGATGTAGTTGCCTCGCCGGAGTAGTCACTAAGAACTTAAATTTGTGCGTTGTTGATCTGGACCATACCGTACAACCACAAGTCTATTTATGGGGTGGACCTAGCCAACTAATTAGTAATGTTTCGTTTCGATTCTGTTTTGATTGATGGGCGGCGCAAGAGGGGGCCAGGAAGGCAAATCCTTAGCGAGTAGAACTGAGTCAAAACGGAGCTTTGTAAAGGCCTTGTGATAATCTCTTGGTTTCACACCTCAAAAGTGTGCGAGCAGACAGTATAAGATGATCAATCTCTTGTGGGTCAAGCTGTACAACCTCTGTAGAGTGTTAAAAACTATTCGAAGAGTTGTGTCCTTGGTTATGGACAATGTCTGGTGATTTCACACGAGGGGTAGATTTTCATAAAAATGTTGTAATTGTTTGGATGGGAAGCGATATGGATGTGGTTGATGGTTGGGGAAGTGAATAGGGTGTTCACTAGTTGTTTCAAAAGAACTTAATTACTTATGTATTAATCCTTTTGAATTATACTTTACAATCTAGTTATTGTATTTAATATCAATACTGCTTTCTGTAAATTAAACATAAAGCTATCCTTGTTCAAGCTCTGCATGAATACGATTTGCATACATTTTCCTGCGACTTGCTGAGTACTTATGTACTCGCGGCTATACGCCACTTGTTGATTAGTCCCCGCAGAAGAACCAGGGAGCACCGAGTTCTACGAGGAAGACTACTTTGAATACTACACGAATTAGGATGCATCCTCCACTCGATTGCTTGTGGACATGCCGAATGGCCTTCACGAGATATTTTGGTTTCTGCTGCAAGTTTATCCTTTTATTGCTAAGTCCTGCGTGGTAATTTATGTAAGACTTGACTATAAGGTCCTTTTGCTACTAAATAATATTACTTTGTCTGCTTCATTGTTTTCTTTTATTGTATGGATATGATAACATCGTTGTTGCAACTGTGTGAGCTAGCTACTGATTTGGAACTAGTTTAGAATACACAGAGGGTCTCGGGTTGCATACCCGAGGTCCTGACAATATATGGTATCATAGCCATATCGACTGTAGGACGTAGCCTTAGTTAGCTTGGTCGTTTTAGTCGAAAGTTTCAAAAGTAATTTTCTAAATCAAACCAACCAATTGATAAATAGATATTCTTCTCTCGTTTTGTTATATTCTTTCTCATCTTATTTTATTATTTTCTCATCTTAATCTCTTACCTTCTCATATCATTCTTGAGTTCTTACATCTTACCTTTTCTGAAACTTGGTTTTCAAGTTTAAATTGACCTCCTTACCTCTGGAATCTCTATAGGATCGAGTCTTTTGTGATAAAGTGATGGATGGCCTGGAAGTTCAAGATCCGCCGTTTGTTTCAAGTCAACTGTCCATATAAGTTAAATTGGTAGTTATACTCCCTAGTTTTAGTATCGTATATTTCGTAATAGGGTCTTTTTGAGTAAGTGTCGCCTTTTTTTATTGATTCTTGATAGCTTTTTGGCTATTTGTTCATTGGGTTAAACCAACCTTTCTCCAGTTAGGATGCTTCTATCTTTCTCGTCTATTGTGCTTCTCCCTCTCACCTATCGTGCTTTCTCCTCTTCGTCTATTAAACCTAGGAAGATTTGTTGTAGATGGTTCAGACCCGTAACTCCGCAAGTCAGGATGAGCCCCTGAATTCCAATGCACCACCTCCCCCGGCCGCCAGTGCAGATCAAGGTTTGGGTCAGTTCATGGCAGCCCAAACACAGCTGATGAACGCAATGATGCAAAACATGAACCAGATGATGAATCTGCAGAACCTCTGTAAGACTTGACCATAAGGTTGTTTTGCTACTAAATAATATTACTTTGTCTGTTTCATTGGTTTCTTTGTTGTATAGAATTGATAATATCGTTATTATAACTGTGTGAACTAGCTACTGATCCGGGACTAATTCAGAATACACAGAGGGTCTCGTGGTTACATACCCAAGGTCCTGACACCGCCTCAAGCTAACGCCTCCCGCGGCTTGGCCTCCGCCAGGCCGCCAAGCCTCCCGCGGCCATCTCGCACGCTGGTGTTGACCTCACCGCACTCCGCTTGGCCGCCAGGCTCCTCCGCGAGGCCACCAATGCCGACGAGAAGCTTGCCATCGGCATGCTCACCCTCGTGCCGCCTGACGCCACCCAGCTCCCCGAGGACGCCGTCGAGACTACCGCGAAGCTCATCTCCAGCACGTTCCTCGCCAGGGCGTGACAACCCATTGGTCGTCAACGCTGCCACGGACCTCGTCGACACCACGTCCTACGGGCTACTCCATGAGTCCCAGGGGGTGCTTGGGTGCCTCTCTGTCATCCGCGTCGAGACCAACGACCTCTCCGCGAGCTACGCCCAGCACCTGGGCCTCTAGCCGAGCGACGCTTTGTGGTGGTGCTGTGGAGGCGGAGGCGCAGCCACGTCGATGCCATGCGCCAGGCGAAGATGCCTTCATCAATCTGACATATATACCGACAGTGGATAGAGAAATAGATAGAGAGAGGCAAAGAGAGAAACAATGGATTAACGGTGGGCCCACAAGCTGACATGGGTATTTGATGTTATTTTAGAAAAAAAACTGATAAGAAAATAGTGGCCAAATGATTTATTGTAATAATCAAACTAACATATGCTGACGATAGTGGCAAAAATGAAATGGACGCAAAATCTGAGTGGCAAAAATAGCACGGTCAAATTTGCGGTGGCAAAACCCATATCGCACAACTTTTCAGTGGTATCAACAAAATTTTTCCTTGAAAAAAAATGATAATTATACGGCTATCCAAATCAAGCTATTTACTACACGATGGACTGTGTCATCCACAATAAAAAAATCCTTCTATGTTATGCTCTAAGAAATGGAACGATGAAAATTAGAGAAGTTAATATAGTAGAAAAGCATCAATAGTAAGCACATGGGAAAACACTATCTTTTAGCATTACGATAAGACAATGATATTGCAATTAAGACTTGACAGATGATTTTTCCATAAAAAAAACCTTAAAGAAATTTTATTTCCTTTTTATTTTGCAAAAAAAGGTTCAAAGATACTTGGAACCCAAAGTAACTACGTGTGATAATCCATGGAAATCGGGTGTATGCAACAATATGTTTTCTATGTATAGTTGACTTTTCATGTATTATCACATGTACCAAATATAGTCTAATTCGCACCATATTTGGTGTGTACTTCCTTATATAGCTTGTACACATTGTACTTTATTTATATGTGCAAATGCTGAAGCAATCGGTGTGGGTGCACAACTGAAATCTATTCTCTCTTGCGCATTTTTTTAGTGAGATCTGAGTGCTCCTTGCCTCCCCAGTTCTCAGTTCTCAGTTCTCACTGAAACCGAAACTCTCTAGGGGTTTGGTAGTGTGTTGTGGCTTGAACTTACCAAATATTAATGAACATGGGAGTAGTTATCATTATTAATTTATCGGTTTAATATGGATGATATTCTTAAATATTTGATGTATTATCAAATAGTGTTTATAAATAGTGTCAAATAGCATTGTAAATAGCGTCAATAATGTCAAATAGTGTCAAAAAATTATTTCACCGCATGCATGCCCGGATCCGGCTGGGCATAGCGCGGCAACGGTAGATCCGGGCGGCCATGGCGCGGCAACGGTGGATCCAGGTGGCCACGGAGCAACAGTAGGTCGTGCGCAGCCACACAGCAGCGCGAAAGCGACACATGTTGTATATCCAGACATCATGTAACACCGACCTAAAATCGGCTCAATGCCCACCACCGTGGGCGGACCCGCACACATAGCACCTCACTTACACTTTCGCCCTCGCTTCGTAAAAGGGTTAACCCAAGGTGCTACGTTTGGATCCAACAGGCATTATATACTACTACAACTCACTTGAGACAAGCAATGTGGGACTAATCCCACCACACAACTCCTCATGGGCCACATGGGCCACACTACGAGTAGGCCGAGGTATTACATTCACCCCCCCCCACCTCAAGGGCTGACGCCCTCGACAGCATACCGCATACACGGAAAATGCCCAGAACCACCCATCGGTACACGTCCGTGCGTCCAGTGCCGGCACATATGCCATGCCATGTGTCCACTCTGGGCCCACATGTGTCATGCGCCATATGCGCGCGCTCTGCTCCCGCACGCGCCGCAAATAAGGTTGATGCTCTGATACCATCTGTAACACCCTGACCCAAAATCGGCTCAATGCCCAGCCCACCGTGGGGCGGATCCGCCCACACATAGCACCCCACTTACACTTTCGTCCTCGCTTCGTGTAAAAGGGTTAACCCGGAGGTGCTACGTTTGGATCCAACAGGCATTATATACTACTACAACTCACTTGAGACAAACAATGTGGGACTAATCCCACCACACAACTCCTCATGGGCCACATGGGCCACACTACGAGTAGGCCGGGGTATTACACATATCTGGTACCATTTTTGTCACTTTGCGTAGGAGGGTGCTAGTTTTGCTATTTTGACGCCAAACAATGTCATTTAAGCCAAAAACTCTGCATCGAAGAACCTATGTATACCAATTCCAGCTTTTCTATTTGGCATAGCCACACTCTAGTGGTGGGAATCAATGATAGGATCTACTTTTTGCTCTCTTAAAGCTTCGGTTATTTCATCACATTGGTGTCCTTAGGGCATCCCAATAGTGTTATGTCAATCGTCAGTTAGCTCTCCATATCAGCAAAGTCCTGGTGGATGATATAGAAGCATGAGAGATAAGGGAAGTCGTCGTCTCCTCACGGGACGAGCGCTACACACGAACCAAGACCGGATCAACAAGCGAAAGCGTTGATGGAGTGGCGTCGTCTGCTCCCCACGCGGTTTGTGGGGCCACTAGAGTGAAGACGCTCGTGCTGACTGAGAACAGGATGACGATGACCTCCACGCCCGACGATGACACCAACCGCGATGACGTCGATCTCCCAACCCGCCGACCGCAGCGAGAGATCCGGCCACCAAAACAGCGCCAGCTGGCTGGATCCGGGCTCCGGCGAGTAGGATCTAGCCGGATCCAGATGCTTTGGTGGTGGAGAGCTCGAGAGAATATCATGGCAATATAGGAGAGGCGGCGGTCAACTTCTGTAGGGGAGAGAGCGGTAGGGAGGGAGAAGACAGGGGAGGCAACAAATGAGGGAGAGGATAGGGGAGGCGGCAATGGCGGAGAGAGCAGCGAGCGATGACAGTGGGGCAAAGAGCGATGGGCGGGGATGGAGTGGTGGGAGAGATGGCATGTGAGAAGAGGGAGGAGTTAATAAAAAAGTAACATGTGGGCCCTACTTTAACAATGGTAAAATAATTGACGTTCAAGAATGTGCTAGAGATAATATATTGGAGATGTTATCTTTAGAGATGATGTGGCTAGCATTAGAGATGGTAGTTATCTTAACTATTGAAGATGTACTTAGTTGTTGCCAAATTCCTAAGCACCTGGCTCCAACAAATGTTCCTATCTTTCTCTCTCATCTTTGTCTTCATTTACCCGCCACACTCCTGAACACTTAGAGCATCTACAATAGTCCATATCACTTGTTACTAAGGGATGGATACATTAGCATTTAGGTGATGTGGGGGAGAGATGGTGAGGAGAGAAAGTAAGAACAAGCAAGTTGTTGATACCAAGACACAAGAAACAACAAAATAATTATTGAAGACTTGCATGTTACCTAAAAACTTATTTTGTGGGTATCAATTAAAGTCTTAAATACATGCTCAAGAAACAATCCATTATAAAGCTTGTTTCTTTTTCTTAGATTAAGTACTCTCTCTCTCTCCTCTTAGTAATAAGCTAAAAAATAAACTATTGTTGATGCCCTCACATGCTTACTATATGGCAATATCAATGCAAATTAATTAGTGTGAACCATGTTTCTAACAAACAAATATTTTCCCTAGGAATGCGGTAAAATTAACCAATACATACCGCATACCACATTTGGATTGAAACAGGGAGTTGTTTTAAATTAAATTGTACACTATATGTCTTTAAATAAGTGGTGTTTTAGGAAATAATACGCTGTCAAAATTTTGACCTGCAATATGCATAGAAATATTTAATATTTTTTTAAAAAAATAGTAGATTGGGTATAAAAAATATGTCAAGATATCATATATTTATTTCTACAATGAGTTGATATAATGTAGGATTCTGCTACAATTATACATAAGTATGGTTGTATTTTGCTTATCAGTTTTAACTATAATGCCCACATAATTTTCTTGGAACCTTCTTTGATTGGGTCCTCGAACCCAAGCGACACACACCCACTTCCGCACCTAACAACGTCGACGCTGCTACTACTTGCTACCAGCAATATCCTTGACATCTTACCACATAACTACTTGTAAACCATTTGTTGTCCGAGGGTTTATTATCATGGTGAATCACCATCATTGAATTACTGCTGTAGGTAGACGCTTGCTTCTATGTTAGTGAAACACCGACGGTACTTAAAAAAAATTTGAAACTTTAGCGCAGCTTCAGAACATTACACTAAAATTTTAGGAAATACATTACTTGTTGCGTGCACCCCCACGGTGCACCTTCCGTTCCAACAACCATTGACCAGAGTCCCGATATAAAAAAACCAAGCACTGACGAAGTCAATTATACCCCAATTGGATATGTATAATTACAGTGACGGAGTTAGAAATTAGACGAGGAGTGCACACTTTACACTCATAACTCTATAGTTTGTACAATAGTTTCGTAACATAATAAATTCAACGCATAAGTTCCAAATTTATCAAAAGCACAATACAAATAGTTCAAATAAAGTCTTACATGAATAGAAAATTACAAAATATGCAACAATGCAAAAAAAAAAATTATAACACTACTTTATGCGTTTTCATGCCTTGAAAACGTTTCGTTACATCATCTTTACTAACCTTCAAGAAAAATTTTCTCTCAATAAATGTGACTAAACAATCATTTAAGAATTGATCGCCTATACTATTTCTCAACTTGTTCTTTCCAAGACTCATAGCGGAAAATACTCTTTCAACGCTCATCTTCGCCACCGATAGGAGCAATACCAATTTGAGAATCAAGTATACCAACTTGTAAACTTTATCTTTTTTTTATTTCAACCAGCTTAATAAAAAGGTCACCAAGATTGTTGAGGTCTTTAAACCTATCATCACTTCGCATGTCATCAATGTCTCTACAATCTACATTGACATGTCTTAACAAAAATTTTAAATTTCTATTTACAATTAAGCTCACATAACTACATAAAGTATGGAGAGTTACAAATATAAACATAACTACTGAACTACATAAGTATGAACCTGCACCGCACCTTCTGGCTACTGACAGCTCAACTGCTCCTTGTCCTGGGCGTCACAAGTTCTAAAGTTCACACAATCACACTTCACAACAATACAACATTGTGGCATTGTATAGGCTCTACAGACTACAAGTTTAAGGACACATTACTACATTAGTCATTAGTCATCAGGCCACCAGAATACCATATCTAGATTCCAGATTTAGGTATGCCTATGCTAATTATGAAAAATTGAAAATCACAAACACTCAACAGGATCAGCTCTCACCAGACACCAGCACTCCAGATCTCCAGCAGTCCAGCAGACCAAGCGTCCAAGACTCCAGTCTCCACGGCTCAGCCACCTACACGGCTCCGCTCCGTGCACCAAAGACCGCCCGACCCGTCCTCGATGCCCGTCCCGGCTCCCACGTGGCGCACCATGGCGCCATGGCCGCCGCCTCTCCTACCAGCCGCCGCCTCCTCCCGCTGTCCGCCCGTCCCGCGTTGCGCTCACACCGTCACCCGCCGGTTGGCTGGCGCCTGCTGGCTGGCTGCTTCGATGCTTCTGAAATCTGAATTCCTAGTCTTCTCATCCTCGGTGGCTTAGCTCCTCGTGTTGGGGCCTTGGCGTTGGGGCCTTGGGGCGATTGGCCGGTTGGGGGAATTACCAAGCAACTGACGAAGTCAATTATACCCCAATTGGACATGCATAATTTATAATTATTTTTCTAGACCTGTCCAACAGAAAAATACACTTTGTATAGTAGTGTAGTTTTTCAGCTTTGATTCTTTGAAGCTAAAGGAAATGACGCCGCATTTTCCCTGCAATTGATTTGAATGTTTCCATTTGTCTCGCGTGCGCTTCCAAGATACGTCGGATTCCACGTCCCACCACCATTTGATACCATTTCTCCCTTGTTCTTGCCCCTCCTTTTCTTGTCTGTTAGTACTAATAGTATTTTTCTTCCGATCCATCAAGATTGACCTCCTCCTTGAGGGAGCGATTTGGGTTGTTGTCCGCTTCTTGATTCGTTTTTGGCGGCTATTCTGAATATTTTAATCTCTCCTTGGCTTTCTGCTTAATCCGCTTCACATTTCTGGCTCCCGAATCCAAACCACGCGGCCCGTCCTAGTTGAATCGCTCAATGGTGAAGGAAAGATCGGAAAGCTAGATTCTTTAGTGCAATTTCTTGTAGGAACAACCACGAGCGCAGCGGGTTTTGGTGCTTCTTTGGGGTTGTGTTCTGGTACAGCTTGCTCAGGCATGGGGACTTGGCGGAGAGGTCTGGCGGTATGCTTCTTGTTCTGGTTCTTGATGGCGTTTGAGCTGTGTGCATCTCTGAATCATGAAGGTACCAGATTGTGATTTGGATCGCTTCTTTGGGTGGGTTTCTTGCCCAACTTTTGTTTTCACCCTGTTTAGGGGTTTCTTTGCTGAATTGCAGGTGTTGCTCTTCTGAGGTTTAAAGGGATGATAGATGCTGATCCATGTGATGCTCTGCTGGACTGGGATGAAGGGAACACCAGCCCTTGTTCTTGGTTCGGTGTGGAGTGCTCGGACGATGGACGAGTGATGGCCCTGTAAGTTGTTCACTTGAAAGATTAGTCCTATTCATTTGAAATAAATGAATTACCTGAACTAGCTGCTATTTGGCAAAAAAGGAGTAACCTTAAATTTGGTTGTTTAGGTTGAATGATGAGATCTTGCTGCTCCAGTTTGTTGCATTTGTGTCCATAGTAGCATTATATCAGGTTATGTTTGCATTGCGGAATGATATATTTTGGGGTCATCTCTCTTTGGATGGATAATTCGTTGACCATCCTGATAAGGAGGATCCTTCATAAATTTAGCTGTGGAGCACCATCTTAACTGTCTCTGGTGACACTTTGTTAATCAACCACTGGCGTGTTTTGTTTGTGTGGTATTTGGTTTTATTGAGTCAATATTATTTTGAATTCTACATGCTCGGTTGTTCTGCTGTATTTTATTTGTGATTCAACTGCACACTGTAGGGATATAGTCCATGTTTTCTCTGGGATAAAGTGGCAGTGTTCTTTCATGCTTGATATTTGCTGATTGATCATATCTGTGTCAATGTTTTCCCCTAAATTTGAGTGTACAATTGTTGTAGGCACTTACCAAATCTTGGTCTGAAGGGCGTGTTGCCTCCGGAGATTGGAAAACTTACTCATATGCATTCTCTGTAAGCATATTCTGTACTTTCTTCAATGAAACACTTTGGTTTGCTGATGATATACGATTACTCGTTTCACACTTTTGATGTTTTGAAACTACCACTAAATCAAAATCAGTTTTGCGCTTGAGTGCTTCAATCTAAGTTGCTTTATGCATGGCAGTAAAACTGGAAATTTGTAATGTACATGCTTTCTTGATGGCGATGCTAAATTTTTCTAGGGCATATGACACTAGGCTTTTCAGCTGTAAATTCAGGCACATAGTGACAGTTAGCATGTCAGGTATTCTTTCTGAGCATCTAGTTGGATACAAGACAGTTATTTCTTCTTGGATCCAAGGGGCTTATATGAGTACAAAAACTATAAAGGCTGGAATGGTTAAAGTTTTATCAGATGTTTAGTTGTTTTTTTCATCGTTATTCTAACATACCAACAAGAGCATTTCAGTTTTAAAATAATAAATGAAAGGAGGTCGTGGCCATAGAAATCTGCATGGATCTAATTTCAAACATACAATTGTTGGATAACAAATGATCCAAACAAAGATAACAAAAGATTGTACAGAATCTTGCTTTTTCTTCCAAAAAAAATCCTTGGCCATGCTTGCTCTTCATTGCATATAGCTCTTCGAGTTACTAATTGAAGACATTTAGATAAATACCTTCTTCCTATTGGTAGTGGAATCAGAAATATGTCTGTTGAATTATGTATGTCCAATCACCCAAAAAAATGTTATATATATAGATGTTTTATATGTATGTTATTTATTTGCCTTACTCGCAAAATGGTGTACAATGTACATACTGTTCTAAATTTAATTTCTTCAATACAGCACTCTGCACAACAACTCTTTCTATGGTAGCATCCCTACAGAGATAGGAGATTTACAGGAGTTGAAGGTGTTGGATCTTGGATACAATGATTTAAATGGACCGATTCCATCAGAGCTAAGAAACATTTTATCCCTGGAATTTCTGTACGTGCAAACTTCATTACATTTTTTAAACAAAATAATAATAATCTGAGTTTAACTTCACTACTTGACCGTAACATCGCTACCTGGGTTGCAGCTTTCTTAAAGGCAACAGACTTTCCGGTGGTTTACCGGTTGAATTACATGAGCTCACCAGGCTGGACGAGCCTCAGGTCAACAAAGACCAGACTTTGTCAAATAGAGCATCTACAGTAAGGTTTGTCTGAATAACTGAGTTGCTTCTGACATATCTTTGTTATACTTGTGGTTTGTGCAAGGCTTGAATTCAAGATCAATTAGCAAATAAAATCAAATAGGGATTGGAACTTCTGCCCTAAGGCGTAAATTGCATTGATGTTATTTTAATTACTGTTTTATCATCCTACCTTTTTTCAAGGATATCTGGAATAGGGAAAATTATGTGTTACAACTAAAAAACTGTTGTCAAACAGCTAAATTGCTGTAAAACTAGCCCTGCGCAACAATTTTACCTTCAATACCAAAGATTTCCTTAGCGAAGTCCAAGGTTACCTTAGCGCGGCAAATGGATGGGCAGCTTGCTGAATGCTCCTTTTACTTGAACACCAATCAGTACAAAGACCGGTTTAAATATTTTGTGATGGGCGGGGAATAATTTTATAACACGTCTCTAAAGTTCAGTATTTTAATCTATGACATGAGGTGTCGTTACTTGGTTAATAAGGATACTTGTGTTTTCGTCAACAAATGGTTCTTGATCAATGGAAACTATGATCTTTTTCTGCTTCTGTAAGAAATAAATTGCACCACAAACTTAACCATCTGTTTTCCCTGATAGTTACTTATTCTCCATGTAGGAACGAGAGGAATGCCACAATCAGAAGACTTCTAGTAAGCAAACAAAACCATTCCCAAAAGAACAGGATGCTTCGGTCTGAAACTTCTATATTACCACCAAGAGACTTGATCCCTGTTTTGCCACTGCCACCATATCTTCCCCGTGAGGTCCCACCTAGATCGAGTCCAACACTGCCACCACCTCCTTCTGAACCCATCCCCTCCCCTGCCCCTCCTGTATCTCCCACCATAAACCAAACTACAACCCAAGGGAACAAGAGCAAGAGCAGCAGCTCTTCAACAATATATGCATCAATTGGAGCAGCGATTTGTTTTGTGGTTGTAGCCTTGTCAGCTGCAATCTTCCTTTGCTATCGTCACAGAAAGACTAGCATTGTTGTACCCTTGTCCCCGACTGCAAGTAGGCATTTACAGGCCACTACCCTGGGAGGTTGGTTCCTATGCTGATGCATTTCCATGCTTCTTGGTTTAATTATCACTCAATATTCGATAGTGAATTGCATTTCTATGAGATTGGCATGCTCTTGTACAATAGTGCATGTTTCTTTGGACGTACACTACAAAATTTAGAGTCAGCTTCTAACTCCTGTTTGCAGGCATAACTTCATTCAGACGGTCAGAGCTTGAAATAGCTTGTGAAGATTTCAGCAACATAATTGGCACACTACCTGGGGTTATATTGTATAAAGGAACTCTCCCTTGTGGAGCGGAAATAGCTGTTGTGTCTACATTGGTAACTTACGCATGTGGGTGGTCCACTATAGCTGAAGCACAATTCAAGAATAAGGTATCTGACTGATTTTTTTTTCTGTTTCATTCCTTCTTCCACACTGTACGATTTTGAGTTTCTAACATAGATATGCTGAGGTGTTATAGGTTGAAGTCTTGCCAAAAATGAACCATAAAAATTTCATGAACCTTGTGGGCTACTGTGAAGACGAAGAACCTTTCACTCGGATGATGGTGTTTGAGTATGTTCCAAATGGATCACTATTCGAACACTTGCATGGTAATAATTTCAATTTTATTTTGTTATTCTGCACGTCCAAGATGATTCATGCTATTAGCAGTCATTCTTTTAATTAACGTCAAAACATTTCTGTTGCAGTTAAAGAAGCAGAGCAATTGAATTGGCAGTCACGCCTAAGGATAGCAATGGGAGTACTGTACTGTCTGAACTACATGCACCAGCAGAACCCTCCTGCAATGCTAAGAAATCTAAGCACTTCATGCATATACCTGACTGAAGACAATGCTGCAAAGGTTTCAGACATCAGTTTTTGGGGTGACAAGAAAGAAGATGAAGATGAATTCGATGGCTCTGATGAGTACAGCAGTGTGTATAAGTTTGCTTTGCTACTGCTTGAGACGATCTCTGGAAGGCGTCCATATTCTAATGACGACGGCCTCCTTATTCTGTGGGCACACAGATATCTCACCGGCGATAAGCCCTTGATGGGCATGGTTGACCCAACACTCAAATCAGTCCCTGAGGAGCATGTCAGAGCACTTACAGAACTTGTAAAATTATGCATAGGTGATGACCTCAAACAGAGGCCGACAGTGTCAGAGGTAACCAGAAGGATGCAAGAGATCACGGGGGTTTCTCCAGATCACGCGATTCCAAGAAATAGTGCGTTGTGGTGGGCTGAACTTGAAATCATCACGTCATAAAAGCTAGTCCGTTGTGCAATTGTCTTGCAGAAACCCCCGTGATCGTAGGGCAGGGCATTTCATAGGAGAAATATAAAGAAACAGTACAGTTTATTGTCTTTAGGGCAGGGCACAGTTGTACAGATATGCCTGGCTGCCTGCACTGCATACACTATTCTTTCATTCTTTTGTTCACTAAACATTAGTAAATCTTAGGAAGCTTGTAAAGTGCAAGGATATGGCAAACAATTGCGAGTAAAGTGACTAAATCCATAAGTGTGTGTTCACAGCGTTCCTACTTCGAAAATATTTGTTTCAGCAGTTCAAGGCTACTCAGAGAACAGAGATGTGTACCTCAAGATCGATACAAATATGGCAATCACTGGTTTATTATAGAAGACATGAAACCCTGAAGAACATAAGCGAAATCATCCGTATATATGTGCAGTTTTGGCTCTCATGTCGACCGCAGAGCATCATCATCTTTTGTTATTCACAGTGCTGCTCCCGCGTGCGACTGAGCCACGACTCGGACGGCGGCTTCAGCTGCGGCATCTTCCCGGACGGCGAGCGCAGCGGCGAGGCGACCAGCTTGCCGCTCCTCCTCTCCCTGCTCGCCCTCGGGCTGCCGCCGCCGTCCGCTCCCGAACGCGCCAGCCTGCTCAGAGCCTTCCTTGCGTCGGCGCAGTACCTCTTGCTCGTGCCAAGAATCGCCATGCCCCACCCGGGACTCGACCACTCCTTGTCACTGCCGCTCTTCTCGTCATACCAGTGCGACAGGTCGCCGCTGCGTAGCTTGGCCTCCTTCACCAGGACGTCGCCTAGCGTGGTGCTCCGTCGAGGAGGGGAGGGCGTGGTGGTGCCCACGTCGGCGCGCGGCGTCCAGCAACGCGCCGGGCTCCGTGGGAACCCGCAGAGCACCGGCTTGACGGTCCAGGGGAAGAACACCATGAGGCCACACGCCCTCGGGGACACCTGGTCGCCCAGCTCATCCGCATTAATGCGCTGCGTCTGGGCCGCATCCTTGCTCTGTCGCGGCGGCGTTACCCTCTCCTCGCGCTCGCGCTGGAGAGGGTGAACGTGGCGCGGGGAGTGCTTCGGCTGCTCACGGGCGGGGGCGGGGGCGCGGCGCGGCGAGTGAGTCTCGCGCCTGGCCGCGGGCGGCGCCTCTTCCTCGTGCTTGGAGCAGCGCGCTCTGCGGCGCGGTGATTTCTTCGGGTGCTTGTCCGCGGACGTGGTGGCGATGGAGTTGGCGGCCGGGAGGAAGCGGTCCATGATGAAGCTCGGCGAGCGCCGCGACCCGGCGCCGTCGATGGAGCTCAGCCGGGCGGAGAATGCGGCGAGCCGGTCGGACGACGAGATCCTGTCGAGCGCGTCGGAGAACGTGTCTTCCTCGTCGTCGTCGGTGCTCGTCGCGTCGGTGGTGTTGCCGTGGTAGGCCCGCGCGTGCGCGTGGCACGGGGTGCCGCTGCCGCCCCGCCCCGGCGGCGGCTTCGGCGGCAGCACCTCCCTATCCAAGTTACCGCCGCACGCGTCCTTGGGCACGCCTGGCGAGCTCTCCCACGAGAAGGGCACGTGCGTGCGCTGCGGCGACGCGCCAGCGGAGCCGCGCGGCGTGTCCGCGGCCGACCCGCAGCACGAGCGGCGCGGCGTGGGGAGCGGCGAGTCGAGCAGCTGCGCGACGACGTACCCGTTGCTCGCCTTCCGCCTTCGCCGCCCCTGGTCCTTGGACGCGCCCCTGGCCGTTACGATCTCCATGCCGCCGCGCCGGCCGGTGAGCGAGTCTACTAGGCAACCACCGTCCACCCCGCCACTGCTAGTCTAGCACTAGTAGTAGTACCGCAGCAACGCATGCACCGGCATGAAGGGCGTATAAGAGGCTGCGTTGCGTGGTGAGGTGGTTGGAGCTTAAGCCGTGCGCGCGGGCATTGGCGCGAACCGTAAAGGCGACGCTAAGTGGTTGGCCGCGTGGCGCGGGGCTCCCCACTTCTCGTGATGCTCTTTATAGGCCTCAATGGAGGTTGCCGAAAGGAAGGCCAAGGCAGGCGGTCTTCTGGTGCAAACTTAACTGGCTTGCAAATCTGATGGTTCCTCACTGTTAGTTGAGTAATGCGAAGTGTCTTGCAGTCCATCATGTTCGCAATTCGCTCACTTGTGTTGAAGAAATTGCTCCGGACAAATGGGTGGCGGTACGTCGAAGAGTGGCCACAACCACGATCGGTGCGCGCGGTCCGTGGTTTTTTGGGCCTCGCCGGCTATTACCGCAAATTCATCAAGAATTATGGGGCATTGGCGGCCCCCCTCACGGCTCTCCTCAAGCGGGATGCTTTCCGATGGTCTGATCAAGCGGCATCGGCCTTCTCTGCCCTGAAGCATGCCCTGTCCACAGCACCGGTGTTACAGCTTCCCGATTTCAACCGCACTTTTGTGGTCGAATGCGACGCGTCGGGGTCGGGTTTGGGCGCCGTTATCCATCAGGAAGGTGGTCCCCTGGCATTTTTCAGCAGGCCTTTGCCACCTCGCTACACCGGGCTCGCCGCCTATGAACGCGAGCTAATTGGGTTGGTGCAGGCCGTGCGTCACTGGCGCGCATATCTTTGGGGCCGCATTTTCCTTGTTCGAACTGATCATTACTCTCTCAAATTTTTGTTAGACCAGCGATTATCCACCATTCCACAGCATCGGTGGGTTAGCAAGTTGATGGGCTTTGATTTCACGGTGGAATTCCGACCAGGACGGGCGAACACGGTGGCCGACGCGCTCTCGCGTCGCTTGGAGGCGGACGAACCGTCCCTGGCTTCTCTGACCGCTTCCACGTTCGACATCTTCGACCAGCTGCGACAGGAAGTGGCGACAGAACCGACCCTGCAGCACCTTCGTGACGCTATACTCCATGGTGACAAGGAGCCGACTTGGTCCGTGGCGGATGGGTTGATCACCGTGGAACGTCGGGTGTTCATTCCTGCTTCGTCGTCAAGCCTTCCTGCACTATTGGCCGCAGCTCACATCGGTCACGAAGGCGTCCAACGCACACTACAGCGTCTGCGTGCAGATTTTCATGTCCCGGGCGCCCGTCACCTGGTTCAGACCTACGTACGGGACTGCGCCGTATGCCAACGCAATAAATCGGAGCATCTACACCCAGCCGGCTTGCTTCAACCCTTGCCGGTTCCAAGTCACGTATGGATGGACATTGCCATGGATTTTGTCGAGGGTCTGCCGCGTGTACACGGCAAGTCGGTCATCCTAACGGTCGTAGATCGCTTCTCCAAATATGCGCACTTCATTCCCCTCGGCCACCCGTACTCGGCAACATCTGTGGCTGCAGCCTTCTTCGACAACATTGTGCGTCTTCACGGCATTCCGAGCTCCATCGTCAGTGACCGTGACACAGTATTCACCAGTTCTTTTTGGCGGGAACTTTTCCGTCTCTCCGGGGTGCAACTCAATTTCACTTCCGCTTTTCACCCCCAAAGCGACGGCCAGTCAGAAGCTGCCAATATGGTGATCATCATGTACCTTCGCTGTTTGACAGGAGACAGACCTCGACAATGGCTACGCTATCGTCGGGCGGAGTATTGCTTCAATACCGCCTATCGGTCCTCTCTCCGGACAACGCCGCCTGTGGTGTCTGGCGACCTCCGCCCTCGCTTCGTTCCTATGATAAGGGCGAGGCGCGTGTTCCGGCGGTGGAACAAGCCTTGCGGATCGCGATGACTTCCTCCTTGCCACTCGGGAACATCTCCTTCAAGCTCAAGATTATGCCAAGCGCTTTTATGATGCTAAGCACCGGGATGTTTCGTTCGTCGGTGATTGGGTGTGGATTCGACTCTTGCATAGGCCGGGCGGCCGGTTCGAGACACGAAGAAGGGAAGTCGGCTCCGCGGTATTTAGATTGTCCAAGATCTTCTATTTTAGTATTGCCTTCCATTAAATAGTAAGTCTCTATTTAAGAGGCATCAAAGAGAGGCAACAAAAGAACAACTTATCTCATCTCCTATTCTCTACTCTCATCTCCGAGGGGTGGCTAGAAGCAAGTCTATTCATCCATACTGTAGAGTTGAGTAATTGTCTTGCAGTCTTAAGCTCCGTTTAGATTGTTCTAGATCCTTTGAGGGGGGTATTAGTAGAGAGATTTGTGATCACCCAAAATGATGCGGATGCAGAATGGAAGACCAGATCTACCATAAAACATGTCAGTAAAATGGCTTAGTCGGCAGTCAGAGGCTGACAGTACAGTGCTGGCAATGGCATTGATCATCAGCTCTGGTCGAAATGAAGGACAGCTCAACGGCCGTACTTTGAGGTGTTGATTTCTGCAGGAAGGAGGCGTTAAATGCTACTAGCACTAGTACTAGAGCATTTTTGGGAAGCACCGTTCCGCAGAAGATTAGTACAGTTTCCCCACTATATTTAAGCAATTAAGCTGCTGCTGCTGACCAGATCGAAATGGCGGGGAGCCGTGTAAGCGTTGAACGAACCACTTGCGGTTAATGTTAGTCGTTGGAGAACCTGTTGCCACGCCGGTGCTCCTCCCTGACATTACAGTTTGTCGCGTGCTTGGCCTGATCATCCTCAGCGTGGTGTTTAAGGGTCTTCCACCACTACTCTAGTGTCTTGGGCTCCATTAGTGCTTTTCTCTTATCTTTCCCGCACATACACATGTTCTCTTCGGTATTGGAGTATACGATACATGCTTGGACCCCGCAGTTTGGGCAGTTGATGCGCTTTGCATTCGTCAGCACTACAACTCTTCGGTTCATCGAACTCGACGACCGAGACATGGCACTGAGGAGAGTAGTGGGACAAGTGCAAGTAGATGAGAAGAGAAGGGTATGGAGTTTAGTTGGTTAGATGGGTTTTTATAGAGCTAGCCTTGGATTCTATTGGCGCTAATGCATCTCCACTATAGTTGGTGTGAGTACTTACTGACATCGATCTATCATTTCGGTGGGTTCTACATGTTTGTTTGGTCTACACAATGTGTGGGGTGTCGCGATGCTGACTCCCACACAAGGCTAGTCGTACGCACAGTAGCAACAACAACAAATGAGATCGTAAACTAGACCCAAGCATAATGTTAGTCGTACAAAAATCAATATTAACATAATATGGGTGATACATCTAGTCGCGGGACCTCTTTGGGGGTACTCCACGGGTAGCCCCTACCCTCGTTCGACGGGCTCGTTGCTGGTGCGAGCATGTCAAGGGGTCCAACGCCCGAACTACCCTAGAGGGGTGAGTAACTGTCGGGACCCCGAGTCATTGGACCTGAGCCCTCTGTGTATTCCAAACTAGTCCCAGATCAGTAGCTAGCTCACACAGTTGCAACATCGATGTAATCATATCCATACAATAAAATATATATGAAGCAAACAAAGTAATATTACTTAGTAGCAAAAGGACCTTATGGTCAAGTCTTACAGAGGTTGCCATGCAGGGCTTTAAGACAAAAGACTAAACTTGCAGCGGAATAGAATAACTCGTGGTAACCATCTGACATGCCCACAGGCAATCGAGTGGAGAACGCATCCTAATTCGCATAGTCTTCGAAGTATTCCTCCTCGTATAACTCTATGATCCATGGTTCTTCTGTGGGGACTGATCAACAAGTGGCGTATAGCCGTAAGTACATAAAGTACTCAACAAGTCATGGGAAAATGTATACAAATAGTATTCATGCAAAGCTTGAACAAGAATAGCTTTATGGCTATTTTGCAGAAATTAGTATTGACAGTAAATACAGTAAATAGATTGAAGAGTAAACAAGCTCTTTGAAACAACTAGTGAACAACTCTGTTCACTTCCCAACCTCAACCAACATCCACATTGCTTTCCAACTAAACCATTCCAACATTTTTGTGAAAAATCTACCCCTCGTGTGAAATCATCAGGCACTGTCTATAACCGGGGACACGGTTATTCAAATAGTTTTTAACAGTCTGCAGAGGTTGTACAGTTTGACCCATAAGAGATAATCATCTTAGTAAAAATACATGTTTCCTTAGACATGTGAATCAAGGAGAGACTATCACAAGGCTTTTACAAAGCTCTATTTTGACTCGGTTTTGCTCGCTAAGGTTTCGCCACGCCATCCCCCTCTTGCGCCATAATCAACCAAAACAGAACCGACTCAAAACATTGCTAATTAGTTGGCTAGGTCTACCCCACAAATAGACTTGTGGTTATATGGTAAGGCCCAGATTAATAGCGCACAAAGTTAAGTCTTTAGCAACTACTCAGGCGAGTCAATCTCATCCCAAAATCATCCCCTTTACTGCACAATCAATCGCTTTGAGTATGAAATCATTTATGGTTCAACCCGACCAAAAGAAACCCTTGTCATGGCACAACAAATTTTATCAACAGTGACTCCGCCACAATTCCATATATCATTAAGTCAAATTTATTATCATTGAATCATGTGATCGAGAGACCATCGTATAACTAAAGTATGACTAAGCATAATACGCACCCATGTTGGTATTACAATAATATCCAACTAAGATTACCCAACCTATGGTGTCCAAGGGTACATATTGTTCATAATTATTTAAGGAGGCATATAGACAATTTGGTAATTAACTATTTCTAAAGCAGTTATTATAAAACTAGCAATGCATGTTGATATAAAATAATGTAATTTCATAAAATAGATACGACATGATCAAAGGTCTACGACTTGCCTTCATTGAGGATTTGAGTTGCTTCGGGCATCGAATCCAAGAATTCTTCGGAAACGCCGGAATCTATATGTGCGAAAAGAGCCAAATAAATAAAACAATTTCAAATAAAATCCAAAAATCACCAAACTATAACCCAAAAAAGGCACTAAATTTAGATGAATTTATAAATTTGAATCATTCGAATCGAAGCTCGAACGAAGGAGAACGTGCTCTCGGAAGGTTGAAAAACACAAGAAATGATGAAATCAGGATTTTTAGAATTTATGGAATTGATTTTCTAAAGGAAAATAAATTTATTGCATCATCCTGATGTCAGAAGTTGAAAAGGATTTTCGACTGAAATATTTTTCAAAAGGAAAAAGGCTTGAGTGTCTTACAAGTGGGCCCCACGTCCATGGACTGGGTCCACAGAAAAGCCTAAGTCCACCGTGGACCTGGCTCGTGCAACAGCATAAGGGCTTGCGTTGGCTGCCACACCGGCGTGACTGGGTGGCCACGTCAGCGAAGGAGGCGACGTGGCACTGACTTGGCGCCGAAGTGGCGTCGCCACATCACCCAAACAGCGACGGCAGCTCGGGTAGTGGTACTCGCCGGCGCTACGCGCCACGGTGAGCGGCGGTGAAGGCAGCAATGAGGAGAGGGGTGCGAGGTGAACCCAATGCGCACGGAATCGGTGACAGGGCTCGACGGAGTGGCGGCGGCAAGAGAAGGAAGCGGCGACGACAACGGTCGAAGGCGGTGTGGGTGCTCCGCTGGACTTCCGGCAAGAGAGAGGGGCACGAGGTAGAACGGAGTCTTGTGAAACCAACAGTGCAGATAAAGTTACCAGAGGACCACGGACGGCGGTGCTAGAGGTGGTGGTGCGAGCTCCGACCGGTGGCGACGAAACTCGAAGCACGGCGAGCTAAGGGCAAGAAGGAGTGGATGAGTTAGCGAAAATGGAAGAGTTGGGTGATGGGCTCGTGGTGCTCCACTTTATAGGAGGGCGATGAGCGAGAGGGGAGATCACGCGGGTGCGGCATGGGTGGAGCTCTAGGTGGCATGGGCTTGGAGCAGGCAAGGGAGGGGATGGGGGTAGGTAGGGAGGAGAAAAATGGGGGAACAGGCGCGGCGGAAGTCCTAGCATTTAATGCGCACGTCAGCGAGGGAAAAGAGGGAGGGAATCGCGCCGGGGATGAAGACTTTTTTGATAGCTGTGACGTGGGAACTCGCACGGGAAGCATGGGCGTCGGGGAAGAAAGTGAGCAGGGGAGAGGAGCGGCTGATAGACGGGACTCGCTTGTCGACGAGGGCGAGCGGGGAGAGGCGCGGAGCAGGCTTCCGTGCGGGAGTAGGTCGGGGAATTAGGCCACACGGGAGAAAAGGGAAAACGGGCTGGAGAGATTCGACCCGGAGAGAGAAAGGAGATTTAGATACATTTTTTATTTAAAGAAAATACAAAAATTTAAAAGGCTTTTTGAAAATAGTAAATAAAGTCAAACAAATCTAGAAAAATACACAGAAATTCCTTGAATCAATTTGAACTTAATAAAATTATTTACAACTTAAAGTTGTCTTTTAATTTGGAAAATAAATTATTTTTAGTTTCAAGAAAAAAAGGAAACCCCTTTTAAAATCCAGAAAATCCAAGAAATTACTTTAAATAATCTTTTTGACTTCAAATGCCAGAAAACCATATTAAACCAAATTTCAATTAATCGAAGTTTGATTAATTCATATTAAATTACTTTGAATTCTGAATTTCAATTTAAGCTTTAAATTGATCCAATAAAATGCAAATGATTCATTTTATTTTTTAAAGCTTCAAAAGGACCCCGAAAAGCAGGAAAGCTGAAAATAAATAGAAAGAACTCCAAGGAAGAAGAACTAGGTCTTGAAAAAATAAACTCCAAGATAAAGCTAGAAAACTAAATATTTTTTTATTTAATTGGAGTTTTATTTACTCATATTAAATTGTTTTTAATTTATGATATTTCAAATTATGTTTTAGCAAATCGAAGAAAACCAAATGATTATTTTTATTTTGAAAATTTTCAAAAAAAACCCTAAAAATTGGGTGTTACAGTAACCTCCACGGGTGTGGCGAACCCCGACTGTATCGGCTAGGACGGTCTAGGCGCACCATGGAGATGTGAAGTCCTAACAGAGACCTGGCTAGGAGCTCCCTCGGGCTGTGAAGGCGCATCGTCGTCTCGTAGAAACAGGTACTCCTCGATGTCGATGTTCGAGACCTGTAGCCCCTCCTATGCAGCTTGTAGCCCCTCCTCCCAACCGTGCTGGCGCCCTGTCAAATAGTAAGACATGCATTTAAATGTAACACAAATGCAAAAATGATACACGACGAGGAAGCAGTAACCAACCTAGTCATTGCATCATAATGGATGTCTTCCCGTGCACCTGCCCTATCAAATGAAGCTCACGTGACTAGTAGAGGTGTACCTACAAACTGTGTAGGTGTACTACTGGCACAGTGCCACAAGGACCCGCCAGGAAAGTCCGGGTGTAGAGCCATCGTCATGGGCGTCAGACGTGACACACTCTATCTCACCCCTCCCCCTCCATGTACTCTGTCTGCATGTGATGGTGCGTCCATCACGTCACTCGGCCTCCGACACGACGTCAACTTGACGACACGCCTCACCTCGTCCCTGATTCGGAGCATGACGTCTCTCAGCTCGTGCACCGTCATGTCCAGGTGGTCCCCGATCCAGGATAGAATGGAGGTCACCTCCGAGTGCACCTCCCATCCGAGATCGCTCTGTTAGGCACGAAGAACAAGTTAAAATGCAAATCATGAGAAGTAAATAAACAATACGGACCATTCACTACATGTTACGCTATGGAATTCAGAGTCCGGCTGCGTGGGGTAGGTGTCGCTCGTCACGATGGCATATGGTGGTGGCCCGTCCACGACCCAAACGCCACACACTCTCATTCGAGTGTTGTACCACTCGATTTAGTCGTAGTACGTCAGTAATCGTACAAGTCATCCTCCTAGACCACGTCGTCCAAGGCACCTCCCCACTACTCCACCCAAGGCACCATGCATACTACCCAGGATGTGGTACATGTGACACCCTTCCTGGTGTGCCTACGGAAAGCAACACGACAAAAATGTTAGTACACATCGAAAACGACAAAGATACTACATTCAAGATGAACTTACCAGTGAACGTTCGGTGGAAATGACTCTCCCCAGGGGATTAGGATCTCCTGTCGTAGTCCGAACTACCTCATGACCCGGTGGACATAGTAGGCCTCAATGTAGACGTCGCGCACCAAGTGATGTCACATGAACCAGTTGGCGGAGTCCTGCAAGCACTGGCTGGACACGTCGCGCACCAAGTGATGTCATGTGAGCCAGTACGCTCGTACACCCTCTTGGGAGTGTATGGTGTCCATATGACATGGCCGTTCATCAGCTGGTCGAACATTGCAACGTAGTCTGAATACGACGCGTGTGTAGCAATCGGTGTGAACATCACATGTGGAAGAAAACAACACAAACCTCAGCACGTGTAATGCAAACAAAGTCAAAAATAGAGGAACAGTACAAAAAAATTACTAGTCGGTGACACCACACCGTACCCATGGTCGGGCCATCCACGTCGGCGACAGCATAGATGACGATGGAGTATGTTGCGAGGTTGAGTTGTGGTCATCTGATCAGGAAGCACTCGAACAACCACAACTGAAGTAGGAGCGGGCATCCGAAGAGTATGGAGCTATTCCCCAACACTCCGGCAAGCGTCATAGAGGGTGCAGTACGTCGCATAGAGCACTGTCGGGCCCCACGTGTACTGTCGGATCTCGTCCAACTCCGTGTCCGCCAACTCCTATGTATATCGGATCATATGCTTGTCGATGCTGTCACCGTGGGACCTACGGAACATGACCCACCCGAAGAGCCACAACAAGTAAGCCTTGAAGTGCATCCTCATTATGTATTCGGGAGTGTTGGGGGGGCCATACGCTGTGGCTGCAAAACGACAAGGATTCATTAGTAAGTTTGATGAAAAACTTGAAGCGCGAATACCAGAGATAGGGAAACTTAATTGAACTGATAGAGTAATTGAACTGATAGAGCCACTTCAGCAAAGCCTCATGCGTACCGTCGAACTCCCTATACCCGTCACTTTGTAGTAGCACCCTAGCAAACCTGGCGAGGAAGTCCGCGCGCCACGTCAGAGCGACGTCATGCACAGCCACAGGAGAGCACGTGCAAGGCAAACCCATGAGGTACACAACATCCTACAGTGTAGGAGTCATCTCCCCGCATGGAAGGTGGAATATGTGCGTCTCCGACCTCCAACGGTCCACCAACGTCGTCAGCAAGCATCTCTCGTCCAAAAAACGCCTAGACGTACGGTTGTCTTGGTTGTCCTTCTACGTGGCCTCCACTATCCTCACAAGCGGAGGCAGGCCGGATGCTCTCAACCTACGTTGAAATGATCAACAGGATACGTGAGTACAACCACACAAGTCGGATTGAAATTGAGTACATAAATGTCACAACTGCACGTACATGAGAACCAAACGTGGATCAACCCTCGATGCTCATATGGTCGTCCGCAAGCGCAACGTGTCAAGCTCAATGGGTGTCATGACAGGCTAGGGCTGGATGATACTGAGGCGGCTACGGCGGTGCATGTCAACGACAGGGTCCAGTAGCTCGAAGGGCCACTACACATAACCTCCCGCGGACGCTATACCTAAAATAATGTGAAACAAAAAAAGTCAGTGCTTATATTATTAATAATAAGAAACATAAACATAAAATAAAAAGAAACAATATTAATCATATTGTAAATAGAAACAGAAATGTAAGTGCTTACATTGTGCCTAATATGAAATAGAAACAAAAGGTTTATTGATGTTTTGAACCTAATATTAACCCTATTCACTACAGCATGACCAATCTATTGTAACACATACTTTGCAATGCATATAAAATGTGTTGCAGGAAAACTCTACCGCAACACATATTCTCTTGTTGCTACGACCCAAGTGTAGAAAGCTCCAAACATACTTAACCCCAAGTATGTTACCACACTTTCTAGTGTAAGTTACAACACTTAATAGACGTGTTGCTATGTCAATGAACAAATTTTGGATGATGGACTAAGATACTTCGTTGTTCTAATTTACTAATATACTTATTTGTTTTTATAAGAAAGGAATATGCACACCATCAAAATGTGGTTGTCTATTATCTCACCATGGCAGTTGCATCCAATGTAGAGTGACTATATAATTTCTTACACTGGAATATGGATTGATTTTTATAATATTATAGGCAAACTAGTTCAAGATCAACAGTATGTGACAAACAATAGTTTAATATTGAAGAAGCATATTTGATTGGCTTATGTACCACTCCATTTTTGTATCTTATGTTTTTCAATTTATTTATTATTATTATTAAACCATCATTTTTTAATTGTGAAATGACAATTTTTTTATCTTGTGTTTTTTAATTAATTAATTTATTATTATTATTAAACCATATTATTATCATTCATGCGTCTTACCCCTTCGAGGATTCCTAGCCCAAATCCGGGCCATAGTCATTTATCCGTCCATCCATTGTCGTTGGAGCGAGTAGTCGCGCCTCCCTCCCTTCGCCGGTTCCTCCCTCTCCATCCATCCGCTGCCGCCGGAGCGAGTAGTCGCGCCTCCCTCCCTCCGCTGGTTCCTCCCTCTCCGTCCATCTACTGCCATCGGAGCGAGCAGTCGCGCCTCCCTCCCTCCGTCGTTGCCTCCTTCTCCCTCCCTCCGCCGGTATGTACTAGCACTATGTCATTTTCGACAAATTAAACCACTTGTTTAATTTCTAATTGCAACTTATGATTGTGCCATAATATCTGTGTGTTAAGCTTCCATTATGGATGTGCTCCATTTCCTGGTCTGCCACCGTGTAGAATTGCATAGGGTCTTCAGCTTTATTGGGTTCTTCCATTATCCTGCATCGGACTAGTAGCCATTGTTGCTAATCTCACGTTGTAAGGTTTATCTGGCCTTAGTTATTTCCATTGAGTATCTGTAGTTTGATTGCAATTTAGTTAAACTTTTAGAGCCGTCATAAATTAACATCCCCCGTGCTCCATTTCCTGATCTGCCAGCGTGTAGCATTGCATAGGGTCTTCAGCGGTCAGCACTCTATTAGTCACACTGTGTAACATGTTTTTTTTCAAACTAATTTGAAATCGCTGTTTTTATGTATTTGGTATTTGAATAACTGGATTAATATTATTTTATATTTTCAACACAGTTATTTGATGGATTTGAAAGGTTTCAAGAAATTATTGCGCTCCCGTAGACCAAGTGATGATTACGTGAAAGGGATTGAGGGTTTTCTTGAGTTTGCATACAAGGATAAAAGTCGTAATGCGAAGATCACGTGTCCATGTTTGAAATGTGTAAATAGACAGTTGAAGAAGCGAAATGAAGTATATGATGACTTAGTCAGATCCGATACTTTCTAAAAGAATGGTATTATCAAAATGTTAATCAAGTTTTAGGCTTTTGGTATTCTATTTTATCACTGTTTAAATTTGCAGACAGTTGAGTGCAATGTATTGGATCTAAACAACTCTTTCACTGAACAAGATACATTACATGTAAATTTCTTATTACTACAACTATTTCATTTCTATATTCTACAGTAACTACAACATTCCGTACTTACAAAATAACTAATGTGTCCCTATTTAATTTTAGAATAAAAAAAGGTTAGGTGGACAGAGACAACGTAAGATAGAAAAATAATATATTTTCTGCTAAAAAGGTTAGCATAGCGTTGTTATTTGTGTTATAAGATTGTACCATTATTAGTTGATTTACATGACTATATGATGCAACTAGCAACATGAGTATTTAAATATCAAGGAAGTAACACATCAAGAAGCATCATCATCATGTTCTGCTCATGATTTTCCACGTGATCAGGTATTTATTTTGTGTTGAATCTGTATAATACAGAATTTACCACTCCATTTTTAGATGGATGTAATCAGATCACGTTACATATAAAAATATTACTGCATTTCCTTCACATAAAGCATATTTCTTCTAGCTTGTACACACTGCATGATGTAGCTAAACTTATCTCCTCATTTCAGTTTCATATATAGAGAAGAAACTCTATTAAGCATAGGAAAAATATGGCAGTGCAGGCAAGATTATGAATATTAAAATTTTCATTGATTGGAAAATATGGAATATTAATTTTATATCCTTAATCATATTTGGGTCTCATAACATTTGTTTTGTCTAACTGTAGCAAAATAAGAAGCAGAAGCAATTACAAGACAATATGAAAAAGAGACAAGAAAAATTGACTCAAAAGAATATCCGTCTTTCTGCAATGAAGGTACATAAGAATCATAGAAATGTTCATTCTAAACTATAATAGATCCAATTCAAATATTTCTTTTAATGACTATTAAATTCCAATACAGTTTGGTACCACCGTACTACTCAAGTCTGCCAACAAATATCCAAACAAAGAGCCTGTGGCATATGCTACTTTCTTGAGTAGTGATCCAGATGCATAAATTGGTGGTTTCAAGCTTGGTAACTAATTTCGGAAAGTGCCTGTTAATTTTCCTATTGAAGAACATGAGTTGCTGATAAGGCTATGGAAGAACTACAAGACAATTGGCCAAACCAAAGGAAAAGTGATTGTCTGGCATTCAATTTGTGTATGTTAATTTTAGCTAGATTTAATTTATATCAGATTTACTTGTCCTACATCATATTTACATCCTTACAATTTTTTTATTATCCCTGCAGGTTGAAAAGATCAACAGTTGAAATACTATATTTGGATGTTTATCTCTTTGATTGACGGATCAAGAAGCAAGGAACTTTAGGAAGAAAAGAAAGTAGTAGTTAGATTTTATATTTTCGAACTCAAATTTTACTCTTGTTCAAAGCTCTTATGTTGACAACAAATCAGCTGTTTTTGTAATGTGGAATGATGTTAACAATACCTATATTTATTTCTTTAATGGAATGCAATCTACTTTTTGAACATTGATCATTTGAGTTGTGTTATACATTCTGCAATATGACATGCTTAATTAGAAAATAATTTTTTTCTATTAATTATAATTTCTACATACGTAGCACATAAATGAACCGTATTTTTCTTGTATACTAAATTGTGTTGCAATATATCAATTATCTGTTGCTAACAGGTGTTAGCTATGTTTCGATAACATGTGATGTTACAAATAAAAAATTGTGTTGCAATTTTGCAACACCTTTTGTTTTGTATAACAACACCTATTTTGTGTTACGGTTGACCTACCTTATAGCAACAGGACCAATAACATCACTTATTACATGTGTTGCTATCCATCCTAGCAACGCATATTTGTATATATAGCAGCATATACTCGTGTTGCTATAACCTAGTCTTGTTGTAGTGATTCCGAAGCAAATCGTCATTCCAAATGGATACAGAGGCATTTAATACTATTTTGTGGGGTCCTATCACCACTCCAACCGACGACAAGGGTGTGTCGCCATTTGAAACGGCAATAGAAGCTCATTTTTGTAATTTTATTAAACCTGTATTTATTTCTGTAATTCTATTCAAATATATTATTTAAAAATAAATAATTAATGACATATCTAGAACTAAACTAAACTACAAAACCATACATCTAAATTTATCTAATCCATTCAATTATTGCACCATAAAAAATATATATGTGACTAACCACATATATAAAACTAAACTACGCACCTAAAAAGATGTACTACAATGAACTACACTACATGACCATACATCTAAAACTATCTAATCCGTTCAACTACTACACCATAAAACATTTCTACACGACTAACCACATATCTAAAACTAAACTACACACCGATAAAGATGTACTACAACAAACTACACTACAAGACTATACATCTAAAACTATCTAATTCATTCAATTACGAATCTACTAGTTATATTTGCAAACCAGCCAGAGTTTCGAAATTAAATACAAAGTTACAAAAAAAAGACCTGCAACGCGAGCGACCGGATCTGCTCCTCCCTCTCTACCCTTCTCTGCTACGGACGGACGGACAACGCTTCACTAGCATCTCTCCTCCTCTGCCCTCTTTCTTTTTTCCAGGAATAAAAGTGAATTTTGAATGATATTTTTGACCTTTTATAACCTAGCTTCTTTCGCTATTTGGAATGGCGACATGAAGCTATGGGCCCCTATCGCCATCTCAAATGGCGATTTATGCTTATTTGAAGCCAAACTCTATTTGGAATGGCGACAGAGGTGTTAACTCATATTTGTTGGGCGACAGGGCTCCTATTACCAATGTAACTGGTAATAGTGACCTATCGCCAATTCAAACAGCAATAGTAGCCTATTTTTATAATTTTATTAAATGATGATTTATTTATGTAATTCTATTTAAAAATATATAGCTAGTTATACATGTACAAATAAGTCAGCTCTATCGCTTGCTAAACTAGCGTCCAGTAGAATTTTTAGCCGTATTGGCGTGTTTTCGCACTGTATATATAGAAATAGCCGTCGCACAATTTTTTTTTGCAGATTTGGCCCCTGTCTGCACGGCCGCCGTGCGATAGCGCCCACGGCCCGCCACGTGTACTCCATTAGGGTTAGGGTTTGGGGGGTGTTCGTAGGAATTTTAAAATATGGAAAATGACTTCAAAAAAATTATAAAATTTTACATGGAGCCTCTCGACATAGTATACTTGCTTGTATAAATTTTCCATAATTTTATTTGTTTAGAATTATTCTCGTATTTTCATAAACGTGTTCTATTTTGTCGAGAATAAAAAATCAACAGAAAACCGGTGTCATGTGTTGTGCAGACAAACATCCCAATGAGGCCCTCCCTCCATCTACCTTTCTTTTCCACCGAAAGCAAGCAATCTTGTCATCCCGTCACCTCCATCTATTCGCGATGTCTCTCGCGTCTAATCCTTGTCTACCACATGCAAATTAAAACCGGTCACGGGGGAGGGGAGAGGATTCACTCCCGGTTATAAATTAGCGAGCGAATGAGCACGATTTCATTTCGTAGTCGCTCGCACACTTGCTCTATCAATTATATTATTGGGGATATTTCAGTGCTATTAACCACCGTCATTCACAGGTAATTTGTATCTCCATCGTTTAATTCTTGAGGGCTCGTTAATTAGTTACGAAGTACTTAGTCATAATTTTACGGTTGATGCGTACTTAATTAGTTGTAATTTTGCAAACATTGACTTAGTTTAACGTTGTTAGTCCTATGTAATTAGCATTCTGAGATTTAGGAGTCCCGTGTAATTATCACTATGTATGCTATCAATGTAATTAGCTTTCTGAGATTATCATACATTGTATATGTTGTAGGCTATCAATGCATGGACAAAGTAATGTATCTAAGACCATGGGTAAAGGAACTTAAGAACACCTCCACTAATACTGCTATACATGGATAATACTCATGAGTGGCTTTGTACTTTTGAGCAAGTAACATATTTGAGCACTAATGCGAGGAATAAGTGCACCTTAAGAACATATTTGCACTATTTTATCATCACTAAATAGTCATAATTACTTTTGTACCTACAAATTAGTGCACATTAATTTGTAGTGTTAGTTTCGTCATAATATTTAATTTGCAATATTCTCTAGTTAACATTTAGTTTCATGGTCATTGTTAATCTTCTCACTAATATTCCGTCTATTTCATGAGTTGCAAGGTATGTCTCTACCGGCGCTTCTTGAACACTTTTACGATGAGGACCATCAGTGCAAGCTGTAGATCACTGGTGACACCGATGGCCCTTTGCCCCTGCAACTTCGGGCCAGGAGGGATTCCTAGGTGCTGGATGATCGCTACGTCCCGATCCTCCGGGACACGGGCTTGTTGCCCCTTGTGAGGCTTGTGTCCCTTAGACACCGGTTCATCCTAGACGCCAACCTGCTGTCGGTACTTGTCGACAGGTGGAGGCCCGAGGCGCACAACTTCCACTTTCGGTGGGGTGAGATGACGGTCACCCTGCAGGACGTCCCACTCTTGACCGGTCTCCCGATCTGGAGTGAGCCACTTGTTCCGGGCCCTCGTCAGCGCACTAGAAGGCTATGCTAGAGCAGCGGTTCGGCCAACCTCTCTCGGAGGGTGCACGTGGCGTCCCCCAGACTTGGCTGAGGTAGTTCAGTGATTGCCCACAGGGTGCACCTGACGAGGTTGTTATGACACACCTCGTTGCTTACCCTCTTCAACTCCTTGGTTGGGTCCTGTTTCCAACCACACAGGGTGATTGGTGCTACCCCAGCTATGTCCTCCTCGCTGAGTCATTGGTTGACATGGGGATGGGTCGATGCCTCAGTATAGCTATGGGTAGCCATCCTTTGTGCCACATGCCAGGGGTTGTGTGACGCTTCGCGGCGCAGCACCGGTGGTACCCCCAGCCTGGTCGGTTGTTCTCCTGCAGCTGTGGAGTTGGGAGCACTTCTCGGTTGGGCGGCCGTCCATCGAGAGAGCGGTGCACCTGTATGCCTCGCGACACAATAGACGGGCCCACCATGGGCTCACGGTGGACTGCTTGTCGTCTACACTGGGCCAAGGTTAGGCCAGTGAGGTGCTACTCGTTGTACCACAATAAGTTCGAGTCGTTGCACGAGAGCGACATCATCTAGTGTCCATGGTATCCAGATTTCGTGCACAAAGTAGTGCCACACGGGCTATTTGTGCAATGCACCCAGGACATCGGGTTATGTATGACGACCTGTCGCTTGGTGTTCGCACTTATCTTGGACCCTTACGCGTCGCGTGTAATGTGACAGATATAACCCCGGCGGGATATATAAAAATTTAAAGCACATCTCGGCGAAGATGAATAATATAATAAAGAACTTGAGCTACAGTCGTTCGACGGACGATGTCCTGCGCATCAGGCACCAAGTGGGGGCGTGCTCACCCGCTAGGTTACCACGGCCTAGCAAGTCGAGCTGGCGTCGTAGCGTTCTCCGTCGGTCATCCACGGTCCAGATCGGTGGGAAGGTAAGTTATGTAAAAAATCTAAGTTACGTTTTTTGGTTATACCTTGTGTTGCGCTAACATCATGTTGTTCTCCCGTCGCAAATCCATCGGGATGATTCACTTCTACCATCCGCGTTTGGTACACAGACTGGCGCTCCCCGTTGGTCATCTGCGCTGCACATCCAGGAGATACAAGATTCTCAATTCACGTCCTGGGTGTTTATCTCTACTAACATTGTTCCGTCTTTCAGCATTCAGTTGACCATGGGGGTGATGGCCAGTTCACAACGACTGATAATGACGATATGAGCCTCCCAGCTCCTACCAGGAAGCAGTACACGCCGTCAAGGTATGGAGCATGGCAGGCAGGGTTTGGAGTGTACACAGGGCAGAGCTCCTCCGAGTTTGTTGTCCCACCATACGTCCAAGGCCAGAGCTCATCCGGGTGGGTTGGCACCCTGTACGTCCAATACTAGAGCTCATCCGTGCAACCGGAGTTGCAGGCACCGTACCCCGGGAGTGAATTTTTTAAGTCCGTCGCTCATGACTTCTTCGGAGGTGTCCCCTATGTGGTCATGCCTCGTCAGGACATGTACGGCTATCAGACTCTGTTGGGCCAGACTCAGCCTACTGGTCCACCTCTGCCTACTCAAAGGTCTCCGTACCCCTTCGAACCGACACGCAGCCTTTGGACTGGCTAACGTATCCCACAGGACATGCTCAATGCAAGACAAGGCTGTGTAGGCGGACGCAGCCGCAGCAGGCAGAGAGCAGCGGCTCAAACGAATGAGCCATATTGTGTCCCGTGAGTTTGCGATTACATTTTGAGATATTCATATTCATAATTTATTTTGCTATATTTGTACGCATAGCTTTGTTGTTATGTGTGTACTCCAACGCCATATTGTATATCGATGTAATACCCTGGCTATTCGGAAGCCAAGATGTCACACAACTCTAACAAAATCAATAGGGGACAGATAGATAAACATAAATAACAAAAATTCTAAGACAATAAGTTATACGAAACTATCGATAGATTTAACAATTCCAAATAGAGAAAGGGAAACACTTATAACATGAGTGTAAAGTAAACATAATCAGGTTGGTTTATTACAATTTTAGCAATTATCAAATAGATGACATGAAGTAAACAATATCAATGAATTCTAGTTCAAGATAAATGGCGTGCATCGTGCTGGACTACTCCCCCATATGAGTGCCTTCCTCATCATTTACCTAAATTAAACAAACAAGCAAGGATGAGCCAGAGACTCAGTAAGTACTAAACATGATAAATCACACATAAAGTGGACAAGCCAACTTCAACCGAAATATGAACAATTCTCGGAACACGTACATGAATGAATGGAATGAAAGAATGCATTGAAGGAACGGACTGCTCAACAGCTTATACCGGTATAGCGAGTGTCACACCAGTCGGTGTTCACTTAAGCCCGAACTTAACAAAGTCCAAAGATCCCAAATACCGTATGAAGAACATTTCATACGGGTGTCCAATATTGCCCACATTGGAGTGGTGGGACTTACATGCCCATACTGGAGTTGATGGGTCTTTCAACTTCCACTTCCGTGGTCAAAACGAAAACGATGCATGTATGGAATGAATCACATGCATTGAATCTTTATAACATAAGAATGAACATACTATGTTGCATAGGAACATGAATAGCAAGTCTAGCAATACATCCACACATAATCATCAACATTTCATATGCAAAGACAAAGTACTTGCCTTCCGCGCTGTGACGTGTTAAGAGGCAACGAAAGTACCCCTCCACTCACCGCCTCACCACCTACACAAATATATATTCGGAATAAAGATAACAAGGAATGATATAGCTATAAGTGTCCTACCATAACCCTCTAACTATCCAACACAATCAACGGGTTCAAGCTGACTATTAAACTATTCAGCCCCCTGACCACCCTACTGGACAGTAGTACGAAAAAAATCATAAATAAAGATCTGTAACTCGGAATGACGTGAAACTAGTGCTCAATGAATCTTAACGAACCAAGCTACGAAACTCTAGTTGGCATGATTCGCTAAATCTGCAAAAACAATCGGCTAACCAGCAGTTGAAAATGTATAACAGACATCTGTCCAGACAATCGATCAGCAGCAAAGGACATAGCATAACTTTCATTCTACAGATCCAATGGAGGTGTTCTTTATCAATCTGGAAAGATTATTAAAAATTCTACAATAACTTAAATGGGTAGAGGTCCTTAATCTTACATTAACAAGGTCAAAACTAAGGAACAAACAGACAGTTCCTTCTCATCAGCCAGACAGAACAGCGCGCAAAGAATAACTCATATCTCCCAAACCGTAAGGCAGAATCTCATGATTTCAGTGGCTATGGAAATATAAAAATTAGGGCTACAAAACTCTAGGAGATAAAAATATCAGATTCTGCTTCTAAGACGCCGAAACTGGGTGCACAACCTACTGGATCTATTCTGGAATCTAGCAGACAGCATGTCGGTTTAATCTTAACTATCAATCCTTCCTCCAAACAGCAGCAAACAACAAATGAGACTCCTCGTTACCCTTGTAGACCCGTAGGAAGGTGTTGATAAATCTCCCGAAGTACTCCCCCTCTTCTCCTTCCTCCCTTCTTCGATGGCCGGCCAACAACGAGGACGACGACCGGCCGGTGACGATAGCGGGAGGAGGCGGCTTCGGAGGGGATCTTGGGGAGCAACACCGGGGATCACCGGAGCTAGCACCACAAGAGGGAGACGGCGCCAAGGAGCAACAAGGGGCGCCGGTTGGAGGGGGAGGAAGGTGGCGACTATGGGGGGAGTGGAGGGAGTGGAGGGAGGCGGCTAGGGTTTGGGGCGCCTCCCCCCCCCTTGGCCGGCCCCCCCTCTTGGGCCCCCTGGGCCGCAGCCCGTGGCCCAGGTTGTCATGCATTTGCTGAAAAACCCCTCTCAACAGGAATTTCCATTTCTTTAATTACCTTTTCATCCCTGGCTTCTTTTTAATTCTCCCGATTTGATTCCGGGATATTACAATCGACATGTCCAATGGGGCCGCAATGTAGTTTTTTTTCATACATTCCAAATCGCATGAAATCATAAAATCGTAATTTTAGAAACCTAAAATCCTAATCTTCGTTACCTAAATCCTTTATTTTTTAGACATAAAATTGTTGAAATATTACACAATCAAGTCCGATGCGGTTGAACTCAATGGGTGTCTCGATCTTTCGATGATGTGTTGTGGGACTAATGTGTGTGCTAAGATGTGTTCAAGGCTTAGTCCCTGAGTCCGAATGAAGACATGAAAAGGAAATACAAAGATGGTAAAAGATCAACTTAGGATCATGCATTCTCTTTGGTTTGGTTTCAAAAGCAAAATCTTTTTCTCTGTGCAGGCACAATCGAAGTTCGGCGTTATTCTAGCGGAAGTTCCGATTATCGGATGGTCCAAAAATGCGCGCTTGATTTTTCCAGAGAGCATCCGGTTTCGGGACTTAGCCGATTTCTCGAGGTGCGGAAGTTCCGCAATGATAAGAGCGGAAGTTCCGATTATCGGATGGTCCGAAAAATGCGCGGTTTGATTTTTCCAGAGAGTACCCTTTTAGGACTTAGCCATTTTCGCAAGTGCGTAGTTCCGCAATGAAATGAGCGGAACTTCCGATAATCGGAACTACCGCATGATAGTTAGGCGGTAGTACCGCACCTTTCTACAATAGTTTGTTTAGAAGCATTTGTTGCATGTATATCTTGATAATTATTGTTAATCATTGTGGGACTAATATTTTTCATGAGTTGGATGAATAGGCTATGTTCTAGGGTGACGAAGACTTTGGATGACATCATGAGTTGATCGTCATCAAGTCAAGGTTCAAGAAGAGGATGTATCGTGTGTTGATGCATAACAAGATCTCAAGAAGGAGATGATCATGATTTGATCGTCAAGTCAAGAGAAGACCCATCATGTGTTGATGGAGGTCAAGTAAAGGATGCATCATGGGTTGATGCATGTCAAGACGATGACCCGGACTTGAAGTGAAGATGTGCGCCATCAAGCTTCAAAAAGATGCTCACGGCAAAGGTATGACTAGCTAGGGCTAAGGATGTGTTCCTAGTCTTTTACGGTCTTGGTGTTTGGTTGGAAGACCGGATTGCTAGTATAGGTTGCCGTACTATTGAGAGGGTCTTGTCTAGTAGCTTGAGTCTCATCATGTGTTAATAGCTCAATCTTGCTTGCTCTAGCTCTACATGGCATGATGCTATTATTTGCGAATGTGTTTTGCAAATAGTTTAGGCTTATGCAGTTAATCCTTGTAGCATGTGACTATACTTTTGCGAATGTGTTTTGCAAATGGTTGAAGTCCATGTACCTACACCTTGTGGCATGATCTAAGTTTGCAAATGTGTTTTGCAAATCGTTGGGATTCATGCATTTTCCCTTGGCATGGTCTAAGATTGCTTATTGCTATTTATTTGGACTTAGATCATGATAGTGGCTCTTGAGTTGTGCTTTTGATTTGATCAAATGTGTTTGAGATCAATCAAATAGGTGGGTTGTGTAGCCCTCTGAATAAGCTTTCCATAGAGTCCGAGATCACTCAATTCGACATCGGAGTCAAAAGTTATGACATTTTTACCGAGTATCGCCTCTGTGCTGAAATTGGGCTGCGGAAGTTCCGATTTTTGTACTACGGAACTTCCGATAATAGGAAGTTCCGATATTTGTACCACGGAACTTCCGCACCAAAAGTTTTAACGGCTATTTTTTGAGCCGTTATGCACCAGACGCCCATGAACAGAGAAAATGAAGTTCCGATTTTTGCACCTGGAACTTCCGATTATCCCGATTTTTGGGATTTCGCCCCAACGGCTAGTTTTTGTGTGTGGGCTATAAATACCCACCTTGGCGGTTGAGAGATAATCTTTGGCATCCCATTTCACTCATTTGAGCTAGTGTGTGCTTCTCCTCTCAATTGTGCATGTGTTGCACCTTGTGAGCAAGGAGGGAGGTCTCTAGTTGCATGTGTTGCATCTAGAGGTGGATTTTGTATCCACTTGAGCTTGTGCATTCGTTGCACGTGGTGAGAGTCAAGCAAGGGGCTTGGCTTATTACTCTTGGTGTTTGCCGACACCTAGACGGCGTGGAGGCGTCGTGTCGGTGATCTTCTCAAGAAGCTTGTGAGAAGGCCCTGTGTTGTGAGTGGTTTGGTGCTCGCCATCTCCGGAGTGGAGGAAGAGCAACCTTAGTGGAGCGAGGTGTTGGTTCGGTTTGGAACCGGTCCAAGTGTTGGACTTACCTCGGAGGTGTTGGCTTAATTAGTGGAGCCGGTCCAACGTGGTTGGGCTTACCTCAACGTGGATTAGGGGAGACCGGCAAGTCTCCGACCACCACGGTAAAACATAATTATGTCCATCTTGTTTTACTTGTGCTTTACTTTGAGCAATTTACATTACATGCTTTAATTGCTTATATATATCATTGTTTGATTGCTCTCTTGTATTGTTGGTGCACTTAGTTGAGCCTAGTGGATTTAGGTTTTAATTGTGCAAAACCAATTGTTATTAGCTTCCGCATTATTAATTGGTTTAGCCCGATAGAGATTTTTAAAAAACCGCCTATTCACCCCCCTCTAGTCGGCCACCTCGATCTTACAGAAGGATAATTCGATTTGAGGATATGACTCCCACGATTTAGCTACCAATTGTACACAACAAATATGCCCAGCAATCGCTGAACCAACTCCAAGATTGCTATCAACCTTGCTAGAAGCACGATCGACCTGATCACGAAGATCAATTCCTGCATGTAATCGAAGAACAAGCAAGAACGAAATAATAAGCAAAATGAAATTGTAAAAAGTTTTGAAATACTTAATATGGTGGGATTCCGAATAAGGAGCTTGACCGGGTGGTCTAGTCAACACACGCAGAAGATACAAGTTGCAACGGAGACTGACTAAACAAAAACAAAATCCACCAAGCCCTAAGGGTGGCAACCACTACATGAAGGAGGAAGAGGAGAAGGGAGGGGCGGCGGCACTGTTCATGTGAATAGTATGGACCTAGGGTTACAAAGCCTATGGGCCCAAGTGGAGGTGTTGCAACACATTTGCTCTTAGAATCAAAATCAGCGTCAGACTATTTTGGTGATTGCGGTGCACTCAAAAGGAATTTGGAGGTGGGGTCAAATCGTTAGAAATAGGACGAGGTAACCTTTCTAAATGGGGCCGCAATGTAGTTTTTTTTCATACATTCCAAATCGCATGAAATCATAAAATCGTAATTTTAGAAACCTAAAATCCTAATCTTCGTTACCTAAATCCTTTATTTTTTAGACATAAAATTGTTGAAATATTACACAATCAAGTCCGATGCGACAATGGGTGTCCCGATCTTTCGATGAGAAGGTGAAAGATCTAGACCCGCCATTATGAGTTAATGGATTGTTTTGGTGATTAATGACAAATCCAAATATGAGACTAACTCTTTTATCTAGTAATATCTTGTGTAGTCTCATTTGGATATAAAGGTGAAATTCAATGAGGTATGCAATCGACATCTTAATCTTATATATTGTTGCATTCCTCGAATCCAAAATATAGGTTGAACTCAACCATAAGTTAAACTTGAATATGTGCATATGTTCTTATTACACATTTGTGTATGCACACATTTAGGGGGAGTTCACTCTATATTTTGTGGTTTCATAAGTATTGATCCATATTCCATTCTCCTCATATATTAAGGATCATTACTTTGAAACAAATCCTTTGAGTATATAAAACTTGTGTAGTTCATATATACTCATATTGCTTTATATTCAATTATTTGCAATTGTGTTGTGGGACTAATGTGTGTGCTAAGATGTGTTCAAGGCTTAGTCCTGGAGTCTGAATGAAGACATGAAAAGGAAATACAAAGATGGTAAAAGATCAACTTAGGATCATGCATTCTCTTTTGGTTTGGTTTCAAAAGCAAAATCTTTTCTCTCAGGCACAATCGGAAGTTCAAGTTATTCTAGCGGAAGTTCCGATTATCGATGGTCCGAAAAATGCGCGGCTTGATTTTTCCAGAGAGCATCCGGTTTGGGACTTAGCCGATTTTCGAGTGCGGAAGTTCCGCAATGATAAGAGCGAAGTTCCGATTATCGGATGGTCCGAAAAATGCGCGGTTTGATTTTTCCAGAGTACCCTTTTTAGGGACTTAGCCATTTTCGCAAGTCGGTAGTTCCATAATGAAATGAGCGGAACTTCCGATAATCGGAACTACCGCATGATAGTTAGCGGTAGTACCGCACCTTTCTACAATAGTTTGTTTAGAAGCATTTGTTGCATGTATATCTTGATAATTATTGTTAATCATTGTGGGACTAATATTTTTCATGAGTTGGATGAATAGGCTATGTTCTAGGGTGACGAAGACTTTGGATGACATCATGAGTTGATCGTCATCAAGTCAAGGTTCAAGAAGAGGATGTATCGTGTGTTGATGCATAACAAGATCTCAAGAAGGAGATGATCATGATTTGATCGTCAAGTCAAGAGAAGACCCATCATGTGTTGATGGAGGTCAAGTAAAGGATGCATCATGGGTTGATGCATGTCAAGACGATGACCCGGACTTGAAGTGAAGATGTGCGTCATCAAGCTTCAAAAAGATGCTCACGGCAAAGGTATGACTAGCTAGGGCTAAGGATGTGTTCCTAGTCTTTTACCGGTCTTGGTGTTTGGTTGGAAGACCGGATTGCTAGTATAGGTTGCCGTACTATTGAGAGGGGTCTTGTCTAGTAGCTTGAGTCTCATCATGTGTTAATAGCTCAATCTTGCTTGCTCTAGCTCTACATGGCATGATGCTATTATTTGCGAATGTGTTTTGCAAATAGTTTAGGCTTATGCAGTTAATCCTTGTAGCATGTGACTATACTTTTGCGAATGTGTTTTGCAAATGGTTGAAGTCCATGTACCTACACCTTGTGGCATGATCTAAGTTTGCAAATGTGTTTTGCAAATCGTTGGGATTCATGCATTTTCCTTGGCATGGTCTAAGATTGCTTATTGCTATTTATTTGGACTTAGATCATGATAGTGGCTCTTTGAGTTGTGCTTTTGATTTGATCAAATGTGTTTGAGATCAATCAAATAGGTGGGTTGTGTAGCCCTCTGAATAAGCTTTCCATAGAGTCCGAGATCACTCAATTCCGACATCGGAGTCAAAAGTTATGACATTTTTACCGAGTATCGTCTGTGCTGAAATTGGGCTGCGGAAGTTCCGATTTTTGTACTACGGAACTTCCGATAATAGGAAGTTCCGATATTTGTACTGCGGAACTTCCGCACCAAAAGTTTTAACGGCTATTTTTGAGCCGTTATGCACCAGACTGCCCATGAACGAGAAAACGAAGTTCCGATTTTTGCACGGAACTTCCGATTATCCCGATTTTTGGGATTTCGCCCCAACGGCTAGTTTTTGTGTGTGGGCTATAAATACCCACCTTGGCGGTTGAGAGATAATCTTTGGCATCCCATTTCACTCATTTGAGCTAGTGTGTGCTTCTCCTCTCAATTGTGCATGTGTTGCACCTTGTGAGCAAGGAGGGAGGTCTCTAGTTGCATGTGTTGCATCTAGAGGTGGATTTTGTATCCACTTGAGCTTGTGCATTCGTTGCACGTGGTGAGAGTCAAGCAAGGGGCTTGGCTTATTACTCTTGGTGTTTGCCGACACCTAGGCGGCGTGGAGGCGTCGTGCGGTGATCTTCTCAAGAAGCTTGTGAGAAGGCCCGGGAAGGATAATTCGATTTGAGGATATGACTCCCACGATTTGGCTACCAATTGTACACAACAAATATGCCCAGCAATCGCTGAACCAACTCCAAGATTGCTATCAACCTTGCTAGAAGCACGATCGACCTGATCACGAAGATCAATTCCTGCATGTAATCGAAGAACAAGCAAGAACGAAATAATAAGCAAAATGAAATTGTAAAAAGTTTTGAAATACTCAATATGGTGGGATTCCGAATAAGGAGCTTGACCGGGTGGTCTAGTCAACACACGCAGAAGATACAAGTTGCAACGGAGACTGACTAAACAAAAACAAAATCCACCAAGCCCTAAGGGTGGCAACCACTACATGAAGGAGGAAGAGGAGAAGGGAGGGGCGGTGGCACTGTTCATGTGAATAGTATGTACCTAGGGTTACAAAGCCTATGGGCCCAAGTGGAGGTGTTGCAACACATTTGCTCTTAGAATCAAAATCAGCGTCAGACTATTTTGGTGATTGCGGTGCACTCAAAAGGAATTTGGAGGTGGGGTCAAATACGTTAGAAATAGGACGAGATAACCTTTCTATCAAGTAATCTGGAGCTCCAACGGACTCTGTATGTGAAAGTTATGCATATTTGAAGTCAGTGTTATCTCTAGAGGCCGAATTTGATTCCAAAATGAGTCCAACTCGAACTCTTGCTTGGCTTGAAAAAAAGTGACGTGGTGCTACACAAATATATATTTTCATTATTAGGTAGCATCATATAGTTCATATAATATAAAGGCACTCCTAAAAACTTGATCACCTGATAATTTAAGTGAAGCATACGAGGTTTTGTAATTGGAACAACAAGCATAGCAAATATGGTTGTATCCATAGGGGTCATGTCCTCATCATCCTCCCCTTCTTGAAAACAAAGCCGTCATCGGCTTTTGATAAGCCGAAAATAGGGTAACAAAGAAGCCAAGGTGTATGCATGGTATATGTATATATCATCTGTTTTAACGGTTATTTGTTGTTGCACAATTAATGTTATAAAATAGCAACAATCATACATGATCATTGTATTATTACTTGAAGAATAATCATATATGTTAATGAGCAAAACAAAATTTCTTACACCGAATTATTGCAACTAGTTTTGCAAACGTAAGTGAAGCAGTTATGCAATTCAAATATCTGAAGTCGTAAACTTGCAGTGGTAACACATATGGGCAAATCTATAACTTTTGGAATCAAACAAAGTTCATCCATACAATTAGATTTCAAGCAAGCAATAGCAGATTCATCAAGCAAGGGTGAAAATATTTGTAAGTTCTATACCTCAACATCATTATTCAAATTGTCAATACTAGATGGTGCAATTAAAGATGAACACATATCACTAAATTTTATTTTTCTCCCATAATAAACAAGGTTTGACACACAAGAATTGTTGTTCAAAATAACAAGCTTCTGTGATCACAAGTTATGCATATTTGATATACAAAAAATTGATTGTCTATACCGTAATCTCCAATCAAATTAAACTTATATTCAGAAGTGTAGGCACTAAATAAGGATTTCGAACATGCAATTATAGAAACTTTCTCCATAGCATGTGACAATTTCATAGGGGGTCAATATTATGTAACATAAAGATTCAGGAGGAGAAATTCTAGTCAAAACTTCTTTATATCTAACCAATTCCACATGATCATTATATGCAATTAACTCATCACATGAATCACTCAAAACAGCAGACAATTCAATTATTTTATCATATGGTGCACTCAAGTCAATGCGTTTGAATTCTCTACTTGAAACATGTACATATTAGAATTATTTTTCACTAATTTTTACTCTAAAATAACATGAACAGTGGACAATTGTAGTTCTTCACAAGCAAACTCACCTTGAGTGATGATAGTACCATGATCTTTACTTTTTTTACTCTTCTTAGATGATGTAGGTGCATCCATCTCCTCATCTTCCTTCTCAACCAATGGAGTCGGTGTTTCAATAAACTCAATCTCCTCTTCGGTATGGTTCTCAACTTCCAGCAAGTTGTTAGTCACAGAAAAAGACACAAACACATGTTTGTTCTTATGTTTTCTATCATCAAGCATTCTCAGTTTCTCCTCAATCTGATGTTCAACCTTACAGGCAAGTATAAACAAATGAGAGAGAACCATATTCTTTGTGAACAAGAAGGTCATGAATTGCTTGATTAAGCCCACTTAAGAATATATTCTATGTAGTTTCAGTATGTTCCTCTAAGCCACAACACAACAAATGAATTATAATCAACATAATATTTAGGAACGAATTCATCTCTCAAAAGTTTCTTTAATGCATGCCAAGTTTGAGGCAATCTTCCATGTCTACTTAAATACTTCCACCAAAGTATTGCATCCTCAATAAAAACACTAGTAACAGCTCTGATCTTTTGCCTATCGGACCATTCATAATATTCAAATTCTTTATGTAAAGCTATATCCCAGTCAACATAGGCATCAGGATCAAATTTACCAACAAAGGATGGCAAAATGAGTTTAGTTTTACCAAATGTACTATCACGATTATGCACCTTCTGTGGTGGAGAAACTTGGCTCAAGCTTGCATCTTTCTTGTGGACTTTCTTGCGCTCTCGTTCAATGGCTTGAAGAAGACATAGATCTATCTCGTAATCATCTCGTGAACCTGTCATAGTTAGTAGAAAACAAGGAAACAAATCACAAGTATATGTTCCTATCAGCTACTGGGATCTTGAGGCTCAAAATCGTTCACACTCAAGCTAATATCACGTTCTTACCAATTCTTACCAAGAAAACAGGCGGTGACCAGCAACTAGTGTCGGTGTCAACCGCGATCTCCGAAGATTGACGAAGCGATTGCAAGCAACTGGTACCTGTACAATGGTAATATGTGGAGCTAGGATAAGCTTCAATATGGTAGAAAGGATTAGCAATAATTAAATTAGTAAATGTAAATTAAAAAATTACTCAAAGTACTAGTCAATGTTACTGATCCTAGCCTAGAAGAATGCTAGATAATCAAAGCATATGAAGCAAAGAGGATAAGAAGTGTATGAACGGATACACAAAGATCAATGTGACTTAATGTAAGCAAAGGAAAACCTCACACCAAGTGCTAGGAGAGACGCTAGCCAACTACTCGAACTTCTGTGTGGGGACACAAGATTGTTCACAAGATGTAGAGCACAAAGACGCAATAACGTGCAATGTAAACATCACTCTAGTTTAAGCAGTAAACAATAGCTAGTCTCAAGAGATGAAAATGCAAAGTTTTATATTGCTTATATATAATCTTTTGAAATGTTTCTACGATATCTATAACTTTGCAGTTGATGCAAACCCCAAATTCTGAAGGGAAGACCGAAAAAACAGGAAAAAACCAAAACTAAAAACTTTTGACGTGAGTTTGGGGCCGAAGATAGCCAATTTTGGGGCCCCTGGAGAGATACTAGCCAAAGATAGTTTTTTTGGATGTGTATCATCGTTAGCTTTCCAACGAGCACAAGAACGTCCAAATCGGACACGATATGCAAAAGTTATGCTCGTTTTACTGAATGTGTCTCGGAAACGGGATCCTACTTGGACTCGAAACTGACTCGGGTTCAAATTTGAAAGTGCTATATCTTTCAAACCCGCGGGGTAAACTCGCTGAATTTTTTTGTGGAATCTTGTAGCTATATGAAGAAGGGCTCCACCATTTTTCAATTATTTTGGCGAAGGTTTGACGCGCTTTTTAATTTTCAGGAAGGTGTACACTCTCTTTTTAAAAAGCGAAACCAACTCTTTCCTTCTCTTGTACAACCGAAAGCAACTATGTTCTAGGGTTTCCCTTTTGAACTTTTCTCCACTCTGAAACCAATCTGGCGGTGGATCTTAAAGTATGTCGTGGCAGGAAAAAAGCAGTTGTGGCAAGCATTTTGGCTGCAACGGCAGGATATGGCAGCGGCGGTCGGGCAATGTGCTTGTCGCGGTAGAGAAGATCAAGCAGCGGTAGGAGTCTTGGCTACCACGGCAGGATGTGGCAGTGGCGGTCGGGCAAAGTGCTTGCTGCAGTAGGGAAGATCAAGTGGCGGCAGGAGTCTTGGCTGCCACGGCAGGATGTGGCAGTGGCGGTCGGATGTGTCAGCTATCGCGATAGTGAATGGCAGTGGCGGCATGCTGTTTTTGCTACCGCGGCAGCGAATGGTAGTGGCGCGGCAGGAGCTATATTTGTTGAGGCAGCGACGGCGGGCATTTTCGGTTGCCACAGCAGCGATGTGGCAGCGGCGGCGGCGGGAGCTATGGTTGTCGTGGCAGCGGCGATAGGTGTTTTCAGTTGCTGTGGCAGCGACGACAGAGCTTTTTGGGTGCTGCGGCAGGAAGATGTGGATGATTTGCGGCTGGAGAAACAAGGGACAGTATATACAAATAGACAAAGACCAACTAGACTCCAACTAGAACTAGAAATCAACAACTAGACACGATGATGCAACAAAAAATTCAACGATGCAAATTACCAAAAAAAAAATTTGTAGGGCACAAATTGGTTTGAACAGGATGAACTAAACCTATTTTTTTATTTTTGTGGACTGTAGGTAAAGAAAAAATTCCCACCGATGAATGAAAGCTCTGATACCATCTGATGTGACAATGAGTGTCATGATCTTTCGATGAGAATGATAGTTCAATTTGAGGAGATGAATCTCACGATTTGCCTACCAATCGTACACGACCAATATACCTTGCAATCGCTGAATCAACTCCAAGATTGTTATCAACCTTACTAGAAGCACAATCGACCTGATCACGAAGGGCAATTCCTGCATGTAATCGAAGAATAAGCAAGAACAAGATAATAAGCAATTTGAAAATTGCAAATACGATTGAAATACTCAGCATGATGGGATTTCGAATAAGGGTCTTGACCGGGTGGTCTAGTCGACACACGCAGAAGAAACAAGTTGCAACGGAGGCTAACTAAACAAAAATAAAATCCACCAAATCCTAAGGATGATGGCCACTATATGAAGGAAGGAGAAGAGAAGGGAGGGGCGGTGGCACTATTCTGTTCACATGAACAGTATAGGTCTAGGGTTATAAGGCCTATGGGCCCAAGTGGAGGTGACGCATCACCTTTGCTCTCAGAATCAGAATCAGCGTTAGACTTTTTTGGCGATTGCAGCATACCAAAAGTAATTTGGAGGTGGGACCAGATCCGTTGGAAAGAGGACTAGATTAGATTTCCATAAGTACTCGTGGAGCTCCAACGGACTCTGTATGTGAAAGTTATGCACATTTGAAGTGAGTGTTTTATCTGGAGACCGAATTGGATGCCAAAACGTGTCCAGCTCGAACTCTTGCTTGGCTTAGACAAAAAGTGATGTGGTGCTGCACAAATATATATTTTCATCATTAGGTAGCATCATATAGTTCATATAATATAAAGGCACCCTAACAACGAGCTCACATGGTAATTTAAGTGAAGCGTACGAGCTCTTGTAATTGGAATAACAAGCATAGTAAATATGATTGTATCCATAGGGGTCATGTCCTCATCAAAGTCCACCGGGTGAGGAGCCTTCAAAATAAAATTCATAATTTTTTGAACTTCTACATTACAAACTCGTACAAACAGTACACATTTATGAAAATACAAGAAAAAACCTGAATAGATAAAATTATGGCAAATTCATACAAGTAAGTACACAATGTCAGGAGGCTCCATGTAAAATTTTATATTTTTTAAAGTCGTTTAATATATTTTAAAATTTCTACAAACACCTGAAACTCTAACCCTAATTTAACTCTAACCCTAGCGGAGTACATATGTTGGGCCGTGGGCGTTACTGGCGCCGTTCGGACAGGAGCACATGGCGGCCAAAGAAGCGCTGTTACACGGCGGCCGTGCGGACAGAGACCAAATCTGAAGAGAAAAAAAAGCTATTTCTGTATGTACGATACAAAAACAAACCAATACGGCCAAAAAAAATCCGTCCGATATGAGTTTGAAATGTTGAATAGATACTGCACATTGTTAGAGTCTAGAAATTGACTTCGCAATTTGGTAAAGGGAACCTTACCATGTATTGTATCATCATTGATCTCGTCCTATATTTTTAAGCTGGCCGTGAAGCCCGTGATCTTTCGCCATCATATATGGGCTTTGTGTATTAGTAATTCCAAATGAAGCCCATTCAAACCCATAACCCATAGACTTATGAGCTTATCCTTTAACAGAAGTCCATTCGGATAGCTCGGCTACAATACTCTCGGTACAGTTTCTTCTAAAAAAAACAGGTCCGTCTGCACAAGTTATTTCCTTAACTCAAAACAGTTAAATTTTAATTTATTTATAACTTTATTATGTATAAATTATAGTAAATTATTTATAAAATTATTATTTTTATCACTGTATAATTCAAAATCTAATATATACTTCGAGACACAATAAAAGAATTCTATATTAACAAAATACGGTAATATAATGAATCTGTTATATTTAGAAAATAAAATCATAATAAATACGAATTCAATTTATTAGATGAGAAGAAATTCAAATTTTAAAACATATCAAAGAGACGAGAAAGCGGTCGAAGGAAGGTCGTTTAGCAAAACCCCCCAAAAAAAAACACAAGGTACAGCACTACAGCTTGTGTCAGCTTGGTAATCACGAAACGCCGCTCTCCTCTTCTCTTCCCGACTCCCCCCAAACCCCAACCATGGCGGCCGCCGCCGCCCAAAACCCTAAGGATGCCAAACCCCACGACCCCGAGCCGGAGCTCGAGCCCTCGGTCGAAGCCAATGCCGAGATCGCCGAGCAGGAGTACGACGGCGAGGAGGATGAAGAGGAGGAGGAGGAGCTGGACGGGCCGGCGGCCGCGGCGGCGGAGCGTGAGAAGGTGCAGTCCGTGTTCCGGCGGATGTCGTCGGACCCGGTGGGCATCCGCGTCCACGACGTGATCATCAAGGGCAACGCCAAGACGCGGGACGAGCTCATCGAGGCGGAGGTCGCCGACCTCCTCCGCGCCGCCCCCACCGTGCAGGACCTACTGCGCGCCGCGAGCATCGCCAGCGCGCGGCTGCGCCAGCTCGACGTGTTCGACGCCGTCAATATCACGCTCGACGCCGGCCCGCCCGAGCTGCCCGGCACCACCAACGTCGTCATCGAGGTCGTCGAGGCCGCCAACCCCGTCACGGGGAGCGCCGGCGTCTACTCCAAGCCCGAGGTGAGCTCTCCGCCTGGTTCGATTTGTTGGCGATAGCGTGGGATGGTCAAATTGCCTGTAGCTAGAGATTTAGAGCAACAGTTGTTGATATCATGAGACCTGGATTGGGATCTAGAATAGTAATTACCCCATTATTAGAAAAGTTTCTCAGATCGGGCATTTTCCCATGCTATAAATTGGCAAGATACGGAGCCAAGTTTTTTTCCCCGAGGGGAAGCCACGAGCTTTCGTTTATTCAAAACGAGAGAGTTATAAAGTTATAATCCTTGCACAAAACTGCGACAAGGAATTGGAGACACATACTACACCACTCTGCCATACAAGAGCTAGGGAGCCCGGCTTGTGAATATGACACATGCTTAGTAATGTTTCATTCATGCTCCCTAATGTTTTCTTATAATTAATTATTTGTTTTATCGTGACTCGTGAGTCTATCCAATTACTGAAGAACTGTGTTAAAAAAATACTGGGTAAGTGAAATTTCCAAGGATCTAAAAAGGGTGAAATTTCCAAGAGGCACTGAGAAAGGAGGCTGTTAACTTTACGGGCAGTATGTAGTCTCCTAGATTAACCAGATAGGAATACTAGCCTGCTGGACTCAGTTGGGTGCTCCAAATTAATTTATGATGTTGCAATTTTGATGAGCATTTATCGATAATTTTTCATTTCACATACATGGTAGACTTGCAAAAATGAAAGAAGGAAAAACATAGAGCTCTTTAAGAAAGAAGGAAAACCAGGAGCACTTAGATAGCAAATAATGTACAGTTCTTCATTTAAAATATTGGATCTGCTTGGTGCTTTGCTTAGCTGATGATGTCAATTCATTAGAGCTAAATTGTATATGATTCGGAGAATGAAATGATGAAGAAACAAGGAGCATGCGAAATATTAGATCAGTTTGGTAATGCTCGTACAAATATCTATATTATGACATGAGCAATCTTGAGCTTGAGAATGAAAACCCATTTTGATTCCTGGATAAATCATGGACACACGGTAAACGTTTGCTGAATACAGTTATTCTTTGTACATACTCTACTACTTTAGTACTATATTACGCACTCACCCTTTCGTGATGTTTACTCGACATATCTTTTTTGACCCTCCACCACCTTATTAAACAGTGGGATAGAGAAATGATGGGGATATTGGATTAGGGTGCTCGTCTACTATCTTTGGCTCCAATACCAAGCTTGATGTAAAATTTACTTGTTCATACCTAATATTTGAACCTAGGGATCATCTAAAAGCAGAGTCATTTAAAAGTGATTTGGTCAGCCATGTTCTTGTCAGCTACACTTTTATTTCCCCCAATTGGTAGCTTCCAATACATTAGCCATCAAATTGTACTACTGCAATCAACACTAGTCAGCTAATAGTTGAGCCCAATTTATTGTAAATCTTGAACAGCTAATAGAAATACAAAGAGTATGTTTAGCTGCTTGTAAGGAAGGAACCTGAGCTGGTAACTGATTGTAACATTCCGGCCCAACGCTGAGCCCGGAATGCCACCCATCTACATCAACTACTAATTTAAACCACATATTACAATAAATTCCAGCAAGCACATAACGAACAAGACACGCCCACGGATAGACATATTCAAACGCCGGGCCTGGACTAAAAAACCCATCCTCGAACGAGCCAGCCTGAGCCCAGCCCTGGCCTGAAAATTCATTTTTCGAATTAGAAAATATTATTTTAATTCTTTTTGGAATAAAAAGTAATATTTAATTCATTTCGAGAATAAAAGAAATAGTTTATTATTATTTTATTAAATTCAGCGGCATTTCGAGCCGGAAATCAAGTCTCGAGCCCGGGCCTGGGCCAGACTTGGGCTAGGCCGCCTGGCCGGGTTGCCCATGAACATGCCTATCCACGGGTCACAATAGAAATATTTAAATGCAGCTAAACTGCATAAAAAACAACATATTAGATGTTTAGATAGCAAATAGCAATACTAAATAAAGAGCCAATAGATCTAAATAGTTCATAAATCGTCTAATGAATGAATAAACATGTTCCAACCAAACATTCTAGAATTATTCAATGTTTATCAAGTCCTAAAGAATAAATAATCACACTATAATAAAAGTTCTCATGGCTAAATGAATCAAGTATTTGAAGTGAATACAATTGTTCTATGTGCGCTATCCCTTCTCATACAAGATGCCATCACCAACCACCTAAAGCAACAATAAAGCAAAGGCGAGTCCACGACTCAGCAAGCATAAGATACAATGGTAGATACACAAGTTCATTAAACATTTAATGCGTCATCATAAATCTTATACTCCTCATTCTCTAATCTCATCAATATCTTTCTCTTGAATGCAAATGCCATGATGCATCTCTTTCAGCTGATACCGGTATAGCAAAGTATTTACCCATCAGTGATATACTTTTCTCTGCCACCTTATTTAGGGTGGGATCCCTACCTCTATAGGATTTTAACACGGGGCACGCGGGACTAGACATGTGTTAGATATGTAGATTGTGTAGGGTGTTATTTGTTATTGTCCACGCTTGTACATATTATATATTGGCCTTTGGCCTATTGGAATAGACAAGATGCTTTATTCCAAACATGGTATCAGAGCTAGGGTTTCAAGCCCTACCTCGTGACCAGCCGCTGCCATTGTACTCGCCACCGCTGCTCCTCTTCTCCGTCGGTCTTCTTCTCCACCGGCTTTTCATCGCCTCGCCGCCTCCATCGCCGCATGCTGGAGCTTCTCGGCAATGACCATCGCTTAGGAGCCGCGAAGGAGGGAAGGAAGGAAGGAGCGGCGGCTCGGTGTTAGGTTAGCCAAGGCGTTGTCGTCCCGAGTGCCGCCTTTCCGCCGCCGCTGTCGTCCCGTTTCGCTCGAGTGCCGCCTTGGCGACGCTTGAGTAGCGCCTTCTCCAGATCCACGCCGGCCTCTAGTGTTGGATCCGGATCAGCATCGGCGTCTCCTCTTCTAGCGCCGAGCCACCCGAGTCACCCGAGCCTCCAGCGCTGAGTCGCCCCTGCGTCGCCCGAGCCTCCGGCGCTGAGTCGCTCACCCGAGCCTTGTAGCGTCGAGTCGCTCGCCTGTCTTATTTATGCTCTGGTGGAGCCGACAGCTCTGGCTTCTAGCTCCGGTCCCTCCTCGCCGGCTCCACCGATCTACTCGGAGCCGGCGACTTCTCCTAGCTCTGGCTTCTCTGGTAAAAAAAAAAAAGTGATGTCTTCTACCGGTGGCTCCTTCGCCATCCCGCTTCCTCCAGTTCGATTCAATGGGACAAACTTCTGGGAGTGGGTTGTTCACCTGAGGATCCATCTCAACAGTCAGCGTCTCTGGGGTCACCTCACCGGCGAGCATCCCTGTCCACCTCACCCTACACGGCCAGTTCTGCCCGCTCTCTCTGCTGGTGTAGATCAGGCGGCTCGAGAGGCCGCCAATGCTGCACTGGAGGAGGCCTTGGAGCTGTACCAGTTTGAGTTGCACGCCTACGAGCGCTGGCAGGAGGCCGAGGCTCGTGCTATCGCCATCTTGGTGGGTAGCATGCCCGTGACCATCTCCATGGATGTGGCGGAGCTGCCGATGACGCAGCTTATGTGGGAGCGTTTCCGAGCTCACTACCAGCCGACGAGTGATGCTATGTATCTCTCAGTCGTGCATCAGGCGCATTCTCTTAAGCAGCTCGATGCCACTGTGGATGATTTCTACCAGAAGTTGTCTGAGGTGTGGCATCAGTTTGACTCTCTAGGGCCGGATGTCTGCAGGACTTGTCCTTGCTGTGTGCGGCTCCGCGCTCACCAAGAGACTCACCGTCTCTACGACTTCCTAACGCGTCTCCGACCTGAGTTCGAGACTGTGCGTGCTCAACTCCTGACTCGCCACCCGCGCCCGAGCTTGGTGGAGGCTCTCACGGGTGTGCGTGCTGAGGAGACTCGTCACCGTGGCGTGGCTCAGATGCAGTCTGTCTTGTCTACTTCAGCACTTGCTTTTTTGTCAGTTTCTTCAGTACCAGCCGTGATCCCTCCCTCGGCTCCTCCGGTGGTTGCTGCTTCTACTGCGGGTCTCCACTGCACCTACTGTCAGTGTGATAGCCACAGGTATCAGGATTGCTATAAGCGAAGGGACCAGGGTCGTCGGGGTGGACGTCCCCCGAAGGGCTCTGGAGGTTCCTCTCACTCAGGATCTGGCTCCTCTCGCCGGGGCTCCTCTGGTGACACCACACGGCAGCTCCTTTTTCTGTTGCAGCGCCTCGGTGTCGGCTCGTCCTCAGACTCCTCGGGTTTTGCTCGTCTGGCTCTTGCTTCTCAGCAGTCTTCCTCGCCTCCGCCTCCTCTCTCGCTAGGTATTTTGTCTCCGTGGATCTTGGACTCAAGTGCTTCTTTTCACATAACACCAGATTCTACCCACCTTACTTCTGTGCGGTCCACAGATTTTTCTTCTACTGTTCAGACTGCAGATGGTACCTCTCTTCCTATTGCAGGCCGAGACACCCTTTCCACTTCTTTTCATATTCCTGCAGTCTCTCATGTTCCTCAACTTACTACGCAGCTTATGTTGGCGGGTCAGATCACTGATCACGACTGTCGTATTGTTCTTGAGTCTGGCTCTTGTTGTGTTCAGGACCGCCGCACGGGGACTCTACTTGGTACTGGCCCTCGGCGCCGTGATTCGCTGCGTCTCTAAGAGCTCGACTGGCTTTATCTTCCTTTCGCTGTCTCCACCAGTCATTCAGCCACTACCACTCCCTCTGGTCTTGTTGTGTTCTGTACTACCTCTTTCGCTCAGTGGCACCGTCTCGGTCATCTCTGTGGCTCGCGTCTATCGTCTTTAGTCGGTCGTGGTGTTCTTGGGTTTGTTTCTGGGGACACCTCTTTACATTGTATGGGTTGCAAGTTTGGCAAGCAGCTGTAGCTCCCCTATCCCACTAGTGATTCTATTTCTACTCATCCTTTTGATCTTGTCCACTCTGATGTTTGGGGTCTAGCGCCCTTCGTTTCGAAAGGGGGTCATCGCTATTATGTGATTTTTATTGATGATTATTCTCATCATAATTGGATCTATTTCATGTCGGAGCGCAGCCAGGTTCTCTCTATTTATCAGATGTTCGCCACCATGGTTCGCACTCAGTTTGATTCGACCATTCGTGTTTTTCGTGCCGACTCTACTGGTGAGTATCTCTATGCTGCTTTGTATCGTTTTCTCGCTGAGCAGGACACTCTTCCTCAGTGCTCTTGTCCTAAGCATCGTCACTTGCTTGAGACTGCTTGTGCTCTCATGCTTGCTTCTTCTGTTCCTCCTCACTTTTGGGCTGAGACTATTTCTACTGCTGCTTTTCTCATCAACCTACAACCTTATACTGCTCTTAAGGGTTCTACTCCTGTCGAGCGTCTTTATGGTCGAGCTCCAGAGTACAGTCATCTTCGTAGTTTCGGTTGTGTCTGTTTCGTCCTTCTTCCACCGCGTGAGCGCACCAAGCTGACTGCTCAATCAGTTGAGTGTGTTTTTCTTGGCTACAGTCTTGAGCATAAGGGTTATTGTTGTTATGACCCTGTTGCTCGCAGGATGAGGATTTCTCGGGATGCCACTTTTGACGAGTCCCGCTCCTACTACCCTCAGTCCCCCACTGTCAGTCCAGATTGTCTTCCTGAGTCGATCTCTTTTCTAATTTTTCCTGACTCTCAGCTTTCCACCGCTGTTTCGCCTCATCCTCCATCTACTCTGCCTCCCTCTGTTCAGAGTCCAGCTCCATCTGTTTCGCCTTCGCCGGATTTTCCTTCCCACTCTTTTGTTGAGGCTCCACCTTTTCCCTTGCACTACTCTTGCCGTCCTCGGCCTACTACTTCCTCTCTTGAGCCTTCGTCTCTGCTGGGCCCTGTTCTGACTTATCCCAGATATGATCTTCGTGATCGTCTCACTGTCAGGCCGCCTGAGCACTACGGCCGCCACCATTGTTGCTCTTCTCGAGCCTCGACCTCTGCGTGAGGCCGCCGCCACCCCGAGTGCCACCGCGATGTCTGCGGAGATTGCTGCTTTGGAGCGTACTAGCACTTGGGATCTTGTGCCCTTGCCTGCGCATGTTACTCCTATCACGTGTAAGTGGGTGTACAAGATCAAGACTTGCTCGGATGGTTCCCTTGAGCGCTACAAGGCTCGTCTTGTGGCGCGTGGTTTTCAGCAGGAGCATGGTCGTAACTACGATGAGACTTTTGCCCCCGTCGCTCATATAATCACTATCCGCACTCTCCTTGTTGTGGGCTCTGTTAGACAGTGGACCATCTCTCAGTTGGATGTTAAGAATGCCTTTATCAATGGCGAGCTGCGTGAGGAGGTTTACATGCAGCCACCCCCTGGGTATTCTGTCCCTGATGGTATGGTTTGTCACCTTCGTCGTTCTCTTTATGGGCTCAAACAAGCTCCTCGTGCTTGGTTTGACTACTTCTCCTCTGTTGTCACTGCCGCTAGCTTCTCCGCCAGTGATCATGGCCCTGCTCTCTTTGTTCACACCTCTCCTCGGGATCGGACGCTTCTCCTTAGATATGTGGATGACATGATCATTACTGGAGATGACTCTCAGTACATTGCCTTTGTGTAAGAGTGTCTCAGTAAGCAGTTCTTGATGTCTGATTTGGGTCCTCTTTGTTACTTCCTTGGGATTGAGATCACTTCTGCGTCCGAGGGCTACTATCTCTTCCAGGAGAAGTACATTCAGGATAGCCTTACTCGCGCTTGGCTCACTGATCAGCGCGTAGTAACTTCCCGATAGCTGCCAACGTCTGTTTTTTGAACAGTGACCTTCCCGAGGCTGTAACTTTTCGCTCATAACTCTAAATCTAGTGTTCTAGATCTTTCTGGAAGACGAAACTCTGAATCCGAACTTAAATGCCCCTAATTGCCCCCGCAAGGTTCTGCATCGAAACTCGAAGAACTAGGGCATACAGAAAACTACACTTCCTAAGGACCAATCGATGTACAAATTGAACAATGACTAATCTAGGGCCATCTAAAGGATTTCAGATCATTACCCTTGAAGAACACTATGACGATCACAAAATCCCGCACAAGCCCTTCTCTTCCCCCCTTCTTTCCTTCTTCCTCTTTACTCCCTCCTCTTGCTTCCCTGGCCGAAATACTCTGCCCTCCTCCCTTCTTCCTTCTCTGGCCAGCAAACATGGCGGCACCACAGGGAGGCGCGGCCACGGGCCCATGGCATGACGCGGGAGGTGGAGGCGCTGGCTGAAGGAGCAACAGGGCGACAGCTTGCAGGGGAAGGGCTGCGCAAGGGGGATAGGCGGCAGGGCAACAAGGGGTGGCGGCTAGGGTTTGGGAGAAGGGGTGCTCTCTGGCTCCACTTAATAGCTGGTTGGGCCCCCTTGGACCGAGGTGCGATGGTTTCCCCTCAAAATTCCGAAATTCTCTTTTTAATTATTTTTAAATTTCAGTACTAATTATTTATTTGCTCTAAATTTAAGCGATATATTACACTGATAGTCTGATACGTAGTCTAATAGTTGGAGGTTTGAGCCATGCCAACATTTTGGTCCAAATAGGGCAGTACAAAAGACAATAGCACAGAGGGTTTTTTTTCTCTGATCAAGAGGGCAATTTTTCCGAGTCAAGCTGCAAGTTCACTTGTTGGAGTTCAACATGCAAGTGCCGCAATTAGATATTGATTTACCAACTGTATATGCAAATACTTATGTGTTTCGCTTATTTGTTCTTATGCATTTAACATTTTTTTTCCAATACCCAAGAAAAAGCTGCAATTGCTAAGCTTGAGCATAGACTTCATTGTGCTTCAATGAAAATAAACACTAGTTGGGATGCGATGTTTTCTGAGGAATAATCAAACTCATTGCATCGTGTATTTTATTAAAAAAAAATTATTCTGTTTGAGAAGTAACTCATTGTTTTTAGTGGTAGTTAATCTTTTATCCTGTACCAAATACAAATACTTTAGTATGACTATAAATTTGCAGGTCATGGTGCTTATTGAACTTGTATTGTCGACAGCATAGGAGCAGAAAAATGCATTATTACATTTGATTACTGCATGGTGCATTCTAATCAGCTTGCTAACTATTTGAGAGGTTTCCACATCTGATGCATGGCTGTATTTTCATTACGTTTGTAGGCAAGATCTTGGTCACTGGAAGGGTCAGTTAAGTTGAAGAACCTGTTTGGCTATGGTGACATCTGGGATGCTTCAGGTGCATATGGCTGGGACCAGTCATCAGAGGTTGGCATTGGAGTCTCCCTACCAAGATTTAAATCAATACCAACACCCTTGATGGCTAGGGCATCATTGTTGTCACAAGATTGGCTGAAGTTTTCATCGTACAAGGAGCACCTACTTGGTCTTTCATTTGGTTTGCTTTCAACCATGCATCATGACTTGTCTTATAACCTTACATGGCGTACCTTAACTGATCCATCACATGCCTCATCAAAGTCCATAAGAAGACAGTTAGGGCATAATCTTCTATCTGCATTGAAATATACATACAAGATTGATCAAAGGGATTCACATCTCAGGCCAACAAAAGGATATGCATTTCTCTCAACTTCTCAAGTTGGTGGTCTATGGGATAGCAAAGGATCGAGATTTTTTCGGCAGGTCCTTATTCAGCTTCCTCTGTCCCCTTTTTTATGATTTGTATTGGCTTAATCCTTTTATCAATTTCCCCTTTTTTGCTTGTTCCTCACAATCATAGAGAAGTATACCTGTCATCTCAGGTCTCATTATCATTTTCTTACAAATATGTTGTTGTTGACTTTGCTTCAGGAGTTCGATGTTCGTGGTGCTGTGCCTTTGGGATTCTATAATGCTGCTCTCAATGTTGGCCTAGGAGCGGGTGTCATTCTACCACTAGGAAGAGGATTTATGGATTTGTCTTCACCTGTGCCTGATAGATTTTTCCTTGGAGGTCATTCTTCTCCAGTTTGCAGCTTGGGCGGATTATCATCCTTGTTGGGTTTCAGCACAAGAGGAGTTGGCCCAACAGAACCACGAAGGCTTGTCCCTAGTGAATCTGACAATGGCTCTGCTGCTCTTCCAGGGAGGGATTACTTAGGTGGTGATCTTGCTGTTTCTGCCTTTGCTGACCTTTGTTTTGATCTGCCTCTGAAATTATTTAGAGATGCTGGAATACATGGTCATGCATTTATCACTGCTGGGAATCTTGCCAAGTTGTCGGAGAGTGAATACAAGAACTTCTCATTTTCTGAATTTCGGCGCACATTTAGGAGCTCTGCTGGTGTTGGCATTATTTTGCCAACCAAACTTTTCAGGGTGGAGGTATGTTTCAATTGCCTTTTCAGCTTCCTTTTTTACCAAATTACGGATAACATATGCCTGCTTCGTGACTAATCTCTTCTTTTACTGTATTTATTCAGGTGAACTATTGTTATATTCTAAAGCAATCTGAGCATGACCGTGGAAAGACGGGAATTCAGTTCAGCTTCTCCTCGCCCTTGTAGAAATGTTTTGCAGCCGAAGTAGCTTCTCTTTTCCCTTGTAGACTGTTTTGCTCCCCCTTTTATTCATTTGTTGCTTAAATTCACCAATGACGCTCTTCTTTCGGCTTGAGGTGCCTGGAGTAGCTCATACTGTTTGGCATTTTGCACTTGAGAAAATTGCACCGTATATCCTTGAATTTGCGAGGTTGTGTCACTTAACTTTTTGAATTTGTATTTTATTTTCTCATTTCTCTGAACTTACGAGGTTGTATCACTTAGCTTCCTGAATTTGTGTTGAAGTGAAGTTCGTCGAATGTGATGCCGGCGATTTTGTCTCCTCCGAGCTTAGTGGACTTGTCGTCATCCAATTCTGGTCGTGTTTATTGTTTCCGTCATTTCACGCCAACAAAAATGGATTCTTCGGACTCGAGAATGCACTGTGCTCGCGTCTTCGTTGGAGCTCCATCGTCGTAGTTGGTCGCCGCTCTCACTCTTGTCTGCTCTGAGCCGGTCAAGAGAGAAAGAAGTATATTCCCAGTGTTAAGTAGGAGCATAATACTTTTCTCTCTCTCACGGTGATTCGTTAACTCAAATCTTTTTCTGTTAGCAAACAATAAAATGGACTTCGTGCAGGGTGAGTACCTCGAGTTGCACGACTTGATAGATGGGCCTACTATGGGCACCTGATGGACTGTTGCCAAGTTACGCTAGGCCAAGGATAAATCGGTGAGGTGCTACTCGGTGTTCCACAATGAGTTCGAATCGTTGCACAACAACGATATCATATGGGTTTCATAGAGCCTAGATTTTGTAAACATAGTAGCCCGCATGGACTGTCCATGCAATGCATGCAGGACGTCGGATTATGTGCGACGACCTGCCACTTGGTGTTTACCCATATGGTGTCGCCTTACGCGTCGCAACGCGTAATGCGACAATTCGATCTGCACTAGCTTGTGCCCCCTCCCCCTCGTGGCAGGATCCTGCAGCGAGCTGTCCACCTGTGAGTCCAACTCTATCCAAATATGTTTACAGTTCATACCTGCATCTGTTATTTTGACATCAATCCTTCTCGAATGCAAACAATCAAGGGTGGACCGACGTGCTGAGGACTAGCAAACAGTCCAGCACGAGTGGGTTACGGCTTGGACAGAGACGGCACACAATGAGGTAGCGAGGTGATAGAGTTGATGGATTGGATGGGAGAAAAGATCGACGGGACAGGGGATGCTTTTCGGCGGAAGGTGAAAACGCGTCCGTGCCCTAGTCGTAGGATGATTCGACTCAACGAGTAGGATTAAATACCGTACCACCAGGGCATGATGTTAGGGACATTTGGGAAATCCGCACAAGAATGGCAGCACCGTGCCACCATGACACGGCAGAGGCGTTGCCGGGTGCGGGGGAGCTGAGCCCCCCATATGGCGATGTTCGGGCTGGGGGGCAGAGGCGGGTGTTCGGACGCCAAATGTGCGACCGGGTGGGTCTGTGGCAGGAGGGACCGACGGAGCTGGTGTCGTGCGCTAGTCGCATAGACAAGCCATGTCTGGGCACCAGATGCGCGGACACGGCCACATGGCGGCATGAGGCTAGTCCGGTCCCCCGATGAACGGTGCAGATAAAATATGGGCGCGAGACACGGATTTGGACGCGTGTTGGTCCAGCACATATGTTATAACATTTTTAACATTACAGTTCTGAACGGCCAGCTCCGTTAATAACAAAACCAACAATACCATTTAGAACAAAAACTCTACAACACACGGGTTGACGGGGAGAGACGGTTCCGGCTAGGGACAAGGTTCTTTTACTGACACAAAAAAACTTTACATACGGAGCTTGATGGACAGCGTGCGTTTAATGGCGGCAAGCAGTCATTGGACAGTTTGCTGAATCTGAATGGCACGCGTCGTCGTCACTCAGCGGAGCCGTCCATCTGCCAGAACGATGGGATGGCAGTTTGCTCAATCTGAATGGCATGCGTCGTCGTCACTCAGCGGAGCCGTCCATCTGCCAGAACGGTTGTTGGTTTGTAGTACAGGTTTCGGTCGCACTTGCGACGCGTTCCTAAAACTCCAGCAGAGCGCGAGAATGGAACACTAGAGCGCTTTGTTTTTGCCGCCGGGTCATCTCGTGCAAAGGTATCTGGAGAGGTCGGAGGAGAATTAAACAGGAAGACCGTGGACGAGTGGACGGACCTGTATGGATATTGAAGTTTCAGCAAAATAGGATGTTGTGAAGTTGTATTTGGCCTTTATCAGGGAAAATACCGTGTTTGGTTGCTACAGCCTACAGGCAAACTCGCCTAACAAAAACAGGTCAGCTCGACAAAATCTAATTCACTATCTTTCTCACAAAACGTAAAAAAATATAAAGTAAAAAAAAGATTTGTCTTTGCCAGACAGAAGAGCACTGCGACATACACGCACAGCGACCACTTCTGAGTAGAACCCAACGGAGGAATCAAGGCTTCATCAGTTACAGCTGAGACGGCACAGAGCTCCAGCCCACATCGCCCCAACGCTATCCTGCACGGCAACTGAGCACCACCCATTGGCATTTGGCACTGCAAGCTCAACAGTCAGTCAGGTGGTGCTCAACAGTCAGTCAGCTGGTGCTGCCTGTTTTCGCCGGTGGCGTCCATGATCCACTGTCGAAGCAAGAAGGTCCAATACCAAGTGGGAGCAAAAGCTTGCAACGCAACAGAAAAGGCCACAGGTGACAGACAGATCGAGGACGATCTGTCTGGGCAACAGGTGGGACGGTTGCTAGCCATGTCATGTCAGGTGTGTCGCGAGACAAAAGGACCAGAGGAAGGAAGATATATCAACTATCAAGATAAGGATCATACGATTTTGCACGGACCTGAATCAATGCAGCCGACTGCGATCGAAACATCAGATATCCGTATGTTCGTATTCCTCATTAAAAAAAATAAAGCGCCCAAAAATAAGTAGTCTAGACAGGATCACAGGGCAAAGTAATCGAATCGGCTAGCATAAAAATAGACCTATAAAAAAAAAGTCTACCAAACGGCTAGCTTTGAAGGTTCATCGAATGACCAAACTCACTCAATGAAAGATATTCTGTGTCCTTTATGGATATTATTACCCTGACCATTCGGTGTAGAAAAGAATGTTCAACTCCATCGTCAGGCCAAAAGCCTTGAATATATATGCACAAGAATAGCAAGTTACAGATCTTGTCCAGCAGTAGTGTTCAGTCTTTCTCCAAAACAGAAATGACCTTCCAAAACAGATCACAGGACATGCAACATGCTGCATTATCCAAACTGCAAGTGGTATCAAATCCAAACACGACTACCCCTACTATTCTGTATAGCCAAAACTTGCTAAATTCAGAGGGTAGCAAAGACTGGTCGACAGAGCCTAACCAGCGAAGACAATGAAACATACCAAATGTTGATCATGACTCAATGAGTACAACAGAATTTAGCTTTTACTCTATATCTGACCCAACCGAGAACGAAAATAGTGTGTTATATCCCAAGAAAAAAAAAACTAGCATAAAAGGAAATATTAACTTACCTCTTTGCCCAGTAAAGACAGCCAGAGGAGCTGCAAACAGAAAATACACAACTAAGTCCGTTACTTGACATTCATTTATTCCATTCAACTCAATATCGGTTCAATTTTACATGTTCATTGAGGCCTACTGGAATCAGACGCTATCTACAAATGAGACTCAGGTGTCAATGTATTACTTATGACCTTGAAATCAATTCCATTGAATACACATTTGCTCATTCGATTTACTTACGATCAAGGAAAATTCATCTGATGATAATCCCTCAGGTTTCCTTAGTGTACATGCCTTGAGCAATAGCATAAATTAAACAGGTCGGGAGGAACTAAAGTGGCAACCAACTCAGCAGTACCTAGTAAACAACTCGAAGAGAAATAACTTTATATCACACCCAGCATATATTGCCCAAAGAGATAAAAAGGGCTAATTGGGAACAGCACACATGACAAATTAGAACGCCGCTGCAACCTGCAAGCTTCAGTTCAGCCTCCTTAGCTTTAGTTCAGCCGCCTTCTCTTGTTCCGATGTGGGCCCCCACCATCCACATCCAAAGAACCTAAGGCGCCTCTTCCCCTCCTCCTCAGGGATCTTGACGATCCTGCATTACTAGGTTCGCCTGCGCTTTCAGTAAAAGCAGCATCCTCCTGAATCACAGCCATGGTGCTTGAATTAGAAGCTTGATCTGCAGTCAGTGCTGCAGCAACATGTGTTCCATCAACTGGCGGCTCAGGATTTGCCGGGTTCAATGAAGTTGATGCTCCGTATTGGCTCGGCCTAGCTATTCTTCTAAGGTCACTCACAGCAGTTGCCAACCTTTCCGTGTTTGCAAGGCCAACAAAGGTAAGGCGTTGCAATAAATCGATTCCTTCTGAGGAAAGTGGACTTGAACTACGCCTCGGCGGATCTGGTGTGTTGTTTCCAGCCAGCCCAGTGTCAGGAGCAGAAGAAGAAACAAATGTGGTGTTTTCTGCTTCTCTTTGCAACGTCCTTGCCCTCATCCTAGTAGTAATTCGGCCTAAACGGCTAGTATTATGAGCATGATCAATCATTTCCTGGACAGTTGATTCAGGAGGCCCTTCAAACCTACTCACACTATTCATAATTTGCTGATCAAGAATGTGCCGCCATGACGACAGTATGCCATGTGCCTCGCCAAGCCTTCTAGATATCGGGCGCAAATGGTGGAACTGCTGCCGAAAACTTTCGAGCCGATTCCCATGTGGCCTTGGTGGAATCTTTGGGCCGGACGCGTTGCCATCCTCTGCAACCTTCTTCTCTGCATCTGAACTTGAATTCCCTCTCCCATAGATAGGAGTGATGTTCCCTTCAGTCACCTCACCTTTGCAGACAGGGCACTCCTTGTGAGTTGAGTGAACATGCAGCCACTGGTACAAACAAGGCCAGCAGAAGAGATGACCGCACGAAGTTACCACCGGCTCCACGGCCATCTCAAAGCAGATGTTGCACTCGAACATCGCAGAACTTTTGCCACGTTCCATTGGCTCCTCTGAGGCACCCACCATGGCACCATCGGAAACCACCTTATTCTCCTCCACCATATCGTGAATAGGCTCTTGCGGTGGTTGCGCTGCAGCGTCGTTCTCCAGGCTAGGGGCCTCCGAGCTGAGAGGCGGAAGGTCTGACCGGAACCGTCTTGGACGGAGGCAGCGACATTGGCGGCCATTGAGGCAGATCATGCGACGGTAGCGCTCGGAACGCTCCGGGCGGAATGAAGAGGAGGCCGTCGACGACGACGGCCGGTCCACCCACCCAAGCAGCTCGCTGGGCCGCAGCGGCGGCGGCGGGTGCGATAAACCGAACTCAAGGTCGTCCGCGAGCTCAGGTATTTCTTCTGGGACCGGCACGTAGGGCGGGAGTGCCTCGGGAGCGGACGGGTCGTAGGGCTCGGGCAGCGGGGTCGGCGGGCGCACCAGGTCGGCGCGCGACGGTGAGTACGGCGGGTGGAGCGGCTCCGGCTCCGGCGGCGGCGCGTCCGCGGAGGCAGAGGCGGCGGAGGAGGAGGGAGAAGACGACAGCATCGGCGTTCCGAGCGCGAGGTCGGAGCCGATATCGGGGCGGCGCGGGCGCGAGGCGCGGGGGAGGCCGAGGTATAGATTCAGGTCCATCTTTCTGCTGCTCCGCGCGGCATCGTCGGCAGCCATCCGGCGTCAAGGCGACAAACTACACCCCTCCACGCCTCCCCCCGGTACGCCGCAAAGCTCACGCCCTCGCACCTCACCACCATGGGACGCCGACACGCGGGGCAACCGCTAGCCTGAGGCGCGTCGCGAGGGGCAGGCGCATGGGGGCACGGCTCTGCACGGCCGCGGTCGGTGCTGGTGCTGGCCTCGGATAGGGCGGGTAGGTGTTCGTGGTGGGCCGGCGGCGGCGAGAGGTGGGGAAATTAGGAGGCGAGACCGCGAGATGGTAGAACAGGGAAGGGGAATAGGAAGCACGCGTTCCGCGAGCTTTTGTTGCTGCGGGGAAAAGGGCGCCACGTCAGCACGCATCCGCCTCACCGGGTAAAAAAAGGGCGTCTATTTCCGATCCGTTTGAAATTTTGCAAAATCAGAGTCGAATTTACTCATGGTTGCATTTGACGTGTAGATTCAGGTTTGGCCGACCGCCGCCGTCCTCCTCTCCAATACCGCCGGGGTTCACCTATTTCGGGGCTGGGTTTATTAGAGCCCTCTGGGCTTAGAGGGAGGAGACGGTGAAGATGCGGCGGTGCAGCGAGGTGGCAATAGCACCACAGGCGGAGGAGAGCGGCCACAGTTGGTGGGGCGACAGGTAATGTAGATATTAGGAGGCGGTAGCGGATCCGGCAACGGTAATCGTCGGAGACGAGAAAAGATGGCGGCGCGAGGGCAGCTCGCTGGAGAGAAGGAAGAAGGTGGCGCATAGATGGATCGCCGGAGAGAAGAAAGAGCAGCAGCGCGGGAGGTGGTTGGGGTGGAAGGAGGGAGGCGACAGCGGTGGCAGGGAAGGAGTTGGTGGCCTAGGCCGGGCCGAGCTTAGGACTTGAATTACGGGCCGAAAGCTCGAAGAAATGCAATTAAAATAATAATAAACTTTTTTATTCTCAAAATGAAATAAATATTAATTTTTATTCCAAAAAGAATTAAAATATTTTTTAAATGAAAAATACATTTTTCCGCACAGGTCGGGCTCGGGCCTGCCCGTTCAAGACCGGACTTTTCAGGCCTGACTCAGCGCTTGAATAGGCCTACTCCAGTGATGACGCCAACGAAGTGGTGGGAGGCGACGACTAGAGTTAGGGATGGAGGGCAGTATCTTTACTATTATAAAAGAATGACTCGGTGGTGGTGGTGAGTCTGTCATCTACCTCCCGATCTCATGAGTTGGTTGGATATTTATGAACAATATGTGTATACATGCATATGTTACTATAAGGACCTTCTGTGGACAATTAGATCATATGCACATTTGGTTTATCATAAAACTCTTTGTGGCTTATTGATCGGATGTGAATTTTGTATACAACTTTTAGATGCAAGGACAATTACCTTATGCATATTGATTTTTCAAGTTTAGAACATATATATGTGTGAGAACCCGAAAATCGAACTAGTCTAAAATAACGTTAATCGCTAATTAGCAGTAAATAAAAAATTTCTTAACACAATAATTAATTACATCAGAGCAGATCATATTTTACAACTTTGAATTCATTACAAAAATATTAATTTAAAACTTGCATTGCATGTCGTCGAAGCCTTCCTTGAAATCTCGTCCGTCTGTCCCCGTCCCGTCAAACCGTCTTCCTCGACCCAATCCGAAACACCATTCTCAGCTCTATAGTCCACCAGCCAACCACAAGACCATTAGCAGTTCAAAAGCCATAGAATAGAGTTAGAATAAAGTGTATTGCCGTCAGAGTAACATAGGAATCATTGCGGTTCCCAGATCGACCTAGATTAGCCGGCACCCTGAGTATCGAGACTACCCACACCAACCTAGGTTAATTGGTATCTTGAGTTTCAAGTCACCTAGGCTAACCCAGACTAGTCGACACCTGGATACCCACGATACCTAGACTAACCTGAGTAAATCGACGCCATCTTATTTCCGTAGGTTTCATCACTCAGCGTTCTAGAATCCAACACCTACGTATGCTGATTCGCCGCAACTGCAAAGAATCCCTCGTATAGTGAATTGCTAGCCAATGGACCAAAATGCCCATAGCCCAAAAATATCTGGTGAGATCCCTTCGAATGAGCACAAGGGCATAAGGGTCACACATAGATCACAAGGGAAGGCGGCCAGATGCATCCCCCAGCCGAGTGCATTTCCCCATTCAAAGCCATCCCCAGCTCGCTTTCTCTCAGCTGGAGGCAAGCAACCCCCCTAGAACACCTCAAAGCCAGCAAGAGCACAAGTACCACCAAGCCAAAGCAAGGCCAAGCCAAGACACAACCAAGCTTCCCATTGCCAAGACCAGTAGAACTGCTGAGAAAGCCACCACCCACAGAGAGCAAGGAGGACAGGGGCTCAAGGTGATGAGGAAGATCGACGCAGCGTGGACGCCATCAGCGACGGCATTGAACCATCGACGACCAACCAGACACCGCCCGGCTGACAAGAACAAGGACTTGAAGCATCGAAGAACACGACGACAACCACGCGGCCACCACCTTTGCCATCCTCACCCCAAACCAGACCAAACCCAACCCAAAAAGGTAAACCATATTCATACCCCCACTGCCATCTCTATTTTTGCCCAACCCAAAACCACATCAAGTGAGCTAACCAAGAGCATGCAACACTACACACTATCCATCACTAGGAGTATCATACATTCTCATCACAGAGCAAGGGGGGCAAGGTAGAGAAGTAGAACAGGGGGTTATACCTTAGTACCCAGAACCGCAAGAGCCCACTCCAGTGCATCCTCCACCCCAGTTCATCTTCCATGCATAAACCACAGTCATCCAACTCATGAAAAGAAGTAATAAATCGGCATCAAACCTTTAAACCGGGGTAGGGGACCGGATCCACTAAGGAAAGACCAGAACTGGGCCGAGCCGAGGCGAGGGCGGTGGCCATGGATCGAGGCGGTGCAGGGCCGAGCGTGGCTGAGCACCGGCGGCCAAAGGCCGGGCTAGCAGGGGGCACTAGCAGCGGAGGCACGTGAGGTAGCAGGAGTTGGGCCATCAGGAGGGCCGAGAGGAGGTCTGGCTAGGGGGAGGCGCTGGACCGAGCCGGCAGACCGGCGCTAGTTGTGGCGATGGCGTAGGGGCCGAGAAGGGAGCCTAGGAGTCAGCTGGAGGAGCAGGCTCGGGGAGGCGGCGGAGCCGAGCCGAGCCGGGCCGGGAGCGGAGGCGGAGGCGCCACGAGAGGGGAGAGGGAGATGAGATTTGGGGGAGGATGAGAATCAGGAGGGGAGGGACCAGTGTGAGGGGGGTCGGCCGGTTAGAGAGAGAGATAGAGAGAGAGGTAGGGGTAGGAAAGGAAGTGAAGAGGTTGAAAAGATAGTGTATAGAAAAATATTTTGTAAAATTAAAGTGGGTAGAGAGTGCGAGTAGTAATTTATTTTAGTACGTTAAAACACGGGTTTTCTATCATAGAGTCTAGAGCTATTAGATCGTAGAACGATTTTAGTGAGAGAGTGCTAATTGGGTTGGGATTCAAAAAAAATTATTAAATTAAAATTGGCTAACATAGGAGGTTGCATTAACATTTTATACTCCTACTATCACGTAAAATCAACTAAGTATTTATTTATGTATTATTCGTACTGCCGCATTACTTCAAAGGACGAACCAGCACCGACAGGACTAACTGATTAGGGACTCGTCGACGCCGACCTTTTCTACAATTCAGAAGGCAAGCTATTCTCTTGAACATTAATATAGTTATGTTAAATGTAAACCGTATATTATTGTATCTTATATGTACTGCATGAAAATTATATTCAAAACTCAAATCGAATAATGAGATGATGATAAAGATAAGAGAACAGAGATGAGAAAAGATGTACTATTATGGCTGGTAAAGGGGGTTCGTGGCAGGGAAGAGATGGGGCAGGAAGTGGGACCCTTTGCATATGGTTAAAATATAAGGACCAACCAAACTCTTACTCGGTCAGAGGTCGTAAATTCAGTGCCAACCATTTTCCCATTTCGATGGGCAGAAAATGCTACCTTGTTACGTGATCATGCTCTCCACAATGGGTAAGTAATATGTGTGAGTGTGATGGAGGAACCCAGGACCGGTAGGAGAAGTCCAGAAGTGGGGGATCCAATGCGCTATAGCACTAAGGTGGAGTGTTGAGTGTAGGACAGAAGCTGCCTCAACCAACATTACCAGAACTTGGTGTGAGACGAGGTCCGCACCGACAGAAAGTAATGGGTGGATAAATTAATCACGTAACCTGGAAAACGTTCTGTATTATGAACTCGAACCCGCATCAAATGGAATGCCGGGGACTTGGATCATTTAGAGTTCAGAATAGCTATGGGTAAAGTGGTACAAGCCTGTGCAGTGCTAAACAAATCATGAATTCATGCTAGTCTCTCGGATTGGAGTCTACGGGAACCACCAGGGGTCTATCCTCTATTCGAGTGACAAGTAGTCTTTTCAGAATTAAAATCTGTCACCTAATGTTTTACTGAGCTATTTTTTCAGAAAAGAGGTGGTATAGAAAATGTGATAATGAGCAGAGACGAGTCATACAATGCATCTTTTGCTATTAATGATTGCTGAGTGCTTTTGTACTCAACTTTGTTAGTATTCTCCTTTGTAGATCCTAGTCTGGCCGGGAATTATCCCGAGTGGGACTAAGGACATGTAGGTATCAAAGAGGCTGCAGGAGGCGAGGACGCTGACTACGAGGACCACAGCGAGATGGGCAACTTGTTCGATGTGTGCGGCGAGTAGACTACCAGAAGAGCTTGGCCTGCAAGCGAGGGGACTTAGTCCCATTTATCGGTTGTAAATTACTACTTGTAAAGACCATAGCCTTGCGTGGCTACTATTGTAATAAAAATGTACAATTTCTATCTTATTGTTCTGCTGCGCAACTCTGATAAAGGCTTGCTATTTGTCGGAGCGGTGTTCTACCGGGCAGACGAATAGTAATCCATATGCCTAAGTGTGATTACCCCTGGGGTAATGACACGGGGCATCACAATATGTTTAATTAAAATCTGTTGCAACGCACGGACATTCGACTAATATATGAAAAAGAGGGAGAGAGATATGAATTGTTTGATCAAAATCCAACGGTCCAAGAAATCAACTATGATTTTTAAAAAATGGGTTATTGTTTAACAATTGTCGAAAAAAGAGATTCAGATCATCTATTGTAATGCAGAGGATCACTGTATAAATAGTGCTTTGTGGGTGTGCAAATAGTACTCTGCAGCTATACTATAGCAATTGTAGTGTAACATCCTAAGTTTTGCTCTTTTAAAAAAATAATTTAAAAATAATTAATTCAAAGATTTGGATTTTAATTGGAGTTCTTGCTTAATTAAATTCTAAATCAAATCCAAATTCCAATTCCCAATTCAACTTCGAACCAATTACCTTCTTCAATCGCACTTTGAATTCCAAATCGAATCAATTCTGAATTCCATCTTCAAATCAATTTAAATCTATGTACCAAAATCAAATCAATTCTCGGTAGAATTTGAATTCATCTCACTCCTCAATTTCAAACCTCAGTCGAAATTCAAATTCAAATTCTTTCTGAAATACAGATATTAGAATTTTATTTCAAATTTTCTTGGGCCAAAACCAATTTTCTTTTCTCAACTGCCCACTTGGCCTACCCCTCCCTTCTTCCCTCTTGTCCCATGCTCTGTTCCCGCCCGCACTCGAGCTAGCGTCGCGCCTAGCCAGGCCGCTTCCGCGTTAGGCCGCGCCTACGCCCGCGCCGTGTTCCCATGCTAGCATTGCCCGCATGGGCACCCACACCACACCAGCCGTGCCCGCACTATGTCTACGCCGCATCGTGCCGGCCACGCCATGCGTGCCCGAACTACGCGTGTTGTGCCTGCACCACTCGCGCTAAGCCCGAGACGCCTGCGTTGTGTCCCCCGTTGCCGCCATCACCACGCTGCCATTATTGCTGTCATCACCACACCAATCAATGGCGTTATCACCGGCCGCCACCCCCTCACCATTCCCACTGCTCTAGTGAGTTCTTTGCCCCTTCAACTGTGTCACATCGTGTGTCCCGAGTACCTTGAACGTTTCCCTAAAATCAATTTCACTTTTGGTTGTAATTCTTTGTCGAATTTCATCATCTTCTTCCTCCTGGCCGAAACTCCTCTGTCACTCGATCTCCTTCTCCGACGAGCCCCAAGCCAAGTTATGCGCATCATCACATGTTCCTGGAGTTTCTCAACCTTTTTCCCTTTCTTCGTTCTATCGATTCGTCATCGTGGCACACCACCACCGCCGCCAACGCTTTGTTGCCCTGCCGCCTCAGCCGCCCCCAGCCTATCCGAGACTTCGACCCACCTGGTCTGTTACTCGTGCCGCGCTCATGCGTGTGCCACCTTCCCCGCAGTGTCGCCTAACCTCCGTCCCGCCACCGTGCTGCTCTGGCTACATCGCCGCCACCTAAAGGTCGAGAGTCCCATTTTGGCTGTCGTTGCCCGCTCCCGCACCACCGTTCACCACCGGCACCATGCGCCATCGCCGCCGCCCACCTCCTCTGTTTTTCCCTCCGTTGCTTTTATTCTCTTCTCTATGACAAATGGACCCCACTTGTCATCCTCATTCCTGCTTCCTTTCTCCCACTGACAAAAGGCCCACTAGTCATACGCGGTGGTTTTGTATTATTAAACCCGAAGGAAATATTCCAGTGATATTCCTACCCCTCTCAATTTCTAGGATTTTTCAATCCGACAAACTTTCGAATACTCATTCTCTTTCATACAAACTCCGAATCAGATGATTCTTCTTCCTAAATTCACATAAATTCGCAATATCTCTATTAGTACTAATTGTATAATTTTTTAATTTTATTTAATTTTATGTTATTAATTTTGTCTCGATTCACGCGTGTAGAGTCTGACGCCATCGAAGTCAAATTGGATCAACCGGACACATTAACCTCAACCTTCGATGAAGGCAAGTCTCCTTTGATAATCTTATACCTATGTTTTCCGAATCATGTTTAAGTTTTAAAATTATTATGCATTACTACTCATATAAAATGATAAGTTCGAATCCTAAGTTGTTAGTTAATCCTAACTTGGTATTACCGTCATTTGATGTTGTGTGACAACCCGCATCATTTGCACATTTGTTAGCATAAAGCATTTCTATATAGTACAACATCATTTCATTGCATCAATATTTTTGATAATATTTATTTTACAACCCATTTGCTTTGTTTTTGGCAGCAAGTAATTGAAAACCTAGTCCTCTTCTTGCCTTCTTGTAGTAGAAGCCTTCCTCGTCGTCGTGTCCTTTGAGCACCCGTCCGTAGAGCCCTCTCGCGATCCATTTTCCTCGCTCGTTAGAAAAATCACAAAGCGGTTAGTAAGATTAGTTGAGAGCCTTTTCGTGAGCATTAGAATATAGGAAGTTAGATTATAGGAAGTGGCCGTCAGATTTCCCTAAGTGCAGTAGGATATCCGGAGCAACCTGAGTAGTCGGTCCCTTGACCATCAAGATACCCAGACCAACCGGAGTTAGTCGGCCCCTTGATCGTCAAGATATCTAGACCACCCGAGGTCCTTCGGGACCTGTCACTTTTGTGGGTCTCCTCATCCAGCATTGTTAGAATCCAACACCCACTATTTGTAATTGCCGTGACCACAATATGATCCCACAACGCATATCCCAGTAAACCACACCCTCAGTCAAAGCGTCACCGGGTGCAGCACAGTCATTCCAGAGCCTTCTCTCACCTATACATCTCCCCTAGCCGAGCCTTCACAGAGTAGCATTTCAGAAGTGCATCCCCCCTGCAAAGCCAGCAGCACAGGCCAGCAAGTTCATCCCCTCAAACACAGCAGCCCCAAGTTCATCCCCCCATTTCTCCTTCATAGCCTCGCAAGGAAAGCTCAAAGCCACCACCTTCCACTGCCAAGAGCAAGACAAGAACCAGAGCTCAAGCCTTCCACTGCCATTCCCCTCCTCCCACCCTTCTCAACCGAAGGCCAGCAGCAGCAGCGGCAAGGGAGCAAGAAGGCAGCCAATGAGCCAGGAAGAAGAGGAGAGCACCAGCACTGGGCCCATCCCCTTCTCCCAACCCAAATCCCTACAGAGGTAACCTCAGTCACACCTCAGGATGCTCTGCACATACACATCATCCACACACACCACCAGATCTCAGTTCATCAGCTCTCAGTCTTTCCATCCCAGAGCAGTAGGGGGAATGGAGTAGTGATACCTTAGCATCGCAGTGGACCGAGGCGGCCGGTAGCCGGGAGGCTGAGCCAGGCCAGGGCCGGGTAAGAGAGCGGTAGTGCCATGAGGGCCGAGCCGAAGAAGGAGCCAGAGACGGCGGCGCCAGGCGCCGAGCCGACCAGAGGGAGGAGGCGCTGTAAAGGGAGTGCGGGGCCGAGCAGCGTAGGTGCCGGGCCAGGCCGGGCTAGAGTGCGCCAGGCTGAGGATCGAGTTGGGAGCGGGCTTAGGGCTCCTCGGGGAGGAGCAGTGCGCCAGGGCGAGCGGAGAGGAGAGTAGATTTGGAGGCGGCGTCGGTCCAGAGCCGAAGCCGGGGAGAAGGGCGACCAGCAGAGGCGGCGCATGGCAGCGTTGGGCCATCGGCCGCGCCGGATGAAGAGGGAGGTGGCGCAGGAACCGAAGCGGGGGGAGCAGACCGGAGGTGGAGCCGGAGGAGGCGCAGGGAGTAGAGCCGAAGCCAGGCGAGTCGGGGTAGCGCCGAGGAGCCGGGAGCGGAGCAGGTCGGCTGGAGGCGATGGCGGCGGAGATCTCCCGAGAGAGAAAGGGAGAGGCGAGAGAGTGAGGGAGGAGTTGAGGTCGAGAGTAGTCTGTTTGTGTGCAAGAAGTGTTGGTAATCTTGTGCACTCGGGTAGGTTCTTGTAGGCATAGCGGTTTGTAAGATCGAGTAGCAGAGTGTGTCGAGTGTAGAACGCGAGTTCGGCGATTTCGTTGTAGATCGAGTTTAATCGTAGAACGATTTTAGCGGGAGAGTGCTAACTGGGTCTGGTTCCAAAATTTTTTATTAAATTAAAATTGGCTAACATAGGAGTTATATTAGCATTTTATACACCCACTGTCACTCAAACTCAACTAAGTATTTCTTTATATATTACTCGTGCTGGAGCATTGCTACAGAGGGAAAATTAGTGCTGGCAGCGGAAGCTGATCAGAGATTCGTCGACACCGACCTTTCCTACAACTCCAAAGGCAAGCAATTCTCTTGAACATAAACATAGTTATGTTAAATGTAAACCGTATATTGCTATATCATATATGTATTGCATCAAAACTATTTCTCAAAATTAAATTGGATTAATATGATGAGAAAATATAAGAGAACAGAGATGATGAATGAGATCAGATGAGGAATGAGAAGTACTAGGTGGGTAAAGGCGGCCCTGGCAGGGGAAACGCGACGACGACGACGATGATGATGTAAGAGGTGGGACCCCTTTACATATGGTTAAAATATAAGGATCAACAAAACACTTACTCGGGCAGAGGCCGTAAATTCAGTGCCAACCATTTTCCCGTTTCGGTGGGCAGAAAATGCTACCTTGTTATACAATTAAGTTCTCCACAATGGGTTACATTGGAGTATTGGACACGGAAGAGAGCTGCCCCAAGGTGGAGTGTTGGGCACGGACGAGAGCCACCCCAACCAACATTACTGAAATTCGGTGTATGACGAGGTCAGCACCGAGACTAAATCAGCACCGACGGAAAGTAATGGGTGGAGATATAATCACGTAACTTGAAAAACATTTTGTATTCTGAACTCGAAATTGCATCAAAGGAAATGCGGTGGACCTAGCTCAAAGAGAGTTCAGAGTAGCCATTGGTAAAGTGGTACAAGCATGCGTCGTGCTATATCAAATCATGAATTCATGCTAGTATTCTGGATTGGAGTCTACGAGAACCGCTAGGGGTCTATCTTCTCTCCGAGTGACAAGTAGTGTTTTCAGAATTAAAATTTGCCACCTAATGTTTTAATGAGTTATTTTCAGAAAAGAGATGATTTAGAAAATGTGATAACAGCAGAGATCAGTCATGCAGTGCATTTTTTTGCTATTAATGCTTACTGAGTGCGTTTGTACTCAACCTTGTTAGTATTCTCCTTTGTAGATCCTAGTCCGGCCGGGAACTATCCCGAGTGGGATGAAGGACTTGCAGGTACCGATGCAGCCGCAGGAGGAGAAGGCACCGACTACGAGGACCAGGGCTAGATGGGCGCCATCTTTGACTTGTGGGACGAATAGGAGGGCGGTACTTCAAAGCAGACTACAGAAGCGGAGAAGCTCCCTTTTGTATTTGTGTAATACTTGTATTAAGAACCATAGTCTTGTGTGGCTAATACTGAAATAAAGATGTACAGTTTCTATCTTATTGTTCACACAAGCAACTCGATAAAAGGCTTACTATGCGTCGAGCGGTGTTTCTACCGGCATTTAATAGTAATCAGATGCCTAAGTGTGATTACCCTAGGGGTAATGACACAGGGCGTCACATGTTGTTAGACATGAACCGTTATCACCCTAGTATAGCAATTCCATGATAATGATTACAATATTTTTTTGGATTGATTAATACGGTAGAATTTATTAGACATGCATTGTCGGTCATGATCACCCATTGGGGGGATTATTATTAACTTTTATGCAAATTATTTTGATAAATGTATGACAATATGTATTGTCATTGATTTATAAAATAAAATAAAATTGTGAAAATTTGTTTAGACTTAAGCAGATGATAAGTTCAGACGGGTACAGCTAGAGCACGAGAACTTGTAACGTGTTAAGTTCCGTCCAGGTCATATTAAGGATCGACACTTGTGACTATCAAAACTGAGTACTACTGGACAACCACATGTTAGGGATGGGGAGGACCTGGTCAACTAATTTACTAAATCTAGGTATTAAGCCCGTAGGCTATAGTTGATAAGTGTTATCTTGATTATGGTAAATGTACTTCTGTATATTGAGATGTGCATAATATGATAAATGTACATCCATATTTTGGGTTGTGTAGACGACACCAAATGACGTCCATGCCTGTCGGGGCTTGTGCCTGGCGATGATAATTGAAGTCCATGCCTGGTCAAGTTATCTCTTATAACGGTGAGCTCTGAGTCAATGGTAAATGACGTTCATGACTTGGGTTAAGCTCATCGGGCGGGCTGATGTAAAAATAAGGTATTATAAATGCCTTGTGATAATAACTTAGATGCACACCTTTAGAAGTGTATGAAGCTGACAGTATGAGCTAATTATCTCGTGTGGTTCAAGATGTACAACCTCTTTAAAGTGTAAAACTATTCGAATAGCTGCGCCCACAGAGAAAGGTGGGCAATGTCCGTTTTCACATGGTAGATTTTAGTTTTATTTTCAAAGAATTATTTTCGGAATCATGGAGTAGTTGGAACTCCTGGATTGTTGTTCTGACAGCTAGAACCAGTTGGACATCTAGAGCCATACTCTTTAAACCTTGGCGGCTAGAGCCTCGCTACTAGTGACTGGTAGCTAGAACCTTCATTAATGAAACAATTAATTTATTTATTGAAATTATGTTTGTTAAATATGCTTTATGAAAATTGTTGAAACTTATAATATTACTTTGTGCAAAAGAACCTTATAAGCTCCATTTGTTTAAGCTATTCATGTGCATTTTTTTTCCAAGACTTGCGGAGTACATTATGTACTCACGTGCTACACTCAAAACAAATCTCAAAAGCCTTCAACGATGTCAGGGACAACTACGACTTCTACGTCTGCCGGTTTGACGAAGGACACACGGAGTACTAGGATACGCTCTTCAGTCGAATGCTGGTGGGCAATTCGAGGAGGCCATCACAGAGTTTACCCTTTTGTTATTTCCGCTGCTGTAAAACTATAGGTCTTGTGACCTCTATTTGTAATAAGTGGTCATAAGGCCGGTACTCAGTTGGTTATTTATGTTCAATCGTGATTCGAACTTGTTATCAAGATTGTATCCACTGCGTACACTAACTACTGATTAGTTGATTAGGAATCGTGATTCGTTGTTACAAATACCACGTACATTCGATTAAGAAATCGGTCCGATTAAGATATGCAGATATGAAAGAAGAACGAATATTTATTGTAGCAAACATGTAGCAAAAAAAGAGTACTTGTTGATATGAACCATTGGTTTTCTACCGGATTGTAGAGATCGGTTTTTAATATTACGCATTATAGATACTCTGCGTTAAAACATTCAATATAAACACTCATTTCCAAAAAAAAAAAAAAAAAAAGGAGGTCCCGGTGAGCCAGTCCACCGGCTGTCTGTCTGGCTTTACTGTCCACTTACGGAAAGGAATGGCGGCATACCGTATAAGCTCGGTTGAACCGTTGTGGGCCAAAATTTAGGGGTCCATCTGTCCCGATGTAAGCCTACTTAGTAGGTAGCCCGGTTAGCGAGAAGGGGGCCCAAATTAGGAAATCCATAGCGAAAATTAGTTATCAGCCTGGATATAGGCCTTTGGGACCCTAATCACACAATGAGCTCATGTACTCGTGGGTAGGGGTGGGAGTGGTTCGGCCGACCCTCCCTGCACCGTTTGCCCCCAAAACACCCATCGGAAGTCCACGACTGATCCAGGAGGAAGCAAAGCAAAAAAAACCCAGACTCATTGGATCTTTAGGGTCGATCCCTTTTAGCTAAGCCACCACACAGCAGCAAGTAACTAAGCATCCAAATGCCTGGATTTCGAGGTGGTAGCGGCGGCGGCGGCGGCGGCGGGAATTCGACAACCAGCAACTGAGCTTGAGGATGGCGGCAGCCTAAGTCGAGGTAGGCGACCGGAGCTCGAGGGTGGCGGTAGCCGTAGCTCCAGGACTCGTCGGAGAAGGATGAAGAGTTATGGAGGTCATAGATCTGGAGTAGTGAACGGGGATCCTAGAGGAAGAAGGGGAAGGTGTGACAACCCGCACCAATTGCATATTTCTTAACATAAAATATTTTCATTTCATTGCATCAAAAAGATTTTACAACATTTGTTTTACAAGCAATTACAATGTTTTTGGCAGCAAATAACTAAAACCCTAGTTCTTCTCTTCTTGCCGTCTGTAGTAGCCGTTTCCTCATCGCCTTCCCTTTGAGCGTCTGTCCGTAGAGCCACCTCGCGACCTGTTTTCCTCGCTCGCAAGAAAAACAGCAATCGGTTAGTAATCGTAGTCGAAAGTATTCTTGTGAGCAGTAGTATATAGAAGTTAGAGTTTAGAAGTGGCCGCCGATTTCCGGCGAGAGAGTATCCGAGTACCACGAGTAGTCGGTCCCTTGGCAATCAAGATCCCGGCACCAACCGGAGTTAGTCGGCCCCTTGATCGCCAAGATATCCGCATTCACCCAAGATCCTTCGACACCTGTCACTTCTGTGGGTCTCATCATCCGGTATTATCAGAACCAAACACCCACTATTTTGCAATTGCCAAAACCACAAAGGCAAAACCTCATTGCATACCCCCGGTAACCACACCCTCAGCCAAAGCATCACCGAGTGTAGCACCTTTCCATTCACAGCATTGCCAATCCATCCCCCTTAGCCGAGCCCATGCAAAACCAGCAGCCCAACATTCAAGCCAACCAGCCCTCAAAATATCAAGCACAGAGACCAAAGAAGACAAACCAACACAAATGCATCCCACCGAAATGCATCCAAAGACAAAAAAAGCAAATAAGAAGAAAACCGAAAAGCCACCCAGAGCTCATCTCCCCAAGATAAAGACAAACCAAAGACAAATGCATTCCCAAAGAATGCCTTCCCGGCAGAAATGCATAGCCAAAAAGACTACCACAGTGCATCTCCCACATGCGTACCACGGCCACGAAAGAATGCATCCCCTAAAAGCCAACACAGATGCACCTCCCCAAATAGCACCACTAAAGACAAATGCATCTCCCAAAGATAGCCAAACAAGCACAAATGCATCTCCCAGTCTGGACCAAACAGATTCGCTCTCCCAAAGAAGATAACACGCCCAAGAATGCATCCCTCCCATGAATACATTCCCCCTCCTGAAGCCATTCTCCTTCCCAGATCAACAAAGCAAAGCAAGCAAAGCATCACAAAGCCAAAGAAAGCCAAAGAACACAACCACATTTCCATTCATTCCATTCCACAACCAGCAGAGGCAGGAACCGAAGGAGGTTCAGCCGAGCCCATCAGCAGCAGCAGAAGCCTGGGGGGGAGGAGCCACTAGGCGGCGGAAAGAACCACCCCAACCCAAAGATCGGCAACCAGAGCCGAGGAGCAGAAGGGAGAGCACCACCAAGCCAAGATCGCCATCCCTTCTCCCCAACCTAGATCCATCAAAAGGTAACACCCAAAGACAAATCGGTTTTCATTGCTCATCATCCACACATCACAGATCTCAGTAGAGCAATCTAGTAGCTACCAGTACACCTCAGCCGAGCCAGGTAGGAGTAGAGTAGGGTTAGGGGAATAGTGTTACCTAGGGTTTCCAGTAGACCGGGCCGGGAATACCTGGGAGCCATGGCGGCCGGGAGGCCGAGCCGAGCCGGGCCAGGGCCAAAGCCAGAGAAGGCAGAGACGGCGCCAGCGCCGAGCCGACCAATGGAGGAGGCGAGGTAGAGAGAGAGGGCCGGGCCGAGCCGAGCGAGGTCGAGCAGAGGCGGCGCCGAGCCGGGCCGGGAGCGGAGCGACCGGTAGAGGCGGCAAAGCAGGCAGCGCGCTGGCCTTTCTGGCCACCAATGAAGGAGGAGGCCGAGCCGTAGCCGAGGGAGATGGCGCCCGGAGCCGGAGGCGATGGCGCCGGGGGATCCCGAGAGAGGGAGCAGGGGAAGGCGAGAGAGGGGGGGGAGAGTCATCATGAGGGAAAGGCGAGAGAGTGAGAGGGGAGTAGGGTTAGAGAGGGAGGCGGCGGTGGAAGGAGTCGGCAGAGGAGGCGTGAAGGCAGAGAGGAGCTACACTTAGGTTAGAAGAGAGAGAGGGAGAGAAAGAGACGGGAGTGAGGGAGATGAGTGGCGGCCGGGGTAGGGGATAGAGATAGAAAAGGGAGGGTAGTTAGGTAAATTTGTATGTTAATTAGGTAATTTGGTAGATTAGGGTTAGGGTTTTGGTAATTAGTTAGGTAATTAGGGTTTTGGTAGATTAAAATTAGGGTTTTGAGTAGATTAGGGTTAAGAGGGTGATAAAAATAAGATTTTAGCGGGAACTACTAACTGAGTCGGGTTTTGGAAAATATTTATAAATTAAAATTGGCTAACAAAGAGAAGTCGCATTAGCGCTTATTATCCTAATATCGCCAAAAATCACTAAGTATTTCTCTATATTCTATTTGTATTGCCGCGTTGCTTGAGAGGACGAGCTCCGGTAACAGTGTAGGCGATCCAGACTCATCAACACCCTCTACTATTACTACGAAAGTTTATCCTCTTGAACATCAATATAGCTAATTTAAATGTAAACCGATATATTGCTCTATCATATATGTATCAGATCAAAACTATTTCTCAAAATCAAATTGGATTGAGATGATGAGAAAGATAAGAAAGATGAGAATGAGATTGAGATTGAGAATTACTATGTGGGTAAAGGGGGCCTTGGTAGAGAAAAGAGATGATGATGATGATGATGATGATGATGATGATGATTGTAAGAGGTGGGACCCTTTACCTACAGCTATAATATAAGGACTAACAAAACTCTTACTCGATCGGATGTCAGAAAATCGGTGCAACCATTTCCCGTTTGGCGGCGTAAAATGCTACCGCTTACGTAATTACGTTCTCCACAACGGGAATGTTGGGCACGGAGGATAGCCGGCCTAAGGTGGAGTGTTGAGCACGGATGATAGCCGCCCCAACCAACATTGTTGGAACTCGGTGGAGGACCAGGTGCGCGCCAGACACCGACGGAAAACAATGGTGGAGACTTAATCACGTAACACGAAAAACGTTCGTATTACGAACTCAAGTCGCATCAAAGGAAATGCGATGGACCCAGTTCACGAGAGCTCGTAATAGTTATGGGTAAAGTGGTACAAGCTCAGCAGATGCTATACAAATCATGAATTCATGCCGTCTCGGATTGGAGTCTCACGGAACCATCGGGGTCTTTCTTCTTTTGAGTGACTAGTAGTATTTTCGTAATTAAAATTGCAACTTAATGTTTTAATGTTTATTTTCGAAATGAGATGATTTTAGAATTTGTGATAAAAACCAGAGATCAATCATGCAATGCATTGTTTGCTATTAATGCTTGCTGAGTACTTCAGACTCAACCTTGTTAGTATTCTCCTTTGTTAGATCCTAGTCCGTAGGAGCTATCCCGAGTGGGCAAAGGACTTGCAGTACCGATCTGAGCGGGAGGAGAAGGCGCCAATGGCGAAGACCTGAGCGAGATGGAAGCCATCTTTGACTCGTGGGACGAGTAGGAGGGCGGTAGTCCGGAGCAGACTCCAGAGCGGAGAAGCTTCCTTTGTATTTGTGTAGTAGTTGTATTAAGAACCTTAGCTTTATGTGGCTACTCACAGTAATAAAGATGTCTGATTTCTATTTTATTGTTCACACAAGCAACTCGATAAAATGGCTTACTATTCGCTCGAAAGCGGTGTTCTCACGGCGCATTTAATAGTAATCCGTATGCCTAAGTGTGATTACCCTAGGGGTAATGACACGGGGCGTCACAGGTGGTATCAGAGCAATAAGATCGGGCCACGCTAATAAAATAGAAACTGTAGCAATACCTTAAGTATGTCCTTCTTGCTTGCTATATTGCACTAACTATTTTATTAATCCCTCATTTCAATTTCGATTCCAAACCGCCCTCTTTCAAAAAAAAAATTATGTTGAAAAGCTTACCTCTTCTTAAAGTGACATTCCTGCTAACGTAGAACCATTTTTAAGTTAGTTCTTCTTTCGAGAAAGTGCGGGGAACGCGTTGTTGTCTTAGGATCGGTGTGGTTGTCTTTTGCGAGTAGATGGTTAGATTCCACCAACCTAGGATAGAAAATATAGGTCAGGTGCAGACCATAAGGTTTAGAGCCTAGTGCCCGGACTAGAGGCATGGAGTAGAACTCTGGTATGGACCTGCTTTTCCAATTTTGGACAAGTCTGGACCATACTCTTTAGCTTCTTTACCTCTTCTTCTATAGCAAGGTGTCCTATCTCACTACGCACATCGATTTCCTGACGAGTGGTTCGTGGCACTCGAAGTGCAGAAGTCTGGCGTACCAGAGAGCGAAATCTCGGGCGTACTCGGAATGAACTCGAGCGGTCCCAAATATGTGATTTGGGTGGACTCGAGCCGGATCTCGAGCGTGCACGGGCGTGTGGATCCGTGGTAGCATAGGTTCGCACTCGAGGCAAGCTACGAGCGCCCCAAACCTGTGGATTTGGGCGGTTTTGAGAATGGGATCTCAAGCGTGGCTGAGCACGAAAGACTCAGCTAGTATAGGATTTGGATCTTTTTGCATCTCATTGTTTCTTGATGTTATTTGATTATCCGCATGTCATAATCCAACTCACCCATGGTTAACCTTCTACCCGATAAGTGTATTACCTCCATCTCTACCCCAACAATTTGTTAAGCAAGATGGAAGGTCAAGGAAGTCAAGATCGTGCATTGAAATTGAGATCGGACTTCGCCGCATGGACCGACCCACACAGATCCAATCGAAGAACCCCAAAGAGTCAAGACTGATCAACCTCCACTACTACCATCCCAGAACCACCAACACCACCCACCAGAGCAACAGATCCCCTAGGCATAATGGCTGATGTACTCATATTCTTAGAGAACTCCAGAAAAGAAGCCCAGGAGAACCAAAACCGTTTCATGGAAGCTCTATTAACTCGAGTAGCACCTACCACCTCTCAACCATCAGTGGGGTTAGTCAGGTGATTTTCCAAACTCACCCTACCACTTTTGCTAAAGCTCTTGATCCACCGGACGCGAGTGATTGGTTGGTGGAGATAGAAAAGAAGTTGGATCTGATGGGATGCTCGGATGTGGAGAAAGTGCGGTATCGTCACCACCGTGGCCGGACCAGCTGACTACTTGGTGGCTTAACTACAACAAGCAACTGTCGTTGAGCAACCCATCACTTGGGCTGAATTCAAGATACGTTTCACCGAAACACATGTGCCTACAGGAAGAATGGAATTGAAGAAACGGGAATTTAGAGCTCTAACTCAAGGCGGGAAAAAGATGGTGGAATATTTGAGTCAGTTCAACGATCTTTCCCGCTACGCTCCAGCTGATGTCGACACCGAGGAGAAGAAAATAGAGAAATTCCTGGATGGAATGCATCCATATCTGAAAATGCTCCTATCCATCCACAAAATCACTGAATTTCAAGACCTAGTCAACAGAGCCATAATTCTGGAGAATGAGTACTCCAACCTCACCGAAGAACGGAGGAAGAAGGCCAAAACCGATCACCATTTTTCATCTGCTCCTAGACGTCATCCTTTCGTGTCTCAGCAACCGCCACCAAGATATGGACCACCTCGGAAACACTTCATCCCACCTTTTCGCACTTCAAAGACCCAACAAAGAACCAAGACTTCTAGCAATTAGATGTGGAAAGTGTAGAGGAAGCCACATGACAAAGGATTGTCCAAGGATACAGTGCATGCTTCAATTGTGGGCAGTTTGGACATCGTAAAATTGATTGTCCCAATCCCGGAGGACATTTGGAACCCCACCACAACCAAAGATTTAGGCCAAAGCCACCGCTCCAAAGACCACCACAACTCACATATATGAAGCGATTGAAGACCACCAACTTGTCACGAAGGAGGTCGGAAAAGGAGAACCAAGCACCTATCACCCATGGCCGCCAAATGATTGGAGAAGCATCGGGTGTAATAACAGCACGTTATTACTCCCATTCTCTTCGGGTATTATTCTTTTAAATGTTGGAAGAACCCACTCCTTTTATCTTCTGAATCACTAGTGAAGAATTTTGCAAATTCTGAATTTTTGGAAACACGCATTGCAACCTCCCCTGTTTCCGACCCAGCCAAGCGTCCGGCTCACTCAGCGCCGATCTCAAATTCAAGTGGTGGATGGAGACGCGATCTCTTCCAAGCAATCTCTACGCTGCAGCGTGTAGATGAGACTCGACAAGTGTAGATGTGGTGGTAATCTAGCACCACCTTTTTATTTCTTTACTAGGCTCGATGGAGCGACCTATCCACAAATGCCTAGAACCTGCATAGCGCAAAGACCGGCACCTTTGTTGATTGGGATAGCCTACGCGAGGACAATCGAGATGAAGAGGAAGAATTGAGATTGTTGATGATGAGGTGATGTATGACTTGGGGTTTAGAGTCCCATGAGAGGCCATAAGGCAAGAAAAGCACCCCAAGAGCTAGCAACGACCGATACTTGTCGCAGAAAGAAATTGATACAACGCAGTAGCATTGAAGTTGATGACTATTTACCGAGCAGCTCCGGTCACGATCCAAATGCACAACATGGATCTTAGCCGTTTATTCTAACATGAAGGAGTTTAGATTGGCGGTGAGACAATTTGCTATAAATAAAGAGTTTGAACTACGGTTGTCAAACAGATCCGCAAGATATATTGGAGGTTGCAAGGGGAGAAGATTGTCCTTGGCATCTGTTGGGCGAAACGACTGATGGGTGCACGTTATGGTACTAACTTTCATTGGTCCATTAATTTTCCCTTCAATAATTTTAGAGCATTGCCAATGTTTTTGCCCTTCTATATTAGTTGCCTTGACTAATTTTTGTTATGCAGGTGTGGTTGTTGATAAGCATACATGTGAATCAAGTGCTAGGAGGAAGATACCACCACATGCTTGGGTTGCTTCAAAGGCAATACATCACCTTAGAAGAAAGGGAATATGGGCCTAGGGTTCGCAAAAAACTTTCAGGATGACCACAAGTGTATAATTCATTATGATACTATTTGTAGAGGTAGGCAAATTGCTTTGAGAGAATTGTATGGCAAATGGGAAGAGGCTTTATGCTATTCAATTGGAGCGAGGTCCGAAGAGGTGTCGGTAGTGTTATTGAGATTGGCATCAAGGAGGTAGATGGCAATTTCTATTTCCATAGATTTTGTGCATTGAAACCTTGCATTGAAGGTTTTTAGAAGGATGCAGCCATACCTTAGCATAGACTCTACGCACTTAATGGTAGATGGAATGGTCATTTAGTAGGAGCTTGTGGTATAGATGGTCAGGATGTACCCGTGCTTTTAGGGTTCATTGATGGTGAGACAAGAAAGCGGACTTGGTTTATGACTCGATTGCACAAGGCCATAGGAGATCTTCTGTTAGCTATTTAGTGAAGAGTGCAAAGGTCTAGAAAATGCGTTAAGAATGTGTTTCGCAGTGAACATAGGAGTGCTTTAGACATCTAATGAACAATTTCATTAAAAGGTTTGGTGGTGATGTGTTCTCTAAGATGTATCGATAGAGCTTATAAGAATCGATTTTCAATTATTTTTAAAGGATAACATTGATGCTAGTCCTCAAGTGTTGGTTTGGATGGAGGTACCATTACAAGCTTTGGATGAGAGTTGCTTCAATTCGAGATTAAAGTATTTATCACTAATAACGTTTTGAAGTGTTCAACAATGGTGATAAATAAGATTTCACGGATTGTGAGCTTGAAGACGGTTGGAGAGATGATTATGGTGCTAATGGGCAAGAGAAAAATTTGATAGCGTTTATGAAAGATCCTCCAAAAATCATAAGTATTCTAATCTATTGTATTGCGACTTGGGACTGGAGCAGTGGAGCAGTGAGTGATCAGGACTCATCAACACGACTCACTATTACTAAGGAAGCGTCCTCTTGAACATCAATATAGGGGGGGGGGGGGGGGGGGGGGGGGGGGGGGGGGGGGGGGGGGGGGGGGGGGGGGGGGGGGGGGGGGGGGGGGGGGGGGGGGGGGGGGGGGGGGGGGGGGGGGGGGGGGGGGGGGGGGGGGGGGGGGGGGGGGGGGGGGGGGGGGGGGGGGGGGGGGGGGGGGGGGGGGGGGGGGGGGGGGGGGGGGGGGGGGGGGGGGGGGGGGGGGGGGGGGGGGGGGGGGGGGGGGGGGGGGGGGGGGGGGGGGGGGGGGGGGGGGGGGGGGGGGGGGGGGGGGGGGGGGTGGGGGGGGGGGGGGGGGGGGGGGGGGGGGGGGGGGGGGGGGGGGGGGGGGGGGGGGGGGGGGGGCCATCCACACGGGATCAAGATGAACCCAGTGAGTCGGCACTGATCAACCTCCGGCTACTACCATCCCGAGAACCGCAATCGACCACCCACGAGCAGCAGATCCCTAGGCATAATGGTGATGTACTCATATTCTTAGAGAACTCGGAAAAGAAGCCGGGAGAACCAAAACCGTTTCATGGAAGCTCTATTAACTCGAGTAGCACCTACCACCTCTCAACGGTCAGTCGGGTTAGTGCGGTGATTTTCTCCAAACTCACCCTACCACTTTTGCTAAAGCTCTTGATCCTGGACGCGAGTGATTGGTTGGTGGAGATAGAAAAGAAGTTGGATCTGATGGGATGCTCGGATGTGGAGAAAGATGCGGTGTCGTCACACCGGTGGCCGGACCAGGCTACTTGGTGGCTTAACTACAACCATAGCAGTGTCGTGAGCAACCCATCACTTGGGTGAATTCAAGATCGTTTCACCAAACACATGTGCCTACGGGAAGAATGGAATTGAAGAACGGGAATTTAGAGCTCTAACTCAAGGCGGGAAAAAGATGGTGGAATATTTGAGTCGGTTCAACGATCTTTCCCTCTACGCTCCGGTGATGTCGACAGGAGAAGAAAATAGAAATTCCTGGATGGAATGCATCCATATCTGAAAATGCTCCTATCCATCCACAAAATCACGAATTTCAAGACCTAGTCACGAGCCATAATTCGGAGAATGAGTACTCCAACCTCACCGAAGAACGGAGGAAGAAGGCCAAAACCGATCACCATTTTTCATCTGCTCCTAGACGTCATCCTTTCGTGTCTCAGCAACCGCCACCAAGATATGGACCACCTCAGCATCGACACTTCATCCCACCTTTTGGACCCGACAACCCAACAAAGACCAAGTACCTAGCAATTAGATGTGGAAAGTGTAGAGGAAGCCACATGACAAAGGATTATGCGAAGGATACAGTGCATGCTTCAATTGTGGGCAGGTTTGGACATCGTAAAATTGATTGTCCCAATCCCGGAGGACATTTGGAACCCCACCACGCCAGCATTTAGGCCAAAGCCACGCTCGCAACCACCACAACTCACATATATGAAGCGATTGAAGACCACCAACTTGTCACGAAGGAGGCTGGAAAAGGAGAACCGGCACACCTATCACCCATGGCCGCCAAACAGATTGGAGAAGCATCAGGTGTAATAACGGGTACGTTATTACTCCCATTCTCTTCGGGTATTATTCTTTTAAATGTTGGAAGAACCCACTCCTTTTATCTTCTGAATCACTAGTGAAGAATTTTGCAAATTCTGAATTTTTGGAAAAATCCCTGGAGTGAAACCACTGATTGGAATAGTCATCTGCTCTCCAAATAAGTATAGATGGCATATTCCAGCAAGCTTCCACCAAAAAGTCAGTGAGGACCCAACCCTAATACCTCAATATTTGAACCTAGAGGGAACCATTTGAGGTGACCCTCACCTTTCTACACAAATCTCGACCCTTCTCTGCAAGACGTTCAACTTTCAAAGGATCCCTGTGAAGACTCTGGCTACAAAAACCCGTCAGTTAAAGGAACCCGAAGTTTTGACCAAAAGAACTACAGTGGAAGGATCACCCCGTCAGCAAAGCTTCGTGGAAAAAGGAGGAAGCACTACGCGAGCCTAGCCAAAAAACCCCCTCCGCAGTGATTGCAATTTCGGGGACGAAATTTTTCCAAGGGGGGGAGGATGTGACAACCCGCACCAATTGCATATTTCTTAACATAAAATATTTCCATTTCATTGCATCAAAAAGATTTTACAACATTTGTTTTACAAGCAATTACAATATTTTTGGAAGAATAACTAAAGCCCTAGTGATCTCTCTCCAACTGTAGTAGCCGTTTCTCATCGCTTGCCTTTGAGCGCAAGTCAGTGAGCCACCTAGCAACCCTTTACTCGCTGCAAGAACACAAGTGTAAATCGGTTATAATCGTAATCGAAAGTATTCTTGAATGCTTTGAGATATAGAAGTTAGAGTTTAGAAGTGGCGTCATTTCCAATTGCGAGAGAGTATCAAGAGTACTCAGTAGTTGGTCCCTTGGCAATCAAGATCCAGACCAATTTCATTTCCATGCCTTTGATCGAAGATATCATTGAATTCAAGATCCTTGACACTCCTACATGCGTCTCATCATCGGTATATGGAACCTAAACACCCACTATTTTGCAATTGCCAAAACCACAAAGGCAAAACCTCATTGCATACCTTGGTACTACTCGACCAAAGCATCACCTGAGTGTAGCACCTTTCCATTCACAAGTTGCCAATCCATCCCCTTAGCTAGCCCATGCAAACCGGAACAACATTCAAGCACACCTCAAAATATCAAGCAGGAAAGGATGCTTAGACACTAAACACAAATGCATTAAAAGTGTGTGATGCATCCAAGGACAAAAGCAATAGCAAAAACGATTTCAATATTTTACCAGAGCTCATCTCCCATGATCCTCAATTGGTTTGAGGAGCTATGCATTCAAGCTTAGAAATGCCTTCCCTCAAATGCATAGCCAAGATATGACCTAATAACCCGTTAAGTCTCACAATGAGCGACCAGGCGAAATGCATCCCTTAAGCCAACAAGATGCACCTCCGATTTAGCACCTAGGCAAATGCATCTACCAACATAAGGCTCTGAAAGACACAAATGCATCTCCCATCGTTAAACATGATCGCTTGGCCTTGATATAAACGGTCGAATGCATCCATCTGGACACATTACCCTCCAGAGCATTCTCCTTCCCGATCAACAAAGCAAAGCAAGCAGCATCACAAAGCCAACGGAAGCCTAACACAATCACATTTCCATTCATTCCATTCCACAACCAGAATGACTGGAGGACTTTGGGAGGTTCTACTGAGCTCAGGCAGCTATAAGAGACTTATAGGCCATGCAGAGCACCAGTGCGAGTTGATTGCCTTGGTAGCACCACTTGACAAGAGGATCAACGGAGCGAGAGAAGAGGACAAGCAGCTTCCAAGCCAGGTGTGCCATCCCTTCTACCAACCTAGATCCATCAAAAGGTAACACCAGCGATGAATTCATTGCTCATCATCCAACATCACGGATCTAAGAAAGCAATCTAGTAGCAAAAGAAATCCATGGGAATAGGCCAGGTGAGAGTAAGGTAAAGCGAATTAAGTGTTACCTAGGGTTTAGACCCAACTAATGACTGTGCAGAATTACTTTGGACCATATGCTTTTGCCAAACTGCGGAAAGCAGCCAGCAAAAACACAAAGAGGGAGAATGCAAAACCCACGCAGACAAGAGGGAACCAGGGAGCGAGTAAGAAGGCGCCATTTGCCTTTTGGGGTTAGGGCACCACTTGACAAGAGGATCTTTGACTGCATGTAAAACTTCGGGATCAAAAGCTTCCTTGAAGGTGGTGGTAGCAAAGGAAAGAAGGCGACCAAGGAAGCAAAAATGAGGCGGATAAACAAGCCGCAAATGAGGCGAAAAGGGCAAGAAAAAATGATTAGAGGCAAAAGAAAGTGCAAGGGATGTGGAGAATTAGGCCATGGTGAAACAAGCTACAAATGCCATCTTAATGGGACTAAGAAAAGGTAAGACCCAACTATATGTACTTGTCGCCATGACTTGTTTTGCTAACTAAATTAAATACTTTTTGTCCAAACTTGCAGGAAAAGAAAGCCAAGAAAAATACAACAAAGTATGGTGAGAATGCAAAAATCCCAACAAAGAGAGCAAAGAAGGGAGGAAATCTCGGGATACTGCTCATCGAACCAAAGACCCCAAATGCTTTCCATGACCAAGAAATCGCACCACCACCCAGGATGATTTGCATGCTTTAGAAATTGAAGTACTGCCCCAGATGCTTCTCTCCATGACCAAGAAATGCCTACACCATTTAAATACACTCACCACCCACAAGGCTCACAAGGGACCAGATCATACAAAACATTTCAATAGGGTTACAAGAGGGTATGCTACACATTAATTCTCATTCTTTTATACTTGTATCTGCTTTCATACAAGTGACTCATAGTGCTACTTTTATTGCAAACCAATTTGCAAAACTCTGCTAGTGAAGGTGTCTCACTGGACAAGGCAAGGCAAAGAGGAGCCCACCAAAAAACTCAAGCCAAGAAAATCAAAACCAATTGAAGGTTTGATGGAATGTTATGTCCATCATGAAATTGTAACTTAAATTGTATACGGACATGTATCTCCATCATGAGAATGGAGATCTCTATGAAAACGTATCTCCGGACATGTATCTATGTATCCGGACCTTATTTAATTTATTTGGACCTATGTTATTGTAACTTAAATGCTACCTATCTTGAATTTATCTGGACATGTACTTTGCTAGAATGTTATTGTGATCATGAAATTGTGTCAAAATTCGTCCAAATTCTATTGAAATTATGTCCAAATTCAAGCAAAATTATGTCAAAATTCGCATAAAACAAGTCAAAAATACAGTCGATTCGGAAAAACATCTTCATTTCATAGGACTTAGATGTCATTACAACACATTCTACAAATCGCTTACTAAGCAGACCACCACCGAGTCGTACTTACACTTCTAGAACACGCTTACTAAACAACTTCACTTGCTAATAAGCACTACCACACCTAAAAGAACTAGGACGCAATTAGTAAACACAAAGACCACCAACACCGCACGAGCGATAAGCTTGTCCATCTTGAGATCCATCCTCTCTTCCTCGTAAATCTCGCAATTAGGCTTCATTTCGACCAAGGCTTTAGTTTCACCATGACCTTCGTATGCTCTTGCAGCTTGCATTTCTTCTTTTCGTTTCTTTTCCATGTCTTCTTTAATCTTCTTTGCAACTACTTTCTTGTAAGCATCAATCCACCTAAAGAATGGACATTTCTTCACCGCTGTGGAAATGACAATACATAACACAAACTATTTATCCAAATCTTGACACGATTACCTAGTTCATCCATTTCTATATGACAAAAACAGATCATTATATACTCACAAATTCATCGTAGTTTACGCATTTGAAGAAAATTTTGCCGTTGTTCTTCCAGATTTGCATTCCACTACTTTATCACCACATTCGGGCATGGAATGAGGGGATCCCGCTAGGGCCAAGTGGATCTGAGAAAGGGCAATTGTTGGGATGAACGATGAACTAGACGGCCTCACCCATATCTCGCGTCGAGGCGTGGCGGCCCCGAGCGGACGCGTCGAGGCGGCGGCGGCGGCGCGGACGCGTTGGCGGCGGCGGCGGCTCGGCGCGGACGCGGCGGCGGCTTAGCGCGAGGCCGTGGCGGGGAAGGAAAGAAGGCGAGGAGGTGGTGGCTGCCGTCGTGTCGTCGGCATCGGCGGCGATGGAGCGATTCCTCTGTTCGTCTTCGTCTCGTCTCTCTCCGTTCTCTCGTGCTCTCTCCCGTGAAGATACGGTGAATGAAAAGGAAGGATAAGGCTCGGGGCAAAGCGGGAAGAAAAAGATGCCGAAAAAAAAATTAATTTGGCAACAAATCCTCCACAGGCATATTTGCGGGTGTGTATCGTTTGAGAATGGCAAACGGCGAATCCCATTCATGGGATAAGAAATCATGCGGCGGTTTTAGAATGGCGAATCACCATTTACTCGTCTGTGTGGCTTTACTGTCCACTTACGGAAAGGAATGGCGGCATACCGTATACGCTCGGTTGAACCGTTGTGGGCCGCAATTTAGGGGTCCATCTGTCCCGATGTAAGCCTACTTAGTAGGTAGCCCGGTTAGCGAGAAGGGGGCCCAAATTAGGAAATCCATAGCGAAAATTAGTTATCAGCCTGGATATAGGCCTTTGGGACCCTAATCACACAATGAGCTCATGTACTCGTGGGTAGGGGTGGGAGTGGTTCGGCCGACCCTCCCTGCACCGTTTGCCCCCAAAACACCCATCGGAAGTCCACGACCGATCCAGGAGGAAGCAAAGCAAAAAAAACCCAGACTCATTGGATCTTTAGGGTCGATCCCTTTTAGCTAAGCCACCACACAGCAGCAAGTAACTAAGCATCCAAATGCCTGGATTTCGAGGTGGTAGCGGCGGCGGCGGGAATTCGACAACCAGCAACTGAGCTTGAGGATGGCGGCAGCCTAAGTCGAGGTAGGCGACCGGAGCTCGAGGGTGGCGGTAGCCGTAGCTCCAGGACTCGTCGGAGAAGGATGAAGAGTTATGGAGGTCATAGATCTGGAGTAGTGAACGGGGATCCTAGAGGAAGAAGGGGAAGGTAGCACCAGATCCGTGCGGCGGCGCTAATGATGAGGAAGAAGTTGCCGTGGTGCCGCCGGCAGCCCGGAAGAAGTTGTTGTGGTCCCGCCGGCGCCAGGAAGAAGGGGGCGGCCCGATCTAGGTGAGCTAGATATGGATGGCGGTTGTTCGAGGACGCTGTGGTGGCCGAAGCTGATGACGAAGGCGGTGGCCAGAGCTAACGATGGCTGTGACGCGTCGTGGTGGAGGATGGAGGCGACGACAACAGGTGTTGGGTTGGCGGCGGCGGCGCTTCAGGGTGTGTGGCCGCTGCCCAGGCGGCCCGCGAACCGAGCAAGAAGAATAGCTGGACCTGTAGAAGGAAGAGGAGAGGAGGCAGCGCCATGTGCGTGGCCTCGGTCTCGGGGAAGCGGACAAGCGAGTTCTGAGGCTGGTGTTGGGAAATGGACTAGGGAGTCTTTTCGAGAGAGAGAGAGAGAGTGTTCAGTGTTGTGGAACGAGGATGACGATGCGTTCGGTTCGATCCACTCGAACCCGAGAAACCAATAGATTCTGAACCTGTTGAACCGAGTATTCTATTGGGCCACACCTCTGACGGCCGGTTCGGCGCCCCAATGGATAAAGGCTATTACCCGTGGGATAGTCGTCCTTTTGGAGTTCTTCTCGTGCGAAAAAAGATGGGCAACAACAAAAGGTGAGAAGATGTTTATGTCCAACCTGCAGCAGTGACGTGCAATTAATTGCACGAGTCGAGTAGAGGTCTCGTCAGATTGACGTTTTCTTTGCTTCTTGTCTGTAAGTCAAAGAGCCATTCACCAAATCAGCAGGGTAAATGGGAAAGTACAGGGATTCATACTCCTCAGTCCTCACGGTACCTACCATCTGGTGAGTGGCAATTGCCGCAGACGTGCAGTCGCTCTCCTCTGCCAACGATGGTTACATTTGCTAATTCTTGTGGAAAAATTAAACCCCCCTAAGTTTCCAATCAAATGATGTTTTTTTTTGCTAAATTAGAGAATTAGTCCTTGTCTCCTTCAATAAGAATATATATATATATATATATATATATATATATATATATATATAAAGATCGTTCTAATTCTAAAGTAGAGCTTCTGGATGCGTCTTTTGGTAGGTAGGAACCAACCAGCTGCAGATACTCCTACCTTGTTGATTAAGGAGGCCACACCGAGAGAAGCTAATATTTAAATCGGCATTTTGCAACCAAGAACATTTTAGTGTATTCAACTGACGCCGATTCAAAGAGATGCTATATAAACATTCAAAGAATTGAGTTTATTTTTCTTTAATATATTAATCCAATTTCTATTAATAATTGGGACTCACGTTACATTAAAAACCATAAAAATAATATCATATTTCAACCGCACACACTCTCTTTCTCTTTCATAAATAGGGTCATATGAGTTGTTTAATGCTTTGAATCGATTCCTACGTAAAGTTTGGTTCCGGTTTATTTATTTTTTGGTTGGAATTGACTACTCCAATGCATTGAATCAATTCAATCTCTTCTCTCTCCTCCTTTGAACCGGTTAAAATAACTCGTTGGAGATGGTCTAATGCGATGGCCAGTAGTTGACCTCTGTTTGATCACCCCCACAACACGGATAAGCAACAACTAGACTTGAAAACAAATTAATCGCTTCCAAATTTTTGACAGGTTATTCTCAAACAACTAAAGGAGTAAAAGATACAATGCGAACTGCCCCTTTTGCAGAGTATCCAAATGGATTTTTATATTATTTAATCCTCTTTTATTAATATTTTAAAGTTAATCCATCGTCAACTTTATTTCTAATTCTGACCCCTTTGGTTACGCCACAACTCGTGGCATGGCCAAAGCGTTCTATCACGCCACAGGTCTTGGCGTGACCAAACATGCCACACAAGCCTTGTCCGCGAGCCGTGTGAAGAATCTAGACCCACCATTATGAGTTAATGGATTATTTTGGTGATTAATGATAAATTCATTTGTGAGACTAACACTTTGATTGTTATACCTATTGTTTAGTCTCAATTGGATGAAAAGGTGAAAATAAAAAGGTATGCATTTGACATCACATTCTTATATCTTGAATATGTACATATGTTTTTATTACACATTCGTGTATGTACACATTTAGGGGAGTTCACTCTATATTTTATGGTTTCATTAGTATTGATCCATATTCCTTTATCCACTTATATTAAGTATCTTTACTTTGAGACATATCCCTTGAGTATATAAAACTTGTGTAGTTCATATATACTCATATTGCTTTATATTCAATTATTTGTAATTATGATGGTTGTCATCAATTACCAAAGAGCGAAAGATCGAAGTATCCTGATCCACCATTATGAGTTAATGATATGTTGTGGTAATTAATGATAATCATATTGTGGCACTAACATTTTCCATGAGTGGGTGAAATAGGTTGAGTTCCATAATGATGATGATTTGGAATGACATCATGAGTTGATCGGCATCAAGTTAAAGTTCAAGAAGAGGATGCATGACATGTTGATGCATATCAAGATCTCGAATAGAAGATGATCATAAGTTGATCATCAAGTCAAGAGAAGACCCATCATGTATTGATGGAGGGTAAGTGAAGAAGATCATCATGTGTTGATGATATTCAAGTCAAGATTTAGGATGAATAATGTCATCATGTGTTGATAAGCATCAAGATAAGATCCCGAAATAAAGGAATCAATCATGTGTTGATAGAAGGTTCGTGAAGAATGCATCATGGGTTGATCCATATCCAAGTCAAAAACTTGGAGTAAAGAAAACCATTATGCGTTAATGGAAGTCAAGAGAAGGATGCATAATGGGTTGATGCATATCAAGTCAAGGATCTGAACTTGAAGTAAATATGCACGTCATCAAGCTTCAAGAGGATGCTCAAGGCAAAGGTATACCTAGCAAAGGCTAAGAATGTGTTCCTAGTCTTTTACCAGTCTTGGTGTTTGGTTGAAGACCAGATTGCTAGTATAGATTATCGTACTATTAAGAGCGGTCTTGACTAGTAGTTTAAGTCTCATCATGTGTTGATAGCTCAATCTTGCTTGCTCTAGCTCACTGTGGCATGATGCTATTATTTGCGAGTATGTTCTGCAAATAGCCGAGGCTCATGCGTCTAATCCTTTTAGCATGTGACTATACTTTGCAAATGTGTTTTACAAATGGTTGAAATCCATATACCTACTCCTTGTTGCATGATCCAAGTTTTAAAATGTGTTTTGTTAATTGTTAAGGTTCATGCATTGCGTTTGTTCTTACCTCTGAAAAAATGCTCAGAAAATCCAGCATGATCGCAACTATTGAGCGGTATTACCACAGGTCGGTAATACCGAAGTTTACATGGTGGTATGAAGTTTACAGAGAGAGTTTTTGGAAGTTTTTTTGAAATCCCAAAATCGGTATGACCGTATTTGATGAGCGGTATTACCGCAAAGCGGTAGTACCGAAATCTAGTTGGAGGTATATTTTTTTCAGAGAGTATGTCTTTTGAATGTTTTGAATCTCTCTGATAATCGGAATGACCGCATTTGAATGGCGGTACTACCGCAGGTCGGTAGTACCAAAAAATATATGGCGATACATAAAATACAGAGAGCGTGTTTTTGAGCTCCCTTGAGAATCGGTATGACCGCATGATCTGAGCGGTACTACTGGTGTGCGGTAGTACCGATATTTCTTTACCAGTACGACTTTTCCAAAGGGGGTGTTTTTCTTGTGTTTTTTATCCTTTGGAAATCGGTAATACCGATATAGCCGAGCGGTGTTACCGCAGTGCGGTAATTCCGATTTGTAGTTGGCGGTAGTATCGTAACTTTTTTGTAACATCTATATCAGCCACATTAAATGCACAGTAGTCGACCGTTGTTCTCGACCGGGGTAGTACCGGTCCTGAACGGTGGTATTACCGGAAATCCTGATATTTTTCAGGATGTTTGTTCCAACGGCTAGTTTTTGTGGTGAGGGCTATAAATACCCCTTTGGCCTATTGTGAAATATAACCTTTGCCACTCTATTTCATTCTATTGAGTTAGTGTGAGCTTCTCCTCTTAATTGTGCATATGTTGCACCTTGTGAGCAAGGAGAGAGATCTCTAGTTGCATGAGTTGCATATAGAGTAGGATTTCGTATCCACTTGAGCTTGTGCATTCGTTGCATATGGCGAGAGTCAAACAAGGGGCGGTGTTTGCCGACTCCTAGATGGCGTTGGAGGTGTCGTGCCCGGTGATCTCTTCAAAGAAGATTGTGAACAGGCCCGCGTGGTGTGAAGGTTGGAGCTCACCTACCCGGAGCGGGAAAGAGCTACCACTAGTGGATTTGATGTGTTTGGCTTAATTCGTGGAGCCAGCCCAATTAGTTTGGGCTTATCTCAACGTGGATTAGGAGAGACCGGAAAGTCTCCGAACACCACGGTAAAAAGTTATTGTGTCATCGTGGTTTGCTCTCTAGTGATTTACTTTGTGCAATTTATATTTCTAGAATTAAATTGCTTATATGTCTTTGTATATTTGCTATCATTGACATAGTCTTATATTGTTGGTGCACTTAGTAAGACTAGTTGTTTTAGGCCTTAATTGTGCAAAACCGATTTGACTTATTTTTTGGCATTAGAAATCGATTTTAGCCAAAAGTTTTTTAAATCCTCCTATTCACCCCCTTTAGTCGGCCTCCTCGATCTTACACCGTGTCAGCCTGAAGGCTTGCGTGGCAATTATCACGCCATATCCCATGGCATGACTAGGGGAACTTGCCACGCCAACTCTCGTGGCATGACAGTGGGGACTTAGCTCACACAGCCTAGCATGTTCTTCATTTTTCCTTGTCTTCCCCGTCTTTAGCTCTCTCCTCTCCCGTGCCCAACCCTAGCCGTCACTTGTACTCCCGCCGCTGGCTGTCGTCCTCCCTCCGCACCCGGCGTTGCTCCCGGCCTCCCCCTCCTCCGTCTCGAGAACGAGATCTCGAGCGTGACTGAGCACGAGAGACTCAGATCATGTAGGATTTGGATCTTTTTGCCTCTCATTATTTCTTGGTGTTATTCATTCACTGTGTATGGCCTAACACACCTCAATCAAGGGTTAGCCGCTGCCAGAAAAACATGGCAGTTACAAATCACAATTGCCCCTCCATTCAAAATTGACATAAACCATAATGCTTGTTACTGTAACTACAATAAAGTATTGTCACTGTACAAACGAGGCTCCTACACCGCTTTTCTCCTCTGAGGAAGGCTGGGTTCTTCAAAGTGTAATGGGTGAGTTCCCGCCGGTGCATGCATTCGATGATGTCAGAATGGCTGATAAGGCGGTTTGTGCTAATGGGTTGATGTCGGAACCCAAAATGCAATTCTGGACCCTCTATGTGTACTGCACTAGTCCAGGATCACGCTAGTGCACACAGTGTCAACATAGATGAATATAGATCCACACAAGATGAATATTAGCATAAACAGTTAATTTGGATAACAAATAATGGTTCTGACCATATGGTCGAGTTTACATTTATTAAGCCTCGCATGACTAACAATAATTAAATAAGCAGCGAAATAAATAAACTCCAATGAAATCTCATCAATTCACCACATGCAACCGACTGAGATCAAGACCTAACGATAAGCACCTTCGTAGAACTCCTCCTCGAAGACAGGCGAAGACTCCTCCACTTATGTTGATTGATTATAGCAAGCATGAGTACATAACCGTACTCGCAAGTAATACCACAGAATACAATTTATAGATGATAACATATTCTAAAGGATTGACTTCTGTGGTTATTTTGCAAGAAAGTAATATTTGCAATTGAATACCAATAATAGATTAAAAACATAACTTAAAATAAATAAACAGTAATAATTTATCAGTTGTTTTCACAAAGAACACAAAGACTAATCAAATTATTTCAAATAGCCATATGACTTAGATCACACAACTATCCTACCCCAAATGTTTTATGCATATCTAACCCTAGTGTGAAATCCCCGTGCATGTCTATGACCACAGATGCGGCTATTCGAATAGATTGATTATACTCTGTAGAGGTTGTACACTTTACCCACATGATATAACCAGTGTTGCAAGCACTAATCATAGCAAAACTTTTCAGAAACTTCATCTCAAACATTGACACTCCCGATGTGTTTTACTGACAACACTAACACTCACACAGGAAATTAGTCCATCGCACACCGTTGGACAGGGAAGCGGCGAACCGTCCCGCAATGTGAATCACCACGGAGACAGAAACGCACCTCCACCCTGGCACAGAACCTAACCTACTAGCTGGGTTGTTAATGTTGAGACTCCACAACTTACTAAGTTAGGTCCTCCCATACCAAGCATATGGTCGTACAGCTGTGGCTCAGTTCAATGGCGTACAAAGTTAAGTCCTTAATTGACCAAGGCAAGACTTTCAATTTCTAACTAAATAATCATTCTTTTAAATCCCCACGCACTAAGCTACACCATGTCACACAGTTCACCCACTCGCCTCAGTCTAAATCTTTTCCCCAGCTTATTGGTTAAGTGCAACACATGCTATCACAAAGTAATAACACATAACACACAGTTTTACACAAAGTTTCATAGCCACTTAGTAAAATTTATAATCACAACTCAAATGATATGTGTGACTCGTAGCATGGCTAATCAATCTACTCGTATCTAACCAACCCATGTTGTTGCTACGATATGACCAACTAGTAATCAACCTATCAATGGTGACAAAAGAACTTGGCAATACATCAAGCAAGGTGGATATAAATAATTAGGATGGTTAGCTAATCCCAAAGCATTTAAATAAATACTTAAAGTAGAATGCAGTACTTTGAATTAAAGTAATTTTAAAAACTGGGTTCAACATGATCAAAGGTATAACTTGCCTTGGAATAGATCTTGCTACTGGTCTTGGTCTTGGTGAACACCTTCCTCAAATTCCCCGAAGTATCAACGTCTACTCGCAACCGAAGCAAATAAATAAAATAAATAAAAATATAAAGGAAAGGAAACCAAACTCCAATAAATAAATAAATATTTCAGAAAAAATATAGCTCGAATTTAGATAAATTTAGACATTTGAATGGGCTCAATCAGAGTTCGGATGAAGAAGATATGACTTTTGAAAGTTTTAAATATAAAGAAATACTAAAAATGAATTTATGGGATTATTCTGAATTACTTTTCTATTGAAAATTCTGGAATATGACACATGCTGACGTCAACACTGATTTTTGAAAATAAAAGAAAATTAGAGAAAAGGGTCCAGAGGCTGACATGTGGGCCACGGTCTATAGACCAGTGATCCGACCGGGTGTCCACACAACTGGTTCAAAGGTCCACGGGTGCACAAGTCTACAGAACAGTAATCCGACTGGTGGACCCCACATGGCATAGACACGGTGCATGGTGAACTAGATTTATTCGGGGTTGGTTTAGGGTTTGGGTGAACTGCGCACGCACGCATGCACATGGCGATGACGCTGATGCCATGCAGGATGACACGTCCGCACATGCGCTGATGTGGCTACCAACGTGGCCGGACACGTTAGCTCAACAGTGACAACAGCTCAGGCCAGCGAACGGTGGCGCCTCACCGGCGGTGAGTGGTACAAGCGGGTAGAGGGCGCTATCGCGCACGCGTTGGTGCACTCACGGGTAGAAAAGGACGACGGTGGTGGCCAGCAGTGAGCTTTGAGTGGCGGAGCACTTCGGGTTTTGTCGGAAATGAGTCCCAACGGCGCTTCGGCGGTGTGGGTGGGTGCTGGAGGTAGGGCTTGCAACGGCGGACTTGGCGGTGTAGATGACGTTGACAAGGCGACAAGGACAGCAGTCGAATTTGAAGAAAACAACTGCGGCGGCCAAAACACTAAAACTTCGATTATGGCGGCGCTAGGGTTCTAGAGGTGGAATTTATTAGGGGTTCGGGATGAGGGGGCGAAGGCGATCCTAGGGGGTCCTTTTATAGGGTGAGGGTAAGCACGGGGTGGCGTATGGGCAGTGGAGTCCAAAATGAGTCCGAGACGGCCACGGGTCAAATCCCGTGTTTGAAGGTCGATACAAGATCCGATTTGGTGGGATATGGATGCAGGGAGATAAGGGAATCAAAACGATGCAGTTTGCACAATATTTTATCCTTGGAATCTTTGTTGTCAGACGAAGCTCAAGGAAACAACAATGGTGGTGGCGCGCTCGGTAGCACAGGACGAAGCGAGAGGAAGGGACAAACTCATTGCGTGGGCCCCACGCGTCGCCAGGATCGAGTGGCGTCTTGCGCGCTACTGGTCAAGGAGTGAAAAGCCCGAGCGGGCTGGGCCAGAGGAAAAGAGAAATGGGTTGAGTCTAAGGAGATTTGGCCCAAGGCTATTTCTGGGATTTTAAATACCTTTTCTAATTTAGAAAATACAGAAAAAAAACAAATAACAATTAGAAAATAGCAAATGAGCTCAGAAAAAATCTGAAAAAATCTAGAAAATATATCGAATCACATAGAATCCAAAATAAAATAGTTTTGACAATTATTGATATTGACATTAATCATATTAAATTGTTTTGATACTGAAAGTCCATATTAAGCTTTATTTAAATTTCAAATAAAATCTCTTGGGTGAATTTTCTTGAGACGAAACTACTAACTATTCAAAAGATTTTTAAAAGCTCATAAAATTGGGATGTTACAAACCCCCCTCCCTTAAAGGAATCTTGACTCCGAGATACATGCTAGCTAGAGAAATGACTAGGAAACTTGGCTTTCAGCTCTTCTTCACACTCCCACATTGCTTCTCCTTCTGAATGGTTGCTCCACTGAACTTTGCAAAAATGAATGGTCTTGTTTCTGGTCTGACGCTCTGCGACATCCAAAATTTTGATTGACTACTCTTTATAAGTAAGATCTTCTTTTAACTCAATTGAATCCAAGGAAGTTTGTTTTAACGGCATCCGAAGACACTTCTTCAACTGGGAAACATGAAAGACGTCATGCACTTCTGCCAACAGCTACAATCGTTCAAGCTGGTAGGCGACTTCTCCATGGCGTTCCAAAATCCTGAACGGACCCACATACCTAGGAACAAGCTTCCCTTTGGCATGAAATCTTTTAACGCCTCTTAGCTGGGTAACTCGAAGGTAAACAAAATCCTATGGTCCAAAGTTGAGATCACAGCGAATGATTATCAGCATAGCTCTTCTGCATGGACCGGGCTATCTTCAATATTTTCCTGATCATAGACATTTGGTCTTTCTGCTCGTTGAATGATATCCGGTCCAAAAACCAAACGTTCAGCTATTTTTGACCAATTCAAAGGGGTTCTGTATCGACAACCATACAAAGTTTCAAATGGTGACATTTGCAGACTAGCTTGTTAACTGTTATTGTACGAGAATTCTGAAGGGAATGCGACAAGGCTACGATAGCACAAACCAAATTTTACAGCGCAAGCAAGGAACCATCGCTAGTAATAGATCAGGAGATTACCGCTAGACGCGCCGACTCGAAGCGGAAGTAGAGTCGTTGTGGCGAGTAGATGCAGTCGTAGTCGTATTCACGACGCATCTCCTCCTTCTAGTGGTCCTACTCGCCGCGCGTCTGCTTTTTCGTGTGGTCATACTCACCACGTGACTTCTCCTGCGACTCCGGTGATCGACACGAGTCGCGGATCGTCCTAGTGCTGATGCTTCGCAACAACACCTCCGAGGTATCCACACGTACGGGGCAGGATCACCAGACACTGGAGTGCTAGCACCGGCAGCGTGGTTGAGAATGCGTGGCTATTAGGGTTTCGGGAGCTCTTTCAAGATCATCCTCACTCCTCACCCCATGCCACCGCCCTTCTTTATATAGGCATCCATGATGGGTCTCGAACTTGAGGCCCATTAGGAACTCGTGGCCTATACGAATTCGGATCACCATCCAAAATAAATCCTAGCCCTTTAAGTGTGCGACCCTACAGGTTCATGTGTAAGGAGTCGTTATGACTCGGAAACTCTTTTTCGACCACCAGTCGTTAGCGGTACCTAGCAGTACATAACGATTCCCAAATACACATAGAATATATCGGACGAACCTTGATGTAATATGATCTATGATCAGGTCCTCATCACTTACGATTAGTTCGTATCTCCAAACGACCATATCGTATTTTATGCCGACCAGTTCGTAACTACTTACGACCAGGTCCTTACCATTCTGTGAATACGTTCGATCAATCTACGACCAGATCGTATCTCCATACGATCAGTCCGTAACTGATCGAATTAAGCGACCTAGTCATGCATTCTCTCTTCACCACACGATGTCTGGTTGAACTCCAGGTGAGATGATGTGTCATCCATGGACTGTTCAATACTTTCTCGATTGAGTGTCGGATAACTTCATGTGGTCGACACTTCGACCACTAGTGGCATGGTCATGCACTTTCTTTATCCGATTACCACGAGGGGCTCAGAGACATCTGGAAGATCTAGACCCGCCATTATGAGTTAATGGAGTGTTTTGGTGATTAATGACAAATCCAAATATGAGACTAATTCTCTTGTCAAGTATTATCTTTGTGTAGTCTCATTTAGATATAAAGGTGAAACACAACGAGGTATGCTATCGACATCCCAATCTTATATATTGTTGCATTTCTCGGATCCAAAATATAGGATTGAACTCAACCATAAGTTAAACTTGAATATGTGCATATGACCTTATTACACATTTGTGTATGCACACATTTAGGGGGAGTTTTATCCTATACTTTGTGGTTTCATTAGTATTGATCCATATTCCATTCTCCACATATATTTGGGATCTTTACGTTGAAACAAAACCTTTGAGTATACAAAACTTGTGTAGTTCGTATATACTCATGTTATGAGTATATAGAACTTGTGTAGTTCTTGTATACTCATGTTAGAGTATATATAACTTGTGTAGTTTATATATACTCATTTGTTCTCTCATTTATCATCATTAAATTTATGAGAATTTAAGTGGTTATCATCAATTACCAAAGAGGGAAAGATTGCGGTATCTTGTCCCACCATCATGAGTTAATGGTATGGTGTGGTAATTAATGATGATCACATTGTGGAACTAACATTTTCCATGAGTTGGATATATAGGTTATGTTCCAGGATAATGAAGACTTGGGATGATCATGAGTTGATCATCAAGTCAAGAGCTTGGTGTAAATGAAGCATCATGAGTTGATGCTTATCAAGAAGAGATGATCATGAGTTGATCATCAAGACAAGAGAAGACTCATCATGTGTTGATGGAGGTCAAGTGAAGGAATGCATCATGCGTTGATGCATGTGAAGAATCGGGATGGAGAAATCATCATGTGTTGGTGATGTTCAAGACAAGATCCCGAAGTGAAGAAATCATCATGTGTTGATGATTGTCAAAGTCAAAGACCCGGACTTGAAGTGTTGATGTGCGTCATCAAGCTTCAAGAAGATGCAAGGCAAAGGTATGACTAGCTAGGGCTAAGGATGTGTTCCTAGTCTTTTACCGGTCTCGGTGTTTGGTTGATAGACCGGATTGCTAGTATAGGATTACCGTACTATTAAGAGGGGTCTTGACTAGTAGCATGAGTTAGTCATGTGTTGATAGCTCATTGTGTTTGCTCTAGCTCATCTATGCATGGAGCTATTATTTGCGAATGTGTTTTGCAAATAGCCGAGGCTCATGCATTCAATCTGTGTAGCATGGGACTATACTTTGCAAATGTGTTTTGCAAATGGTTGAAGTCCATGCACTTTAGTCTTATGGCATGATGCTGTTATTTGCGAATGTGTTTTGCAAATAGTTGATGCTCATGTTTGATTTCTTGTAGCATGTGACTTAAGTTTGCAAATGTGTTTTGCAAATAGTGTAAGTCCATGTACCTTTTTCCTTGTGGTATGATTCCAAAAGTTGGCAAATGTGTTTTGTAACTTGTTGGGAATCTTGCTTGTGATCCTTGTTGGCATGGCTTGTCAATTAGCAAATGTGTTTTGTAATTGAAGTTGTTGAAAAATCCATTGCTATTTTCTGTCAGGAAAATCGGAAGTTCCGGTGTCTTAACTGCGGAAGTTCCGCAGCCCGGACGGTCCGATTTCCAGCGGCTCGTTTTTTCCAGAGAGCGTCCGGTTTAGGGACTTAGCCGATTTTCGAAGTGCGGAAGTTCCGGCGTGTTACGAGCGGAACTTCCGATTATCGGTTGCTCCGAAATTCCGGCGGTTCATTTTTTCCAGAGAAGCACCATTTTGGGGACTTAGCCAAAATTCGATGTGCGGTAGTTCATCTATGTGTTGAGCGGAACTTCCGAAGATCGGAACTTCCGCAATTTGGTTGGCGGTAGTTCCGCACTAAAAATCAAATGGCTAGTTTCTCGTCTGACATAGCCGTTGCGGTGTTTTTCTCTCTCATGCAGTAGTTCCGGCCTTTGCACGGCGGAACTTCCGATTTCCCTGATTTTTCAGGGGTTTGTCTCCCAACGGCTAGTTTTTGTGTGTGGGCTATAAGTAGCCACCTTGGCCGGTTGGGAGAGGTTGCTGGTGCTATTGTGAAGTGATATACTCATTCTTTGAGCTAAGAGCAAGCCTATATTCTCTTTTGTGCATGTGTTGCACTTGGTGAGATTAGAGAGTAAACCCTAAGTGCATGTGTTGCCTTAGGTAGTGGATTGTGTATCCACGTGAGCGTTGACACTTGATTAGTTCAAGTGAAAGTTCGGATTTGTTACTCTTGGTGTTTGCCGACACCTAGACGGCGTGGAGGCGTCGTGCGCGGTGATCTTCTCAAGAAGCTTGTGAGAAGACCCGGCGGTTTGTGAGTGGTTCGGTGCTCACCATCTCCGGAGTGGAGGAAGAGCAACCATAGTTGAGTGAGGTGTTGGTTCGGTTAGGAACCGGTCCAAGTGTTTGGACTTACCTCGGAGGTATTGGCTTAATTAGTGGAGCCGGTCCAATTCGTTTGGGCTAACCTCAATGTGGATTAGAGGAGACCGGCAAGTCTCCGAACACCACGGTAAAACATAATCGTGTCATCTTGTTTTTACTTGTGCTTTACTTTGAGCAATTTACATTCTTGCTTTAATTGCTTATATATCTTGTATGATTGCTCATATTGTATTGTGTTCATATTGTCGGTGCACCTAGTTGACCCTAGTTAATTTAGGTTTTAATTGAGCAAAACCAATTCGCTATTAGCTTCCGCATTTATATATATTGGTTTAGCGCGAAAGTTTTTAAAACCGCCTATTCACCCCCCTCTAGTCGGCCACCTCGATCTTACAACATCTCTCCTGTTATGTTAGGATGGGCAAATCCCATCTCGACCAGTCATATCCCTCCGTATGTTTCATAGCATACCCGAAAGCTACCTTAATAACTACCTAGTTACGAGTAGCGTTTGGCAACCCCTAAGAGTGCCATTACACATGTAAGGAAGCATGCTGATCTCAGATCTAAGGATTATACATCATCATTACTTGAGACCAACTAATGACACAAAGATTTATAACATTCTCAATAGTGTCTCAATGATGGGTCTATCCAACCCCATGCTCTTTAACATGTGTTCACATTATTGATTCGATATCCCTATATCCATGACCGATGAAACCAGGTCATCAATCAATACATGTGCTAGTCATAGAGTCACTGGTGTTCCGACCAGTGACCTCCGACCAGGGATACATTTAGAATGACATCATATGAGTTAAAGAGTTCCACCAACAAGTCACATACTTATTGATCTATAACAAATGATTCATTCAAGGAACACGATAACATATTATCAAAATCATGAACATAATGAAATATCATCATCTCTATGATTGCCTCTGGGGCATATTTTCAACAGCCTCCACCCTCATCGAGGTTATCTTCGGGTTCATTAAGTACCATGTGAAGTATGTGAAAGTATGGAGGGAAAAGCAGAGATTAGGCCACGCCTCTGTAACAGACCAAACTCTAGCGTGGCAACATGATAAATGGCATGACATGACTTAGCACCAAAGCGCTCGGCATTTTCGCAACCCCTCTGGAATGGATCAAACCCTAGCGTGGTGGCATGATTAGGTCATACCAGGACTACTGGCGTGACAGAGAAGACATGTCACACTATGGATCCTAGCGTGACAACAAACCACCAGAAAGCACCTTACTCTCTCTGGCCCCTACGACCCCTATGCATGTGAGCATCCTTTATGTTAAGAGTTGAATCTAGCACTGAACTCAACTTGCCCGCAAATTAATATTTCGTTCTTATTGACTTTGCTATTCGAAAAGAATAGACCATACTCTCCCGTGCAGACTACTCACATGCATTTAACCACACTATGACGCCATATATTCAAATCAACATGACAACATGATACATCCTCACCTTTTAAGACCAAAAAGACAGGACTCCAAAGCGCAAACTTTTCAGACAGATATGACCACACTCTGCCTCAGCTTTGACTCATATCGTGAGGGACACCTGCTTTTCAGGACGACGTGACCCGACTAGTCGGCTTTTGCGCAGCGACGTGACCCAACGAGTCTGCTTCTCTCGCCACCAGTTTTTCAGAAAGACAAGACCACACTCTGTCTCGCAGTTCCTCACATGAATTTAACTACACCATACCACCAGCTTTTCATAACGACATGACACAACTCTGCCTTGCCTGCAACTTTTCAGAATGACAAGGTGACACTCTGCCTCGCAGGCTCCTAACATGAATTTAACCACACCATGAAGCCAGTTTTTCATATCGAAATGATGCAACTCTGCCTCGCCAACGACTACCCAGTGGCTTATAAAAAGAGGTTGAAGAGATGTGAGAGAGAATACTACACAACCCACATTGAACACTACACCAAATGTAGAAGCAATGGAACGAGATCCACGAACTCGCAAGGGCTACTGTGGCCCGGGACGAACAAGCGGGGCGTTCCAGGAGGGGACATCTTCGCACTGATGCCCCCCGTAGTAGCAACCCCTACTAGAATATTCCCACCGAGCATTCATTGCAAGACCCGCCTGAGGGGGAGACGCCGCACTTTTGTTGGTACCGGGACACATGCAAGTTCTTCAAGTCTAAGCAGCGGCTCAGCCTAGGCATGAGCTACTGGGGTTACGTGAACTACTCCTTGGACTATCCCAACCGTTGTTGGGACACGGCCCGCTATCGGCAGCCGGTAAGGATCTATTATAGTATGTTCCCCTACCATTTCTCTTTCAAAAAATGCACTAACAACCTCTTCCGTCTACCTGTAGTCCCTAGACCCACTATGTGGCTACTGCAATTGGATCAGCAAAGGGATCCACCCAGGCGACTTGTGGCGTCTCGACTGCGGGGAGTGGGATGCCAATAGGGACCGCACGAAGAGGGAGAAGGAGCGCTGCAACGAAGAGCACAACAAGCGTATCCGGCGGGAGACGTAAGTTCATCTCGAGGCGTGCAGGCGCAGGCAGCGCGAGGCTCGCAAGAGGGAGCGCGAGAAAAAAAAAAGGAAAATGACGACCAAGGCCAGGGCGCCCGGCGAAGAGTACAACACCGAGCTCGTAAGGAATGGCAAATGGCCCCAGTCCACGCAGTAAGTTCGGCCATTGCGTAGTACTCCCATGCCGAGGCTAATTATCTTTGTTACAATCGACTGTATTTCCAATCTCAAAAGGCACATAGGTATCATAGATGTATTTTGGTATGTTGCATCGTGCATGATGTAGTTGCTTATGCACGTAACCAAACCATGTACGCCTTGTAAGTTGCAACTTTATTATAAAGTCTATTTCAATTCGCTACTGCGACTACAAATCCCGATGTCCATTCGCTTTCAATTCTTCGCGTAGCAATACATAGAACAACATACATATAATGACCAAAAAATTGGTGCATTCACTTAACACCGTTCTATTATTGCTATCTCAACTCAACTCGGGTTTACATATTTTGGAACATACGTCCCCGGAAAATCACATGCTAAGAATAAGACACATGAGAACAAACTTTTGCATTACATTTTCATCTGTCCTGCGGAATGATGCACATATCTTATGCAATAAACGCAAAATATCATCGTCAAATGGTCCAAATAGATGTAGCTACTGTCACGCCACTATCTTTGACGTGATAGGGCAGCACTGCTATGCCATGGGATATGGCGTAACATATGCCACGCAAGCCCTCCACACTGGCACGGCGTGCCGCCGAGGGCTTGTGTGGCATGTTAGGCCACGCCGCGACCAGTGACGTGATAGAACATTTTTGCTACGCTACAAGATGTAGCGTGATTAAAAGGGTCAGAATTGGATATAAAGTCCCTTTTGTGTGTCGATGTGACAGACTAGTACGGTGAAATGTACGAAGTTATTAACCGTGTGTCGTGGAATTATTTAACTATGTTTGAGCTTCATGCTCATTAACTCGTTGAAGGAGTCATATTTGATCCTATGGTTATGTATTTGAAGTGAGTTTTAAAGTAAAATTTTGTATGTACCTAAATAAATAAACATATATTTATGAATATTTATATTATTATAATAAAATTATGAACAGATTGGTACTAGCATGATTCATTCTTAGAGGAAAATCATATTGACCTCCGGAATGGAATTGACAAGTATACTGCCCACACACATCTCTTCCTTATCTTTCTCCTTTCTCTTTCCAACATCTCACGAACACCGCACTTTTTCTCCCTTTTGCACTAACACTCCTCTTTCTTCTCCATCCCCCGAACCCTCCGTAGCTTGCCGTCAGGGGCCAAGCAAGAAGGATGTGCAAATGCGCCGCTAATGTCTCGGCCGCACGTTACGTCTGGCGTCTCGGCCGCCCAACCGAAAGTTCTTGAATCTTCCATTTGATTTTTTTCATCCAGTTGAAAGTTCCCAAATCGAAATGATTGATTTTCTTCCATTTGAAAGTTCCCTTCCCTCCCTCCTTCCTCATTTCAAATGAGCTTTAGCACAAAACAGATTGTGAGATCATAGGTAGATGGTCATAATCTCAGTGTGACTGAACAATTGGTAGTGGTGTTGATGTACAGTTTTAGCGATGTACAGTTGTTGTCAGGCTGAGGTGGTTTGACTGGCCCTGTGGGCGGTTGGACGGGCCAGTGGTCGGCGGTCTGACATGCCTTGGGTTAGATGTCAGACTAACCGGGGCATGACGGTTGGACTGGCCACATGTGGCGGTCAGACCAACCGAAAGTGAAAAGTTGAATTTTTTGAATTGGTCAAAAATCACCTGTGTAGGAAGGAGAGGGGATGTGTTCGCACTTGGTTACATTGAAAATAGAGTTTCAAGGAAAAAAACTAGATAGAGTATGAAATTTCCAGAAAGAGTGTGTTTGAAGACTTAGGAAAAATTCGTAAGTCCCAAGCGGTCTGACCGATCGTTTGCCGACGGTCTGACCGACCGTGGGCAGCGGCCTGACCGACCAGTGAGCTTTCTTGCGCTGGGAAGGTGGTGAATTTCATGGGATTGCCTAAAGTCGTGGATTTCAGTGTATAGGTGTTGCATGATGCATGCTTTAGCTAATTTGGGTTAAGTTGCGAAGAACTTATACCCGAAATTAATTTATTGGTCTATTGTTTGGTAGGTGGCTTGGAGTCAACGACGGTGAATGACGAGAATGATCGAGACTAGGCTAGGAGAGCTGAGGTACAGAACGATTAAGGATGTTAGGTGAAGTGGTTGGACTCAAGTATGGAAAAATATGGACAAGAGCAACCGAACAAGAAGTTCGGTGCGACGTGTTGTATCAAGTGGCTTGGGGGTCGGTGCAAGTGCTATGCTGGTTTCAGTCGGAGTCAGGTGGGAGAGACTTGCCGGGATGAAGAGATTCATTGATGAACCTGCACGTGGCGAAGTATAGTATTGCTTCACATTGATTGGACTTGGCCTTTCGAGAAGGATCGAGAAGAGGTATTTTGTGACCTTAGAGAAACCGTAGTGCAAGACAGCACAAGAAGAGACTGTTTAGGTCAAGATAAGATGAAGATCACGAAAAGACGGATTCAGAAGACTCGATTCGTCATCCGCTTTGAGAAGCATGTGTGGATGTAGACTCGTTTGTTTGTGGGTTTAATGGGTGCCCAATAATGTTTTTTAATTAAACCTAGTCTCCACTATAAAAGGCTAGAGTGAAAGATTTGCATTTAACCCTCTCAAGTCTAGAAACCCTAATTGGTGATTTGGGGAGAGTAAAGATAGAGGAGGCTGGGATTTGAGGGAGATGGATTGATCGAGTACTCAAGTATTGAACTTTTATTCTCCATGGTGGAATGGTTGTAAACCAACAATATCTTGAATTAATCCAAACAAGGCTTGCCCCCACCCCAAGACAAGTTCTATCTTGTTCTTACTCTCTATTTGATGCCTTTGGGATTTTTGTGTTCCTTTTATTTTACTTGGGTCTTTTGTTATGATATAACTTGCTAGGGCTTTGTAGGAATTGATCTAGGGTCATCTAAACTATTTTTTACTCATGAGCAAACTTTTGGACCAAAGTTTGAATTTTCTTAGTTTTCATGCCTTCTTGACCTCATCCAAGAAATTCGTGAAACCTTGGTTTCGATCATCCGGATCATCTATTGGAATATGTTTCTGACCTTCTCTATGAACCATGTTTGAAATCTTAGGGGATTTGGATCTCGAAATTAAAAGTTAGATCAATATAAGATCATCGCGCCCTGTTGTCCCTGTAGCCGGCATTCAGACCACACCTCAGGCGGTCAGGCCAGCCATCAGGCGATTAGGCTGGCTAGTTCTTGGCGGTCAAGCAGGCCATGCGGGTTTTGATTTCGGGGTTTTTCGGTTTCAACGTAAGACTTTCGATGTGCTTGCCTCTCTAATCTTCATAGTTTTCATAGCTATTGAAGTGAAGAAGAAGCTGAATACTATCAGAGCTAAAAAATTATAAATACTCCTATTCACCTCCTCTGATCGTCTTTTCCGTCCAACAAAGTTTGAACATAAACTTCCGATTCGAAAACTTGCAAATGAATAAAAAAACCCATTCAAAAACTTCAAAATCGGCACTTTCAGTGCAAACCTAAACTTTCAAATCAGAAACTTTCAATTGACACAAAAAAAAAACAAATCGGGATTTCAAATCGGCGGCTCGCGGTGCGGAGCTCCCCGACGACAGCTCGCGACGTCGTGCAGCACGGAGCTCCCATACGGCGGCGCGCGTCTCCGGCTCTGCGGATGTGTGGCTTCCGGACAGTGGCGCACGACTTCGGCAGGTGGAGATCCCGGACGCGCACCTCTATGAGGCTCCGGCAGAGCACGACACCCTCGACGGCGGGCACAGAGCTCCCGGGGTGGCTCGCTGGTTGGAGAAAAGGGGAGAGAGTGGGGAGAAGTGACGGGGAAGAAGAGATATGGAAACTCGCCACGTGTCGTGTTGTGGGCCTGTCCATGAGAAGATTACAGTGAGGGTAACCGTAAATTAGTGATTGCTCTCAGCTTATTCTTCTGCTTTTAGTTACAAGATTCAGATTGACGATCTGTTTGGCAACCATTGGGTGGGAGAGTTTAGATGAGAGGTTTTGTAGAAAGATTGCGCATGACAGTTTGCCTTTTAATCCTAATCCCCTGTTTGGCAAGAGTAATGGGAAATTAATTTCTAACTTAGAATAAGTAACGATGAAGGACTAAGATGTAATCACTTTCTATAAAGAAGCAATGTCCTTTTAATTCTCACCCTCTCCGTGGGCTTAAAATAGTGAGCCTCCCTATCCCCATCCCATCTAAATTCCAATATCCATAAACGAAACAAGAGATTATATAGCCCCTACTCCTAAATTCCCGTTCCTGTCACCAATTTACTGCAACCAATATCATTAGCTTTTGCTAAAGACATACTCGAGCTGTAATCATACGGTGCTCTAGAAATTAGACAAACAAATTCTTGAGAATAATGTTATTCGAACGTAGCTCCAGCGAAATGTTACACTAAACCAGTACAGTGTTGTACATACAGTAGAATTCGTACATCATTGTTTGGACAAAGTACCCAGTAGTATTCCACGTCTATGCATCCAGCTGTTCAACAATGCCCACTAGGAGAGAACCAGATAACAACGGCCAGGAAATTATAAGAAAGCATCCTCGCAACAAACCCTTCAAGCCATCCACAGCTCCTACTGATTAACGAAGCTTAGACACCATAAAACACCCACATCTCTCGCAAACCACATTGGCACCACACCTCGCGCGCGGCGCGTCCTCTCCAACGCCAGCCCAACGCAGCGTCGCAGCCACAGCGAGCTTACGAACTGAACCATATAGGTACCCGCCGGGCGGCGCCATGCGCTTCCCCGGCAGGCGGAAGTCGTTGCTCGCAGGCGCAGGCGCAGGAGCCGGCGACCCGTTCGCCGCCAGGCGCGCCGTGTCGTCGCTCCGTAAGAGCGGCCGTCTCCCGGTCTACGTCGCCGGAGTCTTCTTCGTCGTCTGGGTATTCTTCATGTACCGCGAGGACATCCGGTACCTGACGACGACACGGTCAACGTCGCCGACAACGGGATCATCGGCCGGCGCGGACTTCCCCCGCCGCGACCTCTCGGTCAAGCGCGCCTTGCACCACAACGGCGAGCTGGAGAAGCACCACAGGGTGACGGAGAGGCACCGGAAGGCTGTGAAGAGGCCAAGGAAGAAGGCGAAGGCAAAGGTGGCCAAGAAGCATGTGGCACCGGCCGTGCTGGACGTGCCGGAGACGTGCGACCTGTCCAAGGGTGAGTGGGTGCTCGACAACGCGACCTACCCGCTGTACTGCGAGGAGGCGTGCGAGTTCCTGACGGCACAGGTGACGTGCATGCGAAACGGCCGGCGCGACGACGGCTACCAGAAGTGGCGGTGGCAGCCCAGGGACTGCGCCCTGCCCGCCACGTTCGACGCGAAGCTCTTCATGGAGCGGCTCCGCGGGAAGCGGTTCATGTTCGTGGGCGATTCGCTGAACCGGAACCAGTGGGAGTCCATGGTGTGCCTGGTGCAGCCTGCGCTGTCGCCGGGGAAGAAGTACCTGACGTGGGAGGACCAGCGGGTGGTGCTCCACGCCGTGGAGTACAACGCGACGGTGGAGTTCTACTGGGCGCCGTTCCTGGTAGAGTCCAACTCCGACGACCCCAAGATCCACAGCATCCGGGACCGGGTCATCAAGGCCGACGCGATCGCCGCGCACGCCGGCAACTGGCGCGGCGTCGACTACCTCGTCTTCAACACGTACATCTGGTGGATGAACACGCTCAACATGAGAGTCATGTACGCAAGCAAGTGCCATGATCGACCCAACCATTGCCGCCAATGCTTTGTTGTGGGATTGACGGTGAGTTCTTGTTGTTGACGTGCGTGGTTAATCAGGAGGCCGACGGGGAAGACGTGGCAAGAACATGACGAGGTGGTTAGGATTGAGGCGTACAGGAGAGTGCTCGACACATGGGCGACCTGGGTGAACGGCAACGTCGACCCCGCGCGCACGTCCGTGTTCTTCATGAGCATCTCCCCTCTTCACATCAGGTACATACATATCTCATTTATGCTCCTTGTCATCATTCGATATTCTGATCACAGCTTAACTATACGTATGGTCGTTAGGTAGTAAGAGTTGAAGCAAATTAAGAAAAATGCACTCGATTATTAAGGCACGCACATACATACAGTTGACAAATCAGAATTTAGTTGGTGATACTACTATAAAACAGACTATATTAGACGGCTCATCACAAACGGTTTCTGGAAACCGTCAGTATTGTAATTATCATAGGCGGTTTTACAAGTGTGATCGTCTTTGTTACTAGCGATGGTTAGAACCGTCTGTGAAGTTACTAGCGATGGTTAGAACAGTCTGTGATAATTGTAATTATCACACACGGTTTTTAACAAGAACCGTCTGTGCTAATTTTGTATCACAGAGCGAGAAATATTTCGCGTCCCCAAATCCTTCCCTATTAATCTTCCCCTCCCCTCCCTTCCCTCCTCGACCACTCTCCACTCCCAAATCCACAAATCCTAGGGGACTCCTCAAGAAGATCATCATGGAGGCGATCCGCGAGCTGGTGACCAATGCCAACTTCGACTGCTCACCTTCATGTCGAGTCCCCCAGTAAGTGATCAATCGCTTATCCCCTTCCCTTGCCTTGTTGTTTTTGTGGCTCTTAGTGGTGATCGTGGTTTTCTTGTGAATGAATAGATCAAGATAGGATTACGGATTTTGAGATGAAGCTCATGGACATCGACAGCTAGCACCTCGGCATCCCTGAGTCCAACTCCACCTCTTCGTCTCGAACTCGTTTTCCTCTCCGGCCACAAATCCGAACCTGGACAGATTTTGGTTTCACGCACTGTCCATTAAAACATCCATAACTTTTGCATACAAACTCAGAGTGCGCCGTTCTTTGGCTCGTTGGAAAGCTAACAAAAAGTTCAATCTGAAAATTCATAAGTTAAGCTCAAATTCTCTTTGCAATGCCCTGGAAAAGTGAAAACCCAAAAAAGATCGTTTAAGGCCTCAAAATAGCCCCCGAAGTTTTAGCACCTGTTTTCGCCATTCGTTCGTCATCCAGTTTGAGTTTTCTTTCATTCCAGATTATGTAATCAGCTATTTTGAGAGAGCATGGCTAGCATTTCCTGATGCTAGCTGAAAAACAAAAATATCTACCACCGACGGTTTTGGTAAATCGTCTGTGAAAGCCAAGTATCATAGACGGTTCGTATAAATAACCTTCTGTGAAAAACAACTATCACAAGCGATTATTGTTAAGAACCGTCTATGTTGTGACTTATCACATACAGTTATTTATACGAACCGTCTGTATTATGACTTATCACAAACGGCTCAAAAATCATATGTGATAATAGTCTATTATCACAGACACATAAATTCAGATGATTCAGAAACCGTCTGTGATGACGGTTTAGAACCGTGTGTGATGATCCTTTGTGTAGTAGTGTGAGCAATAAGGCAAAATTAGCACATGTTAATTAGTGAGCTGTGTTGAGATCAAACTTATTAATACCATTCCAATATCGACCGGTATGGCCGATAGGTACCATTCCGTTAGCTAAAACGGTATAGAGCAGCCCTGCGTTCCATACCGGTATCGATACCGAACAATACCGGCCATACCGGCGGAATTGATAATACCGTCTATTAAACTCATTAAAGTATATATTATATTTGATTATACTACTATGTATTTAAAGTAATATTATATGTAAAATTTTGTGTGCATACAAATATACACACACACACACACACACTTATAAATATATGTATTATTGTATTAAACTTCAAAACAGTACACCAGTGTAGGTCGGTACCGGAATATACCATTCCAATAGCTAAACCAATATGAATTCCAGAATGGTTGAGATGCGTTGAACTGGAGATTAACCGAGATTAAGTGCTACGATGCAAACCATTGCATGAATGCATGGTCGGTTTAGGACATTGAGGGATTGCCCCTTCTTGCTGGGGCGTGCCTGCGCATTTGTCCGAAAAGCTACTGTGGCCGTACCACAAGGTCTACACAAAGAACAATTTGTGTTAAGCTGTTAATTGGTCTACACAAAGAACAATTTGTGTTAAGCTGTTAATTAAGCCACAAACTAGAATACGCACACACACTGTACTATTCATTTGTTCTTTTTCTTTCGAGGGGTATAGACAGAACAAGGCTAATGCCATGTCTTCAACACATACGATCCAGGGGGTGACCACTTTGGCATTGCATATGTGCATGTACTTAGTGACCAAAAAAAAAAAAGAACGAACACAATTCTAAGATGCTACTTGGACATCTTTGTTTTTTTCTAGCTTCTCCGTGGACTTTAGCGCGTCACATAAGCGACCTGGTGCCAACCAAAGTGACAAATCAACAAAATGAGGTAGCTTTCACCCATTAGCGTGCCGTCCATGTTGCACTAGTCTTGGAAATTAGGGTGATTGAATGAAAGCTACACTATACATGTGTAGTTCTGTACTGCGCGAAGAACGTCGTTTGGGTACCTACAGTCAAGCTTTCTAAAATTTACATCTTCCGGTCAAGCTTTTTAAACTGTAACTATTGATATCTTATAGTCAAACTTTCTAAACTTTAACTATCGATAACTTTTTTTACACTTAGATGACCGCACATATGAAAATGATTTGTATACATTTGTCTCGAAAAGAACTTTCATAAAAGTATAATTTTGTTGTGGTTTATAAATCTATTACAATATAAATTAATTATCAAAGTTGCGTTTTAAAAACTATATCGATGTCCAAAACGACTTGATATGGTCAAATCTAAATTAAAAATGTCTTGTGGTTAGCTAAAATAAAATGTGCCCGACTGTACAGGCTCAACTGCAGTAGTACTGCAGCTAGTGCTTGACTAACATTAGTTGAATACACACTGATCTCTCTGATGAACCAGCCCGGAAGTGTGGGGCAGCCCGGGCGGGGTCAGGTGCGCCAAGGAGACGGCGCCGCTGCAGAACTGGCACGGCCCGCTCTGGCTCGGCACGGACTGGGACATGTTCCACGCCGCGGTCAACGCCTCCCGCGCGGTGAGGGTGCCCGTCACGTTCGTGGACGTCACGGCCATGTCGGAGCTCCGCAAGGACGCGCACACGTCGGTGCACACCATCCGGCAGGGCAAGGTGCTGACGCCGGAGGAGCAGGCCGATCCGGCCACCTACGCCGACTGCATCCACTGGTGCCTCCCCGGCGTGCCCGACGTCTGGAACCTCATGCTGTACGCCAGGATCTTGTCAAGACCCCGACGAGTGTAACTACGTATATATGTGCCTTGATGCATGGTATATCGAGTGTATATGTAGATCGTCTATTTACTGATTCATGGCATGCATGGTTAACCTTCCCTTTTTGCTTTTATTTGCTTTGCAAGTGTTACAGTAGCTTTCTTCTCTTCTGCCTGCGCAGAGCAAAGACAGAAAAAGGTTCTCGTGACTCCTTTTGATCTTTTACACGTGTTTGATTTATCTGAAAAAGCGAGTGAAAGAAGCCTCGCTCTTGGAGTAGTTTGGAGGATGTACCTACTGCATACCATTAAAGTGGCCACAAATTAATACCAATTTACTATTTCTAAATCGTTTGAGATTTTTTTTATCAATAAGTTACTTTGCTAACCTTTGAATCTTTGCATTACGATTCGTGCTCAAACAGAGTCGTCCTCGTCCTCCTCTCCGGCCGGTGGCGGCGGGGAAGTTAGCGTTCAGGATCACTAGCTTCAGGTTTAGGTTCATCGGAGTCCGGCATACAGGTTAGGTGGGGTGGAGGTGGAAAGAGTGGGGTGACGGCGGTTGGGTGGATTGGGACGTGGGAGTTATGGGTTGGGAGTGATACCATATGATCTTGATCCCATGATAGCAAAATGTGACTGATTTTTAAGAAAAAAAATACCTCTTTAAAATCAGTCGATTTATTAATAGACACCCCACCTCAAATGCTAATGACACCCACCGTAATTCTATGGTCAGGTTTCAGTGCGGTCGGGGCTCTAGTAAATCCCAAACCCTAACCTAGTGAATCAAAGTCTAACCGTCGATCGTTTCGACACTACTGGCGGGAGCACAAATCTTGACGCATATACAAATGTAGGAAAATTTGATACTATTTTAGGGGAAAAAATCGATACTTGTAAGAATATTTAAAGTGACTAAGAATTAGCTAACCTAGTTAATATTGGGGTGGGGGGAGTCCATATGTTGTCGGTCGGTCCCTCAACTCCTTCCATCGTCTATTTTTTGTCCCCCGTGTGCAATACCGTTTAGAACCCGTCCTCCAACTGTTTCACATGCTCAATAAAGTGATGCGAGCCTCATGGTTTTATGAATTCTAAACAGTATTGCACGTGAGAGACAAAAATCAGATGACCGAAAGAGTTAGGACCACGATTGTACCTTTTCCTTAATATTAGGGCAAGGCCTTGATGCCTAAAGAAGTATGGGGCTAACTATGTTACAGTCACATGAAAACTAAAAAAACTTGTGACTTTTTTGAGCCATCATCCAATGACTTCTGTTTTTTATATTGAAAAAATTCAGATGGAGTACACGTGGTACAGTAGCTTTCTTCTCTTCTACCTGCGCAGAGCAAAGACAGAAAAAGGTTCTCGTGACTCCTTTTGATCTTTTACACGTGTTTGATTTATCTGAAAAAGCGAGTGAAAGAAGCCTCGCTCTTGGAGTCGTTTGGAGGATGTACCTACTGCATACCGTTAAAGTGGCCACAAATTAATACCAATATACTATTTCTAAATCGTTTGAGATTTTTTTTATCAATAAGTTACTTTGCTAACCTTTGAATCTTTGCATTACGATTCGTGCTCCAACCAGTGAAAACAATTCCGCCGAAATTTCGGCGGTAACCGGTGTTACTGGTGACCGCCGGTAAAATTCAAACCATCCCCGAAAGTTTTGGTTTTGGTGAAATTTGTCCAAAAAATCGAATTTTCTTAAATTTTGTTCGAATTTGATTTTTTTAAATTTAAAATCCAAAATTTGAGTTTTGTTTTGAAAATTTTGGCCAAAATTTGACCGAAATTTCCGGTTACCGACGGTAACCGGAGTTATCGCTACCCTCTAATTTTTTTTCAACCGGTAACCTCATCCCTGGCTCCAACAGAGTCGTCCTCCTCTCTGGCCGGTGGTGGTGGGGAAGTTAGCGTTCGGATCACTAGCTTCAAGTTTAGGTTCATCGGAGTCCGGCATATAGGTTAGGTGGGTTGGAGGTGGAAAGTGTGGGGCGACAGCGGTTGGGTGGACTGGGAGGTGGGAGTTATGGGTTGGGAGTGATACCATATGATCCTGATCCCATGATAGAAAAATGTGACTGTTTTTTAAGAAAAAATATATCTTTAAAATCAGTCAATTTATTAATAGACACCCCACCTCAAACGCTAATCACACCCACCGCCCAATGTAATTCTATGGTCAGGTTTCAGTGCGGTCGGGGCTCTAGTAAATCCCAAACCCTAACCTAGTGAACCAAAGTCTAACCGTCGATCGTTTTGTCATTGGCGGGAGCACAAATCTTGACGCATATACAAATGTAGGAAAATTCGATACTATTTTAGGGGGAAAATCGATACTTGTAAGAATATTTAAAGTGGCTAAGAATTAGCTAACCTAGTTAATATTAGGGAGAGTCCATATGTGGTCAGTCGGTCCCTCAACTCCTTCCATCATCTATTTTTTGTCCTCCATGTGCAATACCGTTTAGAATCCGTCCCCCAACTGTCAATTCACATGCTCAATAAAATGCTGCGAGCCTCGTGGTTTTATGAATTCTAAACAGTATTGCATGTGAGAGACAAAAATCAGATGACCAAAAGAGTCAGGATCAGGTTGTACCTTTTCCTTAATATTAGGGTAAGGCCTCAATGCCTAAAGAAGTATGGGGCTGACTATGTTACAGTCACCTGAAATTTTTTAAAAAAACCTGTGACTTTTTTTAGCCACCATCCAATGGCTTGTGTTTTTTTATGTTGAAAAATTCTAGACTAGATAAACCCTACAAATATGAAAACTAAACAAGAAAAATCTAAACTAGACAAAAGTAAATCTAAGTGAATCCTACAAATACAAAAACAAAACAAAATAAATTCTAAACTAGACAAGAGTAAATCTAGGTGAACCCTATAAATAAAAAACAAAACAAAATTCTAAACTAGACAAAAGAAAATCTAGGTGAACCTTATAAATACAAAAATAAAATAAAATAAAATAAAATAAAATAAAACTAAATTAGACAAAAGTAAATCTATGTGCACCCTACAAATAAAAACAAATAGAACTTAAAGATGTGCTAAAATTACACGTAATTTGATAATATAATTTTAAATTTAGTACTGTGTAATTATATGTAACTAAGTTTTTAAAAATTTGAAGCTACGGGAGCTAGCAAAAGCGAAGTATATATCCGGCTCGTACGTCGCCTATGTCTGCCCAGTGTGTTGTAGGTCCAAGGCCTGTGGATCTCAATCACGAACTAGAAATAAACGGCCCATTATGGCCTTGGAGGAGTATTTTTGATGACCTGATGTTCTGAACCACATACATGTACAATCCTCAGGTCTGGTGGTACCTTTATGTTCCATGTTATTGATTTGGCAATGCATTACAAGTTTACAGCACAGCTCAATTCCAAGCAACTGAATTACAAACATCATTATGAGACAGGCAACCCCATCGACTTGTAAACGTATTAACCAACAGAGAACAATAACTCGAATGCAAATGCCTTGCCTAAATCTTACCGGATGCAAACGTACTAACCAACAGATAGCAATAACTAGGACATTCGCAGAACAGCTCAAGGTGCCACTGCAGAATCACCGAAGAGGCCAGATCACTGGGGATTCGGTGGCCTGCTGTTCGCAGCCGAGACCCTGGAGCCCCACTCGAGAAGCTCCTTGCTCGTGTCGTCCTTGTGCACGATCACCTCGATGAAGCAGAGGCAGTCTTTCTTGGGACCCATTGCTGTCGCAATCGCCTCTTTCAGCTCCTCCTGAGTCCGGACCTGCAGAAAAACAACGGCGAATACTTTAGGTGTTGCGGTCGAGCAATCCAATGGTTCATTGGCACTTGGCTGTATTTAGTAGTTAGGATCTTTCGAATTCAACCTTCTTGGTCCAGCAGCTGCCGTCAGAGTTGTGGATGGCGTCGACCAGGCCCGTGTAGTCCCAGTTCTTGATGACGTTGTACGGGCCGTCGTGAATCTCCACCTCGATGGTGTACCCGCCGTTGTTGATGAGGAAGATGATGCTGTTCTGGCCGCACCGCAGCATCGTGGACACGTCTTGCGCCGTCACCTGTCACACACAGTCACACGCGTATGTCGTACCATTAGCACAAGTGCAACGTTGACAAGAAACACAGCAGCCAACCACGCTTGCAGCTAGCCACGGCCCACGGCTGTGCGAAGGACGTACCTGAAAGCTTCCGTCGCCGATGCAGGCGATCACGCGCTTGTCCTTCGCCGCCTGCGCGTAGCCGAGCGTCGCGCCGACGGACCACCCGATTGAACCGTATTGCATTTGGAACTCGTACCTGTTCAAAGTAACCACCCTTGTTATTGAATTTTAAGAAATAAGTTACACGTGAATGGTACTTGGGATGGGAACATGATCAGTGCTTGATACTTACCCACAGCCCTCAGGGAGTTTGAGCTTCTGGCAGTTGAACCATGAGTCGCCGGTCTCGGCGATGACCGCGGTCTCACCGGACAGCATGTCCTTGATGTGCTTGAAGAGGATGTTCACCCTCAGGGGCTCGTCGGGCTTGCCGTTGAGCGGCTCCCGGTCGGGGATGAAGATCCGGCGGTAGTTGTCGTACGCCGTCGTGTTGCACTTTACCCTTTTGGCGAGCGCGCGGAGGAACTCGTCCATGAGGATGCACCCGAACGCTGGCCCATTGCCGACCACGACCCGGTCGGGCTGCACGATGACGGCCTTCTCCCTCTTGAGCAGCAGGGAGTACCCAACGGAGCTGTAGTCGTTGAAGATCGGGCCGGCGAAGATGTACGCGTCGGCGGACTCGACGATCTCGGCGCAGAAAGAGGTGCTCACGGCGCCCCAGTACGTGCCGATGAATCGCGGGTGGTCCTCTGGCACGAGACCCTTCGCGGACGGCATCACAGCGAAGGGGTACCCGCTCGCGCCCGCGATGCTGGCGAAGGCCTTCTTGGCCTTGGCCACCCGGATCCTTGGTCCGCCAACCATGACCGGCTTGACCGCCTTGTTCAAGAAACCAGCCGCCGCTTCGACGGCGTACTCCAAGTTCGCCTGGTTGCTCAATCTGATGGAGCAAATAAAAAAAGGTTAACAAACTGAAACCAAGAAATTATTGGAGCAAGAATTAACTGAGGGAAAGAACATGCATGCGATTAGTTAAGTATGTTGAAGTATAAGTGAATTGTACGTCTTTCCTCATCAGTTTAAGTTTTTGGGTGAACTGGATTGGTGTATGCAACTCAATATGGTATCAGAGCCGAGAGGTCTTGAGTTTAAGACCCAGTTGGCCTAATTTTTTTAAAAAAAATAATTGTAGTCCATTTCTATTCCACGTCTTAAGCCTAAGCATATACGTGAGGAGAGGTGTTGAAATATAAGTGAATTACATGTCTTTTCTTATCATTTTAAGTGAATTAGTTGATGCAAACAACTCAAAAAAGTACCTTGGAGAGATGAACAAGGGCACTGGCTCGCGGTTAAACGTGGGATGAGAGAGTCCGGCCAGGTTGCAGCTCACGCTGATGTACACAGGCTTACTCTCCCGTAGCACTGTCGCGATGGCCGTGTCGATCTGCTCGTGCGCGTCGTCGAGGTTGTTCACGACAGCCTGCATGCATGTAACATATACTCTGTTAAAGATGCGGTCCGGAGTTCAAACAGAGGTGCTCGACGAAATGCAGTCTGTGCAAGAAAGACACGGTTGGCGCGCGCACCTGGTGACAAGTGATGGCCTGGAAGCACCGGAGCTCCTGTGAGAAGTCCGGGAGGCCGATGGTGTGGTGCAGGATGCGGTTGGTGCCGTAGTCATTGGAGTTGGGCCCGCCAACGATGCAGATCACGGGAGATTCTCGCTGTACGCTCCGGCGATGGCGTTGAGCACGCTGAGGCCGCCGACAGTGAACGTGACGGCGCACGCGCTGACACCGCGGGCGCGCGCGTACCCGTCGGCCGCGTACCCGGCGTTGAGCTCGTTGCAGCAGCCAACGAGGTTGAGCCCTGGCTCGGCGATGAGGTAGTCGAGCAGCGTGAGGTTGAAGTCCCCCGGGACGGCGAACACGTCGGTGGCGCCGATCTGCACGAGCCGGCGCGCGAGGTGCCTGCCGAGCGTGGCGCCCGCCGGGGCCACGCTGGCCACCGGCGGGTGGATGATGGCGTCGGAGTTGGCCAACGGCAGCGATCCGACGGAGTTGCACGCCGGCTTCACCGCGCCGTTCACGGGGTTGCCGACCAACGCCCTCTCCATGTCACGTAAAGCCGAGGAAGCAGTGAGGACTTGATGTGACTTGAGTACTTTACCTGTGTTTGGACGCGTGTGTCTGTAACGGTACGAGGTTGTGGACTTGTGGTGATGACTTGCGGGTCGTGAGCATTTGGGGGTTTATATACAGCGCCGGGCAAAAGGAAGCTCCCGTTGAAGCATGGGAGGTGGGCCCAGTGTCTCTGGCTGATAAATGCCTAATTGGTTTGTGTTTGCGGTGCATCCTGTGGATCTTGAACCACCAAACCTTGGGCGGCAACTGCATGTACCATCGCCCGCAGTGAGCTGGAGGACATCAGGACATGTTACTAGTAGCTGGTCTCGAACTTTCCATGTCTAGACTCTAGATGCATATTCATTCATCTTTAGGTTCACCAATCGCACTTGGCAGCACACCAGGTATGAACCTGAGTTGCCAAATGAACGATGCAAAATTAAACTTCGACTTTGATTCCGGGTCATTTTTATCGGGTTACTTTTGTGCGTCGTGATTGGGATTAGTGGATCCACGCTCCTAACTGGGGGAGGTTTTTTTTTCCTCGTTCAGTATAGTTTTAAAGTGAAATAGAAAAAATAGTTCTAAGAATAAAATGACAATAAAAAAACACATCTACCATGCTAGGTGCGCGGCGGGCCGTTTTCACGTGGCACATGTATCGTTTTTGACATTTTATTTTTTGAGATTATTCCCCACGCGCGATGTCATGGGTTCAAAGTCACCTGAATGTTTAATCACAACAGGCAATGCAACACACCACACTTCCACACGACATGGGTTCAAAGCACCAATGTTTAATCCAGCCAACACACCACACTGGGCATTTTCCTCAGCCTTGGATGATACGGTTTCCCACGCTCTTCTACGAGCCTACGGTTCGCCCACTGGCTCGGCTCCCCTCCCCTCCCCTGGTTTCCACCTCGCGCACATCGTGCACGAAACGGTTGAGCGCACCTCCGTCGGCGGCCACTCTCCTCGAGGATTCCCTCGCAGGCAACACCCCTGCCGGTCAGCTGCCTCCTGGCTCCTGCACGCAGATGGTAGGCGACCCTCACCTTGCAATTGCATGGCGAACGTGCTTGGCACCTTTTTTACCGTTAATTACGCGCTGCGTTGCTGCAGCCTTGATATTCTCGTACGCAAACGTAGTGCTTAGGCTTAACCCAGTCAGTATTGGTAAGTTGATGCGTGCGCACTGCGCAGGGTGAGGGGCTGATCGCGGGGTGTCACTGTCGCCGCTCCACACAGAATTGAGCGTCAAAAGATCGGTTCTCGAGTCGTAACCGGCTATTCCAAAGGACAGAGAAGTTTCTTACCGTGAATATTTTGATTCACTAGTGGTACCAAAAGGAAAAAGACAAAAGGAGGACTTGGTAGGAATGGCATCCTGTTGCTGTTGGTTTCAGGTGCCCAAGCCTGCCTTGCAAAGCGAGGTGGTGCCCAAGCGCAACTTGTGGCCCACCGATTACACACGAAAAGACTTTGAAATGGTTAAGACACCGGGTTCAAAACCGAAAAGTCCTAGTTTAGGTAGGCTCATCATCAATCCAGTTGTCTATATAAAAAAAAGAGGATCCTTAACATTGTACACGATTACTGAAGAGTAATAAAGAGAAGTCCGAGTTCTCCCATATCTCTGTTTCAATTTACTATTCTATTCTTACGTTCTTGCATTGTTCTTACGATTCTGATTTGTTTACGAGCTAATCGCTCGGACTAGACTCGCCAGCGACGGTTCCTCAACACGTTATCAGCACGATCGACTCTCCTCGAATCGAAACGTGACCGTCGATGAACGACACTCGTAGATCAAATCATTTTTCTATATTACTTTCAATTCTGCAAATTTTGCTTTCTAGATTGTAACATACGGTGCAAATCCGCTCTAATATACCGCGAGCTGACTTGAAGTCACCGATACAATGTCGATTGGTAGATTGCATGAAAAGGTGGTTGTCGATTGTACCATAGATTGAAAATCGCAAATACGTTATAATCTACCGCGAACCGACTTGAAGTCGCCGGCCAGGCCGATCGGTAATTGCATGAACGACAATTGCATCGTATGAACAATATTTTTTAGATGAACAGTATGTTGCATCATATGAACAACAACTACGGTGGAAAAAATTGGCGATGCCACGGCCTGGAGCCGTGCGCTGCCGCCGACCTCCACCGGTCGATGCCACCCACACACGGGCTCTCCCGCCGCCAGACGCCGATACCGCCGGTCGGCGCCGCCCTTGCGTGGGCGAAATATCACAAAAAGGGGGGAGATCGGTCGGCCGGCAGCGGCCGCACCGCCGACTTGAAGCCGACGCCGTCCTCCCCGCACAGAGCCACCACCTGGAGCTGCACCCTTGCCACCTCGCACACGAAGTCGCCGCCGCCATAGCTCCACCGTCTGCGATCGCCTCACCCCACATGGCCGCCGCCCCACGCCAGCGCAAGACTCGCTCGCCTCTCATGGGTGCGCCTCGTCTGCCGCCAGACGCTGCTCCATATTGCCCGGCCGACACCGCCGCAAGACGCGACTCCACCGCTCGCACCACCGCGCCGCGCGCTGCCGCGCGCTCGACACGGCTCTCCAAAGACTCGGCCGACCCCTGCCAGACGAGGCTCTCCAGCCTCCGGCCGACACCGCCAAGACGCTGCTCCGGCGCCCGGCCACCACGCGAATCGCCACCACCCGGGTGAGGGTAGGGAAACCCTACCCTGACCCCCTTTTTAGCGCCGGCAGTATGGGCCAAGAAGGTCGGCCCAATAGTTTTCCTGGGAAGAAAAAAACAGGAAAAGAAAATAAAATCATGTTTTGCAAAAAAAAAAACCCTCACAATTCTAAAATTACGAGAAATTTTTTGCGAATAAGGAAATTTTGTGAAAAACCCCTCGAACTTTCTGAAAATTACAAAAAAAAATTCTCAAACAAAAATTTCATGTTTTACCCCCTGGAAATTGGAGAATTCACCGAAAGTTCATTTTCAAGCAGAAAATGGCATTGAGAATTCAATTTTTGAATCGGTTTTAGCATTTGAAGTATGTTTAACTTTGTTATTATTATTTCTGTACAATTTATTTACTATATTTGTTGTTTTGATTATTTGTGATTGTTTATATTGCTTTTAATCACTGGAAATACCAATAAATTATGAAAAATGCATAGAAAAATACGATAATATTATGAGAATTTTTGCAACCATTTTATGCAAGTACCAGCAGTAATCTTATGCAATTTTTTTGTATGAATATGCAGATGATAGCATTACGAACCGGGAGTTCGAAGAGATGGCCCAGTATGGCCACAATTACCTGACTTGGGCATCAGATGTCGAAATTGTACTTGGAGCTAAGAAGCTCTGTGCTGCTATTGGACTTAGCACCTCAAAGGACGCCACTCCAACTATTGAGGAGAATGATCAAGCACTTCATTTCCTTAGATACTATCTCTGCCTAACACCAAAAATGAGTATATGATATAAAAGAATACACTAGTTTTATGGACTGCACTAAAGAAGCATTTCGAAAAGCTGAAGTACACCATTCTTCCTCGGGCAGAGAAAGAATGGAACCGACTTCGTTTTGCTGACTACAAGACTATGGGGGAGTACAATTCTGCATTGCACGAATTTGTACAAGTCTTCAACTCTGTGGTAAGGTAACCACAGATGAGCAGAAGATCGAGAAAACTCTCTCTACCTTTCACCCAAACGCAGTGCAATCCGCACGCAACTATCGTCAGGACGACTACAAGTAGTATGCCGAACCGATTGACATGATGCAAGTTGATGAAGCTCAAGAAGATATTCTCATAAAGAACTACATCTCACAGCTGCCTAGTAGCAAAGATGGCCATGAAGTCAATACAAGCAGCTACAAGGTGAGGAAGCCTCACTCAAAAGAAAGAGGCGAGAAGGGTAATATCATGGGTCATAAAAATAAACATAATGCTCAAGCCAAGAAGGGCGAATAAAAGAAGCGATGAGAAGCCCTATAGTCAGCAGGACCAAAGTTGCTACAAATGTGGCACTTGGGTACATGGGTCACGTGTTTGCCGTGAGCCGCAGCACGTGATTGATGATTTCAAGGTTAAGAAGAAGGGTAAAGGACAGCATGAGGCACACATTGTCATTGTAGGCACAGAGGATCCACAATTATGGGATGCACCCATGGATATGGATATCTCATGCAGCCTCCATCACACCTTCTTTGGATATCACAGCGGCAACAACTATTGTTGCCGAAGAAGAGAAGTTGGATATGGAGCAGATTCAGACGGAAGTTTCTTCATGCTCCACTCATTCAATCTAGTGCACGCATTGCACTTTGATTTTATAGTCATTTCTAATTTATGGTTGTGATAGAACATTAAATTTTGAATAATGGTTGTAAGCTCTAGGAGAGCAAAGCAATAAATTCTTATGATAAGTCCTGCAAGATTTTTCCCGTATTAATAATAGCAAATTGTGTTCTGTTTTGAAGTATTTTACTTATGTGTGGAACTCAGAAAGTCACTGTATGGACTAAAGCAATCAGACTGAATGTGGTATAATCGCTTGAGCAATTTTCTCTGCAAGAAAGGCTACACGAATAATGAAGATTGTCATTGTGTTTTTATACGGCGATCCCAGGATGAATTTTGTATAATCTTAGTATATGTAGATGATCTGTACTAGACCGGACATTACATTTACCGTGAACCTACTAGCAAAGTATAGTGCAGAACCTACCAAAAGGCATTGACAGAGAATAAATAACATATTATGATACCTCCAAAGAAGCAAATATCTTGGTCTGTTCTACAGAAAGAACAAAGACCTAACTATGATTGACTATGCAGATGTTGGGTACCTGTCGGACCCGCATACAGCTAAGTTGCAAACAGGCTATGCATTCTTATGTGGTGGAACTGCAATTTCATAAAAATCATCTAAGCAAAGTCTTGTATCTACTTTGACGAACCACTAGAAAATCATAGCACTATACGAGGCCTCACGAGAATGTTCTTGGCTTCGGCGGATGATTCAATACATCCAACAGACATGTGGATTGAATACTGCGCAAACCCCCACTATTATCTATGAAGATAATGCAGCTTGTGTTGTACAAGTGCAGATGGGTTATGTGAAGAGTCCTCTCACAAAGCATATCAAACACAAATTCTTCTATGCTCATGAATTGCAAAAGATGAACGAAATTAAGGTACTACATACTAAGTCATGTGAAAAATTTTACAGATTTATTCACTAAGTCACTTCCAGCGTCTAGCTTTAAAAGATGCATACGTGGAATTGGAATGATGAGGTTTAGAGAAGTACACACTTCAGGTGGAGAATCTTCATGAACTCATTATTAAAGCTTGACCACGAAGATCGAGTACCCAAAGAATAAATCATATAAATTAAATGAAATTAGGTGGATTGAACTCTTTTTCCCTTGACGAGTTTTCCTTAAGTTTCTCGGTTAAGATTTTTAACATGTACTCTTCATGTACTCTTTCTCTAAATTTTTTATGTTGGGTTTTTATGGTGTTTTGACGAGACATGAACGTGTCGGATGAGTGCCCAAGGGGTGTTAAGAAACCGGATCCAGACCGAAAGTCCTGACCTAGGTGGACTCCTCATCCACCCAGTTGCCTATATAAAGGAGCGGAGACCCTCAATATTGTACACGATTACTGAAGAGTAATAAAAAGAAGCATGAAGTTCCCTCATATTCATGTTTCAATATACTATTTCGTTCTTACGTCTTACGATTATGAATTTGTCTATAAAGTAATCGCTCGAATTAAAATCGCCAACGATGATTCCTCAACGTAGATAACAAGTCGTTGGTTTAACAAAAAAAAACACAAGTCCAAGCGCAACTTGTGGCCCACCGATTACCGATTACACACGAAAAGACTTCGAAACAACTAAGTCGTTGGTTTTTTCTTTAAAAAAACACAAGTCCGTACGTAAAAAACACAAGTCCGTACATAATTTGAACTAGGCTACTGCAAGTGGCCAAGTAGTCTGTCTACTGATCAGGCACAGTAGAAGCACATGATTCTCAGTCTCGCCGAAGGGCTGCACTGCTGCGGATGCGGGTCCTCCTCGGCGACTGCACAAACAGTGATCTCAGCTTATACAAACAGGTATTTTACTGTAGTCCAAAAATGTTGTATTGAATCACTGTTTGATCTGCAGGAAGTAACCGTGCCATTGGCCGCCGCCGCCGCCGCCGCCCGCATGCAGTGATGCGGTATTGCAGTCTGCGGGCGCCGGAAAGAGCGAACCAAACAACGAGAAAACCGCGATCTGCGGATTCCGTGTAGCGAAGACGGTATCGTTGGCCCAATAATCTTCGAGGCTCCGTTCGGCGCCTCAACACGACGGAAACTGCAGTAGCGTCCAAGACAAATCGATTTTGACCAGCCGCGTGCCGGCGCGCGTCAAAACTCGCGTGTGCCATACAGCCAACCGAAAAGTGCGTGGCGGCGTGGTGTCGGTTTGCTTTTTGCGCGACGACGGAGTGCGCCGTGCGCTGAAAGGTGAGGGCGGTCAATTACTAGTATCTAGTGAGATCATTCTCTCGTACTAGCCGAAAAGGAGGATTCACTGCTGTGTTGATGCGAACCTTGTTCCCGGCCCCATCAAATTTTCCAGAAAATAATCGCGATCTCTAGTTTGGCAACACGATAAACAGCTTCACGCCGACAACTAATTAAGTACTACCCGTTTTCTCTCGTCCTCAATAAGATTGGCCTGCTTGTATACGGCTATACGGCCTTCGGTGTCTAAAAGATGAACTTTTTTATTAATTATTTTTTTAAAAAATTTAATTTTAAAGTTAACATTCACGAATTTTATTTTTAAATCTGACCTATTTGGCCACACATTTGTGACGTGACACAACAATATTATCACGTCATACGATAAGTCAGCTAAAATAACACTTTTTATCACACCACTGGTGGTGGTGTGACCAAACAACACTGTCACGCTACGGGTGGTGGCGTGACCAAAGAGGTCAGAATTGAAAATAAAGTTCAAGAGAGTTAACTTTAAAATAAAATTAAAAAGCGTTACTTAATATATAAAGAACCCTAAAATATGTGTGTAGTGGAAAATGGGATTGAGAGAATAGTTTACAGGAATGCCTCACTGAGCAAAGCAGTGGGATATTCGTATTTAAGAGTGCCGGACGGTGACATTGTACACCGATAAACCAACAATACATAAAAGAGTGGTAGCGATTTTCTCTCATGTTTCTATGCTACATCCTATAGATTAGGACTTACAACAGATCACGATTACACATGGTATATGACTATTTCAACACCCTCCCTCAATCTTAATCCTGCTAGAACAAATTAAGATTATATGTAGAAGTTCTGAAACTCTACATTGGAAGAGCCTTGATGAAAATATCAGCAGTTTGGTCCTGGGATGAGATGAACCTGATGTCGAGTAGCTTCTTTGCAACACGTTCCCGAACAATTGAAAATCAACTTCGATGTGCTTCGTGCGAGCATGAAAAATGGGATTTGCAGGCAAATATGTTGCTCATAGATTGTCACACCACAAAGATGGTAGTCTTGACTGAAACACGCCTAACTCCTTGAGCAAGGACTGAATCCACACAACTTCCGCCGTTACATTGGCTAGTACTTTGTATTCAGACTTAGTGTTGGACCTTAACACCGTGTGCTGCTTGCATGAACTCCATGAAATGAGGTTTATTCTGAAATACACAGGAAAGTCACTAGTTGATCTATGGTATGTAAATGCACTGACAAGGCTTGAGCTAGATCTTCTGATATGAAGTCCCATCTCTCGAGTATACTGAAGGTACCTTAGGATTCTCTTCACTGCTGACCAATGATCAGAAGTAGGAGAATGCAAATATTGGCACACTTTATTAACTGAATAAGCTATGTCAGACTGAGTAATTGTTAAATAATAAAGAGCTCCAACAATACTTCTATACTTGTTGCTTCAGATTCAGTTAACAATGTGCCTTGTATTATTGACAATTTTTCAGTAGCTGACATGGGAGTAGAATTAGGTTTGCAATTTGCCATGTTTGCTCTTGTGAGTATAACACCAATGTTTTTTTTTTTTGAGTTAATGCAATACCTTCACTATTTTGTATCACTTCAACTCCAATAAAATAGTGCAGATTACCCATGTCTTTGATTGCGAAGTCCTTGTGCATTTGTTGAAGATGTTCATTTGTGACCTAAATTGAGGAGCTTGCAATGATGATATCATCAACATAAATCAACAAGTAAATGATTGTTCCACTCTGATTGTAAATAAATAAGGAGGTATCTGCTTGTGATGACGCAAACCCAAGTTCTTCTAGCCTTTAACTAAGCTTTGAGTATCATGCTCCAGGTGCTTGTTTAAGTCTATACAAAGCCTTATCCAGTTTACATACATGTTGTGCATAGTTTGGATCCTCATATCCAGGTGGATGCCTCATGAATACATCTTCCTCAAGTACTCCATGCAGAAAAGCATTTTGAACATCAACTTGCCTTGGTGTCTAACCATGGGAAATAGCCAATGAAAGGATAAGCCTCATTGTTGTAGGTTTTACAACATGGCTAAAAGTTTCTTCATAGTCCAAACAATGCCTCTACTTAAAGCCCTTGGCCACAAGCCATGCTTTGTAACGATTAATCCAGGATGGCCCCCTGCGAGAAGCCCTACTTTTCTTGGCCGGCCAGGTCAACCTCCTTCAGAAGGCCCTCGCAGCCCTACTTTTCTTGGCCGGCCAGGTCAACCTCCTTCAGAAGGCCCCTTATCTCGTCCATGTCTGAACCCTTCGCTGTATGGATTAGCCTGCTTTGAACCTCTTCAAAGCCTTCTGGCTCGGCTAGCAGCCTAGCATCCCGAGCAGACCAGATGAACCTTGCCATCCTCCACAAGAGGATGCCAACATAGATTGCCATGACACAATCCATGGTGTAATGGTGGCGTTCGCGTATCTCCCTCCGTGTGCTGTGCAGTGCAGGACAAGAAGCCATATGGCAACGGAGATCCAGCCCCCATACGCTTCCTATGAGCGTGAAACAGATTTTTGCCCTTTGGAGTTAGGACTACAAAATCCTCTACGTCGATCGGCCCTGGCTAGGTAGGTTCCGGCTTCTTCTTTTTTTTTAATAACCAGAAAGAACCGTTTTGGCCCAACAAGAATAAATGGATCGTTGGGCCGACTTATTTCACGGATTTCATTTAATAGCGTCGTTTATTCTCTGCACTTTGGCACTTTGCGTTGTGCGCGATGGCATCAAAATGGCGGCACAGCTTTTGCTACTCCATCGTTCGTGCAGCGACTAGCGAGTGGAAAGTACGGTGGTCTTGCAGGCAGAAGCGCATGCAGGAACACGGCGAGCTGCCCGATCTTCCGGGCCCACGCCTCAAACAGTCCAAGCGCGATTAATAACTCGCTTTCAAACCTAAGCCACTTCTTGCTTGCGGAAAGGAAAGGCGTCACGCTGGTACTAATCATCTTGCACCTGCGAAACCACTGACTGATTATTTGATTAGCGATAACCCCATCCCGTCTCCCTTTCAAACCCTCCTTTAAACTGGAATTATATAGTGCTGCTGCACTCTGGCCAGAACAGAGAAGGGAGCAGCACCAAATCTGTTATCTTTCACCTTTTCGTAATCGAATATCTTGGATATCGGCTTGCTGCTAGTTGTCCAGTTGGAGGAAACGCCATGATGCATGGGTGGACATCGGGAGTGTGTGCGTGAGAACTAATCAAGCCTCGCTTAAAATATTACGTTAGTGCTGTGGTGCCACTGTTCTTGATAATTCCAACAGTCCAGCCCAAATAGGATAGCCCACAATATTTGGTGAACAGAAAACAGTTGCATCATTCATCTGGATGTTTACTCTACACCACCGAAAACATCAAGCCAGGCATTTACTGCGCAGTATCTCCAGAGTCCAGCAGGATTTATCTCTCATGTGAATCAACTGCGCCGATGAGAACCGCCGGATGAGAGAGGTCGGATGGCTGAAAATTCAGTGTTCTGAAGATAGAAACACTCAGGTGTTGTTTAGACAAAACCTGTCTGCAAACTGCAAAGTATGGATAATGTTGAGCTGTTTGATTTGCTACCCTTACAAACCAAACAAAATATCGGTAACACTAATAAAGTCTAATATCACACGCAGACAATCCGAAGATGTTAAAATCGCTCAAATTTTTTAATATATGGCTTTGGCTATGCCAAATTTTATAAGGCTCATTTTGACCATGAACAAACAGCACCTATAATACTATATGCAAATGCGGTCAAGACAAAGTGACAAACAGAGAGATCCTGAGATTTAAGGTAAGCTGCGCGCCTGGGCGTGTCAGTGCTGTTAAGCTACAGATATTGGACTCCACCTGAACTACGACCGCATACGTTGCGCTCTCTCCAGTTATACGGTAAATATATGTACAGCCTACTCCACTTTCCCTTGGAGCCTTGAACAGAAAGCCAGAAAAGTGCCGGCGAGGAGACCCCACGCCGCCTGGGAGGGCAAGCTAGCGTTGCATTTCCGGCTACCACCACTGCAAGGCATGCACACTTCGCCGAGCCACATTGGTGATTAGGCCCTATCAAACCTGGATCGATCACTAGATCTCAAGGCAGACATGAGTGGCGCGATAGTTTAATGGAGGACCTGTGGCTTACAGGTGGGGCCTTGTGCTCAGTGGCTGTGAGGCATGACATGGCCCAGCTGCGGAGCTGCTTGCTGTCGCATTCACACGGCGTCGCTTCCGTCGACGACGTCGGATTTGGCGGCGGCGAGGAGGCTCCGGCAGAGCGGGCAGCTCGGCTGGGACCGGAGCCACGCGTCGACGCAGTCCGGGTGGAAGCAGTGGCCGCAGGGCGGGAGCGCCTTCACCTTCTCCCCGGCCACCAGCGCGCTGATGCATATCGAGCACTGCGCCGCCTGGTCATCATCGCAGCCGCCGCCGCCGCCCTTTCCGGCGGGAGGCTGCGACGACGCGGGCGGGCGGTACAGCGTCACCGGCAGCCGGCCGATCGCGTCCGCGTCGAGGCCTGGCATCGACGACACCACGGCCCCCGCCGCGGTGGCCGACGAAGAGGACAACGAGGCCTCGGGGTTGGGCGTGTAGCGGTGGCACGCCCATCGGAGGTAGAGGCAGAGGGCGACGAAGACGACGACGAGGAAGAGCAGCCCTACGAGCAGCGGGACGGCGCGGCCGTGCACCGCGAAGTTGCTGTCGCCCACGTCGCCGTACCGCCACCTCATCACCTGGTTCCCCGCGGCGCCCTCCTGCGCGGCCATTCCCGCCGTCCGGTGCCGCACGCACGCACACTTCTGCAGGAGCTTAGACTACGCTCGCACGGTCACACTACGTGTGGTAGTGGAGGCGCATGGGAGATTTACCGGACGGCCGGTGTGCGGCCTAGGCGGCCTCCGCGCCGATCGTGTGAGCAAGCGAGGAAGCTTCGGCGGCGTGTGGTTTGGCGTCTTGGGTTGGCTCGGCGGCCTAGCAATGGCGCGAGCGACGCGCGAGTATCGAGAGCGATCGGGAGGGCGAATTGCGATGGGTGTGGTTTTAGAGAGCTAAAAAACTTTGCACATATTTGCATTATAAAGGAGGAGAGTCGGTACAACGTAGATAAAATTCTTTTTTTTTAAAAAAAGAAGAGAAAATGGCATAGAAACGTTGAAAGTTGAAACAACTAATTCTTTTAAGTCTTCTACGCCAGTTGAGCACCAAAAGAGACACTCGCTTAGAATCATCCCTACAACGACTTGACTGAACTTTTGAAACGACCTTGCATTTATTCCTTACCAAATTTGCCACGATGTCAAAACAACCAAGTATCAAAACTTATAGTATACTTGTTTGATAATTCTTTTCTAGCTGCAAGCCACCGTTCTATTATCTGTACATTGACAGTTGGGACCAATCTGTCGTGATAAGATAAAGAAAGGATTCCAAACCAGATGGCTGTGGTTTTAAAACTCAAAGTGGCCGGCCGTCCCTTTTCGAAAGTTGGTAAAGGCAAAGCTAGCTCCCGCGCCGTTGTTGGGCTAAGCGGGCAAGCGCAGAGCCGCTAGCTTAAGCGGCAATGAGTCTGGGGCTCAGACGGCTGGAAAACGGTTCGGTCGTTTTCGGGCTCGGCCGGCTGGCCCGGTTCCGTTCGTTTCTGCATCTACTTCCAACGATTCTGTCGCTTTTGACCCTCTGCTGCCGCCGTATACTTGCAGGTGCAATCTTTGTGGTCTTCGATCGTAGGCCACGGTTCACGGAGAACGTACGCCCTCTAGCTAGGAGCTAGCATGCATTCAGACGAACAAATCTGACCTGCACGTACGTACGATATTCGGCTACGGATTCCTAAAGATATAGTAGTACTACTACAAGTAGTATACCTTTCGCCGGCCAGTCGATCGATCGAAGCTGCGGTCCATTTCACCTGCAAAATGGGTGTCAATTCATCAGACGATGGTTTAAAAACAGCCTTGGATCGACGTGCAAACGTGCCGTAACGCGTGCAACAACCGAGTTGGTAACCCAACGTTTTCGCCTACCATTTCTCCCTCGTCTTTCTTTGCCTAGCGTTTAGCTTCTTTCTTGTCTGATCTCAGGTTTAGCTGTTCGGAAATAGGGCATTACCTATCACTCCCCCCTTTTCTGTCACTCCGCCTTTCTAAGAAGGCCTTTTCGCTTAGGTGTCCTTTCCACTGTAGCTTCCCTTTAGCAGTTCTGGAACATCTATAGTACTGCTTGAATGTTGGCAATTTGCCTATGTTCTCTTCCTCCTCGTCCATCAGTTGATCGGTTCCTTTCCTTAGTGAAATCGCTCCCTCCCCCCGGCTTTTTAGTATCCTGCTGCCTCCTCGTCTTTAACCTTTTAACTGGCCCAGCTACACGATGGAACTATCCCCTCGGCCAATCGTCACTCGACAACTTCGTGCTTGCTTAGGAAAAAGATGTTTGGATGAACCCCCTATCTCTTGATTGATCTGATCAGACGCTTGCTTTTTCCCACATGCTTGCTCAATTGATATTCATTCTACAACTATCGTAAGCTAAGGTCCATAAGCAACCACTTAGTGGAAAAAAGGATGTAAAGTATGTATGTATAGGTTGATGTAATGGATCGATGGATCAGCCTATATATTTTCGGTAAACTTTCCACGATGGAAACAATCGATGCGGCAAACTTTACCTGCTCAGTGACTGCTCGCTCAGTTCGGCGCCTCTGTTCTCGTCGTTGAGGCAGGGAGGCTCGTACCCTAATTTAATCTACTAGTGGTTGGAGAGACGTGTGCTATAAAAAAATCTAGTTGAATTTTAATATGATTAGTCTGGATGAATTCTAATATGATTAAGACTTATACTCTTTTTAAAGTAAAATTCCTACTTCACTTTAAAAGAGAACTAGAAAGACAATATAAAACCATGAGGTCTGACTACAGAGACCCGAGAAGCAGGCAGGAGTCAAGCTAAGCAAGAGGATATCATCCAAAGTAGAAAGCACATGAGAGGATTAGATGTCAGGTTATTTTTTAGCACTATATTCTTATACAAAGCAAATATCTGAGTATCTTAAAAGGTTCGAGGGGATTGAGATAGATCGATAATCACTTATTTTGATGTTGTGCTTAAGTAATTTGCAGTCAACTTCGTTAGAACGTTCTCTTTCATCATGGTTACTTCATCACCGTTATTTCGGTTCTCTAATAGATTTATATACTCCGTTTTTTATACTGTACATGTTTTTACCGTATCTCATAAGCACTAATCTAATCCGAGGGTTACTGTACACTAGGAGGGACATAAAAGTATACCGCTCAACGCTATGCTGGCCGTCGAAAGACGGAAACATGCATATGTGGTGCGATGTTACGTGCGATCGATCGAAGCAACATCGCTCGCGGTCGTTGAGCTTGAGATAAGGTTGAGACCGAAAAGGGTGTGCTCCAGCGTGGACCCGGCCGACTTGAGTGCTCGATCATACATATCACTAACTACATATATCAGCATCTTTTTACCAATCTGATCAATCCCTGCTAATGAATTATTAATGCGTAACAATGACCGGTACACACAGCAATAGCTAGCAGCTAGCTGAAAAGGGCAGGTTTAAAAGCCGAAACCTGTGTGTCTAATCACTCGAGGCACCATCATCATTTCTAATAATATCATGGGCATAGCACGAGCCGAAGAGACGCTAGCTAGCTAGCTAGCTGATTTCCGTCGTCTGCTGCTGGCTTTTCTGGGAATTTTTTAAAAATAATTACAAAAATAAATAATCATCCTAGAAAAATATAAAAATAAATAGTCACCTCAAACAATTATAAAACTAGCCCAGTGGGACCCTGTTTAGTCTTTATCGCTAGTCCAACTCTCCGTCGCTAAAATATAAAAATAAATAGTCACCCCAAAAAATTATAAAACTAGGCTCCTATCGCCAGTGGGACCCTGTTTAATCCTTGTCGCCAGTCCAACTGCCTGGCAACAGGAACTCTCACCTATAAAAGAGCGTTGAAACTCTAAAATTTGGGTGAAACTCACTTTTATTCAGAAAAAAAAAGAGGGAAGGGAGAGAATGAGAGAAACTAGCGAAGCGTTGCCCGTCCTATTGCCCACCTGTCAGGTAATTTTTTTAACCGAATGGATTACATAGTTTTAGATTTAGGGTTACGTAGTGTAGTATGTTGTGCATAATACTTTTCGGTTGGTAGTCTAGTTTGAGATATATGGTTAATCGTTGAATTTCTTCTTTACAGTGTAGTGCGTCAAATATGTCGGATGTCACTAATTTTAAAATTTATTACGGCAAGGGGACTATTCTTGAGGGTCTCCGGGATTGATTTGCGTTATTTCCAATCGACGACTATGCCTCTGTCGAGAGTAGAGGGTGTAAATGGGGCACTGTGATACGGTGGTTGTTTCACTCATTCCAAGTGGACTATGGTGTCCATGATCTGAGATTGGTTACCTTGTTCGCGAACAATTACAGCGCATATATTGGGAGTTAGTGCAGCTCAAGGGAATAAGGTCATGGCAGTCATATGTGTGCATGGCGATGGAGGGAGAGTGTGATTTGGTCCTTCTGGCCCAGGTATATGCCAAGCTCACTCCTGTATCGGCGGTTGAAGAAGAAGAGGGTGGTGATACCGAAGAAGAAGTCGGGGACTCCAACCACAGCGCGGCGCATACAATGGTCGAAGCTCCCGGAGTTGCTGATGATGTCGATGAAGACCCTGTGGAAGTAACTTCTTCAGTTTTTACAATTTAATATATGTCATGCTATTTTTTTTAGTTTAAAATTAATTTCGTCATTAATAATATAATTACTGGCACAAATGGGAAGCTAAATAAAACTGATATTATTTTAATTATGCTCTACCTACCCTACTTAGCTACTCTACAATTTTCACAAATTTGTAATAGGTGTCTTCCTATTTCGGCAGATTTATCCTAAATCGTTCGAGTGTCGGAACATTCATAATATGTGCACGATGAACTAGACTATACACAACTTAAATGATGTACTACATATTTTGAATAAAATTATCTAATCTATTGAATTCTATGTAGCTATTTTTGTTTGCTAACTGACGAGATTTTGACATAATGTACAAAGTTGCAAAAACATGTACCTGCAAGATATCCGACCAGATCTGATGCTCTCTCTCTCTCTCCTCTGCGACAAACTGCAGAGCTTCGCTTTCTTTCTCCTCTCTTTTTTGGAATTAAAATGATATTTGGACTGATTTTTGCTAGATTTATAGAGATGGACTTTGTCGTTAGTTCAACTGGCGACAGGAACACTGTTGTCGTCAGTTTAGTTGAACCGACGATAATGCACAAACAGGGTCACTGTCGCCGGTTCAATCGACGACAAGAGGCTAGTTTTGTAATATTTTAGGATGACTATTTAGTTCTGTAATTATCTATTTAAAAATATTATTTAAAAATCATTTTTCTTGGCAGTGCAGTGCAGTCAAACGGTGAGCTAGTGTTGATCGGGTTCGGGAAAGGCGCATATGGGTCTGCCCAGGTTGCATCTGGCAAAGTGCGACCTAGCTGTAGGAGAAAAGCAGCGAACCAGCCGAGCAAAAGCGCCATATCTTCACCAGCATCGCACGATCAGGTCCGGATCACTCATCCTTTTCGTACGGTTCCCATCATGGCTACACTCTACTCGATGGCTTGCAGTTCGTACGTGCAAGTTGCTAGCCAGCCAGTTATCTTCCCCTACTTCACCTCCACTGACCAGTTAGGCAAGAGGCACATTGACATACATGCATATGTGCAAGCACGCCGTACAAGAGATTGTTATGCGATTCGTTGGATCCTTGTTCGGTTGTCTTTTGAGGATACGTAGAATAGCATGCAATTCAAAATTTTACCATGTAAACTATAAAATTATTCAAGTGATAGTAAATTATTAACACTAGATGTACAGTGCAGCGAAAGAAAAGTTATAGTCGAACACATCGCTGTAGTGGTTATAGTTGATCATCCAACGTCCTTGGTTGCCAATCGTTTCTTTTAGATGTCTCTTGTGTTCTTTACATAGGCCGCGAATTACCCTCGATCAACGCAGCAACGATCGCAACAGCGCCTCTACGGTATCCATACGTCCAGGGTGGAACGTCGTACGCCGATCTACTAGCACCAGCACGCACGGCATAACCTTCGGGAAGGTGGTGGCTAGGGCTAAGGTGGACGCTGTAACTTATACCTCCAAAAGCCCTCACGCCCCTTTATATAGAGCTCACGACGGATCCAATTCAAACTATTTTGTTCTAACCCGTTAAGTGTGTAACCCTGTAGGATCATGCATAATCGGTTATGACCGGAAACTTCTTTCCAATCACAAGTCCGTAGTGGTTCATAGCAGGATATAGCGACTTTCAAATACATATAAAGATTATATTAGACGAACCTTATGCAATATGATCTGCGACCATGTCCTTATCACTTACGATCAATTTGTATCTCCTTACAACTAGTTCGGAACATCTTACGACTAGTTTGTGATCATATACGACCAGCTCACGATCAATCTGTATCCCCATACGACCAGTTCGTATATGGTCAGACTAAGTGACTTGCTCGCGTATTCTACTTTTGCCGCACGATATATGGTCAAACTCCAAGTGAGATATATGTTATCCATGGACTGTTCAATCTTTTTCCAATCTAGCGACAAATAAATTCATGTGGTTGATTCTTCAACCACTCGTGATATGACAATGCAACTTATTTATCCGAGCACATCGAGGGAGATGGGACTAGAGATATCTCTCCTGTTATACTAGGAGAGGCAAATTTTATATCCGACTAGTCACATCCCTCTGCATGTTTCATAGAATACCCGAAAGGTACCTGTCGGTGTATTAGAACCGATCTTACGTAAAGTATTTGATAAAGGTTTCAGAATGGACTTACGACCATGAGAATGTCGTAGAATGATAGTCAAAGGAAAAACTCTTCGACATTTGAGTGCGGCTTTGACCAGAATTTGCTTGGTCGGAAGGTTGCTTACGACTATCAAAAGTCATAAAAAACCCTTACGACCGTCGGTAGTCGTAGTAGGGAATCGGAGAAAAACTCTTCCGATTGATACTTCCTTCGACTAGAAAGACTTGGTCAAGAAAGTAATTTTGCTTGGAGGTGACAATACGCACCTATTTTTCTCGAACGGACTATCCGGAGAATTGCAACCGCTCTCATAGACTTGTCCGATGAAGCGGTTCCCAGCGGTACAACCATCTCTCATAGACCTATAGCCGAGACGGTTTTCAAGCGGCGGAGATCGTCTTGATTATAAAACTTACCAGAGGTAGACTTGGGTTTTACCTTTCCCCAAATCACTCCGTTGTTCTTGAGCTCTTGCTTTCTCCGTCTTGACTAGGTTTCATCTTCTCACGCTAACCCAATCAAAAACTTCTTGCTTACGGCGAAATGGCCAAGAGAGTTTCGAATGGGAGGAATCGGAGATGGATGCGCTAAGATCAAGATCTTGGTCGATCTTGGGAAGATCGAAGAAGGCTCGTGAAGTGGATTCCGCCATCGGGCAAAGATCGACCATCGGGGAAAATGGGCAAATCCCGTCTTCCAAGCGTATTGTGAGTGCGGCCTTCGATTGCTCGCCCACCCTTTCTTCTGATGAGTACTCGAACACTTTGGGGTGGAACCGGTGAACTTAGGTCCCAATTCCATTACCATGTTGAGTGTGTTCGTATCTGTGCGGCGTACACTGGGATTCCGCGGATCTCGAGTGTTCCAATATTATTATGGGATGGCTCGACAAACCGAATCGCCGGAAGTCGCTGGATCAAGCTCCACGACTCGAAGTCGAAGGAGTACATTCAGAGTTTCACCCGGTCTTCGTGGCCGGGCTGGAGGAAAAGGTGGTTCTACTGGAAGGTCACCTCTGAAGACAGCCTTTCCTTCGCGGGGAAGGCTGCCGAGAAGAAATCTTCATGGGACTCAACCCCTGAAGATATCAACCGGATTAGCCCTTATATTCAAGCCATTAAGGACTTGAAGGAAGAAGGGTGACCGGATGGCATGTGGTGAAAGATTTCATCACACGCCAATTAGTCCTCTGAAGAAACGAGCATCTCCTATGTGGAGGTACTCGGGGAGAGGAGACCCCACCAGAGACTATGAGGAGGGTAAGCAATTGTTGACTTAGCTCTCCGTTTGGTCTTTCTCAACCTTGTCTAATATTTTTATCTGTTTACACAGATCTTTCACAAACTGAGGTTGACTCCAGAGTCAGACTCATCTGTGAGAAGTCCCCGCCACTCCGAGGGGCGGTTCCTCAAATCATTGCGGCTTTGTCCGCAGATGAAAGGATAGAGCGCCTAAAGGTAATCGAAATCGATTCTTTCTTTAGGACTTTATAGTCGTAGAAGATACTTACGACTAATGGTGATTGTAGAATATCTTACAATCAAGAAAGCGTCGTGAAAAACTTACGACTTGATACTAGTCGTAGAAAAACTTACGATTAATTAGTGATTCTTCTTTTCTGTCTTGTTTTACGTAAAGTAGGCATGGAAAATCGCCAGACGACGAAGAAGTCGTTCGATGACTATTGGCGCCGGGTTGTCGAAGACAAAGGCTCGGCCCTCCTCGAAGAGACGTCGACTTGTAAAATCTGCGACAAGGGGGAGCAAGCTCGAGCTCGGTCTTCGACCAAACCTCTACAAGGTCCGCGGCACTATAGTTGTATCTGGCCGAGGCGCAGTAGTCGGCCGAGGAGGTTGAAGCGCTTGAACCTCTCAAGCGCAAACCTCGCAAGGCTAAGGTACCCTTTATTATGACACGGAATCTTTCGCGCTTGGTGCCACTCCTAGTTTTATTAAACAACCGGAAAGGGAGAACTGGAAGGATTTTATGTCTTTATGAAGGACGATCTTTGCATCGGCACAACACGCAATCGAGGGCGATCTTTATACGGAATGGTCGAGACACCTCGTCCATCGGAAGATCGAGAAACCGAGCTCGTTCTGTTCAAACTCTACGACCAGACGTGGTCGTAGCTGAGCCAATTGTTGAACCTCGACCAGACGTGGTCGTGGAGAAGAAGAGGTCCTCCGTTGGGAGGATTGCTCCAAAATTCCTGGTTAAGACCAGGGTGCAGAGGTATGTGAAATGTACTGAAGTGTAAGAACGACATTTACCTTTTCCTTTTTCACAATCTGATTTGCTTTTCTTTATTTCAGTCCGACTCCTTCAGCCCCCGGGAATGCTTCTGCTGAGAAGTCCATTGCTATCCCTTCAGCTACTGGAGAGATAGCAATGGAGGTGGTCGAAGCATCACCCTTGGCCCAGGTGGCCGATGAAGTCGAGACTCCCAGAGTGTCTCCCACATCTGCTGAAGTCGTAACTACGACTCTTGAGGTAGCGGCTGTTACTGTTGAGGTGGCCGCTACGACTACTGAAGTCGTAGAAACAACAGAGGCAGCTGTGGAAGCCTCTGGTCAAGGTGGTGACCAGCCTGTGCACCGCTCTGGGAAGGAAATCGTAGGAGGCGTTCCTTCCCCTACCCAAAGAGAAATCACAGAACCAGAAGGAGAAAATTTCAACTTCTGTGGTGACTTCTTTGGGCCTGCCTCCGTCGTAGGGTCTTCTGCTTACAAATCTCGTGACCGAGTTCCCCATCCCAAAGATATTCCCAACACTGAGAATACTTTTGACAACGAGCGCCTCGAGAAGGTGTGGTGGGACAAAGTCGCGAGGATAGATAAGCTGCAGCACCCGGACCTTGTATATTCGATGTTTGCTAGGACGACTATGAATGTAAGTATCTTCAAAATACTTATATATGTGACTTTCCTTCTCTTCTCACTGTTTTTCTTTTTGCAGAAAGCTCTAGAGCAAATTGCTGTTGTCGGTGAGTATCATCGACAACTTTTAGAGCTAAGACAAGAGAAGGAACTACTCTGCGCAGAGGCGGAGAGGTGGTAAGTCACTTATCATTCATAGTTGTTTTTTGACTTAAATATTCGTAAAATGTTTTACGAGAATAGTCATGGAAGAAACTCATGACAAAGTATTAGTCGTAAAAAGCTTACGACTACTTACTACTAGGTAGTGGTCGTAGAAAGACTTACAACCATATCTTAGTCGCGAGAAAAACTTACGACTAGGTCAGTGGTTGTAGAAGTACTCACAACCATTCGGCTGATTTTTATCTCCGTCTCTGTCCTTTGTAGGTTAAACAGCGATTCGAAGACCTTAGCTGACTCGCTCGACTATGAAAAAGAGGAGTCGAGGAGGCTAAGGAATGAAGTATTAGTTCTCTCGGATAGACTTCGAGAGACTGTCTCTGCATCTAAAAGATTGCAGGAAAAAATAAACAGTAAGTTCTGAACTTAAGACTGCTTTTGATCTTTAACCTTTACTCGACCCTCCTTTCTTCTCGGATAAAGAAAAGAGATCGGAAGCTCGGACGAAGTTCAAGAAAAATCTTTGGTTATTCAGAGTTTTCCGCATTACAGCGAATAAGGATCAAGAACTCGAGGGTTTTAGAACTTCGATTAACGGTAAGTAAATCTTTACTGTTATTCTTTTTGAGTATTTTCCTTTTCTAATGCCAATTTCTTGTTCGAAATTGTCGCCCAATTGAGAAGCCTCGAGGTGAAATCCAAGCAAAGACCTTAATCTGCAATGAGTTCGTCGCATTGCTAAGATGAATCAGAGGACATCGAGCATGGGAGCAAAAGCATCTTTGAAACTATTGCTTCCCATCGAGAAGAGGTCAAGAAATTGGATTCTCAATTAGTAGGTAAGAAAAGCTTTTACCTATAATTATCTTTGTGTTATCTTCCTCTAGAAGTATATCTTTGTTTGACCGATATTATTCTTTTGTAACAAGTGGTCGAAAACAAGAAGCTTCATGAGGCTTCGACTTGTACCCAACAGAGATGGAGTCAATGAAGACTAGTCTTCAAGGCAACATCACTCTCTGAACAATGTGCTTAATGAGCTACATTAGAGGGAAAAACTCCTCGAGAAGATACCATAGTTGCTCACACAAGTACCATTGGGGAACAAGTCGGAAAATTGCAAGAAATGGTGACCACTCAAGACTAATCAAGTTTGAATCAATAAGGAAGCGATCGAAGTGCGATGAAGTTACGCTTTGGCGAAACTTAAAGCTCAAGACCCCGCCTTAATGTTAAACCAATTGAAGCCGACTTGATATCACGAATCGAGGCAAGTCGTCGATTGAGGAAATGCAATCGATTGGTAAAAGGTGGCGGAGGAAATGCAATAGGCTCTCCCCTTGAGTAATCTTGTAACTACCTTGTAAAGCGGACAATTTTTGTTAATGAGTAATATATGATCCGCTTCATTTCACGAAAATCATCTTGTCGAGTAGTTAGTAACTCAAAAGATAATAAGCGAATGAAAGACTAAGAATTGAAGTCAAATTAATAACTTTATCCTAGCCCCGACTATTTGCTTAGATTGTTTAGACAATCTAAATAAATAGTGTTTAAAAATGGGGTTTCGAAAACAAAGAGAGGTTTATTTAACTTATAGCTTTTGTTACGGTTGTCAAGCAATCGGGTCGAAAAGAGTAAACGACTCGACACTAGGAAGTTCCTTCTAGTGGGCGGGACCACGTCGCGAGAGGGAAGGCTTCGACTAGGTGATGTTCCCATCTCCGACTAGTTTAATCAAACCAAGAACGACAACTTGAGTTAAGCAAGCGTCTTAGAGTACTTTAGTCATTCGTTCGTCCTTTTTGGTGGACTTGATAAGTCTTTTCCATAGCAAAAGTAGGAGACGGCGACACTAGGAAGTTTCCTTCTAGTGGCGGGACCACATGCGAGAGGAAAGACTTCGACTAGGTGTGTCTCTTCCTTCACCAGTTAAAACAAATCGAGTACACCAAATGTGGTCGAACAAATGTAAGAAAGTGCACTCTACTTAGAATATTTTTGAATTTATTGGAAAAATAGACTAAGATTGAGAGAGTTGGCTTTGATAACATTACGACTAGATAAAACCCGAGCTCTTTGTATTGGCGGCAAAAATGAGTAGCAGTCGATGCTAGGAAATTCCTTCTAGTGGCGTAACCACATGCGAGAGGAGAAGTTTCGACGGATGACGTTTCTCGCTTTTAAAGTGTAAAGAAAACTGGGTGTTTTCATGTCATAGTCGAAAGATTAAAAAGCACTACTCAAAAAAAAGGCAAAAGAGGTAGAAAGAACACGGACTTTTATTGCTTGAGAAACCGTCACACATAGAATTTGCGTGGCGGTCGATGTTCCAAGAGTTTGAGAGAACTCATCCATCTTCCATCGCTAGTCGTCAACTACTCGCCGAGAGTTACTTCCGACCATCGTGTAAGGACCTTCCCATTTAGGGAAAGTTTATTCGATTAGACTTGGATTGGCGAGCCTCAATACCAAGTCACCTACAAAGAAGGTGCGAGGTTGGACCTTCGATTATAATATCTGCGCAGGCTTGTTGGTAGGCCGCGAACGGATTAAGGCTAGGTTTCTCCTCTCTTGAGTAGGTTAATGTCATCCGCTCGAAGTTGTTCTGGTCCGAGTTGTTGAAGGTTTCAACTCGTGTCGACCGCAATTTTAGCTCGGAGGAAGCATGGCCGGCTCAAAAACTAGAAAAATGGTGTTTCTCCCGTTGCTCATTGGTGGTCGCATCTGACCGCCCATAATATGGAAGGTAATTCTTGTACCCAAGCCCCGAGCGCTTAACAAGTCGGGTCGAAGACTCGAGTTTAATTCCTCGCATTATTTGGCCGTTTGCACGTTCGTAGCCCCATTGCTTTGGGGATGTGCAATGAAGCATAACATAACTTGGTGCCCAAGTCGTCATAAAATTCCCAAATTTTGCACTTGCGGTGTTTACCATTATGCGTAATTATCCGACTTAACTCCAAATCGACTAATTACGCTTCTCATCATGAACCTTTTCTTTGCTTAGTTGTTATCGATTCTGAGTTCGGCTTGATCCATTTTGTGAGCGTGTCAATAGCCACAAAAGGAATTGAAACCTCCCGGAGCTTTGGGAAGCGGTCCTAGGATATCAAGCCCAGTGCAAAAAGGCCAAGAAAGAGGTATTGTTTGTAATGCTTGAGCTGGTTGGTGTATCTGTCTACCATGGAATTGGCACTGGACACACTTTTTAACCACCTCCTTAGCATCGTACAGGGCTGTAGGCCAGTAGAAACCTTGTCGAAAGGCTTTACCAACCAATGTTACAGAGGAAGCATGCGTCCCACAGATGCCACTGTGTATATCATGAAGGAGTGTTATTCCTTCGTTTTGCGGAATGCATCGCATGAGTATCCCTTGGGTTCCTCGTTTATAGAGGACTCCCTCAACCAAAGTATACATTTTGGCTTTTCGGGATAAACGATCGCCTCAAGATCTTCTTGGTCTGGAACCCTTGTAAAGATATTCGTAGATGGGAGTCATCCAGGTATCCTCGTAATCTAATGAGGCCATCTCAAGAGGAGGTGTTTCTGGTTCTTCGACCAGAGACGGTTTTTGGAGTTGCTCCAAGAAAACTCCTTTTAGTGCTTGTGGATCGGAAAGAAGCCATCCGAGCAAGTTGGTGCATGAGGAAATTATCCTTCGAGGATAAATTGTACCTCGAAACCTAAAAATGTTTTTCTAGCTTACGTGCTACGATAAGTGCCGAGCCATTGTTGAGTTAGTGCACCGGTACTCTTTCCGATTTGATTCACGACTAGTTGAGAGTCTCCTCTCACGAGTAGTCGACGAATTGAGAGTGCTTTCGCGGCTCGTATGCCGCCTAGCAAACCTTCGACTCTGCTACATTGTTAGTAGCACGAAAGTTTAATTGTATGGCATACTTTAAGGTTTCTCCGTAGGAGATACCAGACCACCCGACCCGAGCCACTTAAAGTAAGTGACCGTCAAAGTACATCATCCAGCAGTCGTGGGAATCGTCTCGGGGATCTGAGCAGTTCAGATTTGTCCATTCGGCGACAAAGTCCGCCAAGATCACGGATTTTATGGCCGTTCGGGACGAAATGGAGGTCGAACTCCCAAGTTCGACCGACCATTTTGCCATCGTCCCATTGTTTCCTTATTATGGAGGATTGCTCCCAAAGGAAACTCGGGCAACACAACTATTTTGTGCTTTGAAAATAATGCCGCAGCTTCCTCGAAGACATGAGGAGGGCATATAAGTTTTGGACACGAGGGTAACGCTCCTTAGGCCCGTGTAAAACCGGCGTAATAAACCGGTCGTTATGCGTTTTCACGTTCTCGACTAATCTGCTTTCTTTTGCTGTGGCGTGGCGGCTAGGTAAATTAAGAGCGTCTCTTACGGCTTTGGAGAAACGAGCAGGAGCACTCGAAAGATACCTCTTGACATCCTCAAAGCGGCGTTGCCTCGTTCGACCACTCAAAACCTTCATGTCTCTGAGAAGTTTAAAGAAAGGTAGTCCTTTTCTCCTAGTCGTGCGATGAATCGACTTAAAGCCGCCATGCACCCAGTGAGTTTTGGACTTCCTTTTTGTGTTTGGAGGGCGCATCGGAGGATGGCTTTTATTTTTCAGATTTGCTTGATTCCTCGTTCGGATACTAGGAATCCAAGCAATTTTCTGAAGAAATTCCAAACACACACTTCTCGGATTGAGTTTTAAGCGGTGCTTTACGAGGTTGTCGAATGTTTCTTGTAGGTCGGTGATATGATTAAGTCTCTTAATGCTTTTACGACTAGATCATCAACATAGGCTTCCAAATTCGGCCTAATTGAGATGAAAAAGTCGATTGCATCGGCGTTGAAAAGAAGCACCAGATTCTTTAGACCAAATGGCATTTTGACATAGCAAAAGGTACCAAATGGAGTAATGAATGCGGTCTTTTCTTCATCGTTTAAACACATATTGATCCGTGATATCCGAATATGCATCTAAAAACTTAATATCTCACAACTGCAGTTGAATCAACGGTGATCGTCTGAGGTAAAGGGAAATCATCTTTTGGACAAGCTTTATTAAGATCGGTAAAGTCCACGCACATCGCCATTTGCCGTTTGACTTTTGACCATTACAGGTTAGCCAACCACTCTGGGTGGTTGACTTCTCTTATAAAGCCCGCTTTGAGTAGCTTATCCAACTCGATTTAATAGCATCTCGTCGATCGAGGGCAAATCTCGTAATTTTTGTTTTATAGGTACTTTATCGGGCCGTAAAGCTAGCACTGCTCGATCACCTCACACCGGGACTCGGGCATGTCGGATGCTTGCCACGCAAAGATATCTGCGTTAGCTCGGAGGAAGGTAATGAGGCGTCTTCCTATTTGGGGTCGGAAGTCTCCCGTCGCGAGCAGTCTTGAGGGTTCTTCTGCGTCGGAGGAACCTCTTTGACTTGGTCGTTCGGCTTTGGTGCGACTTTGAGGCTTCGACTTGCTAGTCGGTGACTTTCATCTCGAGTTGGTATTTGACCAACCATCTCGAGGATCGGCGATCCGCAGACTATCGCCATCTTTTGTCACATCAATGGTGATCACTCCTTTGGGACTGGCATCTTAAGACATTGATACCCGTAATGAGTAGCCATTAAGAATTTTGCCAAAGTTGGTCGTCCGAGTATGGCGTTATATCTTGATATCGAAATCGACCACATCAAAGGAGACTTTCTACGTCCAAATTACTTGGTGAGCCAAATGTTAAAGGAAGAGAAACTTGGCCAATAGGTTTGGTGAAGACCCTGATGCGATTCCATGAAAGGAATATCGTCGCCTTACCTTTGTCTGGGTACTTGCATCTCGTCCGGGGCTTTAGTAAATAATATGTTCAAAGAATCGCCACCATCAACCAAGACTCGATTGACCCGACGGTTGTTGATGGTGGGTTCATTCAATGTCGGATATCGACTGATCGACTCGTAGTGATTGGGCGATCATCCTTCTCAAAAGAGATGGTAACTTCCGACCACTTGGTAATTTATTGTGAGAGGAGTATGTATTGAATTTACCTCTCGTCCGTGACTTTAAGTTGTCGTTTGGAGTCGTATCGATGATCCTCCGTAGATGTGCTCAACGGTATGTTGCGGATCTTGGAACGGCATCTCCTCATCATCAAGCGACTTTTGGCCACTCGTATGTCCTACCGCCGAGAGTAGGGAGTGGTGCTTCTTAGTTGTAGTAGTCCTCGAGCTTTCTTTGGAAAACTTCGGCGATTCTGAGAGGTCATGTCCTTCCTTTTATGAAAAGGACACCACCTTGGTTTGTCGTTCCTACGATCGGGCGCTTACCTTTGCCTTGATCGAGTGCGACTTGGTGGTTTGGGGCTCTCCATCTTTCACGGCGAACCTCCTTGGAACCACTGGCTTGTGGTTTTTGATTTTTATTTTCTTCTTGGACTTTTTTGCTTTTTTATCCTTACCAACTTCACCTGGCTCTCGAGGAGTATATGTTTCTCGATCGATAGTGTTGTTCCACTCGACTGCCTCAGAAGCAGTTGCATATCGATCGGCCATCTCGAAGAGTTCGAACAGTGTTGGGAGGATTGAGCAATGTCCTCCGTTATTCTTCTCTGCGGACTCCTTGCTTAAAAGCCACGATCACAGAGGAATCGAAATTTTGAATTGAGTTACGAACCCGACTAAAGCGTTTGATGAATTGGCGCAAAGTCTCGTTGTTGTTCGCTTTTATCGGTGCAAGTCGTCTTCTTTTCCAGGGCGGTTGTATGTGCCTTGGAAATTCGCCTGTAGAAGATCACAGAGGTGTTGCCAAGAGTAGATCGACTCGAGTGGTTGGTTTAATAACCACGATCGAGCGGATCCTTCGAGCACAGTCGGAAGGTAATTCGCCATTACATGCTCTCCTCCTGCCGCTCGGACGGTGTTGTATAGATCTCAAGAAATTCGATGGGATTTTGAGATCCATCAAATTTCTCCATGTTCACCGGTCGAAAATGAGGTGGCGGTGAATCGCTCAAGGTCGGCGAAAATGCCCTACATCCGTAATCACTTCTTGACGCCTTCTTTGTAGAAAAGAAGGGTTAATGTCACCAGTGATCGTATCTGACGATACCCTGAACAGTGACATGTTCGTAGTAGGCCTCGGTTCTCGAGGAGAATACTCTCGTATTCCACTCGTTAGAATTTCTTTGTCGAAGTGGTGAATGATCACCTCTTGAGGGCTTCTTGATCTTGGTGATCGAAGGTATTTCTCGAATAGGGAATCGATTCGACTTATGGCGTGTCGATTACTCGAGAAAATATTCGATTGATCGGTAGTCGAGGAAGTCGTATTGCTACGACTACACGAGTGTTGTCGATGAGGTACCTCCGCCTTGTCATCACGATTCGAAGTCTTTGCGTAATCTCTTCAAAGAAAGAGATCGTACCACTGGCGTTCGAGCAAGCTCTTGACGGGATTCTCGAGCAAGTCGTTGATGTCCCGGAGTTCTTGTACCTCCTCCGTGATGTTGAATGCGCCAGCAAGTTCTTACGATGCAATTTTCTTTCTTCGACGACATCAAAATCCTCCTCCTCGTGTCTTTGAGGCCTTCTTAGTGGAGTGCGAGAATGTCGAGGATTTCCTCGCGTTCATCAGTGTTGGTCCTCTCGCCAACGGTGGTGCCCTTGCCATTACCACGAGGGGCGCAGTGTGATCTTCGGGAGTGTTCTTATCTCGGCCTCCATGAGGTGACCACGATTTGGGGAAGGGCGAAGACCTCCGTTGATGATTCTCACTTGCGCCGAGGCCTCCCGCTTGAGGAGTGCTCGAGGACACCATCTGGCGACTTGGAGTAATCCCCTCCGTAGGGGAACTCCGGTTATAATCGTCTCCGTTCGCAAATGAGATCTGCGGAGAGGCGGTGAATTGCGAGGAAAAGCATGCTTGATCCCACCCTCTCTGGAGTTACCACGAGAGAGAATCACTAGATCTTGGTGGAGTCTGGAATGGTGGCTCCCGAACTTGACTTACCAAGTCGGACCGTCTTAAGGGACTTGAACATTTGGAGAAAAAACTCGTCGCGTTGTGAGTCCTCCCGGGCGGTCTGGTCGGATTGACCCTTGTCCTTTGAGGGAAATGGCTCCTCTGTTGGGCGTATTGTTGTGGGGATAAGGATCCTCCTCAACTCTATTAATGGGATGGTTTCTGGAGAATAATCTCCGAAGGCAACATCACCATCGGCGGATGCATCACTCGGTTCATAGTCGAAACCGCATCCATGTCGACGTCTGCGTAATCCGCCAAGTCAAACCAGTTCTCCTCGTTCCATTCTCCGCCATGATTGCATGAGATTGGAAAAAGAGAGTATGTTGACAAGAGATTACCTAAGATCCCCACTGGCCGGCGCCAACTGCTTGTATTAGAACCGATCTTACGTAAAGATTGTTTGATTCGGGGTCTCCTAGAGATAAGATCACGCAGAGTGGATTGACACGGATGTTTAGACAGTTCAGCCTTCTCCGAGAGAATAATAACCCTAATCTGTGTGTAAAGACTACCTTCATAAATACACATTTATGGGGTAGCATTTGGTAACTAGCGATGATTTTTTACCAGATCAATCTTTTCAATCAAAGTCAAAGACTTTGTCAAATTAGGCCCACATGTCAGAGGCTATCTATAACTGTTATGATCCTACAATCGGTATTTAAAGGAAGTTTAATACCATTTGTTACGGCCCAACTAGTTGACGACCAGTTGGAGCCATGAGATGACTAGCTATGGACATTGTCCGACCAGCTATGCGGTTTTGGACAGTTCGACCAACGAATTGATCGAAAAACATGACAGTTTCCCACGTGACTAACGAAATCAGTTATTGACGCATCTGGTAACTTTCAACAGTTAGCTAAAGGACTGATGGTTCAAGACTCTGCTGAATAACATGTGTGAAGATTATAGGCGTATTTAGTGGCATTAACTGCCACCCCTTCAACAACTATAAAGAGGATAGCCCACGTGCTATAGGGATAGAAGGAATCTAGTTCTTACATTGTCAATCATGATCATTGTGAATATCCTTTGTATTCTTATATAAACATTCCGTGTGGTCTTCGTTTTTTATAGCGTTCTCACAATTTTTATCGTATAAGTTCTATAGGGAGCCTTGTGTTCCGATTATCGACAGTAACCCCTAAGTGTACTATTACATATAGAAAATCATGCTGATATCAAGTCTAAGGATTATATATCATCATTTCTTGAGACCAACTGATAACACATAAAAGCATAATAATCTCAATAGTGTCTCAAGGTGGGTCAATCCAACACCATGTTATCTAACAAGTGCTCACATTATTGATTCGATATTCTCATATCTATGATCGGTGAAACATAATCATCAATCAATACATGTGATGGTCGATAAATTACTAGTGCTTTGACCAGTGGCATCCGACTGACCAGTGATATCCTACTAGAGATCCTTTTAGAATGACATCATACAACTATTAAAGAGATTCATCAACAAATTACATATTTACAAATCTTTACAAATGATAATTAATCTAATAAAAATAATAGTATTTATTCTATGATTCCTAAATATAAAATATGGTACCAACGTATCTCATAGTTACCTCCCAGAGGATATCTCCTGATGAGCTGATCTATGTGCCGACACAAAGTTGTACAGCAGGTGAGGAAGAGTGGTTATGCTTACGCGGGTGGTAAGAGAGACAGATAGGGTGCTGACTGCTTGTACTGTCTGGTGAGTGCATGTCTGATGCTAAAGTTGGTGCAGGACCACTGTTGCACGATGGAATTGATCTGACGACTTGCGTGCGCCTCGAGGACGTGCTAATCGTAATGGACGAACGGAACGATTGATCTATCGCTGTTTGGGGCATAAAACATCCAGGCAAAAAGGCCGAAAGTGGCGATGATGGCCTGTTGAATACAAATTGAATCTTGTAGGCGTGTTTTGAACTTCTGGTATAAAGTGTCGACACTGTTGTCGGTAATAGTCGATCTCGAACCATTCGAGGAGCGCCCTACCACCTGAACTTAAGCTGGTAGAGTGGTGGTACATAAGTGGTAACTTCACCATTGTTTGCAGATTTCCATATTTGTTAGGCAAAACAGGCGCTGATTCCCTTTTTTTTTTGGGGCTTTCAACAGGGACAGCACTGCTCTGTTTCTGTCATCCTCAACACGGTGTTTTAAGGCCGGACAGAACTTGAATTTACGCGGGCCAAGTCGGGGCCGTGCACAACCTACCGCAGCCAAACTGGACTGCTGCCCAACTAACACAATGATGGGCTCGAATTTCGCCAACCTATGACCACACAAAAATTGGCCTCACAATAGCCTAGATGGCACCGGCGCTCACAGGCTGTGAGCCCAACTAGATCTAGGACTGGCTCAACGGATTGGGCGCGCACTTACAAGTCTGACGTTAGGAAGAGAAGAAAGCCAATCCTGCATCGTATTCTTCCGCCGGAGAAGGCGACCGCGCGAGGCAATCTGGACAAATCAAGAAACTTGCGATGTGATTAAGTAATGCAAAACCTACGTCTCTCTCGAATCTTCTTCTCCACGTATCCCTGCACTGCGCGCGCCACGCGTCCGTCGAACACCACCCGCCCATGCCGCACTCTCCGTTATCAAACCCACGCCGCGCGCGCGGGTCTCGTCGTACATGTCAAGCTCGCAAGTCGCAACAGCTAGAACAATCTAAGTATTCGTCAAGAAGAGGAAGAGAATAGTAGCAGCACGCGACGCGAGCAGAGCAAGCAGGAGGCGGAGCGCGACCGATGGCGCAGGAGAGCCTGAGGCTGGTGTCTCACCCGATCGCGGCGCACGACGGGCGGCTGCTGCGGCACTACACGCTGGAGGGGCAGGGCGCCAAGAAGGACATCTCGCCGCCGCTCGAGTGGTACGGGGTGCCGGACGGCACGCGCTCGCTGGCGCTCGTGGTGCAGGACATGGACGCGCCCGACCCGGAGGGGCCCATCGTGCCGTGGACGCACTGGGTCGTCGTCAACATCCCGCCCTCCGCCAAGGGCCTCCCCGAGGGCTTCTCCGGGAGGGAGGCCGCCGCCGGCCGCGAGTATGGCGGCGTCCTGGAGGGCGTCAACGACTGGAAGCAGCCCGGGTGGCGTGGGCCCATCCCGGCCTCCCGCGGCCACCGCATCCAGTTCAAGCTCTACGCCCTCGACGACGAACTGCACCTCGGCAACAAGGCAAGTGTGTAGAATCAATGCTCTCAGGGCTACCTCTAGCCTAGAGACGTGACATGATTGGAGTTTCTGACGTGCGGGTTTTTGTGCTTGATTGCAGGTGACCAAGGACAAGGTCATGGAGGCCATCGAGGGGCACGTACTGGGGGAAGCAGAGCTTGTAGCTGTCTTCTGAATAGTTCTATGGATTTTGGATTCTCGATACTACTGGGTCTGTTTGGTATAACTCTGTTTTAAAATTTATAAATTTTTATAGTTTCAATTCTAGTTTTACTTTTGGATTCACTCCTATAATAAGTTGAGCAGTGAAGATGTTTAGTTACAAAATTGACTTTACTAGAAATAAGAAGAATGTTTATAAAAAGACACTACTACTTTTATCATGTGACTGCAAGCCTTTTTTCATATTTCTTAATTTATAATAGTTTAATAAGTTTATTTCAGACTTAACTAATAAAAATTTAATAAGTTTATTTTAGTGCTTTTATTTTTATAATTTTTGGGTAAAGTAATACTAAAAATGACCATAGAAACCACTAATCACGTGGACGCACGAACTAATCACAACCGCACGAACACTAAACGAACGACGACGAAGCACTAGGGGGTCTAGAAGCGAGCGAGTCGAGACGAAGGGGACTACGGAAAATAACGGTTGACGGGTAGCTAACTCGCACCGCACAACGCAGACTACACTGGACAAGAATACTGAATAAAATCTAACAGACAACTAATAGCTACTACTACTGCCAGCTAACACAAACAAGAAGCCGGCATCCAACTGCTACCGACTGAACGCTGATCCAACTACAGGAACAGAACAACTACACAAACCAAAATAAGAACACTGAACTGAAACCAAAGATTAGCATATTCGTATCTGTGAAACAAACCGTTCATGTGTCTCAGAAAAGTATGTTACGTTGTGCTTCTTCTTGTTAAAACCGTAGTCTCTGCAGCAAAGCCGCATTCCATTTTGAGTAATTGGCCCCAAAATTTCCAAGAAGCAACAATCTCTTCCCCCGAAGAGATCAAGAGTTTGTAACACACACATGAATTGCTAAATCAAATTTGCATGACTAGGTTGCCTTCAAGCCATTTGCAATTTTAAATGGAAAATACATGCCGCGTCTCAATAACATGACGAATAGCAAATTTGCGTAAAGAAAAGCTTCAAAACATCACACTTAAAGAGGCGCATTGTCATGTTTGCACAGAAAAGACAAGACAAAACAAGCAAGAAGACCTCACACAAAGGGATCGACCTGGTCATCCTTGTCCGCAACATCTACAAGAGAGCTACTGAAGGGATCAGCCATGGACAAAACATGGGCAAGCATCCAACACGAAAAATTATAACAACGATTATCGGTTCTAAAATCAAATCGGGCTTTTCGAGAAGCCGTGTGTCCAGTGTCCAGCAGGGAGGAGAGCAGAGGCCGGAGGGCTCGCCAGCGGAATTGAAACCGTCGTTCTGAGAAGGTTTTGTGAGGACACGCTGTGGAAGGTGTGAGCGGCGTCCGCTGCCTTTGTGCTGAATAGCAAAGTTTCTGCCATGCAGGAGAGCAGATCCAGGCATCCAGCATATAAGATATCCTATCCTCTGGCGCTGAAGACCAACGCCAAAGATGAACAGGGGTGCCCAGAGAAAGGAAAGCGCAAACAACTGTAGCAGAACCACCCTGTCGATTACTGTAGCAGAACTGATGTAAGTAATTCACTGCGTGGGAAGAAATTACAAAGCATGGCCATAGCTTTTATATATATATATAAAGCTATGGAATAAGAATCTCTAACGGAAAAGGAAACTAAGTCAGAGTTTGTTACGCCACTTGACGCTACATCTGGCACCAGTCGGCGTGTGTCGTATTCTTTAGGGATACGAGTAGGCTACACTAGCTGATAATTCTAAAATCTACCATGTAAACCAGGAAGTCGTACAAACAAGAGATCATAGGTTGTTACTACTACAAGCACAGTGCAACAGAAGAAGAATTGGAGCAGTATGTATGATCCAACGTCGAGCGTGTCGATAAAGTGGTCGTAGTTGATCATCCAAGGTTCTCGTTACCGAACCTCTCTTCTAGTAACCTATCGTGTTCCTTGCGAAGGTTATGGAGCGTCCTTGTTCAGCATAGCAGTAACCTAAATGTACTATTACACATGTAGGAAACCATGCTGACTCGGATATAAGGATTATACATCATTATTACTTGAGACCAACCGATGACACATAAAATCATAACAATCTCAATAGTGTCTTAAGGTGGGATAATCCAACACCATGTTCTCTAACATGTGTTCACATTATTGATTTGATATCACCATATCCATGACCGGTGAAACATGATCATCAATCAATACATGTGTTGGTCGATAAATCACTAGTGTTCCAACTAGTGACATCAGACCAGGGATACATTTAGAATGACATCATATAAGTTAAAGAGATTCACCAACAAATCACATACTTGTTAATCTTTATAAATGATAATTTATTCAAAGAACATAATAACATTTATTCTGTAACTCATAAACATAGGCGTGATACAATCATCTCTATGATTGTCTGTAGAGCATATCACCAGAAGTATCTTACACAGACACGATGACGAATTCAAATCATACTTTAACAATCTCCACATTGAGACGAATTTGCTTCTGTAGCAAAAATATCAAATTTCCTTCAAATAAGTATTCATCAATAGATATTGTGCCTTAAAAGTCCATAGGACTGATCTCAACGAGTAAGACTAGAACAGTCTTATCCAAACACGTACTTCTCATGAAGCCAAATTGAGCAAACCACCAACAGATCTAAACACATAGCTATCAACATTGCAGACGAGCAAATCTAGCTCTTCAATAATCCATGACCCCAGCAAAGTCTGAGTCTGTGCAAGTAAGCTCTTAAAACAAATGCTCAATCATCAAATGACATAAGCCAAAATATCACATATGACACTAGATAGATAGTGAAAAACTCACCTCATAGATATTTGACATACTCCACCTATAACACAAAACTAGGCAAATAATGCATGCTAAAAGAGTAACTTGCACAAATGACCATCACGTGTATCAAACTGTTGACTTCAAAGGTAACTGGAATCCATGATATAGTCAAAACTGCTCCTGCAAAACTGTATGAATGAAAGGAACTCAATGTGTTGTCAATGGAGTAGAAACTGTAGTAGACCCCTCCTATCGAGCTATGAAAACTAGACAAACGTTGTAGTATCTACACAAAAACGAACTCCTTGCACTTAAATCCTTTATCTCAAACTGAAATTATAGCAAAACTTTCACTTTCAAACAACAAACCTCCGAAGAATATTATGCTAGCTACTATCAGGGTGTCGTCGAACGATGAGCGAAACGCCAAATCAGTTGTCTCCTCAACTGAATCCAAACATGCATGAATTGCATAACTTTTTGAACTGAAATATTTTTTTAGTACCTCAAAATCTGGATACCTGTAAACCTCCACTTTGGACTCCACATGCACAGATCTTGCCGCAATAACTTGTAGAAGACGACGAATCGTCGAAGAAAACACCAATGATTAATCCCACATCGATGCAACCAATAATAGGCACAACGGCCTAAGTTGCAATGAACTCCACCTCGAAAGAAAGAAATTAGAATAGAGTTGACGACACGATATCTTGATGGAAGGGGACAATCTCTATTGATACGGAAGATCATCGACGGAGATGCGTGGGACGATGCTAGGGAATGGCGTCGGGCGACGCGAGTGATGGTGATGGTGGAACCGATGCTGGAACAATCGATGAAGTTTTTGACACCGTTTCGGGCTCGATGACTTCGGGAAAAAGACACCGAGATGCCCCAAGCAGTCAAAATGAACACTTTGTTGATTGGACGTCACCTCGAGTTGGCTTCGGATTTGGTGAGACGCCGACATGTCGAAAACACCGACTTGTGGAGCCGACCAATTTTTCAGATTGGATCCTCTGTGCTTTGATCCTACTTGTTATAAAATACACGACAAAATAGTATGAACAAAAGAACGGAAGACAAGGATTTACCGTGAAAATTCCTTACGGGAAAACCCACGGACGCAATTACAAGCACATGAAACTTCGGCGTATCTAATCGTGCAACTATAGAGGTACATGTATAGGCTAGGGAATAAGAGTCTCCAACAGAGAAGAAAACCGAGTCAGAGTCGGTTGCGCCACTTGATGCCACGTTTGGCGCTAGTCGATACGTGTATCGCGTCCGACACAGACACGATGACGAATTTATATCATACTTTAACATTAAATATGTCTATAGTGACATCAATGTGTGTATAATGAATTGGGACTTCTTCTCTGCCGCATCCGTATAAAATCTTCCACGAATTAATAGAATAAAAGTAGCCATCCTCCTACCAATGTCGCCAAAAACGAACCCACCTCCCAACCCTTCCTCCCGAGCTGCTCCCAGGACGACTCAAGAGGCGACTCAGCCCTCTCCGACAAAGACCTGCGCCACCGCACTCCAACTGCGGCCTCTACTTCCCCTCTACCTTGCCCCTCCTCCCCCAGATCTAGGGTGTCCTCCCCGGATCCATTTCTTCTGTCGTCGAACGCTGGCAGCTGGGGTGTCGTGAAGAGCTGCGCGGTGTGCAGCGTGCGTCTTCAGCTTGAGCCCGACACATCTCTGTCTCTGGTTGGGTTCCTCCACCTTCCCACGGGACAGGTGAAGGTCCAAGTCTGACTTCCCTTGCCAGATCCAGCCGAGCCCAGTGGTTACGTGGGGTTGCAGCTGGTAGGTGTGAAGCAGCCGATACGATACTGGCACAGTGAGTAGTGGGGGTCGAATGCTCTAGACCGTTTCGAGGGCTGTGCCTGGCCAAATCCGGGCACCCCGCCGCTGGTCCTAGGCCTCGGACTCGGCTTCATATTCCCTAGAGTCATCTCTACTGGCTCGTCCGAGGCACCGTTTACTGCGGCAACCCTCGTCTTCATCAATGTTGTTCCTGGGCCCCCCACCGGATCCGGTCGGATCTGTTGCTGTTACCCTTGAATCGAAGCCGTCGGAGCTCTCCTCGTCGCCGACCCACACACTGCGCCTTCACTGTCAAGCAAGCCATCCTCGAGCTCAAGAGATGAGTAGAAGAGCCAGAAGATCCCGACGTCCAGAGTCCTTCTCCACCGAACCTAGAGCCGTCCTCTCTGGGTCCATTGTCATCACCCATCACTGATGCTTGACTCGTCAATTCTCATCTCCCACCGCCCTTGTTGTCCGGTCGTCGATCGGCCTCCCCGCAGAGAAGGATCATTGCGTTTAGTCGTTGTGTTGAGGTGCAGGATGACTGATGTGGAGGCCTGTGGTGCAATGTGTTTTGTTTTCAAGAGCAAGCGGATCACCGTCGGTGAGCTGTGTGGGAGGAGGGGGAGTGGAGATGGAATTGTCGACTTCTTTTGCACAATGTTCACCGTCGTTGCTGAGTGGAGAGGCCGCTTCATCGCCCTCTATTCTGAAGTTGATTGCTGGTTATCCTGCTAGCTAGTGTATTGTGCTTACCATGACTTCTCAGCCGTGGTGGAGCTGTGGTTCACCATGCCTCTGCTTCTATTCTTATCTCTCAAGCTTTGTACAACAGTGGTCCTCTGCGCCTAGTTTGAAGATTAGTTAGAAGCTTTAGCACGTTAGGTGGGGGGTGTCATCCTTCTTATGGTTTGCGATGTGTGGTAAATGGGCGTGAAAGTTGGTCGCCACTGGGTGTGGTGCTAACTGATGTCTGCCCTAGCTAGATGCTCTAGATGGGGTCTTCTTCCCCTTTCGGGGTCCTCCGCTACCAGTATATGTACATTTTTCTTTTCCCTCTCTTGCTTTATCAATATAATGGATAGATCTCGTGCCGGTTCGTTTTAAAAAAACGAACTGAGTTTAATTTACAGCAACAGTTCACACTGGCTTCTCACACTGCGTTAAAATTCTTCTACTATGCACTAAACAGTAAAAATTAAAACACAGAACAGGAGGCGCGAACAGCAGAGCAGGAGAGATAGAACACCGGCCAAAAACCACGACCTCGATCCTCCCCCGCGCGCCGTCGCCTACAACTGGATGGTGACGCCCCTGGCCCCCATGCCGGCGAGCCGCTGCTCTGCCGAGCCCTCCCTCTCCCCGCCGCCCCCCCTCGACACGTCGTGCCGCGTCGCGTCAAACTTCTCGCCGTCGCCCCACAGCGCGTAGGCCTCCTCCCCGTGCGCCGCGTCGTCGCCGATCATGAGCTGCTCGTCGGTCATCCGCAGCGGCAGGAACAGCCCGATGACGAGCAGGATGAGCGTGGTAACCACGAGGTTCCACACGATCACGAACGCCGCGCCGGCCAGCTGCTTGCCGACCTGCCTGATGCCTCCGCCGTAGAACGCGCCGCGGAGGCCGGGCACCGGGGACTCGATCGCCAAGAGCTCCGGGGTGGCGAGGAGCCCCGTGAGGATGCCGCCGAGGAGGCCCGCGACGGCGTGGGTGTGGAAGACGGCGAGTGTGTCGTCGACCTTCATGAGCAGCGCCGACTTCTTGTGCAGGATCATCATGGTGAACCACGGGACGCTGCCGGCGAAGACGCCCATGATTACGGCCGCCCAGGTCTGCACAAGCCCTGCGCATGTAAATTAACCAACAAATTACTAAATATATGAAATCGTTGGTCAATGCCTAACCGGTAAAAATAATTTTCTGGTAAAAACAATCCGGTTTCCCTGTAGCAAATCATTGCTTTTTTGGTATAAAAGAGGACGAGTCAGACTATACACGCCAATGACTGCGATGGTCCAGAATGATCAGGAATTCAGGATACCACGGAACATGGACACGTGTTTTTCTCCCATGACAACACCATTGTTGCAAACTAGTCAAAACGTACAACTAAGGCTTATTTTGAGAGCACTTGTCAGCTGGTAGCGTAACATTTTGAGGGCACGGTCCGGGAAAAAAGAGCTGAGCCGGACTTTCAACTCGGTGAAGATTCGAGTCGGTTCGTGAGCCAAACGAGCCAAGTGTAATTCTATATAATCACATTATGTCTTTGTTTCTAGGCTTGGGGGTCCCTATAAATCTATGATGAATGCTTGTATGGATTATAGATTGTTATATTTCTCGCTTTTTTTTATGATGATTGGATTTTAAATTGATGATAAATGGCTCATATAATTATATTATTATGTCTTTGTTTTTGGATTTGGCGAGCCCTGACTTGAACGAGCTTTTCGAACCGGCTCGAGCTTTTTTTCGAGCCGAGCCGAGCTAGCTTTCGAGCTTGTTGATTTGGCGAGCCCTGGCTTGAACGAGCTTTTCAAACCGGCTCGAGCTTTTTTTCGAGCCGAGCTAGCTTTCGAGCTCGCTTTCCAAATGAGCCGAGCCGAAGCTCAGACCAAGCCTGGGCGAGCTTGGCTCAAGCCGGCTCGGCTCGTTTCCAGCCCTAGTCTTGTCGATGTAAGCTATAATTACACACAAAACACGACGCACCTTAAGCTCCGTAAACTATGGTCATCTCTAGAATAGTAGCAACAAGTGGCGATCTTGCTAAGCCAGTCTTGTTACGTGGATTTTATTTCCGTACGGACCCGCCATGATTGGCTAAGAGTTTTTTTTTTCTCATATAGCATTATTGTGCTCAATAGCAATTCTAGCACCTCGCTCAGGGTTAAAAAAACGATCAAGACAATTACGGCCGGTGGCAACTCTTTTTTCGATTGAATTTCGTTAAATTTTTCTTAAAAATCAATCGAAAATCAAAAATCAAAATTTGAATTTGCAAACTCGAAAAAAGGGTGGGATTTCAAATCCATTTCACCATAAACAGGTTCTGGCCGTAATCACCATGATTCTGGCCGGTATTTCAATCCATGCCTCGCTCAATCAAAAAAAAAAATAGCACCGCGGAGCCACGCAGACGCATCACGTGTCCTAATCTGTGCCCCAAAGACCTGAAACCCGTCGTTCATGCCCTAGGGGTGCGGACTAAGCAAGTCCAACCCCTAGGGGTGTGGACCAGGCAAGTCCGCCCCCTAGGAGCACGGCAAAGCCAAGTTCGGCCACTGGGGCACGGTACTCTTTCGGCGGCAGAAATTTTGATTTGCTCAATAGTGTGTTTTATACTATTTGATACTATTTAATTACTATTATACACTATTTAATCACTATTTGAAATACGATTTAATACTATTTAACACTTTAACAAACTTATTTTCTTTGAATTTTTTCTCTTGTTTTTTTTTACCTTGCAGCTTCAGATGTATCATCGCATGTACCAAAAAAAATTCTATAATTTTTTCACATGAAATCACGACGCAACACGGTACACATAGCTTCAAACTTGGGTGTCAACGGTGTATTCATTGCCCTCGGTGGCTCGGTGAATCATGTATGAAATACTATTTGATAAAGCAAAAAAAAATGTGGGGTGAGGTTTATAACCATGTTAGCAAATTATATTATCTTAAATTATGAAAATGCATTGCTTTACTTTATACACTTATGTTGACATAGCCTATAGTTAATACCTAAACGTTAATTGAGTATAAACTTTCAATCCTCGAACTTGGACACTGTCCTTATCACCATAGAAATAATGGTATACATGACTAGATACTAAGTTTATATCTAAGTATCATGCTTAGTCTTGCTTAGATACATTGATATCTAGGCATTAATTTGCCCCGAAATTTTTCAAAATTCAAAACTAGATTTGGACAGTCGAGATTGGAGCATGGCTGATATGTTAAAACTAGAAAGGAATTTCAAAACAAAAACTGAAAACCAGATTTCGACTTGGGCTGAAGGTAAGTGCGGGCATGGTGACGACGGTTGTAATGGTGCACATGCCCTTCTCACCGCCGCGACCGGTGACGGTGTACTACTGTCTGCTGCCTCATCAAATAGTGTTTTACATAAACCGTCAATCGACTCACCGAGCCACCGAGGGCAGGGCAATGAAGGGTGGCGTGGTAACGGTTGACACCCAAGTTTGAAGCTACGTGTGCTGTGTTGCGCCGTGATTTCATGTGAAAAAATTTATAAAATATTTTTTGTGGTACATGTGATGATACATTTGAAGCTGTGACATAAAAAAACAAGAAGAAAAAAAATCAAAAAAAAAGTTTTTACCGTGTTCAATAGTGTTTCAAACAGAATTAAATAGTATTAAATAGTATTTAAATAGTATAATATAATTGTAAATAGTGTCAAAATACTATTTGATCAAATCAAAATTTCAACCGCCCAAGGAGTATCGTGCCCCAGGGCTGGACTTGTCTTTGTCGTACCCCTAGGGACCGGACTTGGCCAGTACCGCACATTAGCACCCTGGCGGTCTGACTTGTCTGGTTTACGTCCCTAGGGTCGGACTTTTCTAATTTGTGCTCCTATGGCATAGACTACGGGTTCCGAACCTCTAGGGCACGAAGTAGGACATGTGATGCGTCCGTATCACTCTATGGTGTTATTTTCGGTTTTGATTGAACAAGATAGTTAGAATTACTATTGATGGTGACAACAGTACTATATTAGAAAAAAAAACTCGGTTGTTTAACTATTGCTAGTTTTTCCGCTGTCCCATTTTGCTTTTTTTTTTTTTGTTCGTACACTCTGATTAATTGAGACCCGGCACATCCAATCCAACGACATCACGATGATCGAAACCAATTAGGCGACGCATTTAGTGCCTGGGACTATCATATATATTTACCGATATCTCGTACGCAACCCATCATTTTCTGTGATCTTTACGTAGCAACCGTACGTATTTTGCCAGGGGACCGGGAGAAATAAGATGTGCCGTACCTGCGCCGGGGGTGATGCAGACGAGCCCGGTCATCATGCCCTGGACGGCGCCGATGACGGACGGCTTGCTGAAGAAGATGACGTCGAGGCAGGTCCACATGAGGAGGCTCGTGGCGGCGCAGACGTTGGTGTTGAGCACGGCCACCGACGCCGTGGTGTTGGCGGCGTACGGCGCGCCGCCGTTGAACCCGGCCCAGCCCATCCACAGCAGCCCGCCACCGGCAATCATCAGCAGGATGTTGTTCGGGGAGAACCGCTCCCGGTCGCTCTTTAGCCTCGGACCCACCTGTCAGCCATAAGTAATCTTTAGGGCCCGTTTGTAACACAGGAAAGAAAAAAAACGTACGAATATGATAAATGCAGGCAATGCAGTGGAATAATACGGGAATTGAGAATACAGGTGTAAGTAGAAACATGCGTTTGGATGCTGACAGGAGAAAAAAAGCAGGAATATTGGAGGAAATGTTCACATGAAGAGAGAGAGAGGGGGATAGAGAGAGATTGCCTTGGAATTCTCAAAAGAAAAATTTCCATGAGGTTTGAGCAAATGATTGCTTTCCTCCAAAATGTGTAGAAAAGATGAGATTTATGTAGGGCTTTTGGGAACCATTCCTTTGTTCCAATTTTTCATAGATTGAAATCCTACAAAATTACTCAATTTTTTCTTTGTTACAAATAAGGCATTAACAATGATTAGTAGTAAGCATGCAAGATGCATCCCAATGTGCACATGCACGGCGAAGTTGATTAGTTTTCTTTGTAGATTATTGTCATGCTATCTTATTTACCATACGGGCTCACTTTTTAGAGGTCATATAATGAAATGACGGAAAATACACAGATAAACCAAACTAGCTAAAATCCAGAAATAAACCCATTTAATTTGTAGTAACTTTTTTTTTGGAGGAAGCAGAGCGTTTCATTACCACTTATTTGGAACTTGCATAGCCACACCAATTGGACAACACAGCGGGTACTAGCACTAGATATTTGTGGTGGAAATTAATGTGAAGGGCCAGATATTTAATTTTGGGTTGCAATAATAGTCTGTAAATTAAATCTCCTCGTAATAAATCCATCTTTCTTTAATTCAGTTGCATCTTCCTTGCTGTTGCAAAATGACACAACGACTGAGACTTCAAACAATATATAGCATCGGAAAATTCAGCACGCCAAGTCTTTCCCGCCGTCCAGCGGCCACCATCACCGCCGCCCACCAGCCGGAGCGAACAAGACACAGTCCAACTTGTTCACACGTTCCACGAGGTAAAGGTTTTAGCTTTTTGTGTGTGTGCGCGCGCATGAGCTATCTTTTTTTAATGGTGGAAAAAAGTGGTCAGTGCAATCAACTTAAAACCATAGATCATGAGTTCAAATCCTGAAAATTCATAATGAAAAAATCCACACGAATAACCAATCCAACTATAATAGGATGAAATCGAACTCGGAGAGATAAGGTGCATGGCCGCTAGGCTATCCTATGCTTGGTTTACACGAGCTATCTGCAATATACTTGTAGCATTTGGCTGCCCAAAGAAGAAAAAATCTACATCTAGATGTATTAATTTCTTCACTTCAGAGATGACTTTTGTAGAAATCTTCCAAGATGACTTTTTAGAAATCTTCCAAGATGACTTTTTTTAGAAATCTTCCAAGATGACTTTGAACATGTAGTAATTTCTAGTCTAAACACTGTAGTATGCAACTACATTTTTTTTTGTGAATTTGTAGTGCAGTGATGCATTCCCACAGTATCATGGCAACCCCACGAGGAATCCTTATTTTTGGGTCAAACTAATAGGAACACTACCTAACACGTTAGCCGAGCCCCAGCCGCCGGAACAGTGAATTCGTCGGCCAGGTCACAACCGACTAACGTCACCATTCCGACAAGGACATCAAAGGAGGAAAAGAAGGCGGGCGACGAAGGTAGGAACTGAAGTAAGAATGGAACGTGCGTACGTACCCAGTAGGCGGCGGTGAAGCCGGCGATGCCGGAGGAGAGGTGGATGACGTATCCGCCGGAGTAGTCGATGACGCCCCAGTGGTAGAGGAACCCGCCGCCCCAGAGGCTGAAGGCGCCGACGGTGTAGGAGAAGAGCAGCCAGAGAGGCGTGAAGGCCATCCAGGCCTTGATGTTCATGCGGCCCAGCACGGAGCCGGCGAGCAGCACCAGCGTGATGGCGGCGAACTCGAACTGGAACAGCACCAGCGTCGCCTCCGGGTAGAAGGGCTGCGTGAGCGGCGTGGTCCCGTGCGCCGTGGCCGATAACGCCGCGCGGCCGACGAGGTAGTCCTGGGAGAGCGCCACGCCGGCCTTGCCCCAGAACGGCAGCAGCCGCTCCCCGAACGCCATGCGGAACCCCACGAGCACCCACACCAGCAGCGACGACGCGTAGGCGTAGAGCGCCATGAAGGCCGAGTTCACGGCCCACTTCTTCTTCACGATGCTGCCGTACAGCACCACCAGCCCCGGCATGGACTGGATGCCCACGAACGTCGCCGCCGTCAGCTGCCACGCGTTGTCGCCTTTGTTCAGCCACCCCGGCACCGCCGGGAGGTTCTCCGCGTACGCGCCGGCCGCCGCCATCTCGCCGCGCGCGCGCGGCACGCACGAACCACTCGAGCTAGTACGTAATTAGGCAAGTACGTACGTGCCGGTGCCGGGCGGGAGGAGGCGCGAATTAAAGTGGCCTGCTCCTTGGAGACGAGGCCGCGCGTTATATGGCTGATTTGTAACGTCACGCACTGTTTGGGTTGTGATTAATTGTATAAGTTAATTAGTTAAGGGTTTAATAATTATACGGGTTCGGAGGCGAGTTCGTCACGGGCATGAACGAGACAATGAGATTACGAGGGGGACAGGAGCCAGCCTCCGGGTCAACCCGGGCCAGGAATGAATGGCCGGCCATGGGATGTGGTCTGTTGCGTGGTGCACTTTTCATTCCTTTTTTTATTATTATCTCTCTCCTCCCCAGTCTCCGTTAGGGCTGAAAATGGGCTGAGCCGAGCCAGCTCAAAACAAGTTTGCTCAAGCTCGGTCTGAGCTTTGGCTCGGCTCATTTGGAAAATGAGTTCGAAAGTCGACTTGACTCGGCTCGAAAAAAAGCTCGAATCGGTTCGAAAAACTCGTTCAAGCGAGGGCTCGTCAAACCAAAAAACAAAGACAGAATAATATAATTATATGAGTCATTTATCATCAATTTAAAATCCAATCATCATAAACAAAGCGAGAGATATAACAATCTATAATTCATGCAAGTATTCATCATAGATTTATAGGGCTCCTCAAGCCCAGAATCAAAGGTATAATGTGATTATATGAAGTTGCGCCTAGCTCGTTTGGCTCGCGAGCCGGCTCGAGCTCGGCTCAGCTCGAAAATTTACGAGCTCGAGCCGAACCGACTCAGCTCGCAACGAGCTCGAGCAGCCTCGCGAGCCTCGAACTTTTTTTTCCAGCCCTAGTCTTCGTAGATGTGACATGTCTTAGTTTGTTCTGAAGAAAAGAATGGAGTGGTTTCACGACTTCAGTTTGTTTCTTTATGACCACTTTGTCATTTCCACTGGTGTTAGCCAAGGAGATTCCTAATTCCAACCCTCGTTGGTTTGTTCGGGAGAACAAGCGAGGTGGTCCACGCCCTTTGCGGATATCATTGTCATAGATTGATAAAATATAGTTAATTGTATACAAATATTATTAATTTTCAATCATACTAATATAGATATATTACATATATTTACTTTCTATTTAATCCTAGATGTCTTCACTACGTGTGAAATCAAGCAAAAAGACAACATTCCATACAAAATCTTTTCTTCTCACAATTGATTGATAGCTTAGTCATGGGGTGTCGGCGAACGTCCCACCGGCCTGAGTTCGATCCTTGGATCAACCTACTACGTCTTGTTTAAATAATTTGAGTATATATACATGTGCAAGCACCCATCTTTCAATAACATCTTAGAGCTTCCAAATTCCCTTACACATGTAGGGGACACACATGCGTGCGTGTGGTTTGAGTGTGCCTATACCTTCTTAAAAACTTTCTTTTCTTCATTTCTATTTTTGTTTTCATTATAAAAACTCTTCCTTATTTGTGCTTGGAAAGACGGCCGAGTGAGATGTACGTGGGTTGGCGTTCTCTTTTTTGTTCACATGTGATCTATTTAGGCTAAACCCTATTTTTGTACATTAATTTCCTTCTTATATTTTAGTCTTAAAACACATCTATTATATCTTATCTTTTTAGTTTAAATAGGTTGCCTAATAACACCTAATGATTGTGATTTTTAATCATAAGTTGACTCCACCAAATTAATGGTTAGATTTTTTTTTAGAATTTCTAGCATGCGTTTATTTTTCTTATAGCATTGAGTGGTTATGAGCTATCAATCATAAATAGGGAAAAAAATCAATGATACAATTTTTTTAAAATAATATGAATTTTGATCAACAAATTAAGTCAGTCAAAGAGGGACATCATAAGCACACAATAACGAGATCATTCAAATAGTTGATGCTCTAGTCTATTTTTCTTCTTTGAATGAATATATTTTAATATATTTCAATTCCTCTCACATCCAGATGCACTACATGTTTGGCTTAATACATGAATTACCAATTTACATCTTACTATATATATCTTAGATCTAACTATATATTACTTTGATTAGAAAATGGAACAGTAAAAATCTAACGCTTACATCTTAACAAAGACCGAGTGTAGAGACAAGCAAAGCAAGCAAGTAGGAAAATGTATCATATCTTGCTGATGGGGGTGAAGCTGAGCAAAGAATGGAGAGGAGCTGCCGACCGAAATGAGAGAATGATAAATATGAAAATTATTTATGTGTAACTGCCAATTTCACAAGGGGATTCCTACTAAAACCTAGAAGCATCCAAAGTATAAACATGTCATTCATCTTTGTCTTGAAAAGCTCTTTCATTTGAGGAGTTTTTAAAAATTAGCCTCATGAGCAAAACCGGTCGGTCGGTCGAGTTGATGAAAACCCGACCGGATCGACTGGGTTTTTTCGGTCAATTGTATCTTCGGTCTTGTGAGTATGCCCGGTCTATCAAAATCTATATATCCGAGTTTTTTCAGTTCAACCGTCACTCCAATCTGGGTTTTATAACTATGCTAGATGGTGGCTCACCGTTGATGGACACACCGCGAACATAGGTGTTAGGTGTATGTCTTGACTAAGAGGAGCACATTCTGTAGACTGGAAATCTGTAGACCGTACGTGATTGAGGAGCACCACACCGATCTTCTCAGAATCCGCAGAGCAATTATCTCGAAGTTTAACTGACAATGGTTGGTACGCTTTGGTACCAGAGTTAGCCGTACAGACTTGGGTAGCTGGGTATTTATAAACGGTATGTTTCCTCAGAATCATTTTCTGGGAACGAGTTTATACTTTATACATGGCCCACTTGGGCACGGAAGTGACGTGCTGTGCTGTAACATTTGACGAGCATGTTTTTTTTTATGGACCTTTTGGTGGACGTGGCATCAGAATGATTTTATGAAACAAGTTGATCTTCATGTACTTGCATGCTGTTCAGGAATAGTGTGTCAGCCTAGGCCTTGCGCGTGGAAACAATTTACTAGTACTAAGCACTAACAATTTGTGATTTCTATATATTCATGTTCCCCAATCAGAATCAGAGCAATAGCTGAGATGACGCCATTTAACGTCTTAATCTGAGTATAACTAAAAATTGTGCGTGTACGACGCTGTCCGTCTCCTCCTCCAACCCGATCAGCGCCCGCCTCCCTCCTCCACCATGGACGCCATCCTCCTCTGCCGCGTCACACCCACACACCACACCTACACCGTCCGCGTCGCCAACCGCCGAGCCGTTACCCTCGTCACCGCCCCCACCACACCGACGTCCACCGCTAGGTCTGCACCACCCATTGGCTCCACCTCGGCCGCATCTAATCCCCGTCTCCTCGTCGGCCAGTGGACCCCAACCCGACGCCCCCTCCACGGCCACCCCCCGCCGTCGGCCACCATGCATATCGCCGCCTCGTCTTCCACCTCGCCTAGGCCGATGTTGTCCCCGACGTGCTCTGTTGCTTCCTCGCCGACCCCCGCGTCACCTTTGTCGGTCCGGCTCCCTCTCAGACCGCCGCATGCTCAACGCCCACTACGGCCTCTGCGTCGTGTCCACGCGCAAGCTGCGCACGCTGGCTGGCTCCTCCGCATGTTGCGCGCCGCACCACGTGGATCCATACGACGAAAACAACGTTGTGTGTATAGCAGCGCCGTAACATTAGTATCCTGGGAAGTTACATGTTGGAATCTGAGCAGTTATCAAGAGTACATTGTACCGCACTAATAGTAGTCGTTTTAAGATGTGTTTTATTCTTGAATAGATGTCGTTTCCTAAGTAGTTTTTTTTTCATAAGATACTCCTATTAAAAGCTGTCTGGCATAAATATTATCACCCACTACTACAGAAAAGCTCATCACAGACGGTTCTAAACTATCATCACAGACGGCTTTTGAACCGTCTGAATTTTTGTGTCTGTGATGACACGATGTCATCACAGACGGTTTTTTAACCGTCTGTGAAAAAGGCTATCACAGACGGTTCTATCCACGAACCGTCTGTGATAGCGACTATCACATACGGTTTGTGAATAGAACCGTCTGTGATAGTCTATTTTCACATACGGTTTTAAACAGTAACTATCACAGACGGTTCTTGTTTAGAACCGTCTGTGATAGTTTTTCTATGGCAAAAAAAAAACAAAAATAGATTTTCACTTCGTCTGGAGCCTCCCGAGCCTCGCGAATGAATCTGATATTGATTTTTGGATTTCGCTAGCTTTCCCACAATAGCCATAGCATCATAGTAGCATCAACTCAATCCATTCACAGAGCACTAAAAACAACACGGCATGCATCACCCACATCACAGTAGCATCAATTCAATCTATTCACATAATACTAACACATCACAGTAGTAATCCACATCACAGAGCAAAAGGGGGAGTAGAGAGAGTGAGGTCGTGGGAGGCTGGGGTGACGAGGTCATGGGAGGCCGTCGACGATGAGGTTGGGGCAAGGTGGAGGAGGCGCAGCGGCGAACTCTGGGGAGGACGGGGCGGCGAGAGGAGGCCGGGACGATGAGGTCGTGGGAGGCCGGCTGCCACGACGAGGTCAGGCGAAAGTGGAGGAGGTGCAGCGCGGCGACGAGCTCGGGGGAGGCCAGAGGAGAAATGGCAGAGGAGGAGAAATGACAGAGGAGGAGATGGAGATGGCAACGGAGGAGATGGAGATGGCAAAGGGGGAGATGAATGACTCTGTTAATATAGAGACTAAGGAAAACCCTAAACCATGGTAAAACCCTAAAATCACAGACAGATTTATACACAAACCGTCTGTGATGAGATACTAATCACAGACGGTTCGTGGTTAGAACCGTCTGTGATACCGAGAATATCACAGACGGTTCTCTAGAAGCCGAGAGACAAGCAGTCGGCACTTGAGCCACCAACGGTGGAGCTTTCTGAACAGCCAGCCTTGCTAGTTGATCCAGTCCCAAATCCCTCCTTGGGTCTCTCTCCATCAAGTTCCTTGCCTCCCCTTGGGGCGAGTGGTAATGTTCATTCTAATCACTCCCATCTAGAGTTACCACTTGCACAACGTAGGGAAACTAGAACTAATGCAGGAAAACCTCCGGTCCGATATAGCTTTGAGCATGATATTGCAAATTTCATCTCATATTCCCATATCTTAGCTGCATACAAAGCATTCATTGCATCTCTTTATACAGTACATGTTCCAAAGGATTGACGAGCTGCTAAGCAGGATCCTAAGTGGAAGGATGTTATGAAGGAGGAACTTAGTGCACTTCAGAAGAACAAGACATGGGATCTTATTCCACTTCCAGCAGGAAAAAGGGCAGTAGGATGCAAATGAGTGTTTACAATTAAGCAAACTCCTGAAGGCAAGATAGAGAGATACAAGACACAGTTGGTTACAAAAGGTTATAGTCAAACATATGTGATAAACTATAATGAGACCTTTGCACCAGTGGCGAAGATGAACACGGTAAGAACGTTGAACTCTTGTGCAACTAACTTCGGATAGCCCCTACATCAGTTGGATGTGAAGAATAATTTTCTACATGGTGATTTACAAGAGGAGGTATACATAGAGATTCCTCCAGGCTTTGAGAATAGGCAGACTAAGAGGAAGGTGTGTAAACTCAAGAAGTCCTTATACGGTCTGAAGCAGTCTCCAAGGGTATGGTTTGATAGATTCAGACGTGCAGTCTGTAGTATGAGCTATTCTCATTGCAATGGAAATCATATTGTATTTTATAGACATAGAGGATCACATATCATTATATTGGCAGTCTATGTTGATGATATTGTGATCACTGAGATGGTACTAAGGAAATCAAGTTTTTGAAGAAAAGACTGGGCGAGGCATTTGAGGTGAAAGATCTTGGAGCTCTTCGATACCTTCTTGAAATAGAGATTACTCGTTCTTCGAAAGGTATAGTTCTCTCCCATAGGAAATATGTTCTTGATCTGTTGGCAGAAATAGGTATGCTTGGATGTCGCCCTATTACCTTACCTATTGATAGGAATCACAAGCTATGTGCTGAGTCAGAAAATCCAGTTGACAAGGAAGCTTATCAAAGGCTTGTTGGGTGTCTTATCTATTTGTGTTATACAAGACCTGATATTTCATATGCAGTAAGTGTGGTTAGTCGATATATGCATGATCCCATAATAGGATATATAGATGTCGTCTATCGAATCTGGCGATATTTGAAGAGTAGCTCTGGGAAAGGCCTTTGGTTCAAGAAGAATTAACATCTGAATATGAAAGGGTATTGCGATACTGATTGGGCGAGTAGTGTGGATAACATGAGATTTACCTCTGGATATTGCATCTTTGTGAGAGGTAACCTTGTGTCATGAAGAAGCAAGAAGCAGAGGGTTGTGGTCCGCTTTACTGCAGAGGCAAAATACATAGCAATGTCATTGAGTGTGAGTGAAATGATATTGATGAAATGTTTATTGTCCGAGCTTCGAGTATGGATGAATAATCTCTTGGTGTTGCATTATGACAATAAATCTGCAATCAACAATGGTAACAACCTAGTTCAGCATGATCGTATCAAGCACGTCGAGATTGATAGGTTTTTCATCAAGAAAAAGCTTGATGACAGAATTTTAAAGTTGGAGTATATTAAACCTGGTGAACAGTTAGCTAACGGTTTTACTAAAGTGTTAGGTCATAATGAGTGTGCTACAATATATAATAAGATACATATGATTAATATCTTCGACTCATCTTGAGAGGGAGTTTTAGAGAATTCATATTAGATCTAAATAATGAGTTGTATTAGAGTTGGACTCTATTTCAAGACTATAAATAAAAGGTGTGGGATCCTACGGGATACACACAACAATTATTCCCGAACAAATCTACAAATAACATCCATAAGCTTAAAAATATGATGAAAGCCAAATAGAAACAAAGTTCTTTGAGATTTTTTTTTTTGGGAGAATGAGTACTCTCCTCAACATTGACAATATCCCTGTTTGTACATCACTTCTTAAATAATGAAGAATAGGCTGAAAAGCAGGACTAAATACTCAAGTGCTATGTACAACAATCTATGTAAGACCCTCTTATCTTTTACAACAGCACCTACAAGCTGGACTTCGGTCAACCAAATTTTTTAGACAAGTGTGCCCTCGATATCGTTTAGCTAGCCGGAAATCAATGAATCAAGAATCTATAGTTGATACCATACCACATCCTTATAGTTCTACCATGCTCAACTTCACATGGGGACCATCTACTGTATACTTCCAGTACCAGGTTCCGCTGTCCATCATTTCCTCGCTTATAGGATCTAACTTAACAACGAAACCTGATGGACAGAAATTCGCCAAGAAACATCAGACGCATGACATAGGTTATAATGGGAACAAAAGATAATCATATAAGAAGAAAATTAGGTTTTCAGCTCAACTAGTTTATTGCATTATGAACCTCAGAAAACATTATCATGTGTCATGCACATGAATTTTTTCTCAGTACAAGTAATCTTAATGAGAAGAAAATTAGATTAAGGTATCCCCCCACACAAATGAAAGTAGGGCACAGATAACTAACAAACCTGCTCTGTCCTTAATGATGCGCATTCTATGACCATCGGGAACTTCAAATACATGGTTACCCTGATAGAATAAGAAAATCAGATAATAAGACAAAGGGAAGGACGGGAAGAAAGCTTCACATTGTTTCTTAATAATTGCACCTTCAAGACAATATCTTTTGCCTCAAATTCTGCATTTCCATGAAGAATAATCCTTAAAGATTCTGATCTCTCAACACCATGCTTCCAATAGACATTACTGGGAGAACCCCAGTTGATCCCTTCGTTGACAATTTTAACACCTTGCAGTTTGCATCTCCCACACCTTTGAACAAACGTGGGATTTAGAGTACACCTCTATAGGACAAATGTAAACGTTTAAAGAGAACATCCGCTTAGAGTAGATGATACCTGGCACCGTAGTGTAGTATTTGTTCACCATCGGTGCTCCTCTTGGTTGAACCCATAATGTTATCAGCTAGAATAATAAGGCTTCCATCCAGCTAAAACATAAACAAATAAACTTAGTTTGGCATATAAGGGGGGAAATACACACAAAATCATCTGTTTTGATGGTTACCTCAACATCTTCCCATAGAAATTCTGCCACCTCTATTTGCAATTCTGAACCTTCAGAGATAGAGCCACCTACGACCTGCATGTGTGGAATTTAGGTAACCAACTGACCACCAAAAGTAACTATAACTAGAGAAAGTATATATAGACAAGAGTTTCAGACTTCTCAACTGTGCTTTGCCAGTTGCATCAAGACATATATCATGTAGAGTAATTAATCTATTAGAGAAGAGAAGAAAGCTACGGATATCATGTTTTGCCCATTTACTTTCACAGTAACATACCTTTTGCTTTATGATATCCCAAAATGGACCTAAAGCAGGATGAAGAAAGATGAGAAATGGTGGTCCAGAATGCAAGTACTCACTATTGTCTTTGACCTGACAATTGAAAAAGATTTAAATAAGTTATAGGAAATGTAGTCCAGAACACAAGTACCTAAGTCACTATTATTTTAGACCAGACAACTGAAAATAAGAATTCAATAAATTATAGCATCTAAAAGTACACAGGAAGTTAGACCACAATTAATATGTTATATATTGCATGCATTTAAGTTCCAGCAAAACACCTCATGAGATCAAAAGTGTTCTCTTCTCTTTTTCTCTCTTTCTGGTAACAGAGAGACATTTAAAACAATACATCTGAAATGGCGTATCGAAAACGTGATGTCCAAACTATTTAGGCTATTTTACTCCCAGAGAGTACAAGTCGCTATGTCGTATCTTAAATAACCATCAAAATAACATCACCTCAAGATGAGAAAATGGTCCAGGAGTTCAGGTATTTAAAAGGGAAAAAAATTGTATGCTGTTAGAAATAATCTTGTCAGAGTAGGAGAGTTAGCGCTTGTATGCACCTAGATATTAACATCGTAGTAGTGGAGCACTAGCTGTGGAGGCATGCACAGAATGGAGTAGTGCTCCGGGTGGGACTCAGCCAGAGTTTGTTATGTGTGGTGTGCGTGTTGAGTAGTGGGCTGAGTGTGCGTGTGTGCATACAGCTCAATGTGCGTTTGTTAGTTGTTATGCCCATGCATGTAGCTGCATGCAAGGCATGCATTGTCCATGCGTGGGTTATGGCCTTAATGGCCGGTGGTGTATAAAAGCTCACGCATGTAGTTAGCTTGAAAGGTGGTATAACAGAGCAAGTAGAAAATACTTCACTGTTTATAATCTTCTTCCTTGAGAAAACCAGAGAGAAACCAATGAGTGAGTTCTCGTCGGGTGCCTGGACCAACATATGCCACTGTAAATGTTCCTATGCCATCGTTGACAAGTCAAGCCGTGAAGTGGCTGTGCAAATACCATTTTGCCCTTGTCGTCGTCTTCTTCTCAATCGGGACAAGGGGAGGAGAGAGAGAGAGAGAGAGAGATGGGAGGCGCGGCTGCGGCGGTGGAACGGAGATGACACCAAGCACCTGGTGTGTTCCCGGGCGACACGAACACAAAGGTGTTTGGAAGTGCAGAGGTAGACAAGGACGACTAGAACGGGGGCAGAGATGAGGCGGCCAACGTGGAGAGAGAGAACAAGGGCGGCAGTGGATCCGGGCAGAATCGATGGGAATAGTGCAAGCATGGAATGTTCCCAGATAAGGGGATTCCGTTTTTGTGGATGAGTGTGGCGAAGGAGATGCTAGGGAGGCTAGCGGCGATGGCGGTCGTGGCGGCGAGTAGGAGGACGGCAGTGGCGGTCCATGATGGAGGGGACAAGGGAGGGCTGGAGGTGATGGGATTGACTTCAACGAGACGAGGATCATCTCGTGATGCAGACGTCTTGGCAAGAGGACGTCGGAGGTGACAGATCGACGAAGGCAGTGAGGAGGGCGGTGGTGGTCCTCCGGTGGGTTTCGGAGATGGGGGAGGGAGGCGACGGAGGGAAGGAGGCGGCTGGGGGAGAGGAGGGGTGCGACGGGCGAAGGGGGAGGAGGCAGCCGAGGGGAGGGGGAGGAGGCGGTCGAGGAGGGAGGCGGTTAGGGGGGAGGAAGAAGACGAGGGTAATTTGGGCATTTGGAGAAAAAAATTGACGGCAAAAATCTAACAGAGTTGACGGTAGTGGTAAAAATGGTAACATTTGTGAAATATAATGGTATGGAAGAGAGATGTCGTTTTGCAATGGCAGATCAGGGATCCGGAACATTTGTAGTGGCATATAATATTTTCCCCTATTTAAAACTACATGGGTATATTCTTTATACTTTCATTGGTCTATCTTGCAACAGAAGTAAATCAGATAACCATATCTAATACACAAATTTGGGACTGTTCTCCTGTGAATGCAATATTGTTTCAGTTGAATAAGATTAATATGACTAGCACCAGTGTGGACATGACTGGACACATTCAAGTTGATATCCAAAATCTTCAGATTTATTGGATGATAATTTTTTCAAAGATGAACCCAGGAAGTAAAGTTTCAAAATATCAACGAAAATACAACTGCCAGACGGAAGCATAACCAGCGCTAACCAACCACAGCTAATACCAACAGGTCCTCTGTTACAAAAGTGAGATAATACCGCATGGAATGCCATCTCATGTTACACGTGAAAATAAGATTAGGAAAACAAAGCACAGAAGTACATTTACCTTGGGAACCTCTATGCTGCAGCTTGAAAGGAGATCGTGAGCATTACGCATAATGTCGAGGAGTGAACCTTCTGGGGTCTGTAGAGCAAGCAAAGTGTGAAACACAAGTCAGGGAACTTTTTAGCTGTTTAAGTTATTATGACAAGCTTTAGAGTGTAGGACGAATTCAACAACCCACGACATAAGAAATGTAAAAGTGCCAGAAGCATCTTACATAAAGTTACTACAACAAGCTTTGGAACAAAGGACGAATTCAACAACCTACTACATAAAAATGTAGAAGTGCTAGAAGCATCTTACATTAATGTTGCCATGCTATTATGAACACAATTTGGGCCAAGAAGAAATCGGAATGAATCAGCAGTTTTATGTTTTTGCAAATAAGAAAATGGGCCCAACCAACCAACTAGGGTACAGAATTGATATTATTCCGATAAGAACAAGACTGCGTAAGAGATGAGGTCAGTCAACTCAATCATGTTATCATCTACCACACTGCTTGCTTGGCAGTTGGCACCAAGGATCAAAATCTCGGTACCGGAGAAAAAAACCACCCAGCGACCGGTAACGGTAACCGGTAGGTAACCGGAAAACCGGTCAAAATTCGAAAATGGAAATTTGAATTGGCGAAGTTTTAAAACCAGTAACGGACCGTTACCGCCCAAAACCGGAAAAACCACATAAAAAAACCGGAAAAACTGCTACCAAAACCGGAAAAAGGTTATCTTTATCTGAAAATTTTAGCATATTTAACTCATACAATAATTCAAGTATATTTAGCTCATACAATAGATAATCTAGCACAAAAAGGGCATAAACCAACCTAGGAAGTGCATTATGCAGTAATAAATTTAAATTTAAATTTGAAAATTTTCAAACACTTTTTTTCCTCCTGGTTCCCACCAGTTTTTCCGGCTATCAGCCGTTTTTTTCCTTGGTTGGCACTTGGCACTACACATTGGTAAACGTTGATCTACTAAACACAAAGCTCAGTAACACTAACATGACAACTGTCAAACTTTACTTTCACAATCAGTATAAAAAGCAAATTTGGGTCTTCAGTCTGTCGAGAGATTAGTTCCAAAGGTATAGCCCAGTAAGAACCAAGATCAAAAAACCGTTTCCGGAGGGAATCCTGGCCGGCCAGCGGTAACGGTAACCGACCGGTTACCGGAATTCCCGGAAAAATTCCGGATGAAATTCGCATGATTTTGCTTAAAAACCAGCCGAATTTCAAAAATTGAAATTTAAATTTGCTAAACCGGAAAGAAACCGGCCGGGATTTTTTTTCCTGGTAAGAAGGTTAGAATCTCTAATTGCATGCAGTGGCATGAGAATCCATTCAATTGCGAAGTATGGTATACAAACCTGATGCAGTGATCTGTCTTCTGATTTCAGTTTCCTTTTAGCTGATGAAGTGACTCTTTTCCTTTCATTGTATACAATGAACGTGTCGAGCTCACCTGTTAAATATGACATTGCTAACCCGACACACAAATGGAAAAAGTAGTCCGATAAAGAAATTAATACATATGTAGCAAATATGTAACTGCTTACATACTTTCTATTCCTTTACTGCACCTGTAGTTATACGTGTTCATAAAATTATCTGCTATATTTTGCATCGTGCACTCTAGCCTGCCACCAGCAGCACTGCCACAGAGAAAAAGTTAAGCAACAGAATAATTTTAAAAAAACTTAATTGAACAGGACATGGGTATATCTTCCAATTGGTCCCCAGTCCCCACCTTATACTAGCAATGGAGCAATCAATGGTTTAATACTCAGCAAAGTGATATAAAAAAATAAAGTCTACAACACTGAACTCATCAATCAGAAGCATGCTCGGAATAGTTCATTCTGTTGCATTGCATATCTACAGTTAAAGAATCAAAGCAAAATAATACGGATTCCCTAATTATCCAACAAGTTGAAGCATGCTTGGAATAGTTCATTCTTTTGCATTGCATATCTACAACACTGAACTTTTGTCGAAATGTGTCTTTGCGTCTGCTCATACTAACAGTAGTTCTACATGCCATGACACAGACACATGGACATATACTTGCTGACACCTTTTGAGACACTGTGCAAGAAGACCATATTCCCTAACTAACAGAACGGAATAAACTTGATAAAAATAAGAAATTTTGAGGCATGGTTCAATAATTTCGAAGTTTAGGAAAATGATTATAAGCTCCAATAAAAAGTACGCACATATATCCGAAGTAAAAGAGGAGTTAAGTGGTCGATCTGCACCAAACAATTATTAACCAAGGATGATTTAACACGATAAGATCTGCGCAGTTTTCTTTTAGCATAGAAGCACACGGCCTGACGGCCAAATTCAACTTTATTGCATATTTAGGGGTCCTTCCTATAATTCGCCAGAAATTAACCATAGCTAACTTAGCTGCAGTCATTAAACTATTGCAGATTTTCTTGCCCTTTTTGCATCAACCGCCAAGTAATACGCAAGCTTTCATCACATAAACAATACAGCAAACATATTAAGAAGTAGCCATGCTGGCCACTGAAATCTTTCTGTGTTTAATATATGGGAATTATACTTAAGAAAGAATCATAAGCTTAAGTGACAAGTATACAAGTACAGCAAAGTAGCAAACTCAACACTGGTAATATAGAAAGGCCAGAAGTCTAAAGTGAATTACTGGAAAGCAAGTACCTACACTCAAAGCCCAGATGATCCACATACGATACTGCCTTTTTCAAATTTAGTACCATTCCTGGTAAGCAGGTAGCATTTTTGCGTGATCCAACTTCCTCCGCTGCTTGCAGATCAACGTATAAAATGTTTGTATTTGCTGGATAGTTAGCCTGCAAACTAAATTAACAAAAGGCATAGATGATAAAACAACTGATAAAATATTGATACCAACAAAAGGAACGAATCTTAATGGTAAATCTGCATCCAACCAAACTGATAGAACAGAGGCAGATATAGGTATTCTTCACTAAAAAAATGAAGCAGAGAATATCCAGAGAACTTTCCACTATCCAAAATAGGGCAAAAGGAGGGGGGGGGGGATCAAAATTATACGCGTGTATTCGCTAGATGTAAACACATGCAATAGTAAGCAAATACTTGCATTTAGCCATTTATATTTTCAAATGTCAAGGTAACAGAACCTATTTTGCTATTTCTATGATTCTGGATCTCCTTTTTCAACATCAAGTGTCACTCTCAGAGACAGCTTCATAAGATACAGGTAACAGGTAAGCTTTTGGTGCTAAGAACCTAATAGTATAGCATACACTTCTAAAAAGTTTTAGGTTTACCATCAAGTTCCTTTTGAATCAGATGAACATTCCAACATGATCAACATCTTGATAAACAAAAACGGGAGGGAAGGGGTAAAGCATCAAGAGGAGAACAAAAAGTGTGCAGTTGGGGGTGATCGAAAGAAATATTCTGTGCATTACCTGCCATTAATTGCTGTAGGTTCTGGGATGCCGTATTTTTCAAATTCAGTGTACTCAATGCAAGTGATACCATATGCCCATAGTCCATCCAGATTTTCTTTTTCAGTAAGAACATTCACCCCTTCAGTAGCACCTGGTCTTCGCTCACAAGATGCAAAACCTAATTTCTGAAGTATGATATGTCAGAGTATGTAAAGATTAAAGAATCCATAATACAAGAATCCGAAGGTGCAAAATAGACATAATCATGATATATATTAGTAACCAATGTGGACAAACACTCCAAAAGGAAAATACTTTTACATTGTCCAGTGAATTTTCTTTTACCTTATTACGACGCAGGCCTATTCCTGCCAATGCCATCAGTGTCAAATCAGTTGCGGCGACAACATTGCTGACAAACACAAAACAGATCCACAGTTATGTCCCTTCTCAAATAATTCGTTTTGACAATAGAGAAAAACTATTCCATTCGTAAGATAACCTGACTTGACGTACAGTTGCACCTTTTCTGCCATGACGATAAAGCCATTGGAATATACCTCTATCGCATGCAAGTTTCCAAATAGCGCCATGACCACCAGGTTTACACACAGGGAAAAGTGATTTGCTGATTAGCCATTTACCATCCTTAGCATTTACTACAGGAACCAAAGGCTAGAAATGCCATGATGAAGTATAGTTAGAATTCTATGTAAGTTCTGGGCAGAATGAGTAAATGGTGATTGTACAAATATTAGCAGAAGTCACCGGTTATATACCTGTTCAAACAAGCGGAAATTCTCACAGCCTCTACCAAACCATTCGAGTCTTTCACAGATTGCAATGATATGCTCATGGTTATTCTTCACAGAGCTTGTCATGATTGCAACAGGGGTTATACATTGTTTCCCAAAGATCTTGAAATGGAGAAACTCTCTAGCCTGTCAAACAAAGGATCGCTTCACATAATTATATTACTGGCCACAGACACTATGTATCTTTTTACTTCCTTGTCAACAGAACGCTGCAAAATGTCGTGTTATAGGCTATGGTATATATCAAACATGGTTATTAAGGCGGTAAGGCGAGGCGAGGCGACCCACCCCCCTCACACCTTTTAAGCATTAAGGCGCGAGGCGAGGCGACGCCTTAGGATGTGTAAGGCGACAGTGCAGAGCAGCCGCAGAAGATCCTGACAGTAGTAGCAGCAACAAGTTTGATTCTGGTGGCCGCAGAAGATCCCGGGCAGCTGCCCCACCAGCTCTCTTTTCGCCCTGCCGAGCGCCACGCCACAGCTACACTACTTCTCTCTGCTTCCCTTCGCTCGCGCCGCCTCCCCTCCCCCTTTCTCTCCACCTCCCTCAGCCCCGGGCCTCCTCCGATCCTCCCTCAGGGGCAGTGCCGGCCCACGTCGCGCCGCCTCCCCTCCCCTTCTTTCTCTCCGGCTCTCCCTCTCCCTCCATGCCCCTTCGCCAGCGCCGGGCCTCCTCCCGCCTCCTTCGGTCCTCCCTCAGCGGCAGCGCCAACCCGCGTCGCGCCGCCTCCCTTCCCCTTCTTTCTCTCTAGCTCTCCTCTCCTCCACACCTTTCCGCGCGCCTCCTCCTCCTCGGCCACGGGAGGAGGCGCCGAGGAGCTGCGCGGCGGCGCTGGGGAGCCGGGAGGAGGAACCGCGCGAGGAACCACGGGGAGGAGGCGGCAGATCCGGAGCAACCCAGCGCAGATCCTGGCGTAGGAGGATCCACAGCTGATGCAGATCGTGCGAGGAGGCACCTTGTCAACGAACACCAACATCAAGCCTTGACACCCCGGACCGCCTTACCGCTTAGGCGACGCCTAAGTGTCACCTAAGCGACGCCTTAATAAGCATGATATCAAAGTTACTTTCACATAGGTACATATACATTGTTCGCTGGTAGGCTATAAAAGGAGTGGACCAGGTGGTTTCTACATTTCTTAAGGTAAGTTTCTACATTTCTTAAGGTAAGTAAGTGAGTCAATTCGCATCTTTCATCTTGGATCAATTAAAGTTGTATGACATATTAATTGTGTACAAAATCAACATGATACTTTCATGAACAGAAAAGCAATTGAAAAACTGGTTGATACAGTCAGGGATCAAAATCCCGGCGATTAGATCCTAAATTCAAATTTATTCAGACGAAATTCAACCGAGTTTTTTCCGGGATTTCCGGTTACCGGCCGGTAACAGGATGATGGCCTCCGAGCGGGATTTTGCCCGGTACCGGTTTCTTGATCCTTGGATACAGTTCTCCTCTAATTTAAAAAGTCTGGATCAAAAATCCATGAAGCAAGTTTCTATGAATCGAAAAACAGTATAAGAGGCATGCAGTTGCCCTTGTAGGCTTGTACCGTAAAGTTGTTATTTTGTTTCAAGCAATCCCTTTGGTAAAAAAAATTTATACACACAGAAAAGTTTCATATACGAAACAGAAGTACCTGCAGATCCCGTATAAGGCCTTCCAATAGAGATCTCCCACAGTAAGGAAGCAATGCAGCGGGAAGGGATTCGCCAGTATCTGAGTCCACTAAACCAAGACGATCACCAGCACCACCAATCGGATAAATTTCACCCAGTTCTGGCAAACCCTAGAAATGGTCATATTTCAGTTCGTACCCTTATAAGACAAGATAAATGTCTTTGAAAAAATAAGCATCATTTTGCAAAGCAATTTGCACTTCAAAGCGCATCACAGATCACACAAACAATGCTACTCTCTCTTTTTAACCAATCTTAGTTAATGTGGCATTCGAAATAACCTCAATTCCCCACAGAGCAGCTTGGGATGCATATTCTGTATCTTCCAATAGATTAAGCCCACTGGGAACATGGAAGTCAACAAACTTGTCTTTGCTAGGCCGGTGCTTGCAGTCCTTCGAGGTTGAAAGCAGCTCCAATGCCATAATTTGGTAGCTGATGTAAAGGAATATCAATAATATTCCAAATTTCAAGGTCAAAGCTAAATGAAATGGTTCGAACAGAATTTTTAAAGAGTACTACACCATAGTAGTACAAACAAGTTATGCAATCAGGCAATCAGCTTACTTCCTCGTATGACTGTACCATAGAATACAGATCTGATGTCGCAACTGTTGGAACTACTTGCCAGATACTAACTTCTAACTTCAGCAAGGACCACATTTGGCAACTTTTGCTACTTTTCCGTTTACTAAGTCTCCAACTCTAGCAATGCAGACAAACAAGCAATGCTCACCCGATGATGCCTCCAATGCAGTCATAGAATTCCTCGATGTCGCCGAGGAACTTGAGCAGCCGCCGGAGCAGCTCCATCTCCCCGTTCCCCGCCTCGTCCTCCACCGCTCCTTCCGAGCTCCACTTCCCGACCAAACTGGCCAAGCTGTACAGCGCCTCCCGCAGCGCGCTCCCACCACCGGCCCCGTTACGGTGGTGCTCGTGGCCTCCGCTGGCCCAGTCAAGCTCCGCGCAGAGCACGTGCTCCTGGCCGGCCGCGACGAGGCATTTGAGCAGAAACACCTCGCGGGGCTCGAGCACACCCAAAACCCCACCGCTTGTTGCCTCGCCGAAGAAGTCCGCGACGCGGGGCTCGGCGTCGAGAGCGCGGAGTTTGTCGTCGATGGAGCGTGCCGCGCGGAGGCGCGCGCGAGCGGCGGAGAGGCGGGCGACCTCCGCCGCGAGCGCCGGGTCGCGGCTCGGCTGCTCGTGGGAGGTGGCGGGCCCGGGTCCGTGCTCGAGTGGCGCGGTGGAGACGCGCTGCGAGCGCGAGGGCGGGGGCGGGGACGGGGACGGGGAGGGGAGCGCGGAGAGGAGGCATCTCCGGCCTCGGCGGCATCGGGAGGCGCGGAGAGGCGGGAGGCGCGGAGGGAAGAGGGAAGAGGGGTGGAGGTGGAGGTGGAGGTGGGGAGGAGGCGGTGGGCGAGAGGCCATGAGAGGACTGGAGAAGCGGGGAGTGGGGGTGGGGTGGGGAGAGGTGAGAGCGAGAGGGGGAGGGGATAAGAGGAGCACGGTGAGAGCGAGAGGAGAGGGGGATATGCCCTCGGGCGATACGGTACCATCTCTCGGGTGCCCCCACGCGCGGCCGCGCGGGTCGCGGAGCCGATATTATCAGACGACAGAGGTTTGGTCATTCGCTCGGCGCGTCGGGTGACTTTTTGCTGTTTTGATGGGCCTGCGGGCTGAATTTCGATATCCTTGGGCTCGGTGAGGCAACATTTGTTGGTCTGGATTTTGGACGGTTAGATGGGTTGGGCCTTTTCTTTTTTTCTTTTTTTTTCTATCCATGACGAATTGGACAAAGAAGAAAAAAAGGCCCAGCTATTGGATTAGAATTTAAAATTTGAACCATATAATGATGTAAATACTTTCTGGAGTGCAATCAAGCAACCCTAACAAAATTGGAGGTGTCTAGGGAGCACTAAGTACTCTCTTGTTCAAAAGTACTCAAATTTTGGACCATCAGATAAGCATCCAGTGGATCATTTCTTTAAAAAAAACAAATATTTGAGTTGAATTTTTTGAATCATTTGAAAATTTTGAATCAAAAGTTTTTGTTCAAATTACATGAAAGTTTGTTTGAATCAATTGAAAGTTTTATGACTCAATTTAGAGCTTTTGAACCGAAGGTTTTTTTGAACCAGTTGAAAGTTTTAGAACCGAAAAGTTTCCTAACCAGTTGAATATTTTTAATCATTTAAAAGTTTTTTGAACCACTTTGAGCATGCATCTTGATGAAGATCCAAAGGTTAAAAAATCGTGTACTCTCGACCCAACAAAACGCTGAAGTATTCCTTAGCAATTTAATACAAAATCATATGAAAGCGAGCATATAAAAAGCATAATTTTGTCTAAAGAAACCCAAAATTTGGTTGTTGTGGTGAGAGTGTGGGTCAATCATTGCAAAAACATTGGGCACATCATTGAAGGCTATATAGATTTTTAAGACATCATAAATAGTGAAAATGACAATAGAAGCTTGAAAAAAAATACAGCTTGGGGAACATAATTGAAGTATAAGTGCAGATGGAAGAAAATCATTAACCATAACAAGTTGTTGTAGTTCCTACATACATAACCACTCTCTATCATGTAGCTGTATGCCCCTATTCTTACTCAATTAGTTTTTTCCTCCAAATTATATGCAAACACATGTATCTCTATTTAATCTCAAGTAATATGTTGATTATGTATACGACAAATTATCTTATTACTTTACATGATATTAAGGTATCTTGTTCACGCATGCATCGATGCACCATGTGCGACATACCTCGAACTTATCTTCCTTCACACGCGCGGCCTCTCTACCGAACCGTGTGTCTTCCATCTCTTCTCGTCATCTAAGCTTTTTTTGCTTCAACCTCCAACAACAAGCATAAATCTTGATCATCCCTCTCAGCTGCTACCCCTTCCAATGCAAATACTTAACCACATGGTTATCTTCTACTTTTCTCCAATTATTGCTTAATGCAAATACACATGCAACCGTCATCGATCCCTACCGGGGACACCTGTCATGCTCTCTCCGGTGGGCCCAAGCCTATTCCCTACAACTACTCTGTCTCTACTCTAAGCTTTTCGTTCATCTACTTTTGGATGCACGTGCTTTGTATTCGTACGAATGCATGTATGTATACACGCATGTATGATGTTATACATGTTCGATGTTCTTTCTCTCGTGTTTGTTGCTCCTCTTCTTCGATGTTGGCCAACTCAACGTTGTGACTTCCTCACTAGCCGCGATGACCTCCCATCTTCACTGATGCCGACATGTTTTGCTTTAATCATTATTTAACGATATGAGGAATCTTCTCGCCATCGTCGATGACGTCGTGCCTCTCACCTGTGATGCACGCTCCTATCTACCCGATGGCTCATATCGTCCATAGCTCGTCTTCAACGCAAATGTTCATATCCTCTCTGCCAGGGCTTCCATATCATCAAGCTGTTATGCCACTTACTTTTTCAACAATGCCGACACTCACCACTTGTCATCGCGGCCTTTGGCTTCTTCAACTCTAGATTTTCTCCTCAATAACTCCGACAGATAGCACGACATTGCCCTTGTTGAACGGCTAAGGTGAGCAGCACGCCATTGTCCTCATCACTGTCGTTGCCACATTGGTTCTTCGCTTTCCTGTGTGTCAATGTCTTCTTGCACAACAGATCGATGCCATTGCACTCTTTCGTGGTTTCCTTCTGCACCATTATTGGCATCCTCATTGCGACTTTTATTTTGATTCAAAATTTTAGTTATTTTTTATCAGAGTTCGTATATAAATTATTTTTATTCACAATTTTAGTTGTTTTTTTATCGGAGTTCGTATATAAATCAAATTGTTAATTTATTTTATTTTATTTTGAACATTATTTATTTTGGGATTTTACTTAGGAACTCATATGGAAATCAAATTACAAGATTTCATTTATTTTTTATTCCAAATTCCTATTATTATTTTCTTGAAATTCATATACAAATCAAATTGCTCATTTTTCTTTAATTTTTATTTCAAATTACATTTATTTAGGGATTTTACCTTATAAATTGTATCATAATCAAATTGCTAATTTAATTTTATCTTTTTATTCTGAATTTCTGTTTTATTGTACCTGACACAGACTCATTTTAATATAAATCGTTGTAATCTGGTCCCACCATGATCAATGATGTAGATTTTTCCATTTTCTTCTATTAATGTGGGAATTTCTAACCCTTAAAGCGAACATGGTGGCTTTTTTGTGTCTTCTCCGATACCATTTATGCTATTCTCGTTATAACTTTTATTTTTATTCAACCTTGCAGTTATTATTTATTATATTCCTAATACAAATCAAATTGCTAAACTTATTTAATTTATTCCAAATTTTAGTTATTTAGGAATTTTACTTTAGAGTTCGTATGAAAATCAAACTACAATTTTTTGTTTCTTTTTTATTCCGAGGTCTAGTTATTTTTTTTATAGGAATTCGTATATAAATCCAATATGTATTTTTTATTCTGAATTACAATTATTTAGGGATTTTACTTTGGAATTCGTATTGAAATCAAATTGCTAACTTTATTTTATTTCGAATTTAAATTATTTTTTGGTTGGATTTCGTGTGCAAATCTAATTGCCAAATATTGTTTAATTTTTATTCAAAATTATAACTATTGGAATTTGTATTAAAATCAAATTAATAATTTTATTTTATTTTATACTCTGAATTTCAGTTATTTTTAATTGGTTTTCGTATACAAATCTAATTACCATTTTTTTATTTTTTTTATTCCATATTATAATTATTTATGGATTTTACTTAGGAATTCGTATGTTAATCAAATTGCTAACTTTATTTATTTTATTATGAATGTTAATTTTATTGTACTTGACATGTACTATTTTACTTAGGAATTCGTATGGAAATTAAATTACTAATTCTATTTTATTTTATATTCTGAATTACAATTTTATTATGCTTTGCAGGATAATAATCGATTGGAGATAGATAGACATATAAATAGATGTATGTTTCCAGCTCTTTTGGCTTTAGACTTTGTTGGTGATCGGACGAGTTTAGACTTTTGATTGATTTCGTGATTGATCTTGGATTACATCCACACCATCATGGATCAAGAGACAATCAAAGATCACAAAATTCTCCACAAACCATCAAGAGCCCTAGCCTCCACCTCAACTCCCCTAAAGACAATTAGGGTTTTGAAACATAAAAGGCGAGAGAGAGAGAGTGCAACCACCATCTCCTCCTATTTATAGTGGAGGCCTAAAACTCTTAGGGTTTGACTCTCTTGGGCTCCGTTAAGGCCCACTAACAAGCGGGTCACACACGCACGCTTCATGACGCGCTACTGCTTTAACCTTTTGACCTAAACCGCTTCACCATGTGTCATGGATTTGCCAATAGGTCACCCTTATCCATCTTGTGTCATGCTTGAGTCGTTGACCTCACCCGGCATCGCCGATCGCTCGACCTCAACTCTCCAAGTCTAGTCCGATTCTCCTCGCCGCTGACCGTCGTTGACCACCAAGCTACCCGCACAACCACGCACAAGAAAACACGATTCGGGAATTTAAAAAATAAACCGGCGAGTTTAGACTTAGTGAATTCTTGCCAATTGTCTTCCTAAGATGAATATATCCCCATGCCACATACTTTCCTTTCCTTGTCTTTCCTTTCCTTGTCTTTCCCGCGCGGCCAATCTTACTTGGCGTAGGGCACTCGGAGATCGATGGTTTTCATTTGATTGGCTGAAGCTACAGATAAAGCTAACGCTTAGCTATCCCATAATTCCGAAGTTATAACCAACGGGAAATAGAGATAGAACCATGGATCGAAATCATTAAATCGGACTAAATCCCAACGAAGGGACCGGAAAAATCGGTTGAATTTCGGTTAAATTTTTTCCCGGGAAAAAATCGGTTGAATTTCGGTTAAATTTACTTAAAAATAATTACACCGGCGGTAATCGGCCGGGATTTCTATCACTGGATAGAACTAACATTTACCTTTCCTTGAACTCTGGTCTTCGTCAACCTTCATTTCAAAACTAGAGTTCGATTGAAAGGAGACAGGAAATCACGAACGTGTATTCGAGCTGAATCATCTCGCGCGCTTTCGCTTTTTCAGATAAGATGGAGAGGGTCACAGGGACAATCCAACGTCCTTACGCAGAATGACACCGTCGTTTAAATCTCTTGCACATATCTAATCTCTTACGCCCCACCACTATATAAAGCTCCCCATAGGTTGCCCATGAGCGCACCACGGAGGCACGGATACAATCAACGTACGTTCAAGCACACATCAGCTTAGCATGCACGTAGCAATGGCGTCAACCTTAGCCGCCGTCGCGTTCTTCCTCGCCGCCCTCCTCCTCTCCTCCCATTGGGCTGCGACCGCGGCGGCGTCGGGCGCCACGCACGACATCCCGGCCGTGTTCGCGTTCGGCGACTCCACGCTGGACCCGGGCAACAACAACCGCCTCGCCACGCTGGTGCGCGCCGACCACGCGCCCTACGGCCGGGACTTCCCCGGGGGCGCGGCCACGGGCCGGTTCACGGACGGCAAGCTCATCACCGACTACATCGTCGCGTCGCTTGGCATCAAGGACCTCCTCCCGGCGTACCACGCCAACGGGCTCACCAACGCCGATGCCGCCACCGGCGTCAGCTTCGCGTCGGGGGGCTCCGGCATCGACGACATGACCGCGCACAACGCTATGGTGTCCACGTTCGCCTCGCAGATCAGCGACTTCCAGGAGCTCCTCGGCCGGATCGGCGCGCCCAAGGCCGCCGAGATCGCCAACAAGTCCCTGTTCGTGCTCTCCGCCGGCACCAACGACGTCGTCATGAACTACTACCTCATGCCGTTCCGGGCGATGAACTTCCCCACGATCGATCAGTACAATGACTACCTCATCGGCAGGCTCCAGTCCTACATACAGGTCAGAATCGGATATATAGATGAGACTCTTCCTCGTCTCGATTGATCAGTTTATGCTATACATACTAACAATGCTTTCTACAAGCTAACAATGCAGAGCCTGTACAACCTGGGCGCCAGGAGATTCATGGTGGCCGGCATGCCTCCGGTGGGTTGCCTCCCGGTACAGAAAAGCCTCAGGGGGATGCAGCGGCCGCTGGGGTCGGGAGGCTGCATCGCGGGGCAGAACGAGGCAGCGGAGAGGTACAACACCGCGCTCCAGCAGATGCTGACCAAGCTGGAGGCCGCCTCCCCAGGCGCCAAGATCGCCTACATCGACATCTACAGCCCGCTCAAGGACATGGCCACGCAGCCACAGAAATACGGTGAGCAACAGAAGCTGCACGCAGAAACCATCTAATCGTGGGATAAACTGCATTGCATGCATGGAAGCATCAAGCATCTACTGAATTCTTGAATTCTTTGTATGTATCTTGCAGGTTTCACCCAGGCAAGCTTCGGCTGCTGCGGAACCGGCTTGATAGAGATGGGGGCTCTGTGCACCAGCCTGCTGCCGCAGTGCTCGTCGCCGTCGCAGTTCATGTTCTTCGACTCGGTGCATCCGACGCAGGCCACCTACAAGGCTCTCGCCGACCAGCTCGTCAAGTCGCATATCCTGCAGTTCATTCACTGATTAGATCGTCCAGTTCATTCACTGATTAGATCGTCCGGAGCATAGTTGGACTGTAGTTAAGAGAGTCCAAAGGTTCACAATTGTAAGGACTAAGGACTGGCGCAATATGAATTAAACTGGTTCAGTGCTTAACTGCTTATGGGATAGATGTTACATAGGCGCAATATGAATTAAACTGGTTCAGTTATGAATTAAACTGGTTCAGTGCTTAACTGCTTATGGGATATATGTTACATAGGCGCAATATGAATTAAACTGGTTCAGTGCTTAACTGCTTATGGGATAGATGTTACATAGGTTAAAAGGTCCGTATATATAGGATTGTCCAACGTGTGCATTTGCTTATAAAAGTCAAATCAGTGTGATTTATGCCGAGGAATTCTGAGACATATTCTAGTTACAAACAGCAGATTGAATTATTCTACATTGCCTACTGATAGTAATTAATTAATTGGCAAGTAAGCATGGAGATTATATTTGTTCTTTCATCATCAGCCAGCATACAAGGATCCGCTCAAACAATCCCATCACAGCTATCTGTTACTGCAGAGGACGAGTAAGCAGTCCCTAAAAAGATTTCTCATGAGTTACAGAACTAAACTTGTAGATGCATCTGTTAGAGATATAATTAGAGATATATCAGTGTTAGAGTAGGACTCTAGCTTTATTTCGGTTTCCTTATCTGTAACCTGTATCTGTATATATATAGGCCCATTGACCTCCTGATAATACAAGCAACAATCATAACATGGTATCAGAGCAAACCTAGGGTTTCGCTTGCCGCTCAGATCGTATCTTCGGCGCGACAGCCGCCTCCGGTCTCCAGACGCCGTCGTCGGCCTTCCTGTCCAGTAGCCGCCCGTCGGCTTCCCTTGCTTGCAGTGGCCGCCGCTTTGTCGCCTCCGCTGTCTGGGCGGGCTCGCTTTGCGCCGTCCCCGATCGGTCAAGGCGCTCCTCGGTCTCGTTAGGCCGATCGGTGGTGATCATTCACCCGACCGGCGATCGGGTTCCTTTGAGACTCGGCGCTTCGAGCTCCGCCGTCCGCCGCCAGTCTCTCGCCTCTACCACTCCGCTCTCACCGCTCTTTCCAACAATGGCATCACCGTCTTGGCCATCTGTGGCTCTCGATCGTCGTCTTTAGTTCGTCGTGGTCTTCGGGTCTGCCTCGGAGACGTGTCTCTACATTGTCGTACGTAAGTTAGGCAAGCGGCTTGACTTCCTTATCCTCATAGTGAGTCGGTGTCTCAACGTCCCTTTGATCTTGTTCATTCGGATGTTTGGGGTCCCGCCCCTCGCTTTGAAAGGGTCATCGATACTATATCATATTTATAGATGATTTCTCTCGCCACACTTGGATATATTTCATGTCTTCTCGTAGTGAGGTCTTGTCTATCTATAAGCAGTTTGCCACTATGGTTCGCATACGCTTCTCCACTCCTATTCGTGTCTTCGTCGCGACTCTGCTTTGGCGAGTACCTCTCTCATCACTGCGCAGCTTTCCTTGTTTGTAGGGCACTCTCCCAGCTCTCTTGTCCCGGTGCTCATGCTCGAATGGTGTTCTTGGCGCAAGCATCGTCACCTCCTTGAGTCGGCTCGCAATCGATGATTGCCGCCTATTCCACCTCACTTTTGGCGGAGGTCGTTTCCATCGCCACCTATCTCGTCAACATCCGGCCTTCTTCGCTCTTGAGGAGCAATCCCTATTGGCGTCTCTGTGGTCTCCTTCCGACTACTCGCCTTCGTGCTCGTTTGGTTGCGTTTGCTACGTTCTCTCGCCTCGAGAACGCACCAAACCGATTGCCATCCATTGAGTGTGTCTTTACGGGGTGCAGTGCGAGCACAAGGGCTATCGGTCTTTGGATCCTGTTGGTCGACGGATCGCGGATTTCTGGGATGTGACTTTTGACGAGTCTCGTCCCTTCTACCCACGTCATGTCTCTCCTTCGACTTCCTCTGTGGAGTTTCTCTTTTTGACCTTTCGGATACACCTATCTCGTCTCCACATATTTCTCCTGTGGCCTCTCCGCCATTGTCGCCACTGTTTCGCCTCCTGCGGCTCCTCGAGCTCCCCACTACACTCGTCTACACTCGTTGACCTCGTATTGAGGATCTTCCACCGAGTCCACTTCTCCGATGTTTCATCTTCTTCGATGCTTCATCTTCCCCGATGGGTCGTCTTCTCCTCGCTCGCTCTCCGCGATCGCCACGATTCGACCCCCTGCCGTTTGCCTTTCTTTGGCGCGACTACTTGTGAGCTCGCCTCCTCTGGGATCTCATTACTCATCCCGAGTGGCGACATGCCATGGCCGAGAGATTGCGCCTCGAGCGCATCGGTACTTGGGATCTTGTTCCTTTTCCATCTCACTCGTCCCATCACATGTAAGTGGGTCTATAAGATTAAGACTCGCTCGATGGCTCTCTTGAGCGCTATAAAGCGCGTCTTGTTGCTCGTGGCTTCAGCAGAGCATGGTCGTGACTACAATGAGACTTTTGCCCTGTGGCCCACATGACCACCGTCTGCACTCTTCTTTCGGTGGCGTCTGTTCGCCATCGGTGCTTCTCAACTTGATGTCAAGAATGCCTTTCTTAATGGCGAGTTGCGTGAGGAGGTCTACATGCATCCGCCACCGGGTATTCTGCTCTCGAGGGCATGGTCCGCCGCCTTCGCCGCTCTCTCTATGGCCTTAAGCAAGCCCTCGTGCTCGGTTTGAGCGCTTCTCATCCGTGGTCACTGCTGCTGGTTTTTCACAAGTGATCATGATCCTGCGCTCTTTGTCCACACTTCGTCTCGTGGTGGGACTCTTCTCATACGTATGTTGATGATATGATCATTACAGGAGATGATTACGAGTATATTGCCTTTGTCAAGGCTCGTCTTAGTGAGCGCCTTATGTCGGATCTTGGTCCTCTTCGTTACTTCCTTGGGATTGAGGTTACTTCCACTCGGATGGTTTCTTTATGTCCCAAGAGAAGTATATTCAGATCTTCTTGATCGCGCCTCCCTCGATTGTCGGCGTCTGTTGAGACTCCTATGGAGCTCAATGTTCACCTCAAACCCTCGATGGCGAGCCTCTTTACGATCCGACTCGCTATCGCCATCTTGTTGGGAGTCTTGTCTACCTTGTCATTACTCGTCCGGATATCACTTATCCAGTTCACATTACGAGTCGGTTTGTTTCGCTCCCACTCAGGTCCACTCAGACCACCTTCTTCGAGTTCTGCGATAGCTTCGTGGGACTATCTCTCGCCGTCTCTTCTTTCCATGCTCCACTTGCTACATTGACTTCAGCTTATTCGGATGCTACTTGGGCGGCGATCCTCCGATCGCGGTCTATCTCTGCTTCATCGTTTTTCTTGGTGGTTCGCTTATTGCACGGAAGACGAAGAAAGCAGATGCAGTGTCCGTTCGAGTCGCAGAGGTGAGTTGCGAGCTATGGCTCTCTTGACAGCAGAGATTACTTGCTACGGTGGTTACTTGAGGATTTTGGTGTTTACATTACTACAGAGCTCCTCTCTTGTCGACAAAGATCAGTGCTATCGGTGTTGCCGTGACCACATGAAGCATGAGCTCACCAAGCATATTGGTGTTGATGCTTCCTTCATGAGGTCTTGTGTGTATGATCAGGTGATTGCTCTTCAGTATGTGCCTTCAGAGCTTCAGATAGCGGATTTCTTCACGAAGGCCCAGACTCGAGCACAGCACGGCTTCTTCCTCTCCAAACTCAGTGTTGTTGATCCACCATGAGTTTGAGGGGGGGGTGTTAGAGATATAATTAGAGATATATCAGTGTTAGAGTAGGACTCTAGCTTTATTTCGGTTTCCTTATCTGTAACCTGTATCTGTATATATATAGGCCCATTGGCCTCCTGATAATACAAGTAACAATCATAACAGCATCGACCTTTTTCATATAAAAGTAGCGTAATGTCTTAAGTAAACATAGCATGTATGCTGCTCTATAATGGTGTTTACATGCTGATTGAATTGAGCCATTCTACTGAAATGTTCAAGAAGTGTGCAACTGAAATCAAACCACTCCCAAAATTTTCCCGAAATGAGAGAATGAGTTTACCAGCAAAGCCCAACAAACCAAACTTCTCCAGATTTCCCCCGAAACGAGAGTTTGGCAAACCACCGCCATCAGCTTCCTAATCATCAGAACACCTGTATCTCCTAAATTTAAGAAACCTGAAAAGCAAATAGGAAACATTAGGGACGTTTAAATTGTTATGAATATTGTGTATATATTGAAAGGACTTAATGAGCAATATATATATGGTACAAAGGGATATAATATATACAGATAAGAAGATACAAAAAGACAAATAAGGAAATACAAAAGAGTTCCTATTCTACTCTAATACCTTATTCTAACACTCCACTCAAATACAAGACGTGTGCAATAGCATTGCATCTGGAAAAAGTTAACACTAAACTAGAGAAAATCCAAAGTCTGAGTCTTGATAATGCCGTCGTAGCATGTCGTTCTTGGAAAATATGTCAACAAAAGATCTTTTCCCATCCGGAGTCATACGATAGATCATAAAGCACAAGGTGCAGGGCTTGACTAAGTAGAGACAAGCGGGGCAAAGTCGACCGCAATGACACGATATAAATAGAGAAAATTGTCAAATCAAGCTAAAGAGGAAAAGATAGAAGTAAGGCGACGCAGTGCACAAAAAACGCAACGGAGGCATAGTACACAAGAAGCGCAATGAAGGCGTAGTGCAGAAGAAGCGCGATTGCCTTAGAAGCTTGGGACGGCGACTAACAGAGAAGCAACAGCATCATAAAGACTTCTACGATCTGCAGCGGCTCAGAGAGAAGAACGGCGGTTGCAGTCATACAAAAAGAATTCCTATGCTTCTATGACTGACAATAAATTTGTGGACTTGCATGTCTTAGATAAAGTCAAAGATAGAGTGGTACGAACTTGGTAGACGCAGCGGAAGAAACGACACAAAGAAAGAAAAGATACAAGGATAACTAGCTAAGATACTAGCAGCAGCAGAAGATCCATCTCCTCATCCAACCAGCAAGCAGGAGTGCATCACCTCAGCTTGAAGCAACACCATTAGCAGCCCAAAACAATGTAATAGCTCATTCTCTGTTTTCTCAATCTACCTCCCTCTTCACCGACAGCAGCAGCACAGTGCAATCCCAATGAAAAAGGCCACAACAACGCAAAACACTGATGCACCCTCCTCTCTTTTCTCCTTCTACCTCCCTCTCCACCGCAGGCAAAACGATCTGCAATACGAAGCAAAACGAACAAAGGTGCAGAATGCTCAGGAAGGATGACGCTCTTGGAGGAAGGGAGGAGGAGGACGCCGGGGGAAGAATCCGGCTACAGGAGATGAAGCAGAGCGCCAACAGTAGAGGCGGAGCAGAGCGTCGCTCGGGTGTAGACGCCGCATGGCCTCGACCACGAGAAGGAAGCACGAGGCCGACGGCGGCGACGCCCAGGGTGGCACGATCTAAAGTGCAGAGGAGGGATCTGAGGCAGTTCGCTGCTAGATCCCTGGATCCAGTGAGGATGATACCACCAAGTAGAGGTGGCAAGGATCCGGGCGACGCGGGCTTCGGACGAAGATGCTATTGCTACTGGGTGCCGTCAGGTCTTGCGTACATGATGAGAGAGTGCCCCTACAGCGGAGGATTCTCACGACGAGACGGAGGCGGCTGGATCCCACTCGGGGGCGCCCGTGACAAACGGATCCGAAGAGCTCGGCGCGACGAGGAAAAGCAAAGGCCGCGCCAGAAGAGGAAAAGCGAAGGCCTTGCCAGAAGAGGAAAGGCGAAGGCTGTGCCGCCGAGAAGCCACTGGAGATCCCTTCAAAGCCGGAGACGACGGCGGCGGGAGCATAGAGCAGGCCCAAGACGACGCCCCCAAAGCTGAATCCAAGGCAGACCCTGACGAGGACGCGTAGCCGAGGAGGGAGAAGGTCGCCCCCGGGAGTGAATATTGCTCCTCCCGGGGGCAGCGGCGACGCCGGTGGCCGGAGGCTATGAGGCGGCGGCGGCTACAGTAAACTCTAACTCTAACCTTTGTTCTGATACCATGTTATGAATACTGTGTATGTATTGAAGAGACCCAATGAGAAATATATATATGGTACAAAGGGATATACCCTATACAGATAAGGAAATACAAAAGCGTTCATATTCTACTCTAATACCTTATTCTAACATAAATAATCATATGAAGCGAATGAGTGAGATGTAAAAATGATTTTTTTATAGTAAACAGTAACGCTACTATACTCCATATATATCCTTTACAAAACTGAAATAAGATGTGAGTTATCTGAAATAAGATGGGAGTTATCATCTGATTTTTCTTTTCTATACACGTCTTCATTGCAGCAGAAAATTACGCCATGATCGCTTGTTCAGATAGCAAACTTCAATTTCGGGCTTGATCGGTTGGTGATAACATTTCAGGCTTGATCGGTTGGTTATAATATTTCAGGAAAAAGAAAGACAGTTGTCATCATGATGACAAGGTTAGGCAATCTTCAGGTACAGTGATCATCAAGATGACAAGGCTAGGCATCCTTCACGCTCTTATACACGATGTCTTGCCCAATTTGTAGTTTTGCACTGAATCATACTTGCTAGTTCACAAACCACCACTACACCCTGGATGAACAGGGCCATGCTAAAACACCAACCGATAATTTTCAACAGCATTGCAAGTTGCTGACACAAGACTGTACAAGTGGAAGAATAGTTTCAGGTAGCACGCTTTAACAAAAATAACCATTCTACGAAGTGATCTGAGATGATTTGAGATTTTGAGTATATGCCTAATAAATAATTCCGCCTGGCATAGACACTGTGAAATGTAATTACGTTACTAGTCTCGAGTCCCGAAAAAAATTACTAGTTCCGCAAAAACACCAACTAGAACTCAACCAATGGCAAGCTGGTATTAAGATGGCGATATATTGGTCAAAACACAGACAGAACCAGTTGAAAATAGTAGTAATTGGCAAACTATGCAGAACATTATTTCGCCAAGTCATAAACTGCATGGATTAAGAGATATTTGTAGTAAGAATGCAGTATCCTAAACCTGGGAATGGATGACATACAACTAGTAATGGATTAATAAAGAAGCATTAGCAAGAGAAGTACCCAGAGATAGATTAGATGGAAACCTGGTACGCTTCATCCCTTCTGGTCTGTCTGAACGAACCAGAACGTCTGCCAGAGTATTGTATTTTGCGACGCCCTTCTTGCCTGAAAAAGGTCCTTTGATCAACGTACAAGAACTTGAACAACAGCCACATTACTAGCACAAAACAATTTATAACAGTACAGATTTATCATTTCTGTGCATTGCATATAAGAACTGAGCTAGCGAACAAAACTGATACTAGAGCAGGTTATCAAGAATTCAGGACAGCATACCCATAAATTGATGCCAATCAGAGGAATAAATATATTTTGAAGACCATAAATACATGAGTAGTCAGTCAAATAAAGAAGTGTAGAGGAATGATTGAATAATACTGTCGTAGGGGCGGCCCCACCGGGGATTTTTCAACTTTTCAGAAGCAATCAATCAATACATATTTACTAACTGTTGATCTCTTTCCAAGGATCCTTCGGCTCCTCCGAGAGTAGCGGAGATCTCCTTTCCTCTTACTGCCTAGTCTTTGTTTGCTACAACAGCCACAGAAACCGAGTATAAGGTTATTTTTGAAGTTTGCAAAGAAGTCATTTTACTAAGAGATTTATTTACTGAGCTTTGTAGAAGTATGTCTTGCACTACAATATTTCACGACAGTCAAAGCGCTATTTGTTTTACGAAGGATAAGATGTTTCGTGATAGAACAAAGCACATTACCATCAGATATCATTACATTCAATGTGTCATTGCTCAATGTGACATTAAAGTCAACAAGATAAGGACTAATAATAATCCAGCCGATATGATGAGAAAAGTCAGTTTCTATCGCTAAATTTTAGCTTTGCTCAAACTTAGTTGGCATCATTCAGTAATCATATGAACGTTTGCACAACATGTTCATGTTAATTTGTTTCGAGGAGATTATATTTTGTTTTGGCTATAGAAGGAATTTATCTCGATGTGGAAATTGTTGAGTTTGATAGTGATAGAATAGAGTTTGAGAATGATATGAGTTTCATTTCCTACTCTAACACGAGTAGGGATGGCAATTCATGTTAATTTGTAAATACCATAATAGGAGATTATATTTTGTTTTGGCTATAAAATGGAAAACTATCTCAATGTGAAGATCCACCGTGCATTGAGTTTTTACCCGCGACATAGTGATAGAATGGATGGGAAAATGATATGAGTTTCATTTCCTACTCTAACACGGGGTAAATATATCCATATAGTCTATAGGGAAGAGCAAGAGTTTCAAACACGGGTAAATATATCCATATTATATAGGAAGAGCCTTATAAACATCTCCTTATATAGTGATATTACCTTCATAAAGAGTTTTTTACGTAAAATTTATGTCTCTCGTTTTTATTTTTTATGTGTATTATTTGCAATAGGATGCAAGAAATGCGAATGTAATATCAGCCAGCCAGATATTGTTATTCGCACCGACCATCCTGCAATCCCTGATAAGAAGTTCACCTCTTCCGTCCGGTAAAAATCTGGTGGTGTGAAGTGAAGCATGAAAACAAAAGGTGCAATTATTTGGGCCCATTTCCACGGCCATGCGTGTCCACTGTCTGGAGCTGCACTGTGCACTCCGCTCGAAATCGTCTCGACTTGTATGGTCCAACAAGTTGGCACCACTTAAGCAGTAGTAACAGCTTACTTTTTTAAAAAGGAGGAAATATTAGGCATGTGAACAAAGACATGAGCCCCCTTACGAGTCCATCCATGACAAAGCGACTCATTCCTAATTACTCAGTTTCGATGGTATCTATTCTTTTTCTTTACTTGATTACTCTTAACTCTTGTGTTTTGCTGATGTTGTACAGTGATTATCAATGAAATTTAGCTTAGTTCTTTAGCCACATTGTATTTTCATCCCACTACTAGTACTACTGTTCCCCTAATAAGTGGGCCCACTATCAGCGAATCTCTCCCTGATCTAAACACCCAAGGAATGGCGTCCTCGGGAGTAATCCGTACGTTTAGTCTCCAATACGTACTGACGCGCGCTGGTCAGCGCTGCCTATGTTATGTATGCCGGTAGCGGCTCGCTCGTCGGTTCATCGTATTCGTCCTGATCCCCTCGCAGAAGCCGCTCCTTCCTCCCCGATCCCCATCGTCTCTTGCTCCTGCTCCGGTCGCTCCCACGCCGCCTCGCTCGCCATCGCACGCCACCGCCGCCATCCTCCTTTCCTCCTCCGTCGTCCCCGCCTATCATCCCTGCCACTCCCGCCGGTCCGATTAACCCCTGCGTCGCGGCTTGGCTTCCCCATCTCCTCCTTTGATGCACTCGCCGTCGCTCCTCCTCTTCCTTCACCTACTCTGGCCGCCCCCTTTTCTTCCCCGGATCAACGTGGCGATGTCGGCCCTGCTCGGTCAGTGCGCAAGTTGTACCGCTTGTGAGTGGAGGCGTGAGCGGTGCCTTCCGTAGCCGGCGGTGGGTGGAGACTTGCGGCGGGCCCAATCAGTTGCGGTACGGCAGGGCGTCCGCACGGCCGCGCGTGCCATATGAGTGGTGCCGCAGTGGGTGGCCACGGGAGTCGAGGCACGATGTAGTGGGAGCGCTGCAGCAGGCCCGGGAGCTCGGTGTGGGCGGCGGCCGCCGCCGCCGTGGAGCCCTGCGATTGGTTTCGTGATTCCTCCACGCGGCTCTTCTTGTAGGCAATTAGTAACACACTATTGTCCGATTTTGCTTATTTGGCCTCGCATGGATTTTTTTTTCCTTGCACAATTTAGCTTCCCATTCGCCGGTGGCGCTGGGGCTGGAGGCAGCTTTGGCGGTTGACCTCCTGTCGCTGCATCCGCGGCCCCTCTTACTGGTAGGTAAAGGTCCTCGAATTACCCAATTATATTTGCAGATCCTTCGTCTCATTGCTTTCTTTGATTTGCGGTTGGCAGAACCAGTGCCAAGGCATTCCACATTGCTACGGTGAAATGTCGTGTGAAGGTTGAGAATATTGAGTTACACATGTTTACCTACATTAGTAGTTTGTTGCTTCTGAGATCCGAGTGTGAAAATTTAACTGCGTGCTTTGGATGACTAAAAAATGTTTTATTGATTGGGAAACTATCTATCTGAGTCTGTACAGCTCCATGGAAGCGCAAACACAAGAGTTAATATGTCTGTTCTACTACAAGATAATCTTTTCCGGCACGCTGTCCACGTAGAATGCAGTTGTACCTTTTTATTTTGCTTTGCATTACATGCTATAAGTTTTTAGCTAACAATGATCGAGTTATGTTTAGTGCAGTTATTGGCATCGATCATGTCAAGTGACTGCAGGTACAAATTCAGTAATGATTTGTCTTTGTACAAAGTTCAGCTTTTCATGCCTTATGCGTGGATGTTATTTTCCACGTCATGGTATGATTGTAAATAAATGTTTGCATGGTGAAGGAGGCGAGTGAAAGGTATATGGTCAAGGATGGCACCATTTTTATGAGGAGAAATTTATCAGGTGCATATCAATATTCTCAATAACGGCAGCTAGCTAACATCTAACAGAAAGGTTGTTTCCTTTTGTAACACCCTGTTTTGCATTGAAGTTCAAAAAAAATCAAATTTGGATTTCAATTTTCAAAAATCAAAATCGGATTTCAAAATCCCCAAACCCTAACCCTAATTTCTTCCCCCTACCTCGCGGGCCCGGCCCAGTTCCTCCGGCGCCTCATGCCCACCCCCAGTCCCCACAAATTCTCCAGCCTTGACCTCGGCCGCCGCCATGCGCCTTTGCTCCGCCGTTTGCCTCGGCCTCCCGTCCCCTCGGTCTGTCACGCCCTCCTCCTCGCCGCCATGGCTTTTCTTCCTCCGCCCGCATCCGCGCGCCCGGCTTTTCTTCTTCACTTCGCCTCGCCTCGCTATTTAGCCGTCGCCGGCCTTCTTTCCTTTTTCCTCCTCCGCTCCACTGCCGTGTCGTTGCCGAGCCGCTCCGCGCCCGAAGCCCTCGCGCCTCCTTCGTCTTGACCCGGCACCGCCGCTGCCAGCCTTCGGCCTCGGCGCCTCCTCGCCTCGCCGAGCCCCGCCCGCTCCGTCTCCTCCGGCTCGGCTCGCTCCAGCGTCGCCCTTTCTCCGTCTGCTGCCGCCGCCGCGCTCGCCCGACGCCCTCTCCTCCCTCTTCTCTCTTCGCTTTCGCGGAGAACGCGCGACGACGTTGAGACGAGCAACGTCGCCGCTTTAACCGCCGCGCGGCCGACAAAGTGGGGCCGTTGTCTGTGCCAGCATCGGGCGAGCCCGCCATGGGATCGTCTGCCAGTCGCGTGGACTCGATCCACGAGCACGATGCCGTGGGCCATCGAGCACGCGGCGACACGTGTCGTCCGCACGGATTTTCCGATTTTCGATTTTACATTTAATTGGAAAATCAGTTAAAAACTTTCAAAATTCATATCTTTTTCTGTATAACTCCAAAAATTGTGAAACCAATTTCTAAAATTTTCTAAAATCGAGATCTTTCTATTGGTACTGGTCTTGTTCATTTTGGAGTCCATTATTTATTGAGTTGGTATTTATTTGCTCTCTTTGCCGTTGTGTCTTTTCCGGTACCTTCGACCGATTAGGATTCGACGACGCCGGGGAACTCCACTTCGACCAAGCTCAAGATTTCCAGGACCCCTCTACCTTGAACCAAGGCGAGTTAATGCTTTGATCATTCCGAACCTACATTTCATGCAAACTATGTTTATTTAAAATAGCAAAGTTGCATGCTTTAATTTTGTAAACAATGATATGTTAAAGCTTAAAGTAGTTAAATACCCATTTATTGATTAATTACTTATTAAGCCATCCTTTGATAATTGAATCCAGTATTCCTTGTCACCCTAGTAATTATATGGTAATACTAGTATAGGTTGTACTTAAGCGACATGCTAGTCTTGCTTAAGTACCGGGACAATAAATGTCCCGATCATCATCCTTTAAACATGAAAAATGGTTTTGGGCAGTCATTGGATGTAGATGACTGATGTGTTGCGTTAATTGGTTTTCCTTCCCAAAACCCTAAACAACTTGCTAGTACTCCATCTGGACGGATGGAAAGAATGGTGGGTGCGGACGTAGCACAAGAATGGTAGGTATGTGGTATGAACCGTCCAGATGAATTAAGGACTTAATCTTGTCATGACCTCCTGTGTAAAACAAGTACAACCGCAAGTCTGCAAAGTGCAACTTGGCCTAGTAAAACTATTGAACCCTGAATGTCATCCCACAACCGGTGTTTAGAAGTGTGCAAGCGGCAGGACGTATGCTGGCTTGAATGGGACACCGAGCACGGTGAAGTTGCCGCCACGCTATTCTCACGGGGCGGGCCCGCTTTGCTAGTCGTTGGGGTAAACATCCCGCACAACTTATGGAATTGGCCATAGGGTGAGATGACGGAAGGGCAAGGTAGTTTGAAATGTTCTTCGTGACGATCGCTCAACTACATGACTAAGGAATCATGTGGAGTAACGAGTATGATTATCTCTTGTGGGTACAGTGTACAACCTCTGCAGAGTCTAAAGCTGTTTAAAGCAATAGCGCCTTCTGGTCAAAAGGCGGATATGGGAACTTAACTTTGAGTTAGTTCTATTTCAAAAATCTTTGTGGGTGGAATGGAAATGTGTTGGGCTCATCCAAATTCCCTTGTTTTGGATTTTCTGGGTAGCCTTACCGGTGTTGATAATCGGTGGATGTAACCGTTATCAAAAATTTAAGCATAAGGTGGAGGTAACCTTCGCTGTTATTTAATATTGCACTTAATCTCTTTAAATGAAAATGCAATCTGTTTAAAATGCTAAGTCATAGGACTTTGTAATTATGGTAATTTGAAATGTTGCTTTAGCAAATAAAAGAACCTGAGCCATCCTTGTTAAGCCTTGCATGTATACTATTGCATACTGTGTGTTGGCTCGCGAGCACGGTAGTTGTGCTCACTCTCGCTCCTCCCCCAAACCCTCCAGATGATGCGGAGCAAGGAGACTACGCGTACTACGGGAGCCCGAGGGCGATGGCCACGGAACCTCGAAGAGTAGCGTAGATTCTGTAGTGTAGGTCTCGCCCCAGTCTCGTGGACTCTTTGGTACTTGCGTACAACCCATATTACCCATGCTTTGGATAATATCGGTCGTACATCGGTCACCCCAGTCGCTTGCCTGTGGAGAGATGAGTCCCATCCTCCCTTTTGTTTCCGCTGCTTTTGAGTATTGTAATCCATTTGGCCTGGTGGCCCTTATGTAAAACTTGACCTGACGTGGTCTATGTCACTCTGATGTTTGTTTAATTAAATATCTTAAATTTGCGCCTTGTATGATATGATTCAGCAATGAGTCTGTGAGTGCTACCTACTGATCCAGGGAGTAGCACAGTATTGTTCACAGAGGATCCGGGATTAGAAAATCCGGGTCTGACAGAGCTGGTATCAGAGTATACGACTGTAGGATCTTTCGTAGACTGGTCGAGCCTAAGGACTTGAGTTTTATTTTAAAAGATATGAAAAGCTTTCGTCAAATATAATGTATTTATTGCTTTTACTCATCACTCCTAGTTCTGTACTTACCCTTAAATTCATTATGTTTTACTGACTTTTCCCCTGTTTCAAAATTTGTAGATGGCCAACTCCCCTGCCGCTGGCCCTTGGGACCACTGTTCCCACGGGGAGCACGACGGAGACTACGCTGACGTCCTCCGTCAGCTTATGCAGTTTCTTGGCTTCACGCGCCCTCCACTCTTCAGAGGCCGCATGGAGAGGGTCATGGACCGTGAGTGCTGGTCGATGGAGGTTTTCCTCTACGCCAGGATTGGCGAGTTCACTCCCCACACCTTCGTCGCCGAGGCACCCCGACGCAGCGTCATGGATGTCGTCCAGGATGCCGCCCGAGTCGCCTCCACCCGCCTGTGCTGGATGCACGGGGATCTTCTGCGCGACTCACCGTTCTGCTACCACCCGTTCCTCCCGACGAGGGCGGGTCCCGAGGTCTTCGACTCGTCGACGACGACCCGCCGACCCACTGTGCGGCTTACGCGGGCTATGTCCGCCACCATCCGCACCGTCATGGCGAGATCAGCACTCGGATGCTTCTTCAGCGCTACGCCCACTCGACACTCTCGCAACAACATGTTGCGAGCGACGAGGCTTACTTTGTTGCGACCGGAGAGAGACGCCATTGCAGCGAGCTTGCTCGCCTCACCGCCGCCACGACGATCACCGCTCCAGCTCCTCCACTGGTCAGCGCCTCCGGCGACCGGACGCTTGACCGACCACTCGCCAGAGGAGCCTCGCACCGGATGATCGCGCGCAAGAGCGTCGACGCCGCCGCAGCTCGCCGCGATCGACCGGAGAGCCCGATGGCCGCGCCAGCCTCGGCCGTTCGCTCCGTCTCACGATCGCCCACCATCGGCGATCGCTCTCGCTCTACTTCACCGGACTTGACCCGAGTCGTTCCGCTCCACTCGGAAAAGCGCACTCTGTGGTAGCGAGTTTCCCATGGAGGAGTAGTTAGCTTAGATTAGCTAGTGCTTGCTTTAGCGATCTTTGGTTGCAAGCACCCTTTTGTTTCTTCGCTTTTAGGCGATGTATGTGTACCGTGTGTCATGACTTAGCTTAGCTTGTAGGCTTTGTTTCAGGAGTCATGTAACACCTAACCCCCCCTTATTATTGAATGCAGTCACTTTTGGCTTTGTATCGTTTGAGTTGATCTTATTGTTGGTTTATTGTTCTTTGTGTGTGTGCCTTAGAGGGCTGAAAACCCTCATATACTTTCTCTTTGTGCTAAGCTTTAGCTGTTCTTCAGATGCCTCCAAGAAGAGCCGCCCCCAAATTGTGGAGCCTTTGCCACCGGCCGAGGACGAGGTCGTGGCACCGTCTGATCGTGGCGGGGCAAGATCTGCCGCCACCACCGCCACCAACCCTCCATGGCTCAAGTGATGTTTCAAGTGACGCAGATTCTCGAGCCACGCTTTCGCCGCCAGATGACAAGAGCCACGCCTTCAGCCGGGCAGATTCCTCCGACGAGGCCTCTCACATTTGCCTTCGCAAATGAGCCCCCGAAGCGTAAGACGGCTCGAGACACGGAAAGAAGCTTCACTTGCTCGATGCTCGATGGGGATAAGGTGGACTTCGCCCCCACCGCTTAAAAGGAGCCGCCGCTTGGTGGAAAACTACCTCATTGCTCGAGGTGGTGATGGCTCGATGGAAGAAGAAGGAGATGAAGCGGCTGACCTCGACAGCCAGAACCAACCCGACCCCGCTCTCGATGAAGAAATGGCTGAGTTACCTCAAGAAGAAGCTGAACCCGCTTGGCAGACCATTCCTTGGGCGGAATTCAAGACCGCCTTCAGAGCAAACTTCGTACCAGCAGGTACTATGAGGTTGAAGAAAAACGAGTTCAGAGCTCTCAAGCAGGGCCAGATGTCAGTGAACGAGTATTTGACCAGATTCAACCAACTTGCCCGCTATGCCCCCAATGACATAGCAGTGGAGGAAGAGAAGATCGATCGCTTTGTGGAAGGCATGCGAGAAGAGATGAGAGGTCAGCTCATCCTTCATGACTTCTCCAGTTTTCATCATCTAGTCAACAAGGCCCTACTACTGGAGAATGAGCGAAAGGCCGCAGAAGTCAACCGTAAGAGAAAGATGGCATCCCAAAGGCCGCAGGGAAACTTCCCACAGAGGTCCACCTTCGAGGCGCTTCATCCTTCGACCACCGGGACTTTTTCACCAAGAGGTCCAGCTCCACCCTGTCCCGTGGAAGTGGTTTTCGAGCCCTTCGCCCCACTGGGCCACCTGACACTGTCAAACCAGCAGCCCACCTCCACTGTTTCAGCTGTGGAGAGAAAGGACACTTCGCCAATAGGTGCCCTAATCGTCAGAACTCTGCTGCCAGGTTCAACCCAGGAGCTGCCCATACCCTAGGCCAAGGTCCGAGTCAGAGCAAAAGTCTTCAGACTTCTCAAGCATCCCGGTCTACCCCGACACCAAACCGTGGCCGAGTGAGCCATGTCACAGCTGAGGAGGCTCAGGGCGCCTCAGGAGTGCTTATGGGCACGTTTCTGTTAATTGATGCCGCGCAAGTTTTGTTTGATTCTGGAGCTTCGCACTCTTTTGTTTCGAGAAAGTTTGTTGAAAGGCTTAAGTTGCCATCCTTTAAGTTAAAGAAACCCGTGGTGCTGAGTTCACCCGGGGGACCTCTATTTGCTACCTCGGTAAGCCCCAGAGTAGAGATTGATTTGGGAAATTCTGGATTCCTAGCAAACCTTCTTGTGCTAGAGTCCCAAACTCTGGATATCATCCTAGGGATGGATTGGTTGGCGAATACCAAGGGTTAATAGATTGTGCCAGAGAGAAGTGGTGCTCACCAAGGATCCAGAACTGTTGTGAAGGTTAGAGTGGATCGTTCCTCTCCTTTGGATCGAGAAATCCACCACACGAAAAGTTGTCCTTAGAGACAACCCCGAGTCCAAGCTTACCCCGATGTCTTCCCTGGAGAATTGCGGGCATGCCACCGGACCGAGATATCGAGTTCGTAATCAACTCGAAGCCGTGGATCGCCTGATTGCTAAGAGACCATACTGAATGGCCGCTAAAGAATTGGAAGAGCTCGGAAGCGATGGAAGACTGCGCTCAAAGGTTTCATCGAGCCTAGCTCATCTCCACAGGGTTCACCAAATTTTTTGTGAAGAAGAAGGACGGAACCGTCGGGCGTGTGTGGACTATAGAAACCTTAATGAGGTAACCATCAAGAACAAGTACCGTTGCCACGCATTGATGACTGTTTGATCACCGGCGGGATCCACAGTGTTCTCAAAGATCGACACGAGGTCGGTACCATCGACTTAAGATCGTATGAAGATATCCCAAAAGCGACTTTTACCTCCGATGCGGCTGTTCGAGTATACCGTCATGTCGTTTGGCTTGACCAATGCGCCACCTACTTCATGAACCTCATGAATAAGGTATTTATGGATTACTTGGATAAATTCGTTGTCGTATTCATCGGCGACATTCTAATTTACTCCAAGACCCATGAAGAGCATCTTTGAGCATCTTCTACCGGTCCTCGAGAAGCTCAAAGGACATCACCGTATGCCAAGTCTGACAAGTGTGAGTTTTGGCTCCAAGAGATCGGTTTCCTCGGGCATGTTGTGTCCGCAGAGGAGTTGCGATGACCAGTCAAAAGTACAAGGTGTTTTGGATTGGAAGCAACCAACCTCGGATCAAGTGTGTAGTTTTCTCGGATTGGTGGGTACTACCGACGCTTCATTGAAGGGTTCTCAAAGTCGTCGGACCAATGACCCCACTCGCTCAAGAAGGAAAAGAAGTATGAATGGATGAAGCTTTGTGAAAAGAGTTTTCGGAGTTAAAGGAAAAGTTAACCATCGCTCCAGCTTTTAGTCTTCTTGACATGTGCAAGGACTTGAAGTCTATTGTGATGCTTCGCGCAAGGTCTTGGCTGCGTACTCATGCAAGAAGGAAAAGTCGTAGCCTATGCATCCAGCAACTCCGTCCTCATGAAGACAATTATCCAACTCATGATTTGGAGTTAGCGGCGAGAGTGCATGCCCTAAAGATCTGGAGGCACTACCTGATTGGAAATCATTGCAACATCTTCACAGATCACAAGAGCCTCAAGTACATATTCACCCAGTCAGATCTCAACCTCCGTCAGAGAAGATGGCTAGAATTGATCAAGGACTATGATTTGGATGTACACTATCACCACAGGAAGGCTAATGTAGTTCTTGATGCATTAAGCCGCAAGTCCCTTGCAATAATGTAATGGTTCAAGAACATCAACAGGAGCTCTACAAGGAATTTGAGGCGCTCAACCCGTGTTTGATAGAGCAAGACACGGAGATCTTTGTGGAAACATATCCAACCTTGGAAGGCGCGATCAAGGCCGCCAAGAAGGACATCCGAGTCCGAAGTTTAAGCAACTCATGGCCCAAGGAAAAGCTCCTAAGATGATCGAAGATCAGCAAGGAATCCTTTGGTTTGGGAAACGTCTCTTTGTTCCCCACCAGAAGGAACTCAAGGATCTGATCCTGAAAGAAGCTCATAGCTCGACTTATACCCGCACCCGCGGCACCAAGATGTATCAAGACATGAAGATTACGTATTGGTGGCCGGATGAAAAGAGACATCGCCGAGTTTGTAGCTTGTTGTGATGTGTGCCAGGGAATCAAAGCGGAGCACCAAAGGCCCGCAGGATTGCTTCAACCGCTGCAGATCCCTCAGTGGAAATGGGAAGAGATTGGAATGGATTTCATTACATGTTTCCCTCGAACCAAGTCCGGATGTGACTCAGTATGGGTTATAGTGGATAGATTGACTAAAGTCGTCCATTTCATTCCAGTGAAGACAACTTACAAGGAGACAAGTTAGCGAGTTGTATATGGCTCGCATTGTGTGCCTACATGGAGTACCCAAGAGGATAGTCTCGGATCGAGGTTCTCAGTTCACCTCGCACTTTTGGGCTAGTCTGCAGGATGCCCTTGGAACCCACCTCGCTTTCAGTACAGCTTATCACCCTCAGACTGATGGTCAGACGGAAAGAACAAATCAGATTCTAGAAGACATGCTTCGGGCTTGTGCTTTGGAGTTCACCGTAGGCCGGAGAAATGTCATCAGTATCTTAGTTTGCATACAACAACGATTATCGATCTAGTCTGAAGATGTCCTCGTTTGAAGCACTCTATGGAAGAAAATGCAGAACTCCTTTGCATTGGTCAGAATCAGGTGAAGGTTATGTTTTCGGACCGGATACTCTCAAGCAAGCAGAGGAAAAAGTTCGACTAATCAGGGATCGCCTTCAAGCTACTTCGATCCGGACAAAGAGTTATCCGACAACCGTCGAAGGAATTAACATTTGAAGTTGGAGATGTTGTGTATCTCAAGGTATCCCCGCTTCGTGGAACTCGAAGGTTTAAGGTTAAAGGGAAGCTCGCCCCAAGATTCATAGGCCCGTTTCCTATCACTGCTAAGCATGGAGAAGTCGCCTATCAGCTGGAGCTACCAGAAGATCTGTCTGACGTTCACAATGTGTTTCACGTCTCTCAGCTCAAGAAATGTCTCAGGGTACCTGAAGAGCAAACTCCAGTTGAAGCCATTGCCCTTCAGAAGGATCTAACCTATCCAGAGCATCCGATCAAGATCCTCGACGTCGTTGAGAAGCAAACAAGACGTCAGATCATCCGCCTGTGCAAAGTTCAGTGGAGCAACCACTCAGCTAGAGAAGCCACCTGGGAGCGCGAAGATCACCTGAAGCAGGAGTTCCCGTCCCTATTTTCCGAGCAGTTCGAATCTCGGGGTCGAGATTCTGTTTAAGGAGGGTAGGTTTGTAACACCCTGTTTTGCATTGAAGTTCAAAAAAATCAAATTTGGATTTCAATTTTAAAAAATCAAAATCGGATTTCAAAATCCCCAAACCCTAACCCTAATTTCTTCCCCTTACCTCGCGGGCGGGCCGGCCAGTTCCTCGGCGCCTCACTTGGCGCCTCAGTCCTGCCGCCTCCGCGCCCGCCTCGGTTGCCGCCCGCCGCGCACAGCCGACGACTCGCTGCGTTTTGCCTCGGCCTCCCGTCCCGTCCGTCCGTCCCTGCCCGCCTTCCGGACCCCCTTCTCCCTCCTCCGCGCGCGCGCTGCTTTTCTTCCTCCCCGCCTCTCCGGCCCGCTTTCTTGTTCACTCCCGCTCCCGCCTCGGCTATTTAAGCCGCCGCCGAACCTTCTTTCCTTTTCCTCCTCCACCTCCACTCGCCGTCGTTCTTGACCGCTCCGCGCCCGGCGCCCTCGCCGCCTCCTTCGTCTTCGACCCGGCACCGCCGCTCCGCCTCGACCTCGGCGCCTCCTCGCCTCGCCAGCCCCGCCGCTCCGTCTCCTCCGGCTCGGCTCGCTCTGCGCCGCTTCTTTCTCCGTCAGCTGCCGGGCCGTGCGCCGCCCCAACGCTCCCTCTCCCTCCTCTTCTCTCGCTCGTTCGCGCGAGGCGCAGCGGCAGCACGTTCAGACGAGCAACGTCGCCGCTTCTTCCAGCGCCGCCACGCCGCCAGTGGGGCCGTCGTCTGTGCCCATGCCATCGGCGGCGAGCCATCAGGATCGTCGTGGCCGCTTGCGTGGACTCGATCCACGAGCACAGCGTGCCGTGGGCCGAACACGGCACGACACGTGTCGGCCGACGGATTTTCCGGATTTTCTGATTTTCTGTTTAATTGGAAAATCAGTTAAAAACTTCCAAAATTCATATCTTTTTCTGTATAACTCCAAAAATTGTGAAACCAATTTCTAAAATTTTCTAAAATCGAGATCTTTCTATTGGTACTGGTCTTGTTCATTTTGGAGTCCATTATTTATTGAGTTGGTATTTATTTGCTCTCTTTGCCGTTGTGTCTTTTCCGGTACCTTCGACCGATTAGGATTCGACGACGCCGGGGAACTCCACTTCGACCAAGCTCAAGATTTCCAGGACCCCTCTACCTTGAACCAAGGCGAGTCAATACTTTGATCATTCCGAACCTACATTTCATGCAAACTATGTTTATTTAAAATAGCAAAGTTGCATGCTTTAATTTTGTAAACAATGATATGTTAAAGCTTAAGGTAGTTAAATACCCATTTGTTGATTAATTACTTATTAAGCCATCCTTTGATAATTGAATCCAGTATTCCTTGTCACCCTAGTAATTATATGGTAATACTAGTATAGGTTGTACTTAGCGACATGCTAGTCTTGTAAGTACCGGGACAATAAATGTCCGATCATCATCCTTTAAACATGAAAAATGGTTTTGGGCGGTCATTGGATGTAGATGGTGATGTGTTGCGTTAATTGGTTTTCCTTCCCAAAACCCTAAACAACTTGCTAGTACCCCATCTGGACGGATGGAAAGAATGGTGGGTGCGGACGTAGCACAAGAATGGTAGGTATGTGGTATGAACCGTCCAGATGAATTAAGGACTTAATCTTGTCATGACCTCCTGTGTATAACAAGTACAACCGCAAGTCGCAAAGTGCAACTTGGCCTAGTAAAACTATTGAACCACAAATGTCATCCCACAACCGGTGTTTAGAAGTGTGCAAGGCGGGACGTATCTTTGGCTTGAATGGGACACCGAGCACGGTGAAGTTGCCCACTACGCTATTCTCTGGGGCCGGGGCCCGCGTTGCTAGTCGTTGGGGTAAACATCCCGCACAACTTATGGAATTGGCCATAGGGGTGAGATGACGGAAGGGCAAGGTAGTTTGAAGCGTTCTTGTGACGATCGCTCAACTACATGACTAAGGAATCATGTGGAGTAACGAGTATGATTATCTCTTGTGGGTACAGAGTACAACCTCTGCGAGTCTAAACTGTTTAAGCAATGGCGCCTTGGTCAAAGGCGGATATGGGAACTTAACCCGAGTTAGTTCTATTTCAAAAATCTTTGTGGGTGGAATGGAAATGTGTTGGGCTCATCCACCCTTGTTTTGGATTTTCTGGTAGCCTTACCAAAGTGTTGATAATCGATGGACGAATGTAGTTATCAAAAATTTAAGCATAAGGTGGAGGTAACCTTCATGTTATTTAATATTGCACTTAATCTCTTTAAATGAAAATGCAATCTGTTTAAAATGCTAAGTCATAGGACTTTGTAATTATGGTAATTTGAAATGTTGCTTTAGCAAATAAAAGAACCTGAGCCATCCTTGTTAAGCCTTGCATGTATACTATTGCATCTTGTGTGTTGGCTCATGAAAGCACCTGTAGTTGTGCTCACTCTCGCTCCTCCCCCAAACCCTCCAGATGATGCGGAGCAAGGAGACTATGCTACTACGAGGAGCCTGAGGACGATGGCCACGGGAACCCTGAAGAGTAGCGTAGATTCTGTAGTGTAGGTCTCGCCCCAGTCTCGTGGACTCTTTGGTACTTGCGTACAACCCATATTACCCATGCTTTGGATAATATCGGTCGTACGTCGGTCACCCCAGTCGCTTGCCTTTGGAGAGATGAGTCCTATCCTCCCTTTTGTTTCCGCTGCTTTTGAGTATTGTAATCCATTTGGCCTGGTGCCCCTTATGTAAAACTTGACCTGACGTGGTCTATGTCACTCTGATGTTTGTTTAATTAAATATCTTAAATTTGCGCCTTGTATGATATGATTCAGCAATGAGTCTGTGAGTGCTACCTACTGATCCAGGGAGTAGCACAGTATTGTTCACAGAGGATCCGGGATTAGAAAATCCGGGTCTGACACCTTTCCCTGTTATTAGCTGCTGAACAGGTATCTGTCATTGCAGTTGTATTATATTCCAATTGCAGCTGTTGTGGATGCGTTCTCCAATCTCCATGCATAGTATGGCTATTGTCATGGCATTAGTGATGTCGGAGAGAAGGATACAAATCTCGGAACCGGAGGAAAACCCATCCGGCGGCCAGTAACCGGAAAAACTCGAAAAACCCGGTTGAAATTCGAATACTGAAAATTGAATTGGGAATTGGTAAGAGCTAAAGTTTTTTCTTGGGTGCTGCATAGGATTGGTGTTAACAAAGTTATCTAATGTATTGTATATCTCCTTCACCATCTATACATTTCTATATTAGAATTGCTCCCGTATTAGCAACCAATTTCTAATTTATCATTTTAACTCCAACCTGATTAGTTATCAGTCTTCATGTAAGTGATTGATTTAGACAAAAAGCTGATTGTACCTTTGGATGTTCCTTTGATATGTAGATTGCTTGCTGTTGAGTCATAAAAAAAAATCTTTGCGTTTTCCTGAAAAAGCATGATCAGGGCTGAATGGACGCTGCATGGATTTAAGATCAACTATTTCATCAATTTCTTCATCAGCTACCTGAACAATTGTCATTGGGATATAATTTATCATCATGAACTATTCTACTCTAGGGTGGTGCTCCAGCTGCTCACGATTTGCAGTCAATTCTTCCTAAACTTCAGAACCCCATGTTAGGGATGACATATTATTGCAAAGTTAATATATTCTGTAGCTGGATTTCATAGTTTCGTTTGTCTTCGTCGCCCTAGGGTTGGCATGGCCGCCGCCGGCGTCTACCCTCACGGTCGCCTATTGGGGAGCCCTCCACGTTCCAGAAGACACCTAAATGTTTTGTCCCAAGAAACCCAAACCCAAGAGGGAGCTCAAGAACATCCTGGAGATGGCCACGGTGCACCAAAAAGATTCAAGCTTTGCAACAGAACAAGGCTAGGAATAGCTCACCTTTGGATACCAGCAAGATGTTCGAAGCAGCCGTTCTTGCTTGGGCTCTGCCTCCTCTTTCCGGCACAGAAGATTTAAACGGGGTAGAACTGAGCTTGGTCAAAATCAAGATGCTCGTTCAAAATCCTCCTCTCCCCCACTAGCACGAAGCTCACATGCGTGCACGAGAGTATGAGAGGACACTTCCGCGTGTCGCCCCAGTTTGCATCCGTGACTAATCAATCGTTTAATTAGAGACCGGAGTAGCCTAGGGCCTCTTTGGCATGGCAGCGGATTTCTATAAATAAAAAAAAAGCAGTTTGTCTGAACATCTCAACAGTTAAGTTGAAGATGTTTGGTGTCTGACAGTCTAATTTATAATTATTTTTAATTGAAAAATATCTGAAATGCTCCTGAGGTAAATAATAGTTTGTTTGGTGCCATTTGAAATGATTTGATTTTTATTTTTGCATGTTCACGTAGAAATGTAAATTTAAGCATTAAATGTGTTGGATTGATCTCGGCCAACTGGCGACCGAGAAATTAGGGGAGTAATAACCCACGATGCGCCCTGATCGGGGGCTCTACCAACATCATTTGGTCCAGGTCCCGTTTACCAAGCGTCATATAAAAGGGGGTCTCGGCAGGCTTTTCTTTTGTTAAGTTAAGGCCACAAAACCCTAAAACAAACCGATCTATTACGGACGCTAGGGTGGACGAAGACCGACGACCACCGTTCGGCATCACCGTGACACCGCCGGTCGACCTCCGTTGCCATTTTCGACTACACATCGCCTCAGGCCGACGCATCTGTGCACCCCCCACATCTTCACCAACCTCGGCCAACTCTCAGTCACGATGGCATCTTCAGGATCGGGTAAGAGTTTTCGTTTCCGCACTAATGTTTTGTGTTGTGTGTTCAATGATTGAGCTAGGGTTAATGTTGTTAGATCATGTTTAGCCTCTGTTTTATTCTAATATTTGGTATCAGAGCCATCTAGTTCAACTTGAACCCTATCAGTCCCGACCGAAGGTCAAACTTGCCTAGATCTAATGTTTAAAGGGCTCGGTTTACACTTAGAAAGAGGGGACTTAAGCTTTTTTTTAGAAACCCTAAAGTAATCCCCAAAAAATCCCCAAATCAGAACCCCAAATCGGAACCCTAAGGTGCGGCCTCTCAAAAACTCAGATCGGTGACAATAGGGGCGGCGGAATACTCACGCGTTTTTGGAGACCGCCGTTTTTTCCTCCGGTCTTGGGCACTACCGTCACTCTACTAGACGGCTGCAGCAGCAACCTCGCGCGCATGCGCTACGGCGAGGAGAGCTGAAAGTGCCTCTTAATCGCCGCCTTACGCCGCCGCCTCCGCTCCGCTCGCTCGCTCTTCTCTGCGCCATCGGTGAAGGAGCTGCTGCAGTCGCTCCTCGCCCGCGCGCCTCACGCTGTCGCCCGAGCGGATTTTTCGGGAGAGGAACGAATAATGGGGATTAGGGTTAGGGTTTTCGTTTTTGTCGCCTTTTATACCGCGTGGCGAACGTTCTCGGTGTTCGATTCAATCTGGCGGTTCTCGTTCGTTCCGATCCGGTGGATTTTTTGACGCGCGTTGGTTCGGCCATCCGATCAGATCCGATAGTCACCAATGCTTCGGGAATCTCGAGCCGTTCTTTCTTGGGCCGGCAAACCGCGTGTTTTTGGGCCGAACGCGGGAAAGGAGTCGGGTCGAGGACAGGCCGGGGCCGGATACTGTGCTCAGGCCACACAATAGTTTTTTCATTTTGTAAAGTGTTTTTTTAATTAAGTTTTTATTTATTTTGTGCATTGTTTTAATTAATGATAATTGCTCAAGTAACAGTGTATAATTGTCTCTAATTAAAATTGAACTAACGAGATATTTTAATTAGAGATTTTTATGATTTATTTTGGCATTATGTATACACATGATTACATACTAACCAACGTTGTTTGTAGTCATGTGTCGCTATATTAATTGTTGAAATTCTTTTCATTTTTTGCCCAACGGTGATATGAATTAGAACTATAGTTTTGCATGTTATTAATCAGACCAACGTAGGGTTAATTACATGCAATATATATTTTTTATGTTATTTCTAATTTTTTCCTGTATTTTAATGTTCAGCGATAAATACTTCGAATGTTGCCGCTACAATTGACAACATTGAGCAGCTTACGGGGAGCAACTTTCCCGCTTGGAAAGAAAGAATTTCAGTTGTCCTTGGAGTTTTAGACCTTGACTATGCGTTAAGGGTGACTTCTCACATTCCCCCCACCAACGGTGAGGATAATTATGATGAGAAAAAGAAAACTTATGATGCTAATGCTGAAAAATGGGAGCGGTCTAACCGCCTATCATTAATGATCATGAAGACCTCCATCTCAGTTGGGATCAGGGGAGCAATCCTAGATTCTGAAAATGGTAAGGAGTACCTGGCTTCAGTTGAGGAGAAATTTAAAGGCTCCACTAAGGTTTATGCTAGTACTTTAATCCAGAAGCTTTTATCCACTAAGTATGACGGGTCCAGCAGCATAAGAGAGCATATCATGATGATGACAGATATGGCTAGAAAACCCAATGGCATGGACATTGAGATATCCGATGGTTTCCTAGTCCACTTTATTATGACTTCTCTTCCTTCTAAGTACACTACTTTTAAGATAAATTACAATACTCAGAAAGATAAATGGAGCATGAGCGATTTAATCGCCATGTGTGTCCAGGAGGAAGAAAAGATAAGGACCGAAAAGAAAGATTTTGTGAATCAAGTTGGCGGTCCTAGCAAAAGGAAGTTATCAAGGGACTTCAAATCCAAGAAAAGGCTGCACTACTCTCCTAATTCAGATAAATCAGGGCCTAAGGCGTAAAATACACCTAAGCCCTATGTTGCTCCTGCTAAAGCACCTAATGGGAATGCATGTCACTTCTGCAAAGAGCCAGGGCATTTTCAGAAGGATTGTGTTGGTTTTCTAAAGTGGCTCGCCAAGAAGGGTAATGATTCTATAACGTTCATTGATGAAACTCTTTATGCTAATTTTTCCCTTAAATCTTGGTGGATTGACTCAGGTGCAACTGTGCACGTTACCAACTCTTTTACAGGGATTCCATACCGCGAGAACACTTAGAAAGGGGGAGCGAAGTCTTAGAGTCGCAGATGGAAAAGAAGCTGAAGTGGAATCAGTTGGTTCTGTTTCATTAGTTTTAGATAGCGGCTTCACACTTCGTCTTAATAATGTAGTATTTGTTCCTTCCATTAGGAGGAATTTAATTTCAGTTTCTTTATTGGACGATGATGGATTTAAATGTAATTTTGGTAATAATAATTGTGTTATCACATTTAATTCAGATGATGTTGGTCTTACTGTTAGACAAGACAAGCTCTATATGCTTTCCCTTAATGAATCTCTTATATCTTTAAATGTGTGATGCTAAGCGTAAAAAATATAATGAGACTTTTTCGAAACTGTGGCACTGTTGTTTATACCACATTTCGAAGGGGAGAATGGAGTGTCTCATTAAGGAAGAGATTCTCCAACCATTAGATTTCGCTGACTCAGACCACTGCATTGATTGCATTAAAGGAAAATATGTAAAGAAAATAAAGAAGGGAGCAACTCGCAGCACAGGACTATTAGAGTTAATTCATACTAATATTTGTGGTCCTTTTCCTGTGACATTAGTGGATGGTTTTGATTCTTTTATCACATTCACTGATGATTTCTCCCGTCATGGTTATATTTTTCCCATTAAGGACCGATCTGAATCACTTGATAAATTTAAGATATTTAAGGCTGAAGTTGAAAATCAGCACAATCTAAGAATTAAAGTGGTAAGATCGAATCATGGAGGAGAATATTATGGGTGACATGCCCCTTATGGGTAAATTCCTGGCCCTTTCGCTAAGTTCCTTCAGGAAAATGGCATTGTTGCCCAATATTCTACACCAGGTGAACCTCAGCAGAATGGGGTAGCTGAGAGGTGCAACTGTACACTTATAGATATGGTACGTAGCATGCTTAGCTATTCTAATTTATCAACTGGTTTGTGGATGGAGGCACTAAAGACAGCCACACATATCCTTAATCGGGTTCCTAGTAAATCAGTACCTAAGATACCTTATGAATTATGGACTGGGAGGAAACCGAGTTTGAAATATTTAAGAGTGTGGGGTTGTCGTGCTGAAGCTAAGATATTTAATCCACATATTGGAAAATTAGATCTTAAGACAGTAAGTTGCCATTTTATTGGGTATCCTGAAAGATCAAAAGGGTATCGGTTTTACTGTCCTGATAGGACAACTAAGTTTGTAGAAATAAGATACGCTGTGTTCTTAGAAAATAATGAGGATCTGGAGCCTAGGAAAATAGATCTTGAAGAGAGGCGGGTTTACGTTCCTTCACTGCTTATCCCAGAGACTTTTATTCCCGCGTTTCAGGTGGTCGCACCTCCAGTGCCAAATACAGTTAATGCACCCACTGTTGAGGTCTCAGAAACTCTTATTGTCATACCTAATGATGAGCCTCAGCAGTCTCCTGCGTCTCAGCATCCTCCTGCAATAGCTGCTGAACCTATTAGAAGATCACAGCGAGAGAGAAGATCTGTCATCCCAAATGATTATGTTGTTTATATAAATAAGGACATTAATGATATAGGGAAGGTAAATGATCCCACCTCTTATAAAGAAGCCATGATGAGTGAACATTCTCCTAAGTGGCTTGATGCCATGAAGGATGAACTAAAGTCTATGAGCACTAATGATGTATGAGACTTAGTAGAAATTCCTGACGGAGTCAAAATAGTAGGCTGTAAATGAGTCTACAAAATCAAGCATGACTCTAAGGGAAATATCAAAAGGTTCAAAGCAAGACTCGTAGCAAAAGGCTTCTCACAAAGAGAGGGGATTGATTATAATGACGCATTTTCTCCTGTCTCAACTAAGGATTCATTCAGAATCGTTATGGCACTTGTAGCTCATTATGATTTAGAGCTACATCAGATGGATGTTAAGACGACATTTCTAAATGGCGATTTACAAGAAAATATTTTCATGGCTCAACCGGAAGGTTTTGTCGTGGAGGGCAAGGAGCATATGGGATGTCGACTTAAGAAATTAATTTATGGCTTAAAACAAGCATCAAGACAGTGGTACCTCAAATTCGATAAAGTTATAAGAAATTTTGGATTTAAGGAAAATGAAGTTGATAAATGCATATATATTAAGTTCAAGGGAGTAAATTTACCATTTTAGTGCTTTATGTGGATGACATCTTATTGGCTAGCAGCGATAAGGATATATTGTTTGAGACCAAAATATTTCTTTCATCCAATTTTGATATGAAGGATCTCGGTGATGCCTCTTACGTTCTTGGCATTGAAATTCACCGAGACAGGTTCAAAGGAGTATTAGGTTTATCTCAAAAGGCATATGTTGACAGAGTACTGAAGAGATACAATATGCATAAGTGCTCTGGCTCGCCTGCTCCTATCGTTAAGGGCGATAAGTTTGGGACATTTCAATGTCCAAAGAACCAATATGAAACTGATCAGATGAAGTCGGTTCCTTATGCTTCAGCTGTCGGAAGCATTATGTATGCTCAAGTAAGCTCACGCCCTATTTAGCTTTTGTAACCGGAATGCTTGGCAAATATCAGTCAAATCCAGGACCGAACCACTGGAAGGCCGTTAAGAAAGTCTTGCATTATATGCAAGCTACTAAGCATCTCATGCTCAGATATAAGAGCTCTGATAACCTTGAAGTTATTGGTTATCCAGATTCATATTTTGCGGGATGTGTTGATACTAAGAAATCCACGTCAGGTTATATCTTCACACTCGCTGGAGGAGCTATCTCGCGGAAAAGCTCCAAACAAACCCTTACGGCATCTTCAACGATGCAAGCTGAGTTTGCGACATGTTATGAGGCTACCGGGCAGGCTGTATGGCTTAAGAACTTTATTCCGGGTCTTAGAGTGGTAGACAGCATCTCTAGACCACTCACCTTATACTGCGATAACGAACTCGCAGTCTTTTATGCGAGTAACAACAAATCAAGTGGTGTTGCCAAACACATTGACATTAAGTATCATGTTGTGAAAGATAGAATTCAGGATCAAACTATTAGTATCAAGCATATTAGTACTAAGTCAATGCTTGCGGATCCGCTTACTAAAGGCTTACCACCCAATATCTTTCGTGATCATGTTGCCGGCATGAGTTTATTGGAAAACCTCTGATTCTGGATAAAAGGACCTTAAAACAAACCAACCCCCATTAAGTATAATGAATATCCATTTCGAAGATGAGATAGTACACTATAGGTACTGGAGTAGTATGTCACTTCCTTGTTCATGCGACACATTATCTTGGTATGCTATTTTATTAAGAATGGGCTTATGATGTTAGCCTTTCGATCAAAGGGGAGAATGTTGGATTGATCTTGGCCAACTGGCGACCGAGAAATTAGGGGAGTAATAACCCACAACGTGCCCTGATCGGGGGCTCTACCAACATCATTTGGTCCAGGTCCCGTTCACCGAGCGCCATATAAAAGGAGGGTCTCGGCAGGCTTTTCTTGTGTTAAGTTAAGACCACAAAACCCTAAAACAAACCGATCTATTACGGGTGCTAGGGTGGACGAAGACCGACGACCACCGTTCGGCATCACCGTGACACCGCCGGTCGACCTCCGTCGCCATTTTCGACTACACATCGCCTCAGGGCGACGCATCTGTGCACCCCCACATCTTCACTGACCTCGGCCAACTCTCAGTCACGATGGCATCTTCAGGATCGGGTAAGAGTTTTCGTTTCCGCACTAATGTTTTGTGTTGCGTGTTCAATGATTGAGCTAGGGTTAATGTTGTTAGATCATGTTTAGCCTCAGTTTTACTCTTATTCATTTTCAATTTTTAATTATAAAATACAAAACACTACATATATAGGATCCTTGCTATGAACTTTCATGTATCCATTCCTATGAATTGTATCAAAATTTTATTTCAACAATAATCAAATTTACACACAACTAAATCTTAACGACAATTAAAGACAATCATAAGATCACATGATTACATAAGTAATTCATCTATATCCGAAAAAAGAAAGGAAAAACTAGATTTACACAGGTGGAGGCGGACGGGTGGAGTCAAGGGAGAAGGGGCAGCGGTGGGCGGCATCGAGCGGCGGCGGCTAGAGGAGGTGGAGGCTGGGGCGACGGCGCCGAGGGAGGAGGCCTAGGCCGTGTGGGCGGTGCTTCTACAGGAGGTTGGGGTGACAGCACCGAGGGAGGAGGCAGAGGCCGCGGCGGCGCTTCGGGAAGGGGGCATCGTCGGGCGGAAGAGGTGCAAGGCGGTGTTGGAGCTCGCCATGGGTGGGCAGAGGTGGCGTGCGGTGCTAACCCTAGCGCCGCCATTCCGTCCAGGTGCAAGGGTGCTGGTAGGGACCGGGGGTGAGAGGGGATGAATTTATGATTTTATACTTGGTACGAGGGGAGTGGGGTAATTTTCTCAACTCTAGTAGTAAAATCAGAACTCCAACCCATGAAAACCATGGGAAGTTGTCCCAATCCGGTTTCTCGCTTTCGGCTTTTCTACGTTTAGAACGACGGCAGATTTCTGATTTCTGAAAGCCCGTTGTTTGGAATAACTCCCACTTCCACGTAACAAAAGGAGGCTAAGAAACCGTCTCAAACGCCCTTAAGCCCCACAGCGCCAATGATTAAGAGGGGCCCTTGCTTTTATCGGTGAAAACGGGAGCGGGACACAAGAAACACGGGCGCATGATGGCCTCCAAACGTAAAAAGGAGGCGTAAAGCTAGCGGAACCGGCTGCTCCATTTTTTAAACCGAGCTTGGTACACGCACCCATGACTCCAAGCTAGCTTTCTTCTTCCACGGTTCCACCAAGGGCAGAGAAGAGAATTCCCTCGCAAGTTATTTAGCATAATGGCGTCGTTAACTGCCTCTCTGCGCACGGAATTCGTCTCCTTCACGTACGGTTCATGCCGACCAGCTGATACTGGAAGAGATAGTGAGGTCTTCAGCTCGTATTGTTTTTGCGTTCGTGCGCTGCTATGTATCAGCGGTGGAGCCATCAACGGCTGGCTTGCAAGACCGTTCGACCTCGCCGGCGGCGAGCAATGGGCAGGGGGGGATGAAAACATGCCTTGTTAGTTTCCACAGGTTACAGTAGGAATGACGTTTTGCACGTACTATTTATGTGACTTTGCTATACGATTATGCGAAGGTTAGTTGATAACGTCCTATTCCTATATTGTTCTGTCAAGCTCTTGCAAAGCTTTTAGACCACCTTGGCTCTGCCACGGATGTGTACAAAAAAAAAAGATTTGTTTGGAAATCTCAACAAGAGTACGTAAGTACGTTGATGATGATAAGATCGTCTCTTGATGCACGCAACCGTGAGGGGCTTGTCTCGGTAATCTTGTCACGGTTTTGATGGGGAATGCATAATGTTTCATGATTTTCTTTTGGTTGATTTGTTCTCGAAAACAAGGTATAAAGGACCTGCTTGTTGGACGAGCCGTCTGAACATTTGGACATTTAGGTTCAGCCAGAGCCAGCATAGAATCGTCCGTTTTCTGCAGGAACGTAGGTGCGGCCAAATCCGGCCGTGACCTGCGTTGTAAAGTTTGGCGTTGGCCCTGGCGGGATTGGCATCCTCTGTTGTTGTATGGGCAACGATAGAGAAATACAATATCGTAATATTCGGTAGATCTGAATCATCCGATTCGGAAGAAGTGCTTCGGACCAATGACTACAGTGATACTATAGTGCTTATAAATAGTGTCTATGCTACAATATTTTACTACGCTATTTTTGCTACAGTTTCAAAACACGACCTCAACCTTTACTTCTGGACCCCACGGCTATTACACAATATCAAACATTACGTTTCCGGTCTTGCATCATAGGAGGGCATGATTGCATTTTGTGTGATTCCATCTCCTCGCTAATCCTACATGTAATAAGACTTATAGTAGGTATACGTATACCATATCGACCTGTATACGGATTGAACCCATTAGAGATTATGGACGTGGAAACGACAACAAAATTGTGCAGATTTTTCCATTTAAGATGCATAGTTTCGAAGGAGGAAAAAACACATACAAGAATATCCGAAGGAATTCTCCCGTCTTTACTCTCACCTAGCCCTTTGAAATGACAAATATACACAATAAATAAAAGAAGGTAGAAAGACATAGGTCTGTGATTTAAAAAAGGGAACAAGTGCCTCTTTCGTGGTTAGGCGAAACCAACGAATCAAAAGTCTGGTTAATGATTTGACAAATCCTGGCAGCGGGGTTAGGCATTGAAAATCAAGATTGAAAGTGTACACGTGTGGACACTTGGACAGGACAAAGTGTGTATCCACAAACATGAAGTGTAATTTAGGACAAGAAGACATTTTTCAGCTCTTTAGGCTACAAGGCAAACATTTTTTTTTACAGAGAACCAAAATCAAATCTTTAGAAGCCAACCAGTGGTTAATTTCACTGTATGTTGCTTGTTTCTCGTGGCTAAGAGCCTAAGACCGTGATTCGAATCCTACTCGCTGTATAACAACGTTATAATCATGCCCTAATGGATCAAGTCATGGATCAACTCCTAATTTCTAGCATGGACAAGTCTTTGATACCTTACATATTAACCATGCAATCATAAATTTCTGTCAGAATCTTTCGAATTAAACAATCGAAGGGCATATACAATGCATGTGCTTAGAGAGAAGTTTATAAAATAAAAACTGTTTTTCTTAACACGTAGGATAAATAAATTGTTTATTTTTTAATATTGATGTTTAATTAGACCTAAATACTTAAAGGGAATGTATCTCATGCTAATGGGTAATTCAGTGTTAAGGTGCTAATACCAATATTGACTGTTGGATCTCGATCTTGACCGTTGGAGGTGAAAGCATGCATAGTCTTTAATGAAGACACATTAATAAAGGTGCATTAAAGGTGGAAACATGCAAAGTGATTAAATAGTTTAGAGGTGGGAGCTCACATTAATCTTGGTTGTTCAATTCAGATCCAATGGCAAGATTGGTATTAGCACATTAGCACTGAATTATCTATTAGCATTAGATACGCCCCCATACATAAAATGTGTTTATGTAAATAATTATATTTAATAAAAATTGCAACCATTTAAGCATTTACACACGATATGATTGTATTGAAGAAAAACATATTGAAATGTAGTGCGCTTGTCCCAGCAGATTATCCGATTCAGCTGTCCACTCCACGGCCGTCGAAAACTCCGGTCTCCGAAGCCAGTCAAACTCGCCGACGACCACGGGTCCCACCACCCCGAACCCCCCGCAAAAACTCAAGCCCCACTACGCTGGCCCACGCGCCAGCAACCCGTCAGGCTCCCGGAGCAACGCCACGTGGGAATGTTCCCCAATCCCCACCCTCGTCGGCCCCCGCACCCCACCGCTACGCGTCCCCCAAAACCCATCCCCCACGCTTCTTCCACACCGTTATACCCGACACAGGTCTCGACTAGCGCCGGCCCCCTCTGCTCTGCTCTCTCTCGCGCCCCCTCTCCCTCTCCTCTCCTCTCCTCTCCTCTCGCTCCCCCACTCGCACAGTGCCCAATGTCGCACAAACCCTAGTGCCCCGCCCTGATCTCGCGCGACCATGGGCAACTGCTGCCGCTCGCCGGCCGCCGCGGCGCGGGAGGACGTCAAGTCGTCGCACTTCCCCGCCTCCGCCGGGAAGAAGAAGCCCCACCAGGCGCGGAACGGCGGCGGCGCGGGGGGAGGGGGAGGCGGCGGCGGCGGGGAGAAGAAGCGGCTGTCGGTGCTCGGGGAGGAGGGGTGCGAGGTGGGCGGCGGGATCGAAGAGAAGTACGCGCTCGACCGGGAGCTGGGGCGCGGCGAGTTCGGGGTGACGTACCTGTGCATGGATCGGGGTACGCGGGAGCTGCTCGCGTGCAAGTCGATCTCGAAGCGGAAGCTGCGGACGCCGGTGGACGTGGAGGACGTCCGGCGGGAGGTGGCAATCATGCGGCACCTGCCCAAGAGCCCCAGCATCGTGACGCTGCGGGAGGCGTGCGAGGACGACGGCGCCGTGCACCTCGTCATGGAGCTCTGCGAGGGTGGGGAGCTGTTCGACCGCATCGTCGCGCGGGGGCACTACACGGAGCGCGCGGCGGCCGCGGTCACGCGCACCATCGTCGAGGTCGTGCAGCTCTGCCACCGCCACGGCGTGATCCACCGCGACCTCAAACCCGAGAACTTCCTCTTCGCGAACAAGAAGGAGAACTCCCCGCTCAAGGCCATCGACTTCGGCCTCTCCATCTTCTTCAAGCCCGGTGAGCCCCGGCAACGAGATCCGTCTGTGATTTGGACGAACTGCTTGCCGCACCTTTTTTTTGGGGGGTGCTCTCGCAGGATCCGTGGGTTGGTGACCATTTCTGGGTGGAATTTTCGGTAGACCGTTGCTGTAGCTGAGTGCTATTTTCATGTTTGCGTAATCTGACGAGGATTTGGTGGTTCTCTTTTGGTAGGACTTCTTAGATGTAATTTTTGGAACAAATTGGTGGTGTTAGACATGACAGTACTCAGTAGTTCAATGTACCTTCGTTCTTTTGCTTCTGCTGGGAGTCTTGAATCTCTTGATAGTTAGGTAACTTGGTTTGTTGCTGATTGTGCTGCGAATTCAGATATTGGAGTCTTAGGAGCTAGGTTGACTCGTTGGGTCATGGGTGACTGCTATTTTTAGGATTTGGAAAGTCACATAGCTATTGCCAAATATAGTGTCTTAGTGTTGCCCTTATACCAAGTCATGCTGATCCCATTCTCAACTTGAGCTCAGTTATTTTGGGAAATAAGATTCAGCACAACAATTATTGAGGGTTAGGTCATTCGGTATATGATTCAACATTCAAGCAACTGTTATTAGACTTACCAGTATTTATAAGCCGCTTCTTTGGCAGCAATGGTCTTGGTTATTTATAAGCAGTTATACCAATCATGAAGAATATGCCACTGGAGACTTTAAGCAATGCTTATGCGAGTTTCGCACAGTTGTGCGCCTTTGTGTTACTTTTCTCAATAGGCATAATTCATCCATTTCAATTTTGTGCCACTTGTTAAAATTTAATAAATCTTGAACTGTTAGAGATATATTAGAGATATATTTTGTCTTTTGTATTTCCTTATCTGTATAGGGTATATCGCTTTGTACACCCTATATATATTGCTCATTGGGCCTCTTCAATATACACACAATATTCATAATATGTTATCAGAGCCAGGTTAGGCTTAGGGTTTACTGTAGCCGCCGCCTCCTAGCCGCCGCTCGTCTGCCCGCTGCCCCAGGAGGAGCTTCTCCGCTCCCGGGGGAGGCCTCTCGTCGCCGCTTGTGCTCTCCCGCTGGGCTGCTGTCGTCTCGGGCGTCGGCGTCTTCTTCACCCGGCGTCGAATCTGTCGGCCGCTTCTCAGAGCGACCGTTCCACGCGCACCTACGGCGGGAGATCGAGATCTAGCATGGCCTCGACATGGCGTTGAAGACGAGTCCCATCTGGAGCTCCCGTGGCCAGATCTGGATCCAGCTCAGCGCATAGGCATCGTGCTCATGCTCAACTTCTCGTGGTGGGCCACCGCCGCCATGATCTTCGCCTACGTCGCCTGCGGCGGCTGCCCGCAGACGTGGCATGGCTTCTCCCTCGAGGCGTTCGCCGGCTTATGGGAGTTCGTCAAGCTGTCCACCGTGTCATGCGTTATGCTATGCTTGGAGAACTGGTACTACAGAATACTCATCATGCTGTCCGGAAACCTCAAGAACGCGGCTATTGCGGTGGATGCTCTCTCCATCTGCATTACGATCAACGGATGGGAGATGATGATTCCCTTGGCATTCTTTGCTCTTTTTCAAGACCACCTCTGACACAATATGCAATTTCCCAGCATATGGCTTCCTCGTCGAATTCAAGCGTGCAAGTCAAGTCCTCGCAATGCATTCTGTAGCCCTTGATGAATCGTGTCTTTTCAAAAATCGACAAATTATGGACCCATACCAAAGACCCACAACACCATCTTGTACAAGAGCACCTCATCGGAGGAGGGTTAAGAAGAATCTTGCGTGGTCAGAAGAAGAGGATCGGTTGGACAAGGCGTCCGTGGCTTCTCTTCCTCCTCTCGGCAGCCGAGGTGGAGTGCGGTGGCGGCTCGGCTTCGCAACGGCCTTCCGACGATCGTGTCATCGACCGACTTGGGTATCATAACATGGTATCGAGCCAAGGTTAGGGTTTCTACCTCGCGCCTCCTAGCCTCTACATTCTTTCTTCTAGAACCAATCTTTACTCCGAGGTTTCAATCGGCACCAGCGAGCCACCGTTTGGGAAGATCGAGATGTTCGGCCTCCGTATCATCGGGTGCCCTTCGGGCCGCCGCGGGCTCACGCGACGTACATGCCGCTCAATGTCATCAAGTGCAACACCCAGATGGACCCGACCAAGTACAAGAGCACCTCATCGACGTTCGCGTGGTCATGAAAGAGCAAGGCATCCGTGGCTTCTTCGGTTCACGCCGACCTTCCTCGATTCTGCAGGGAGCGTTCAAGTACGCCTATCGAGGTTTTCAAGAAGCAATACACCGACATCGCTGGGCCGGAGTACATCGCCAAGTACAAGACCCTCATCTACCTCGCCGCGTCGGCCACCGCCGAGGTGGTGGCCGTCGCTCGGCGCGACGCCCCTCATGGGGCCGTCAAGGTGAGGTGCGCAGCGCACCTGTGGCACGCCAGGGGGTTGAGCGATGGGTTCCCAAAGATCGTCAGGAACAAAGGATATGCAGGGCTATTTAGAGGATTGGTTCCTCTTTGGGGGCGACAGATTCCTTACACCATTATGAAATTCGTGACTTACCAGAACATTGTCGAGATGGCCTACAAGCATGTCATCCCCACACCAAAGGATCAGTGCAGCAAACAACTTCAGCTTGGAGTGAGCTTCAGAAGTGGCTACATTGCAGGAATCTTCTGCTATTGCTAGCTATTATTTGTGTCGTTTCTTCCGTTGCGTCCATCCAAGCCCGTAACTATCCATCTGTGAGTTCGTCTAAGCCATGCAAGCATGGATTGAAATACCGGCTGGTAACCGCTTCTTCGGCCGAGAATCGGTTTATTCTGGGGTGCCGGATTTTGAAATCCCTACCGGTTTTTCCGAGTTTGCAAATTCAAATTTTGAATTTTGAATTTCGATTGATTTTAAGCAAAATTTAACGAAATTCGACCGAAAACCTAGAAAAACGTTATCGGCATCAAGCGTAACTATCTATCTGTGAGTTCGTCTAAACCATGCAAGTCTACAAATTTATTGTCAGTCATAGAAGTATATGAATTCTTTTTGCATGACAGCAGCCACCGCTCTTTTCTTCGAGCTGCTGCAGATCGCCTCTCTTTCTTAACCGCCACCCCGAGCTTCTAAGGCCGTCACGCTTCCTGTGCATTGCGCCTCTGTTGCGCTTCTTGTGCACTGCGCCGCCACAGTCTTGGGCTTCGATCTGCGCTGTCATGCTTCTATCTATTCCTATTCGGCTTGATTTGACAATTTTATCTATTTTTTTGTCGGTTTCATCATCTTCTTCATTATATTGCTATGGTCGACTTTGCTCCCGCACCTTGTGTTTTATGGGCAATCGCACGACATCGGATGGGAGGGGATCTTTTGTCGACATATTTTCCAAGAGCTGCATGCTACGACGACATTATCAAGACTCGGACTTTGGATTTTCCCTAGTTTAGTGTCAACCCTTTCCAAATGCAATGCTATTGCATACGCCATGCATTTGGGTGGGGGTGTTAGAGATATATTAGAGATAGAATTTGTCTTTTGTATTTCCTCATCTGTATAGGGTATATCCCTTTGTACACCCTGTATATATATTGCCCATTGGGTCTCTTCAATATACACACAACATTGAACTACTTGAATCACAAATTCCAGTGGATCTATGTTCACTTGTATGCCATATTTCTCTTCCTGTTATGCAACATTTCACATTACATAACATGAGCCTTATTGAGTTCTCTGATGGCAATCTCACCATTGCTCTTGTATTGTGGCTTTCATGCTATCAATACAGGCACCTAGTTTACCTTGCCATACTGTTGCTTACTTGGTAGGTTAGTTTCTTATCTCTTTTCATCACAAAGAAGTGGTTGCGTATAAATTTTAGATTTTATGTGTGGAAAAATCAAATAAGTGTAAATTGTGGATTTGCCATAGCTTGATGCATTTAACATATATTACGAAAAGGTAGAATCTTCAGTTTTGTTGTTGTTTTGTTTGCTGTTGATTATAGCATCACATATGCTTTTAGGTGACATCTTTACATCCAAATTTGGCCTTTGGTCTAAAAACAAGGTGACATATTTATAGGATTGAAAACAGGTGTACCTTGCAATAATGTACTTGTATGTAGGACGGAATAGATCAGCTTTCTCAAATCTCAATATATAACATCTTTTTTTCTCATACAATGTTGTTGTATTTGTAATGCCTCTATGTAGAAATGACTGGATTGCCTACAAACATGAATCCATTCTCATTTTGGTACAGTGCATTATTTGAGTCATTTAGAATTTAGATGGTTTGATGATCTACTTTGCTTTCTGTCACATGCCTTCAATTTTTCCTTGTGAAATGTATGTATGATATATATTAGAGTATGTACTGTACATAATCTGATGCCTCTATGTGATTGTTTAGGCGAAAAGTTTTCTGAAATTGTGGGAAGTCCCTACTACATGGCTCCTGAAGTGCTGAAGAGAAACTATGGACCTGAAATAGACATATGGAGTGCTGGTGTTATCTTGTATATCTTGTTATGCGGTGTTCCTCCATTTTGGGCCGGTAGTTTGCCTTTTCTTTATGAGAACCTTTTGTCCTTTAGCTTTGCTCTCGTGCAAATGGTCTTACCAGGCAATATTGCAGAGACTGAACAAGGAGTGGCACAAGCTATCCTTCGTGGAAATATAGATTTTAAGCGAGAACCCTGGCCCAATGTTTCTGATAATGCTAAAGATCTAGTTCGACAGATGATTCAGCCTGATCTGAAACTCAGGCTAACAGCAAAGCAAGTTCTTGGTAAGTTGTACACTGGGCTTCTTTATCCGGCAAAGTGTTATGCTACTTTCAATATTCTCAAGTTCACAAAGCATCACCCTTAGTAGTTCTTACTTGTTAGTTCTTACATAGTGCTTTTAAAGCTGGCACAGTGTTACACTACTTTCTTTTCCATTCATGAAATGCTGCATTGTATAATCCGGTAGCTTGAGGACCACCAGATCAGTCTGCCTTGTTTTGAATGGTTTTCCATTTACATAAGTACCTATCAACCCTTTCCGGCGTGAGTTCCTGTCTGTTAGCGAAGTATATTATGTACTTTGTTTTGTCTATGTGGCAAATCTGTTGTCACATTGGGTCAAATCAATTAAAGGACCCACCACTCATAGTAAAAGTTCTGTAGGATCCATTTTGAATCCTTGTTCTAGTAGTTGGTCTAGCTGTACTTTCTGGCATTTTTCTGGCGTACTAGTGTGTTGATCTGGAAACCTGCTGGAATCCGGTGAAGTATATACCGTGATTGGGAATCCAATAGTGAGAATAAGTAGAAATTTGATGGGTGAAGGCGATGAATGTTGAGAGTAAGACAAGGAAGTAGATTGGTCAAGGTACATCTTTGAGGTCTGGCATGAGATATGCATGCATTGTAGCTACTAGCAGGTGCCAGATGGCAATTACTTGGAGGATGTGTTAATCCTCGAAAGAAAAGCAGGTAAAAAGAAGCTTGTTGATTATCCTAGACATGGACGGCATTGGTATTATTTTTAATTTTTACTAATATTTTAGCAAATTAGATACAGCCAAGATTTTTCATTTTGCTGCTTCATGCTTCAAATATTTAAGCTACATACATTCTTTCTTACTATCTTGGGATGTGGGATGCCTATCTGTTATGGACTAAGATCCCAGTGAGTCACTGTAGCAGATGACTGAACAATAGCGTGTTATTGTATCACCATGTGAACAGTAATGACCGCAAGTATTAGGACAGATTTATTATTTATGAATCTATCTATTAGGTGTCTGATATCATCTATGAGTTAGACAATTTATTATTAGATTAGATTGTTAGAGATAAGTTTCCTTATAGATTATTTCTTAGGGGTCAAGTCTCGCTCTTATAAAAGGGATAGCATGTGTCTATTATCAATCAAGCAGGAAATAAACAAAGTTAGTATCTAACCGGTTGATTAAAGATTAGAGCCTCTTTGTTCCCGAGAAGAGTCGAGCTTGGAGGCGATTACTCGCCTCCCTAGCTAATCAGGCCTCAGAGCCTCACTACCTCGACAAGGAAGAGTCCTACCGGTGGTTAGATGAGGGCAAGTGCCTTACCGTTAGTCCTCGAACCTGTACCCAACCAAAGACCACAACACTATCAGACTGAATTATCAAAGTTAATAACCCTGTCCACATGCTAGATAATATGCAAATTTAATCAGCCACGTGTTACTGTGTGTCACATTTTTCTTAGTTCTGTGTTCAGACAGTTTTTAGTACTTTTATATTCAGTCATGATACTCAAGCACCATTCTTGATTTCTGTTGTTGCAGAGCATCCCTGGCTTCAAAATGCTAAGAAGGCTCCAAATGTACCTCTTGGAGACATTGTAAAGTCAAGGCTGAAACAATTTTCAAGGATGAACAGATTCAAACGAAGAGCTCTAAGGGTTTGAATATTTTGTTCTCATGAAATTGATTTAGTGTGCTTTGATGCTAATCTTTTTTCTCAAGTCTACCTTGCAAATATATGTCTCACTGACCAAAATTGGTACTTGACTAGGTTATTGCTGATCACTTGTCGGCCGAAGAGGTTGAGGACATAAAGGACATGTTCAAGGTGATGGATACCAATAATGACGGTATAGTCTCTTATGAAGAATTGAAGAGCGGGATTGCAAAATTTGGTTCTCAGCTAGCAGAATCTGAAGTGCAAATGCTAATTGAAGCTGTAAGTAATCTAAAGCACTTCGCTTGCTTGTTGGAATGTTTAATCAGAGTAAATAAGTCACCATCTTTGGTCACAGTTCATACTGAATCAGATGGCTTCTGCTAACTTTTATATGTGATACATGGTACTTTTGGTGTTCCATGAAACGGCAAGTTAGTAAAAATGTCTGTCGTTTTATACCAGATGGTGGAAATGGTGTAACTCATTGGGCTTTTTTTTCCTCATTAGCTTGGTTCTTGGGACAAAGTAACAATAAGGGATCAAGGATATAATCAAACTTTTACTTCCATTTTCACTAAGGACCTGTCTATTCTAGTATTCTTCTCACTTTATATGTTGCTTGAGGTAAATTAGATCTAGGGCACCATGGCTAACATTTCTCTGAACTTTTTATTTATACAGGTTGAATATACATAGATCAGTAAGCTTGCTGAATTATTTATCATTAACCTTCATTTTTTGGGTCGCTTAGGTCCGTCATAAGACTACTGTATGCGATGTGAGAGTCAATTTGGGAATTAGGTGGTCCAAATGGCTTGATTAGTGTAATGTCCTCTAGTGTTAACAAGAACAAGATGTTGAAGATTTGCAATTTTGCATATCTGATCTGTTGTGGTTGGAAATTAGGTGGATACGAATGGTAGGGGAGCACTTGATTATGGTGAATTTTTGGCCGTCTCACTTCATTTACAAAGGATGGCAAATGACGAGCACCTTCGGCGGGCCTTCCTATTTTTCGACAAGGATGGCAATGGTTATATTGAGCCCGAGGAGCTTCAGGAGGCCCTTGTGGAGGATGGGGCAGCTGATAGCATGGAAGTGGTGAATGACATATTGCAAGAAGTTGACACTGACAAGGTTACGGTTCACTTATACTGGTACCAATGATAGCTACAACCTTCGGATCTTGTTCCTTTCCTTAATAAGCATCTACTTTGATTGTTTCTGTAGGATGGCAAAATTAGCTACGAAGAATTCGTAGCAATGATGAAGACCGGCACAGACTGGAGAAAGGCATCACGGCATTATTCGAGAGGACGCTTCAATAGCCTTAGCATAAGGCTTATCAAGGATGGATCTCTAAAATTGGGTAATGAGTGATGTTGCAGACTTGCAGCTGGTGCTCTTACTCCTCTCATGTAAGTCCGGCCCTCGGGCCCACTAGGCAGAGACCCTTATCCCTTTTCTAATGATTATTTTGGCGGAAATTTAGATAGGTGGAGCCGTGGAGCCCTCCCTGATTGGCTTACTCGTGTAAGTAGCTTTCCCGGTATAGCTGAGGAGCACGCACCGAATGATGCACCAACCGCTGCCTGCCCCCCCCCCGGTTTGATATCTCCTTCACTGTACCTGATCCTAAGTGTTGTACAATATTTTGTTGTTTCCCTCGAATGCACTTTGTTGGTTTGGTGGATTCGTTTTCATTGGTAAAGAACTAGTAGTACGCAGTGACTGGTAGTGCAGCTTCTACTATACCGAAACAGCATACTATCAGAAGTAAAGAACAGGAACACCATTTTAAGTGCTATAGTATGGATGCCGTTCAATTTGCACTAGATTGTCTGATGGGACGCTGTTGTATTCCAGTAGTCTGATACTGATGCTGCCAGTATTCAACCACATGACAAAACTGGATCAGGATTCCCTGCAGTTTGTTACAGTGGAATTCTGAGGGGTTTGTCCGGTCTCATTTGCTTGTTTGCAATCCAGGGTTTGTGGGTTTAAACCCCTCTGCTCTTCGGGCGGTAGATTCGGAAATCATGGGACATTGCCTATCTTTTCCCCCCGTTTCTCTGTAGTACTTTACAACTAATCTTCGTCTACCACTGTTTTGAAGCGAAAAGGAAAGCGGTTTGTTTAGCTTTTTCTTTTGGCTTTATTCTAAAATTAACAAAGATAAAAGAGAAGGTCAAGAACGGGCTGGAGATGCAACAGGTGTTAGGTTCGGTGTAATTCTGATTTGTTCCGTTGTACTGGATGGAGGCTGGAGTTGAGCGCAGGAGCGACCAAGCCATGCAATTGCAATCTGATGGTTACTGGCTCCAACTTTGCAGATTCTGACTGTCTAAACCCTGCCTTGAACACTGCTAGAACTTGATTTGTTTGCTGGCTAAATTTGTTCGTCTGTTATATCAGTATAAGGCTGATCAAGGCATTCAAAGGGTAAATCCCTTAAAAGGAACTATCAAGTTAACCAGAGGACTCGATCACAGTAACATTTTTGCCAACCACACTTCAGACAGAATCAATGTTCTCTCCTTTTAAAAGTTTCTTTTTTAACATTATTTTCTGAAGTATTGGTAGCGTGGAGATCAGTGTTCAAGTCACGTAAAGACAGTCAAATAAACGCACCAAGTTTTCTCCCAATTTTTTTAAAGAAAGCGTAAAGGAGCCCATCACCAAACCTGGACCGAAGATGAACTGTTTGCTGGTACGTATGGTCATCTTTTCTTAATCGCTTTTCGGTACAGTTATCTCCACCGTCAATTAAGACCCATCAGTTCGCAGTAAGTAATCTTTAACTAGTGAAGTAACACGAACGTAAGCTTCCTTCTAGTAACTATGAGGCGCTTTACCCCGTAGCCCAACTACCATGACAAGGAAACGAAATCTCCAGTCCGACGTCCTTTTTCAGGAAGGTGCGCCTAACCAGGGCGCTATAATCCCTTGCAGATTTCACTTAGTGACCCATTTTGCAGTTTCAACCTTTTCGTTGGGGAAAATTAGCTCTGTAGCACTTCATTGGTTGGGATGAAGATAAATAACATTCAAATCGGGCAAAATTTGATATATACCACTGAGAAAGTTGTCACTTTGAGATTTGATACTCAGTTTCCTGAAATTCGAAATTTGCCACTCCAGTTTGACTTTCCTTTCAAATTTGCCATTTTCATCACTTTTCTTCCATTTTCTTTTCTTTTCTACCAATTTCCATATATTTCAATAGTGAACTTTCGGTTTTACCCCTCCTACCCTGTCTCAACCTCATCAGTTTACCTCCCCTTCTCGTTTCTCATTCAGTTTCTCTCCCCCATCTCTTTTCTCATTCGGCCGCAACCCGTGAGGCGTCCCTCGGCGCCGCCGGTCCTCCACCCTCCCCATCCCCGCCAGTCCTGCCCCCTCCCCATCCCCGCTGGCGCTAGCTGCCGGCCCCGCTTCCTGCACCCCGCCGGCGCCGCCTTCCCCGAGCACCCCGCCGGTTTCACCCCCTCCGGTGCCACCGACCCTCCAGGCGCGCCTCCTCCGACCTACGACACCGGTGCCACCCCCCCCATCCCCGCCGGCGCCGCCCGTCGGTCCTGCCCCCTCCCCATCCCCTTAGTCAGCCGCCCCCGAGGGAGCTGCAAGCCCCCCTCCATTCGCATTATCACCAGCCATGCCACCGAAAGGCACTGAGACTTCTTTTCATCCTCCAGTTGCCCAGAAGATTCAATAGGGTAAAGATAGTTGTTGCTGGTATTTGATGTAATCTGGTGAAGGCAATATTGGTCATACATACAATCTATCAATTGCTGACTGGAATTGCTGAAATGTGAGGTCAATTTGGATGCATGTGTGTGATTGCTGGAATTGATGAAATGTAGGCCACAGTGTCGAAATTGCTAAATGGATGCTGATGCTAGTATGGGAAGTTATTGGAGGACGTCTGGCCAGCGCTAAAGGACATAGTCTGGGACTGGCATGGAGATGATCAGAAGCAGCAACAACAGTAGATTTGAATGTCTCAAGTATTTATATTTTGTTCCTCAAATTCATTGGATTTTTAGCTGTAATGATTCTGTTGTATTTGAGGAGTATCTGTTTAGCAACTAGTAATTCTGTAATGATTGGATCACATACCAGCTGTAATGATTCTGTAATGATGCATGTGATCTTTTTAGCAACTATGTTTTCTTGTATTTGAGGAGTACTTGGTGTATTTTCTTTTCTGATGTGTGAATTGCAATTTGAATTAGTTGCCTAAAATCGCAAGGCATGTTGGCATGGTTTCCCAGATACTTGCCATTATCTACATGTGCATTCCCTACTGAGAAGATGGACCACATGCCTTCTATTGTCAAGCATGTTCACTACCTCAGCACTTGTATTTGCTCCCGGGTCTCCTTCAAGTGCCCAAGACCTCTAGTGCTCGCATTGAGTTCATGAATAACATCTGGAAGTATTCTACTCTGCAATCTGTCTCCAATCCTCCTCCTCTTATCACAACGCTGCATAATCAAGTTCTGGATGGTGTCCATGAGTTCAACCACCGGAAGATCCTTAACATTCATGATCCAAGAGTTGTACGTTTCTGCAATATTGTTGTGCATGTAGTCACACTTCGCAATTGTATTGAACAAGGCCCTACTCCAGATGTGAGGGTGGTACTGGTTGAGGTACTCAATGGCTGCTGGACAATTTTCTTGAATTAGTTGAATGTGCTCCTGCAAATCCTCATATTTGTAAGATCATGTCGCTGTCCACATGTTACTTGAGACCACAGGACCATGACACTTCTTCTACATGTTCCCCCAAAGATGCCTGAAACACTCTATATGCTCAACATCGGGGAAAACCCTCTTTACACCTGCACATACCCCATTCCCAGCATCTGTATGCAAAGTCAGCCCATATGGTTTGCCGATTGCCTTACGCAGTTGCTGCATAAACCAAGTCCAATTCTCTGCAGACTCCGAGTCGATAATACCATATGCAACTGGGTACATCCAGTTGTGGCCATATATGGCCGTAGCAGATGCCAATTGGCTATTGTACCTACCAGTGAGAAAGGTAGAGTCGCTACCCAAGTACGATCTACAGCCATTAAGAAATCCATCAATGCAAGGCTTTAGCGCAACAAACATCTTGTGTAAATGTGTCTTCCCACCGTATACCTTGGTGTCTATCTCAACGATGCTACCTGACATTATTCTTTCAAGCTCTGCCTTGAAACTGTACAAAGATTGGAAACTCTCCTCCCATGGACCATATAGCTGCTCTAGTGCTAACTGTCTCCCAGCCCACACCTTTCCATAGCCAATTGTGACATTGTATTTCTTTGAGTGCCTTTTCTAACTCACTTGCACCTATAGTTAGATTTGCCCTAATCAAAGGAAGAGCCCTATCTGCCACCCAGCCCTGCGATGCCATAGAGCTCTTTACTTTGCTTGTTGAAGCACATTTATGGGAATCAACCAACACTGTAACATGCAGATAGATTGCAACAACTTAGTATTTACCAACTTAGTATTTTACACAATGAAATGAACATTACTTAGTACAATTTAAACTATGTTACGTTAGTATCGTGACACTTTGATCAATCCCAGTGTATGCAGTTATTCTCCAAGGACAGTCCTCCTTGCATTCTCCTATGTACCTTTTTTGTCAGTCTTACATTTGCCTATCTCAAACTCCCCCTTAATAGCAAATTGCCTCAATGCTAATATGAATTCCTTCATATTAGGAAAGGTGTTGCCCAATTCAATTCTAGGATTTTCCTTATCATGCACATGCACTGGTTCCATATGTGCATAGTCTTTCACTAGTAAGTCATCCTCTGTATCAATACCACCATTGTTCTGACCACTAGCATCATCATTTAGCTCCACATGTGCATAATCATTCTCCTCAGCCTTTAGTCCAAGCATGTCAAACATCTGGTCGTCCGTGATGTACACACCATTTCCATCCACATTAGCAGAGCCGTGTGGATCCACTTGGGGAATAGCAAAACCTGCCCCTTGACTAGCCCATATGAGAGTGTGCGTGGAGTTATCACAAGGACTGCCTGGTTCTTGCCATTGTGATGTTTCTGCTTGTTCACTAATAGGATCAACATGAAAGGATAGTTGTGCATGACTCATATACTGACAGTGTGAAGCACTAGAAATTCCACTGCAAATAGCTGACAAGTTTTTTTTTGCGTATCCACTATAGTGATGAACAATTAATCAACTTGCTATCCATGTTTGCATCAAACAACCCCAGAAGTTCTGCATCGCTACATATCCTTACTTGTGTTCCTTTCTTACTATCAAAGTACCATATCAAAGCATCCTGCGCCAACCCCCAATTTGACTTCCGTTTAAGTTAGCTTTCAGATCTAACATCGAGTACAAATCTCTATCATCTACCACCAAATCGTGAGCTACAACTGCATATGATTTAGTGCTGCCATCATCAAGCCGTGCTACGTACGCAACAAAGTTAGCAACTACTCTATATGCGGTACCACAATCAACCCTACATCAACACCAACAAATAAATGAAATGTGAATAACATGTTAGCTACAGTGAAGAGTCTTCTTCCACAACACATATGACAGGAAAAATATATTTACCCGCTGCTACAATGAGATTCTTCCATTTGAATTCCACTGCAAATAGCTAGGGTTCTTCTTTATGTGTACAGGCTGGGACTCGGTGGCACCAAAGGGGCGAATCAAGGGTGTGCTCGGGAAAGGGCGTCGGCGGGTGTAGGACCGTGGCCTTGAGAGGGACTACGGCAGACCAGCGTGGAGGGCCTTGCAGCTCCTCGAGGCGACCGAGGGATGGGAGGAAGGGACACAGCAGCGGCCCGGCGGATGGGGGGGGCGGGCACCGGTGTCACAGGTCGGGGAGGCGCGCTGGGGTTCGTGGCACCAGGGGGCAGCCGTGAGTGCTCGGGAAGGCAAGGCGGCCGAGAGGTGCGAGATCTGGGATCGTGACGGCGTGACGGGGATAGGGGGGCGAGACCATGGGGATGGGGAGGGGTGGAGGACCGGCGGCGCCGAGGGACACCTCACGGGTTACGATCGAATGAGAAAGGAGATGGGGGAGAGAAATGAATGAGAAACGAGAAGGGGAGAGAAACTGATGAGGTTGAGGCAGGGTAGGAGGGGTAAAACCGGAAGTTCACTATTGAAATATATAGAAATTGGTAGAACGGAAAAGAAAATGGAAGAAAAGTGATGAAAATGGCAAATTTGAAAGGGAAGTCAAACTAGAGTGGTAAATTTCGAATTTAAGAAACTGAGTGGCAAATCTCGAAGTGACAACTTTCTCAGTGACATATATCAAATTTTACCTTTAAATCGTGTTTAGCTACAATAATCTGTTGAACCCAACTCCATCCTCCTTCCCCCAAATCCCTAATTCTCGTTCTCCAATAATCTGTTGCACCTACCCCCGACTCGGCACTGCAGCGCGGCTGAGCTGTAGAGCTGCGGAGGCAGGAGCTGGGGCGGGTGGGTCATGGGCGCACGGGTGCGGCGGAGGTGCGGTCGTGCTCGTGCGGCGGTGCGAGCACAGGCGTGCAACCGAGTGGCGTGGACGGGCGTGCGCGCAACCAAGAGGGTCAGCGGCGAGCCGGCGATGAAGGGCGACCGGGCGAGCAGCATCCGGTGGCCAGCAGGCAACAGCCAGTAAGCTGGAGAGTCCGCGAGTGGGCGACGGCAGGTCGGCAGCCACACAGCACCGCAGCGCATGGGCACAACACAGAGGCACAAAGCCGAGCAGCTAGGCGCAAAGGCCAACAGCAGCAGCCAGCAGGTCAGGGCTCTCGGTTATAAATTCTTTGTTGTCTTATTGAATTATGAAATACTGTCATATAGAAGCAAAAAAAATAATAATTCAGTTATGCTTTCTATCCTAGCCTGGTATCAACTTCTCAGTCTTTTTTTTTTTAAAGATTTGCATAGCTATTTCTCCAACAATCCAAGTACAAGTACTCTTCGAACCAATGAGAGCACAACTCTACTCAACTAGAGAAGCCTTGGATTGATTTTAATATGGATGATATCATTGCCGATCGAGCATTTCGCATACTGACAAAGATTATCCTAATGAAATTAAAGATCAAGTGAGGAAGGCACTGTGATTCTTCCTGTGGCAATGGTATCACTTGAAATAATATTTTCGGTAATGAAAATTATCAAGACACACTTGAGCAATAAAGTCTCCGATGATTGGTTTTATGACTTGATGTGTGCTACACTGAACAAGAGAAATTCAAAAGCATTGATGATAAACACAATCATGAATCGTTTTCAACAGATAAAATATCGTAGAATGGACATGCCTCCTACTCCTAGGGTTTTTTTGGTATGTTCCATTTCATTTCAATATTTGTAATTAGTCATAATTTTCTGATTGTCTCACTAATTTAATTGCTTTTGTTCTATAGATTGCTACTCGCACGTATTTATAGGCATTCTGACCATTCTGTTCATTAGCAAGGTACTAACGTATTTATAGGCATTCTGACTATTTTGTTCATTAGCAAGGTACTAACTTAAGTGTATTTTATATTCTCGCTTTGTCTATTGTCTATTTATATTCAAATGTACGTTTGTTACAGTTTTGCCATGTTAGCTTGCTCCCGTGAACACCCCTTGTATTTTTGCCCTAATGCCACTGAGCCCGTACATCACTTTAGCCAACGACTTGTTGTATCACATAGGAGCACGCTACTGCCGCTGGTCCATAGCGACCAGCCCGTACCACATCACCCCCATGCAAACCGAGGTGAGCCTGAAGTCTCCCATGGCCCTGGAAGGCCCTTGGACCTCCTAATTGCATCTGACCGCCGCTGAGAAACCACAAAGCGAGTAAATATTCCTCGGCTCCAGTCCACCGTCGCCTAACATCTATCAACCACCTTTGCCAAATCGACTAGCACCACTCAATCCTTGGTCGCCGGCCAGAGTTCGTGTGCGTGCTAAATCCTCCCGAGCACCGATGGAGTGACGATATCGTCTAGCGCCGCCGCCGCACGAAGCCTCACACTAATGCCGGGCCTCACTGCCGTCAACTCCTGCCCTACCTCCGTGAGCACTGTGGGTTCTAGGGCCCCATGAGTATGGTTGTACCACCCTTTTGCCGGAACTGTTGTCATGTTGCCGAAACAAGCGAACCAAGCCGTCCCATGAGAAGGGGAAAAAAGAAAAGGAAATAGAATGAGGGCAAATGAGTCTTTTTTTTTACCTCTAATGAATGTCAGTGTGGCTATAGTGTCATTTTTAAGAATTTCAGTTGTTTGCGATGTTATTTTATAGTCAAATTTGATTTGGATTCTATTTCTATAAATACCAAGTATAGAAGTGCTACTGAACTAATTTTCCCTTTCCTTTTCCTCTTACAAAGTAATGCCCTCAAGTACGAGCTAGAGTCTAATACAGAAACACTCTACCAAACTGAAATACCAGGCAATTTTGTAGTGTAGAATCCATGCCCTTTTCAAAAATCTACTTACCTTTTCAGGAAGTAAGGCTGTGTGTGGAACGCATGAATTTAGCAGAAATTTCAAAGGGAATAGTTCAATGCCCACGTTCTAAACGGGTTATAGTTGGAACACGTTAATTTAGTAGAAATTTCAAAGAAAATAGTTCAATTCCCACGTTCTAATTGAGTTACAGTTCAAGCCACTCACAATGTACAATTGCATAGCGTGTACGCTATCTTCAAAAACTAGGGCTAAACTAGGTTTGTTTGATTTGCTACCTTTGCAAACCAAACCAAATATTAGTAACACCAACAAAAATTGATTGTTGTTTGGTTTGCTACCCAAATTTGGTAATGACCACGAAAATATGGTAACGCTAATGAAATCCAATGTCACATGTAGTCAATCTAAGGGTGAGAAAATGACTCACCATTTTTTTTGTAACGCCAAAATTTGGCTTGACCACGATTCAAACGTTCCTTTTTGTTAATATTTGGCTTTGTCCGTATTTTGACTATACCAAAATTTTAGCTTGGCACATTTTGACCATCAACCAAACAGTCCCTGAAACCCACAATGTTCACCAAAGTTGAAGCAGCTGAAGTTGGAAGATTTTTTTAAAAAATAATACATTTTTAAGTAGAATTATATAAATAAATACCCATTTAATAAAAATTACAAAAATGGGATTATGTCACTGTTTGAATTAGTGATGGACCCGTGTCGCCAGTTGAATTAGCGATAGGAGCCATGTCACCGAACAAACATGAGTTAATGCTTTTGTCGTCATTCCAAATGGTGATTGGCTTCAAATCAGCGCAAATCATCATTTGAAATGGCGACAAGGACCCACAGCTTCCTTCGCTATTCCAAATGGTGACATAAGGTAGGCTATAAAAGGCCAAAAAAATTGGTCGAAATTCTCTTTTTTACAGAAAAAAAGAAAGTGGGGAGAGGTGCTAGCGAAGTGCTATCCATCCGTAGATGGGGGAGGGAAGAGAGAGGAGCAGATCCGGTCGCTCATGTCGCAGGTAATTTTTTGCAACTTTGAATTTAATTTCGAAACCTGGTAGGTTAGCAAAGATAACTAGTAGATTAGCAAAGATAACTAGTAGATCTGCAACTGAATGAATTAGATAGTTTTAGATATATAGTTATGTAGTGTAGTTCATTGTAGTACATCTTTATTGGTGTGTAGTTTAGTTTTAGATATGTGGTTAATCGTGTAGAAATTTTTTATGGTGCATTAATCGAACGGATTAGATAGTTTTAGATGTATGGTCATGTAGTGTAGTACATCTTTTTAGGGGGTGTGTGTAGTTTAGTTTTTGATTTGTGATTAGTCGTATAGATATTTTTTATGGTGTAATAATTGAATGTACTAGATAGTTTTAGATGTATGGTTTTTTAGTGTAGTTTAGTTCTAGATATGTCGTTAATGATTCATCTTTAAATAATATATTTTTAATAGAATTACACAAATAAATGCATGTTTAATAAAAAATACAAAAATGAGCTTCTGTTGCCGTTTCAAATGGCGACATGCCCCTGTCGCCGGTTGGATTGGTGAGAGGATCCCACTAAACAATATAGATATTTTTTTTATGGTGTAATAATTGAATGGATTAGATAGTTTTAGGTGTAAGGTTTTGTAGTGTAGTTTAGTTCTAGATATGTCGTTAATGATTCATTTTTAAACAATATATTTTTAAATAGAATTACATAAATAAATGCATGTTTAATAAAATAAAATAAAAAAGCTTTTGATGTTGTTTCAAATGGCGACATGCCCCTGTCGCTGGTTGGATTGGCGACATGATCCCACTAAACAGTATTAAATGCCTCTATCACCATTTGGAATGACGATTTGCTTCCAAATAGGATTAATATTAGGTTCCAAACAGTAATAAACCTTTTGTTTATGTTTCATATTAGGTACATTGTAAGCAGTTACATTTCCATTTCTGTTTATAGTATGCTCGATATTGTTTCTTTTTACTTTTTATTTATGTTTATTATTATTAATAATGTAAGAACTGACTTTTCTGTTTCACACTATTTCAAGTATGGTGTTCGCAGGAAGTTCTGCGCAGTGACCCTTCGAGCTACTGGACTCGACTGTTGACGTTGGTCACCGTAGCCGCCTTAGTACAGTATAGTCCCAGCCTGGCGAGGCACCCATCGAGCTTGGCATCTTGCATCTGCGCACACCCATGAGGGCATGGAGGGTCGACCCACGTTGGGTTCACAAATACATGCAGTTGTGACATTTATGTACTTAATTTCAATCCGACACAGGTTGAGAGCGTCCGACCTGCTTCCACTTGCGAGGATGGTGGTCACATGGGAGGACATCCAGGACGTTCGTAGGTCTAAACGTTTTTTGTACGACTGGTGCATGCTGACGGTGTTGGTGGACCGGCCGAAGACGCAGACGTTCGTGCGGGGATATGGCTCCTACGCTGCAACACGTTGAGTACCTCAAAAGTTTGCCTTGTGTGCGCTCTCATGCGGCTACGCACGACGTCGCTCTGATGTGGCATGTAGACTTCCTCCCCAGGTTCGCTGGGGTGCTGCCGCAAGGTGGCGGGTACAGGGAGTTCGATAGTACGCACAGGCCTTCACTGAAGTGGCTCTATCAGTTCTACATAAGTTATCCTATCTCTGATGTTTGCGCTTCAAGTTTTTTTATCGAAATTACTAACGAGTCCTTGTCATTTTGCAGCCACAGTGTAGGGCCCCTGATGCTCTCGACTACACAGTGAGAAGGCACTTCGAGATCTACTTGTTGTGGTTTTTGGGTGGGTCATGTTCTGCTGGTCCCACGACGACAACGTCGACAAGCACATGATCCGGTACGCAAAGGAGTTGGCGGACACAGAGTTAGACAAGATCCAGCAGTACGCCTAGAGCCCTACAGTGCTCTACGTGATGTACTGTGCCCTTTGTGATTGGGGATTGCTCCATACTCTCCGGGTGCCTGCTCCCGCTGCAGTTGTGGTCATTCGAGCACTTCAAGATCGAATAGCCACAACTCAACCTCACATCGTACTCCCTCGCCCTCTATGCCAATGATGATGTGGATGGCTCGACCATGGGGTACAATGTGCTGCCATCGACGGGTAATTTTTTCATACCATTCCTCTATTTTTTTACTTTGTTTGCACTGCACGTGCTGAGGTATATGTTGTTTTCTTCCACATATGACGTTCACACCGATCACTATACACACGTCGTACCCGGACTACGTCGCGATGTTCGATCAGCTGACGGACGACCGTGTCATCTGGACACCATACACTCTCTAGAGGGTGTATGAGCGCGCACCCTGCGACTTGTCCAGCTAGTGCTTGTGGGACTCCGTCTACTGGCTCACGCGACGTCACTTGGTGCATGACGTTTACATTGAGGCCTACTCCGTTCTGTCTAGTCTAGATGCGGTTTGGACTACAACAGGAGACCCCAGTCCTCTGGGGAGAGCTATTGCCGCCGAACGTCTAAGGGTAAGTTCATCTTGAATATAGTATATTTGTCGTTTTCAATGTGTTCTAACATTTTCGTCATGCTGCTTTTTGCATGCACACCAGGAAGGGTGTCCCAGGTACCACATCCTAAGAAGTACACATGGTGCCTTGGGTGGAGCAATGGGGAGGTGCCTTGGAGGATGTGGTCCAGGAGGATGCCCTGTACGACCACCGAACGTACTACGACTACATCGAGTTGTACAACACTCAGATGAGGGCGTGTTGCGTCTGAGTCATGGACGAGCCACTGCCACACGTCGCCGCGACAAGCGACACCTACCCCACACATTCGGACTCAGCATTTCATCGTGTGGTACGTAGTGAATGGTCCGTAATGTTTATTTATTTATCATGTTTTTGTGTTCTAACTTCTTCGTGCCTAACAGAGCGATCTCGGATGGGGGTGCACTTGGAGACGACCTCCGTTCTATCCCGGATCGGGGACCATCTGGACATGACGGTGCATAAGCTCAGAGATGCTATGCTTCGGATCAGGGACAAGGCGAGGCGTATCATCGAGCTAACGTCGTGTCAAAGGCTGAGTGACGTGCTGGACACACCGTCACATGCGGACATAGTATGTGGACAGGGGGTAAGTCAGAGTACGTCACACCTGACGTCTATGACAACGGCTCTGCACTAGGACTTACCTAGCGGGTCCTCATGGCACCGTGCCAGCAGTACTCCTATCGGCACTATGCCAGCAGTACTCCTACCGAATTCCCAAGTACACCTCTACTAGTCAGGTGAACTTATTCATTTTTAACTGATCTTTTAACTAATGTCAATTTGTTCAAACATGACCTCAGTTCCATGTGTTCACTAGGCAGGAGCACGAGGAGACCCCAAAGAAAGTCTATTGAAGAAACTTGGGAAAACTTTTGATAAGGCCAGCAGCCTCAAAACTAATAAGAACATCCATTCCGATGCAAGGACCAGGTCGGTTACTGCTCCCGTGTCATGTATCATTTTTTTTTCATTTGCATTACATTTAAATACATGTCATACTGTTTGACAGGGCGTCGGCGTGATTGGGAGGAGGGGCTACAAGCCATGCAGGAGGGGCTACAGGTCTCATACTACGACATCGAGGAGTACCTATTTCCACGAGTCGATGGTGTGCCTTCGCAGCCCAAGGGCGCTCACAGTCAGGTCTCCGTTGGGGCTTCACAGCTTTATGGTGCACTTGGAGTGTCCCAGCCAACACAACCGGGGTTCGTCACACCGGTGGAGGTTGCTCGCCCCTCTAGGGTAGTTCAGGCGCTAGACCCCTTGACGTACTCGCACCAATAGTGGGCCCGCCGAACGAGGCCATGGGCCACCCGTGGAGTACGACTAAAGAGGGTCTGCAACTAGATGCATCACCCATATTGTGTAAATATTAATTTTTGTATGACTAACATTATGCTTGTGTGTGATTTACGATCTCATTTATTGTTATTGTGCGTACGATTGACCTTGTGCGGGAGTCAGCATCGCGACACCTCACATATCGTGTAGACCAAATAAACGTGTAGGCCCCATCGAAATGACAGATCGATGTCAGCAGGCACTCACACGGACTGTAGTGGAGATATGTTGGCGCCAATAGAATTCATGGCCAGCTCTATAAAAGCCCATCCAACTAGATGAACTCGGTGTCCTTCTCTTTTTATCTACTTGCACTTGTCCCACTACTCTCCTCGACGCCATGTCTCATTTGTCGAGTTCGATGAGCCGAAGAGCGGTGGCACTAGTGAATGCAAGGCACGTCAATTGCCCAAACTGCGGAGTCCAAGCAAATGTCATGTACTCCAACACTGAAGAGAACAAGGAGTGTGTGTTCTACAAGTGTCCATATTTCTCGTGAGTTTGATTTATGCGAATGTTGGTATTTGAATTTTTTGTTTGTTTTGTTGCTTCTTTTTTACTATTCGGTGTGGATTTTATACCAACAGATGCCAGTACTTTCAGTGGGCAAACTCTACTAGTGCTGTGGTGGAAAGAGCATTTGAATGTCCACCTATAGTTTCATCTGGTCCAATGTGAACATGTCACCTACAGACGAGCCTTTGGACATGATTCTTGACCACCTGAAGTGGCCCGAGAAGCTTATTTGTGTATCCTTCTGGTAGTACGTGCACAAAATTCCAGCTCCTGCCGCCATTTGGTTTGACGATACAAATGTATCTTCATTTCAAACAGTGACTAACTTCTCTGTCGTCATTACAATTGGCTACAGAGACCGTTAACACTGTTTGGTTGACGATAGCGGCATTTCGCGGCAATAGATATCTATTTTTGTAATTATATTAAATAGATATTTATTTCGAAAATTCTATAAAAATTATTATTATTTAAAAAATAACCGTATTTGGAATGGGGTAGGGTAGGAAGGGTGTGAGGACTGCCTCGGCAGATCTGGCGTCGCCGTTGGGATCTGACGCCAACGCGAACGCCGTCTCAATTCAGTCGTCACGAGCACAGAGAATCCCCTGCGGGGCAGGGTGAGCAGGACAATGTCCAGATGGGGAGCGGTCCAGCGCGACAGCGACTGACAATAATGGCAACTCTCCGCATCGGATCGGGCTTCCCCGCTCCGCCTCCCCGACCAACCACCGCGTCGCCCAACGACAGCAACGTCCGGGTCCGACGCCAACGCTGGCGGTGGGCCCCGGACGTCGGACGGACACCGCCGTGAAAAGAGAGGGGTTTGTTGCGCGGGCGCGGCGGCGTCTGTTGGATCCCGTGCGGCCGCTTCTTCTTCGCTTCTACTACTCGGTGTCTTCTCTGACTTCTCTTCGTTGCCGCCTCGGCTCTTCTCCCATTCTCACTCTCGCCGTTGCTGCGTCGTTGCGTCCCCCGCTCGCTTCGCTTCAAAAGACGACGGCGCAGGGTGAGCGGCCGCGGGCTACGTAAGTGGCGCGCGCGTGAGCTCCCTGGCTATGTCGGCGCCCGGCGCGAAGGGGGGCGTCATGAGCTTCCCCGCCGAGCACGGCTTCGCGCGCGCCGCCTCTGCGCTCCGGGACAACGTCCTCGCTGCGCGCTCCGCCAGCGCCGGGGACGGTGAAGGCCCGCCTCCTCCGATGATCCCCAGCTCCCGCCGCTGCGGCTGCCCGGCTCCTATGGCGCCTTCGGCGGCGGGCTCGTGAGCCCTGGCTCCAGCTCCTCCTCCGACGCCTTCGTCAGCATGCGTTCCACGCCCTCAGGTACCGCGTGCTTTCCCAGTGTGTAGAACCCTCTTAAGGCGCGGCTCCCCGAGAGCGGAGGTGTGTCACTGACACTAAAAATCTCGATCTCCGCGCGTGATTGGGGGACGCGTGCTTCAAGTTTGTATGTGCGTGTGTGTTTTTGCTCGAATTCTGATCCAAGTTTTGGTGGGTTTGTTTGGTTCGGTTGTTTTGCGCGGAGATCAGGGCTGCAGAATCCGTACGGGCTGTGGTCGCCGCCGCGCGTGCCGTCGGAGGCGTCGTCCTCGGAGATGGAGTTCGGCACGGCTCGCGAGTACGACACCACCGACCTCTTCTTCGGCGAGAATTGGCTCTACGACGATCACCTGTTCCACGGCAAGCCGGAGAGTGACAAGTGCAACGACGGCGATGGGGAGGACAAGTTTATTGTTGGCCCTGACGTCAGCTCGCGGCGGAGTGAAATGTGCGAGCCTGGCGATGGCGGCGGCCGCCGGCACGTGCATAGCAAGGGCAATGCCCACTCTGAAGTGTGCGCAGAGGTGTATTCTTCGCCGCCTTGCGGTCGCTGCTACGGGGGAAGGAAGAATGATGAGGAATTGGTGAGAGATTCTTGCTCTGCTGTGTATGGGAGGTATCAGATCATGGACGACCAGACGGAGGTGCTGGATGAGTGCGGTGCAGATGCGTTTCGGTTCAGGCGGAACGCGAATGGCGATGCCATGCTCAAGGGCGAACTATTAATGGATTCCAAGAGAGGAGACGACGAGGGGCTGGATCTGAGTGTGGTGGAGAAGGAGCTTCGGATGCTCAGTCCGTACTTGGCTGACGCAGATGCTCTTGAGAGTAAGTAGTTCTGACCTCTTTGCTTTTATTCAGGCTCATTTCTCGCATTTCGCAAAAATCCTTGAACAAGTTCAAAAGGAATTCACTTCGTGACGTTGTAATTGAATTATTTCTTAAGAGATTAGATTTTGTACTAGTGCCTGGCTGCCTGCAGTTCTAGAATATTATTATATAGGCTAGCTATGAGACTTGGCCTCACACACGTGCCTTTTGTCAGAAGTCTTAAACCAACTGTAGTCCATGTGGCATTTAGTTTTGGGTTGATCATGTTGAATTGAATCTATACATTGGAGCAAAATTTATATAAAGGCGACTGCAACCTAGTTCCACTTAAATTATGAAGTAATTTTGCTGGTTGATCCAGATTTGGATGTCTTTGTAATCCCAAATTCTTTGCTCCCTTATCCAGTACAAAATTTCTTTTTTGATTGTGGACTAGTTGGATTCATTCTAACTGTATTTATCTCTTGCAGACCCTGGCCTTGAACATGATTTCAGAGGCAACGATGAACTAGATATTAACATTATAACGAATGATAAATTTGCCGATGACAAAGAATTTTTAAAAAATAGTTACAGTATACATCCTTTTCCTGATATTGGTGATCCTGAAGATGTTTATGAGACGGAGGACATTGGGCCAGCAGACACAGTTGTTCAAAATTCTTCTGATAAAATCGAGGAAGATCCTAAATCGAATATTGATCTTGCACTCTCTAATTTTCATCAAGAATATGAGGTATTTGAACTGAGAATTTTCCACCGGAAAAACAGGTTCACCATCAGATACTTATTTTATTTTCTTCTGCTGCCAAATAATTCTGTGAATACACTCGTATGCTCATGTGATGGGTATCCACTGCAGGACTGGCTTTGAGGAAAACAAAGATTTTCCTATTGTCATGAATTCAGTTATAGCCGGAAGATATCGTGTCACTGAGTATCTTGGCTCAGCTGCATTCAGCAAGGTTGTACAGGCACATGATCTTTGCACGGGAATGGATGTCTGCCTTAAAATAATAAAAAATGACAAGGATTTCTTTGATCAAAGCTTGGATGAGATAAAGCTGCTTAAGTTTGTAAATAAATACGATCCAGCAGATGAGCATCATATATTGCGCCTATATGATTTTTTCTACTATCAGGTATGTGATATAGAGATACAATGAACTAAATCAATGAACAGTCACACTACTTTCAAAAGGAAAAAAATGGTCATATTCATTCAAGTCCTGAGGAAGTAAGGATCCAATTAATATATCAGCTGTTTTTTATTCAAGATGTATACTTCAATTATTGCCCTGTTTGGTACTTATCCCAGTAAATTTATCACTTTTAACCTCGCATAATGCTGACAACCGAAAAAATCAACAGGAACATCTTTTCATTGTCACTGAATTACTACGGGCGAATCTATATGAATTTCAGAAATATAACCACGAGTCTGGTGATGAGGTGTACTTTTCATTGCCCAGAATACAGGTATACTTAACTGTTCTCTCCTTTTTTCCTGAGAGAATTTCTGACTGTTCTGTTACCAAAGCACTCTTGTTGTAACTGTCATGTATATCTGTTGGTTTTATAAATTCTCTCATCACTAAATTCTATGGCACCATACAAAAACATTTACAGCTGACCATGTATTACATTGTAGTTGTAAAAGAAATATTTCTTTATGTTTTGGTCCTTCTTGCCCATTTTTCTCCTTGAGTGATATTTTTTACAAAGGTTGAAATAAATACGTCAAGCATGATTAAATTTTATTGAAGTGAAAACGTAAAAAGACCTACTGATATGTGAGACCCTTTCTGTTGTTTTTCAGGCTATAGCTCGACAATGCTTAGAAGCTTTGGTGTATTTGCATCATTTAAATATAGTTCACTGTGACCTGAAACCAGAGAATATCCTCATGAAGAGCTACAGCAGATGTGAAATTAAGGTTATTGATCTTGGAAGCAGTTGCTTCTTGACAGACAACTTAAGCTTATATGTACAGTCACGTTCTTACAGAGCTCCTGAGGTCATTCTGGGTCATCCATATGACCAGAAGATTGACATTTGGTCTCTTGGCTGCATCTTGGCTGAACTGTACACTGGTGAAGTAAGTTTTCGTCTTTGACTTACTAATCTCCATTTTGTTTGGTATTATATTTCATTCTTTATACACATTGACATCTTATCTATGGATAAAGCCGATCAAAAGCAAAGACAGACCAGGATTTAGCTACAGTTAAATGACTCGTGTGCCTTTTAAAGTTATCCCAGAGTTGCTGACAGTAAAAATTCTGATTGTGGCTACTGTTTTATCTTGTTTAATCACTCACTTCATCCCAAGACTGTAACATACTTGAATGCCACAGGCTCTTGACATCTTGGGTGGAACCTTCCTTTTTATCACAAGGCTGTTATTAATTCTAAAAGAAACTGTATATGGAAACTAGAAGAGTGAATTCAAAAGCTTATGGCTAAATATCGCAAAATACTTGCAATTTTAGGCAAGAAAGGACCTTCTAGTAACAGTGCATATACTGGGGAACCATCTGATCTTCATTCTGTTCATTGAGTCTAGTACCTTTGTTGAAAATACTTGAAACATAATATTTGTTCAAAATACTCGAAACATAATATCAGCAGTAGCACTAGTGTACCTTCCAGAATAACAGTTGGGGTGTAATGTGATTTTTGGTACTGGTAGCACTACATCCATCTGTATCAAATAAGCCAATATGCCATGTTCCCCTGTTTCGATAGAAGTAAATTCCTAGTTGTGATTGATTCCCCTTTTTTACATGTCACAGATGCTCTTTCCTAATGAATCAGTACCAATGATTCTTGCTCGGATGATTGGGACAATTGGTCCAATTGACATGGAAATGCTTGCATTGGGACAGGAGACCCAGAAGTATTTTACAGAAGACTATGACCTTTTCCACAAGAACGAGGTACATGCTATTTCTTGTTTACTTCTTTCAGTTTGTACTGAACCTGTTGTCAAAACTCAAAACTCACAAGTTCCCCCAATCTGAACAAAATTTAGAAAATCAAATTAAGAAAACCAATATTATTCTGTTACCTTCTTATTCAATCTTTATTCAAAACAATAATTAGTGGATGATATGCAAGATGTGATCAAAGCAAAATCATGTGATGTTTTCCGTTTTGTTTTTTGCATTGTCATCTGAAAAAAACTAGTCTTGGTTTTATTTTAGGCACCTCTTTATGTGCCACAAGCTTGGCGTGGTAAATGGCACTAACAATATTTTTTCAATTATTTTGTCATGGAGGATTATTTACATACTTAAAGTAAACCTTTTATTGCAAATATTGTTATGCCGTATACAACATCCTGAGTTGTGAAGAAATGAAAGCTAACCACTGAAATTCTCTCTCTAAGTAACATTAACAATAGCAACAAGATATTCGTTGGAAGAAGTGTTGAATCAGAGGCTTCTGTTCCTCAAGGAGTTGTGTTGATAGTGGTTTGGTAGTTGCCCAAGGTGTCCATTGTTAGGGATTTGGTCTAAAGGTGTATATCAATTCTGTGATTTATTCTTGACCTCTTTGGGATCCGGTTCCCTTCTCAGGTGGTCTGTGTATGGCAACTAGGTGAACCTGAAAAACAAAAGTAGCACAAGTCTAGTGATTGCAAGTCTACAACAGCATGCTGCATGCCCAAGCCTTCACCGCACAATTGTCATTTCGAACATGACATTTATTTTTCCTATTCCGTTTCTGTTCCCATTTTAGGAGACGGGTCAGTTGGAGTATTTGATCCCGGAGAAATCATCCTTGCGGCGCCACTTGCAATGTCCCGACTCCAAGTTTGTTGATTTTCTCTCGTACCTGCTGCAAATCAACCCCGGAAAGAGAGCAACAGCCAGCGAAGCATTGCAGCATCGATGGCTTTCGTACGTATATCGCTGAGCTGCCAAACAAGATCGTTCATCACACGGAAGGGAGCATTTTCCGAAGTTCCTCGGCTCATGATCGACCCCCCCTCCCTGCCAATCCTTGGCCTGTTTTGCTAGGTGAATACATACTTGTTCATGCATGTAAATATGAGAAAATTCCCTGTTGTATATGTACAGTTGGCATTTACTCTGATGTACTTCATCTAATCCATTATAGCAAATCAAGTTGTGTGATACAGTCCTGGGTTTATTTATCTTCGACATTTTACTCTGATGCACTTCACCTATTTCATCTAGTGGTCAACCGATTGTGCAGGCTTTATCTTATCTTTGATGGGGTGCTGCTACCAAATAATCCATTAACAGAAATGTAAAAACAACATTGAAATCCAGCATGTGAAGAGCGGCTCGGGGACTCTATCCCAAGCTCCTGGAAGGCTGGAAAGCAGGATCCAAGAAACTGAAATCAAGCATACGGATAAAGCATCTACAAAGATAGGAGGCCTGCCATGAAAATTACCTCACGCAAGATGATGAACGTGTAAGAATTAAGAACAAGACGCGATGTAGCTTCAGCAAGTCATTCTAACATCACAAATGTGTGTAATGTGTACAGATGCTGGTAAATCACTGGTGTAGAACCTTGATCAAAATTTACAGACCTTTACGGCCACAGACTCGGTACAACAGTCAGATTATCTGAATTGTCAACGATAAAAAGTGCTATACAACGACAAATTATAGTTCACAACACAAATACTGATCTGCCATACTAAATTACAATTCTTTTTTTTCTCTCTCTATTCGGAGATGGTTATTCTGTGTTAAACAATGGCTTCATTGTATCCAAGGACCTAAATGAATACATGACGTACAAGAATCCCCAGGAGCGGAGCTGGCTTTTGAGCCTTCTCCTAATAATCCAATACAGTGTCTGCAAAACTTACACTGCCTGATGAATGTGTGGGATCCCATGTCTTTGGAACCACTCTGGCATATGAAACGTTTCGTGTAATGCTGGTCTAACATCTTTTTGCAGAGAAAGGTGCTTGAGAAGTGGAAATATCACTTCCATAAGCTAAAATGTTAAGAGAACATCACCAAATCAATAACAGTAGAAATTATAAGTTCAGAACCAAAGAATGATTTATCTACAGTTTCAGTTTACCTGATCATCAACAGGTTGCCCAGCTGAAAATGTAAGACAAGGTATTCCATTCAATGGCTGCAGCAGGAAACTATATGGATTGTTATCAACAATGACGATTCTGCGGAAATCTTTGGACAAACAAGAAAGATCTTTTACATGCTCTCTATGTTCCCTGAAATTGAGAACATCACAGCATCAGAAAACCGAACCAAAACAGTCCATTATTTACAGCATCAGTCAAGATGATATATCACTATTTCAGCTAGTAGGACAATAATTCATTCATTATAAACTTACAATATTAAAGTCAGGAACAAAACAGTCCATTATTTACAGCATACAGAAATGTTAATGGCAACTTACGTAGTGACAGTTGATGGCCGATAGAGACGGCGACAGAATCTGTTGTGAGCATCTATCCTGTCAACTAAAGGTTTTGCATATCCTGGGTAAAGGCAGAGATCAGTGAGATGAGATTAAAGTAACCAGGCTCTTGGTGTAGAGCAATATGAATAGTTCAGGGAAGAAACCTTCCAAACCAGCGGTGAAGAGAACGAGATCGGCAAATTCGCTAGTTCGCTGCAAAAACTCATGCAAACCAGGACGCTCAAAGACAGTTACCTGATTCACCCTCTGTCTTCCTTCAGCATCCTATACACCAAGAAATAATACAACTCCCATTAGGTAACTTCCTGAGAAGTAAAATAAAACAGCACTAGAATAGCAAAAATCACAAGATGGTTGCCTACTTGCCTTATCAGCGGATATGCACTCCATGTCAAAGCAATGCAATCCTGCTGCAATTGCCTGGGTCCGCAAAGTAGCAGGAAGGTTCAACGACTCATATGCGCAAACTAAAGTCTCATCCAAGTCAAGCACTACCTGAAGAGACAGCCCAAAATACTTATAGATTATGTGCAAGCAAAGAAGGAAGTCCATTTGAGAAGGCTTGGTATTTTGGAAACTAAACGAATAAACATATACAGAGAATTATAACCTGCAATGCTGTTTATGATAATAAATAGTACTACTAATCTGTTATTCGTGCCTAACAAATCATATTTATACGGATATACCACCCACTTCATCTCAAAACTAATCTCACTCCAGTTATGTGTTATGATCACAACTTTTTGGAGAACATCCCAGCACTACAAGAAACTGCTGCCCTGCACACACAAATTCTGTTCTAGAACCACACCTAATTAGTCCGCCATGAATTACTAACCCCATAAACCCAAGTGATTCCTAACCTCCCCAAACTCCCAGAGGCATCCCCTCCATTCGCGCCCAACAGGTCAACACACCGGACGCTCCAGGACGCAAAAACCAATAACGAATCTTGTCCGTACCGTGAGCCGTCCGAGAGGCGGGGACGGGAGCAGCGGCGCGTCGGCGGGGGCCTCGGAGGGGAGCTGCACGAAGGCCACCGCGGGCGAAGGCTGCGCAGGGGAGGCGGCGGAGAGGAGCGGGTGGCGGAGGCCGAGGAAGGAAAGGAGCTGGGCCCAGGAGGAGGGCGTGCCACGGATGATCTGGAGCAGGATCTGGAGGAGGAACCCGAGCCACCCCACCACCAACCGCCACGCCGCCTGCCCCCGGTGATGCACCGGCGCCACCTCCGCCACCGGCGAGTAGACCTCCGCCGCGGCCATCTTCCTCGGGGCCGGCGACGGGCTACGAGGAGACTAGCCGGGAGGAGGGAAAGCAATCATAGGGGTGGGAAGGCAGGTGGTGGTCGGTCTTTCTTCCTTTGTGTGGGGGACAGGGAGGGGAGCTTTCCTTCCCTCGGCGGAACGGTCAAATCTGTGACACACTGCTCAGCCCAGGTAATTAATAATCAGCTCCCCTCTGCTCTGCTAGACTGCTAATATTGCAACTTGCAAGAGGATATTAACCCCGGAATAAACCCCGGTATCGGGGATTCTTTTCCGCCGCGTATGTTTTGAAACGTATAAATTTTATAAGAGTTTTATGGGAAGTAATGACTTACATAAAATAAATACTCCCTTCGATTAAAAAAACAATTTTTTTTTCTTAAATGATATTGTTTATACGCAAAATAACAAATCTAGACTCTTCCCGGAGATCAAAGACAAAAATACATTACGGACTCGCCGACAGGTGATATGTGTTCTCGTCCGCACCACGAGTGCCTAGACCCCCTCGTCCCCTCTCCTGGAGAGGGATTTCCGATATGTATTCTCGTCCCCTCTCTTAGAGAGTGGATTTCCATCGTACTACTAATTAATTACGATTAAATTGATTACTACTAAATTATTAGAACTAACTAATTATGATTAATTAATAACGACTAACTAATCATGCGGTTAAATTGATTAGGACTAATTAATTACAATTAAATTAATTTTGATTAATTAATTACAACTAAATAATTACTATAAATTAATTATAACTAAATAATTACAACTAAATAATAATTAATTGTACTAATTAATTAATTAATGTCTAGCGTATAATTATTTAGTCATAATTAATTAACTTCTACTATGTAATTATTTAGTCGTATAATTAATCTCACCATGTAATTAATTACACTATTTTAATTAATTAATTCTCGTCCGCGCCACAGTGAGAACTTTCCTTGTACTGCTAGTTAATTAATTATGTGAGTTTAATTAATCCTAATTAATCCTTGCTAGTCGTAAGTAAACCAAGCATTAATTAAACGCGTGTACTTAATTAACTAACTAACAGTACGAGAGAAGTCTCCACCACAGCGCAGACGATGACTAATTAACTTGTGGAGTGGACGAGGATTGATTAATTAAATATGTGTAATTAATTACATAGTAGGGTTAATTACACGCCTAAATAATTACATAGTCGAGGTTAATTAATTACAACTAAATAATTACACGATGTGGGTTAATTAATTAACTCATGTAATTAATTAGTTGTAATTATTTTGTTATAATTAATTGATCATAACTATTTAGTCGTAATTAATTAGTCATAATTAATTTAGTCGTGATTAATTAGTCGTAATTAATTTAGTTATAACTAATTATTCATAATTAATTAGTCGTAGTTAGTTAGTTATTATTAATTAGTTCTAATTTTTTAGTCATAATCAATTTAATCGTAATTAATTAGCAGTATGAAAGACGACCCCTTGCCTGTCTCGTGGGAGAGGGAATAAGGGGTCCCGACACCCGTGGGGTGGACGAGGACACATGTCGTCTGCTGGTGATTCTACGGTGCTATTTTTTGCTTTGATCTCCAGATAATGCTAGATTTGCTATTTCACGTGCAAACAATGTTATTTAAGCAAAAAAAACTCCACAAAAACGGGTCGTTTTGGAATGTGTGCGATCAAACTTTGAAAACATTCGCTATCGGTATATTATTAAATATTTAGATTAGATACATGAAAATCATATGTGTAGATTCGTCTCGAAAACTACTTCCATACTATTATAATTTTATTGGGTTTTATAAATATATTATAGTAATTAGTAGTCAAATTTGTATTTTAAAGATGGTGTTGATGTTCAAAACAACTTATTTTTGTAAACCAGAGGGAGAAGTGCTTTGTCCAAATTCCTATGATCTAATTAGGTTTTTCATTTCTAGTGGAAACTAAATCTACATTTTTTTAGAATAACTGAACGTACATATAACTTACTCAACTAGGCTTAATACCTAGAGAAAGGATAGGTATACTGATTTAATTGCTTTTTCTTAGGGAATGTCAAGGTGTGCTTACGGAGGCGTAGTTTTACACCCAAATTCTTCCATCAGGTGCAAATTTTCACATAAAGGTAATTAATCTATGAAGGAAAAAAAAACATATGTCAAATTGTAAGTTTCAAATTTTAAAACTGAAAGTGGGGTGAAGTTGACAATATATTTTATGTTTCTTTTATTGGAATTAGGCAGCTCTAGTTGAGAAGCTTCTGGTTAGCACAAATATGATTGTTCCCCAAGATGCAACCCTCCATACCAAAGTCACCAATATCCTCATGTTGTCCATTTGACTAAAGTTACCAAATCGCTCCTAACACTACCTACCATCACGTCATGGCAAGGACAACCAAATCAAGTGGGCCATTGCTTCATGAACATTCTTTCAAGGATAAAGACACGACATAACCCAGCCGGGCCAGGATTTTTTTTAAAAAAAAATAATAAAAGTATACCTATGATTTATTTACAAAATTATACTTTTGTCGCCAAATCGTTGGGCGACTGGATCAGCCAAGTGACATTAATACGGTCGGCCAACCGTTGGGCAACATTAATGCAGTCGTCGAACCGTTGGATGATTTGATCCAGTCACCCAACGATCAAGCGACAATAATGCAGTCGTTGAACGGTTAGGCGATAGCAGCCTCCAGTCGCCGAACAGTTGGGCAACTAAATGGCTTATGTAAAGAGCGCGCGACTCAGCCTCCATCGGCGATTGGCAGAAGAAAGAAAGAGAGGAGAGGAGAGGAAAAAGAGGAAAATGGAGAAGAAGAAGAGGACAAATTCGTTCGTGAGGTAATTTTTTTATCTTATAGTGTATTTCTTTATAGTAAGTAAATAGTTTTTGTAGTTAAAATATTAGCATAAATAGCATCCGTAGAAAATTTTAGTTAGAGAAAAAAAGTAGAAAATGGGAATGTTGTTAATTTATATGTAAGTAGCACCGGAAGAAACATTTAGTTATAGAAAAAGTAGTATGTGAGGGAGAAGTGGTGTTGATTGTGAGAAGTATTGTAGCTGTGTCGGTGTATTTGTGACCGACTATTATTCGGTGAATAATTAGAAAGTTGGCTGAGTGCATGAGGAGGATGAATTATTTGTATGGACTAATTAGTACAGGTTAATAAGTATGGACTAATAACTTAGGTAATTGGTATAGCTCTGTAGAAGACTGGAACGTCACTTGTAGCATTTCGGATTGCAAGTTAGCGTCAGAATCGAATAATGTCTAGTATAGAATAGCTCGGTTTTTAGGTTGAATCGGAATAGTGTACTTCACGTTCATTGTAGCCTCTGCCTTAGAGAATGAATGACGCCTTGACCATGCTGTAGTGTAATTGTTCACGATAGGCGAAGGGCCGTACAAATGTAAATTACAGTGCAGCAGTACTTGCATATCATGTGTTGCGATTTGACTAGTTACAATATTGGAAATATTTGCAGGCAGACATCAGTCATGCCTATACCCACTACATTGAAAGTGCATTACGGTGATGTCACCATTCATGACAGTCCGTACGGTGTTGACTTGAGCAGTTTTTCGCAAGCCACTCTGGTACACTTGGACGGCAAGAATGCACAAATCGCAGATGTGATGTATTGGCTCACCCGCAGCTTTTCCTTGGACCCTGAGGTGTGTAGCATCTTCATACAATGGCTTTGGAGCCGGTGTCCCACGGACATTAGATGGGAGTTGAGAAGACTGATGTGCACGACTGTCTGGAAAGGCTTTATAGAAGGCTAATGGCGTCGTGGATACGAGTTGGTGCTGCTTGTGCAAGCATGCCCAAAAGAAATTGTACAAGGACCTGCCGACGGATATCACCCGGGTGGTGGGAGCAGCTTGGGCGCCCAGCATGTTTGTGAAGAAGAGGACCCGGAGGCCGGTGTTACGAAGGGTTCGGAAGATGTTGCTTGTGACGAGGTCGATGCGGTAAATGTAGGAGAGGAAGATCGGTCACCGCATGGTGAGCCTACAGGACAGGCTGATGAAGGAGAGCATAGGGAGTATGTGTCAAATCGAGAGCGATGACCGGATGGCCTTGGCTGAAGAGGAAGTTGTACAGGAGGATGATGAGGACAGTTTTGATGAGGACGGAGCTCCCATCCCCCATGAATCGAACAGGTGTGACATTGAGGGTGTAGCTATGCATGACGAGCACGAATCCCTGTGGAAGTACCATGCCACGGAGGTTCGGTTGCACACAATGTTTGTTGATAAGACATCCTTGCATGATGTCATTAATTTGTAGGCTATGTCTATGCAGCGGACGTTTCGGGTTATCAAATCTAGCCAGGAGCAGTACACCGTCAAGTGTGAGCAGGCCGGTTGTCCTTGGCGAGTGCACGCACATAGACCGAAGTATGAGACTCACTAGATTGTCTCGAAGGTGGAACCGCACTCCAGCGTGCTCAGCAGTATTTTGCCAAAGCATCGTAACCTAACGTCGACCTTCATAGCCAATTTGATGTATAGAGAGATAGTGGAGAAGAAGGATGTGGAGGCCAAGCACATCATGGTGGCTATTGAGAAGAAATTCAAGTACAAGATCAGCTACGCGAAGGCGTGGCGTGCGAAGCAGAAGGCTTTGGAAAGACGGTTTGGGTCTTTTGAGGCGGCATACGACAACCTTCGCAGTTATCTCAATTGACGAGACTTTTTTGACCTGGAAATATAAGGGGCAGATCCTTACAGCCATTGGCGTTGACGGGAACAATCAAATTCTGTCGTTGGCCATCGCATTCGTCGAAAGTGAGAATTATGATAGCTGGTTGTGGTTCCTTTAACATGTGAGGGTGGGAGTTGTTGAAGATCGTCCTGGTGTGTGCGTGATCCATGATCGCCACACCGTGATGCTGAAGGCCATAGGAAAACTTTAGCAAGATCCCGAGGAGCCGTTCGCTTGGCCGGATATGAGGATTAGATGGTGCATTCATCACTTGGGGCCAACTTCTTCAAGAAGTTCCCGAAGCAACCGTTGGTGAAGCTATTCAAGAGACTGGATATGTAGAACCAACAGCGCAAATTTGATGCTTTATGGAAGCTGCTGACTGCGCACAGCAAGAAACACATGGACGAGAGGAACCAGGGACCAGAGTCTGAACCTGCTGGTCCGAGGAGGAGGACACCAAGGAACATCGAGTACTTCTCCCACTGGATTGAGGCCGAGCCATTCGACAAGTGGTCCTTGCTGCACGACACGGATGAGGCAAGGTACAACATAATGACCACTAACCTTGCGGAGGTGTACAACTGGTTCTTAGGGGCCTTCGTTCTCAGCCCCTCGTCGCCATCACTGAAGGTGTTCTGCACAACACAATCGGGTATTTCAGGGAGAGACATGAAAATGCCGCACTTCATACCGCCAACCCACAAACACTGTACTGCTCGAAGATTACGACATACATGCAGGCAAAGACAGAGAAGGGCCAGTCACACGGTGTATGTGATGGGAAATACGGAGCATCGTTTCGACGCGCTCCTCCAGGATAGAGCCGGATTTGGGACGGCTCGTTCTCTTATCACCCACGAGGTATGCCTTGGAGATCATGTGAATGAACCTAGTTGTACGTACAACAAGCTAAAGCTCTTACACAAGCCATGCTCTCATGTCCTAGCCGCATGCGGGATTGTGCACATGGATCCTTTGAACTTTGTGTCCAAGTACTTCTTGAAGGAGAGGGTGACACATGTGTGGTGTGGCGATCTTAGGGGGTTCAGGGTTGTGGGTAACTTCGCTACCTTTGATATTGCAAATAGGACTTGGATTCCAGATGTTGAAATGTTGAAGGGTGGCAAGGGTCGTCGGCAGAGTCGTCGTATTACCAATGATATGGATGAAGCGCAAGTCGGCGTTGGGTAGACGCTGCGGGCGCTGTGGGCAGGAGGGCCACACAGCCAGACGATGCAAGGCATAAGCTGAGGAGTACGCACCGGCATGGTTTGCGGTACCACTTCTTCAAGTGTGCAAAGTAGGACCAAAATTACAAATCAATGTACATTGTCACATGTACTTTGTATTATTTACATAACTGTTCTGCTTCTACCCAATTTTTATTTCATGTACGTACTATCGTAGCACATGTATCATATGTTGCACGTAATGTTTATGTAAGTGTTTTAGTACTATCCCTTTTATTACTTTTCAAAGTATTGTCATGATAACCTAGTACTATTTTGTTTGTTTGTTTACAAGTTAAATTTACTCCTACTTTACATTCGATGTTTTATTTGAACATATTTGCTAACTTGAAGTTATTTTGCAGGTATGGCGCATGACCCTCGTGGATCCGATATTTACTCTGTTGGGGGTGATCGCTACATCGCGCATCGCGTCAGATCCTCGCCTCCTCACACCTTGGGTTGCTCCGAAGCTATACCTTGGGTGGCCTGGAAGTTATACCCACGCTGGACAGACAGGTTAGCATACGTCAAAACTATCTTCTCGTCATATGTACTTTTTGTACTGACCTTTTCTTGCTTCGCAGGCTCAGCGCTGCCGGCCTACTACCTCTCACCCGGATGGTGCAGGCCACGGACGAGGATGAGTCGGCATCACCTGTGGTCGGCGACGACGAAGACATCCATGGTCGGCGGAGCGGTCATGACGCTTCCCGTTCAACCGCTCCCTGCTGACAGCTCTCGTGGAACGGTGGTGGGCAGAGACTCACACTTTCCATCTCCCATTCGGGGAGATGACCCCTACTCTGCAGGACGTCTCCCTGCTGCTTGGCCTCCCTATCGCGGGAGGTGCTGCCTTCCCGCAGGAGGATCCAGCCGACTGGCGCGGCGATATTTTGGCCAGGTTTCATGGAGTCCTTCCGCCTGCAGTGCGGCCAGGTAATGCGTCTTCCCAGAGGCACAGAGGCACGGCCCGCCTTGCGATGGCTGTTGCAGCTCCCTGCAATATAAGACGTCATAACACTCTGCCTTACCAACAACTTTTCATAATGACAAGGCAACACTCTGCCTCGCGGGCTACTCATATGAGATTAACCACACCATGCTAATCATTTGGCTTATAAAAGGAGGTGGAAGAGATCAAGATAACACTACACAACCAAACCCAACACTACACCAGAGCTTGTTTCACCACGTCGGGATGGACAATATGAAAAGGCAATGGGATGAGATCCACGAACTAGCAAGGGATGCTCGGGCCCGGGAAGAGCAAGCAAGGGTTGCTGCGTCCGGTTGCAAGAGGAGCTTGCCAGAATGGCAGCTCTCCGCAATGACGCCCCCCTGTAGTAGCAACCCCTACCAGAACGTTCCAACCGAGTGTTGACCGCAACACCCGCTAGAGGAGGAGACACCACCCCTCTGTTGGTGCAGGGACCAATAGAAGTTCTTCAAGTCTAAGAAGCGGCTGAGCCTGAGCATTCGTTACTGGAGTTGCGCGAACTACTCCAGTGACTATCCCGACAGACGTTGGGACACGAGCAGATATCGGCAGCCGGTAAGGACCAGTTACAGTTTGTTCCCCTACTATTTCTCTTTCAAAGTGCGCACTAACAACCTCTTCCATCTACCCGTAGTCACTGGATCCGCTATGTGGCTACCGCAAGTGAATCGACCAAGAGATCCACCCACATGACCAGTGGACTCTCGACTACGAGCAGTGGAATGTCAAACGGGCACCACGAGATCCGGAGAAGGAGCGCCGCAACGACGAGCAAAACGAGTGTATACATCGGGAGACGAAAGCTCATCTCGAGGCGTGGAGGCGCAGGGAGTGCGGGGCTCGCGAGAGGGAGCGCAGAAAAGGAGGGAAATGATGGCCAAGGCCAAAAGGTCGGCGAGAAGTTCAACGTCGAGCTAGCAAGGAAGGAAAAATGACCCCGGTCCACGCAGTAAGTTGGGCATTCTGTACTAGTCCCCCGTCGAAGGTCGAATCTATTTCCATTCCAAAAAGGTGCATATGTATCGTAGGAATACTTGGTTTATTGCATCGTGCATAATGTTGTTTCTTATACACATAAACAAACCCTATGCATCTTGTTATTACCAGCTTCATTATAAAGTCTATTTTAATTCGCAACATCAAATCTTCTCATCTTTTCGCATTCAATTCTTCCATGTTATTCCCAGCTTCATTATAAAGTCATCCAACAACATGTATCACTTCTGGGGCAAGACCTAGAAATATTGTGCGTTGTTTGTGAATGATATATACGTTGAAGTGTCAAAGTTTATCAATCCACAAAAATATTTTCAGTCCATATATGTATTTACGCTCAGTTAAAAGGATGGTCTTATATATGGTTCACAGATAGATTCTCTACTTTTAAGTTATGGATAGTTCGAGAGAGATTAACTTTCAAATATTTTTTAAAAGGATTAAATAATAATAAAATAGCCTCCAACCTCCTATCTCCGAACCGTTGGGCGACAGGGATGCAGTCGCGGCGATATAACCCGTCGTCGGACGGTTGACCAATTTTATCTCTGTCGCCTAACCGTTCAACGACTGCATTAATATCGCTTAGCTATTGGGCGACTGGATCCAGTCTCCTAAAGGTTCGGTGACAGAGATATATTTTTGTATTAAAAAAATCTCAGATATAATTTTATAATTTTGAATAAAAAATAGACTTTTTTTAAAAAAAAATCGTCGGTTCATAGGAAGAAACAACGCATACCTTATCTAGCCGGGCTATGGTGACGGAGACACCTGTCCTTAAACACTAAGTTGCATAATTACTCCCCATACTATCAACAAATGGTGACTAGGCCTGAACTGGAAATAAAACGCACCCAGTTCTCTTTTTACATGGAAAGAATTGTGTTTGGGTTGAATTTGCATGCATTCTTGCCTAATTACAACTGATTTTTGGTTGATGTGTGGTTGGTGTTTGGATCATAGGCTAGGTGTTTGGTGCTGCTAAAATATTCCAATTTTTGGAGGCTAGTTAGCTTAAAGGTAGTCAAATGGGCGACCCGGTATGAGTCCGTGCCAACACGACCTGCTGTCCGGACTAACTAAACGGGTCTTACCGTGTCGACTCGGACATGATTAGCCCGACGGGTCGGGTGGCCCATTAACTCATCTAGATAAAAGGTTGTCTCTGCCGTCGCGCGCCTCCACCACCTCCTCTGTCGGGCGCCACCGTGCCCCTAGTGGTGGATATCGAGTCAGATACTTATCTTATCGAGTTTTTTTTAATGATATAGTTTAATTTAATATTGTTTTATTTGTAGTTTGAAAGTATTTTTAAAATGGTACACGATTACACTAACTACAGTATTGTACGTGTCTTACCGGAGCAGTCTGCTGGACTAAGGTCACAACCCTAAACAAGACGAGTCGGGTCATGTTGTGTCGTGGGCCAGAAAAGCTCGCTTCTGAAGGAGAGCCGAGTCGGCTAGCTTTCGACGGCAAGACTCTGTCGCGCAAGAAAAGGACAAGGACGAAACGAACTCCTCCCGTAACGAGCTCCATCACCTGCAACAACTCGCCTTTTTCTCGCTCTGCTCACCGCCCTTCACCGATCTCTTCCTTCCCAAAATCGATCAAAGCACCACTCGTGTGTACCACCACGCCGTTCAAATCGATCGAGATGCGTCACCATACCACCAGGCCGGCCGTTTTTCCTCTCCCAAGATCTTATTGCTGCGGAGGCCGGCAAGCTCGGGTGCACCCACCGTTCTTCCTCACCGGATCTGACACATGCGGCAAAGCAATCACCCCATCTTCCTTTTTCGTGTCTGCATGTTTTCACCTTGCGAAGTTGTCGTTCCTGTTTACTTTTTTCTTGTCGATAAGTTCTTGGCAGTATGTCGGACCGGATTTTCAAATCCCAAATACTCTATGAATAATACTATGCTACTCCCTGGATCAGTAGGTAGCACTCACAGACTCATTGTTGAATTATTTCATACATGACGCGAATTGAGATATTAAAATATAACAGACATCAGAGTGACATAGACCACGTCGGGTCGAGTTTTACATAAGGGCTACCAGGCCAAATTGATTACAATACACAAAAGCACGAAGCTGCAGCGGAAGCAAAAGAGAGGATAGGGCTCATCTCTCCATAGACAAGCGCTGGGGTGACCGACGTACGACCGATATTATCCAAGGTTGGGTAATATTGGTTGTACGCAAGTACCGACGAGTCCACTAGACTGGGCGAGACCTACACTACAGAATCTATACTACTCTTCAGGGTTCCCTTAGCCATCGACTTCAGGATCCTCGTAGTATGCGTAGTCTCCTTGATCCAAATCATCTGGAGGGTTTGGGGGAGGAGCGAGAGTGAGCACAACTACCGTGCTCGCGAGCCAACACACAATATGCAATAGTATACATGCAAGGCTTAACAAGGATGACTCAGGTTCTTTTATTTGCTAAAGCAACATTTTCAATTATCATAAATACAATTCCCTATGACTTAGCATTTTACACAATTTGTATTTTTATTAAAGAGAATAAGTGCAATATTAAATAACAGTAGAGGTTACCTCCACCTCATGCTTAATTTTGATAGCGGTTACATCCACCGATTATCAACACTGGGTAAGGCTACCCAGGAAAATCAAAAACAAGGGCTAGATGCGCCCACCACATTTTTAATCCACCCATAAAGGTTTTTGAAATATAACTAACTCAGATTAACTTCCCATGTCCGCCTTTGACCGTAGGCGCAGTTGTTTAAACAGTTTATACTCTGCAGAGGTTGTACACTGTACCCATAAGAGATAATCATACTTGTTACCCCACATGATTCCTTAGTCATGTAGTTGAGCGATCGTCACAGTAACGTTTCAAACTACCTTGCCCCTTCCGTCATCTCACCCCTATGGCCAATTCCATAAGTTGTGCGGGATGTATACCACAACGACTAGCGCAGCTGGCCCCGGCCACAACGACTAGCGCAGCTGGCAACTTCACCGTTCCCGGTGTCTCTTTCAAGCTAACATACGTCCTGCCGCTTGCACACTTCTAAACACCAGTTGTGGGATGACATTCAGGGTTCAATAATTTTACTAAGCCAAGTTGCACTTTGCATACTTGCGGTTGTACTTGTTTTACACAGGAGGTCATGACAAGATTAAGTCCTTAATTCATCTGAACGGTTCATACCACATACCAACCATTCTCGTGCTACGTCCGCACCCACCACTCTTTCCATCCGTCCAGATGTGGTACTAGCAAGTTGTTTAGGATTTTGGGAAGGAAAACCAATTAACACAACATACCAGTCATCTACATCCAATAACTGTTCAAAATCATTTTCATGATTAAAAGATGATTATTGGGACATTTATTGTCCCGGTACTTAAGCAAGACTAGCATGTCGCTTAAGTACAACCTATAGTAGTATTTGCCACATATTTACTAGGCTGACAAAAAATACTGGATTCAATTATCAAAGGATGGGTAATAATTAATTAATCATCAAATGGGGTGTTTAACTACCTTAAGCTTTAACATACATTTGATTACAAAAGTAAAGCATGCAACTTTGATATTTTTAAATAAATATAATTTGCATAAAATGTAGGCTCAAAATGATCAAAGTATTGACTCGCCTTGGTTAAAGGCAGTGGGATCCTGGTATTCTTGAGCTTGGTCGAAGTTGAGGTCTCCTGCGTCTTCGAACCCTAATCGGACGAAAATAATGGAAAAAGACACAACAGCAGAGGGAGCAAATAAATACCAAACTCATAATAATTGAACTCCAAAATGAACAAGACCAGTTCCATTAGCAAGATCTTGATTTTAGAAAAATTTAGAAACTAGTTTCAAAATTTTTGGAGTTATAAATAAAAAGATATGAATTTTTTAAGTTTTTCCATGAAATTTTAATTGAAAACTAAAATCAAAAGACCGAAAATCTATCGCGCTGACACGTGGCACGCACTATGCACGGGTCCATGGCATCATGGCGTGGGCGAGTTCACGCATGCGGTCCACGGCATCATTGCGTGGGCCCGAAGGTCACACGCAATGATGTCGATCCATCGGTCCACCGGTTCACAAGATCTGATGCGGTGGGCCCACCTATCAGTGGCACTGCAGCGGGGGAGGGCCCACTTGTCGGTGCTGCGCGGCGTTAAAATGTGGCGTCGTGCGGAGAACGAGAGGGGGGAAAGCGAAGCGGCGAGAGGAGGGGAGAGGGCGGGGCGCACGGCGGGGAGCCAGAGGGAGAGAGAAGAGGAGGCGGCGCCGGAGCTGGAGAAGGAGGCCGGGCAGAGGAGGCGACGGCACTAGAGATGAAGGCGCCCGAGCCGAGGCGAAGGGGGAGCGGAGGCGGCGGCAACGGCGAGGCAGTGGCGACCGAGGCGCGCGAAGAGGGCGAGGGCGTCGGCACCGGAGACAAGGGCGGGAGTTGAAGGTGAGGTGCGGAGGAGTCAGGCCCGGCTTAAATAGCCGCGGTGAGGAGGGGAAAAAGCCGGGCGCGGCGGGGGCGGGTGAAAGATCTAGACCCGACATTATGAGTTAATGGATTGTTTTGGTGATTAATGACAAATCCAAATATGAGACTAACTCTTTTATCAAGTATTATCTTTGTGTAGTCTCATTTGGATATAAAGGTGAAACACAACGAGGTATGCAATCGACATCTCAATTTATATAATGTTGCATTTCTCGGATCCAAAATATAGGATTGAACTCAACCTTAAGTTAAACTTGAATATGTGCATATGACCTCATTACACATTTGTGTATGCACACATTTAGGGGGAGTTTTATCCTATACTTTGTGGTTTCATTAGTATTGATCCATATTCCATTTTCCACATATACTAAGGATCTTTACGTTGAAACAAAACCTTTGAGTATACAAAACTTGTGTAGTTCAGTATATACTCATGTTATGAGTATATAGAACTTGTGTAGTTCTTGTATACTCATGTTAGAATATATATAACTTGTGTAGTTTATATATACTCAATTGTTCTCTCATTTATCTTCATTATATTTATGAGAATTTAAGTGGTTATCATCAATTACCAAAGAGGAAAGATTAAGGTATCTTGTCCCACCATTATGAGTTAATGGTATGATGTAGTAATTAATGATGATCACATTGTGGAACTAACACTTTCCATGAGTTGGATATATAGGTTATGTTCGGGATGATGAAGACTTGGGGTGATCATGAGTTGATCATCAAGTCAAAGAGCTTAGTGTATATGATGCATCATGAGTTGATGCTTATCAAGAAGAGATGATCATGGGTTGATCATCAAGACAAGAGAAGACCCATCATGTGTTGATGGAGGTCAAGTGAAGGAATGCATCATGCGTTGATGCAAGTGAAGAATCGGGATGAAGAAATCATCGGTGTTGATGATGATCAAGACAATATCCCAAGTGAAGAAATCATCATGAGTTGATGATTGTCAAAGTCGGGATGAAGAAATCATCATGTGTTGATGATGATCAAGACAATATCGAAGTGAAGAAATCATCATGAGTTGATGATTGTCAAAGTCAAGGACCGGACTTGAAGTGTTGGTGTCGTCATCAAGCTTCAAGAAGATGCAAGGCAAAGGTATGACTAGCTAGGGCTAAGGATGTGTTCCTAGTCTTTTACCGGTCTCGGTGTTTGGTTGATAGACCGGATTGCTAGTATAGGTTTGCCGTACTATTAAGAGGGATCTTGACTAGTAGTTTGAGTTAGTCATGTGTTGATAGCTCATTATATTTGCTCTAGCTCATCTAGGCATGATGCTATTATTTGCGAATGTGTTTTGCAAATAGCCGATGCTCATGCATTTAACCCTTGTAGCATGTGACTTAAGTTTGCAAATCGTTTTGCAAATGGTGTAAGTCCATGTACCTTTTTCCTTGTGGTATGATTCCAAAAGTTGGCAAATGTGTTTTGCAACTTGTTGGGAATCTTGCTTGTGACCCTTGTTGGCATGGCTTGTCAATTAGCAAATGTGTTTTGCAATTGAAGTTGTTGAAAAAGCCATTTCGATTTACATCGGAAAATCGGAAGTTCCGGGCTCTTCTGCGGGAAGTTCCGCACCGGACGGTCCGATTTTCCATGACTGATTTTTCGAGAGCGGCGGTTTAGGGACTTAGCCGATTTTCCAAGTGCGGAAGTTCCGGCGTGTTAATAGCGGAACTTCCGATTAATCGGATGCTCAAAATCCGGCGGTTGGTTTTTTCGAGAAGCACCATTTTGGGGACTTAGCCAAAATTCAATGTGCGGTAGTTCCGCTATGTGTTGGCGGAACTTCCAAGAATCGGATCTTCCGATGATTAGTTGGCGGTAGTTCCGCACTAAAAATCAAGCGGCTAGTTTCTCGTCGACATAGCCGTTGCGGTGCCTTTTCTCTCTCTGCGGTAGTTCCGGCCTTTGTGCAGCGGAACTTCCGATTTCCTGATTTTTGGGGTTTGTCTCCCAACGGCTAGTTTTTGTGTGTGGGCTATATATAGCCACCTTGGCGATTGGGGAGGTTCTGCGATTGCTAAGAACTATTGTGAACTCTTTGTGAGCCTCTTGAGCTAAGAGCAAACCTCTATTCTCTTTTGTGCATGTGTTGCACTTGGTGAGATTAGAGAGTAAACCCTAAGTGCATGTGTTGCCTTAGGTAGTGGATTGTGTATCCACGTGGCGTTGACACTTGATTAGTTCAAGTGAAAGTTTGGATTTGTTACTCTTGGTGTTTGCCGACACCTAGGCGGCGTGGAGCGTCGTGCTCGGTGACCTTCTCAAGAAGCTTGTGAGAAGGCCCGGCGGTTGTAAGTGGTTTGGTGCTCGCCATCTCGGAGTGGAGGAAGAGCAACCATAGTTGAGCGAGTGTTGGTTCGGTTTGGAACCGGTCCAAGTGTTGGACTTACCTCGGAGGTGTGTGCTCATTTGAGGAGCCGGTCCAGCGTGGGTTGGGCTTACCTCAGCGTGGATTAGGGAGACCGGCAAGTCTCCGAACACCACGGTAAAACATAATCGTGTCATCTTGTGTTTACCTGTGCTTTACTTTGAGCAATTTACATTCTTGCTTTAATTGCTTATATATCTTATATGATTGCTCATGTTGTATTGTGTTCATATTGTCGGTGCACTTAGTTGAGCCTAGTTGATTTAGGTTTTAATTGTGCAAAACCAATTCGCCATTAGCTTCCGCATTTATATATTGGTTTAGCAGATAAAGTTTTTAAAACCGCCTATTCACCCCCCTCTAGTCGGCCACCTCGATCTTACAAGTGGTATCAGAGCTTGGTCTCTCATTTATTAGACTTAACCGTCTAGAGAGTAAAGGATGGCAACTAGAGATTTAGTGCACCTAGGTGAAGCACCTATATTTGATGGCACAAATTATGCTCAATGGAAAATCCGCATGTCTTGTTATTTTAGGGCCATGAGTCCAAAAATATGGCGGATTGTAGATGTAGGCTTTTCTCCTCCATTGGATCATTTTGCTCCAACCTTTGAGGAAGAGAAATGCTTACATCTCGACGCTCAAGCTACTAACGCCTTATTTAGTGCTTTGGCGTAGATATATTTGACAAGGTATGCAATCTCAAGAACGCTCATGAGATGTGGACATATATTCAAGATCAATATGAATTGTCTACTTCCACTAGTGACGATTGCACACAAGAATGGATGTCGGAAGAAGAATGCTCAACTTCAAGCTCAGACAACGAAAATGAGGACTCCTCAACTCCCTCCACATCAACTCAATGCTTCATGGCTAAAGGTAATAATGAGGTAAATAACGATGAGCCTTCATATGATGAGTTGATGGATATGCTAGAAGAGCTCAATGAATATTTAGGAAAGGAGAAATTAAAATTCAAAGTTTTGAAGAAAGAGTATGTCTCACTTCAAAATGATTATGATGTTTTAAAGGATGAACATGAAACTCTCCTCCTAAATAATCTAAATAGCTCTAAGGTGGATATAGGCATTGAATGCAATTTAATAGATGATTTGCCATGTATAGCTTCTACCTCATGCATTTCATCTAAGATTAGTGTATCCACCTCATGTGAGGATTTAATTGATATGCCTTGTTGCTCCAAAATAGATGCTCCTATTTCCTCGATATCTTGCAAGACTAACATTGTAGAGGAAAACAAAGAGCTCAAGGCCCAAGTCAACAAATTAAAGAATGACTTGGAAAGAGGCCTAAAAGGGAAGGCCACTCTTGACGATATATTGAGCAAGCAAAGGCGCTTGCAAGATAAGAGTGGAATCGGCTTCACTCCTAAGAAAAGGAGAATAGCAAGACAAGGCACAATGCAAGACACACGAAGAATGTCAAGTGCCATGGATGCAATGGAAAGGGCCACTTAGCCTCAGTGTGCCCAAACAAAGTGAATGACAAGAAATTGTCATCAAAGAAGAGGCAAACCGGCAAGGAGCAAGTAAAGAAGGTAAAAGGCGAATACAAACTTGAACTTGCTACAATTCTTGGAAAAGGACATATGAGTAAGGATTGTCCCAAAGGTATCACTCTAAGCCCATTATTTATAATGATCAATATTTGCTTAGGAAGGATATTAATGGCAATGTGTTTGCTAGAATAGTTAGTTCACATAAAACTAATGCTAGGGCCATTTGGGTGCCCAAATCCATTGTGACTAACATTCGTGGACCCAACCTAGTTTTGGGTACCAAAATACGCTTAAATGCTTAATAGGTACTTGGAGAGGCATTGGAGACTTGGCTTATTCATATAAAGATGGATGTCATCATATATCAAATTGGAGCCAAGTTTGAGGATAATCGTTTCACATCAAGAACCAATGCCATCTCGGTAACAAGTATTTACATTGAAGTATCTAGCCCCTTTATACCTTGTGTAGGTTGCATTTCATGAAAATCTTATTAAAAGGGGTGTTCTTGCTCTATGTTCATAATGTTCATTATTAATATCTTGAGCAAGTTGGTAGTGGCACATTAAGGGGGAGTGCTAAATCATAGCCATGTATATCACATCCCTAAATGTGCCCAAATAAATTAAGTGCTAGTATTGCTTTTCAAAAATAAGCCTTTTAGCCAAAAGTCAAAAATTTGATAATTATTAGTAATTCTTTGAAAAACCAGTTGCAAAAGGTGTACAAATGCTTTTCAAAGATTTACCAAAGGTTTTGGTTTAAAAAAAAAACTATTTTAAGTGAAAATGAGTTTATGTCCAAAAGCTTACATTATAGCATCTTGTTTTTGACCAAAACTAGATCTTTGTGTAAAATCTATTATAAAAGGAATTTGAAAATCTTGACAAAAAAAAAATCCTAGAGTTGGTTATTCTAAACAATTTTGGTATTCAAAAAATTTCCAAAAGACCAACCTAGAAAAAGTTATTTGATTTTGAAATTCGTCCAAAATCCTACTTTGACCTAAGTGGTCACTTTCTAGCACTTAAGTGAGTTTTCCATATGAACCGAAATTATTCATATGAAAAGGTTCATAATGGTATTTATGACTCATACACAAAATTGGATGCTTTAAAATCAACAAAATGTTTTCTTTGAGTTGATTTGATTAATTTCATGAAAATGAGGCTTCATTTGCAAAATCAAAGCTAAATTCATAAAAATTATTTTCTTGGATAGACATTAGTCTTTTTAATGTACAATGATCTGAATGATATTTATTTGAGTGCAAAACTAGGGATCATTTGCATAAAAATCAAATTCAAGATCCTTCTGAAGTGTCGGGATAATCGGAACTTAGGCATTCTAGCGCGGAACTTCCGTTTGTCGGAACTTCCGCAGTTGATTTGCGAGCTTCCGTTTCAGCTCTCTTCGAGCGTCGGAAAATCGGAGCTTCGGTACTCAGTCTTGGAACTTCGTAGTCCGGAACTTCCGCCTTTGAAATGCGGAACTTCCGCTTCCGTGGTGAGAGACTTTATTGCACCTGCGGTTCCTCCGTTTTATCTCTCTCCACTCCGTATGATCTCTTCTCTCCCGAGCCCCCTCTCTTCTCTCCAAGTCTCCACCGAAAAGCTTTGATTGATCTTCGGTTTTTCTTCAAATCTCGACCAATCTATTGCTTCCCCAGGGTTCAATCACCCATTCTCTCAAGGTATTTCCAATTCCTTTCTTGGATTTTTACCTCTCATGAACCCTAGGTTGAGTTTTTGGGGGAAAATGAAATGTCGATGAAATCTGTGGTAGATTCTTGGGCAAATTAGTTGATTCAGTAGCATCGATTCCATGGACTCAATCCATCAAAATACTGGAAAATCAAAATTTATCTTTGCCCTAGAGTCGGCCCAGGAAAATCGGAACTTCCGCTGTTAAGATCGCGGAACTTCCGCTAGCGGTAGTTCCGGCGTTAAACTTGTGGAGCTTCCGATTGTCCTGACAGAACCTAAGAATTTCATCTTCTTTTGATTCAATCTTTGACACTTCATCCATTGTTGTTCTTGAAGATGCCGAGGATGAAGATGGCAGTCCCGAAGCACTATTCAGATGCTGGCGCATCTTCTTCAAGAAATGAGGAAGAATCGAAAATTCGGAAGAAAGTGCATCGGAGAAGAATCGAATATGAATCGATGAGGAATTAGGTGAACCGGAAGAAATGGAAATTGATCTTAAGGGACTCACAGTGACGACTACACTATTCTTGGGATAAGGATCAATATTCACTTCCAGGAAATTGCGACGACCCTCGTTTTCATACCAAGTTTCAAAGACAAGTCTATGATCTCTTTTATGGACCATCCAAACCATTTGCTGATCACAAGTATATCAATTGGTCCTGTAATACTCCGGAAATGGATCGGTAGAAAGAAAGAGGTCGGAGAGAGCGAAAGAAACTATTTTCATTGGAAAATTCCATTCGTCGGGGTATCGTTAATTTGAACCTTTGGGCCGCATGATTCGCGACCAGGAGGCCCGATAGTGGGCGGCCAGCCCACTAGTGGCGGCCAAAGGGAGCACCACTTCCCCCCAAAACCCTACTCCCTTCCCCCTTCCTCCCCCAAGCCGCCCCTCTTTTCCCTTGGAGCCGCCCCCATCTTCTCCTCCCTCCTCCTAGGCGCCTCCCCTCCATTGGTGGCTGCCATTGGAGATCCCGGGCTGCACCCCGTCTTCCACGTGTTCCTCTTGGTTCTTCCTCCGCCGGCGATTTCGTTCCAATCGGGTTCGTGGAGTTGGAGCTGGCCAAAGAAGGAGAGGGAAGGCTTTGGGAAGCTGTTCTTCATCGTTCTTGGTCTACAAGGGTAACGAGAGACCCCATCGCTGTTTGATTGCGTTAGAGTTGTCGATTCCATGTTTTTGATAGTATTGCGTAATTTCTGTTAGTAGATCGGTTCTGTACAGTAGGTTGCAACTCGGTTTTGGGTGCCTTAGAGGCAGAATTGGATGATTTCGCCTTCTAGAGTTTTGTTCCTTATTTCATTAGCTTTCTTTTGGCACCTGGATCACAATTTTTCACCCAGTAGATTAAAAGTTATGGCTGTTTTACTACGCGCTGGTCTGTCTGTCAAAACTGATGGGTATAGTGAGTTGCACCTAGGTTTTGATCTAGTTAGAGTCAGAATCAGGTCGGCCACCCAACTAGGTTTTTGAAGATAATTTCCCCATGTTTCCAGGCTGATAAAAATCACTTTATTTGGATCAGTGGTTTAAAAGTTAGAGCAATTTCTTTAGGGCTGATCAGATTTCTGGGCAGACTGCAGTTGTAGTTTTTCAATGGATGGTTAGACCCCTGTAATGGCCGAATTAGAGTTTACCCTCAACTAGAGTTTTGTAGCCAGTTAAGTTAAGAAAATTTGAGCACTGGTTTCAGGTCTTTTGGACTTACGGTTTTTTATTGGTGAATTTTCTAGTAAAACTGCCAGATTAGGGTTAATTGAAATGGTTGGGTAAATTGTTCAAATTGACTTTTATTTGGTTAGTTTGGCTAGAAGATTGAGGGAGGACACGTGTAGCATCGCAATATTCGTTGCCCTCATTTCGATTATATTTTATTGTAGGCGGTGAAGCGGTGAGTGGAGGGGTATCACAAGTACCTCCCAACCCGTTCTGCGTGCGAATAAGTAATTCGTATTCCATGTTTGATGTCACGTATGATGTGTGAATGAATGTTTACATTTGTTCGTATATGTAGATGAATGCCATATGTTCTTTTCATTTATGAATACTATTCCATATTGACATGTGATCATCATGACATGCATACAATATTTTGTTAAGACCCATCAATTCCAGTATGGGCACTTGAAATCCCATCAATTCCAAGATGGGTACGTGAGTCCACCATTCCAATGTGGACCACGTTACGTGAGTCCACCATTCCAATGTGGGCCACGTTGGACAGTCGTATGAAACGTTCTTCATACGAATACTTTAAGTGAACACCGACGGGTGCTTCACTCGCTATCTGCATTATATGCTACAATATGTCCATTTCCTTCAATGCACCATTCCACTTCATTCATTCATACATTCGCTTCCAGAATATGTTCAAATTGTGTTTGTGATATATGGCTCATTGTATGTTTGATTGTTACATACAGTTACTTGCTGAGTCTATTGGCTCATTCTTGCTTTACTGTCTTATTTAGGTAAATGATGAGGAAGAATGATCTTATGGAGGGTAGTTCATCACGATGCACTCACTATCATTTATCAAACAATTTGAGGACTTTTATTATCATTAATTATGATTTGTGTTACAATGTAATAAGCCCACATGGCCTTGTTTACTTATCTTGTTGAACTGTTTACTTCCATTTCGTTGATTAAGACTGGAAGATGAATGCTTGTTTTCATATATTCCCAATAATCGCTTCTTTTTGTTATGCTACATGATGTTATTCATTTGAAGAGTAGAGATTGTAGGTGACATCTTGACTTCCTTGTAGTCAGGGTGTTACAGGTCCTATCTCAACGGACTTGACAGATATGAGGGTACATACAGGCTCTTTCAGCGAGCCGGGATTCATAACTTTGTGGCAATAAAATGCAATTATAGTGATGAGGTCATCAAGCGTTTTATGCCACAGTATGCATTCCTCCGATTTTTCTCACTCACTGGATGACGAGGCTGTGAGGTATTCTTGCACAAAGCGCTTTTGAACATGCATTGAATATCGATCAAGCGAATATGAGAAAATCTATGATGGAACGATTCTCCCTCATGCGCATGGGTGAATTTTATGACACCACTCAAAGATTTGTCCCTGGTAAGATCACATGACTTCTTCCTATTCCCAGCTTGGTAAATAGGATCATTAACCATACCATGTTACCAAAGAGTGGGAATTATGATGCTATTAGAGGACATGTTTGGAATATATTGGAATGCATCATGCATGGAAGAAAGTTTGATGTTGTGGATGTTATTATAAGGAGATAGCAGGAACAAAGAATGATCGAGTCAAGCGGATAAACTTTGCACCTTACATTATGGCTTTGATCGTTAAACAAATGGATATAATGGAGCTTTACCTTGACACATAAAGCCTATAAACCAAGAGAAGGTCCTCCAATCCTGCCAATCTTAGGCGTGCTCAGTGAAGTACACAGCCGCACCTCCTGCCTTCTTCTTCTTTGCTCCTCCACAAGGTATAGCCACTATGGATCGATTTATGCCACCTTGTTGGAGATGAGGGCATCCCAGATACCTTCTGGAGGCGACCACTTCTAGGCTGGATGCGTTTGAGGCGACCACCTTTGCGGATGGATGCTTTCGGAGGCGACCACTTCCAGGCTCGACGCCCACTCGGCCAGCCTTGACGCGCTTTCAGCCAGATTCGCCGAACAGTTTCCTCCACCTGTTCACTTTGGACGGCGTCGCTTTCGCTCTCCTCCTGGCGGTCCTCCTGCTGCTCCTCCAGTCGATCATCCTCAAGACCTTCCTGCTGAGTAGTAGCCATTTGTTCTATTTAGGTCATTAGACCTTGTATGCAAAAATTGTAATATCTTATGACTACCTGGCAGTTTGACTCTTATTGTGGCTATGCTATCTTTTGGTACTCTGTGTGAGAACATGTTTTTTATGTCATGATCTATGTTTGCATGAGATATGGATGAGATGTGATTATAAATGAATATTTTTTTGGTGATTATATCTTTTTATCTCACATCGTGGATGTCCCTCTTTACAAGAGAAATTCATCAATTTTTCATGGAAATCTCTCACAAGCATTGTTCTTTATGTTCTCTCAACATAGCTTGTAAAAATTGTTAAAAAGAGAGGTTATCTATATTTCTTTTCAAAGGGGAGGTTAGTTGAATATGTTTCAACTATCATTTCAAGTGGTTCTCAAATATTTTGATTTACAACGGGAGAATGTGATGATCAATAGGTATGTAACCTATCCTTGTTTCTCCTCTCATATCTTGAGAACAAAATTCCCCCTTGGTCATATAAGTTCAATTCATACTTTTTGTGACCTACCTCATTGTTTTTGCAAGTGGTATTGATTTGCAAATACTCCTTTTGGCTAAGATTTATCTTGTGTTTTTGGGTGATTTATGCCAAAAGGGGGAGAATGTTTTTATCAATATTGCTCATTTGGATGTTTGATTCGTTTAGACATGCCAAAAGAGGGAAAATGTATGTGTTAGATGTGTAAGGGGGAGAATGTTTCCATATGCATTTTGTTCAATGCTTTATGTTTCACCTCATATGATGCATAGACATAGTTCATTAGTTTAAAAACATTTTCTTATGTCTATGAATATCCAAATGTTGTTATTGATAATGGATTTGTCATCAATCACCAAAAAGGGGGAGATTGAAAGATCTAGACCCGACATTATGAGTTAATGGATTGTTTTGGTGATTAATGACAAATCCAAATATGAGACTAACTCTTTTATCAAGTATTATCTTTGTGTAGTCTCATTTGGATATAAAGGTGAAACACAACGAGGTATGCAATCGACATCTCAATTTATATAATGTTGCATTTCTCGGATCCAAAATATAGGATTGAACTCAACCTTAAGTTAAACTTGAATATGTGCATATGACCTCATTACACATTTGTGTATGCACACATTTAGGGGGAGTTTTATCCTATACTTTGTGGTTTCATTAGTATTGATCCATATTCCATTTTCCACATATACTAAGGATCTTTACGTTGAAACAAAACCTTTGAGTATACAAAACTTGTGTAGTTCGTATATACTCATGTTATGAGTATATAGAACTTGTGTAGTTCTTGTATACTCATGTTAGAATATATATAACTTGTGTAGTTTATATATACTCAATTGTTCTCTCATTTATCTTCATTATATTTATGAGAATTTAAGTGGTTATCATCAATTACCAAAGAGGAAAGATTAAGGTATCTTGTCCCACCATTATGAGTTAATGGTATGATGTAGTAATTAATGATGATCACATTGTGGAACTAACACTTTCCATGAGTTGGATATATAGGTTATGTTCGGGATGATGAAGACTTGGGGTGATCATGAGTTGATCATCAAGTCAAAGAGCTTGGTGTATATGATGCATCATGAGTTGATGCTTATCAAGAAGAGATGATCATGGGTTGATCATCAAGACAAGAGAAGACCCATCATGTGTTGATGGAGGTCAAGTGAAGGAATGCATCATGCGTTGATGCAAGTGAAGAATCGGGATGAAGAAATCATCGGTGTTGATGATGATCAAGACAATATCCGAAGTGAAGAAATCATCATGAGTTGATGATTGTCAAAGTCGGGATGAAGAAATCATCATGTGTTGATGATGATCAAGACAATATCCCGAAGTGAAGAAATCATCATGAGTTGATGATTGTCAAAGTCAAGGACCGGACTTGAAGTGTTGGTGTCGTCATCAAGCTTCAAGAAGATGCAAGGCAAAGGTATGACTAGCTAGGGCTAAGGATGTGTTCCTAGTCTTTTACCGGTCTCGGTGTTTGGTTGATAGACCGGATTGCTAGTATAGGTTTGCCGTACTATTAAGAGGGATCTTGACTAGTAGTTTGAGTTAGTCATGTGTTGATAGCTCATTATATTTGCTCTAGCTCATCTAGGCATGATGCTATTATTTGCGAATGTGTTTTGCAAATAGCCGATGCTCATGCATTTAACCCTTGTAGCATGTGACTTAAGTTTGCAAATGCGTTTTGCAAATGGTGTAAGTCCATGTACCTTTTTCCTTGTGGTATGATTCCAAAAGTTGGCAAATGTGTTTTGCAACTTGTTGGGAATCTTGCTTGTGACCCTTGTTGGCATGGCTTGTCAATTAGCAAATGTGTTTTGCAATTGAAGTTGTTGAAAAGCCATTTCGATTTACGTCGGAAAATCGGAAGTTCGGGCTCTTCTGGCGGAAGTTCCGCACCGGACGATCCGATTTTCCGCGACTGATTTTTCGAGCGGCGGTTTAGGGACTTAGCCGATTTTCCAAGTGCGGAAGTTCCGGCGTGTTAATAGCGGAACTTCCGATTAATCGGATGCTCCGAAATCCGGCGGTTGGTTTTTTCCAGAGAAGCACCATTTTGGGGACTTAGCCAAAATTCAATGTGCGGTAGTTCCGCTATGTGTTGGCGGAACTTCAAGAATCGGATCTTCCGATGATTAGTTGGCGGTAGTTCGCACTAAAAATCAAGCGGCTAGTTTCTCGTCGACATAGCCGTTGCGGTGCCTTTTCTCTCTCTGCGGTAGTTCCGGCCTTTGTACGGCGGAACTTCCGATTTCCACGATTTTTCAGGTTTGTCTCCCAACGGCTAGTTTTTGTGTGTGGGCTATATATAGCCACCTTGGCGGTTGGGGAGGTTGCTCTGATTGCTAAGAACTATTGTGAACTCTTTGTGAGCCTCTTGAGCTAAGAGCAAACCTCTATTCTCTTTTGTGCATGTGTTGCACTTGGTGAGATTAGAGAGTAAACCCTAAGTGCATGTGTTGCCTTAGGTAGTGGATTGTGTATCCACGTGGCGTTGACACTTGATTAGTTCAAGTGAAAGTTTGGATTTGTTACTCTTGGTGTTTGCCGACACCTAGGCGGCGTGGAGGCGTCGTGCTCGGTGACCTTCTCAAGAAGCTTGTGAGAAGGCCCGGCGGTTGTAAGTGGTTTGGTGCTCGCCATCTCGGAGTGGAGGAAGAGCAACCATAGTTGAGCGAGTGTTGGTTCGGTTTGGAACCGGTCCAAGTGTTGGACTTACCTCGGAGGTGTGTGCTCATTTGAGGAGCCGGTCCAGCGTGGGTTGGGCTTACCTCAGCGTGGATTAGGGAGACCGGCAAGTCTCCGAACACCACGGTAAAACATAATCGTGTCATCTTGTGTTTACACATGCTTTACTTTGAGCAATTTACATTCTTGCTTTAATTGCTTATATATCTTATATGATTGCTCATGTTGTATTGTGTTCATATTGTCGGTGCACTTAGTTGAGCCTAGTTGATTTAGGTTTTAATTGTGCAAAACCAATTCGCCATTAGCTTCCGCATTTATATATTGGTTTAGCCCGATAAAGTTTTTAAAACCGCCTATTCACCCCTCTAGTCGGCCACCTCGATCTTACAATGGGGGAGGAGGCGGAGGCCCGAGCGTGGAAAGCAGCGTCTGGCGGGAGCGGAGGAGGAGAGCGGGGCAGGCGTGCGTCGCGGGCGGGAGACCAAGGCAAGACGCAGGCGGCCCAGGTGGCGTGTCGGCGTCTGGCGAAGCAACAGAGGCGGCGGCCCGAGAGGCGATGGCGCGGCGGAGCGGCGGAGAGACAGCGGGGCGGTGGAAGCGGCGAGCCAGCCGGGGCGGCGGGGAAGTGGGCCGGGCCGGGCCAATCCGAGGTTAGGGTTTTGAGTTTTAAAGAGTTTGAAACACTTGCAAAACTCGATTTTTAAATTGAAATCAAATTTTTTATTTTTAACTTCTCTGCAAAATGAGGATGTTACACAACATGCATCTACATGCAGATATTTGTTCTTGTACTCTCTCGTATTTGATGCTTCCTTCAGTGTTTGTTTGTTTTTTTCCTGAAACTAATACTCTACATCTGAACACTAGTTTGAGATCCGAATTTTTTTTTAGTAATAATGTTGTTGAGAAAAGTGCAGTTTTAGCAAACAATCCATATTAATTCTAGCAAAAATAAAAGACATTTCAGCATAATTCAACCAGTGTTTAAATGACCAAAATAACATGAATTCATAAAATTATTCCAAGTCATCTAAAGACAACATTATACTTAGCACAAATATCAGTAGAACACTATCCAGCATAAAGCTCAAAAAGTTAACATGTTCAAGTGCTCTCGGTAAGTTATTTGCATAGGACATAGTCCTTGCCATCAGAGCCTTCGAGCCAATTTTCATCATAAATTGAATATGATAATCCTAATCAGACTATGAGATTAAAGAATGAATGCTCTATTGAATTGTTTTAACAATTACAAAACAAACATAAACTATCAACCAACAGAATGGATATTGTTTAACAGTGCAAAAGAGATATCACTTCAGATAATTCAGCATATAGGAAATAATCATCTACCAGAGCACAAGACTAGTGAAGATAGTCTAAAGCATATGATCAGCTAGGTCTAAAAATAGACAATATCAAATCTATCTGAACTAACTTGATATCAACACTGACAAATCCAATCCTGATAGAATATCAATAACAACAGTAAGCAAAATAATCTACAGCTCAAGTCTGATTCTAATTATCATTCAATTTCATGAAAAGCAAACATCATAGAGTTGATAGCAACCTCACTGTTATCACTTTGCACTTTTTCCAGTACTAGAGTCTAACAATCATAGAATGAATGAACTACTAGTATAGCACAAATGCAAAGGGACAACCGAACTGAGCAATGTCAAAATACTCACAGAGCCAGTAGTAGTCAAAGCTACCTAGAAGAACCGACCAGGCATGCTAAGAAGCGTTGTCCCGGAAAACCTAGCGCCCCACCGTACTCACAGAGCCAGTAGTAGTCAAAGCTACCTAGAAGAACCGACCAGGCATGCTAAGAAGCGTTGTCCCGGAAAACCTAGCACCCCATCGTGGCACGGTGAAGGACGAGGTCTACGGAGATACAGAGTCGAACTCCACCCACAGGTCACACCAAGGGTGAAAATGAGGAAGCAAGATGAGCCACTCAAGATCACCAAAAGCACTTGGCCAAAAATGCTCCTCTTCACAGAGCACCACTTGAACAAATCCGAAAGCCTCTTCCTCTTTAGCTCAAGAACAGATCAATCTCAAGAAGATTCAATTGACCCACTAAAATTCCTCTGGAGTAAAGGAATGACAGAGTAGAAAGAACCCCAATGACCCTCTCACATCCGAAGCTCAAGCACCAGGAAGAAACAATAGAAAATCAAAAGGGGAATTAACCTCACGCACCCAGGGCTTACAAAATAGAGATCTGCATCACCTTAAGAAGCTGGGGAGTCGGAAGGGCTACGCCATCGGGATCAACCGCCAACCCCGAAGAGCCTAGTCCCCCATGCATCCAGCGTCGTTCCACCAAAATCTCCAACGGAGCCACCAATCTCTCCACCACTACCGCATGACCGGAGGGAGCACATCTAGTTGGAGCCGAAGGCTCCAGCCTTATCCCCACTCCCTTCAACCGACAGGTGGGCCTAGCAAAGCATTTTTTTTCTCTTTTAATCTTTTCTCAAAGTGAGAAATACCCATAATGCCCTTACAAGGTCCAACAAATGTAACAGAGATACACCAAGATGATTTCATTCTTTTCCGAGGATACCAAATAGTAAGCCAGACTTTCTTGCCCTCAAAGTTAGTTTCGCTAGCATCAAATAACTAGCCCATAAAACTTGTCATGTAAAACAACCAAACACCGAGGTAGGGCAAGTGAAACAACCAAACCACAGGCAAGGCAAGGATAGCATAGCTGAAAATGAGCTAGCTTGCCTAGCTGAGCTATAGCTTGATTCAACTAGACTTCCAAATGTGTAGCAAAGGAGGGTTGTCAATTGCAGAATGCACTAATGACTTGCATGTTTTTCCTGAATAATCCAATGGTTGACTTAAATTTGGTCCTCCCTTCTTGTTTACTATTCATGTCTTACTAATACCTAAAATGGCTATTTTCTAACCTTTTTTCTCGAAACTCGACTTATCTGCTACTTACAATTTGAAGTAAGACCTCATTTGGAACCCGGTGAATTTTTCAGATCCTGTGTGAATTGAATCTTTCCATGTGAATTTCATACGTTCCAACCGAGCCTACATTGAGATAAGTTAAAGTTCATGCTTAAATACGTTGATCTTTCTGTGCTAATTTGCAATTCACTCTAGCATCGACAAGCACAGCCTTGCAAAACGTACAATGAACGAGGCGTCACCAATCACATCGCAGATGCATCGGCAATCACAGAACGATGGCACGATGGTCAATGCAAAAGCAACACCCCCGATCAGGCCATGAGGGCGCGGGCCGTACTCGACCAATTAAGCAGCTCACCCCGAGTTTTTGGATGATTTGAACATTTTTACCAATCAGCAATTTCGTCCTTCTCGAGTTCGAATGATTAAAAAAACTTGCGGTAGGCTAGTAAAACAACACGTATCCTATTTTGTGCACCAGACCGTATCAACTTCATGTCGTGCCGCACCCGCCTCAAGCCCCTGTCACACATGCCACACACCCGGTCCAATCGTGTGTTTTTATTCAGTTTGTATCACTCCGTATGTACTCACATTGTATCCGGTATCTAGGTTGCATGTTGTCTTAAGCACTATGTATGTACTTTCCATCTTTTGCATGTTCTTTTTATCGCACATGTACTAGTGGGCCCAACCTTCGCAACCCACGCCAATTTTTCTAAGTAAATAGACATCACTCACTAGTCATCCCACTTTTGCTGACAGAAATGACCACACCAAGTCATGCAACCTTTTCAGACTGAAATGACAACTCACGCCAGCTTATCTTAGTGAGTAGACTTCACTCACCAGTTATCCCACCTTCTTAGACCGAAATAACCACACCATGTTATGCCACCTTTTCAGACCGAAATGACAACTCATGTCAGCTTTTCTCGGTGAATAGACATCACTCACTAGTCATCCTACTTATGCTAACAGAAACGACCACACCATATCATGCCATCTTTTTAGACTAAAATGGCAACTCACATAAGATTTTCTCAGCGAATAGACATTACTCACCAGTCATCCCACCTATGCTGACAGAAATGACCATACCATGACATGTCACCTTTTCAGACTAAAATAACAACTCACACCAATTTTTCTCTGTGAATAGATATCACTCAACAGACATCCCGCCTTTTTAGACCTAAATGATCACACCATGTCATGCTACTTTTTCAGACTGAAAAGACAACCTGCACCAGCTTTTTCAGTGAATAGACATCACTCACCAGCTTTTAGTAGCGAATTGATACCTCCCAGAGCTTTCTTGTGCAGAAAGATTCCCTCACGGGTGTGAGTACACCACCATTCGCCATAATTTACTCAATAAACACTACACCATATCCGCTGATAAAACCGGGTACAATCCACCACTGCGGTCAACACTCCACTCAAACTAATTTTGCAAAACAGGGAGAAAGGAGGGAGAAGAGAGGTATAGGAGATTAGTCCATCGGGTTTGGAGTTGTCAGACTATGGGGAGATTATGCAAAAGTGAAAGTGGGTTGTCGGGAAGACGAAAATCCATTCGGGTCGTTCTTGCAAGGATGCACTTGTACCACTGAAGTTTCCACCCCCGCAGTGCAATTGTGGTAAGCCAGCAAATATCATTCAGTCCACACACACGTAGACCACCGTCCAGACACACTACACTTGCGGGGATATCCGCGTAAGAGAATCTTACACACATCGATTTTTCACATTGCATGTTGTATTTCACATATCACTAACTTTATCGGTGCATAATGGCAGCCGTCGGAGTGTTGCTACTTCTTCCAATAGATCGATGGTCCGGAGAATTGTATGATAGGGTATTAGTTCAGCAAAAGTGCATGATGAACTATGCAGTGGCGCCTGAGAACTTTACCTGTTGTAAACCTTACTCAACCAAGAGTGGGGAAGACAAGACAAAGGCAGCGATGGTCCCTCCAGAACGGAAGTGGTGGTGGAAGCCCAAAAGTACCCTCACGACCGAATATGAGGAGGCTCGGACGAAGGCCCAAGCCGAGCGCGGAGGAGACAAGGGAAAGACAACGATAGTCCCGGTGATCCTACTAAGCAGGCGGTTACTTCTGACTAGGATACGCCCACAGAGGTTCTGGAATCCAAGAATCGGGCTACCATCGTGAAGGCCCGCGCCCGTAGGGATGCGGGAGACGAGGGAAAGGCATTGATAGACCATGATGCATAGGACGTATGAACGCAAGACTGACTTCTTTCCGATTTTGCAGTGTTTCTAATTCCAAAAGGCGCAAATGTATCTTACGTGTACTTCGGGGTGATGGTTTGTGCATGTTGTCATTTTATCGTACGAATAGCTAGACAAATATATGCACACAACCAAACCCTACGCGCCATGTAATTCGCACCAACATTACAAAGTCATATTGTCGGGATTGAAATCTCATCTTTATAATTTAATTCCATGATTATTCTCTATTTAAAATTTCATTCTCTCTCTTTTTTTTAATTGGTCCACTGATTTAGCCCCATGCAGAAAGCGGCTTGCTAGTGCATCTAGTGATTTAAACACATGGAGACACATACAAGACTAACCACTCGGTGCACGGCAAGGAGGGTGAAGCCCCTGTGGCAGGTGGGTGTAGGAGGGTGCAGCGTACCCCATGCGCGGCAGGGACATGTTGCGGTCTAGGAGCACGACAAGAAGTTGTTGCAGTATTGGTACGCGGAACGGGACACGTGTTGTCTAACTAACCTACTGAAGAATCTAAGCCTCATGTTAGTGTTTTAGTAATTAAAGACAACCATGTGTTATGAACTAACCTACTTTGTCAAGTGATTGAAAATGTTAGTCTCAGATTAAAAGAAAGGAGCACTAAAAAGGTCCTCATGTATTGGATATCAACATCAAATAGTTCAAGGCCAATGTATCTAGTAAAATAGGATCTTTTTATAGTTTTACCGATCTAGGACTATGAAGGATAAAATGCCAGATTGCTAGTATAGGTAGCCGTACTATAAAGATGGATCAATAGCTAGTAACTTGATAGTAAAGTGTGCCACAATGCACAAACTCTCTTGGTTGAATCTTGGATTTCTTTGATATCCTTTGGCCACATTTTCATCTGTTTTTACTTGCTTGGCGGATGACCATGAGTGGAGGTGCGGGTGGTCGAACCCCAGTCACCAATGCGGTCGACTTTTTCGAGAGTTCTGATTTGTATTTCTGCTGGCCAGACTGACCGTAAGCATAAGTCCAGACTAACCGGACTCCCGGTTTGAGTCGAGCGGTCAACTTTTTCTAGAGACTCTCTTTTGGCTTCAACACTTCTCTACTTTGCTATCCGGACTGACCGCAGTTGGAGTGCCGGACTGACCGAATCTCCGGGTCATTGACGCGGTCGATTTTTCTAGAGAATGGTATTTTTGGGTCTTGCTACTTATTTCTTTATGCCGGACTGACTGCAAGTGTTTTCCGGACTGACCAAACCCCCGATCATTGTAGGGTGGTCAGCTTTTTCAATAGCATGTATCTTATGATTTGGACATCTTTGAACCCGGTCTCGGACCTTGAGTGGGTGGACTGACCGGACCTAGCATAATGGATAGTTTTTGTAGTATTAATTGCAGCATAGTTTACCATTATACTGTAGCCTAGACTGACCAGCCCTGTGCCTGCGGACTGGCCGGATTTTCTATTTTTGCACAATCTCGAGTGCCAACGGCTAGAAAAGTGGGTGAATGCTATAAATACCTCACCCACTGCAGCAAAGAAGTCTTTAAGAACCTCATTGAATACTCTTGAGCCATTTGCTTCATGTTCTACTCTTTGATAGCAAAAAAATCCATCTTGCAAAGGTTGTAGAGGTTTTTCCAAGTGCATTGAGTTGAGTTTGATTCTTGTCACTTGAAGAATGCTATTTTTGCATAGTTATCGGTTTATTACTCTTGGAGGTTACCGCCTCCTAGACGGCTTGAAGAATGTGATTCAGTGATCTTCTCAAGAAGTTTGTGAGAAGACTCGAGCATTTGTGAAGGTTGGAGCTCGCCTTTCTAGAGTGGAGACGAGCTACCTCTAGTGATCGAGGGGCGTGCTCGTGTGGAGTCGGCTTGATTTGTTCAAACTTTCTCATCGTAGATTAGTAGAGATCGGCAAGTCTCCGGGACCACAGAAAAACATATGTTATCTCCATATTATGGTTTATCTTTCTTACTCTTCTCTTTGTGTAATTACTTATATAAGCACTAGTGTATCTTAATTAGATTGTTTAGCTTAATCTAGAGTAAGTAGTGCACTTAGATTATTTAAACCCAGAATTGTGAAATTGTATTTTATAGTTTTATTTTGCTAAAATCTGTTTTTATCATTAAAAAATATATAAAAATGGCCTTCGCCCCCCTCTAATCTAATCCGGACGCCCAGTCTGCCTTGATCGTTGGTTCGCTTCGCTGCCTCTGCAGCCCCAACCCAACCAGCCAGTCCAAACCAAACCAAACCCCTTCTTCTCTCCATCTCCCTCCTTGCCCAAGTCCAAATCGATCAAGATTTGATGCCCGAGGAAGCATGGTGAGGACCCTCGACAGCTACTCCTCCGCCAAAGATGTCGCCTATAGGTTCGCTTCCTTCTACTCCTTTTTGGTGCTGGGATCAAGAACCGAACCCTAGGAATTAGCTTTGGGGGTGGCAAGGATTCGGTTTGATCTTTGTCTTGTATTAGCACTTGGAGGGCCCCTTCATGCTGTGTTTTCCCGTTATTTTTGGTCCAAAAGTTAGCTACTGCCCGCCCCAAAATTGATCTGTGTGAGGTGTTCTTGCGGGGTTTATTTTGAAATTTTGGTTGCTGGGTTCAGAGCTAACGGATGGATCTTGAATCTTTTGGTTTTAGTTACTTTTGGCTGATAACGAGTAGATGCCCTGCTTAGGACACGAACTAGATTGATCAGAGAGCACACCAATTCCATTCCGGTTAACTGGAGTGCATCGTTGGCCCTTCTTTTCTTGCAAGAGATCATGATTTGTGAGAAAGACCAGAACTCAAGAAAAAGAAATTGAATGTGACATTGAGAGTGGAAGCTAGCGTAGGCTGCCGAAAGTTACATCCTGATACCTGATTAGACACAACAAATACTATAGAACATAACATAAGTTTGGCATATGAAGGCGTATAGAACACGGAATTGTCGTTTTTGTGAATATGACATTTCTTGTGGAAATGGTAGGATGGTAGCTTCAAATGTGAAAGTGTCTACAGTCCAATTTGATTATGTATGTTATTTGTTTGTTACTGGCAGCTGTGGATATTGTGGCTATGCATTAAACTTGAGCTCCTCGACACGGAACACAGCGAACATTGGATCAAAGTATGGCAAACAGATCAGGAAAGGTGTTGTCTCATTCTTTGCAATTGATGAGAGCCGGTTTACACAAACTGATGAAGTGAGCTGCATGCCATACTTCCACTCAAGGCGCTCCTGGGGTTTCTTCAGAAAGAGGACACGTTTGATCTGCCGCAAGTGTGGTGGCCATATCGGTAATGCTTATGAGGACGAGGATTCCACCTTGTATGATGTCTCAGATGACATGCACATGAGCTCCGAGGGCAGCAGCACGTCAAGTCGAAAGAAATATGTTATCAAGATTAATGCACTACAGCCCTCATCGGATGACTCTGGGGTTCCCTTCACCCTGTGACAGCAATCTGAACAGCTGCAATGTGTACCTTTTAAAACCTGGTTGCTCTACTCCATACTGGACTGTGAATCGAGTTAATGCAGCACCAAGAAGAGCTTGATATTGCTGAGAGATTTCCGTAGAAATTTCCCATCTCTATGCCGTTTGAGTCATCCTGCTGCCCATACGTTTTAACATTTTTCATTTCCTTTCTGCACTGGTGTAAGTGTATATTTTTTACAGGATTATTAAATGTTGCTTGTGTTAATATTATGAAGTGAGAGGGTTTGTAGTGTACTCATGGTTATCTTACCTTGAGAGTGTTTGCGCCATGTTTGCGGTTTTGAGCCATCTCGTTGGTGTTTAGTTTCATATATCGGCGTGTCTGGGGATGTTCATGTGTGAGAGTGTCCACATTTGTAGGTATCAAAGGAGGAAATGTATTGAAATACTTTAAACCGTCTATTGAATTTTGTCTATCAAAATGATAAAGGTTCACTTCAGTTATTCTAAGGAGCAGATGTTTTGTTTATATTTCAAAACCATGCGAGTAAGCAGATCAATCTAACTTGATATACTTGTTTCATTGCTGTCCAATTGAGTTATGCCTCTTGCAATTTGTATCATGTGTGATGGATTATTCGTTTGTTTGATCTTTTCTAGAGAACTGGATACAATCAGACGATAGATAAGCAACTTGATCCAGTGCATCATTACCCTACTTCCCTTTTTTCGTTGCTTAGTGGAGTACATTTGTATTTCACTTGCTTGTATGATTTGCAAGTGATTACTCGCTACAACTTTTCATTGACATCTCATATATGAAAAAGAATTTGTATACACACTACACAGGAGTATGATACCTACTAATACAGCCTTTCCAGGATCTACCTCTAACCCACTGTGGTAAGCACGTCAGGTAAGTAGGTAACTGATGTTCAGTAATTTGAGATTGTGACTATAAACTCTTCTAGTCCAGAGCTCTATGAGGTTAACAAAATGAACAATTCTGCTGACAAGCTAGTTGATTAAAACTGAAGGATGAAGCTGATGCTGCCAAAGCATGGCACCATTGTACAAAAAGTTCCTCCTATTCTACAATCTACAAAAGATTTCTTCTCTATTCACTTTTCAGGCAAATGCATTCACACGAAATAATTGAAAATAAAAACAAACTAGTATGTATTGCAAATCCTGCAGATGTAAGTACCGCTCAAGCAATAAAAAAAGTAACTGTAGGAACAGAAATCAGTCCAAAGAGAGCAAAGGATGCTCCTGCTTAAATTAAAGAGGCTAGCTGAGACGAAACAAACGAAGCATGATTTGACGATTGTTTGATCCTTTCCTGCATATTCGTTCGTCTGAAATTCCCGGTCAAGGATGGTACAGATCAATATGGAACTCAAATTAAGAAATGCAAAATTTTAACCTCCTTCAACTAAATCCTGAACCAGCAGTCTCTGCCACTATAATCGCATTCGAACCAACAAGAACGCAGAACGCAAAACCAATTTCACGAAAGAATCCCACAGTGCAAAGATCTAAGGAACGATCCTACACAAAGAAAGCAAGAGCGCAAATGGGACATCTACAACAGAATCACAGTACTTGCACGGAAAACAGATTTGAATTTGACTTCCAGATGCAAACAACTTTGTTTCACTGTCTCACGAATCAGATAAACCTAGTACAGCCAACGGCGAACTAAACAAAGGTGGGTTTCCTTCATCTAACTTTCTTGACCGCAAGACTTGTGAGCACGGCCAGACCAACATCGCAAGCTGCGGGGACGAAGGGGATCCGGCTTAGCCGCCGAAGCCGTAAAGGGTGCGGCCCTGGCGCTTGAGCGCGTAGACGACATCCATGGCGGTGACGGTCTTGCGGCGGGCGTGCTCGGTGTAGGTGACGGCGTCGCGGATGACGTTCTCGAGGAAGATCTTGAGCACGCCGCGGGTCTCCTCGTAGATGAGACCGGAGATGCGCTTCACGCCGCCCCTCCTCGCCAGGCGCCGGATCGCCGGCTTGGTGATGCCCTGGATGTTGTCGCGCAGCACCTTCCGGTGGCGCTTCGCACCGCCCTTGCCGAGCCCCTTCCCGCCCTTGCCGCGCCCAGACATGGCTACCTTCGGATCTCTTTCTTCTTCGAGCTACACGAGAGGAGCGAATGGAATTCGGGAAGTTGTGATGGTGTTTGGATTGGGATTTGGGGAAGGGAGAGGGGGTTTAAAAAGGGACGAGAGGTGGGGGCAGGGCGGTGCCTGCCGCATCGAACGGGTGAGATCGGGACCGTGGGGGAGATGCCGCGGCTCCGTGACGTGGCGGGAGGCCCGGATCGGTGAATTGGCGGGACGGATCTGAAATTTTGTGCCGTGAGGCGCCAGCTCGAAATTTTGGGCCATGGTCGCGGTTTTTTTTTTTGCTTCCCACGATTTTGCTAATTCGGTTTGGCTCCGTGTCGTGTTCGTGTACGGGATGGCGCGACCAGAAGATTATTCCTCAAACTTTCACTGAAAAATGGTACAATTTCATTCGTAAAAAAACAAATGGAGCTTTAAAGGAAGTGCGCAACTAGCGCTTGGACAAATATAGGCACAATGTTTACAAATAAAAAAATTTATACATGGAACAAATACGCAAATCAATCTCATGTCTTCATTCAAGCGAGAGTACAAAGAACGAAACGAAGTGAGAAACCAAGGGCAGAAAAAAGAGTCGAGTCGATCGACCAGGAGAAGCAAAACGAAATTAGGATTCGGCCAAAAAAAAAAATACAACGTAATATGGTCAACATCAAAAAATTTGCAACATTTAAAATTTACTTATGAAACATCTAGAAGGTACAGTCTCAACATTTCAAATCACCTATTGAAACAATGAGAAGCAGCTACTGCAACATTGAGATTCTTTGAGAAAAAATATCACTCTAAGAATTTATTACTAGAACATCCAAAAGATAGTAGTCTTAACATTTCAAATCACCTGTTGCAACAATGAGGAGCAACAATTGCAATTAGAAAAAAAATCAACCTCAAGAATTTGCTACTGAAACATACTACAGCATCCAAAAGATATAGTATCAACATTTCAAATCATCTGTTGCAACAAAAATTCCTATTGCTACAACAAACACATGACACTGATCGGCCAGCTAGGAGGAAGTGGCGGCGTCCAGCCATGAACTCGTAGAAGGGGTGGCAATGCTCATATACGTAGGCGTGGAACGCAGGCATGCTGAATCGCTCGAGAACGAAGAGATCCCTTCTCCCAAGAAGAACATCACCACGAAGAAGAGCAAGAAGAACAAAGCCGCCTCCGTTGGATCCTAGCCATCAGAGTAAACAGAGAACCGAACCCTATCGACGCCACGACAGGGAAAAAGGGCAAAGAAAGAGAAAAGAGGAGAGACCTCCGTGAGAGGAGAGGAGGGAAAGTGTGACCTAGGGGAGAAAATGAGAGATGAGAGAGAAGGGGGTAGCAGGAGGAATTTAATAACTAGAGAGAGATGAAAAAATGAAGGGGAGAGAGAGAAGGGAGGACAGAGAGAGAGGGTTTGTAGGACCGTAAAGGCGACTAGAGGGAGGTGAATAGGCGCTTTCTTAATTTTTCACCTTAATCAAAATTCAACACGCACTTATCTCCTTTAGCTACAAAAGCTAAGAAGATCAGTAAACGCACAGAGAAAGCCTTGTGCTGAATCCGATTACCCCCTTAACCACAAGACCCAAACAAAAGGGAATTGCTCTCAGGAGGACTGGTCACTGGCGGTCTGACTGGCAGACAAGTGGCGGACTGACCGCTCAGAATCGGTTCGACCGGCAGTTAATGGGCGGTCCGAAAGCTGGCGGTCTGACCGCTGTTGCTAAATCGGTCAGACCGATTTAGTCCAGAACCGAAATACCAAGCTCAAAACCAAAACGAAAATTAGTCCAACTTTTGATTCAACCAATGAAACTTGACCAAATATGGAGCACACCTCCCTAAGGATATCTAAGACCTATTTCTAGCGACGATCGTTCAGATCCACTTCGTAGAAACGATCTCTTAAGGATTTACCAAAGAGGTGCTCAAACCCTAGAAATATGAAAAACTTGATCCAACACTTGCTTGTGTGGCGAGGCGGAGTGGATGGAGACAAGGAAAGTAAGCGGCTCGGGGAGTGGGCGAGCCGTTCGATGCGTCAGACGACCGAGCGATATCATTACCCTTAAAGGAAATGAAAAGTCCATTCTCACTACAAATTTCCCTTTTATACAAAAATCTTGTAAATTTCAAATAGGCTACTTATAGGTAAAAAAAAGTATCAAAAATGCAGGAGAAAAACTCCATAGGCACGCGACATGTTCAAAATAACTCCATCCTTTGATATATTTTTTATAAGATATACACATGCTTCTAGATATAAGTTTTGACCGACAATTAGGTCAACATATAAGTTGACCCACATGAAATGTGATACTAGTTGATTCGTATTTGGAAATACTTTTTTATGATCATGATTTTGTAGCTATGTACAATATATTGTAAAATAAATTAGCGGTCAAAATTACTTTTTAAAGAGTGTACCAAGACAAATGGTGTCTTATCTTATCTTAACTACTAAAAGAAGGGGTTCACCCCCGTGCAGCGGGACGATCCCCACATCGAGAGCTTTGTCCGCGCCGCTGCTCCTGTTCTTCTCTGCACGCCGATAAGTGGGTTCGCATCTCCCTCCCTGGACCGCTCGCTTGCTTCCCCAACCACTCCCCACGACGCTCTCCTTCTCCTGTGTACACCACAACAACACTTCCAGTGTCTGTCTTTATCTCACCTCCATGTCCATCTCCATGCCCTTACCGTGCCCACACCACCCATGTGCTCTCGACGACAACAACCTGCAATCTCTAGCGTCGTCCTCTCAACAATAGCTCTGCCCACTCCTGGCACGACTAATCGGATGGGATTTCAATGGGAGGGGAGGTTGTGAGGTCTCTGGTCGGAGTTCTCGAGGATAGCGCGATATGAGCGACATGGACTCAAGGGACTGAATCGTCTTCTAACTACCTTCGAAGAGGGTGGTGATAGACGGCATAGTACTACCACACCAAATGTCAAGGCGGGATGGCGGGGCACGGCTGGTGTGGTGCTGCAGCTCCCACATCTTTGCTTCTTTGTGCAGCAGTAGACTAGCAGTGCAGGCCGATACAACACAGAAACAATGCCACTCAGACGTGGCGACCTTTGTCTGAGCACGTTTGAAGAATCTAGACCCATCATTATGAGTTAATACAATATTTTAGTAATTAATGACAATCATCATATGGACTAACATTTTTCATGAGTTGGTAAAACAGGTTGAGTCCCATGATGATGAATACTTTGTGTGGCATCGTGAGTTGATTGTCATTAAGTCAAGATTCGGGATGAAGGATGTCATCATATGTTGATGAGCATCAAGACAAGATCCCAAAGTAAATAAAATCATCATGTGTTGATGATATTCAAGACAAGATTACGAAGTGAAGAAGATCATCATGTGTTGATGATATTCAAGTCAAGAACTTAGAGTAAAGGAAATCATCATGTGTTGATGATTATCAAGTCAAGAACTCGGAATTGTAGTGAAAATATTTGTCATCAAGTGATCACTCCAAGATGGATGCGCAAGGCAAAGGTATGACTAGCATTTGCTAAGAATGTGTTCCTAGTATTTTATTGGTTCTGGTGTTTGGTTGGAAGACCGGATTACTAGTATATGTTATCGTACTATTAAGAGGGGTCTTGACTTGTAGCTTAAGTGTGTCTTGTGTTGATAGCTCTTAGTGTTTTCTCTAGCTCTCTTTAGCATGTTGCCTAATTTGCGAATGGGTTTTTAAAGCAGTTGAGGCTAATGCATAATCCTTGTAGCATGTGACTTTTGTTTGCAAATATATTTTGCAAACGATTTAAAGTCCATGTACCCAATTTCCTTATGGCATGATTATAAAAGTCGGCAAATGTGTTTTGCACCTTGTTGAGAATCATGTTTTTATACCTTATTTGTATCACGCATCAATTTGCAAATATGTTTTGCAAAATTGAGTTGAAGCGAATTTGCAAAATCAAATTTTGTTATCCTCGAGCGGACTGACCGCAGTGGGTAGACCAAACTGACGTGGAGGAAGAGCAACCCTGAATGGATTTGAGGTGTAGGATTAATTCGAATAGCCGGTCCAATTCGTTTGGGTTTACCTCAATATGGAAAGGGGAAACTGGCAAGTTTTCGATCACCGCGGGAAAATATTCAAGTGTTTTTGTGATTTGCTTTCTTGAGCTTTACTTTCTTGAAATTTACATTTATAGAACTAAATTATTTGCTTGTCTCCTTAGGATTGCAATCATTGTCTTAGTCTTAACTTGTTGATGCACTTAGTATTGAATAGTTGATTTAGGTTTTAAATGAGCAAAATCGAATTGATTTACGATTCCGCATAAAAGCTCAGTTTTAGTCAAAATGGTTTTTAAAAACCGCATATTCACCCTACTCTAGTCGGGCTTCTTGATCTTACAAGTGGTATCGGAGCTTGGTCTCTCATTCATTAGACTTAACCGTCTAGAGAGTAAATGATGATGACTATAGAGGTTTTGCACCCAGTAGGGCACCACACTTTGATGGTTCAAATTATGCTTATTGAAAAATTAGAATGACCATCTATATTAAAGCCATGGGCCCAAACCTATAGAGAATTATTGATGTGGGTTTTGCAACTCCAATTGATTCATAAAACCCCACTCAAAGGGAAGAGCAAAACTTGCAACTTGATGCTCAAGCTTTAAATGCTCTATATAGCACTTTGAGTGTGGAGGAGTTCAATAGAGTAAGTAATCTTGAGAGTTGAGAATGCTCATGATGTTTGGACAACTCTCATGAAAATTCATGAGGGAACCTCCATGGTCAAGGAAGCTAAATTCAATAGGTTGAAGCTCAAATACGAGTCATTTATCATATTGCCTCATGAGAGCATCAATGAGATGTATTTTGGATTGAGCAACATAGTAAATGAGCTCAAATGCCTATCTTGTGTTTAACCGATCTTGATATTGTGTGCAAGATGCTTAGAGATCTACCGTACAAATATGATACCTTGGTGATATTATTCCTCAATTCATCTGAATTGCCAAGGATGACTCCTACCGCTTCTTTGAGCAATCTCATCACAAATGAGATGAACAAGAAGGACAAAAATGAGCTCAAGGAAAGGGCCTCAACTTCAAGCAAAAAAAAAATCATACTTTCAAGACCAAATAAGATTTAAGTTAAGGTGATGATCAAAGTGAGGAAGATGATAACACCAAAGAAGAAATAGTTACTCTCGTGAGTACAATGAAAAATCTCATGAAGAGACGCGGCTCACGTGAAAACTCAAGCCCATCTTCCAAGACAAAGTACTACAAGACTTTAAGATGCTACAATTATCAAGAAAAGGGACACACTACCTCAAAGTGTCTTTATGGGGAGGAAGATGAAGAAGAGCACAAATCATCATCAAGAAAGAAGAATAATAGCAAAAAGAGATATTTTGCCGGGCCAGCCATAGAAGACAATCCATCAAACCACTCAATTGCAAATAAGGCTCCATCACTAGTTGACATATCTACATGCTTCATGGTAAAAGATAAAAATGAGGTAAATGGTGATGATGCACCCTCATATGATGATTTGATGGATATGCTAGAGGATCTAAATGAATATCCCGGGAAAGAGAAGATAAAATTTAAAGTTTTGAAGAAATAGTATATCTCTATTCAAAATAATTATGATGTGCTAAAAGAAAAGCATGAGTCTCTCATTCTCAAGGAACTCACTAGCTCCAAGGTGGATATAGGCATAACATGTGATTTATTAGATGACATGTCATGTGTAGTTGTTAAACCATGCATTGCATCTAAGGTTAGCATATCCACTTCTTGTGGTGATTTGCTAGATTCTCCTTGTAGCTCAAAATTATATGTTTGTTCTTCCTTTATGCTTGTTAAAACTAATCTTGTAGAGAAAAATAAAGAGCTCAAGGCCCAAGTCAAGAAATTGACAATTGACTTGGAAAGAAGCTTCAAAGGGAAGACCACCCTCGATGATATATTGAGCAAGCAAACAAGCTTGCAAAACAAGAGTGATATTGACTTCAATCCCAAGAAGAAGGAGAATAGCAAGACAAGACATAATGCAAAACACGCGAAGAATATCAAGTGCTTTGGATGCAATGAGAATGGGCACTTTACCTCGGTGTGCCCTAACCAAGTGGATGACAAGTCAAGATCATCAAGAAAGAGGCAAACCGACGAAGAGCAAGAAAAATAAGATAAGTCGTGGAAGTAAAAACCTAACTTGCTGCAATTGCCGGAAAAAGAACACATTGGTAAACAATGTCGCATGGGTTAACACTCCTAAGTCTGCTCTTTATAATGATCATTGTTTGCTTAGCAAAGATAAAAATGGTATGATAATTGCTAGATATGTTAGTTCACCTAAGGCTATTGCTAGTGCCATTTAGGTGCCTAAATCTCTTGTGACTAACATTTATAGACCCAACCGAGTTTGGGTATAAGAAAGTGCTTAAATGCTTAATAGTTACTTGAAGATGTATTGAAGGCTTGAGTCATTCATGAAGAGATGAATCCAACCATATATTAAATTGGAGCTAAGCTTGATGATAATCATTTCATATTAAGAACCAATACCATTTCAGTAACAACTATTTACGTTGAAGTATCTAGCACCTAGCCTTGTGTAGTATGCATTCATGAAAATCTTTTTCAAAAATGTGTTTTTGCACTTGTTCAAAATTTTCATTATTAAAATCTTAAGCAATATGGTGAGTGGCATATTAAGGGGGAGTGCTAAGTCATATACATGTATATCACATCCCTAAGTGTGCCCAAATAAACTAAGTGCTAGTAATATTTTTCAAAATTGAGTCTTTTAGCCAAAAGTAAAAAAAATCATAACTATTAGTAATATTGGGAAAAACTAGTTGAAAAATGTATACAAATTCTATTCAAAGGTTTTCCAAAGGTTTTGTCTCAACAAAAACTTATTTTAAGTGAAAATGGGTTTCTAGCCGAAAAACTAGTCCTAAGTATCTTGTTTTTTAATCTAAACTTGATTTTTGTGTAAATTTATTCTAAAAGTAATTTAAAAATGGCACCCAAAAAGAAAATCATAGAGTTGGCTATTCTAAACATTTCTCTAGTTCATATGATTTTCAAAGGACCAACCATTTTAAAATTATAGCTATTTGAATTTCATCAAAATTCTTGCTTTGACAAAAAATGACCAATTCTTGCATATTGTAGGTTTAGCTATTTGATCTGAATTTACTTCTGTATCTTGGATTGAAATAATATTTGTAACCCATACAAAGCCATCAAAGTGAAAAACTCCATAAAATTCAATTTTGGATGTGTTTAGAGGGTTTGCGCAAAATCTCTCTTTATGTGCCTACAAAGTACATTTTGACTTATCTTTTAAAATAAAATTTCTTTTAAAAATATATTAATAAAATATTTTAGGCAATCCATTGTTCTTTTCTAGAAAGTTTTAAACCATTTAGACTTCATCTGAAAATGTTTTAACTTTTCTACTCGTGGAACAAAATTCATATTTCAATGTAAAATTTGGCATATCATTTGAATGGAGACTCCTTTTAAAAAATATATTTTTGGAAAAGCTTCCTACGAGTCTAAAGTTTATTTATGAAAAATTTGAAAGCATTTATACTTGATTTGAATTTTTTTTTGATTTTTTCTTTCTTTAATCAACACGCTGAAAATTCCAACTTTTGCATGATTTTGAGTTGATTTGTGATATTTGTATCTCTCAATGGGTTTATAATTTGAGTAACTTAATATAATAAAATTTGATACTCCATAGTTGAAATTTTTTGTCTAATTTTATCAAATTTATTGAATCTCGTTTGTCTAGTTTTTCATCCCTCTTTCAAAGCTCAATTGGTATGTCAAAATCTGAAAAACCTGAAACTTTTAGTTTTCTGAATCTTTGTGATTTTCATATCTTCAAAATGGTTGAGACTTAGGTGAGCCTATTAAAACCAAACTTGTAAGTATTTGCATTTATCAGCTCCATGATTTTTATCAGATTTGCTAGAGCATGTATATCTCAAGTTTTTAAATGCATAAAAGAGTTTTTTTCGACTTTGTCTATTTTCCAGAAAATTGGACATTCATCTTGCATATTTTCAAGTGGTTGAAAATTTGAGCTCAGAATATTCATGAAAAATGGTTCATAAGGATATTTCAAACTTATTCATGTGAAAGGATGCTCAAAATACCCTCATATGCTCGTTTTGGCAATTATAGAGATAATTTAAATGAAAAATAGTTTGTTTTGACGAAATGAGTTTGAAATGTTTTCAAATCTTGAATATTGATTCAAAACTCTCCAATCATGCATCTAGTTCAATTTGATAAGATTTGGAGTTGTGTAGAATCCACCTCGCTCAAATATTTGGAAATCAAAATTTGTTGAATTTCCGTGTGGCGTAACGAGTCTGACCGTTGTGTATCCCTGGTTTGACCTTTGTTGGTTCTCCGGTCTAACCTCCCCTTGAACGTCGGTCTGACCGATTGCTGTTGTCAGCAACAATAGATGACCTATTTGTCAATTTCTATTTCTTTCGGCCACCTTGTTTGCTTCCTTTGGTCAAGTTGTTTATTGTTATATTTGCAAGCTACCCTCTAGTGTTATCTTTGCAAGCTACCCTCTAGTGTTTTCCTTGATTACAAATAAAATTTTATTCTTCAAGTGGTACTCTTTTAATTCGTAGCTTCTTTTAATCATCTTGACATCGGCCATTGCTCTGTCTATCTTATTCCTTGCTGAACATACTTCTCTTGACCAAGCTCAAGTATTTTTTGTGTACGAGTGGATTCTCTCTTTCCCTTTTCTATTTGGATGCTTTCTTTGAGGATATTTGCGAGAGAAGTTCGAGCACTTTGCAATTTCAAGTCTTGTTGACACTTTGTATCCACAAGTAATGTTCAAGGACTATCTTTCAAGTGTGATCCACATGTACACATTTTTGGTGCTTAATGTCAAAGGGGAGAATTTGGTTGCAAATAATGGTCAAAGGAGAGAGTCTGAAGTCATCAGACTTTATTACACTCAAAATTTTCTAATTCCTCATGCATGATATTAATCCAAGACCCATCAGATAAAGCGTGACTTACATCTTGGGGTTCAAAAGAGAAAACAAAAGTAGCATGAGCATATGAGGCATCGAATTTATACCTGTTGCGAAGAATTCTCTCATCTAACTCACCAATCATTTGTTCATGAGGACAATGTCGTTGAATGTGTAGAGGAGCCTGTGGTGTCGTAGGTGACATAGGTGCAGCAGTAGTGGCCTCTACCTCTTGCAAGAACCTGTCCTTGAGTATTTTCCCAAAAAGTAATCTTCTCATCACTGGTGGCACGAGCGAGGGAGGAGAACCATCGTGAGTCTTCGGTCATATGGTGAGAGCAACCGGAGTCAATGAACCATATGTTCTTCTTCCGCTTTGTAAGATTGAGGAGGCCGACTGAGGGGGTGAATAGGCGGTTTTAAAAATTCTTTCGGCTAAAACCAATTAATAATGCGGAAGCTAATAACAAATTGGTTTTGCACAATAAAAACCTAAATCAACTAGGCTCCACTAAGTGCACCAACAATATGAATACAATTGAATGTGAGCAATCATACAACGATATATAAGCAATTAAAGCAAGAATGTAAATTGCTCAAGTAAAGCACAAGCACAAACCAAGATGACACAATTATGTTTTACCGTGGTGTTCGGAGACTTGCCGGTCTCCCCTAATCCACGTTGAGGTAAGCCCAACCGCGTTGGACCGGCTCCTCAAATGAGCAAACACCTCCGAGGTAAGTCCAACCACTTGGACCGGTTCCAACACGAACCAACACCTCGCTCCACTAGGGTTGCCCTTCCTCCACTCCGGAGAAGGCGAGCACCAAACCACTCACAACACGCCGGGCTTTCTCACAAGCTTCTTGAGAAGATCACCGGACACGACGCATCCACGCCGTCTAGGTGTCGGCAAACACCAAGAGTAACAAGACTCAACTCTCACTTGAACTAATCAAGTGTCTAAGCTCAGTGGATATTCAATCCACAACCTAAGGCAACGCATGCACTTAGGGTTTGCTCTCAAATCTCACTAAGTGCAACACATGCACAAACGAGAAGAGAGGCTTGCTCTTAGATCAAAGAATGAATATGGGCACTAGCAACAACATCAGCAACCTCCTCCAACCAGCCAAAGTGGGTATTTATAGCCCACACTCAAAAACTTACCGTTGGAGGAAACATTCCATCGAATCTGACAAGGGCCGGTCTGACAGCCAACTAATGGCTGGTCGGACCGTCCATGCGCCAACGGTTATAAAACTAGCCGTTGGACTCACGGCCGGTCGGACCGTCAACCAATGGTCGGTCAGACCGCCACAATATCGGTCAAACCGCCAAGGGTGGGCGGTCCGACCGCCAAAGGAAAATCGACGGTGTCCAAAAGAGTGCTTCTCTGGAAAAAAAATGTACCTCGAAAACTCTGGTACTTCCGCTCTCCGGTAGTACCATTTGTTTAACGACGGTACTACCGCGCACACAATAGGCACAAAAATCCACCGGTCTGACCGCCCAACACATAGCGGTTCGACCGATTTAGCATCAGTCAGACCGGTCCACATTGGCGGTCTGACCCTAGACCACAGAAGCTATGCACTTTCACTTCGCTCAAATGGCAAAACACATTCACCCATTTGAGTGCAATTCCAACAAGGTTTAAAGGTCATATTCTCAGCAAGTTGCAAAACACATTTGTCAACTTTTAGAATAAACACCACAAGGAATAAGGTACATAGACTTACGCCATTTGCAAACTAAAGTCACATGCTACAAGGGTTATGCATGAGTCTCGACTATTTGCAAAACACATTCGCAAATAATAGCATCATGCCTAGATGAGCTAGAGCAAACACAATGAGCTATCAACACATGACTAACTCAAGCTACTAGTAAATACCCCTCTCAATAGTACGGCAACCTATACTAACAATCCGGTCTTCCAACCAAACACCAAGACCGGTAAAAGACTCGGAACACACCCTTAGCCTTAGCTAGTCATACATTTGCCTTGCATCTTCTTGAAGCTTGATGACGCACATCATCACTTCAAGTCCGGGTCATTCACTTGACATGCATCAACTTATGATGCATCTTTTGCTTGACCTCCATCAACACATGATGTGTCTTCTCTTGTCTTGACGATCAACTCATGATCATCTCCTCTTCTTGATAAGCATCAACCCATGATGCATCCTTTACATCAAGCACTTGACTTTAATGTCATTGACACATGATGACATCTAAAGTCTTCATCACCTTAGAACATAACCTATTCATCAAACTCATGGAAAATGTTAGTTACACAATGTGATTACCATTAGTTACCAAACAAACCATTATCACATAATGGTGGGGACAAGATACTTCAATCTTTCCCTCATTGGTAATTAATGATAACAACTTCAATTGCACATAAATTGAATGTAGATGATTTAATGTAACACAACATGAGTATATATGAACTACACAAGTTATATATATACTCCAACATGAGTATACAAAAACTACACAAGTTTTGTATACTCGAAGGGATATGTTTCAAAGTAAAGATCCTTAATATATGTGGAGAATGGAATATAGATCAATACTAATGAAACCACAAAATATAGAATAAACTCTCTCTAAATTTGTGCATACACAAATGTGCAATTAGATCATATGCACATATTCAAGTTAAACTTATGGTTGAGTTCAACCTATATTTTGGATCCTGGAAATGCAACAATATATAAGATTACGAAGTCGATTGCATACCTCGTTGAATTCCACCTTTATATCCAAATGAGACTACACAAAATAATACTAAACAAGAGAGTTAGTCTCATATTTGGATTTGTCATTAATCACCAAAACATTCCATTAACTCATAATGGCAGGTCTAGATCCTTCAATCTCCTCCTTTTTGGTAATTGATGACAAATCCATTATCAATAACAACATTTGGATATAAATAGATATAACATTCATATCATAAGAATTTAAGCTATTGAACTATGTCTATGCATGTCATAAGATGAAATTTAAAGCTTCACACAATATGCATATATGAATGATATGCTTGTATAATCAATGCATTCTCCCCTTTTGGCATAATACATATTAACCAAATCAAACATCCAAATGGAGGAATATTGATAACATAAATATTCTTCCCCTTTTGGCATTAATCACCAAAAGAAGAATTCAAAAAAAATCTAAAGCCAAGAAAGAGGTTTTGCAAAGCAAGGAACTTGGCAATTGAAATCATTTTATTGATCATTGAAATATGCTCTTCTTTTGATATAAATCATCAAAAATAAAGTAAAGTCAAAAGAGAGAACTTTGCAAATCAAGGAGCTTGGTCACAAAGAATATGAAGTCTATACTTATGACCAATGGAGAATTTGTTCACAAGAAAAGTGAGGAGAAAACAAAATAGGTCACAAACCTATTGATCATATCACATTTTCCCTTTTTAAACCAACAGATTGAGAACCACTTGAAACGATATTTGAAACATATTCAAATAATCTCCATTTTGAAATTTAACCAATAAATATTTTCACAAAGCATATTGAAATGAACATTGAAATTTATGATTGTGGTTTTTTTTAAATGACATAATTTCCTTTAAGAAATGGAATACAAGGAGCATAGCATTTGATAATTAAGATAAGTAATCAATAACAATAATCATAAGAATCCAAGCAAGCTCACATCTCATTCAATAATATAAGGAGAGACAAAGCATAACATAAATGATCTATTTGCTCACAAAGATAATGAAATAATAGTACCAAGTTCAATATGAGTCATTCAAGCATACATAAAAGATATTACAATAAACTTTACAAATCAAGGTCTAAAGACCTAAATAAGACTAAAACTAATGATCTGAAGGAGGAGCCTGTGATGAAGATGGATGCTGATCTCCTCACTGAGAGAAGGAGGGTGGGCGCAGACCATGTCCATAACGCTGATAGTATATTGGCGCCCTGCTGCTGCTGAAACTCAGCGAACTGCTCAACCATGACTGTCACTCTAGCATTCAGTGCGTCGATCTTGGTGTCCATCCCTGCCATCAAAGCTCCTCCCTCATCGTGGGATGCACGAAGCTGATCCACACTCATCTGGAGATGAAGGATAGCTGCTAGGATAGGGTCTTACTCCCGAGGACCACAGGGAAGAGGAACCCCGCCCTTGAGGCGAGGAGGAGGTGGAGGAGGCATCTGAGGAGGCATATGAGGTGGAGGAGGAGCATCCCTTGGTCTGTGCCCCTTGTGCTCTATATCACAAGGATTATCAAAATCAATTTTGCTCTTGATCAGCTTCATGATGTAGGGAGCAAAGTATATGCTGTTTGTCTTGTCTCCCTTAGAAGTAGCAATCTCTCTGATCATCAAATCAATTACATCAAATCTTGTGTCTTCCATGATGTATTTAACTACATTCCAAGCCCTTCCATGAATTTCATCGTAATTCCCACTCCTAGAGAAGAACGATGCTCTCATAATTTTGTTAACAATGCTAGGAAGGGGAAGAAGGCCAATTACTTTACTTTGTGAATAATGATTGTTCTGATCATAATATTCATCCACCAAGGTAAGTGGCAAGGGTTCTTAAAGTTGAATCTTGATCCCCTTGAATCCCTTAGTTCAAAAGCATGAACAAAATCTTCTTTAGAGGCTTCTAGCATTTGTTGCCCGGTCATCCAAATGAGGTGATCGTGATTAGGAGACACGAACACCGTGGCATAAAACTGCTTTATGGCCTTGGCATGGAAGTTGCATCGAAGAGAGACCAAGGAATCCAAACCTACATTTTTGAATAGTAGGTAAAGTTCATTGTAGGTTGGATTTTGAGCAAGGTAGCTCCATTTGACAAACCTATGGTTCGCAAACTGCTTCTTTCCATATATGATCTAATATACATCATGCTGAAATTGTGTATGGAACATATTGGAAGTCGTTGACCTTGGGAACCTGAATTGATTTTGGTGCCTCAGGATGGTATACTGCTCACTTTTAATCTTGGACACATCAAGTCCAATGAACAGACTTGGATTAGGAACATCATCCTTATCATGAGATGCCTCATAGTATTCATCGTTACTGTCACCATTCTCATTTGATGCCCCAACATCCTCCATTTGCTCATCAACATGCTCGTCTTCAACGGGATCTTTCGAGGAAAAAGGAGGGACACTTGGGCGTTTGACGGTTTTCTTGACCGGCATTGTCGCTGAGAAAATATTGCAAGGATCAAACAAGGAATATCAAGGAATAAACTCACAAATATACCATAAATGCCATTTGTCATGCTCTCTGGTCACTGGCGGTCTGACTACTGGCCATGGTCGGTCGGACCGCCACAAAGGCCGGTTGGACCGCCGTTATATGGCCGGTCGGACCGCTGGAGACAAAAACTAAGGAGACTGAAATTGGAAATTCCACAAATTTGCAACATTCACACAATGGCGTCATGGATACTTATTTGTCTACTCCCACTCTAATTGTAGGTCAAATATTTGCCACAAAATTGAATTGAATACTAGGATTTTACAACAAACCCTATAAATTTGGGGCAAATCGCAATGTGAGTAAATTGCAAGTAGATAAATAAGGTTTATCAGCTTGGATGGAGATGAGAATCACAAGGGATGACTCCTTGAAGAGATTGGAGAGCCAAAAAGCCGAATTATGGAAGAACCTCCCTCACCTAGGGTTCCGAATGCCGGTGAGATTAGGCAACCAATCCACAAACAAATTGGAGGGAGTGAATGAGAGGATGAGGGAGAACAAGATAGTACCTTGGAGCACCAAGTGGACGGCCGGAGAAGGAGATCCGAGCACTAGAGATGAGAGGCGGCCTGAGGGAGTGGAGAAAAGGGTGGCTCGGTTTTGGAGAGAAGAGAGTGAGAGAGAAGGCTATCGGGTGAAGGGTTATAAAACACTTCACGCAAAACCGATCAGACCGTTGGGCCAACGGCAGTCGGACCGGTGGGGCTGGCAGTCGGACCGCCGAGGGTGGCCGGTCAGACCGGTTAAGTCTGAAGCTGACAAACAAATTCAGAACAGGAGATGAGAGAAGAGAGATTTGTTGTATTAGCTCCAAATTTTCATACAATCAATCAAGTAAATATATTTGGAGCATTTTCAACTTATATAGCCCTTGAAAATCCAAATCATAGATAGTTTTTATGAAATAAGCTTTTGGTTTTCGTAAATGAAATCATATTTTCATGAATTTCATCAAAAGATCCAAATTGAGCATTTGGTCGAATTTAAAGCATCCAATTTCATGTATGAGTCATAAATACAATTATAGACCTATTCAAGTGAATAATTTTGGCTCAAATGACAAAACTCACTTAAGTGCTACAATGTGACCACTTTGGTCAAAATAGTATTTTGGACGAATTTTGAAATCAAATAAATTTTGCTAGGTTGGTCTTTTGGAAATATTTTGAATACAAAAAAGGTTTATAATAACCAACTCTAGGAAAATCCTATTTTGAGTGAAAATGCATTTCTAAAACAAGGTACTATGATCTTGATTTTTGGCTAGAAATGCATTTTCACTCAAAATAGGTTTTTCTTTAACCAAAACCTTTGAAAAGTATTTATATATATATTGCAACTAGTTTTTTAAAATATTTACCAATAATTATGAAATTTTTAACTTTTGGCTAAAAGGCTCCTTTTTGAAAACCAATACTAGCACTTAATTCATTTGGGCACACATAGGGATGTGATATACATGATTATGATTTAGCACTCCCCTTAATGTGTCACTCCTATCTTGCTCAAGATATTAATAATGAACATTATGAACAAGAGCAAGAATACCCCTTTTAAAATGATTTTCATGAAATGCAACCTACAGAAGGCAAAAAAGGGCTAGATACTTCAATGTAAGTACATGTTACCGAAATGTCATTGGCTTACACGATCATCCTTAGTGATGAGGACATCAATCCTTCGGATACACGCACTACACAAAATCCTCCAGATCCGGTTGCTGAACTACAAGGTCCTATGACAAGAGCTCGAGCACGTCACTTAATTTATCAGGTAAATTCGTTTCTAGGACTGAGTGTATTATTTGAGAACTCTATGATGTTGCCTAACGAAGATGATTTACTTGTACTTAGGAATCTAGGACTACGACCAGTTCAAGAAGGTCTACGACCAGTTCCGCAGGGTCTAGACCACTGTTGGACCGAAAAGGTGACTAGAGGGGGGTGAATAGGAGCATGCTCACTTTTTCATAAATAATAGATTCAATAAAGCTTTACTCCAGTAGCTATAGAAGCTATGAAGATATGTATATCAGTACAGCGGAAGACTAATATTGAATCTAATTTAAACCCCTAAGTAATAAGAGAAAATCAACAAAGATTAAAGCAAAACAATCTGCTGGCTGGTCTGACCGCTTGGTAGATGGCGGTCTGACCGCTGGTATTGCCGGTCTGACCGTCGGGCTCCAGAACAGTAAAACAACCCCATGACGAAGTTGCAAATAGATGAAACTTTTGATATACAACTCCAAACTTGATAAAACTTGGAACATATCTTCTCTATGATATTAGGATGCTATTCCAATCGAAGATTGTGATAATTCTTGGAAGAATAAAGATCATTTTTCGTTTGATCAAAGAAGGGTTCAAAACCGGGTCAAAACGAAAACTTGATCCAAGATCTTTCTCGTGGGTGATTGATGATCAAGATGATCCTAGATAGGTTTCCACACGTCACATCAAGCTAGATCACGTGAAGAATTCAATAAAAAAACTCGCTGATCAAAGAAAGACTCAAAATCATCAAATATAGAGGAAGAACGCAATGAGACAAAATATTGATCAAACTTTCCTTTGATTGATTGATATGATATGGGCTTACAGCATCTCCATCAATAGAGGACAATGCTCAATCCAAGAGCACGAAAATCACATCAAACTATCAAGAACTCTAGCCCCCACAAAAACTCTCCATATAAAAATTAGGGTTTACAAAAATTGCAAAAGAGACGAAACAGAGGTGCAGCCACCTCCCTCCCCTATTTATAGTGGAGGCTTAGACCTTCTAGAAGTTTGACTCTATTGGGCTCACGTTAAGTCCCAAAACAAACGGGACACTTACACACGTATTTTAATGCGCCATCTTTATCTCCCCTTGACCTAACTAGCTACACCTTGCGCTATCTTGCGCCTCGGATTAGCCAATAGGTCACCCTTGTCCATCTTGCACCACGCTTGAGTACATTGACCTCACCCAACATCGTCGATCGTTCTGGACCTCAGCTCTCCAAGCCTAGTCCCGATCATCCTCGCTGTTGACCGTCGTTGACCACCAAGCAACCTGCACAACAATAGACAAGTAAACCGAATTTGGGAACAAGTTCTTCACAACTTAACCCATGTTAGTCAAAACATGCATCATACAACATATATACCCTGAAACTCATGACTTTGACCTAACAATCGAATATCGCCACCACGACGGGAGACGAACCAAGTGAAAACCGGTCAGACCGCCCCTAGGGCGGTCTGACCGCCCACCCTAGCCGGTCTGACCGCCAGCTATTGGCCGGTCAGACCGCCAGTAATGACTTAGCCGATTTTCAACCTCTCAAAACCGAAACTTACTGAAAATTTTAAACCAATAGAACTTTTGACTGGAGACTCCAAAAATTATGGGACCAACTGCAATAGAATCCCCTCTGTTGACTACACCCTCTATTTTTGGCCCAGCTCAATTCAACACTTTCTGACGTTGGCCGGTCCGATCGCCGCTTATGGCCGGTCCGACCGATTTGGGACCGGTCTGATCGCCAGCTATTGGCCGGTCAGACCGGTTGAGACCTAACAGAACTGTACCTTTGCCGAAAACACGTGAAACGACAAACCGTAAACGCCATTGCCAATTGTTACATCATCTTAAGATCTGGAGCATATCCCCATGATATCCACAACCACTTCAAGAAGGCCTACAACCAGTTTCACCAGTACTTGGCGAGCCCGGGACTCATTGGGAGCAATCTACGACTAGAGAAGCGAGCACAGTACTCGTTGGACACAATATACGACCAGAGATAGCATGGACCCCCCAAGACCACCCCAGGACCAGTCCTACGACCAGGTCTTCGACCAAAGATACGCGACATAAATAGTGAATAAGGTGTTGTGTCACCGTTTTGGACCTAATAGGGCCTTGTAAGCGTGACGAGGTCGGAGCCCAGGTTGTGTACGCATCTTTCCACGATCGCACAACCCTAGGTCAACCTCCTCTCGCCCCCCATATATATAAAGTAGCTGTCATAGATTTGTGTCGGGTTTTCTTATATTATTATGCAACTTTGCAGTTTCGCCGATTGTTCGATTCGAGGAACCCCACTTTATGAACTTCATCCATATTCACAATACAATTCAGATTACATCTTCTTTGTTCTTGTGAGTTGCTTCGATTGCTTGCAGGAACAATAACCCTCGTGGTAAGGTTGATCGCGTGCAAGCGTGGTCGATAACGCAGTCGTGCGGGTGTAGCGAATTGCGAGGTGACGGTCTGCGGGTAGGAAGCCTCAAAGCGTCAACGTCCTCACGACGAAATGAATCGAACCTATCGGAAGATCGGGCCACCGTACCTCATCAAGTGGTATCAGAGCAAAGGTTGCCCGTTAGGTAATCTCATTTATCCCCTTTTGTTAGTTGTGTTCCATCACCTAGAGTCCAGAAAATTGACCCACAAATTTTTTTTGATATTAGTTCTTCCGCTGTCCAAACCACTTCGTGCCTTTCGCAATTGTGTTTTCAGTTTTCGCGTTGTTGAGTTCGAGTCCATCATCGGTGTCTTTGTTGCTGGTCTAGTCGCGTGATCTAGTTTCTAGCGTTGAGTCTTTGCTGTTTTGGTCATCGTGTATCTCGGCTTGCCCTTGGTTGCATCTGTTGCAATTAGGGTTTGTCTACTATAGCCGAGGTCGAGACACCACCCCCATACGACTACCTACTCAGATTCGGCTTCTCCACCCAACTCGGAATCGACCACCTATTTGAGCAACACCCATTCAACCACCCACTCGGGATTTACCACCTGGTCGGATTCGATTACCAACTCGGATTTGACTGTCCACTCGTCTCCGCCCAGACAAATCTATTTGTTTCTGGTTGCTCTCGGACACCCCACGTAGTCATCATATCGTGTCCTGCCAAACAAAGGCTGGGAAGATTTTCCATAGCCGAAACAAAACTAGCCAAAGTTCAGAGAGAGAGAGAGTATCTTTTTTACCTTAATACCCCTGGTCTCCGAAAAAAGTTTGTGACCCACTCACCTCATTGGACCCAGAAAATGTAGCAGAAGAGTTTTGAGCTCGGGTCACGTTTGCAAAAAAAAGGCAAAGAGTGCAAAAAAGAAGAAGCAAAGAGTGCAAAAAAATGAATTCAAAAAAGAAGAAGAAGAAGAAGAAGAAGGAGAAAACAGTTGCTTTGCTAATTTTGTTCCGTTGTGTTTGTATCTACCCTATTTTTCAGCTTGCTTGAGCTAGTTTTAGGAACGCATTTGGGCCAGCAACTGTGACGTGTACTGTGTACTTTGATTCAGCTTTGCTAATCTGATTTCATTATTGCTATTCCTTGCTACTAAACATTGCTTGTCCGAGCTCCACATACTTTTGGCCCTCAGATTTGGATCCTCGCATTCACCTCCGTCGTGGTCATACATCCCACCTTCTCCGATCATATTACCTGCTGCAATTTGGTAAGAAACTCATAAGAGTTTGGTAAGACGCTTGAGAGTATGTGATTTCACCTTCCACCACCTAGTAGTTGATAGGGGTAATACCTTTGTGTTATCTTTTGTCTCCTACTAACCATGGCAGGTGAAGAATTGGATGCGCAATAGTGTGTTTTGAGGGAAAAGCTCGCGAGGGTGTTGGATGAGCACCGCGATGCTATTAATGATGACATTGATAGGAAGCTTGTGGAAACAAATGCTGCACTGCGATAACTCAATGATAGTATTGCAATGCTCAATGCACACATTGATGGTTTGGCCAATCAACGACTGAACAATGGACGTGTGGAACCTCATGGTGCAGCCCATGACCATGAGTTTGACAATGACAATGAGAGGTGCAACCACGATGCCTTTGATGCACGACAATGGAACCAGCTGAACTTCAACCGTCAAGGTATGAGAGGTAATAACTTTCAGCAACATATTGCACGTGTTAATGATGATCCATATGCTAAAGTCAAGTTCGCTATACCATATTTTGCGGGTGCTTATGATGCTGAAATATATATAGATTGGGAAATGACGGTAGAACAGAAATTTAATGCCCACTTAGTTCCTGAAGTGCATAGAGTTAGGCAAGCCACAAGTGAATTTAAAAACTTTACCATCATTTGGTGGAATAGGGTATGCGGTAACAGTGGCAATGCAACTGTGCGTGTCCTGTGGTAATAGTCCCACCCCCAAGAAAAACTCACCGCGACAGCCCCTCCCGTTCTGATGACATGCATCCATGTGTGCATGTATAGCTGATTCAGCAAATAACTAAATGAGATGGGCTCATAGGCCAGCCTCTAAAGGGCTTCATCCCCATATTCACACACACCCCCTCTCTCTCCCCCCATTATAGCTGAAGGAAGCCAATAAACACAGTGATGCTGCAGAGCATAGCTGGTGGTGGAGGCGATGAGATCCGACGGCCTTGGTGGAGCTGATGGTGCGGCGACGTCCCAAGGCAGAGAAGCCCGACGCGGCAGCGACGGCTCACTAGGTGATGACATGACGACGTCTCGAGGCAGGGAGTCCCACGAAGGCTAGCAGATTCTTCTGGGATCGAGTCAAAGACGTGGTAGAGCCGATGGAGACGACGAGGTAGGCGGTGGTGAGGATGGCTCGTTCCGGCGAGGAGCGAGGTTGACGACTACGGGGATCGACGAATCCATGGGCGGTGGCGATGGAGACCGACAGATCTGGCACCGATGAGGCCGATGATGGTGCAGATCGATGGATCAATGGGCAGTGGCAAAGATGTGAGCAAGCCCCTCACCGTCGCCGACCTTTCCCTCCTTGTGCGCCGTGTGTGGTCGCACGTCGTCACCACGTACGCACTCTCGTGCGCCGCTGTCATCGCCTGCCTCACCGCCTCCCCTAGCTCTCCTCATCACGACGAGGCCGCACACACGAAGGAGCGCATCGAGTTGGAGCATGGGGCTGATGTGGCCGGCTGCGAGACCATTTGACACGAAGCTACACACGTAGAAGTCGCGTCACCAAAATCGGGGTGGTTTTGGTTTAGGGGTAAAGCGAACTGTTTTAATAGTTTGATGGCGTTGAATGTCTGGTTTTATAGGTATGTTAATTTTTAGACCTTTGAAAGAGTTTAGGAGCTCAAATGCATTTTTTCCTAGTCGGTCAAATTTAGAAAGTACGCAGAGGTCCACAGCTTACTCACCGGGCCACGACTGTGGGCCGTAATTCGGATTCCAGGCAAACCCATCAAGCCGACAGGGCAGACAAGGCGAAGAGAGAGCAAACCCATCGAGCCAATTCCAGTATCCAGGCCCGCGTCCTCGGTTGGGCTTTATCCCTCGGCCGCGCTTGCCTGCCGCACGCGCCGCTCTACGGGAAAACAACCGCCACGCCGCCCCTCCTCTCGCCAAGGCAGCCGACCCGCCGACCGCATCACCTCGCGCGCTCCGCGCCGTTCGAAAGGCGGGGGAAAAACCACCGTGCCGCCCGCCTCTCGCGCTGGCCTTCGGCCAGACCGCGCCCGCGCACAATGCGGAGAAAACCCCGCCCACCAACCACGCCGCCGCCTCTCGCGCGCGGCCAACCGCGCCCACCGCCCCTCGCGCCCGGCCACCCGCCCACCCACACGGCAACCACACGAAACCCACCCCCCCCCCGCCCTATTTCGCCATGCCATCCCCCGCCACAGACCTACCTCCCCTGTTCTCTCCTCCCGGGGCCCCGCAGCTCGGCCCCACTCCACCACCGCAAACCCTCACTGCACGGGCGCACCACACCGCACGTCGCCCCACCACAGCCATCCGTCGCGGCGCAGTACACCCCAACGCGGAGTAGGAGGAGGGGGAGCGGGCGGTCGCGCGGGGCGTGACCCGGCCGGCTATGCTGCAGCGCGCGGCGAGCAACGCCTACTCCTGGTGGTGGGCGTCCCACATCCGCACCACCCAGTCCAAGTGGCTCGACACCACCCTCCACGGTACGCGCTCCATCCATTCACCTCTCCAAATGTGCATTGCTAATTTGCAATTGTGGCTGTGACGATGGCGTATCCGTCTTGTGTGTGTGTTTGTGCGTGTATGCAGAGATGGAGGACAGGGTGAAGGCCATGATCAAGCTCATCGGGGCGGACGCCGACTCGTTCGCCAAGAAGGCGGAGCTCTACTTCAAGAGCCGGCCGGAGCTCATCAACCATGTCGAGGAGATGTTCAGATCCTACCAGGCGCTGGCCGACCGGTACGACCGGATATCCAGCGAGCTGCACAAGGCCAACCACACCATTGCCACCTCCTTCCCGGACCAGGTCCAGTTCTCCATGCAAGATGGTGACGGCGAGGGATTCCCAAAGGGAATCTCTGGGGTTGATCTCAGCAACTTCAAATTCCCGGCGCTGGAGGGCTTGTCCATGGGCTCACGGGGCACAAGCCGTGGAACCAGCCCGGTCCCGAAGAGGGCCCAGGCGCACCGGAGGGTCACCTCCCACATGAACAAGGACAATGCGCATGAGGAGATCGACAAGCTGCAGAAGCAAATCCTGATGCTGCAGACCGAGAAAGAGTTCTTGAAGACCTCTTACGACAGTGCACTAGGCAAGTATCTGGACATTGAGAGGCATGTGGCCGAGTTGCAGGATGAAGTTTGCAGCTTGCAAGATGCTTTTAGCACTAGCACGGCCATTGAAGACAACGAAGCCCGGGCGTTGATGGCTGCACGAGCCATTATGTCTTGTGAGGATACATTGGTTAACTTGCAGGACCAGCAAAAGAGATCATCTGAAGAGGTGAGAACAGAATTTCAACGATTCAATGAAGCAAAGGAGAAGCTGAAAACCTTCAAGGATGAGTGTGGGCAGCCTCAGACGCAAATTGATGGGCCTGATCACCATGACACAGAACTTAGCCCTGCACTGCTATCTGCGGATGGTGATGATTCTGTTCTAAATGATGTCAGGCTTGACCTGCAGGAAGTATGTCAAAAAGTCAAAGAACTAATTGAATTGCAACCGGAGGCATCAGTGGCAGAACTAGCAGAAAAGGTTGATCAACTTGTGGAGAAGGTAATCAACCTGGAGCTTGCTACTTCTTCACATAATGCTCAGATCAATAGAATGAGGACTGAGATAGATGACCTTCACAAGCGCCTGCATGCTTTGGAGGAAGACAAGGCTGCTTTGGTTGTTGATTCCAGTAAGTTGGCAGACAGGTCGAAGCAAGTTGAAGAGGTGCTGCAAGCAGTCCAACAAATTGGGAGGTCCATACAAAATGGGACAGAGAATATTTATAAAGAAATGACTGAAGCCTGCAGTGAACTTGCTGAGTTTATAGAAAACTTGCATGCTCCTGAGACCCAAAACTGTGATGTCGTAGATTTACCCCAAGTGTGTAAAGGTGATGCTTCTCAGGAAGAAGATTCTGAACTAACAAGTCAGTCTGCCAATGAAAAAACACCCGATTCATTAGATGGCTCAAGAAATGAAATGGAGAAACAGGATGAAGGTTCAGAGGGTCCTGTAGTGTGGGAACAACTAGTTGCAAACGTATCTGAAGGTGAGGAGAATATTTTGTTAGAAGAGTATGCATCTGTCCTTCAGGGCTACAAAGATACAGAGCAAAAGATATCAGAAATTGAGAAGAAAAATCAAGAGTGTCATATTGAGGCAATGTCAGAGCTGAAGGAACTGAAGAGTGCCAATGCACTGAAAGATGAGGAGATTCACTCTCTTCGGCGCATGCTAAGTTCTTTGCAGAGAAAGATGAGTGCTTCTGCTCCTGAGTGTGTGGAGAAGTCTGAAGAAACATCCAAAATAAGCACCACTCCTACCACTGAAGACAAAGAGATTACTGCAATAGAGGAATACATTAAGCAATGCCAAGGTGAAGAACCATTTGCTTGTTCAGTTGTGGAGGAGAAATTTAGAGCAGAGATTGACAGGGTGTTGGAGGAGAACTTGGACTTCTGGTTGAGGTTTAGCACATCATATCATCAAATACGGAATTTCCAAACATCATTTGACAAGCTAAAAGATGAGATGGGTAAATTGACTGATGCACATGCACAGGGCGGTGCAGACGGAGTCCCAACTAGTCATCAGGTAGCAAAGCTGGAGTCAGCTGTTCTAGAAAAGAAATTTCGTGATTTGAATACAGATCTTCAAGTTTGGATGGAAAAGAATGTGCTATTAAAAGGAGAGCTGGAGAACAGGTTCTCTTCACTGTGCAGTATACAAGAGGATATATCAAAGATCACAACTCTGAATAAAAGTGATGAAGTTCACTTCACCCTTTTCCAAGCTGCAAAATACCAAGGAGAGGTGCTTAATATGAAACAAGAGAATAACAAAGTTGCTAAAGAGCTAGAAGCTGGGCTGGACCACGTAAGAGGCCTCCAAGTGGAGGTTGGGAGGGTGCTCTTGAAGCTCCGAGAGTCTCTTGAGCTATCTATAGCAAGAAGCAATCGAGCTCAACAGAACTTCCGGAATCTGTCAACAAAAGCCGGGGTTCCCCTTAGAACTTTCCTGTTTGGCACGAAGCCAAAGAAACCGTCACTTTTTTCCTGCATGGGTCCTGGGGTGCATAAGCAGTATGGTGGCTCAAAGGCTGGGCGTAGATGAGAATGGTTGGATCATCGGCTATCTGTCTTTTGACATTTAGTACGAAAGAGATCTCAATGTGCCTGTCAATTGATTTGTGGTATATGTGGTTTTTCTTAGGCCTTAAATGTAAAGGACCCCGCATCTCTTAACTCAAATTTGGTTTATGATTATCCATTTACTTCTGGATTGATATGGTATTTGTGCCTATATGACCTTACTGTCAGAATTAAATTTGGTGGAAATGTATAATGTTAAATTTGTTTACAGTACTCCTGGCACTGGAATAAAATGTGTTGGTGCTCCTGTTCCTCGAATACCTTCAATTGCCAAATTGAGATCAAGTTGAGAATGCCTGCCCAATTGCAAAAGTGGTTGTGCAACTGTTTTGCCAGTTGAACTACTGGGAGAGTCAAATCCCGTAAGTGTATCGTACCCTAACATTTTTAACCTTTTGAGCATCTTTAGTAATCTGTTGGGAGAAAACATAACCTATCAAATTAGTCTGTGTATATAAGCAATGGTGTGGTAGCTAAGGAACAATAATACAGATTAAATCAAACTTCATGTTGTTTTTTCTGAGCAAAATCCAAACTTGTTAGAATTGCTGATATTCACAATATCCTTGTATTCTTCAGTTGGTGATGTTTTCAGCAGTCATCGAAATGCCTTTTCAGGCTGTGCAATCCCGGAGAAGCTTTATGGTCTCAACAGCAATCCTACTCTCAGATGGCAATGTCTTTCTTGTATGCATGGTGTCAATAGAATGGCAAGTTGCCAGACAGAAATGTATGTTGACCTAATTGTGTTTGGTTCATATCCCAATTCAAAGTTGATTTGCATACGATGATCTGTTAACATCAAAATAAAAGGAGAAGAAGGCCATGTTTCTTGTAAAACTAAAAGTGTACTACTTTTTTTTTTGTGGAATGGTGGTGGTGGTGTTTATCACAGTTGTTTGTTATACTACATGATTTAGGCTCTTATTTAACATAAGTTTGATGGCATTACTATATGTTGGACCGAATTAGCCGTGGGGGAGGGGGGGAGGGGGTTGAATAGAAGTGTAACATCTCAAAGCTCAGATACAAAAAAAATTATTTTATTGGATTTTTTTTGAGTTTTACAAGAGTTTTATTGCTTTTCTTGAATTTTCAAGATTTTAAAAGTCAAAAAGAAATTTTTGTTGAGTTTTCCGGGTTTTTCGTGGATGTAAAGTTCAAGAGGAAAATTTAATTAATTTCTTAAATTTTCTTAAATTTAAAAAGGTTTTCCCTATTTTTTTAGAAATTAAAAATAATTATGTGAAAAAATAAAAGCCAACTTTAAGCAACTTTAAGTTGGAAATAATTTTATTTAAGTTCAAAATAGTTCAGGGAATTTCTGTGAATTTTTTTCAGAATTTTTGAGCTCTATTTGCTATTTTCTAAAAGCCTTTTTGAATTTTCCCAATTTTTGTAAATCAGAAATCCTTAAAAATCCAAATTTTAGTCTTGGGCCCAAACTCTCTCCCTGCCCACAGCCTTTTCCTCCTTTCCCCTCGCTGACACGTGGGCCTGCATTGTCAGCCACCTCTTCCTCTCTCTCTCACACTGGTCCCACCTGTCATCTCCAACCTTCATCTCCCACCTTCGCTCTTCTTCTTCCCCGCGCCAACGCCATCAACGCTCGCTCGGAGCTCTTCAAAGCTGGCAGTTTCAACTACATTTCGTGAGCATTTGATGGCAATCAAAGCCACGATCTCCTTCGCACTCATTTTCCCCATTTCTTCTCCCTTAAACCCTCTCAAATCACATTTGCTTCGCCGTCGCGCCGGCCTAAAACCATCACGCACATTCCCACTGCCTCAGTGCCGCCCTTGCCCTATAAAAGGGGGGCATCACCATCGCCTTTATCCACTCATCCCAATCCCTGAAGCCCTAGCTCCCCTCTCGCCTTAGCACCGCCGGATTTTGAAGTTCTTCACCACGGTGCCCTAGATTCGCCGCCGTCAATTGTGTCGCCGCAGTTGAAGCTCCGTCGTCTTTGTCAAGTTTGCCAGCCCGTGTTCTACCTCGTGCGCACGCTATCTTCACTGGAGGACCGCCAGAACGTTGTTGCTGCCGAAGCTCGAACCCCGCCGCCGCTCTTCTTCCTCGTCGCCGGCCATTTCTTCATGCCCCGTCGTCGCAACAGTGAGCATACAGATTAAATCAAACTTCATGTTGTTTTTTCTGAGCAAAACCCAAACTTGTTAGAATTGCTGATATTCATAATATCCTTGTATTCTTCGGTTGGTGATGTTTTCAGTAGTCATCTAAATGCCTTTTCAGGCTGTGCAATCCCGGAGAAGCTTTATGGTCTCAATAGCAATCCTACTCTCAGATGGCAATGTCTTTCTTGTATGCATGGTGTCAATAGAATGGCAAGTTGCCAGACAGAAATGTGTGTTGACCTCATTGTGTTTGGTTCATGTCCCAATAGGAAGACTAGACAGTATAGAAAGGGACCCCCGGTTGCTATGAGGGGAACCAGAGGATCCTCGAAGGGGGACCGATTGCCAAGAGAAGTAAATGTGTATTAATTTTCTCCAAAAAAGGACCTCTTTATTACATGGGAGAGGCAGCTATTTATAGCCTTTCGACAAGGTACATAAGATTACAGATCCGCCCCTAAATAATCCCTATGCCTATAGGGGCCGTAGGGCCTTTTTCTTCCCCTATGTGTAGCCTAAGGGCTTATGGTGGACCTCTCTAGTCTTGGTCCATCCGGCTGGCACACTGGGTCCACCGGTGGTCTGCGCCCTTCGCACCGTGCAGGGTGTTGAAAGATCTAGACCCGCCATTATGAGTTAATGGATTGTTTTGGTGATTAATGACAAATCCAAATATGAGACTAACTTATGGTGTGGTAATTAATGATGATCACATTGTGGAACTAACATTTTCCATGAGTTGGATATACAAAGTTATGTTCCAGATGATGAAGACTTGGGATGATCATGAGTTGATCATCAAGTCAAGAGCTTGTGTAAATGATGCATCATGAGTTGATGCTTATCAAGAAGAGATGATCATGAGTTGATCATCAAGACAAGAGAAGACCCATCATGTGTTGATGGAGGTCAAGTGAAGGATTGCATCATGTGTTGATGCATGTGAAGACTCTGGATGGAGAAATCATCATGTGTTGATGATGTTCAATACAAGATCCCGAAGTAAAGAAATCATCATGAGTTGATGATTGTCAAAGTCAAGGACCCGACTTGAAGTGTTGATGTGCGCCATCAAGCTTCAAGAAGATGCAAGGCAAAGGTATGACTAGCTAGGGCTAAGGATGTGTTTCTAGTCTTTACCGGTCTCGTGTTTGGTTGATAGACCGGATTGCTAGTATAGGTTTGCCGTACTATTAAGAGGGATCTTGACTAGTAGTTTGAGTTAGTCATGTGTTGATAGCTCATTATATTTGCTCTAGCTCATCTATGCATGGAGCTATTATTTGCGAATGTGTTTTGCAAATAGCCGATGCTCATGCATTCAACCCTTGTAGCATGTGACTTAAGTTTGCAAATGCGCTTTGCAAATGGTGTAAGTCCATGTACCTTTTTCCTTGTGGTATGATTCCAAAAGTTGGCAAATGTGTTTTGCAACTTGTTGGGAATCTTGCTTGTGACTCTTGTTGGCATGGCTTGTCAATTAGCAAATGTGTTTTGCAATTGAAGTTGTTGAAAAAGCCATTTCGATTTCACAGAAAATCTAAGTTCCTAGAGTTTAACTATGAAGTTCCGCACTTTGACCGTCCGATTTTCCGCGCTTGATTTTTCCAGAGAGCGGCCGGTTTAGGGACTTAGCCGATTTTCCAAGTGCGGAAGTTCCGAGTGTAACTAACTGAACTTCCGATTAATCGGTTGTTCAAATCCGCGGTTGGTTTTTTCCAGAAGCACCATTTTGGGGACTTAGCCAAAATTCAATGTGCGTAGTTCCGCTATGTGTTGAGCGGAACTTCCAAGAATCGAAACTTCCGATGTTTAGTTGGCTGTAGTTCCAAGACTAAAATCAAACGGCTAGTTTCTCGTCCGACATAGCCGTTACGGTGCCTTTTCTCTCTCTGCAGTAGTTCCGCCTTTGTACATGCGGAACTTCCGATTGCCCCTGATTTTTCAGGGTTTGTCTCCCAACGGCTAGTTTTTGTGTGGGCTATATATAGCCACCTTGGCTTGGTTGGGAGAGGTTGCTGGTGCTATTGTTAAGTGATACACTCTTTCTTTGAGCTAAGAGCAAGTCTCTATTCTCTTTGTGCATGTGTTGCACTTGGTGAGATTAGAGAGTAAACCCTAAGTGCATGTGTTGCCTTAGGTAGTGGATTGTGTATCCACGTGAGCGTTGACACTTGATTAGTTCAAGAAAGTTCGGATTTGTTACTCTTGGTGTTTGCCGACACCTAGACGGCGTGGGAGGCGTCGTGGCGCGGTGATCTTCTCAAGAAGCTTGTGAGAAGACCCGCGTGTTTGTGAGTGGTTTGGTGCTCGCCATCTCCTGGAGTGGAGGAAGAGCAACCATAGTTGAGCGAGGTGTTGGTTGGTTTGGAACCGGTCCAAGTGTTGGACTTACCTCGGAGGTGTGTGCTCATTTGAGGAGCCGGTCCAACGCTGGTTGGGCTTACCTCAACGTGGATTAGGGAGACCGGCAAGTCTCCGAACACCACTGTAAAACATAATCGTGTCATCGTGTGTTTACTTGTGCTTTACTTTGAGCAATTTACATTCTTGCTTTAATTGCTTATATATCTTGTATGATTGCTCATATTGTATTGTGTTCATATTGTCGGTGCACTTAGTTGAGCCTAGTTGATTTAGGTTTTAATTGTGCAAAACCAATTCGCTATTAGCTTCCGCATTTATATATTTGTTTAGCCCGATAAAGTTTTTAAAACCGCCTATTCACCCCCCTCTAGTCGGTCACCTCGATCTTACAGGTGTCCCCGGGCCGAGGGGCTCCGGACACCCTTCGGCGCCCCCAAGGTGGCCCCAGGGATCTCGTCACTCCTAGATCCATAGCGCTCAGCGATCCTTCGGAGACCTTCACACCTCCTACCAAGTATCCCGAAGGTATACCTAGTACCCTCGGGTAGGCCCCCAGCTGCACCTCCGACCGCCGGCCCACGCGAGCCTCCTGGTGGTCTTCACGTGCCCTTTGGGGCCATCTCAAAGGAGTACTTGGTATCCCCTTGGGGACCTGGGCCGCACCTCCAGCTCATGGCCCTGGGGGGGGGTCTTCCCCGGATCCGTTGGGGCTGGTGCGGCCACCCCTACGACAAAACTGGAAATGCCAAAGCTCAAAGCCTCTCGGCCGGTCTGATCGTTGAGCCTGGCCAGTCTGACCGCTAGGTACAAATCAGTAGCCAAAAGGATCCACAAAATGACTCAACTTTTGATCCCGTGATCCAAATTCACTGAGATTTCATACATAGCTCACCAAGAAGGTCAAGAATCTATTCCAATCGACGATCGAAGTCAAGGTTCCATGAATTTCTTGATTGAGATCACGAAGGCTCAAAACCGGGGGTGGGGCGGGGTGGGACCTAAACTTGAGCCAAAAGCTTGCTCCTGAGTGGAAGATGGTTAAGATGATCTTAGATCAGATTCCACAAGTCCTAGCAAGCTATATCACAATAAAATACCTAGCCAATATCCTTGGGATACAAAAACCTCAAAAATCATCAAAGAGAGAGCAAAAACAAGATAGAACTCATCTTGGGGCAAACTTGATTGGATTGATTACATGGATTGTAGGTTTACAACCACTCCATCGTGGAGGATAAAATCTCACACTTGAGCACCAATTTCTCAATCCATATCTCTCGAACCTTAGCCTTTTCTATTTCCTCAACTTTCCCCAAATCTTAAATTGGGGTTTCCAAGGCTTAGATGGGTGTGCAAATCATGCAACAGCCCCTTATATAGTGGAGACTAGGTCTATAGAGAACACCTTATCAAGCACCCGTCAAGGCCACACACAAATGGGTCTACACTCATGCACGCTTCTCAAAGCGGATGACGATCCGGGTTTCCCGAATTTGTCTCTTTGTGAACTTCTTCTCTTGACCTAAACTGCCTCTCCTTTGTGCCGTCTTGCACCATGGTTTTTCCAAGGTTTCTATATTTTGGCGAAGATACCAAAATACCCCTTTTCGATCCTTCTCAATTCGAGTCCAATCAATATGAAGCAATCCAATATTTTACCACGTGTAGGTTCACCAAAGACTTTCCACATGCCGGCAAGTCTCTTCCATCCGTTTCCCATTGAAACCACACTGGCACTTGCACCGGCCCCAAGCCACTATGCAACCCGCTGCACTGAACTTCCTGTTCGATCGTTATTGTCCATCTTGCGCCATGCTTGAATCCAACCACTTCACCTGACATCCTCGATTATTTTGGACCTCATCTCACCTCACTTAGTCCCGATCATCCCCGCTATTGACCGTAGTTGACTCCAAGCGTCCCTACACAACAATGTACTAAGAAATTGATTCCGGGTACAATTTCCTCGCAACTTGTTCCATGTTAGACAAAACATGCATTATGCAACACTTATGCACCGAATCCCATGACTTTGGTCAAATCCATAAGTTCATCCTAGCTCACTGTGTGTGAACACACCTTGGCCTCTCAGACAGCCGCCCACCGGTCGGTCTGACCACCAGCCACGCCGGTCTGACAGCGAACCATCGGCCGGTCAAACCGCTTCCTAAATATGGAAAAACACCCTTTCTAGACTTTTTGGCAAAACTCTATCTAGTTTTGTGTCCGGTATTGTGGTCGTTGGTCGAGTATGGGTCTGAGGACCGAGGGTAGGGCACTTGCCCTCATCTGACCACCAGCAGGGCTCTTCCTTGTCGGGGATAGCGAGGCTCTGAGACTTAGTTGAACTTTTGATTTCTCATTGTTTAGATTGATAATGGATACAAGCTATCCATTTTATAGGGACAACCCAACTGACGCCTAAGAAATAATATATAAGGAAACCTATCAATCCAATTTAATCGTTTCAACTATTAAAAATAACTTTTATAATAGATAAGATCCTACCCCTAATAATAACTTGATAAATAAGGAATCCAAAAATAACCTACCTAACCAGCTATTTTTTATCCTAGGAAACGCATCAACCATGAATGGAAAATAACATGCTATGGTACCGATGGGCACTATTCACATGGTACTATAGCACATGTTATTGTTCATGCGACGGTTGCAGTACCCATGGTACTATTCACACACCTACTATAGTGCACCACATCTTGCTCCATAACATACACCCCTCGCAGCAAGGTAGCTCGTCCGCGAGCTATGGTGGTGGCCACAGTTGAAGTTCTTGGTGGCCCTATGTTGACAAGAGTATCCGGTACCGATGCAGTTCACTTGAGAGCAGATCAGCGACACTCTGACAGATGGTGCCCATGGAAGAAACGCCTTAGCATGTTGTGATGTTGAGGAAGATGTCGGCGACATGGGGCATGGGTAACTGACATGGGGGAGCAGTTACGCCATTACTGCCGTGGAGCGTGACGATGGCGGGAAGCACGCGGAAATGACATTGCCCCCTCAGTCGCTACGCTCTGTATTGCATATGGTGCAGCATCGACCGGTCGTGTGGAAAAGATTGCCGCTGGACAACAGCATCATTCCTCCAGCGGCGCCGGATGAGGGGTGCAACCAAGCGCAGTGATGCCCACTGGGGTGGCGTTGGTGGTGCCGTTAAGGAAGGTAGTGGTAGCATCGCCATTGCAATGGCACGCGAAACCTCCTCCTTCTCCTTCAACTTGACCATCAATGGCCATATTTCTTCTAGGATGGTGATCATGTTGTCAATTGAGGCCATTATATTTTTGTTACCAGCCTTTAACATGGCGAAGGGAGATAATTCGGTACCGAAAGGCATGGTAGGTGGCTCTGATACGAAATGTCGGGATATTTGGTTGGATACGGGTCCAAGGACCGATGGTAGAGCACTCGCCCTCATCTAAAGGCCGACATGGTTCTTCCCTGTCGAGGTAGTGAGGCTCCGAGGCTTAGTTGAACTTTTGATTTCTCATTGCTTAGATTGATAATAGATACATGTTATCCCTTTTATATGGACAACCCGACTTAACGCCTAAGAAATAATCTATAAGAAAACCTACCAATTCAATGTAATCTTTCTAACTATTAAGAATAACAGTCATAATAGATAAGGTCCCGCCCCTAATAATAACTTGATAGATAGGAAATCCCAAAATAACCTACATAACCAGCTATTTTTTATCCTAGGAAACCCACCAACAATGAAGGGAAAGTAGCATGCTACAGTACCAATGGGTAATGTTCGCATGATACTGCAGGACATGTTACTGTTCATACATGGCTACAGTCATGATACTGTTCACATGCCTGCAGGGGCGGAGCTGGGCCTCGGGCCCCTGGGGCAATGGCCCGAGGCCCAGCTAAAAAACCAACTAAAAATCCTAAAGAAAATTGAAAAAAACAAAGGAAATTTGAGGTTTGGACCAAAATGCGCTGGGCCGGCCCGAGGCCTGGCCCAGCGCTGGCTCCGCCCCTGCATGCCTGCTATAGTGCGTCTCTCCTTTCTCCATAACATCCGGTCTCCATTTTCAACCCAGGTGCAAAGACACTCTAAAACACTCATACATAAGTGTTTGATGTGTAATCCCCAAAAGCTCTTATCGTCGGTCACGGCCTATCAGACCGTCACCCGGTCGGCCCCTAGACTGTTATCTTGCCCCTAGACAAGTTAAACAATTTACTCAAATCGAGGTTTCTCCAACAATTTACTCAAATCGAGGTTTCTCCCTAAACACCCCTGTACCCATTCCAATTGTTATGATCACTCACATGATCTCCACGATATATCTTTAAAGGAGGCAAGAAAAATAGTTGACTGTTGGTGTCAGTGATTTCATGAGAGGAAGGTGTCAAAATGACAGAATATTGGCTCCAGTGGACTTGAGCCCAGTGGACTTGAGCAGGTATGTTTCCTATCGATGCTTTAGAAGACACGTTGCATGAAATTAATAACCTTGGCCGTTCTTTTATTTATAAACATTTTAGTATTTTCTAGGAAACGACAAATGGGGCTGTCAATAATCGGATATGACCAGTCCTGTGCTATCCACAATATACTCACTGTTTTCAGTTCCATGCATATTTTGCTTTACGAGGGAACAGTCTAGTTCTTTCCTAGGATTTTCACCAGCTTTCTCAAAGCTCTTCTGTTTCCTGAAGTGGTGGGTTCCCTTCTACTTTTTTTATAGTCAAACTCAAATTATGCCTAGCTCTAAACATAATTGAAAACGGCATATATCTTTTATACGGAACTGTCCTGCAAATATTTCTATGAAGTATTAACAGGTTATCTAACACCCGCACTACTTGTCATGGGTTACTTTTACTAGTAGCCTCTTGCGCGCATTTGCACGCCGAGGCAATATCACAATGAAAACATTTTGCTGAGCCAATTAGTAGTATGCAGGAGAGTAACACAGTGTTAGGTCTGTATTGATACCTAATTCTGGTGCAAATGTGTGGCATGGGATCTCTGGGTCACTTAAGAAACAATCTGTATTACAGAGACACCATGCTGATATAACTACACATTCTTAGGATCTCTATGCTACTTAAGAAGCAATTTGTAGTACAAAGATAAAATGTCTACACAACTACACAGCATAGAAGCAAAAGCTGTAAGATTGTTTAGATACGTTTCAAGATGACAGAATGTACGACGCTATCTGTAATGTGCAGTAGGAAACAATAGTTTGGTATACTATTGTGCACTACAATAGAAGGGCTCATTTGATTCAAAAACTGAAGGACCGAAATGGCAACAGAGGGGGGGTGAATGGTACCTAAAAATTAATACTCCCCTTCACTGTATTTAAAACCAGCCTACAAAGATCTCTGAAGATCTAAAGAAAGTAAATGAAGCAAGATCAAATAACAAAACAAGTTTCAGTCGTTTTTCCGAAATCGAAGTTCCGGCAGAGATTGCGGAAGTTCCGCTATGTAGTTCCGTTAGTGTATATCGCGAAGTTCCGCTATGTTCCACACGCATAAAATCTAAGTCTGATTATCCCGATCAAGAATGTAACGCCGGTTTTTGCCCAAAATCCAAACTACTTAATCTTGAATGCTCTTCTCAGTCAAGTTTTACAGACATCATCCTAAACACCATCTTGACCTTATGGAGAAGAATCGCAACCAAAGATTCAATAATCGAACCAAAAACGGATTTCTTGAAGAAGGGCAAGAAAGACCAAAACCAATGATAAGCTTAGATTCTCGATTCTTAGAGCATGAAACTTTGAGGAAGTAATAGCAATACCAAAACGATTCTAGATATGAAGTTTCATGCTATCTCATAAAACGAATCAAAAGATATGCCAAAACCCTAGATATTCAACATGAACAGAGAGAGAGAGTTGCAAAATCAAATAATCAAACCTCGATTTCATTGATTGAAACATGGATTACAGAGGTAACGCAAAGAGGAATGATTACAATAGGTTTCAGCCATACTCTCCTCTCAACAAGCTCTCAAAAAGCAAAACAAATCCTTTTCTAGAGCTAACCCTAATTTTCTCTCCAAAAGTCTAACCCTAACCTGTGGTTCTCCCTATTTATAGCCTTTGCTAATGGGCCTCCAACCCATTAAGCCCGCTACACCCGAACGGAACCGCCTCCACTTTTGCCGCTTGCGAAAAGACCCTTTCGCCTTTGCGCACCTTCCGAAGCCTCCCAGACACCTTGTTGTGCACGACTCGCAACCGCTTCAAGATTCACGCCGCCTTCGACACATCCCGACCGCTCGACCTCAACGCCTCCGCTTAGTCCGTCCACGTGTCTCGCCACGACTCCATCTTGATGCCCCGCAACAACACATGCATAAAAACACATCACATAGCATTGCACAATATCATAGCATCAATATTTGTATAAGACTCAAACTCATACAAAATCAAAACACAAAATATTCTTCTCTCGCACAGCTTCTCGACACAATCGAAGTTCCAAGATTTACTACAAATGAAGTTCCGATTTCGAACATCCGCACTTGTCAGATTATCGGAAGTTCCGCACTCAACATCAAGGTACTTCGATATCCGAACAACCGACTTTCCGATATTTGATTCCGATTTGGTACCTCGAGAACACTCAATGTCAAGATATCTGACACTCCGCTACCCTTGTGCGGAAGTTCCGATTTCTTCACCAAACTCAAAACCTGTGAAAATCGAAGTTCCTATTTCCAACACCGTAGTTCTGATTTATCTAACTTCCGCCCATACACAAATGTAGTTCCGATTTCCGACTCACCTTTAAAAAACCCAAACCAAAAACTCAACTCTCAATCTAATCAACACACTTGTCAAATACTCATCACTCAGAGTGGAGGACCTCTCACATGGTCTCTCAATCTCCCCTTGATGAGTATATTGACAATTACCAAAAGCATAAGATGAGTTTGAGATTACAACAACCAAGGTCTAAACAAGAGTAGTTAAGCTCAAGACCAAGTTGACAAAAGAGAAAGACTTGAGATGAGATGAAAGAGCAATTTTCGCACAAAACTCAAGGCTTTTCTCCGTAAGGCTTTTTCTCACAAAAATTCTCCCTTTGGCAATAAAATCATCAATATGTAGAAAAGGGAGGAAAAGACTATATGATGTTCATTTTAAGCATTAGGAGCCATGTAGATTATCCAAAATGATTATTAGAGAATTACACCAAGCCATAACACGTAAGAATGCTATCAAGATCATGACAATTGATGTAGAGAATAGCTAAGACAGAAAATCCATAACTGATTAATGATCCAATTCTTTAGCAGTCAAATAAGTCAAGATTGAAATCTAGCTAAAGATATCCAAGGATGATGCAAGCCATGTCAAATAATCTAAGTTGAACCAAGAAGACTCATATCGAATGCTTTAGAGTGCTACCATTGAAGAAGGACTCATTTTATCCGTAACTTGGTCTCTTTGAAGATAAGCAATTTTAGCACATTTTTCTTTTTCTCAAGACTTTTATGGTTTTATCTCAAGAAGCAAGCTCGACTAGGTGCCATCCACAACCGCCTCCTAAGCTTCAACCATTTTTCTTAAGGCTCTTTAAGGTTTTATCTCAAGAAAGCAAGCTCGACTAGGTGCCATCCACAACCGCCTCCCGAGCTTCAACCATTTTTTTATAGCCATGTGCTAGATCCCAAGCCTTATGCGACCACCCAAGCAATGACTTAAGGAGGTGATCTTAGGTCATCCAAGGCTCCCCGAGTTCATGCCTAGTGCAATGGCAAGCCGCCTCATGAGAAAGATTTGGTGAGATCAGCTTTTTCGCACAAAAGAGATCATTTTTGCTTTTGAAGTTTTTAGACCAAGATTAGAGATAAGTCATGTTTCTTAACAAACCGACATAGCTTACTCAAAAGTTCAAAAGAGATTCAGACTCAACTCACCTTACTTGACATGGCGAAAATCATAAAAGGATAGTTTCAACTGACTAGTCTCAAGAGCTATCATGACAAGATTTTAATTCAAGTTTAGCATTTTAAATACCTTAGCATGGCAAAGACTAAACTACACATAAAAAGTCATGATAGATCTAGCAGCTTTAGCATAAATCATGGCAAGATGTAAAATAGTGAAAACATATCATAAGGGATAATAAACAAGGCTCCATTTGATTATAATGCAATGCGGAATGAAATGCACAAAAATCCAGATTCCTTCGAATGAGATGCATCTTTTAATTCAAAGTTGAGTTATGACAAAATTAAGAGTATGGAATAACCAAGAATAACTCCCCAACCAAAGGAACAAAACGAGAATCGATAAGTAAACCGTAAAAGGCATCCTTTAGAGCATAGAAAAGATATAGAGAAAACTATCGCCGCATGTGTTCTTATCTACCCCATATGATTCTAGGACTATCACCGATCTACACATACACTAAGGAGCAAACACTGCCCCTGCTCACCCAAGGGTGGCCCGACCGCTAGAACCTATAAGAAGTGAGTAAGCTCTACTTAGAGAAGGAAGAGACAACTAATAAGCAAGATCCTAGAAGCACAAGACAAGAAGTAGCAACAAAGCAATTGTGGCAAGAGAACCACTCTAACCTATGCCGAAGGACTTTGACCCAAATATTAAAAGAAATGTAACTGGAAAGGAGTAATAGTATAATATAATATAATACAAGAGTAGCACAAAGCTCCCTCACAAAGAATCCGTAAGGACAAACCACCCCAAGCTCTCCCGCAGAGTAAAACCGAGAGTCGCCCAGAGGCTTAGTGAAGATATCGCCAACCGGTGCTCACTCTCCACAAACCGAGCACAATGTCACCCTTCTCTACATGGTCTCAAGAAAGTGATATCTCGATATCAATATGCTTGGTCCGAGAATGTTGCACGGGTTCTTGGCAATGCAAATCGCAGACGTGTTATCACAAAAGAGTGGAACGCAATGATAGATAACCCAAATCTCGCAGGTCGAGACCATCCAAAGCACTTGGCTACAAAGAATCGGTCGCAAAGAACGCATTCGCCTCTCGCAGCGGATCGCGAACACCGGATTGCTTCTCGACGCACCAGAGACGAGAGAAGTGCCAATGAATTGGCAAGTGCCGTGGTGTTCTTCCTATCTATCCTACACCAAATAAATCAGACGGAGAAGGCTCTAAGAGATAGACAAGAGGAGGAGGAGTACCAGATACCATAGTCAATGGTAGCTCAAGGTACCGAAGATGCGCTTCACCGCCGACGGTGAGATACGCGAGGAGAAGCTCAAACCGAGCACAAAGACACACGTAAAAGTGTATGTCCGGTCTCGAGGCCGTGAGGTACAAGAGAGAGCCAATCATGCTCCTCAAATCCTTTTGGTCAATGTGTTCGCCGCCTTCATCCGATCCAGAGCACCAGAGATGCCATTGGAGTTGATATCGCTTTCCATCATTCATGTCGAAACGCTCAGAGGTCTCGAGTGTATTTGCCTTGATGAAGAAAGGTACCTCCCGAGTCTGCTTGATTTGGAAGCCAAGGAAGAAGCTCAACTCGCCCATCATGCTCATTTCAAACTCCGAGCTCATGACATCGGAAACTGGGAAACGAGCATGCGAGGAGCCGCCAAAGATAATGTCATCCACGAGATCCGACGAGCGTAAGATCGCTGCCAAGACGGCGATGAACAAGGTTTTGTCAATTTTACCCATCTCAAAACCATGGCTCAAAGCAGATAGGACTTAAGCCTTTCATACCAAGCTCGGGAGCTCGCTTGAGTCCATACAAAGCTTTGGAAAGCTCAGAGACATGGTTAGGTATTTGGGGTTCTCAAACCAGAGGTCAGTCTCACATAGACTTCTTCCTCAATAAGGCCATTGAGGAAGGCACTCTTGACATCCATTCTGTAAAGCTTGAAACCCTTAGAAGCCGCAAAGGCAAGCAGATTCTAATGGCTTCAAGTCTAGCTACAGGGCAAAAGTCTCTTCAAATCTAGACCTCAACTTGAGAGTACCCCGAGCTACCAAATTTAGCCTTGTTTCAATGACTAACCCATCTTCACTTTGCTTGTTCTTGAACACCCATTTGGTCCCAATGATATTGTGACCTTGAGGGGCTCAACAAGGACCGCACCTTGTTCCTTTCAAAGTTTTCCAATTCTCATGCATGGCGTTAGTCCATGACTCATCGAAAGAGCATGACAAACGCCTTTGGGCTCAAACGAGGCAACAAAGGCGTAATGGAGATGTAATAGAGACATGCCGCTTTTGAACGAGTGACTCGCCAAAGAGATCTCCAATTATCCGCTCAAGGATGGTCCTTTGAATGTGTCTTGGAGGTCCAGGTGAGATGAAGAAGTGGCCTCTACCTCATTAGCGCATGAGATAGGAACAGAGCCACTAGCTTCGTAAGAAGCGTAAGGTAAGGGTCGATCTCCTCGAGGTGCGGTGGAAGAAGGCACTCAAGAGGAGGAGAAGGAACTGGATCGTAAGCAACCTCATCTCCATCCTCCTCATCGCCCACAAAGATGGACTCGCATCGCCTAAGGAACTCGAGATATCGTGCCTAGTCCTGGACCGCCTCATCAAGGTCACCTCACGTGATTCTAACAATTTACTAGACTCGCAGCCTGCACTCTATAGGCACGAGAAGAAGTCGAGTAACCTGTAAAGATCCCATCACAAGATCGTGACTCAACTTATCTAGGTTCCTGCACTTCGTAATAAAACACTTGCAACCAAACACACGAAAATGCGAGACTGGTTTTCGCCATATCTCAACTCATAAGAAGTGCGATGCAAGAGTGCCCAAGAAAACTCATAGAAACATGACAAGCAAGAGTAATTGCCTCACCAAAACTTCCTAGGTGTAGAGTACTCATCAAGCATCGCCCCGCCATCTCGACTAAGGTACGGTTCTTCCTCTCCACAACGCCATTTTGTTGGGGGACGATGGAGACGAGAACCGTGCTCTACACTGCCTCACCACAAAACTCTCAAAGTAGGAATTTTGAACTCGTGCCATTATCGCGAATTGCTCGTAATGCACCGGGAGCTCAACAGAAAGCCTACTAAAAAGACCACGAAAAGAGTAAACGCCTCATCCTTCGAGGCTAAGAAAATACCCAAGAATACCTCGAGAAGTCATCGACCACGACAAGTACGCACTCACTTCCTCCCATCGATCGCACTCTAGCCGGTCCCATCGGTCCATATGGAGCAGCTTGACCGTGCATCCGCTATAGTCATCAGAATCGAGGATGTGAAGCGGAACCATTTTGCCGCGCTTAAAGGAGCACAAACAAGATCCTTGACCATTTTGAGTTTTGGCAAACCACGAATGAGATCGTGGCCGCTAACTCGGTCGATGATCAAATCCTATATGACCAAGTCTCCTATGCCGTAAAGTCAAATCACGGATTCGTAGCAATTAAACATCGGAGAGGATCACCGTAAGATCCGTAAAATCAGCACGAAAGATCCTCCCATATCGAGAAATCCCGCAAACTAGACTACCCAAGAATCAAGAATTTTGCAATTGTTTTTCTTAAAGCTCACCTCAAACCGCTATCCAGTAAGTCGAGAGACCAAAGCGATTATACCGCAGCTTACTTACTAAGGCAACATCTTTTAAAATAAAAGAATCATTAATGCTCACAAGACTTTTAGCGATGACGCGCCTAAATGAAGCATCTCCAAGGTGATCGCCTCATCACCGGAGCACGGGCTAGGAAGAAAACCAACGAGAATCTCCAAATATATGACGTGAACAACCGAGTCTACAATCCGCACCTTTCCTTCCCAAATTTCGGCGACCACGAGTCAAACAGAGTAAAGTCTCAAGATCGGGTGAATCAACAAAGGATTTTGGCACCCAATACCGAGTAACACGGCGAATGATGAAGTAGTCAAGCAAGACCGACTCTATCTACCCTACGCCTCTCCACTCAACAAGTCAAAGATCTCACTGTTGTCGATCCGATCGCTATGGGAGAGCGAGTCGGTGCCAAGAATATGTCGATCTCGCCGCAGTAGCTATCTCGAAAGGAAAACGAGATCTACCTCGTGACGGCGGGTTACGACCAAAGGGAGCATGAGGATGAAAATCGAAAACTCGTAAAAACCAAGTCCTCGATGTCGCCCAAAATCATCGATGGAACAAATCTAGACCTCGTGTTGGTCTTAGGTGCACTCAAGATCCGGGTCGACTCGAATGTGCCTAAGAGACTCAACACGGCCTCTACGCGCGATCTTGGCGCTACAAGCAATGATCAACTAAATGTCCATCTTTCTCGATGAAGGTGCAATGATACTTCGCCTCGAGGGGCCAAGCCGCAGTGGAATCACCTTGTCGTCGAAATCCTTTGAACAAAACCCACGACTTAAAATTGACTTTCTCACCCCGGCTTAGTTTTGATCACACCGTGCTATGGTTTTGAGCACGACAGTGGATGCTTCCTCATATCCTCCTCGGATATCATATCCTAGACCCCGATTAAATCTGCAAATTTTAGATTTGTCTAGAATGAGATTGAGCTTCTTCTTGCCTCCTACAAACCTCTCGAGAGTGTTCATAAGATACTGACACTCCCGAAGAGAGAGGTGCAAGAAGAGCAGGGGAAGAAGGGACAACAGAAGGTAAGGGAGCGTAAGAAGAACCAACAACAGAGGAAAGATTGGCTTGTGCACGCACAAACCGACTTTGGGGGACAAATTCCCATCACAGCAGATTGGTTCACGCTAGGCGCCTCTACCAAACCCTTAGACTTCTTCCCAAAGACACACAATACAAGCAGATGATTGTGTCTCTAGAAGGTCCTTAGTTAGCTTCACACATTTTTCATCCAAGGCAACCAAATCACATTTTAGTTTATAACAATGATTGCATGGTGAGCTAACAAGGTCCTTAGAAGCATACTGAGCCAATTTGTTATCGTGATCAATCATTTCTTGAAACCGCTTAGATACGATTCTAGTTCAAAGAGCTAACTTAGGACAGCTTTAAACAAGAAACAATAGGCTCTAGTAGCGCAGCCTTGAAATTCAAGAATTTTGTGATCCGCCTGCTTTAGGTTCATCTTGAGATTATTACAATTTTCACAAGTTTCAGTGCAGATCAAGCAACATGGTATAAAGACCTCTAAACGAATTGTCCTTAACCTCACATGAGGTGCAAGCAAGAGCCTCAACAAAGAGTGGATGAAGGAGGTGCTACCCTACTCATCTCTAATTCAAAGAAGAAGGCTAATGTTCTCTACCTTAATCATGTCAAGTTCAGAGGACACACTATCATGTAAGGTCCTTAGTTTATCCATATCATCAATCAAAGCACAAAGATGTGTCACATTCATCACGGAGGGAGCAGATGTAAGTAAAGTAAGCTCCCGTGATAGTCTAGCTACTTCCTTCTCCAACCCAAAGACACTTAGCCCTAGACTTAGCATGGAATCTACCTAGCTTAAGAAAAGCATCATTGTCGGTCATAAGTGGGACTAACCTCATCGAGTCGGAGTACACCATTGTCGCTCGGGCCGCCTCGAGGGCCATGAAGCACATGCCGAGAAGTTGCCGCCGCCCTGGGATCATGATCGCCCTTCCCATCATCGTTACTCCACCCTCCACCTCGCCGGTGTCCAGCCTGCCGAGGGCGTGAGGACGCGATGGAATGCCTTCTTTGCCTTCCCAAAGTTGCGAACTTCTTCTTGCCTTGATCAGTGCCGAGGGCTTCGTGTTGCGTTCTTGTCGATGTAGTCGCTCTTGCTTGGACCGCCATAGTCACCTTTGCCCTTCCCAAGCTTGGGACAGCTTGCTCGGATGTGGTTGGGGCCACCACACTCAAACAAATCACAGACCTCCTCTTTACCATCCCTCCTCCTCTTGTAAGCATGGGAAAACTTCCGAGCTAGGAGGGCTAGCTGCTCATCCTCAAGTCGCTCTAACCGATCATCGCTATGTCACAGAGAGCAACTAGGAGAACCCACGACGACTCGTAAGAAGATCCGTATGGGATCGCTGACTAAAGCCATCGATCGTGACTTCGACCTTCGAGAGACAATGTCAATCTCGTGAGTCTTGAGACGCGAGTAAAGCGCATCAAGAGTCGTGGTCGAGAGGTCCGTGCTATCTTTGATGGTAGTCACTTTCATCTCCCAAACACGAAGATCAAGTGCGTAAAGCATCTGTCGAGCGCTATCCGAGTCGGGTATGTAAGACCGACCGCCGAGGTTGCTCAAAATCTTGTGAAAACGCCGAAAAGCACTCGCCAAGAGATTCACCAAAGAAGCATCTCAAATTTATCAGATTCACGCTTGAACCGGTCTTGTCTAACCGTTTTAACTCGAGTGGTGCCTCATGGTATGCATCGAGGGTCACCTGATGTCGTAAGCGTAAATCAAATGAGAAATACGATCAAACTCACTTCGCTTAAACCTCGAATGATTATGTTCCTTGCCTTAGCATTTGCCTCAACATCGCCATGTTTCCAAAGATTGATGTTCTCATCGGCAGAACAAAGAAATCTAACCTTCACCTTTCTCCGATGGCATACCCCGAGCCCGATGTAAGTTTCCATTCGCTCTTCCGTAAGGGTAATCCGCACCATCAAAACTGGAGGCTTGGTGGAATACTTGTCCGCTGTTATGGCTCAACCGACCGTTAAGATCTATCAAGAAGAGCTAACCGCTCGATACCAATTGAAGGACCGAAATGGCAACAGAGGGGGTGAATGGTGCCTAAAAATTAATACTCCCTTCACCGTATTTAAAACTAACCTACAAAGATCTCTCAAGATCTAAAGAAAGTAAATGAAGCAAGATCAAATAACAAAACAAGTTTCAGTCGTTTTTCCGAAATCGAAGTTCCGGCAGAGATTGCGAAGTTCCGCTATGTAGTTCCAGTTGTATATCGCGAAGTTCCGCTATGTATTTCCACGCATAAAATCTAAGTCTGATTATCCCGATCAAGAATGTAACGCCGGTTTTTGCCAAAAATCCAAACTACTTAATCTTGAATGCTCTTCTCAGTCAAGTTTTACAGACATCATCCTAAACACCATCTTGACCTTATGGAGAAGAATCGCAACCAAAGATTCAATAATCGAACCAAAACGGATTTCTTGAAGAAGGGCAAGAAAGACCAAAACCAATGATAAGCTTAGATTCTCGATTCTTAGAGCATGAAACTTTGAGGAAGTAATAGCAATACCAAAACGATTCTAGATATGAAGTTTCATGCTATCTCATAAAACGAATCAAAAGATATGCCAAAACCCTAGATATTCAACATGAACAGAGAGAGAGAGAGTTGCAAAATCAAATAATCAAACCTCGATTTCATTGATTGAAACATGGATTACAGAGGTAACGCAAAGAGGAATGATTACAATAGGTTTCAGCCATACTCTCCTCTCAACAAGCTCTCAAAAAGCAAAACAAATCCTTTTCTAGAGCTAACCCTAATTTTCTCTCCAAAAGTCTAACCCTAACCTGTGGTTCTCCCTATTTATAGCCTTTGCTAATGGGCCTCCAACCCATTAAGCCCGCTACACCCGAACGGAACCGCCTCCACTTTTGCCGCTTATGAAAAGACCCTTTCGCCTTGCGCACCTTCCGAAGCCTCCCAGACACCTTGTTGTGCACGACTCGCAACCGCTTCAAGATTCACGCCGCCTTCGACACATCCCGACCGCTCGACCTCAACGCCTCGCGCTTAGTCCGTCCACGTGTCTCGCCACGACTCCATCTTGATGCCCCGCAATAACACAGCATAAAAACACATCACATAGCATTGCACAATATCATAGCATCAATATTTGTATAAGACTCAAACTCATACAAAATCAAAACACAAAATATTCTTCTCTCGCACAGCTCGACACAATCGAAGTTCCAAGATTTACTACAATGAAGTTCCGATTTCGAACATCCGCGACTGTCAGATTATCGGAAGTTCCGCTAACATCAGCGGTATTCGATATCCTAACAACCGACTTTCCGATATTTGATTCCGATTTGGTACTCGTAGAACACTCAATGTCGAGATATCGACACTCCGCTACCCTTGTGCGGAAGTTCCGATTTCCTTCACCAACTCAAAACCTGTGAAAATCGGAAGTTCCTATTTCCAACACCGTAGTTCTGATTATCTAACTTCCGCCCATACACAATGTAGTTCCGATTTCCGACTCACCTTAAAACACCCAAACCGAAAAACTCAACTCTCAATCTAATCAACACACTTGTCAAATACTCATCACTCAGAGTGGAGGACCTCTCACATGGTCTCTCAAAAACACAGAAGGTAACAAAACACCACCTCGAGGGAACCGAAGGATGTCCAGGGCCCCTCAGCCCAGGGACACCTCGCATGCGGTGAGGGAAAGAAAAACACAGGTGGGCCGAGCGAACCAGCAAGATGGACCAAAGCCAAGAGGGTCCACCGTGAACCGAGGGCTACACGTAGGGATAGGAAAAGCACCTACAACCCTTATAGTCATAGGACCTTTTTAGGGGTAGTTCTGTAATCTCATGCACCCTATCGAAAGGCTATAAATAGCCATCGTCCCCCCTGTGTAATAACTCAAATCCGATTTCGGGATGATTAATACACATTCATTCTTGACAACCGACCCCTCTCTGAGGATCCCTCGGTCCCTCGCGTAGACACCGAGGGTCCCTTTTCTTTACTGTCTAGTCTTTCTTGCTACGACAGTTGGCGCGCTCTGTGGGGTTCGGTAGGAAAGTCATGAAGCACAGTTCCGAAGCATTAGCATGGCCCCTCAAAAGGCCGCACCCAAGGTTTCAGCAGCCGTAGCTCCAAGTACCCCGAGGGTCAAGCGAAGCAGGACCTTCATGGCAGCGGTGGCCACCGCCCAGGCCACAGAGGAAGAAGCCAATAACTCCACGCATGGAGACATCGTAGGAGGCAGCACCCAGCCCACCAAAGCATCGCTCCCCGGGAACCACCCGGTGGGCCCACCCCCACTCGGGGCAGTGGGGGTGACTCGGGAGGCCTACGAAGCCCTCCAGCGGGAACTGGCCGACCTTCGCCAAGAGATGTTGGGTCTTCGGTAGTCGGCGGAGGCGGCCCTCGCAGCCCCACACCAGCTTGAGGCCCTTACATAGGGGCAAACCATCGGAGCGTAGGTCACCCCCTCAGCACCCACAACCATACCCCCAGCTTCGCTGCTCCGGGAGGACCCTAACTCCCCATTGAGCGCGGGGTTGGAGACGGACCACTGGCTGCAGGGTTTCAAAATGCCGGACATCAGGCCCTTCGAGGGGTGCACGTACCCCTCGGAGTTCATCTGGGTGTATGAAACCGCCGCCGAGGCAGCCGGTGGAGATGACACCAAGCAAAAAGTATCACCCTCGCCCTCAGGGGTGTGGCGCTGATATGGTTCTTCACCACCCCTGGTCCATATGTGCATGGGAGCAACCACGGGACCTCGTGCGCAACAACTTCACACCGAGCCAAAGGACGCGGGGCACCTGTTCACAATAAAGCAAGCCCCAGGTGAGTCCCTCCGCAGCTTCTTCAAAAAATTCGCAGAGGTCAAGTGTCAAGTGATAGGGGTTAACGAAACCACCATCATAAACGCAGCCACATGCGGACTTCACAGGGGGCCCCTGTCAAAGAGATTGGCTTGCAAACCCATCCACACGGTAGCGGAGCTCATTGACAAAACAAAAGAATATGCCTGGGCCCCTACTGCCCCGACACCGACAACGACCGCGTCGCCCGGGAAAGAGACACCCGCGACCACCACCGCAAGTGTAACCACCAAGCCGCGGGCCAACGACTACCGTTAGAAGGGGCGAAACGTCTACCACGAGAGCGGCAGCCCCTCCCAAGGGGGGCAAGCGAGGAGGCCGAGGAGGCTGTGGCAGAGCCGAAACTGTAGGCGCAACGGCAGGAGGCAACTGAACACCCGAGCTGGTGCCAGGGGCCCTCCGCTATTTTATGATCTCCAAGGCAAGGGATCACACACAACCCGAGAGTACCACACCATCGCGGCCATGCAGGACTACATGAACCACGATCAATAGCTGGCTGAGTGCGAGGATAGAAGGGGAACGAGCAATCAGTTGCCCGCTCCACCACCGAGGCCCCGCATAGAGGGTGGCCACAGGGAGCACCAACAAATGATCATAAACATGATCACAGGAGGGTCCTCGCTTGACATAACATCAAAAAGATAATGACGCACATACATTCGCCAAATCCACCACGTCGCGACATACCCCGCCTCAATACCACCTCGCTACGCCGAAATACCAATCACCTTCGGCCTCAAGGATGCCAGGGGCATGTACATCCCTCATCAGGATCCCCTCGTCATCTCCGCCAACATCGCAGATTTTGAGGTCAGACGCATCCTTGTGGACGGAGGAAGCTCTACGTACCTGCCATTTGTAGACGCTTTCGACAAGATGATGATCCCCAGGGATCGTCTTTCACTCCTGGGCATACCACTGGTAGGCTTCGGGGCAAGGCCCGTGACGACCTTGGGCCAAATTAATCTTTCTGTCACGTTCAGCGACGACTTCGCATCCCGGACGAGGTCGTCACGTTCGACATGGTCCAGATGCCCTACTAGTACAACGCCATCCTCGGTCGGGCCACGCCGAACACCTTCAGCGCGATAGCACACCACAATTACCTATGCATGAAGATCCCCATGCCGGATGGCATAATTACGGTGCGAGGGGACCAAGACCTGGCGAGGCAAACATAGCTAGAGACAATCTCAGCAGCACGCCACGTCCACACAGTCGAGGCAGAGGTGACGACCTGAGTACCTGGCCAACCCTATTCTGGTGTAGAAAAGTACTGGCAAATGGCGCATGTGCGTCAACTTCACCAACCTCAACAAGGCATTCCCGAAGGACGACTTCCTCTACCTCGCATCGACCAGCTAGTCGACGTAACTTCGGGCTGTGAGCTGATGAGCTTCCTGGATTCCTACTCCGGGTACCATCAGATATTTATGGCCAAGGGCGACGAACCAAAAACCGCTTTCATCACCCCCATCAGCACCCTATCGGAAGGCTATAAATAGCCACCACCCCCATGTAATAACTCAGATCTGATTTTTGGGACAATTAATACACATTCACTCCTGACAACCGACCCCCTCTTCGAGGACCCCTCGGTCCCTCGTAGACACCGGGGGTCTCTTTTCTCTACTATCTAGTCTTTCTTGCTATGACAGTAAGTATACTATAAAGAGGTAACACAATAATCGATCGATGATCAGGTCATTGTATGTTGAGACCTGATTTCTGAACCCAATCCTCTGTGTATTTCTGTACTAGTCTCAGATTAGTAGCTAGTGTAAATAGTGGAAACATCATTTACACTCTGTAGAGGTTGTACGACTCGACCCACACGAGATAATCAGCTTACAATGTTGGACCGACACAATTCCGAAAGTGTGCGACTAAGTAACTATTACAAGGCTTTTACAATACTTTATCCTCACACCAACTCGCCCGATGAGCTTAACCCCAAGTCATAATTGTGGGGGATAACCTGCCCGGATATAGACGTTAATTACTATTGCCCAGCACAAGCCCCGACAAACATGGAAGTCCTCTACCATCGTTTGCACGACAAAAAATATGGGAGTACGGTTTCCATATTCTGCACCTCTCAAGATATAGAGGTACGATTAACATAATCAAGAGATCATCTACCAACTACAACCTGTGAGCTTAATGCCTGGACTCGATAAATTAATTTGTCAGGTCTTTCCCATCTAAGACACATGGTTGTATGGTATAGCTTAGCTTGGATAGTCACAAGCGTCAGTCCCTAACATTACCTGGGTGGAACTTACCACAATACAAGTTCTCATGATGTAGCTACACCTGCACGATATTACAATCCGCCCAAGTCGAAACAGATTTTAATCAATCTATTATATTTTCCAGATACTGACATTACGTAGTGTCTTACATTTTCTGAATAAATCATAAAGGGTAATAATGGTTTTCCCCCCTGAGGTTGATCAAGACCAAACAATATGTCAAATCAATTCTAATGCATTTTGCTATCCCACAATATTGTATCCAGTATTGCAGAATTACTATGCTATAGTTACAAAGATATATGGCACAATTATCAAGGAAGACATTAGCAAATTCTAGGTGTAACTAACAAACTACACTTTGAAATTAACATTCTATGCAAGTTAGCAATGCACAGTACTTTTAAAACTGGAAAAAATAATCTTAGAATCATAGGCACAAAACGTTCAAAGAAGACTCGCCTTCGTCGAAGGTTGAGGTCACTGCATCTGGTTGGTAAAAATTGATTCCGATGTTGTCGGACTTTATATACGCTGAACCGAGGCAAATCAAATAACATGAAATCAAATAAAATCTAAAAATTATAGAATTAGTACCAATAGAGATATTATGAATTTAGATGAATTTAGGAATAAGAATCGACGGAATCAGAGTTTGTATAAGGGAGAATGAACATACAGAAGTTTGAATATCACAATAAATGATAAAAAAAGAAAAAGGAGGGAATATTCTCTGGTATAATTAAGGATCAAAAGAAAATACTGACATGTGGGCCCCATATGGAAGTGAGGGACTAAAAGAGAGGAAGGGCTGTGTATATGACAGGTTGGTCCCACTTGGAAGTGGAACCAAAGAAAGAAGAAGAAGACGCAGAGCAAAGCAGAGAGTAGGGAGGCGGCTCTACTGGGCAGCGATGCCGGTGAGGGGTGGCGCGGAGGCCGGCAGCGATGGGAACACATGAGTTGCCAGTGGGGTGAGGAGGCGTTAGGAAGTGACGGCGGCAGCTGCGATGGCCGGTGGAGGTGCGAGCGGTGCCAGAGGCGCATGGGTGGCCGCGAGGGGCAACGTGAGAATAGGGTGCGTGCCGACCCAAGGAACGCATCGGTGGGGTCGTGGCGACGAGGATGACCGAGGTGGCGTGGTGACAATGGACGGCAGCGGAGAAGACGATGCAAAGGCGACGGCATGCTCTTGCGAGGTGAAACCAAAAATCGAGGTGGGGGATAGAGAGTGCCTGGCTAGGAACACGTTATGACACGCTCAATACCTCAAGAAGTGAACCGGACATGGAGATCAAGGCGAAGGCATCGTGGTCGAGTTTGGGGAAGACGGCGGCGGTGGGCATTCTGGCCGAATGGAGGCGAGGCAGGGGATGGCACTTGGGGCCAAAAGAAGAGGAGGACGAGGCGATCGTGATGCTCCCATTTACACCTAAGGGAGGGGGTGAAGAAGGGGAGACGCGTTCGAGATCTTTTCTCTACAAGAGCAAAGAAGTAGACAGATGCTGGAGAAAACCAGGTGAGCAACAAACTACGCAAAAGGAGCACGATGCAGCATCGCACGGACGAGGAAAAAACGACGACGTGCCCAGCTCTTTGTGCCCCAAAGTGTAACAGTCTGTTTTTGGATTATAAATAGTAATTTGCTTTTTTCAGTTGGTTTCAAAATTTTGTTTCAACTTAAGTTCTATCTTCAAAATATGTAGCTTCTACCTCAATTTTAAAACCTCTCTTTTCGGGCCCAGCCCATTTTCTTCCACCTTGGGCCGACCGTTTCCCCTCCCCTTGGTCGTAGCCCCCTCCTCTTAGCCTTTTCAGCCAGCCCATCCTCCTTTTCCCCCTTTCGGCCCAGCCAGACCAGAACTTCTCCTTGGTCTTCTGTCGACCTATCCCATCAACCAGTCCTATCGCCTGTCTCGTCGTTGTGTCAACGCCACAGCTGCATCCTGCGCCTTCTGTCGCTCAGCCACCACCTGCTCTCCTCCACCTACCCTTTGACTACGGCGCCTCCATCGCCCCATCTCATCTCCAACATCTACTCGTGTCGGCCTCGCCACCTGCATTGCCAGCCCAAGTCGTCGCTCCGTTGCTTCCCCACTGTGCGCGCCTGCCCCATCCTCTCTCCGACCAGGGTGCCCATGCCACGACAACCTCGCGAACTCGCACGCCTCCAAGTGAAGACGACTCCGCCTTTCCTTCCGCCAGTTATAAAAGGAGCTCTGAGCCTTCCCTTGCCTGCCCTCGTCTCCCCTTCGCTTTTGGTAAGTGCCCCCAGTGAAGAGCCGGATCAGCCCCTTCTTCGCCGAGCTCCCCCACTCCCGTTCGTGCTGCAGTGGTTGCCCGAAGTCCCGAGCTCTGAGTTCGAGCAGCCGCCGCGCCTCTTTCCGGTTCTCGCCGCACCAGTGCAGCCCTCTTCTACCCGTGTCGATTCATTCCCAGAGCTTCTTGGAGTGATCCCCTCACTCGGTTTCAATTTTGTGTTGCAGGAACTGCCATATCTCCTCTTCTCCTTCAGTTCTGGTCGACCACTTCACCGTCGTCTTCTTCGTCGCTGACCGCGAGCTCCCCCATCGCTGTTCAACCTCCCTCTTGGTCTTGGTAAGCTCCCTTTCTCCGTGCTCGGTTCTCCCTCTTGTCTTCCCACCTCGCCAAGCAGTAGAAACTTCTTTTCGACCATATCTACGACTACGGCTATGACCACGGCCAGGTATTCGCGTTGTCGAACCTTCTTTAGACCACAATGCGTTGTCGAACTCCCTTCTACCACACCGCGTTGTCGAACCTCCTTCAGACCACACTACGTTGTCTAACTCCCTCCGACCACGCCACGTTTTCGAATCTCCTTCCGACCACATATAGTCGATACACTTTACGACCACGTGTAGTCGATACCCTTTATGACCACATGTAGTCGATACCCTTTATGACCACGTGTAGTCGCTACCCTTTACGCCACGTGTAGTTGACACCCTTTACGACCACATGTAGTCGATGCTCTTTTCGACCACATGTAGTCGAAGCCCCTTCCGACTACGTCGTGTAGTCGAAGCCCCTTTCGACCACGTCGTGTAGTCGAAGCCCCTTCCGACTACGTCATGTAGTCGAAACTCTCTCCGACCGTATCAATTCTAAGCTAGCAGTACTCGACACGAACAATACTCGAAGCCATAGTACTCGAAACAAACAGTACTCGACACGAATAGTACCCCAAGCCAGCGGTACTAGAAACAAACAGCACTCAAAGCCAACAGTACTCGAAACGAACATTACTCAAAACTGGCAGTACTTGAAGCCAGAATTTCAGAAGCTCCGTTCTCTTCCGTTATAACTCCGATTCTAGTGATTTTTATTTCTAATTTTGTCTAAATTCAAGACCTTACTAATGGCACTAGTCTTATTTGATTTGGAGTTCATTTGTTATTTCATTAGTATTTATTTGTTCTCTTTGCCTATTTAATTCTTTTCCGATACGTTTGTCCGAGTAGAGTTCGAAGATGCGGGAGATCTCCAGTTTGATCAAGTGCAAGACTTTTAAGACTCTCCCACCTTCACTCTACGAGAGTGGTTGGTATGTGGTATGAACCGCTCAGATGGATTAAGAACTTAATCTTGTCATGACCTCCCGTGTAAAAATAAGTACAATCACAAGTCTGTAAAGTACAATTTGGCTTAGTAAATTTATTAAACTCTGAATGTCATCTCGCTAGAGGGGTAGTGGGATCGTGCAAGCACTGGACACGGTCCGGCTTGAATGGGACACCAATGCGAGGTGAAGTTGCCAGTCACACTAGACATTGTGGGTAATCCAGCTACGCTAGTTGCTGAGGTGAACATCCCGCACAATTTATAGGCATAGCCCATATGGGTGAGATGATGGAAGGGGCGAGATAATTTGAAAGGTTATTGTGATGATCGCTCAACTACGTGACTAAGAAATCATGTGGGGCAACGAGTATGATTGTCTCTTGTGGGTACAGTGTACAACCTCTGTAGAGTCTAAACTGTCTAAACTGCCGTGCCTACGGTCAAAGGCGGACATGAGAACTTAACTTGAGTTAGTTTTATTTATAAAACCTTGTGGGTGAGATGATTATAGTGTCGGCTCACCTAGCCTGTGGTTTGGATTTTTCCTGGGTTGTACCCAGTGATGTTAATATATGGAGGTGACTCCAATCAAAATTAAGCATAAGGTGGAGGTAACCTTCGCTGTTATTAATATTGCACAATATCTCTTTAAAATGAGATTTGGTCAAACTGCTAAGTCATAGAAAATTGTAAATACTGTAGTTGAAAATATTACTTTGAGCAAATTAAAGAACTCGAGCCATCCTTGTTAAGCCTTGCATGTATTATTACTGCATTCTGTGTGTTAACTCGCGAGCACGGAAGTTGTGTTCATCCTCGCTCTTTCCCCCAAACTCTCAAAAGCAGGAACTCATGGAGACTATGCATACTACGAGAATCCCGAAGTTGGAGGCCTAGAAGATAATGAAAAGTAGTATAATTCTTTTAGACTAGATCTCGCCTCAGTCTGGCTGACTCCGTTGGTGCTTATGTGCATCCAATATTATTCAAGTCTTTGGTTAATATCGGACGCACATGGGTTTCCCCAGTCGCTTGCCTGTGGAGGGATGTGCTCTACCCCTTTTGCTTCTGCTATTGCTTCCGCTTTATATAATGTAATCTTTTGGCATGTTCGGCTCTTATCGTAAAACTCGACCCGATGCGGTCTATGTCACTTTGATGTCTGTAATATATTGTTTGGTTCAGTTTACATAGTATATGAAATAATTCAATAATGTATATGTGAGTGCTATCTACTGATCCAGTGAATAGCATAGTATTTTCACAAAGGATTTAGATTTGCGAAATCCGGATCCAACACAAAGCTCCCTCCATTTAACCGGTAGGATGTTTGCTATAGAACTTGGTCTGGTACAAAATTGAAGATAAGGCGTACCTGGCAATCTCTAGACTCCAGTTAAGGATTAAAGCTCTGAAAATTGAGAAAGGATGGTTTGAGTTTCGTTCTAGCAAGCAGTGCATCAATATCCAGCTACAGTATATTTATCCTCTGCACCTTTCTGTTCCTTCTCCATATCCTACTTACTAGTCCTGTTGTCTTAGTAAGCGGATCTCGTTGACATTTGTAGATGTGAATTATACATATATTTTTCTACTACATTGCTAGCTATTGGTATCATTTTATGGTAAGTGGCTTCATTGACAAATCCAAAAGCAAATTCAGAACTACAGTGGAAAAGAGTCCAGCAGATAGTCACATGTTTAATGTTTTTCAAGTCTTTGAAGAAATGTTACGATATTATTTTAGTAGGTTTCTTAAAAAGTGTTAGGAGCTCCTTATTATCTCTTAGAGAGGCTTCACGCTTGGTTATGATGTGATTAAAAAAAGTTCAAAATTAGTGATACGTGTTCTATGTAAGATCGTCTAATGTATACCAACTTGCAAAAGGTCCGTACAAATGTAAATATTATCACAAGGTGCAATTTAATACCTTCTTCATCTCTAATGCAGAAGGGTCGCTGGCGTCAATTTCCTTGTGTTTATTAATGCATATATGGTTTGAGCATATTCCTTAGCTGGGAGTCCAGCAGTTCTCGTCGACGGCGGCGTCGCCTCCTCCGTCGTTGGAGCCACCGTACCTCCGGTGCTTCCTCCTCCACCGACTGGCTTTGTCTCGCTAGCCGGACTGCCGTCGCCGCTGGCCCTTTGCCTCAAGCTGCCCGCCTCGTCGCTTCGTCGTCTTCGCCCGTGCGGCCGTCGGCCGAACCCCAACAGTTCCTGTCGACGGTGGCGTCGCCTCTCCGTCATTTACTACCTCGCCTCCTCCTTGTCGCTCGTCGCCCGTCGTCGATCAGCGTCGGTCGTTGTCGCTCCGGGGCGCCGCCTCCTTCATCGCTCGCCGCCGCTGCATCGCTCGCCGCCGCCGCGCCCGCCGCCGCCGCCACAAGATTGCGCATCGCGACGGGAACCCTAGTTCCCCCATGGCGTCACTTGCATCGCTCGCGGGCCGTGTTTTGGTTACGGGTCGCGTGTAAGTGAAGTGAGCCGAAGCCGAAAAAAGAATGTCGTTCTAACCGCCGCGTCGTCCAGCGCTGTATGTTAGACTTTGTCACCTTGGTCGCCGCGCCGTCCAGCGCCGCCTACCAATGGGCATTGTTTCTGTTCCTTGTTGCCCGGTGATATTTGATTGCCTTAATTATCGGGACTAGTTTCAGCATATACGCCTCCACATGCGTGGTCAGCGTCTTTGGGAGTTTCTTACAGGCAAGTTGTATTGTCCGCCTCGTCCTACTCCGCCTACTAAGACTGTACTCCCGAAGGATGCTTTCGAAGACGCTCGTACAAAGACATCTGAGTCTTTTGAAGATACCATGGAGACCTTTCAGACTCAGTATGCTGCCTACAAGATATGGGTTGATGGGGATGCTCGTATCTCTGCTATTCTGGTTGTTAGTATGGAGGTGCAATTCACTGGGGATGTGGTTGTTTTGGCTTCGGCACAGTTGATGTGGACACATCTATGGAACCGCTACGAGCCGTCTAGTGATTCATTGTATCTTTCTATTGTGCGTTAGGAGCTATCACTGCAGCAGGGAGATGCCACTGTGGATGAGTTCTATGCCTAATTATTTGTGGTATGACGTCAGATTGACTCTTTGGGACCAGATGTTTGTCACATGTATTAGTGCTGTCAGCGTCAGCAGTCTCACCTGGAGCTTCGTCAGATTTATGATTTCCTGACTCGTCTTCGGGTCAAGTATGAGCAGACTCGTGCTCAGTTGCTGGCACGCCACCCTCGTGTGACCTTATTGGAGGCTTTTGGCACTGTTCGTGCTGAGGAGATTCGACTCCGTGTTGTGGGTCTGCTGTCGTCACTGTTGTTTTCTTCGATTCTGGCAGCTCCTCCAGTTTCTACACCCGCTACATCTCCAGCTCCTCCTTCATCAGTAGTGTCTTCACTAGTGTTAGTTGCTGTTGGTAGGGTACGCTGCACCTATTGCAACAAGGATGGACATTAGGCACAGTTCTGCTACAAGAAGAAGAAGGATTTACGTCATGGTGGCTGTCCTCCACAGGGAACCGGTGGTTCCTCTTCTCAGGGGAGCTCTGGTGCTTCTGATTCTCAGGAGTCTCTCACACTACTCCGTTGTATGACTGCTTTTGCACCATCCGGTTCTGTTGGTTCTGCTGCACAGTCTTCTAGTGAGAGATCACCTTCTACCTCTTCCTCAGGTATATCACCATGGATTCTCGATTTTGGAGCTTCCTTTCATATGACATCTGATTCTACCAGTCTCACTTCTATTCGTCCTTTAGCTGCTCCTATCACTGTTCAGACAGCAGATGGTACCTCTCTTTCAGTCACAGAATAATGCACACTTTCAAATTCCTCTTTTCATGTTCCCGCTGTTTCTCATGTTCCCAAACTAACCATGCAGCTCATATCTACCGGTCAGCTCAATGATCATGGTTGTCATGTCATTCTCGATTCTGATTCTTGTTGTGTTCAGGATCGACGCACGGGACTCTGGTTGGTACTGGCCCTTGCCGTCGTGACTCATAGCGTCTTTGGGAGCTTGACTAGCTTCATCTTCCTTCCGCTGCCCCTGTCAGTCTTGTCGCCTCCACCGTCGCCACGACTTCTGCTGCATCCTCCACTATGTCTTTTGCTCAGTGGCATCATCGTTTGGGACATGTTTGCGGGTCACGTCTATCCTCTTTACTTCGTCGCGATCTTTTAGGGTCTGTGTTTGGTGATGCTTCTCTAGATTGTCAGGGTTGTAAGCTTGGTAAACAGCTTCAACTTCCATATCCTTCCAGTGAGTCAGTGTCACAACGTTCTTTTGATCTTATTCATTCTGATGTATGGGGTCCGGCTCCTTTCATTTCGAAAGGAGGTCATCGATATTATATAATTGTTATTGATGATTTTTCTCACTACACATGGATCTACTTTATGTCATCTCGTAGTGAAGTTTTATCTATCTACAAGACTTTTGCCACTATGATCTGTACTCAGTTTGATTCTTTACTGCTGGCTGTGCAGGGGAATACTTGCCAGGAGTCATTCGTGGGTTTCTTGCCGAGCAGAGCACTCTCTATTAGTTTTCTTTTCCTAGTGCTCATGTTCAGAACGATGTGGCTGGACGAAAACATCATCATCTTCTTGAGACAGCCCGTGTTCTTATGCTTGCTTCTGCTGTCCCACCATATTTCTGGGCTGGTGCTATTTTTACCGCCACTTTCCTAATTAATATTCACCCTTCTTCTGCTCTTTATGGTGAGATTCCAGTTGAGCGTTGCTCCTGACTATTCTAGTCTTCGCCTCTTTGGGTGTCTATGCTATGTTCTTTTTGCCCCTCGTGAGCGCACTAAGCTGACTACTCAATCTGTGGAGTGCGTTTTTCTGGGCTATAGCACTGAGCATAAGGGATATCGTTATTGGGATCCTATTGGCCGACGGATGCGGGTTTCTAGGGACATCACTTTTGACGAGTCTTGTCCTTTCTACCCTCATCCTTCTCCTTCCAGCACTCCAGCATCTCTTGTTGAGCTGCTTTCTTTTTTGACTTTTTCTGCCACTCCTATAGTCACCACACCTCCATCACAGCCTTTGACCTCTTCGGTGCCTCTTCCACCGTCTCCTTCGCTACTGTCATCCTCTCCAGAGGCTCCTCCTGCTCTTGTTCCTTCCTGTCCTCTCTACTACACTCGTCATCCGCGAGTTGGGGCTTCTCCTGATACACCATTTTATTCCAAAGGGTCATCTTCTTGGCCTCTCCTCCTCGATATGCTCTTTGTGATCGTTAGTCTATTCGGCCTCCTGTGCGCTTTTATTTAGCGGCTCTTGCCGAACCGACTTCTTATCGTGATGCTGTTATTCATCAGGAGTGACAACATGCGATGGCAGAGGAGATTGATGCCCTTGAACGTACAGGCACATGGGATCTTGTCCCTCTTCCCGCATGTGTTACTCCTATCACGTGCAAATGGGTCTACAAGGTTAAGACCCGCTCTGACGGTTCTCTTGAGCGCTATAAGGCTCGTCTCGTGGCACGTGGTTTTCAGTAGGAGCATGGTCGTGATTATGATGAGACTTTTGCTCTTGTAGCTCACATGACCACTGTTTCCATTCTTCTTGCTGTGGAGTCTGTTCGGACATGGTTCATCTCTCAGCTTGATATCAAGAATGTCTTTCTCAATGGTGAGCTGCGTGAGGAGGTTTATATACAGCCACCACCAGGATATTCTGTTCCTGAGGGTATGGTTTGTCGCCTTCGCCCTTTACGGCCTCAAGCAAGCTCCTCGTGCTTGGTTTGATCGCTTCTCTTCTGTTATCACTACAGCTGGTTTTTCTACCAGTGCTCATGATTCTGCTCTTTTTATTCACACTTCACCTCGTGGTCGGACACTTCTCCTTTTATATGTTGATGATATGATCATTACTGGCGATGATTCTCAGTACATTACTTTTGTCAAAGAGCGTCTTCATAAGCAGTTTTTCATGTCTGATCTGGGTCCTCTTCATTATTTTCTTGGGATTGAGGTTATTTTTACACCTAATGGCTTCTATCTGTCCCAAGAAAAATATATTCATGACCTTCTTGATCGTGCTTCTCTTACGGATCAGCACACCGCTGAGACTCCCATGGAGCTTAATGTTCATCTTCGGCCCACTGAAGGTGAGCCTCTTACTTATCCTACTCGCTATCGTCACCTTGTTGGGAGTCTTGTTTATCTGGGTGTCACTCGTCCTGGCATTTCGTACCCTGGGCATATCTTGAGTCAGTTTGTTTCTGCTCCCACTCAGCTCCACTATAGTCATCTTCTTCGTGCTCTACGATATCTTCGTGGAACCATCACTCGTCGTCTATTTTCCCTTGTTCTAACTCTTTATAGCTCCAGGCATATTTTGATACTACAGGCTAGTGATCACTCTGATCGCCGGTCTCTTTCTGTCTATTGTGTTTTTCTTGGTGGTTCTCTCATTGCTTGGAAGACTAAGAAACAAACAATAGTTCCTCATTCGAGTGCTGAGGTAGAGTTGCGAGCTATGGCTTTGTTGACTGCGGGGGTGCTTACTTGAGGATTTTGGTGTTTCTGTTTCCGCACCTACTCCTTTTTTGTCTGATAGTATAGGGGCTATTAGTATTGCTACAAATCCGGTGAAACATGAGCTGACAAAGCATATTGGTGTTGATGCTTCTTGCATGTGGACCCAGGTGCAGAACCAGATTGTTGCTCTTCAGTATGTGCCTTCAGAACTTCAGTTGGCATACTTCTTCACGAAGGCGCATATCAGCGCTCAGCACAGTTTCTATCTCTCCAAACTTAATGTTGTTCATCCACTATAAATTTGAGAGAGGTGTTAGATGTGTATTGTATAAGGTGTTCTTTGCATATATGTCACACATGTACTTATATATATATATATATATATTGACCCATTGACCTCATGTCTGGTACAATCTTTATTCGTAACAACCTGTTCATTCTTCTGAACTGTTAAATTCAGCATACTTTTAATCTCTTTATCAAAGGCGGATATATTTTGAACGTCTTTTGCTTTCAAGGAAAAGAATCTCATTTCCAGTGGCTTCGCTAGATAGAAAAGGGGAAGGGGGCAACTTTTCTAGGAGCTATTTGCCTTGCCACACAGCTCGGCAGTTGACGAGTAAACATATGACTGTGATGCTCATTGGACAGTCTGATTGCCAAATAGGCCTGGTAGAGTTTGCTTGGAGTACACAAGACATTTGAATTGTTCACTATGCATAAGCTGATATCCTTCCTTGACATGTTTGACTGTTAGCTGTAGTTAGCATACTGAGATGGTGTATCAGGAATTTTCTGCCTTGTAAAAAGAGTGGCCCCCCTACTACCTTTGGGGTATGGTATACACTATGCACACCAAATGTTCTCTTTTTATACCAATCCCTCGCTTGCACTTAGCCCCAAACACATCAAAGGGATTCACATCCAAAAGCCATGTACAATCCTTCTTCCTCGGCGCACACCTACAGTGACCTCTCCATGCACCATGCAGCGAGCTTCTCTTCCGCTTTGCCCACAGCTCCAACCGAAATTCCTCGCGGCGGCGGTTTCTTCCACGACAACGGTGGTCTGTTTTCTCTTCCCAACGTTGCTGCCTCGGCGCCGGCTCCCTACTCCTCTTCCCTCCCTTCCTACTATATCCACAGGAGCAGCAGCTCACACTCCTTCCCTCTTCACCTCCAATTGCCTGACCCCCTCAACAGTAATGCCACCTTCTCTTGCTCGTCTCCTTCGGCATGCCAGTTGCCCCTCCCCCCTGTTTCTTCCTCCCCTTCGTCATCCTCCGGCGACTTCTTGGAGTTCAGCTCTGGAACCATGCGGCGTGTCTTGAGTACCGGTGACCTGCAGGTATTGCAACAATCCTCAAGTTGGAACTGTAGTTGATAATAAACAATTGTTAACCACTTTTCACCTGTCTTGATGCAAAACAGGGGATGAATGTATCTCCATCTCCGCCGCCGCCGCCGCCATTTTCAGGTGACAACTGCAGCCAGGAAGTTTGCGGGCCATTTTCTCAGAAGGCGGGGCGTTACAGCGCCGAAGAACGGAAGGAGAGAATCGAGAAATACCGTATCAAGCGCCATCAGAGGAACTTCCACAAGAAGATCACGGTATTGCCCCCACCCACCCTGCAACTGCATTCCATTCTCTTGGCAATTCATGTTCTCTAATGCATCTCTTGCTCACCATCTTTGGATCTTCCAGTATGCATGCAGGAAGACGCTGGCAGATAGCAGGACAAGGGTGCAGGGCCGCTTCGCGAGGAACGTCGAAACGGAGGCGGAGGCGGAGGCGGAGGCTGAGGCAGTTGCAGGCCTCGAGAGGGTAGCGTCTGACAACAGCTACAATTACTGCCCGTACAACGACCTCGCCACCAACAGCATCAACTGCTACGACAGCCAGAGCCTGTGCAGGGATACTGGCATTAGCACGACGTTTGACAACGGCAAGTGGTGGTGGGAAACTCCGGTGGCAGCCAATGGGCGGCAGCAGCTTGGTTTCGACGTCGACGACGAAGACGAGCTGTGGGCCAGCCTCGCTAACATGTGCTCGGGGACCTGAGCTGGCCTGGCCTTATGTACGGCGCTGCTGATTGGTGCTGTCTGGTGCAAGGAAGGCAATGGAAATGGAGCACCGAGTGGCTGCTGCCGAGGCAGTGTGGTGGTCAGAGTGGCGTCGCTGACCCTCTTATGCCGTAGTGTAATTTAAAGAGTGTTTAGGAGAAGTAAAGAAATGAGAAGGAAAATGCCTTCTCACCTTATTCTCCGTGTGTTCCGAGTTTAGCACTTTGCAACCTTCTTCCATAAAGCTTCGCCCTTGTGTTGCTTTCTACATACCTGAAAATCTTTCGTGATCAGTTTTTTTCTCGTGTTTTGAATTGCCTTGCTTGCGCTTTGCAAATGCTAGTGCCTGTGGCTAGCTAGTGGCATGGTTGGTTTAACATTTTTTTTGTCACTGACATGACAAATAGCTGATCTAGGAGCCCACTGAGGCTGAGCTAATGCGTGTGTTCCTTGTTGCAGATGGCAAATTGGCAAATGGCGACGGTCTCATTGGTACTAACAAATGGTGCCGGTCACTGTCACTAGCTAAGAACAGTTCCACAGGCAAGGGATGTGCATATTTCATCTTGCAAGTGCTATATGTCCAGAATCCTGAAATTACAGATACCCTCTTAAGACTGTCCATAGCAGTCCTTTGGCATGCCCATCTTTGCATGGCTCAGTCGGTGTGGTACCTGACCTCGGTTTCCCGCTATGATTTTCCAAGATTTGATCCCGTCATCTGTGGGTTCACAAAACGCTAGCCAACTATCCCACTCTTAAAAACTAGCAGTCGTTTGACGAATGAATCACAGCTGCCTTGCCTGCCTAATTAATCGATCCAACCAAGCAGTTTGTTGTTTATTTGGTAGTAACGCAGTTAGACGGTCGTTTCGGCTTTGGAAAGCTTGATTGGTTACGTTGTCCCGAAGAAACATGGTTTAACGCTGTGAGATGCTGCTTAGACAGGGGGAGAGACGAAGGCTATTTCTGTCATGGAATCGAGATATTGTCGGAACAGCTTTTTGCCTTGGGTGATTGGCAAAAGTACATGCCTTGCAAACTGTTTCTGTCATGGAATCAATATACTGCTTTCTTGAACGCGGGACCACCGGAGCCTGACATTGGTAGCCTCTAAACACCAGAATGGCATCAAGAGAAAATTCACAAAAAAAAATCATCTGAAAATGAAAATTCCGCTCAACATTAACCGAGGCTAAACCATCTTGACCGACCTTTCTGCAGGCACAGATCGATTCCTGAGAGCCCAAATGCAGCTAATCTTTAACTCCCTCCCTTTTTGACCATCCAAAAACCGCTCAAATGCAGCAAATGAGTTTCATCAGGAATAAAGCAGCAGTTGGCCTAGAAATGTAGCTAGCTCGACAAAGAAACGAAAAAAGGAGCATGCAAAACACCCAACGAAAAAAGGGCTCAGCTGCAGTGCTCTTTCCTTTTTCTCAAGTACAACATACATATTGTGTGGTTTTGGAATCTTCAGTGAAGTAAAGGACGAAGAACAACTACCCTCCAAACTGTTTGCAACTGGCAAAAGTGCAGCACCAGAGGTGGCCAGGATATCAGAAGATCGGTCAAAGGAGAATAAGATCCCCAAGTGTTGCGACTCAATGATGAGAAGAGCAATGAGTAGGCTTTTTACACTCGGTCCAGTGTTACAAGAATGACATTAATGCCTCTTGCACCTAGCAGACGGCCGCCTCCTACAGTCCTACGGCATTACCTATTGTCACTAGCTGTGTGATTCCTTGGCTTTGAAATGCTTACATTGTTATATCAACCACTTAAACCTGTCAAAACAATGCATCATATGTTACTTAAGCCTCTTAAAGCTCTTAAATGCATAAATGGCGATTGCCGATAGGAGCAAGGGATCATTAAATCCGTTTAGTCAAAAATTCCTCCAAACTTAAGCCAGGCCGAAAAAAAGAAAGGCAAGTAAGTTCAATTGTTGCCGGATTCCAATCTACATGGTAGGTACAAGCAAAACAGATTAACATTAGAACTCCATAGAAGTTCACTACAGTACCTCTGTTATTTTGGGGCAACAAGGAGTCAGTGGTGAGAAAAACAAAACAGCATGCATCTCTGCCTCTTTGGAATTTCTGGTTTTTTTTCTACCTTTAGCCAAAAGGTCACGCATGCGTTTGCAAAGAGGGAGAGTGAAGGGACGCTTGACTGCCTCCCCCCTTCCCTAGAGGTGGGGAGTGTGGCTTCCGGATTCTTTGTCGGCCGCTAATGCCAAGTACCAAGCACAGATATCTTTGTTAATTTCACTATGATTACAACTCTAACTAGTAGTACTATTTAGAAGAAGAAGAAAAACTTTTGTGTAGGCCAAGTTTGCATGTATGTAATTGTGATGAATGAATGCAGTAGAAAATCGTTGGCTCATATCCTAGTTAATTTAGCTTCCAAGACAGCTTCATATATGGCGTGGAAAACAAAACGAGGCAAGCGGTAGTTAGTCGTCTTTTACACCTCGTGTATAGAAGACGATCAGCGTGTCATTTCAAATTAGAGGAACCAATTGCTTTCTCAAGTGGAGGGGGAAGAAAGGAATCATGTGAGGTGTTTCGTTCACATTTCATCCTATTGCTTACAGAACAAACGAAGCAAGAACCAAAATGATGGCCTTGCCCTTTTGGACAAATCAATCATAAGGAGATCAGGAGAGAAGAAAACTTGGCATGAACAATCCCTGGATGCTAATGTTGACCCTGATAAGAAAATGAGAAGTTGCCCACTTAACCCTTCACCAATTACAATTATTTGTTCTTGACTGAGGATATGATAAGGCAAAACACAATCTTTGCGCACTCGAGGGATCTCCACGGGGAAATTCATCATTTTATTGGTCTAATTAAAGCTTAAACAGGGTGAACGAAATTGTATTTGTGAATACGGTCAACAAAGTGTGGGATAAATTCAATGTAAAGTGGGGAGACCGTATGTAAAAGATGGAATATTCACCAAAAATACAATCTGCATGATGAGAACATAAAAGGGGGTGCCAATGAGCAATGGTAAATCATGCAGGTTTGTTCATGATCCTAATTTCAGAATCCCACTCCCCAGTTAGTTTATTCCAGGAGGAAGGATTTGCAGGCGAAAATAAATTGAAGAACGGACACTTTCCAAATATCCAGTACTCCACGAAGAAGTAACTTGTCATTATTTGTTGGACGGTCAAACAGCTTTCATGTTGAGTTTGAGTGTAATACGAATTTCATTTTCTACTCCAATTTATAGTTCTATTTTACACGTACTCTTTCATGTACCACTATAAATATATCGTTGCAGTCCATAGGAAAGAGTAAAATTTCATTGTAAACATCTCCTCATATAATGATATTGGCTTCGTGCACCCGTGGTTTTCCCGAAAGGGTTTTTCACGTAAAATTCGTGTATGTCTCTCGTTTCTATTTTTTTGTGCATTATTTACAAGTGGTATTAGGCACATGAGATCCGATTGGGAGAAATCATCGCATCGGCTCACGATCCATCGCTTCAGCGACTCGACATCTCTGGTTGCAGTCGCTGAATCCGAAGCAAACTCGATCTATTCGTGACTTCCCAAACAAGTGTCAAGTCCGAAGCAAAGTTTGAGTTGCGTAATCCCAAAGAGCAGAAGCGGTCGGTCGGTTCGTTTGCCCAGAACCGAGTCGTCCGTGACAGCCAAATAGCAAAAAACATCCAAAAGTGCTACGTGCACACATAAGTCTACCAGTAAGCTAGCAAGTTCTTCATTGCTTTGTGTACATGGAAGTGTACCAAGGAACTCACAATTTATTGCTAGGTATACACAAAATTGTACCACCAAACTCACGACTTCTTTCGCACGGCGACCCTGAAGTATGATCATCTACTTCTAGATCGAGACACGAGGTTTTCTCTATGGCAAGTCAAGATGCAAGTTGTTTGTCATAGTAAAAAGGTTAGGAAGTAAGAGAGGGGGATCCCCGGTACGCTTGGAGGGACCAAAGAGTCCTCGGAGAAGGGACCAGTTGTCAAGAAAATATATGTATTGATTGCTTCAAAAAAGCTGGATCTGCCTCTTACATGGGGGAGGGGGCAAATGTCTATTTATAGCCTCCTAAAACAGGGTACTTACATTAACATTCTAACCCTAAAAAGTATTGTACGCATAGGGGTTGTAGGGACTTTTCCTCGTCTACGCGTAGGCTAAAACTCACGGTGGGTCTCCACAGGCTCGATCTATCTGGTGGTGCACTGCCCACTACTTCAAGTACCACACCTTGGGCTTCTCTGGTGTGGTCCCGAGGACTCTTTGCCGGACCTCGCGGGACTCTAGAGACACTTCGGAGGGACTCTGGGTCTTCCCCGAGGTGGCCCTAGAGGACCCACTGCTTTAGATCTTGCGGGGCTCCGGAGACCCTTCGAAGGGACTCTGGGTCTTCCATGCGGTGGCCCTAGAGGACCCACTGCTTTGGGCCTCGCGGGACTCGGAGACCCTTCGGGGAGGCTCAGATTATCTCTGGAGCGTCCCCGAAGGGACACCTGACGCCCCCCGGGGAGGGGGCATTCGTGCTCGTGGGTTGCGTGGTCTGTCCTGTGGGCTTCGCCAGGTCGTTAGGGCCGCCCCTATGACAAGCCCCTCGTGGTCGAGGTCCTACTTTGTCAAGGCTAAAACCGTGCCATTTCCTAGAGGGTCCAGGCTCACCGTCCCCTTCGGCCTGGCGAAGCGTGTTTCTGCGTCCTTGTGGTGAGTTCCTCCTTGGGAGCCGTTTTGATGGTGTTTTGTTTGGGTGTTGTGTGGTATAATGGTATGTAACTATTGCTCTGTTTAGGGCACATGTGTCAACGGCTGATTGGTGTGTGGCTCATCGGCTTCCATGCCTTGTCGTTTCGCGTGCCTGGTGTGGTTATAAATAGGGGCTGGTGCCACCCTCCTGGAACTTTGCTCCCTTCTTAAAAAACCCTAGTATCCCTTATTCGTGTGCGCTTATTCTTCGAGGGTCTTCGGTGTCTTTGCCTTGCGTGCGGTCTGATGACGAAGCGGCCCCGAGATGGTGGAGGGGTGATGGCTTACACCAGCGAGCTTGGCCTCTCGTCGGTGACTCTGCAAGTCCTGCGCATGATAAGGGATGAGGGCAAGCTATCTGATCTTTTGTTGGTGCGAGCCCTAGCTCGGTGACAGTGCCTGGGCCCCGGGAGGACGAGGCTATCGTGTTCGTGGATTTCCTCGACTCCAGTCTCCGCTTACCCTATGTGGAGCTGGTGGCATGCGTGCTCTAGTTGTGCCGGGTGGAGCTGGCCCAACTGACGCCTAACTCCATTGTGAAGCTCGGCATGTTCGAGTGGGTGATGCGGTCCGCCAGGGCGAGCGGGGAGGGTCGGCTCTTCGCGTACCTTTACGATGGGCGGTGCCAGCCGAAGAAGAAAAAGGACACCGGTGAGACGCTTAACTTCGGTAGCGTCAATTTCCAGCTGAAGGCGTGTTGTCTCTAGTACTTGCTGGCATCCGCGTCCTGGAATAGGTGGGAGATGGAGTGGATGTGGCAGTGGTTTTATCATAGGTCCCCGCCGGGCGACGGCTTGCGGTCGACCGGAGGGCCTATCCAGCTCACTCCTTCCCCAAAGATTGAGCTAACATCGAGGGAGGAGGCGCTTCTCCAACTGTTGCTGACTGTGACACGGAGGCTCTCCACGAGAGATCTTGTGGAGGAATTCTGCGTGCTTTGGTTGTGACCGCTTGTGCAGGGGTGGGATGTGAAGCTCGGTGCGGCGAAGGGCGTCCCTTCCTTCGATCTCTCGGATGGCGGGGAGGGTAAGTTGTATATATATATATATATTGGTATAAAGGAGGTCGCGCGGTGCTACCCATCGACGAGGCTGCGCGAGCTGCGGAGTAGCTTCTGGGCCCCTACACCGAGGAGGAGCATGCGAAGCGGGGGCTAGTGGTGTGCGTGCCCCGTCTGAACCGGGCGTACTCGAATCCGGCTGTTCGCTTGGCGGAGTGGCCTGGCCCCAACAAGGGGAGGGAGAAGAGGAACCGGGTGCTAGGGGGCGTGTCGAGAGTGTGAGCTCAACGGGATCTTCTTCTGGGGCGCGAGCGGTCTCTCTGGTGGTTGCTACCAGGGCAACAGAGGCGGGGAGAGGGTGGCTGCTCATTTCGTGTGGCGAGCCTGGTCCTCAAAGAGTCTTCTGCCGAGACTCCCTTGAACGTTTACAGCCTAGGGTCCAAAGATACCCTGGTGGGGGAACCCGCCCCTGCTCAGGACGCGCTTGGTGAGTTCCTTGTGCCTTCCTTTTAGTTATCGCCACTGTGATGACTTTTGCATTGCAATGGTGAGCGGGGAGAATGCCGAGGATGGCGGTTCTAGTGTTGGGTGGTCAGAATGTGACCCTAGTGCTGGTAGGGCAGAGGAAGGCTTTGGCACCAGGGGTCCGGGGGAGGCATCCTAGGTTGCTGGCACTTGCGGTACCGCGGGTACTGTGGATCTTGGTCCGTTATGTACCAACAACTTCAAGGTCAGTCCCGGGGTGGCCATTGTTTACGAGTAGGTGGCCCGCTTCGCCGCCCCGTCGTGCGTGGAGCAGCTCTTCGAGACCATACCCACGCATCAGATGTTCTGGACGATCGAGGCGAACGGCGCGAGGGTAAGCTTGGCCAATTTTTCTTAAAGTAAGGTGTGCTTCGTGTAGACCTTGATGCTATCCCGCGCGCTCGAGGGGGATATCGGTCGTGGCTATGCAGAGATCCAAGAGTGGGTCAACTCGGAGCATGCGCGGAATGAGTTACTTTGCTCCGAGTGCCTAGCTCTTGTTGAAAGGATGAATGAGATGGAGGCGCGGGTTGATGAGCTAGAGGGAGAGCGCCGCGACCATCGCGAGGAGGTGCGGATGCTTCAAGGCACTCGCAAGGACCTCGAGGCGGAGATCGAAGCGGAGCGTCAATTATCCGAGATGGTGTCGCGCATTACATGGGATGCCATGGAGTTGCTGGAAGGTACTATGATTGAGCTCGGATCTGACGCTTGACCGTCTCCAGCGTGCCGGGGAGGTCTGCCTGCCAGCCGCATGAGCCTACGCCGACCATTGCACAAAGGTGGCTTGGACAGCGGCCTTTGTGTAGCTACAAAGGGCTGGTTGTGGGCATGTCGATGCCCTCGGTGCAGCTCCTTGCCCGTGGCCTCCGTGACGGAGATTGCCGCCGATCATCAACATGCATGGAGGGCGGCCAAGGCGAAGACTCGCTCAGAACTTCTGGGTGCCGCATGGCCGTGAGGCCACGATGGACTCATTACGTCTAGTACTGCAGTAGCAGGCGAAGGGCATGGCTGAGGTAGCGGACGAAGGCGCCGGCGGGCGGGGGGCTACCACCAGAGACAAGGTGTGACCCTTCGCCCTTCTCCAGCAATTCCAGACATATACTTTTTGTAGGCTATTTTTTTGCCCGGCTCCGGCCCCTGTGCTCTAGCGAAGGTGGGTGAGAGGGGGTTGCTATTTTTTTGTAATGACCTCTAATTTTGAATGAAATAACCGTTACAAGCCTTATTGCATTGGAGTCTGTGGTCGCATTGTGTTTATGTTCTTACTTGTTGGTTTGCTTAGGCCAGGCCAGTTCTGTTTCGACGTGCCGCTCGACAGGGACTCGCCCTCCGGAGGGCGAATGATGAAAGTCACCATGCCCCCACGCGGTATGAAGGATGAGTAAATTTTCTCTCCATCTGGACTCTACAGCTGTGCTATCGAGGGATCGTGTACCACGGCGCAAGGTGACAACGATGGAAGCTAGCGAACCCAGAGGGTCTCTTTTTGATGATATGCCCTATGATGAGCCTTTGGCGATCTTGTTTATGATCATTTGACGGTGCTCCGGTTGGGTTCCTTCTATGTGGGGTCTTGGGGGTGAGGCGGGTAGCTGGTTGCCCTGGCCCCTCCTATCTTCGCCCTTCGGTTGCTAGCTGCGGCTCATGTAATCTTGCATGGCCGCGATTGTGCGTCACTACTAAGCCGTGTGAGACCCCTCCCCGTTCAAGTCACAAAATAGCAGTGTACCCACGACGCCACCTCGGGCGGTGCGGCACTCCTAGGTCGTGTGGGACCCTTCACTGTGCAGGTCGCAATAGAGTGGGACACGTCTGGGACTGCCTCGGGCGTCCTGTTGCCTTCTGCCATTCCATCCGCGGCCCCAGCCCTGGCTGCGGTGTGACCTGTTCGGCCTCTTCGCTTCGCCTCTTCCGGGAGCTGCCCTCCGTCCATGTGGTAGACGTTCCGTCCTTTCTGGCGGTAATCGTTGGCCGACGGCTTGGTTGGTGCCCCTGCCGTGGTCATCATGGGTCCTTCTTTCACGAGTGGCTCGCTTGGTGTTGCTGCTGGGGTAGCGGGGGTAGGAACCCCCGCCCGTTGGGCGCTATCTTCTTCTGCCGGGCGTCATCCTACATCTTGTCAAAGAGCTCTGCTACCGAACCGATGGGCTTGCGGGCTAGTCTTTCTGACAGGGCCCTTTTGGAGTCCGTAGGTGGTGCGTTTATGATGGTGGTCTTGTTGGCCCCTTCACTTGATATTTTATCTCCGCGAACTTTTTGAAGAAGCTGCGGAGGGATTCGCCTGGGGCCTGCTTTATTACGAACAAGTGTCCCGCATCCTTTGGTTCCATATAGTTCCACCGAAGTTGTTACGCATCAAGTCCCGCAATTGTTCCCACGTGTACACGGAGCGGGGTGTAATGGTGAAGAACCACGTCAGCACCACGCCCTTGAGTACCAGGGTGATGCCTTTTGCTTTCGTGGTGTCGTCTCCCCCGGCGGCCTCAATGGTCGTTTCGTATACGCGAAGGAACTTCGAGGGGTCCGTGCACCCCTCGAAGGGCCTGACCTCTTGCATTTTAAAGCCTTGGGGCCAGCGGGTTATCTCTAGCCCAGCGCTTAAGGGGGAGTTGGGATCTCCCCGAAGCACTGGCGCCGGACAAATGGAGGCTGGTGCTCGGCGAGCAGCTCCCTCGGCCTCGAGTTGTGTGAGCCTGAGAGGAGCCGCGAGGGGCTCGGCTCCCGGCTGCAGGAGGTTGAGCATCTTCTGATGGAGATCGATCAGCTCCCGCTAGAGGACTTCATACGCTTCCCGTGTTATGCCTGTCGCTTCGTGCAATTGGTCTGTCGGGGCATTGTGTTGGGCGTCGCCCCCAATGATGTTTCCTTGTGTGGAGTTATTTGCTTCTTCCTCCGGCGCTCGGGAAGCGGCCGCCGCTGCCCCGGAAGTCTTGCTTCTCTTAGCCCTTAGGGTGTTGGGCCCGGCAGCCACCGCGGCGATCTCGGTCACGGAGGCTTTGGGCGCAGCTTTCCGATGGGCCATGCTAGTACTTCGGAGCCGTGCTTGACTTTCCCGTCGGTCCCCACGGACGGCACCAACTGTCATAGCAAAAAGGCTAGACAGTAATAGAGGGTCACCCCCAGTACACTCGAAGGGACCAAAGAGTCCTCAGGAGAAGGGACCAGTTGTTAGGAAAATGTATGTATTGATTGCTCCAAAAAAAGTTGGATCTGCCCCTTACATGGGGGGGGGGCAGATGTCTATTTATAGCCTCCTAAAATAGGGCACTTACATTACCATCCTAACCCTAAAAAAGTATTGTACGCTTAGAGGCTACGGGGACTTTTCCCCGTCTACGCGTAAACTTCGGCTCACGGTGGGTCTCCCTGGGCCTGGTCTATCTGGCTAGTGCACCTGGTCCACCAGCTCCCGAAGTGCCCTACCTTCATGCTTCTCCTAGTGTGGTCCCAAAGGACCTGCTGCTTCGGGTCTCATGGGACTCCAGAGACCCTTCGAGGGGCTTCGGGTCTTCCCCGAGGTGGCCCCGGATGACCCACTGCTTCGGGCCTCGTGGGGCTCCAGAGACCCTTCGGAGGGGCTCCGGGTCTTCCCGAGGTTAGCCTCGGAAGACCCATTGCTTCAGGCCTCACGGAACTCCGAAGACCCTTCGGGAGGCTTCAGATTACCTTTGGAGCATCCCTGAAGGGACACCTGACGCCCCCCGGGGAGGGGGGCCTTCGTGCCCATGGGTTGCGGGGTCTGTCCTGCGGGCTTCGTCGGGTCGTTGGGGCTGGTGGGGCCGCCCCTACGACACTATTCTTACATAACTCGATTTGGATGACGCTTTATTGGGGATTGATAAGATGCCCGCTGCATGGTCTTTTGAGGAAAAGCAAAGAAAAGATCAAAAGGTTTTATCTTAGATTCATCTCCATCTATAAAATAATTTTCTACAAGAGGTTTTGAAGGAGAATATCGCCACCATATTATGGTTGAAACTGGAGCAGATTTGCATGACCAACGATTTGACGAGTAAGATGCATTCAAAGCAGAAGCTTTATTTGCACAAGATGGCAAAAGATAGGTCATTATAGAACCACCTAACAACGTTCAAAGAAGTAGTCTCGGATCTCAAGTCTATGGTGAAGATTTGAGTTTATTATTTTATGCTCGTTGCCTAGTTCATACTCTACGTTCAGATATACTATTATATATAGTTGAGATACTCTTACACTTAATGATGTCTATGAAGCACTTCCTACGAAGGAAAAGATGAAACTCATGGTTCTGCATGAAAGTTTAAATTTGCATATAGAAGGCCTGGTTGTCTGTGGCAGACAACATGAGAGAAGTTCAAATGGCGATTTAAGAGGCAAAAGCTTGAACAAAAATTACAAAGGTAGATCAAAATCCAAAGGCAGGTACAAGCCATGCAAGTATTGCAAGAAAGATATAAATGAAATATCTGAGTGCTAATGGATAAAGAAAAATGAGAAAATGAATAACAATTTCTAGAAGGATAAACAAGAGGATGATGCTAAATCCACCATTTTTACTAAGCAAAGCCACCATTTTTACTAAGCAATATTCTGATATAGATGTTTTTGTTACCTTTAGCGGTAATTCTAAAACTGGTGGTGAGTGGATCAACCGAGATTGGTTCGTGAATTATGAAGCTACGTCAAATGGTTCTATGTTGATGTGTGATAATTCACCATACAAGATATTTGATGGCACCATCATAGCTTTGTCGCATGTTTGACACATTTTAGGTTTGAAGAGAAATCTTATCTCACTGAGTACTCTCGATGTGTGATAATTTCTTGGTCTTTTATCAGTCTTAGTGTTTGGTTGGAGACCATATTACTAGTATAGGTTATCGTACTATTAAGAGGGGTCTTGTCTAGTAGCTTGAGTCTCATCATGTGTTGATAGCTCAATCTCACTTGCTCTAGCTCACTGTAGCATGATGCTATTATTTGTGAATATGTTTTGCAAATAGTCAAGGCTCATGCGTCTAATCCTTGTAGCATGTCACTATATTTTGCAAATGGTTGAAGTCTATGTACTTACTCCTTGTGGCATGATCTAAGTTTGCAAATTTGTTTTGTAAATTGTTAGGGTTTATGCATTGTCTCGTTTTGAGCTTCTGGAAAACTTTTTGAAAATCGGTATGACCGTTGTTTATAAGCGGTACTACCGCAAGTTGGTAGTACCGATATTTATATAGTGGTATGTATTTTTCAGAGAGCATGTTTTCAAGTGGTTTGATACTCTCTGAAAATTGGAATAACTGCACTTCAATTGTGGTACTACCGTAGGTCGGTCTTACCGAAAATTATATGGTGGTACATATATTACAATGAGCATATTTTTGGAGGTTTTGATCTCTCTTGAATCGGTATGACCGCAATCCCTTAAGCGGTACTACTCGGGTAGTACCGATGTTTACATGGTCGTACAAGTTTCCCAGTGAAGGTGTTTTTGAGAAATTTTGAGCAATGGAAAACAGTAGCTCTGTTCTAACCGAGCAGTACGACCGCGATGCGGTAGTATCAATTTCTACTTGGTGGTAGTACCATAACTTTATATGTAAGGGCTAGTTCAGAGCATTAAATGCTACTATTCTGACCGTTGAGCCGAAAATAGGTAGTACCGGGTTTCAACAGCGGTACTACCGCAAATCCTTTTTTTTCATGATGTTTGTTCCAACGGCTAGTTTTTGTGGTGGGAGCTATAAATACCCCCTTAGCCGGTTGTGAAATAACTTTGGCACTCTATTTTATTCTATTGAACTAGTGTGAGCTTCTCCTCTCAATTGTGCATGTGTTGCACTTTGTGAGCAAGGAGAGAGGTCTCTAGTTGCATGTGTTGTATCTAGAGTTGGGTTTCGTATCCACTTGAGTTTGTGCATTCGTTGCACGTGGTGAGAGTCAAGCAAGGGACTTGACTTATTACTCTTGGAGTTTACCGACTCCTAGACGGCGTTGGAGGTGTCGTACTCGATGATCTCTTCAAAGAAGATTGTAAAGAGGCCCGGCGTGGTGTGAAGGTTGGAGCTCACCTACCCGGAGCGGGAAAGAACTACCACTAGTGGATTAAGGTGTTTGGTTTAATTCATGGAGTCGGTCCAATTAGTTTGGGATTACCTCAACGTGGATTAGGGGAGACCAGCAAGTCTCCGAACACCACGGTAAAAAGTCATTGTGCTATTGTGGTTTATTCTCTAATGATTTACTTTGTGCAATTTACATTCCTAGAATTAAATTGCTTACATGTCTTTGTATATTTTCTATCATTGACATAGTCTTATATTATTGGTGCACTTAGTGAGACTAGTTGTTTTAGACCTTAATTGTGCAAAACCAATTTGACTCACTCTTCCGCATTAGAAATCGGTTTTAGCCAAAAGTTTTTTAAAACGTCCTATTCAACTCCCTCTAGTCGGCCTCCTCGATCTTACAACTTTCTTTAAACACTGGTCGTAGATTCATAACCATTATAAAGTGAGCCTCTGATACATGGGTCTATTTTGATAGAGACTCTGTCTTTTATCGAAAAGGTTGATCTGGTCGAGAATCCTCATCAAACTGGCAAGCATGTGAAGATGTTACGTCTTGATAATGGCTTGGAGTTCTGTTATGGAGAATTTGAAACTTTATACAAATCAAAGGGTATTGTAGGACATTACATTGTCCCAGGTATTTCTCAGCAAAATGGTGTAGCTGAACGTATGAATAGAACCATTATAGAGAAGGTATGTTGTATGTTATCTAACGGCGGCTTATCTAGGAGTTATTGGGTTGAAGCCATGTCCACTACTTGCTATTTGATCAATCGGTCACCCAACCTGGCAATTGATAAGAAGACTTCAATTGATGCATAGTCTGGTTCTCTAATAGATTATTCAAATTTAAGAGTATTTGGTAGTCTATTTATGCTCATATTAACAATGGTAAATTGGAGCCTAGGGCCGCTAAGTGCATTTTTTTTTTATAAACCTAGTGTGAAAGGATATAAATTATGGAATCCTAAAACTAGAAATATGGTTATTAGCATAATTGTTACTTTTAAGAAGCCGTAAAAATCAAGCATGCAGGTGGATCATATTATTGATTCAAGATCTACACCAGAAGTCAAAAAGAAAAACATACATGATGCTTATATTGTCTTTTAACCACCACAACGTTCTATTGCAGCCGCTAGAGCAAAAAGGATATTCAAGTTCTCAAGAGATTGATTGCAAAAACTGATGTTGTTGCTTATACTTTGAATATGACAAAAGAAATTCAAGGCACTACAGAAACTTGCACTTATTCAGTTGCTATCTCTTTTGGTGATTCAGAGAGATGGATTGCTGCCATGCATGATGAGATGCAATCTCTTGAGAAAAAATGACATTTGGGAGTTGGTCAAATTGCCAATTGATAATAATACTATTCATTATAAATGGATGTTCAAGAAGAAAGAAGTCATTTCACCAACCGAAGAGGTTAGGTACAAGGCAAGGCTCGCTGTTAAAGAATACAACCAATTCCAGGTATTGATTTCACATACATATTTTTCCTAGTTGTGAAGCATAGTTTCATTCGCATTTTACTCAACATAGTGGTTATGTATGCTTATGATTTTGAATAATTAGACGTGAAAATAGTGTTCTTACATGGAGAATTGGAGGAAAACATTTATATGGAGCTACCAGAAGGTTTTGCCTTTTCAAAAAGGAGAATTATGCTTGCAAGTTGAAGAAAACTCTTTATGGTCAGAAACAATCACCCAGACAGTGGTACAACAGATTTGACTCCTTTATGATCACTCAGAATTTCAAAATATTCAATTATGATAGTTGTGTTTATTTGAAGACTGTTATTGGCTTAGCTATTTATTTGTTCCTATATGTTGATGATATGTTGATTGCTGCAAAAGATAAGACAAAAATTTGAAAGTTCAAGGCACAATTTGATATGAAGGATCTCAGTACAGCAAGAAGATTCTTGGTATAGAAATTAGCAGAGATAGACGGTTTAGAAAATTATACCTAAGCCATAAAGGGTATATTGATAAAGTTCTTCGTCATTTCAACATGCATAAGTACAAACAGGTGAATACTCAGTTAGCTGCACATTTTAAACTTTCTTCAGTGTCATGTCCACAGTCAGATGATGAAGTTGAGTACATGTCTAAATTTCTGCATACCAGTGTAGTTGGTTCACTTATGTATGTCATGGTATATTCATGTTCCGATTTATATCAATTGTTAAGTGTTGTTAATAGATACATTGCTAATCTTGGCAAAGAGCATTGGAAAGTAGTTCAATGGGTTTTCATATACTTGTGAGGCACATCTGATACTTGTTTACAGTTTGGGAAGATTAAAGATGGAATCATTAGTTATGTGGATTTAGATTTTGCTAGAGATTTGGATAAGATAAGGTATCTGAATTGTTATGTGTTCACTGTTGAAGGGTGTGTTGTTAGTTGGAAAGTAAGCATGCAAGCTACTATTGTCTTGTGCACTACAGAAGCCAAGTATATGGATATCTCTGAAGCTTGCAAAGAACCCATTTGGCTAAGATATTTTGTTTACTAAACTTTGTGAAAGTACATTATCGATAGTTTAATATCGATCTTATGAATGAATACCGGGGGCTCTCCTAGAGTGAAACCACATAGAAAAGGACACGAGAATTTTATATAGGTTCAGGCTTTCTCCTGAGAGAATGATAACCCTACTCCTGTGTTGTTGTATTGATTGTGTTTACAAGAGAGAGGTCATCGAAGGCTAAGACTAATGACTTCTGTTTGTTTCGTCGCTTGTCTCCTCTCCTTCCTCTGTCCACTGACTTTACTCCTTATATAGCGCATGAAGGGGTGGCAGTTGTCCACGTCGAGAGGCGCCTTGTCGTTTGATGCAATGCGCATGTTTAAAGGTTGTTATTGTCAGAGACATATCCCACGTCGCCTTGCGGTTATGTCAGAGACATAGGTTTAATACGTGCAATTATTTTTAGGAATTATGACATGTATTAACTACTGCGTGTATTAAACACAGCACACAAATGTCCCTAGTTGATTGTTCCCATATATCTATAAGCTTTATCGATCATAGGGTAGTCGTAGATGACCTAGTCGTAGAAGAACTTACAATTATGAGGTGATCGTAGTAAGACTTACGATCAATAGATGGTTGTAGAAGAACTTACGACCATATATGATGGTCGTGGAAAAGTTTACGACCACTAGGTGTGTGTGATCTTCCTCATTGTTAGTATCGAGGTTTACCTTTGAAGGTTGTATAAGAGTTACATTATTATATATAATACTATAGATAAGTAACTTAATTAATTTGAGGATTATTAGACTATCATCATACGTCTTGCACTACAATATTCTACAATGGTCAAAGTGCTATTTGCATTACGAATGATCAGATTTTTCATGAGAGAAAGAAACACATTGACATCAGACATCATTACATTCGATGTGTCATTTGTCAAGGTGACATTAAAGTAAGTAAGATAAGTACACATGATAATTCAATTGGTATGATGACAAAACCAATTCCTACCGCTAAGTTTGAGTTTTGCTCAAACTTAGTTGGTATCATTCGGTAGTTCTATGGACGTTCGGCGTTCAAGGTGTTTATACTAATCTGTTTCGATGAGATCATGTTTTATTTTGGCTACAGGGGGATTTGTCTGAAGGTGGAGATTGTTGAGTTTGAGTGTGATACGAATTTCGTTTACTACTCTAACTCATAATTCAACTCCTACACGGAGTTTTTCATGTACTACTATAAATATATCACTGTAGTTCCTAAAAAAGTAAGAGCTTCATTGTAAATATGTTATCATATAATGATATTGTCTTCGTACGCTCGTAGTTTTTCTCGAAAATATTTTCCACATAAAATTTGTGACTCTCATTCCTATTTTCAGTTAATTGTTTACAACGTTTCACGGTACTAGGATTAATGCGATAAGTGAAGTGTAACTATTGTGTTCTTTTGTGAAAGCCGTCACCACATACAATAGCCATGGTTAAAATTAGAAAAGCAGCATGCCTGTAATGCGAAAGTTCAAGTGCCTACGCAGCCTGACGTAAGCTGATGCTTATCATGCATGTAAACAATGACAGTGAACATCCGTAGGTTAGCGTAACACTCGATATATATTTTTGTAAGATTACAACTATGAAGGTTTAGCGCTTCACCTGTGGCGTAGTTTACTCATATCTCGTGTCGCAATGCAACATAAACCCTGTGCGCGATACGACGTCGGCCATGGATAGATACCCGAGCTTGGTGGAGCCGACTGCCTGCGGCTTGCGCCGCCAGGCGCTGGCTGGCTGCGTCACGGTGCAGCTGGACCGACAGCAGGGTGCCATCGGCCGCCTGGGTGGAGCCGAGTGGACGGACGGCGCGGCGAGAGGGATGCGGGCTTGGTTTCTCCTGAGTCCTGACTCGTCGGTTTTTAGCCGCATGAGCTGCCGCTACAACACGGCGGCCGAACGGGCCGGTCTGTTGGGCTTCGGGTAGGGTAGGCAAAGTGGGCTTGTGGCTGAAATGTCCTTAAAAATAGAGCAATCTTTTGGAAATTGCCTGGGAAAAGCCCCGTCGGCGGTCGGCGGTCGGCGCGTCCCGGCGTTCACGTCAGGGGCAGCCGCTTCCCGTGACCCCGACATCCCGTCCCCGCCAAGCAGCGAAGGTAAAACACCGAAGCCTCCTCCCTCCCTTCCCGTGGCCCCCAATTCGTATCTTCTTACTATCTATGATCTATCCTTCCCACGCTCTCCACTCGCTCGCGGTTGTAAGACGCGCGTGCTGTCTGCTCGACGAAATGCTGCGCAGGGCTCGCGCCTGTCGGGTCTCGGAACTGATTCCAGAGTACAGAAATCACATCGAGTTCTTCAGTACAGTACTTGGCCGATTTCTATTACATGCATGGACAATGAAAGATGTAAGCATTCCGAGACACAGAGGAATTGCCTGTTCGAGGTCTCAATTATTCTAAGAAGCAATCTCACTGATCGAGAAAGTACATGTCTTTCCTCCTCCATCTATGTACGGCAGCAGCACTAACTAATGCCACATAGTTTTGTACACCAATGCCCCAGCTCCCGATGGAACTTGCAGGGCTAGAATCGCTATCCAATGCTACCGAAGTTCTTGTTCTGTAGTACATACATGTATATCTGCGATTATTATGGTGATTTCCTGGACCGATGATCTTAGAAGTTCTCCTTGTGGAAATGGAACCGAGTTGTTGTCGTATGGCTGAATTCTACTGAAAGACCCCTGAGTGTTTTTGTAAGTGTTGGAGATCCACAGTAGAAAACACCTGCGGATTTGTGGAACATCTTAGTATCTTTGTGCTGTAAACTAGGAGCCATCACTTGAATTTTATAAAAGAACTACTCACCTATACGGGAGTTCTTGTGGGTATCGGCCAAATCAGAAAACACTTTTCTCCAGTTTGGCCTTGCAAAATGTGTTCGGATCTGTAAAATAGCAGTCAGAAAAGGAAGCAACCATAGTGTATCTGAATTTGTTTGCAGATAATAGAGGGAGAGAAAAGGGAAAAACCTTGCTGCCAGAGACGATATCCACACCATTTTTGGCGTGTTGAAGTGATTGTACCATCGCAATCAGAGCTGACCTTGCATCACCTTCTTCATACACACTGGTCAGGTAGTTGTGCATCTCAATTACATTCTGTATAGCGAGAGGTTAGGTTACTTTCTGTTTATCGAACTGGAGAGAATGTGGGAATTTTTACTGAAGCAGTTAGGGTGAATAGTACATCTCGATCGCGTTCAGCAACGTCATTCATGACACCTTTGAACCATTCAAAGGAGCCTTGTTCTCTGGTAACCCAGTAGAAGTAAGCTCGTCCTGGCCCATTGCTCTTAAAGCTGCAGCCTAACTCGGCATCATGCATGCTTTGCAGCTCCTGTTGAATCCAAATATTTTAGCAATTGTACATTTTTTATCCTGTATGAGAAATGATTTGCAGTAATTAAGCAGTTTACTTCATTGGACTTTATGTTGTTTAGGAGATCCTTCAGTATGCTGATGAAAGGAGTTGCACCAATTCCAAGCCCGATAAGCAAAAGAATGTCATATTTCCTGTAATTTTGAGCTGGTGCACCATAAGGGCCATCTATAAAGACCTTGGGAAACCTAAATGAAGATAGCGAAGTCAGCAAGGTTAGTGAAATATACGTATACCTGAGCAATTCCTTCAAAAACCAAATGGATCTAGCATGTGAAACAAATGAGGCATAATCACCTAGTGTCCTCTGCCAGTCCATCTGCTACGACTGTGGTTTCAAGTCTTGCCAGTGTAGCCTTCTTGGAACTTACCTCTGCTTCACAAGCCTGCATGAATTAGTATATTCCTTCAGCAATTTTGCTAATTTGGTGTATAAATACAGTATAAGCTCCTGTTATGCTTGAATAAATTATTCTCCCTCTATCTTCTTTCTGCTCACTCAACTGACCTTCCCAAATAGGTTTCTGAGTTCTGATGTCCAGTCACCTAATGTGCGGATATGAACACTCAAGTAGTCGTCTCCGGGTGCAGAAGTGATGGAGAAGGGATGCCTGTAAACATTGAAGAATCGTTTTAAGCCAAAGCCTTGGAAAATTAACTTGGACAATGAGGATGATGAGATGGTACCATTCAAAAGGCGAAACATCTGGGCATTTTACAAACAGGTACATCCCACTTTTGTACTTGAAACTTGGTGGCTTCTTCATGTAAATAGAGAGCACATTTCCTGGGTAAATTGCTGCCTGCATGACACATTGGATTATCAATGAATAATTCTCTTGTAGCACCTAGAAGTTAAAATAAACTGCAAAAACTCATACCGCGGTATTCATGTAAAATCTGTAGCTTACCTTGATGATGCTCACACGATAACTGGTCTCGTGAACTTTTCTAATCATTCTCTCGCAGGCATAGAAGAGGACAGGAACTGCCAAGTACATCCATGTCTGGAAAGACAACCGAAATTATTATTTCAATTTTATGCACAAACATTGAATTAGCAGAAGAAATACTTGTGTGAAACAGATGTCAGAGCGATACAGTTCTCTTGTACCACTGCTTGGTGAGGAATATGAAGTAGGAGTGCAGCACCAGGAGGATGTAGGCAATCACCAGCAGGTGGTGAGCGTACCAGAAGGCATTGAAACCAGCCAGGTGGTGCAGCGGCGACGGCAGCTTCACGACACTCCTCCTGAAGGAGTGTGTCGCCAGTGTGAACGAGAATGACATTATGATGATCATGAGGATTCCAGTCCACCCTGGAGTGCTTGCAACCAGGGATGGGTATGTTGGTTGAACAAAGTTGAAGAACGGCCCCAGCGTGGCCTCGAACTTGTCCCTTGGGCACGAGATCAACCTTGGGAAGTCGCAGGTTACGTGAGCAAGCGTATGAGTAGCCGATCCAATTGCAATGACCAGTGCAATAACCTGACATTGTGATCAGAACAAAGGGATCAGATTGTGCGGTATTGGAAATGGCAAGGAGGCCTGCATATGTACCTTGTGGAAGTTTATGTTATCGTCGAACGGTATGACACTGCTGAGTGCGGTTGATCGGAGTCTTGTCAGCGTGTTTCGGCACACTGGGAGCAGTATAAGGGCCATGTTCAACTTGAGCGTCTCAGCAGCACCCTTTGCGATGCAGACACAGTAGCCCATCACCTCGAACGCTGCCCGCCTCCTATATTGCTCAAACTTGAATATGAACAGGCCAATGTTGAGGATTGCCCACAACGTGAGGACCCATATCCTCTTCCAGTTCTCGTGGATGAAGTCAACGGTCTTGGTGAAACGTCTCTGCATTGGGCTCCGGTAACTGGAAGGAATCATGGTCCTTGCAAGGCTTGTTGACACCTGTTTCAGCTTCTCTGGTGGCCCTGGGGCCGTCACCATCTCCCGGAGTAGCGTCTCCAGCTGCCAAATCTGCATTGAGACATAACATAAGCATATCTGTATGCTCGCCAGAAAGAAGAGAAGATATCATTTCTTGGTACCTCAATGTAGCCGCGATCATCAGGGTCCAGCTCTTCCATGATCAGAGAGGCGTAGGTTGCGGCATGCCTTTTCAACTTGGCAAGCTTATTTGCTGAGGCGCTCAGCACAATAACCTGTACATGGAAGGAAAAAGTAAACATTATAGAGATCATTACCACAAGCTTTGGGGAGAAGGGCAGATTCAGAGACATTGGGCAACTGACCTCTTTGACCTCGTCTTCTGTGAGCTTTCCGTCACCGTTCTTGTCACACCTGATTGCAAATAAATCTCATCAAGAGGCAAGTCGAGAGGTTTTGCCATTGAAGAGAAGGGAGGTAGACCTTTACATGTCAAAGAATATGCGTAGCCGTGAATCGAAGTTCTGGTCGGTCATCTCCTCCCAGAATCCCTTCAGCTGTTCTTTGGTTACCCCATCATCTGCCTCCACGTTCCTTCTCCTCGCCAATGCCACAAACACCTCGCTTGCAAACTCCTTGGAATCTGCCATACCTTTAAGAAGCAGAGCCGTTGTAGGCTTAGAGCTTCCATTCTTGCAGTCTAAGAACCAGTTATGAGGAGTAATCTATTGCGTTATTCTGATGTCAGTTTTTCTGACTACAGCTGTAAGCATTTGAAGAACTGTAATTTGCTGTTCTTGCTGCGTGGTAAGTAGCATTTGAAGAGTTGTATTTTGGATACGAAACTATGAAGTTTGTAGAAAAGCAAGCAACCAATTTTATCCTCTTAAATTTCCCAGATATGTTGCGAATTGGAATGATTCATAATTATATCAACGACGTGCTGCAAGCGTGCATGAGTGGCTGAATAATGCAGACCAATGTGAAACATCTGAAATGGTTTAAAACGGCGAACAAAGCCATTTTATTATCTGTTAATTGCTCTCCACCACGTGCACATAAGTTTGACGATGTTTTATTTTGTTTCAAAGGGATTTGATATTTCTCACTGATTGATTCATGGTACCGTTTTGTGTTCAGAATGATGGTCACTTAAAACACCATTGGCATGCAGGAGTTGCTGTACTATCATCAGAGTACCAGATCATCATATAAGTTTCTCCTATCGAAGAATTGCCCAGCAACGAGATTGGAGAGCACGAGACGACGAGACTCACCAATGCATTTCGCGAAGCTCTCCTTGTGCAGGCGGCCGTCAGTGCTCATCTCGTCGAACCGCTTCTCGACGGACTTCCAGCCGTCCTTGCCCGCCGTCGTTTTGTCGAGGAATCGCAGCCCCCGCAGCCCGGGCTGCGCGCTGGAGTGCGTCCGCTTCAGACCCCGCATCGTCTCCGGCACCCGCACCGACACCTTGGACGCCAGCAGCCGCATCCCCGACGCGACCCGCGACGGCTGCTTCCTCATCGGCGGCGGCGGATAATGCTCCCCTTCGCCCAGGCCCCCGCCGCCGCCGCCCAGCGGCAGGTCCACGTACCCCACCGACGACGACGCCATTCGATCAACCGAACGTACGTACGTACGTGGCACCACCGCCGATAGCTGGTGCTCACCGCAGGGTGGCCGCGGGCGCCATGCCCAACACAAGGCTCGGTGTAAATTTGGAAAGGAGAGGAGAAGCGAAGGGAAATGTGGCGCGTGCTGCGGAGAGGGGACGTCCCAATTATAGCCGTTGCTTGCGCGCGGCACGGCCGGACGTGGCGAGGTCGGATCGGATCGGATGCTGCGATGCGCGGTCAGATGGGGGCGTGCGCATTTGGAGCGTGCGGTGGCGGCAAGTGGCGAGAATCTGTGTGTGCATGTTAGCGAGCTGGCCGGTGGGTGTTGCATGAGCTCGTCAGCGCACCACGGTGTGGTGTGTGTCAGTGATGTGTTTAAGAGGTAACTATATAGAGGTGATTGTATTTAATTTATATTTATAAACTTTTGAATAATATGTTATTTAATCTTTCGAATGAAATATCATTTATATTAATTGACTAATATGTGACTTATTCGTGAAACTCTTTATGATGTCATTTCTAAACTTCTCTGATCTTATATTATTACGTAAGACACTTATGATTTATAGATCAACACATGTATTGATTGATGATTATATTTTCACGGATCATGGATATGAGATATCAAATCAATAACATAAAAACTAGGAAACGCTATAGCGTTCTGCTCCAAAATGACGGGGTAACAAACTCCCGTTTGATGGCGTCGCTGTCGCACACATCGTAAACTGTCCCGACTAAAATAGATTCCACGACTCCTCGCTCTCTCCTATTAGGGCTCCACAGCCGCGGCGACCAGCATGCGGGTGTGACGGCGAGGACCGGGCGAGCCGCGGAGACCAGCGTGCGGGTGATGCAATGAGGGCCAACGTGTGGGCCACCGCTTACGAACACCGCAAGTGAGATCCTCCTCCATGGAGCCCTTCCTTCCTTGTGATCGGCGTGGGAGCGCGCGGCGAGGTCCGCCATGAGGGCCTCCCCGATTGAGCAAATAGCAACGAGAGTTAGCCCATCTTCTCGGGAGATCATCCTTCCAAGTGTGCCTACTTCCCAGAGCTCCTCCTTCTCGGATCCTCTACATACGGTCACTAAAATCCCCTATTGTCATATCCCCAAGTCACTCCACTTGACACCCCATTCACAGTAGGTTCCAGTTGCAGTCCACATTGCATCCCCAATATAATCGAGGCTCTATTTGATGTCCTGAAGGATTATGTGTGGATATCATGGGGATATGCTCCAGATCTTAGGATGATATGATAATTGGCAATGGTATTTATGGTTTGTCGTTTCACAGGATTTTCGACAAAGTTCAGGCTTTCTGGACAGGGGCGGTTCGACCGGCCATAGCATGGCGGTCCGACCGGTCCCAAATCGGTCGGACCGGCCGTGTGCGGCGGTCGGACCGGCCGTGACCAAAGAGTGCCAGAATGTGTTAGGCCAAAAATAGAGTATGTAGGCAAGTGAGGGGATCCCAATGCACTTGGTCTCATAATTTTTGGAGCCTCCAAGCAAAAGTTATATTCGTTTTAAGTTTCCAGAAGGTTTCGGAATTTCAGGGCTTGAAATTCGGCTAAGTCCCTTGTGGCGGTCCGACCGGCTCACGAGGAGCGGTCCGACCGGCCGGAGGCGATCCGGCCGGCTCACGAGGAGCGGTCGGACCGATTTCCACTTATGAACGTCGACCAACCGTGGTGATGTTGTTTTGTTAGGTCAAGTTCATTGGTATCATGGTATATGTATTGCATGATGCATGTTTTGACTAACATGGGTCAAGTTGTGAAGAACTTGTTCCCGAATTCGTGTTTGCTTGTCTATGGTTGTGCAGGTTGCTTGGTGGTCAACGACGGTCAACGGCGAGGATGATCGGGACTAGACTTGGAGAGTTGAGGTCCAGAACGATCGACGATGCCGGGTGAGGTCAATGACTCAAGCGTGACGCAAGATGAACAAGGGTGACCTATTAGCAAATCTGAGGCGCAAGATGGCGCTAGGTGAAGCTATTTAGGTCAAAAGGTTAAAGACGGCGCCTTGCGAAGCGTGCGTGTGTGACCCGTTTGTTAGTGGGCCTTAACGGGAGCCCAATAGAGTTAAACCCTAGAAGTTCTAGGCCTCCACTATAAATAGGAGGATGTGGTGGCTGCACCATCTATCTCTCTCTCTCTCTCTCTCTCTCTCTTGATGTTTCAAAACCCTAATTTGTTTACGGGAGTTGAGGTGGAGGCTAGGGCTTTTGATGGTTTGAGGTAATTTTTGTGATCTTGGATTGACCACTGTTCCTTGATGGAGTGGGTGTAATCCAGCATCAATCACGAATTTAATCTATGCAAGGTTTGCTTGAGATAAGTATCTTTTCGTTCTTGCTTTCAATTTCGTGATTTTAGGTCTTTCTTTGATCCACGAGTTTTTAATTGATTCTTTCACGTGAATTAGCTTGCTGTGATATGTGTGAACCTATCTAGGATCATCGTGATCATCAATCACTCACGAACAAGCATTAGGATCAAGTTTTCGTTCTTGCTCGGTTTTAGACCCTCTCTTACTCAATTGACAACTGTTTAGGATCTAGCCAAGAATTATCATAATATTCGATTGGAATAGGTCCTCAATAGCATAGAGAAGGTGTGTGCAAAGTTTCGTGAAGTTTGGAGTTGAGAATCAAAAGTTAGACCTAATTGCAACTTCGTCATCGGGCTATTTTTACTGTTTTAGATCTGTTCTGGAGTCCAGCGGTCCAACCGCCCCTCATCACCGGTCCGACCGATTTGGCAGCGGTTCGACCGCCGGTATAACAGCGGTCCGACCGCCAGGAAATCGGTCCGACCGGTCAAGTCCAGAGGTCAGACCGCCAGTGCCCTGTGTTGCTTTGATCCTTGATGTTTTTGTCATATTGCTTAGGGGTTAATTTGAATTCAATACTAGTCTTCTGCTGTACTGGTATATTGATCTTCATAGCTTCCTAATAGCTATTGGAGTGAAATTATGTTGAATTCATAATTTGTGAAAAAGTGAGTATGCTCCTATTCACCCCCCCCCCCCTCTAGTCGCCTTTTCGGTCCAACATTATGTTAAGAAGATTGGTTTTGGAGACCTCCTGACAATGGTAGTGGGGTATCTAAGTGCTAGTGATTGTTTGTCATTTTGTGGGGAATTGTAAAAGTTTAGAAATATTTCTTACACCTGTGATGAAGATTTAATCTAAATTCTTGTAATTATTGTTAGATTTAGACCCAATTTGTAATGATGACATTTGTAATAAACATTCTTGTACCTAGAATTTTTGTGAATACGTTGAAATGTCGCTTTCAAATTCTCTTAAATGTGCTTCAAAATCTCTGAAACTTGCTTGAAACTCTATGAAATGTGACAAACTCTATAAGAGGTGATGAAACTATCTGAAAACCTGATTTGGAACGTGATGAAATCTTGTTGAAACCTGTTGAAACTTAATGGAACTTCGCAAAACCTACTTTGAAACATGATGAAACCTTCATGAAATCTGCTGAAACTTTCTTGAAACTCTCTGACACCGGCTGAAACTTGAGCGAAACTCTCTAAAACTTACTTTGAAATGTGATGAAACTTGCTAAAACTTGAGTGAAACATGAACTCAAAACTCAGCTGAAGCATGAAATGTGGATGAAACTTGTTATACCATTGGAATCATTCCCCTGAAACTCACTGAATTCTAATCACTTGATTTTTGTCTAGTATGTGAGGTATGTTTTATCTTGCTTTGAATCTTGAAGCTAAGTAGACACATGCTTGATTCTTATTTGAAACATGAAACACTTATGATATCTTGAAACTTGAAAACATTGCATTTTTTAGACTTAAAACTTTACACAAGCCTGAAACCTTCTTAAGTATGCCGGAAACCTGAAATAAATTGTAAACACTAAAAGCCTGAAACTTTCTGATACATGCTTAACACTTGAATCCTAAAATCTAAAACTTGTCCAGACATTGAAACCTAGAACTTGTCAAAACATGTCTGAAACTTGAATCCTAAAATCTAAATCTTGTCCAAATGTTCCTGAAACTTGCTAAAAACACTAAAACATGAAGCTTGTTGAAACATGAACCCTGAAACATGAAACTTTCGAATGAGACTTTAAACGCGATACATTTGAGGTCATGTCACTCAAAAATCCAAATCTATCCATTTTTATGCCAAATCTGAGCTCATCGTTGTACAATTGACTCAACCAAAAAGCTCAAAGCTTGTACGCGAAGGTCCCGAGCGCGAGAAGGAAGAAGGTGTACCAGCAGCGACGTTTCAGGCCAGTTCCAAAAGAGGAAGGAGTCAGAGCTGACGACGAGCGTGTGAAGCTGCGTGAGGAGGCTGGCAGCGAGGTTTCATCCATGTGGAATTTAGCCGATGATGAGCGCGCGAAGGCGTGCAAGGAGGAGACCGACATCGAGGTTTCACCCGCGCTCGCGCAGGTGGAGGAGGATGGAGCCGACAACGAGCACATGGAGATACGTGGGGAGGAGGCTAGCGATGAGGATTGGTGAGGACGAAGGAATAGACAAAATGCAGGGAAGAGCAGAGGTCACAGAGCCACACAATTTGAGATGATCTAACGACTGCGACCTATACCGTTCATCAAGAGGGAGACAGTATAATGTGGTGTAGTCATTTCCAATCAATAATCTGGACATATGTTGGAGAACATAGTATTGGATTGACTCTCCTACAGATACTACAAGATTTGTTATATTCTTAAGTGTAATCAGCTGGTCTCATACATAGTGTATGTGGGATTCTTAAACCTGAGGTCGTCATGGTTTCCTACATGTGTAATAGTTTACTTAGGGGTTATCAAACACTTCTCTGTAAATGGGTAGTCATAAAGGTAGCTTTGATTTACTGTGAAACATGTGGATGAATATGTGTGGTCAAGATGAAATTTGCCCCTCCTATTTAATAGGAGAGATGTCTCTGGGCCCCTCAAAGTGGTTGGATTAAGGAAGTGCATGATCATATTGAATATGGTTGGGGTCAACTATAACTAAGTAATCCACTACAAGATCGAGTAAATGATCGAGCTATCATAGGATGACATGCATCTCGCCTTAAGTTTGATCTGGTATTGTGAGGCAAAAGAATAAACACATGAGCTTTATAAAGGTTTGTCTGATATGATCTTTATATGTATTCGGCGGTCTCTATGTTATGCTAGGAACCGCTACCGACTTGTGGATTAGAAAGGAGTTTATGGGCCACGACCGATTACACATGAACCTACAGGATCACAAACTTTGATGCGGGGTGGGGTTGGCCTGATCTTCAAGACGTGGGATTGGAGATAACTGCACCCGTGCAACCTGATGAATGACACCGCCAACCACCGTCTCTATTACGGCAACTCGCGACACTCGATTCACCCAACCACATGCTTCGATGCTTTGTCTACTCACTCGTGTGGAGTAAACGTGTTCTAGCAATCACCAAGGCAACTACAAGAACAACGGAGACAAGAACCCTAAGATAATTCTCAATTCTAAGGGGGTGGAATTTTATCTCACACAAACCCTAGAGCAAGAATTTTATTTCTAAAAATTTCAACTCTAATTTACATAGAAGGGTGTACCCCCTCCTTATATAGCCCTTTTAAATCGGTGCTACAGTACCCATCCGCCCGATCAGACTGGTGTTTTCTAAACAGGTTAGACTGGCTTCTATTCTTCATGTTGGGTCCTTTGTTCTTGAAGTTATAGTATCCTTTTTTTTCTTTGCATCCAAAGCTTCGTTATGAAACCTTATAACAAGTAAAATAGATGCATTAAGTAGCAATCTATTCTTATAAAAATCAACATGTAGCTCATTGAGGAATTTTTTTTACATAAGCGAATCAACGTGTAGTTCAACTTTACAGCTCATTACTTTATGTCCAAGAAAGATGATGACCTAAGCGATGACATCACATATTTGCTTACATAAACGATGACATCATATACTTTCTTGGCTAAGTATGCTGACACATATGATGATATCATCTAGTTTGCTGACACGTGCGATGATATCATTATACTTCTTGGCTAAGTATGTTGACACGTGCGATGGCATCATCACGATGTTGACATGTGATAATATTATATATTTGCTAACATAAGCGTGACATCCGCTGATGTGATGTTGATGTGGACATGTTCATCTTATCTTCATGTGGCAGTTGGGGCTACATGTACCAGAGAATGCACACAACTTTAATGTAGCAACTTAAGATAGAGAAGATGTACATGTGCTGGGTGTGTCATCGTCACACTTAATGTGTTAGAACAAACCAGTTCGGATTGGATCCATTATAAGCTTAAATCGGATTATAATCCATACATGATTAAGAGTTCTAATGGGTTTCTAACATAGGAATCCATTAGGGGATCTTTATAAGGGGAGACGTGGGGGCTTTTGGGAGGATGTTGCACCACGCACTGAAACTCTAGCCGTCATCTCCCAGAAGGTCCTGTCGTGCACGCTGATGCTAGTATATCGGTGCACGGTGTTCTACCCATGGACGTGTGGATACTGTAGAGACGCTGCTGTGCTGATCGAGGACGATCTTTGATGTACGTAGGAAACACGAGAGGTTGCTGGAGGAGACGATCAACGAGCAAGAAAATTGGACGATTGATTACTTCCACTATGTCGACGCACGCGATATTAGACTGTGCTACTCTAACTCTTCTTCCACTGCACTGTGCATCTAGTGGTAATCATATATGATCTCTTACTCGCGTGGCTTTCTTGTTTACACGGTAGAAAAATTTATTACACTCTAGTGTAGCCTACCCATATCCCATCAATGTGCAGTGGCGGGCTTTAATTTTGAAGATTAATCAATTAAATGCTCTAAATACTACTCCCTCGTCGTAAAGGAAAGTCGTTTTGGGTTTCGTATAGTCAAATGTTATAAATTTTGGGAAACTGGTCTAAGTTTAGGCATGCGGTTGTGCACTCAGCCCACCAGAGTTCAAGTCCTAGACTTGACGCTGGTGTCCGCCGATTTTAGTACACACGTGCGCGTTTAGTTGGAAAACGCATGCCCATGCTCCATGAGGCCTTAGATACCTCCGATAAATTTCTAGCGTGTCTAAGGTACGCACGCGTATGTCCGTACATGGGTGTGTGAGTATAGTGTGTGTTGAGTATGTATGTCTACCTTGTACTCTAAAATTTTTATAAACTTTGGCTATCAATTTAGTTTTAAATATTTAGTTTGGACATATAAAAATAACACATGTTTATTTGTCTCGGAAAGTACTTTTATAATAATATAATTTTGTTAAGTTTTACAAATATATTACAATAGAAATGAGTAATCAAAATTTTATTTTGAGGGACGTGTTAATGTCCAAAAATATCTTCCTTTTATGACTGAGGAATGAGCCTCCGGCTCTGGTGGTGTGGCAGATTGACTGCCACTTACCGTAACCATAGGAGAAGCTAATACAGGTTGTCATACAAGAAACTAATACTGAGTAGCACTGATAAATAACTTGAGTTCTGCCAACACTGACAACATCCGTTGTAGTCTAGCTGGTTAGGATACTCGGCTCTCATCCGAGAGTCCCGGCAACGGAAGTTTTTACACGAAGGTAGCTTTGTTTTTTTGTTCTGAAAACCGTAGTAGCAACTTGTTCTCTGAACATCTTATTGTTTTGTCGATCATTGTCAATTGTCTAGAGTATAAGGCAACGAGTACTCCTACAGATTATTAGTGATGTCGTTATTTCATGTCCAAGCATTCTGTTAGAATCCGGTCCTCATGAACATTACATCATGACACTTTTTTTGTTCGTTCTGATGACCTTGTTTTGATAATAATAATAAAAACGAGGACACGATCGAAGCCATGCGATGGTACCATGCACTCAGGGCCGTGAGGCGAAATAAAATGGGAGACTCTTTATTCTAACATAAATATATAATACTACTTTTTATATCAATTGTAAAGCTATTCAATACATCGAAAAGATACAAACTACTCATAGAAAGTAATTTCTTCTAACATTTCTAAATACAAAGTCATTGATACTAGTTGGGTGGGACTTAGTTGCTGATTAAATAATTTAGGCCTATGTCCTGGGCTCTCGGTTAGCTCAATGCCTCAATCTAGTTAGTAGTTATACAGTCATGCAAAGTAATAGAGCGTATATTGGATATACAATTATACATATACGTATATATAGTATGATGTATCAGAGTCGGATGCGCTTGACTCTGGTGGGCCCTGGGCGATCGACCGGCCAACCGAACGGCCCTGCATGCATTTACCCTCGATACTGACCAAGTTCATAGGTTCGTCCATCTAATCCAAGATCTAATCCCGGTACCTTGCGACAACGCAAATTTTGACTGGCAATTAACAGAAATTGCTATCCAACTATATTCCTCCAACCTGTAACCTGCTACTTGTGGATAGTTTTAGTGGATCCCTGCATAACAAATGGAGGAAAACGGTATGCCCCTCCGGCTACTTGCCTATTTATTGGTTGGCCTCGATGCTCAGCAATTTACCCGCTCAGTTGGAGACCTCCCACAATGCACAAACGATCTCAATGAGGTAAATTTCCCTCTTCTCTTTGTGCGTGAGTTTTTACAATCGATATATCCTCTTTCCATTCATTTACAAGAATGTTTTCTTGTGGATACTCCCTTTTGCATGATTTCTGCAACAACGTCCGTTGCTACTTTAAGCCTGGTCTTCAACCCAAATGGCATCCGAAAGTCGACACAAATTCACGTCGCCGATTTATTTAAGTTGTTTAATTCTCAGGTATTCCAATTGAGGCGGCGGTGAGGTAGAACTAATTAAGAAGTAGGTGGAGATCGATCGACCGATGCTGTTAGACCATGTGATTAGGTCTAAATTAATTTAACTGATGAATAATTGATAATGTTATTTACAGATATTATTTGAGGCGTGTCGTGGTGTGTGGACTTATGCCGGTCAAGTTGGGAAGAACTTGTGCTAGGAAAAAAAATATTGCTTTGGTCTTTGCATGTGCAGTGTAACTCGGAGGCGATCGTGGTCTACGGCGGTGACCGGGAGATAGCTTGGTGCGAAGTCATGGTCCAGAGGGTCGAGGATGTTGGAGAAGGCGGTCGAGCTCGAGTTGGAGCACATAGAGATTAAAGATGGATGATGCGTGTTAGAGCTACAGAGGTGTGGTCCGGAGGCTACGACACATGACATAATTTTAGGGTGCTTAAAATAGGATATTTTGTAATCGGTGTTAAGTTCATGTATTGAGCCCTATGACTATTGGGTCATATGCGGGTATTTGTGTGCAATCGTTAGAAGACCCGTTAGGGGTTCTAGATTTTTGCTCACGTATATGAGCTGGTATATAAAGGACCAGAGGCTAGGGGTGGATAACGAGTTGGCTCGACTCGGCTCGTTAAGGCTCGTTAAGAAAACGAGCTCGACTCGGCTCGGCTCGTTAAGCTAACGAGCGAAATACCAGGCTCGGCTCGTTAAAAACTCAAACTCGACTCGTTGGGCTCGTTATCAATAAAAATTCATGTAGTCCATCTCTGTTAATCAATGATCATGCTACCATCACCATGCACCATCTCTGTTATGCAATTAACCCGCTTATAACATGTGAAAGTGGAGACAGAGGCTGAGCCCGGACCGGAGCCGAAGGGGGAGGTGGCGGAAGCAGGAGGCCGGGACCGGAGCAGGAGGTGGCGGAAGGCGGAAGCAGGAGGCCAGGGGCGGAGTAGGGCCTGGAGTCAACGGGGACGGGCGGGTGGCCGTGCGGCGGTCGCATGGGGTACTAGAATTGCGGAAGCAGGAGGCTAGGGCCTGGAGCCAGCGGCCGTGCGACGGCCACGTGGGGTACTAGGGTGGCGGAGCAGGGCCTGGAGCGGTGGAGCCAGCGAGGGCGGGCGGGCGGGAGGTGGTCTGCAGGGGTAGGTGAATCAAGGAATGAACTGAAAGGCCAAGCACATGAGCCCCGAGCTGCCGAGCATTAGGGATGAGGGACTTAGAGAGTTAGGGTTGCGCCGAAACACGGGCGATGGTGAGTCCGAATCGGCGATGGGTGCTGACGGTCAACCGAGATATCCTGGAACTCTGGACGTCTGGTGAGTGAACGAGCTAAACGAGTTAATGAGCAACTCGCAAGTCATCTCGGCTCGGCTCGGCTCGTTAAAAAATAAGCTAAATTGTTGGCTAGGGGTGGATAACGAGTTGGCTCGGCTCGGCTCGTTAAGGCTCATTAAGAAAACGAGCTCGACTCGGCTCGGCTCGTTAAGCTAACGAGCGAAATACCAGGCTCGGCTCGGCTCGTTAAAAACCCAAACTCGACTCGTTGGGCTCGTTATCAATAAAAATTCATGTAGTCCATCTCTGTTAATCAATGATCATGCTATCATCACCATGCACCATCTCTGCTATGCAATTAACCCGCTTATAACATGTGAAAGTGGAGACAGAGGCTGAGCCCGGATTGTAGCCGAGGCGGGAGGTGGCGGAAGCAGGAGGCCGGGACCGAAGTAGGAGGTAGCGGAAGGCGGAAGCAGGAGGCCAGGGGCGGAGTAGGGCCTGGAGCCAACGGGGGTGGGCTGGTGGCCGTGCGGCGGTCGCATGGGGTACTAGGATTGCGGAAGCAGGAGGCCAGGGCTTGGAGCCAGCGGCCGTGCGACGGTCGCGTGGGGTACTAGGGTGGCGGAGCAGGGCCTGGAGCGGTGGAGCCAGCGAGGGCCGGCGGGAGGTGGTCTGTAGGGGTAGGTGAATCAGGAAATGAACTGGAAGGCCAAGCACATGAGCCCCGAGCTGCCGAGCATTAGGGATGAGGGATTTAGAGAGTTAGGGTTGCGCTGAGCACAGTGCCCAGTGGGCTGAGTATGGAACTGGGCAGTGGGCTGCCTAGCGGTCAACCGAGATATCCTGGAACTCTGGACGTCTGGTGAGTGAACGAGCTAAACGAGTTAATGAGCAACTCGTGAGCCATCTCGGCTCGGCTCGTTAAAAAAATAAGCTAAATTGTTGACTCGGCTCGGCTCATTAAAAAAATAAGCTAAATTGTTGACTCGACTCGACTCGTTAAGAGACCCGAGTTTTTTTTTTCCACCCCTACCAGAGGCGGCCGAGAAAAACTGTCGAAAAAAAAAAGGCGGCGGCGTGAGACACATTGATTGGTGTGCGTCTCTCCGGGAAAAAAAAAAGGTGTGCAGGCTTTGCAGCTAGGTTAGTTTTGGTGGCCAGAGTTTTCTTTAGTATTCTTCCGAGAGACGGCAGACTTTGGCTATAGATGTCAGAAAATTGGACACTTCTGGCCGTATGACGCACGAAAATTCCCCATTTAGCCCCCTTCTGCAAAAATTTCCAAAAATAGCCCCCTCGGGCCACCTGCTGCCGTCGGAGGCAGCGAAGAACCCTCTTCCGCCGTCCCGGACGGCGAAGAACTTCTTCTTAGCCCCCACGGCGAGGTCACTATTCTTAGTGGGGCACTAAGGCGCGAGTCGTTCGACCACTCACTGCTTTGCCCGTCCCGGCGGCGGTGGCGCCTCCTTTTTTAAAAAAATTAAAAAACATAATATTTGTTCGACAAATTTTTAAATATAATAAATAAGCTCAAAAAATTATGAAACTTTGTATGGAGCCTCACGGCATAGTGTGCTTGGTTGTGTAATTTTTTGAATTTTCTCATTTTTTTCTCTCGCATGATTCTTTGAAGTCAAATTTTTGTATGAATTTTTAATATAGGCCGAGGTCCTAACATTATGAAAATTTTTGTGGACTCCTACAGAGGACTTGATTGTGTAAATTTTATGTTATTTTATATGCTCAAGATTATCTCGAGAAATTGAGGTGTAGGTGTGGAAACTATGACGAGACGTTTGAAATTAGGGTTTCTTGATTTCATGTGACTCGAAATGTGTAAAGTTTATTACCACATGAGTACTCTTAGCCGCTATGATTCTTGATCATATTTTTAAAGATGCCAAGAACTGACCTAAAGGGGTTGAGAACGTTGTGATTACGAAGATAGCTTAAAACATAGAAGAATCAATGTCGATGTCAATAATTATTTACGAATTCCACGAGAAGAGGCATATTTGCAATATAGTATTATTTTGATGGCTCGTGGAGGCCCAAAATCGAATTGTATTGCACTCCGTGAACGAAGCACGTTTCATGTGGTCACATGGCATGTTGGTTCGGCTAATTGGTTTAGTTACATACGCTACTAGTGCGGTACATTGCGACACAAGCCTCCGGGCCATGTAAATCGCATGCCTTTAGGAGATAGTAAAAACATGCCTAGTAGAAGAGGGACTACTACTGAATGGCCCGACCTCTTGTGTGGACCGGGGCCATTTGCCCTTCCTCCCGAGCTCGGCGTTGTACTCCTCGGGCCGCCGCCACGCCTCGGCCGCCATTTCCCTCTTTTTCACGATCCGCTCGCGTGCCTCGCGCTCGCGCGCTGCGCCTCGAGATGAGCTGCGTCTCCGGCGGATCGCTCGTTGCGCTCTTGATCCGACGATCCTCCTCCGGATCTCGCGTCCCCTTCGGCATTCCACTCCTCGAAGTCGAGCCGCCATTGGTCGTGTGGATGGATTTCTAGGTCGATCCATCGGCGGAAGCCACGGAGGCTCCGGTGACTACGGGTAGAGCGGGAGGCGTAAGTGCGTATTATGAAAAGAGAGCCGATACGTGAACTTCTCGTAAGTACTCCTTCTGCATTGCCGATAGGTTCTCGTATCCCAACGACGGTCGGGATAGTCGAGGAGTAGTTGGGACAACCCGATGGCGCATGCCGAGGCTCGATCGGTGCTTGGATTTGAAGAACTTGCATGTGTCCTGCCAAGCGGAGGCGGCGTCTCCCCTCTGGCGGGTGTTGCGGCGAATGCTCGGTTGGGACGTTCGGCAGGGTTCTTTGCTACGGGGCTTCATTGCGAAGAGCTTCCATCTGGAACGCTGCTTCTTGCGGTCCGAGCCATGGCGTCCTAGCTTGTTCGGCCGTCTGCGTCAGAAGCCCGAGCTAACTCGCGGATCTCGTCCCATTGCTTCTGCCTCTTGTCCATCCTAGCGTGGCGAAGCAAGCTCTGGTGTAGCAGCGTGGTTGGGTTTGGTTGTGTAGTTCATGTATTTCACCTTGTTTTATAGGCCACATGTTTGGCTTGGTGTGGTTAAGTTGACGTGAGTGGCCGGCGTGGGAGGGTGTTTTCGCGTCTGCTGCGAGTGGGGTCATTCGCCATGAAAAGTGGTGAGGCGGGTGTTGTCGCGTCTGCTGCGAGTGTGGTCATTTCGGTCTGAAAAGCTGGCGAGGCATGGTGTTGTCGCGTCCTGCTTTGCAGAGTGTGGTCATTTCGGTCTGAAAAGCTGGCGAGGCAGGGTGTTGTCGCGTCCTGTTTGGCATAGTGCGGTCATTTCGGTCAGAAAAGCTGACGAGGCAGGGTGTTGTCGCGTCCCCGCTGCGAGTGTGGTCATTTGATGCGAAAAATCGGCGGCGGTGTTGTCGCGTCTGCTGCGTAGTGCGCGATCATTTAGGTCGAATACCGGCGAGGAGAGTGTTGTCGCGTCTGTTTTGTAGAGTGTTTGATTAATGCGCACACAAAGTATTCATACGGACCTTGATCGAGGCCGATTATCTGCAAGATTACGTGCGTGTCCATGCGTTTGATGAAATTAAAGTCGCGAGTACAAAAGTCGCTTTGTCTTGAATATTTGGAGAATATTTTGTGTACAAAAATGACGTAACGTCATGCACATGGATATTATATAAATGCACAATGACATTACATAACACGTTTGTCACGGCCATGATATTAGCTAGGGTGCATCGTCGTGTCGCCTACCCGGACGGCGTAGTTGATCCTCAGGAAAGGTGAATCTGTCAGGGAGTGGCGCATGTCTCGCAGCCGTAGTACGGGCCGCTCGGGAGGCGGCTGCGGTGATGTCGGCGTGGGGTCCGGCTCAGCCTCGGATCTCGTCTAGCCACCGTGCTCCTCCTGCAGGAATGGTACTCGGTGAGTTAGTCCTAATTTTTTGCGCAGAAAAATAGTTGTAACTACGTTAACGCTTACCGAGTAGGTTGTTGTCTTGAGGATGATCCTCTGGCGGCCCGAGTGTAGTCTTTGCACGGTGTACCCTCCATACGTGTCGGCGAACCACGGTCGCGGTCCCGCAGTCGGATGAACGCCGGCGCCAACGAGCCCAACCACTCGTCCCCGCTACTGGGAGTCCGGTCGGTGTCTGCGGTCTGCGAAACCGTTGCCTGGCGAGGAAGTCGTGTCTTCGCCTCCCTCGTGATGACGATGGTTGCATCGCATCTGCTGTCCCTCGTAGTAGCCGCTAGAAGAAAGGTTAATGTCGAGATACCTCCAAAATGAGTGCATGGAAAGGTATTGACAATGAGAGATGACATACACGTGGCCGGAGGCGGGGGGCCGTCGGGCCGACCGACCGTAGCTCGGACGGCTCCGGAGTGAGACAGGCGTGCGGACGGTGGTGCCGAGGAGTGCCGAGGGCGGAGGGGTGGAGGGTACCCTCCGCGTCGCGATCTTTGTCGCGTGCGTCGCCGTGTGTCGACCACGTGTCATGGCTCTAATCGCAGCCCTCGCGTCGTCGGTCATGCCACGCACGGCGGCTAGGAGGCGATCGAAGGTGTTCTTGTTCCCACGCCAGAATTTCACACCCTCGTGACGTATCGATCTATGCGGTAATCTTGCAAGAAAACACGGAGTTAGTGCGGCGTCTTGCTGAAGGAAATTGGTTGAAGAATGGGTTCTGTACCGCCTCGTCGCCGTCTGCCGGTGTGGGTCCGGGCGGCTAGTCGATGTCCTCTGCATGAGCGACCACGCGCGCGGCCGGCCCGATGGTCGCGCTTGTGCGTGGAATGTACCACCGCAAGTCTGGCGTGCGTCGGATGGAGTAGACGCGTGCCTCGTGCGGCAAGACGTCCGTCGCCACCCTCCGCTCCACAGCTCCGCCCACGGCGGTGTATGCGCCTCCGATCGTCGCTCTTGCGCCCTTTCCTCGTTTGCTCGCAAGTGAATCTTAATGTCGAACATGTAAGGCGGGCATACGAGATAAAATTATATCAAAAAGGACATACCGGTGGGCCTTGTTGCGATATGTCGTCCGCCGGCGGTGGCACTCTTGGTACAGCCGAATCGTCTCATGACCCGTTGTGGATTATGCGGCTCGACCATGTGCGAAGACCGGTGGCGGTCGTCATCAAAGTGGATCGTCCTCGATTACCTGCGTCGATAATCCGTAGGGGCCGTGTACGCAAGGCATCCCGCCCATGGCGCGGATGATCTCGGTCTCGTCGAGTCTCGAAGAGGTTATGGAACTCTGCGTCGCGCGCCTCGGTCTCTCTCGCCCACCCTAGGGTACCACGTGTCCAACGTGTTCCCATTGTAGGCCCGTCGTGGGGTCGTCGCCGAGAGCATTGCCGTAATCTTTGGGCGGTCAGCGAATGCGGTGCACCGTGTTGCGGAAATAAGGGCGACCAAGCGGAAAGTGCTCCCATGACCACGGTGTACATTGAGGTGTAGCAAACCGCGGGGCGGCTCCACGCCGTCTTCGCGCCGAGTGGCATCGCATAACCCTCGGTAAGTGGCGCGAGCACCGCCGAACCCCAATCGCATCTTTGAACGCGTCGTGCGGCGGCGTCGCGAGGACTGCGGATGATGGATATAGGCGGGTACACGGTCTCCACGTGTGCGTAGGGAACAAGATCCATCCGACGAGAGCAGAATGTACGCGACGAGGTGTGTCTGACGCCTCATTGTCGCATCCACAGGCGGATCATGAACTCCGTAGCGAGAATGTGGGATCCGGACACGTTTGCGAGAATCGGGAGGCGAATCTGTCGCCCAAACGCACCTTCGATCCATCGCCTCGGAGGTGGCACTCTTTGAAGGCCATGCCCGCAGACTGTAAGCATTGCTACATCCTCGAGTAATGGTCATCTCCCCACCGGAAGTGGAATGTATGAGTCTCGGTCTCCACCGGTCCACAAGCGTAGAAGTAGTGCGCGTCAAGCGCAACGCGTGCGGGATGTCAACATGCGGGCGAGGGGAGGCGGTGTCCGCGGCCGCGGGGCGTCATCTTCGTCAAGGCCACCTCTCCTCGGGGCTCCAGACCGAGCTCGGAGGGCGCCGCCGCGGACCACGCCCGCAACGGTGCCCCCATCCCAACGTGGTCGGCGGCTCGTGCAGCGTCGTCGGCCGGAGCTGCGCCATCTCCTGCAGATACCATAAAATATGTTAGTGCGTGCTTAAAACATATCGTGTGCCATAATAAAACAAGGCAAAACATAGGATGAGAAAAGAAAACAACCACACATGAGCATAACGAGTTAACAAAAGACCAAGATGACTGAACATTCCGTCCGTAAATAAAGACACATATTGACAGCAACACTACAGTGCACTGCGACATAACATTCCGTCCCATCGAAGGAATTACAATAAGCAAGCGACATCACGACCTAGTAATTATATCTTGCTCGTTACGATTGCCTTTGCTTGCGCCGGTCTGCTTGGACACCACGATGGAGTGCCCTACTGTCTTGCACAGCCTACAACGGGGCCGGCGAACCCGTTGCCCACGCTGGCTGTCGTCCATGTCGTTCCGGATGCGTCGTGACTGGCGTCTTCCACGGCCGGGGTGTTTCAGTGCTACGTTCGGCACCCACTTCACCTGCCCCGGCCAGAGGTCTCTGTAGTGTGTGTCCAGCCCGTACGAATGAAACTCCGCACCCCAAGTGGCAAAGAGGTGGTGGATATCGTAGTACTCGGAGATGTAAGGCTCCGAAGATTGCCGCCACGCCGCGCACGCCGCGTACACATGGGAGCATGGTTTGTGCAGAAGCTGCGGTTTGTTGCAGGTGCACGACGCTTCTTCACCGATCGTGCAGACCTGCTTACGATCCCCTCTAGCGTGGCCCATAACGTACTTCTCCCTTAGCCGGATCTCGAACTTCTGCCTGACGCCATCCATGGTGCGAGTCACGTGCGATCGCGCCTTGCTGATCTTTTTCTCCATGTAGGTATGCATTACCTCCGAGAATTGTTTACCATCCTCCAGATGCTTCTTGGCCATCATGGCTCTGTTAACGAAGTATCCGATGGTACGGTTCCAGGTCTCCTCCACGATCGCCGTGATCGGCAGGGAACGCACACCCTTCAGGACACCGTTGTACACCTCCGACATGTTGGTCGTCATGATCCCGTACCTCGCACCATCGATTGTCGTGCGGCGAGGACCATTTCTCCGTGTCGGTAGCGTCGAAGTTAACCCACTGTGTGAACTCCCCAACTCTCGCGGACCCTCCAGCCGATGCCCCTGCCTCGGCATTCGCCGAGTCCCTTACATGCTTCGCGGTATCCTCATCGAGCTGTCTCCACACCGCTTCGAACTTTCTCCTTTGGTTCTGCATGCAGAGCTTCTTGAACATTTTCATGAGGTCCTTGCTCCGAAACCTTGTGTGGAAGTTGGCCGCGAGATGCCTCATGCACCAACGGCTCCTTACATCGTTCCACTGGAACGGCGGCTGCGTCCCGCTTTGGATCGTGCTCAACGCGGACATCAAGCCAGCATTGCGGTCCGAGATGACACACACACCTGGTCGATCTTGTACTACCGCCTGCTTCACATTACACAGGAACCACAACCAGCTATCCGTGTTCTCGCTCTCAACAATTGACGAAGGCCACGGGGACTAGCCGTGATCGTTACGGCCGCAACGGCGGTGAGGATGGTACCCTTGTACTTCCCACATAGGAAGGTGCCATCCATCGTCGGCACGGGACGACAATGCTTGAAAGCTTCGATCGCCTGACGGAAGGCCCAGAAGACCCTATCAAGAATAAGGCAATTGGGCCCTTCCGTCGGATGCACCCGCTCTAGCTTGTTTATGTATGTTCGGGATTACATTCCGCGATTTGATGCGACAATCTTGGTACTAGGTTGTAGGCCTCTTGAATGTGCCGAACATTCGCTCCACGACCTGCGTTTGGCCCGCCATGCCGTCTTGTAGCTCACCGGAACCCCACAATATTGGCAACCTCTCGCCATGAGGATGTTTGGAAATGGACACATCTGCAGCGATTTAGGTGGCTTATCGGTGGCAACATAAGAGGAGGTCATGTTGCGGTGCACGTGAAGCGGTGAGCTAACTTCGCATGTGTGATCCTTGGCAGACCGTTATCCAAAACCGTGCGGCGACCATGAACCATTGCGCACGGACCTTGCCAAGCAGATTCATCAACACACCGGCGATGTACGTGTCGGGTTGGACCTCTGCACCGATACATCCGACCGATGTTAACGGCGTGTTTAGCAATAGCATCTTTGGCGGCGCTCTTGTCGTCGAAGCGCCGCTCGGGAGCAGGTGTCATCATTGAACCCCACTCGGCACCCTCCGATGTGGCGAGAACCCGCCGACGTCGTTGCAACGTCGTCCAATCGTGAGGACATAAGCAATGTCGGTGGTCACAAGCCCACCAACCGCATCTCCTCGGCACCGACTTCTCCTTCTTCGTCGCCTTAGAACTAGTTGTTTCCACGTCCTCCATGCTTTCCACCTCGTCCACAGGTGGCTAGGTACTCGTGACAATCAATACGGGTTGCCCACCATCTCTCCGCACCTTCATTGGGCTCGAAATTGACGGCACGCCTCCTCGGTCTCCATCTCCCACGTCTTCGCCAAACGTCTCCTCCAACATCGAGACCAACGCAGCTCCCCACCAACACTTCCCAAAACCACCCACGGATGTCCCGTCCTCTCCACGAACCGAGCGTAGACCATCGGCGCGATATATCGCGGCGGCGGGGTTGCAAACAACCCCTATATAATTGGCCCATGAAGCGTCACATGTGACCTTCATAAGTTGCCAAATGGTCTCGCTTTGCACCGATCGCAATCGAGGATACACCCTCGATGCACGGCTTCTTCCTTCGATGGCGCGATCGAGCGCGAACGCACGCACCGCCTTAGCTCCAAGAGGCCCATGTCCTTGAGAGCGGCGCCGGATCACGGTGCGGTCGCAACTTGACAGTCCGCACCGTATGGTCCGTTACGTACTAGGCCGTCCCGTGGAACACGAGCAGATCTTGTATCTCCGCCATGAAGTACCTAACACAAGAGCAACTTCACGACATACGTAGTCATCGAAAACAAAAATTACATGGTTGCGAGTTCAATCGAATTTGTGTTCAAATATTTCGCAAAAAATTGCACAATACTACGGCTTCAAATATTTAAGTGGTTTACATGAGCAATTGGAATAAAATATTGAGATCAACGTAAATTTATTAATTCCAAATGGAGTTCATATGATTTTTCTATCCATGAAAGGTTGAAGTAAATTTTATTTCTCTGTAAATAAAAATTCACAATTTTACGGGGTACTACAAACCGTCAAACAAATTCTAAGTTAAAGTAAAAAAATCACTTGATTTCCCAAAGCATTTTTAAGTTTCCATACCCGAGTTAGACCTAGCCTATAGCAATGACATGCGGGTCTACTACATAGAATATTTTGCCATCTATTTTTGAAATAAAAACTTACTAATGTGTCGGCCCTCTCTGCGTAGTGCATGGACCGAAGGTCAATATACCTGTTAAGAGTACATAGATAGCGCTCAGTGTGGTGCAATGACCGTCGGCGACTCTATTTCAATTGTACTTCTACTTGACGAATTACCTCTAAATATTTTAATATTTTATGATGAGGTCCGTGATAAGATCGACATTTTGTTACCGATAAAAAAATCACACCGTTTTACTAATTAGAAGTTTGCTGAGTAGAATCGGCGTAAGAAAATTTTTACGCGGTAATTACTCGACTAATATAAATCATTACGCCCTAACAACACTAATATTCAACTAATATAAATCATAATGCTAAGTCAACTAATATTCTACTCAAGAAAATCACAGTAATTCTACTCAAGAAATACTCACCTTATAAATCACCTTAATAAAAATTGACAACACTAACAACATAAAGTCTCCTAAGTCAACTAATTACGCCCTAATCGTAATGCTAACTACTGAGTATTCTAATTACTTGCTAATCACACCGTTTTCCAATTTTGCACCCACTGCAGAATTATAACTACTCGGTTGCTATCATTAATCTTACTACATCATAATCACATTGCTAAAACTTACTACAACTATAGGTGCATGTGAATGCCACATACCTTTTGTACCGCCTCGCTTCTCCCTCCTCTTCTAGAGACTGTTTGCTTCTCTCGCTCGCTCGCTACCGCTAATCTTCTTCTGCTCACGTCGGAGGCAATGCGAAGGCAGCTCAAGGCTGCCTCTACTTATCTGTATGAGCAAAAACTCGCTTTCTTTGCGCGCGCCACGCCGCCCACGCCGGCCGGGCGTATGGTGCCCTACACGGCACCGCGCTGTGCGGCTGTGGCGATGGATGCCAACTCTGCCGTCGGGGCGGCGGCGAGTTGGCGGCCATTACCTCGGCCGGGCGGCGCGCCGCCTCGCACGCGTGGCTAAACCACGACCTGCTGCCGTCGGGGGCAGCGGAGTCGTGGCCAACGCAGCAACCGCCCGCCCGGTCCCGGCGGCGCGCAGCCGCCGCCACGCGTGCCAAGGCGGCTTTCTACCGCCGTCCGGACGGCGGCGGGTGGCTCTTCTGCCGTGGGGACGGCGCAGCAGTGGCCCGAGGGGGCTATTTTTGGAAATTTTTGCAGAAGGGGGCTAAATGGGGAATTTTCGTGCGTCATACGGCCAAAAGTGTCCAATTTTCTAGATGTCATCAAGAGGTATTTCTAGCAGATTGATGTGATTGATGAATGCAGTGCCATGCGTGATTTCGTGTGAAAGTTAATGTGGTTTTTGCATGCCATGCGTGAGATGAATTAAATTGTAGTTGCTGTTCACGTGGTGGTCAATGTGCATGCGTGAGTTCCAAAAGAAGAAGAAAAATGCTTCAGTTTTTGGGTCTAGCAGTAGACTTTGGGGGCTACGTGAGGTGCAAAAGGCTATGGCTATGGCTGCACAATGGCTTTGATTGAGGAGCTAGCTCGTGGCTCGAGGTGATCAGAAAAAGGTGCGTCTGCATTGATTAGAGCTGTGTATATGTTCTTCTGATGAGAGCACTTTGATTTCGGTTGCTCAGCTCAGCATTTAGTCTCCTGAGTTTTTATTCTATCCTGCGCTCATCCTCCCGAGCTTGTACAACGACGGTGTTTTTTTTTTTGTGGTGGCTTGACTTGTGCTGCAGCTTTCCTGGCCGAGCGTGATTCGTGATGGGTGGCAGACAAAGGGCTCTCGGCAGTACACGATCCAGACGTTGTACGCGACGGCGACGGGCTGCTCTGGCCCTCTCGGAAAAAGGAGTAAAGTTTTTGATTGAATTACAATCAATCACACCTTTCTGATCTTACAGATATCATGGCTCTGAGGCAAAGCACGCAGTTCGGCCTCGCCACCGTGTTGTTTGGCGTGCTCTCCTTCCTCCTCTGCATCTTCCGCCGAGATGAAGAAGGTACATGTTCATTGCTACTACGCCGTCGCGATGTGATGCACAAATGCTGTCCATTTTCCGGAGCAATGTGTGCTGAAAACGAAATTCTTCTGTGTCGCTTTCCCCCCCTGTGCGCGTACGTGCAGCCGCCGCACGGCACGCCGATCAAGTGCAGGGACGTGGTCATCTGCCGGTTCCCGCCGGATCCGACGGTGGCGCTGGGCGCCCTCTCGACCGTCGCCGCCACGTGCTGCGCGGGGATCGGAGCCTTGTCCGTCTTCTTCCCCTACAATGGCAAGTCGATCCGTCCCAAGGAAGGCCCCATTCCACCACACCCCGCTCTACGTCTTCTTCCATCTCGCCATGTAAGAAATCAGAAACAACGCGACCGAATACAGCTAAGTGCATATGCTAAGTTTTATTTTATTTTATTTTATTTTTGTCCCGTTTCTGCAGAGGCATTACGGTGGCTGGGGCAGGCATGACGATGTGGGCGACGGCGACCGAGGCCATGCACCACGTCCGGAACGTGCACCGCGACCTCGGGTACGCCTGCCCGACGGCCAAGACCGGGGTGCTCGGCGGCGCGGCGTTCCCCAATCTCGACGCGTCGCTCTTCTGGATCGCCTGCCTCGTGCTCATCGGCAACGTCGGGGAGGACTACTTCGACGACGGCAGGGTTGACGGCGCTGCGGGGCTCGAGGAAAGTGACGACTCGGTAGCTCACGATATGCATGTCGCATCTGCATAGTGTACATAGAGGTGCCTCCTTGTCGAGACCATTGTTCTATAAAAAATAAATTTGGCTAGTGCGTATTTGCGGCTTGGAGCTACGAATTTCATATCACATACAGTTCAATTCCCACGTAAAAGCGAAGCCCACTGGAAAACCATCGGAAAAACGAGCCGTATAAAATCCTACTTCCCATTGAGACGGAGACAGGCCGAGATGGTTGGGACCCGCGAGCGATATTGGGAGAGGACCCGTCGGCTTGACGAGGTTAGTCCCCTGACAAGTAGAGCAATTAACAGTGCCAATGTGTAAAATGCTGTAAAGCACTGCCCATAATGTACCTTGTCCCAAATCTCAATCTAACTGAGGAGATAAAAAGAGAGCAAACAAATGTTCGTATATTATGTGCTATTTTTCCCTTTCCAAAGTGAAAATGTTGTTCGTATATTTGCACCAGCATATGTATGCGCATCAATTTGGTAGAATTGCAGCTTAATCTGGAACAGGCAAAGCTTTGGGTGTGTGGAATATGTTTTCCACCAAACCAGCGGCGCAGGCTTCGCTTCTCGCGGCACAGAAGTCTCGTTGCCTGGCTCAGGTCTCACTCCCGCCTCTGATCCCATTGGTGGAAGCGCGATTCAATCATTTTCCGCACAAATCCAACCAATCTAGAAGTCTTGATCTTGTATGGACAAATCTCTGCCACCACGCTGATAAAAGTTCTGTCGGCTGGTATCGTTAATCCATGACGACAGCAATGTATAATGGATTATTTTTTTGATACGGGACAACAATCCAACCTAGGACAAGGTGGGTTTCACTTGTCATAGCATGGTTTATGAAATGACCTCATTTTTTTGCACCGGTAAACTCTTTACAACCGCTTCGAATGTGTAGTTGTGAAGTAAAAAATAACATCACAGTCAAGCTTTCGATTATAATAAAAGTTAAATTTTTATTATACAAGGATAAGGCTTAGAAGCCTATTTTGACACAGACACGGGCATTCAAGTCCAAAGTTAATATATTACAAAACAAAAAAAACTTTCAAACCACACGCATGCTTGAGCGTCGTTGATACTTAATACCAGTAATCATTGTCATCCAAATGTCCACCAAAACATTTTTCAACAATATCCTTAGAGTTCTCACAGGTTTCCTCTGTAGTTGATTTAGCAAGTATGAGTATACAACTGTACTCAGCAAGCCACATGAAAAAACTAATTAACTAAATGCTATGAGTTTAATGGATTGTTTAGGGCTTACCATATAAGATATATGTGAATGTATCATTTGAGTTAAAGCAGTTTATCTTTAAGACATCAAAATCATATTAATATAACATCAGGGGTTTACTCAACAATTGTAATTATCTTATTAACATCTCAAAATCTCTACTTATGTGTTGTATATTGGAATCACCCATAAACACAACTTCATTAACCGAAAGTACAGCATATCCGAATACAATTAATTATACTCTGCAGAGTTATCCAACTTTACTCACAAGATACCTCAATACTGTCAGGCCATAAACACGCAACACGTTAGTGTGCGACCGAAATGAGATAACAAAGTATTTTCATTGCTCGACCTTTCTAGCCTCTACCTGGTAGGATCTTAGACCATACAACAATCGGGAAACCATCGGCCAACAGTGGAATACGCGGTTTGATGCTGGCGGTACCTACCGTTGTGTAGACCAATGAGTGTTTCTCCTTTTCCACTCCTGTCCCATCCCCAAACCGAGATTGCTCTGTACACAAGAGCAGGTACCATCATGTAGATATTCAATCGGAGGAGCAGTGTACTAAGCCAAGTTGGATATATCAAACTCGTGGTTGAGCGATTTTTGTGTCTGTTATTTGGCACAAGATTCTAATCCTTACTTGTTTCCGGTGGGGAGGTGAGCTAGAAACCAACTTGTGGCTGTCCACCTTCTTTGCTCCACCTTTGACACACTTTTATAGAGTCTATTGAATCGTCCAACCTCCTGGTTTCAACCCTCAACTCTCCACCAAAACCTATTGGCGATTAACCAATCTTCCTTATCAGTATTTATAAATAGTTTGTGTGACATTGCCGAATATTTGCTATCGTTTTATGTAACCTAAACTTGTCAATGTGAATATGGCCTAGAAAGGAATAGATGGGTGTGTATGTGGGGTGATGGGATTTATCTACTCATCGTGACATTCAAAAATATAATTGTGTTAATAAAGTAATTGTATTAAATTCAATAATAAAATTAATAATATAAGTACATAAAATATAGGTTCAAAATGGTCAAACAGATGCAACTTGCTTCCCTGCTCAAAGTCCTCGAAAATCTCTGCTTCCCTTGCGTCTTGTCATGTGTTTTTCGGAGTCTAGTTGTCGAAGTTGGGACCTAACACAAAATAAAATAATCCAAATAAAAATCCGAACTCAACAAGGAGCGAGCTGGGAATAATATGAAATAAAGATATTAAAAAAAAGTATAAAGAAAGGTGGCGGGGTGGTTAGGATTTATTTGATGCTTGATTTGGCTAAACGGAGTTGAAAATAGAATTCACGGGCTTAAAACGGTCAAAATGGATATAAATATGTCGAATGGGTTAGGGTGAATAGAAATCGGTTAAATAAACAGTAGCGGGGTAACACTATTCATCATGGGGTCGGATCTTGTGAACAGTAGTGGGTTTAGGCTGTTTACTGTCGGGCTGCACAGTAATGGGCTTTGATGAATAGTGTGTGGGCATGTATCGGGTTGGGCTTTAAATATTGATGGGCTGCATAGTAAAGAATAATACTAGGTCGGCCCAATTTCTTGGCCAGGAAGAAAGGTTGGCTGGGCTAGGCCTCTTGGCCCAGTGGGAGGTGGCTTGTGGCACGTGGCCTAGGAGCCGGGAGAGTGCCCCTGCAAACCCGAGCCGAGGCCGTCAGCGGCAATTGCAATTGCTCCAACGGCGAGTAGCATTGTCAGTTGGTGCAGAGAGCACCGAGGAGGGTAGCGCAACCCATTTTGGGCTATTGCACTAGTGGAGAGGGTCTGGTGAGGTGCGAGCGGCCATGGAGGGGCACGGCTGAAATAGGGGAATGGGGTGACGGTTCTCCAACCAAATTGGTCGGGGCTTGATCATCAGTGGGCAGAGGGGAGCTCAGGGATGGCATCGATGTGCCCGGGGAGGGGTTGTAGTGGCTTGGCGACGGCGGTCGTGAGTGGCGCGGTGGTGGAGCTCGGCGCTAGCGAGCTGGCGGCGGGGAGAAGGTGGAAGGTGGTAGGGGATGGCTACGGGAGGTGGAGGCGATGCTGGTGACGGGGTTGGGAGGGCAAGGGCGTGAGGGCAGCGACAGATTGGAAACGGGCTCATCGAGGAGGAAGAAGAAGGCGGTAGCGATTGAGGGTGTTTGGCCGATATTAGGGAAGAAGGAGGTGTTGGTGGGGTTGTGGTGAGGCGGAGGATGAAGATAGCGTCGCAGGTGTGGGATTTTATAGCTAACGAAGGTAGTGGCGCCAGGGACCGAGTGGGCCGAGCGCGGCGCTTGGGCAGCAGAGAGGTTGGCGGAGCAAAAATGACGCGACAGGAGGGCAAGGTGACAGTGCGGTGGCGTCGTGGGAGTGGTGGCTCCACTGATGCAAAGCGCGCGTTAGCGAGGAGGACATAAGCGCGCTGAGTGTTGAACGATCATGGTGGTGAAGGCGGCGCGCGTGCGGGCGGGCGAGGCGGCGGTGCAGCGGTGTAAAATGCGAGGAGGTGATGTGGTGAGGAGAGGTGGCATTGCTAGCACAGCTTGGTGTGGGCGAATCCGACAAGGATGAAGGCGGCGCGACACGGGCAACCGGGAAACAGGGGAGGTAACGGTTTTGGCGCTAGGTGTTTTCGGGTTAAAGGAAGCAGAAAGTCAAAAGAGGAAAGCGTGTTTCTTAGGAGAATTTTTGAATTTGGCAAGAAACACAAATTCAAACCAAAGACTTCAAAAAAAGTTCTTCTGAAATTCGGGTTATTTCAGTTTAGTTTGAGATTATTTATATATTTTGGTCTCATAAATAATGTGGTACAATAGGTCGACAAAAATAGCTCGAGAGTACTTTTTAAAAGAATCAACCACTCTCAACAATCAGCATGCTTGTTTGAAGAAAATGAATAACATGAAACTTACAAGGTGAGAATCTTTACATCAACATATATTCACACGTAATTTAGTTCAATCCTCGTGAGAACCATCAACTACGTGCAACAAAAGAAGGACACTATTATGGCTCGTACGTCCGACGCCGAGATTTTTCTCGTACGGTTCGGACACCGTGGATTAAAGTAATGAAAATTGATCAAAACCATTGATAATGGCTAGATGGGAGCCTAGCAACAAAAAAATATTGCCATAACAACAAAAATTACGATATGAACGCTACATGAAAACACATTCACCCCTGCGGGTCTCCAACATCTCAAATCATCTGATGCAATGAAAAAAAATTCTATAACAGCAACACGCAATATTTTGTAGGGCACACGCAGAAACACCTGCAATATTTTTTTCAATGGGTCACAACATCCCTGTGAACAGTATGCAACATTTGTTTCAACATGCCGTAATATTTTTTCAACGGGTTGCAACATCTCAAAGAACAGTATGCAATATATTTTTTAACGAGCCGCAACATCAGAATAATTGACTAGTTTGTAATGGCAGGGAGTTCACTTGTTGATCTGGGCGATAGCGTCGTCCAAGAAGATGACCGGTGGAGGATGTCTCACACCATGCATGCTTCATCATCCCATCTCCTTAGCAGTCCACCCATGGATGTCTTGCACGTCGCGGAGCCAAGGTTGCAGGCGACAGCCGGTGTGGCAACGCAGGCGCAAGCTATGTGGAGTGCGGCGACGGCCACGAAGGCGGCGGCATCAGTATTCTTGGCGGCGCGCCCGAGGTAACAGCAGCGTCTTTGGCTCGGTGAGGGCACATGCAAAATACCTGTAATATTTTTTTTTCAACGGGTCGCAACATCCCCATGAACAGTATGCAACATTTATTTCAACGAGCCGCAACATTTGTTTCAAAGGGCCGCAATATTTTTTCAACGGGTCGCAACATATTAAAGAACAATATGCAATATTTTTTATATGGGTCGCAACATATCAAAAACACAGAATTGAGTACTCCCCGATGGCTCGGAGGAGCAACAAGCGGGAAGCGAGCGGCCGCCTCTGGCGGTGGGACGACACCAGTTCATGCGGGGAGGAGAGCCAGGCCGAGCTGGCGACCCTAGACGAGCTGGTCGCCGTCGGTGATGACGGCGCACTTGGGGCTTGTTGTTGCGAGAGAGGTACGGAGTTGAGAGAAGGAGAAGGTGCGTGAGCTCCATCTGGCTGGGCATGTGTAGTGAGAGAGAGGACGCGTGGGAAGTAATAGGGAGAATGAGAGAGAGAGAGAGAGAGAGAGAGAGAGAGAGCTCTGATAAGCGTTGATAGTTGGAGTGGGGAGTGGAGATGTCTAGGGACTAGAGATGGGAGCAGAGTTGGAATTGACCGGATGTGGTCACGTTGACTAGAACACGAGCCACAACTACGTCTAGAGTGGTCGAGTGAGTGGGTGTGTTGTGTTGATGATCGGATGCGTTGAATGGGTGGTTAAGATATTGGATAAAAGCGTACGGTGAAGGACATTAGAATCGGACGTCCTCACCATATCATTTACCACAAAAGAAACATCAAACCAACAAAATCAACTAGCTACCCCTCTAATAAAAAACAAACCACTCACATAACTCTACTATAGAAAAAGACTAGTAACATGAAATGCCGCACCCGATTGCGCTCTCCGTCGCCGCTGACACACGTTACGTGTCCTCATCAACCTCCCCTAAGTGAAGTATGCTGATCCTATATCGACTACATAACACCTCTAGGCATGTTTGCCCAAACTGGTGGTTGGTCTGGCGAAACATAGCGCTGCACCGCGTCAAACTCTTCGTATGACTCCTTGTCAATGACAAGATGCACACGAAAGTCAACCTACTTCAAAAAACATTGGTGGACAATGCTACATGCGAGTAGGGGTGAAAAAAATCTCGTTAGTGGGGCTGATTGGCTCGTTTCAAAATTGCTATAATTACACTAATTAATTGGCTAAACATTGAGACGAGTCAATTTATAATGAAATTTGATTTCACTCTAGTTCGGCTCGTTAGCTCGATTCTAAAAATTAAAACTATAAATAAAATAATATTAAATTAAATTTTCACAATCTCAAGAAAAATTCGATAAGACGAGAACTTAGCTCGATATCCACCTCTACATGCGAGGTCTACACTGCTGACATCGAAGATGCCAACCTTCTCTTTTGCGACTGTCCCTTTGCGCGATCCTTCTGGCACGCATTCAACATCTCCTTCAACACACCCACCGTTACGCCTTTGCCCCACCTACAGGGCCCCTCACGCGTTCTAGAGACCATATACAACACCTTTCTATTGCTTTGTTTGTGGCATATTTGGAACCATGGGCATGAAGTCGTTTTCAGACGTGCTAGCCATCGATGCATTGCCTCATCAAAACATACACCGACGATGCAAGACTATAAGTAGAAAGAATGCTAACTAAAGATTGTCACGTGATCTCTACCTAGAAATCCCTCTTCTCCTCGTCCCTTCACGTAATTCACTAAAACTTGGTGTCAATGCGATTCTGGTGGGATCCTCTCCCCCACGAAACTAGCAGCATGGCAGAGACGTGTAGCTGCTACAGTGGCACACTAGCTCGTATGTCTGAACGTTGTTTAGTGCCAACTGTGCAGTGTCAATCGTTGTAAGAAAAAGAAAATTGTGCGGTGTCTCAGTCAAGAGACTGACGAGCAGATTCGAGATCGTCCAACCGCTGGGACAGACAGCACGAGTTGACACCAGTCCCCCGGGCACGGAGGATCGGGATCTCGGCCTCGCGGAGGACACAAGTCACGGCAGCGGTACAGGGCCACGGCCCGCAGCACTGACCAACCTCCGTCCCCGTGTCAGGGAAGAAAAGAGAGAAGGCGCGGCGCCAGCCACGAGGGTGGTCATCCCCGAGTCCCCCCATTTCATTTCTCCACACAGCCAGTGCGGACATTCCGCGCCGCGTACATCTCTGCCACTGCGCGCAGAGACCAGATTCAGAGCCACCGCCACTGCGCTAACCCCACTCCACTCCGCTCTTATCTGCACCGCCGCCGCCGCTTGCTGCTGCAGTGCGAGGAGGAGAGGAGATGAGGCCCAAGAGCCTCCCGTTCATCGCCTCCGAGCACAAGCGGTGCGTTAATTCCCGGCTCCGCGCCGCCGCGCGCGTTCGGGCGGCGGGGTGGGCTCCGCCGTTTCAAAAAAAATTCTTGGGATTTTCGTCTCTTCCTTTTGTTCCGTTGCGGGGTTTCCGCTTCGTTCGTTTGCCGGGGATCTCGGTGCGGCGCCGCGTCGCAAGGGTTTCTGTTGCTAGATTAATGCGGCCCGGAATCGCGTGTGCCTGTTTGGGGTTTGCGGAGCGGCGAGCATCGGATCACCTCCGCGTATCGGAGGCTAGGTTTTATGCTTGGGATAATATTGTTGGGGGATTTCCCGAATTGGGAGCTTAGTGATGTTTGCCTTTTGATAAGATCTGGGTTTCTATGGAAGTGTCGCAACAAGTTTAGGATTGTTTCGGTAGTACAGCCGATAGTGGATTTGAGTTGCGAAATCATCACCTACTTTTAGTGGGTATGATTACTGCTAGCAGATTTTTTTTGTCTCGCTGCTTTGAATCTGGGAGAGGATAGAAGTATAGAACTCTCAACGGTTTCAAGCATTAGATGATAGATAGTTGCTTTTTTCAGTAAGCCGTAAGAATTACTCCTTTCTGATCCAGTCTGATTGAAGCAGGGACGCCTATGGCTTCGCCGTGCGGCCCCAACACTTGCAGCGTTACAAGGAGTATGCAAGCATCTACAAGGTACAAGACACGCGCCTGAATTTTCTATCTGCATTGTTTGATCTTGACGAGCTGCACGCCTTCTGGCGCGGTACTCGCAGGAGGAGGAAGAGGAGAGATCCGATAGATGGAAGACTTTTCTGGAGAGGCAGGCTGAGTCGTCTGGACGGGATGCTGAGGTCGCACCTGCCCTGGAGGAAGGTGATGCTGCAGGGGATGTTGACGAGAATGCTGAGGCTGGCAGTTCTGGATTGCTGCATGAAAAGACAGTGCAAGGGCCACACAAGATTGAGTTATGGAAGCCAATTAGGCCATCCCTGGGCAACATAGAGCAGTTGATGAGCCTGCGTGTCGAGAAGAAGCAATCATCTTCTGTCAGGCAGCACACAAAGGATGGAACCCATCTCGTGAAGGTCGAAGAGGGCAAGTTGTATGAGGACTCAGATGACGAGTTCTATGATGTAGATAAGGTTGACCCTAGCCAAGAAATGCATTCAGATGATAGTGCGAATGCTGACATTGGTAGCAGGAGTAAAGAAGAAAATTATCCTTCGAAGGAAGAGTTGGAGTGCCTTGTGCATGGTGGACTGCCAATGGCTTTGAGAGGAGAGGTACAGTTTGTATTCTGAAATTTTTTATTCGTTCTTGTTTCTAATTTTAGATTTGTTCAGCTCATTCAGCAGCGCCTTGCTCTTGTCATGCAGCTGTGGCAAGCTTTTGTTGGTATTGGAGCTCGTAGGGTAAAAGGGTATTATGGTAGTCTGCTTGTGGAAGAAGGTGAACTAGAAGATAGCAAATGCTTAGACTCTTTGACCTCAGAAGGTGTCAATGAAAAACCTGAAGTACCTTCAGCATTCTCGTCTGAGAAGTGGAAAGGGCAAATAGAGAAGGTAGATAGTTGTGTCCATTTAAACGGGAAAGTAGTCTCTTTTTTGTCAACAATTTATATCTGGGAAGTCTAACAAAGAGTGCAATCTGCCACATCTGGGCTCCTTATAGGACCTGCCTAGAACTTTTCCAGGTCATCCTGCGCTAGATGAGGATGGAAGAAATGCTTTGAGACGCTTGCTTCTAGCTTATGCTAGACACAATCCAACAGTTGGTTACTGCCAGGTAAATGTATCCATTAATGTTGATCCACGTTATTTGCTATATGTCGCTGTAACAACATTTGACATAAAGTTGTTGTACTCCAAGTCACACATCCCACCACTGAACCCAAAATCTTGTATTCACTGGTTCCAATAAAAAAAGGAGGTGACTATAGTCTTTCTCAATCAATATCCTGGTGTTACAATAATATAGTTTTCAAGCGTTTATCCTTGGACATTTGTGTACTCTTTTCTTAGCAAAGATTTGTCATTTGAATGCTGCAGGCGATGAACTTCTTTGCTGGTCTCTTACTTCTATTGATGCCAGAGGAGAATGCATTTTGGTACATCCCCATTACAATTTGTTGTACAGTTATTTTGGGTTTCATTGCTCTAAGATATCATGATAGTTGAATTAAATAATCTGTTGATGGTATAACAGGACATTGGTTGGGATTATTGATGACTATTTTGATGGGTACTTTTCTGAAGAAATGATTGAGTCGCAGGTATTGTGATGCTCTCATTTTATCCACTTTTAATATTTGCATATTCGGTTTGATTCATTCTTATGTGAGATAAATATTTGGTTGCCCTTCAGGTGGATCAGCTTGTTTTAGAGGAGTTAGTCCGAGAGAAATTCCCAAAACTAGGTGAGCAGCTTATTACACAAAGAGTATATAATATTGGTGCGATGTGGCTCATTTAGCTAGTAACTGCAAAAATCCAAGAATTCAGGGCTTGACATGCTTCTTGATGCAGCAAATCACCTGGAATACCTCGGCCTTCAAGTTGCATGGGTTACTGGACCGTGGTTCCTATCCATTTTCACCAATGTGCTTCCCTGGGAGAGTGGTTAGGCTTTACTTTATGTTATTTTCAACAATTGCTGTTTCTAGAAGAACATTCTCTAACATCCTACCTTAGCTAAGTCTATGGGGTTACCTCCACAAAGCACATTGATGTCTCATTAATTCCAAGCCGACATTGCTTTTACTGAAGATGTTAACAACACTAATCTCATGTAAGGAATATATCGATTATAACCACTATGTAAGGGAACAAAAGTAGATGGTGCAGATCCATGTGATCATTTAAGGAGGGAGAAGTTGTAAAGTGAGCCCTCAGCCATCACTAAAAAGTGTGCAAACGACCATAACCAAGTTTTTCTTACATCTCATGTGATGGTTATGGGGTACCTTGGAACCATGAAAGATATTCTTTACCGTGATCAGTTATATTTATTATTTGTTACCTCTATGTAAGCAACAACCTTGTTTGGTGTGGCAGTCTCATACATTTACTTCTGTTTGGAATTTTTTTTGACATGTTATTTCTATATACTATTTGAACATTTCAGTTCTCCGTGTCTGGGATGTGCTTCTGTTTGATGGAAATCGTGTGATGCTGTTCAGGACAGCTCTTGCACTACTGGAATTTTATGGTACCGGGACATACTTTTGATTTGTCATAATTTCCAAAGAAAAGGATAATATTTATAGTCAGCATAGAGCCATACATGCAAAAGTCCATCTCATGGACTAAATGGAGACTGATGCTTGTGTTAATTGCAGGCCCTGCACTTGTGACTACAAAAGATGCCGGTGATGCGGTTACCCTTTTGCAGTCTTTAGCTGGTTCCACTTTTGACAGCAGTCAGCTTGTCTTGACAGCTCGCATGGGATATCAATCTGTAAATGAAACAAGATTGCAAGAGCTGAGAAATAAACACCGGCCATCTGTTATATCTTCAATGGAAGAAAGAGCGAAAGGTCTAGGTGTCTGCACGGACACCGACGGTCTTGCATCAAAGCTATACAATTTTAAACGTGACCCTGAACCACTGGTGTCAATTAGTAATTCAGCCGACCAAATAAGTGATGTGGCAGATGGGGATGTCAACCAAGAAAGTGATTATGGAAATATGGATGATACATATGGTGGCCTGACAGTCACTTCTGAGATTGATTCTTTGCCAGATCCGAAGGACCAGGTATCCATCTCAATCATAGAGTCTAAGCTTTACTACCGTACTCAAGTGGTTGTAATCTGTGCACCCTTTGATCATTTTTTCCCTTCCTTGAGTACTAGCTCAGCTGCTCAAGACCTCAAGTGTTTGCTGTAATTTACTAATTTGAATTAGTTGTATTACTGCAGGTCATCTGGCTGAAATTTGAGCTATGCCGACTGCTAGAGGAGAGAAGATCAGCTGTTCTCAGGTATGTTTTCCGCATATTCATGATTTTATTTTGTCATAGATTGCTGGAACCATATGTTCTTAGGTCGATTTGGTCCAATTTCCAAATAATTCATGATTGCATTTTGTTATAGGTTGCTGGAACAATCTTATATGAGAACTGCACTTTTAAAATAGTTGCAATGGTTCTGGTAACTGTTCCCAGTTTATTATTATTATTTAATTCTGTCTTGGGGACCAGTTTTCTGCAGTAATATGGACTGAGGATGGTAAATCCCAGGCATCTCACAGTATAACCAGTTGAAACTCTACCAGGAATTAGCTAAAAAAACTTGTTTCAGCTACAAACTAGCCGAAATCTGACTATTATTTTTGTTATTTTGTTTGCTTATTGTTGAAAGACTTAGTTAATTATACCATTTTATTGTATACACAAATCTGCCATAACCACTCAAAACGGAACCAGAATTGCTCTAACTTCCAAATAGTCTTAAATTGTGTGGGTTAACAAGGCTGTTTTACCCATATCAGTACTGACCTAGTTGTCTATGTTATGAATAATGTATGTCTATTCAATAGGGCTCAATGGGCAATATATAGGGATTACAAAGGGGGTTACAGACAAGGATACCAAATCTATTCTAGTGTCCTATTCTAACACGCCCCTCAAACTCATGGTGGATCACACACACTGAGTTTGAAGAGAAAATACAAATGTTGTGCTCTAGTCTGTGGCTTCGTAAAGAAATTAGCAACCTGTAGTTCTGATGGCACAAACTGTAAAACAAGTACTCTCTTCTGCACCTGTGAGCGAGTGTATGAAGCATCTACACCAATATGCTTGGTGGGCTCATGCTTTGCTGGGTCCCAAGCAATACTGATAACACCTGTACTGTCAGACAAAAGAGTCGTAGGTCTCACCACAGGTACTACAAAATCTGCAAGTAGCCACCTCAACCAAGTAACCTCTGTTGTCACTGCTGCCATAGCTCTCAACTCAGACTCTGTACTTGAATGGAAAACTGCAGTCTGCTTCTTAGTCTTCCAAGCAATCAGGGAGGAGCCAAGAAAAACACAGTAAGCAGAAAGAGAACGACGATCAGAAGGATCACTAGTCCAGGTCGCATCGGAGTACGCCTGAAGCTGTAGTGAGATGGAGCTAGGGAAAAACAAACGACGAGAGATAGTCCCACGCAAGTAGCGAAGAACACGAAGAAGGTGACTATAGTGAATATGGGTAGGACGGGCTATGAACTGACTCAAGATATGAACAACATAAGCAATATCATGACGAGTGCTCACAAGGTACACCAAACTCCCAACAAGATGACGATATCGGGTAGGATCCTCAAGAAGATCGCCATCAGTGGCACGAAGCTGGAGGGATAGCTCCATGGGAGTCTCAGCAGTGCGAGTATCAGTCAGACCAGACCGGTCAAGAAGATCCTGGAAATACTTCTGCTGGGAGAGATAGTAGCCCTCAGGCATGAAAGAGATCTCAATCCCAAGGAAGTATGTAAGAACCAAGATCAGTCATCAAAAACTGCTCACTGAGATGCTTCTTCACATATGTGACGAAGGAAGAATCATCACCAGTGATGAGCATGTCATCAACATATAGAAGAAACAGTGTTCTACCTCGAGATGAGACATGGACAAAAAGAGCAGGATCGTGGGAACTGACAGTGAAACCAATAGCAGTAATCACTGAGGTAAAACGTGCAAACTAGGCACGAGGAGCCTATTTGAGGCCATAAAGAGCACGACGAAGACGACAGACATGCCCATTAGGAACAGAATACCTAGGTGGTGGTTGCGTGTAGACCTCATGCAAAACACCATTAAGAAAAACATTCTTAACATCCAGCTGAGAGATAGACCATCGGCGAACAGAAGCAACCACAACAAGAGTGCGAACAGTGGTCATATGGGCAACATGGGCAAAAGTTTCGTCGTAGTCCCGACCATACTCCTGTTGAAAACCACGGGCCACAAGGCGAGCCTTGTAGCGCTCAATAGTACCATCAGACCGGGTCTTAATCTTGTACACCCACTTGCACGTGATCGGACGAGCATGCACAGGAGTCGGTACAATATCCCAACTCTCCGTACGTCGAAGAGCATCAAGTTCTTCTGCCATAGCGAGCTACCACTCAGAATAAGGAGCAACCTCACGATAAGAACTAGGCTCAGTGACAGAGAGAGTATGAGCTATTGGAGCAAATCCAAGACGACCAGGAGGTCGAAGGGAGGCCCGATCACGAAGGATGTAAGGAGGAGCATCATCAGGAGGATCAGATGTGGGTGTCGGCAAGATACTAGAAGAGGAGACTGGTGAAGGACGAGGACGTCTGGAGTAGTGAATACCGAGAAACGAGGCGATGGTCGCCTGAACTAGAGGCGGTCTTTGTAGGAGACACCACCGAAGGTGAAGGTACAGAAGGGACCACTGGAGGCAGACCAGGGGAAGACTGTAATAGTGGAGAAATGGGTGAAGAGTCTGAAAGAGCTAACCATGAAATCGACTCAACAGTGGAAACAAGAGAAGAGGTCGAATCTCGATAGAAGAAAGGTCGAGGTTCGTCAAAGACGTCTCGTGAAATCTGATTCGTCGAGCAGAAGGATCCCAGCAGCGATAACCCTTATGCTCAGAACTATAACCAAGAAACACACACTCAACTGACTGGGCCGATAGTTTAGTGCGCTCACGAGGCTGCAGCAGAACAAAACAAGTACAACCAAAAACACGAAGGTAAGTGTACTGGGGGCTTGAGAGTAGAGACACTCTATAGGGCTGACACCCTTAAGAGCAGTAGAAGGCTGCATATTGATGAGATATGCAGCCGTAGAAACAGCCTCAGTCCAGAACTGTGGTGGAACATGAGAAGCAAGAAGAGTGTAGGCAGTCTCAATCAGACGACGATGTTTGCGCTTAGCAACCCCATTCTGAGCATGAGAACCAAGACAAGAAGACTGGTAAGGAGTGCCCTGCTCAGAAAGAAACTGTCGAAAAGCACTAGAACAATACTCGCCAGCAGAATCACATCGAAAATACAAATGACAGAATCAAACTGAGTACGAACCATCGTTGCAAAACTACGATAGATCGTAATAAACTGACCACGATTAGAGATAGGGAAAATCCATGAAAAACGAGAATAATCATTAATAAAGATAACATAAGATTTATGCCCGTCTTTAGAGACAATAGGTGCAGGTTCCCATACATCAGAATGAACTAAGTCCAAAGGGCGAGAAGACAAGGACTCACTAGAATGATAAGGAAGTTGCAGCTGCTTGTCCAGCTTACAATCCTGACAAAACATGGCCGTGTCAACAGTAACACGTCCAAGAATATCCTGACGAACTAATGAAGAAAGGCGGGAACCACACAAGTGACCTAAACGATGATGCCATCACGAAAGATGCCGGTGGTGGCGTGAGAAGCGGAGGATGTAGACGTAGAGGTGACAGGAGCAACTGAAGTGGACGGAAGATGGAGGCGATCAAGGATGTAGAGGCCCTGACGATCCCTACGGCGCTGGCCAGTTCCAAGTACCATCCCTATCTGTCGATCCTGAATGAAACAGGTGTGAGTCAAAACCAACCCTACAGCCGAGATCGGTGAGCTGACCCACCGAGAGAAGTTGTATGGTAAGCTGGGGAACATGGGAAACAACTAGAATAGAAAAATCAGTAGACAAAAGAGTGCCCTGACAGCTGACAGACAGAGGAGTACCGTCAGCTGTGTGAATAGAGATGGGAAAAACAGGAGGTCCCACTGAAGTGAGATGTGGAATCCGGTGTCATATGAAAAGAGCCACCAGAATCGAGAACCCAAGAGGTATCTGGAGATGTCTGAGCTAGATAGTAGAACTCTCTGAGCCGTGAGAGAGTCGAAGTAGAGCCCGATAGAGTGCTGCGAGCGAGTCACCTCATTGAAAGTCTGACGTCTTTGATGTGTCCTCCAGTGGAGGAAGGGCCTACCTCCACGTGCGTTGTTCTGCTTTTTCTGCACCGCACAATGCTGATAGTCGTGCCCGAAGTTCTTGCAATAATTGCACTGAACCCCAGTTGGTGCAAAAACAGGAGCAGAAATAGACACCTGAGAAGAAACTGTAGTCGAAGCAGAAACCGTTGGTGTAGAAGAAGAAGAGGTAGCAAGCACAGCCGAACAAACTGTGCTGCTAACCCGCGGCGAAACTCCTTAGCACGAAGCGTCGAAAGAGCCTCGGGATCGCTTGGTCGTGGTAAACGGCTCGTGAGCTTGAGCCTAACGATCAAACTCGGCGAAGACAATGACGATCATAAAGGCGAAGGCGATCACGGTCCGCCTTTTGCACTTTATGACACTCTTAGCGGAGCGACTACCATCCAAATTGCTGCGAGAGGCGAGCTCGGAAGAAATCGTCAGAGAGGAATCAAGCATCTCTAACTCATCTTTGGAGTGAAAAGAACGAGCATCACTACTCTGCGGTATCGCTCGCGCAAGCACTCCCGGGATGTAGACTAACAATATCCGGCCGGATGGAGTTGTCGGCGTACCACCGCTCGAACACAGCCTCATCGCGGCGCTCAAAAGCGGTGGCATACTTGAAAAGCCTCATCGATGGCGACAATAGCGGCCTCATCCTCCTCCTTTGCAGCCTCATCGTCTGGAAGAGGTGCTAGGTTCGAGCACCGATGCCCCCGAGACGGAGACCATCGAGTTGATCTCCATGAGAGGACCACAATAGTTCGTCTCATTAAGCTTTGTTCCCAGAATGGGATCGCAATCTTGATTGAATATTGTATGTCTAGATCGACATTTTTTTGTCTTTTTTTGTAATCTCGGCTCTTATTATAAGAGCCCAATAGGAACCCTAGTTCCCTATATATAGGGATTAGATCCAAAGGGTTACACCTCAGTGGACTAAAGAAACCAAATCTATTCGACAGCGGAGGCGTAGAGTCCTATTCTATCCGATCTGGATCTTGAGCGAGTCTACACTGGAGGCAGCGGCGGCTAGCATCCCATGAGCTAGGTTTGCCCTAGCTCTGATACCATGTTATGAATATTGTATGTCTATTCAATTGGGCCCAATGGGCAATATATAGGGATTACAAAGGGTTACAGATAAAGAAACCAAATCTATTCTAGAGTCCTATTCTAACAGTCTACGTACATCCCATGAACTATTATAAGCAAATTGTTTCACAAGTACTTAGTTTAGAAGTAATAAGAGCAAACTATTGACTGCTGTATATGTGCTAACGAGTTTTAGCTATTGTTTGCTGGTGGGGTGAAATTGTCAAATGCAAGATGCCTGTAAATAGCTTGTTTCACGGTGCATTCATGGCTGTTGAATATTTTGTGCACAGATGAAGCGTTCCTTTTAATTTCTTTCTTCCTGTTTGCTATTCAGAGCTGATGAACTAGAAACAGCATTGATGGAAATGGTTAAGCAGGATAATCGGCGGCAATTAAGTGCAAAGGTATAGCCAGATAACTACACTGTTGTATAAGGAGAAAATATTCCATTATGCCAAAAGCTAGATTGCACAGTAGTATTTAGCTCATTGTTGTTGCCTATGCAGCTATGCAACAGAAATAACCTTTTTCTTCCTAGTTCTGTATGTTTAGCTTGCGTGTCTGAAGTATATGTACCATTTGTTTAACCATTTCACAAAATGAAAAATTCAGCAAGATTTATGTAATACAGGCCACAGGGCCTACATGACTTTGTTTTGTAATAACCATTCAACAAATTATAACCTCTGCCAATCTTCATAATTTATCCTATGAGCCAAAGACCTCTGGTTTTCTTGGAACAACATAACGTGCAAAAATCTGCTCTACTTTTTAGCTTGAGCAGTTGGAGCAAGAAATATCTGAAATAAGGCAGGCCCTATCGGACAAGCAGGAACAGGAGCAAGCAATGTTTCAGGTACAGTTAGTGTTTGTTCATTCTTCTTAATGTATCATACTATCATTCTACTATGACATTTCCACTAACCAGGAATCACATTGAAGGTACTAATGCGTGTGGAACAAGAGCTGAAAATCGCAGAGGAAGCACGCATCTCTGCTGAGCAGGATGCTGCTGCACAGAGATACGCTGCTAATGTGCTGCAGGTTAATTAACCAACTTGATCTATTGCTTGCCCAGATTATTTTTATTTTTCTTATGCATCAGACCATCAGTGCATCACTATTTCCATCAGAATTTACCGAAATCCCAATCATGTTCAGTGTAGCATCCATCGTCTAATAAATAATTTTGGCACATTAGGATATTTTAAGAGATAATTTTGTCATATTCATTAACACATAAGCATACACTTCTGAAATATAGTTGCAATATTAGGTTCAAAAAGCAAGATTGAAAAAGCTGTCCAGTTTCTACAGCTAACTTGGCTAGGATCCTTTCCAGTAAACCAACACCTTCAAACAAATATACCAGGCTACCAGCAATCAATTTATGCTGAGTTAACCAATTTGATTACCGATTTCGTGTGGTTCTAACTGATTTCAGAATCATTCTCTGACCTTGTTTTTTTAAGAACATCGAATCTGGAATTTTTGGCCCAAATAGCACCGTTGCATTGTTTTTTTACAGAAGTAGCGCCCCTCGCGACAGAATAGAAAAATTGTCACCTCGTCCGCATGGTCACCAGCCGGACTTGATGTCTACGCGACACGCGCCTCGTCCGGCCGGATGAGCCTCCACGTCACTCGTCTGGACTGTGACCGGCTGGACTTCCCGCGGGTTAAAGGACTGTTGCAAATGTTTTATTACGAAAATCATTAGCGAAATATTAAATAAACTAGTACCGTCCGGCAATATTAAACTCTATGTTGTTTGTCCGGCCGCTCACGGGCCGGACGCCCCTCTAATTAGCACAAATTTAGCTGCGTCCGGCTTGTGACCGGCCGGACGCGCCATTCACCCCTGTCACACTAATGGATGCATTGTATACTACTGAGTAGTATTAGTATCTAATTAATTCCATGAGCTCACCCCTGTCACGCTAATGGATGCATTATAGACTACAGATGCATGCTCCAAATGATCAGCTGAAAGAAAATCCGGAGAGGCGCCGAGTAAGATTCATGGTTGTTAGTTTGGCATCACCTGATACATAATTCAGACGGCCAGTAGCATATACCGACACACCATTCCCTCAATCCTTTAGTCCGTTCCTCGCCTGTCCCCTCAACCCTCTAATCCGTCACTTCCATCGCGTCTTTGTCTATATACATGTGCATGTATGCAAGAGATTGGCGCGAGAGGGAATCAGATTCCCTCCGCAATACCCTCTCGGCGTCTATTTACGGAAATTACGGAAACACGGTGAGATGTTAGCACCGTGTTACTTGCCTAATTACGGACACGGCCGGTCACGCATTAAACTGATAAATTAACAAAGAATATCATCCACATTAAACTGATAAATTAACAAAGATTGTCATATTTGATCGGGGTACACGGGATACAATAGGGCTCACTAGTCTAAGCCATTGCTCTCTGCTTACTATGTCTGCGGCCGCATCTTTGTTTTGCATCCGCGTCGTTGTTTTGCATCGAGCATGTTTCATGGGATAAGTCAGCTAGTCCGGAGAGCGCCTGTCGGATCGGAGGGGGTACGGAGACCGTTGAATCTGTTGAGTGGGCGGAGGTGCACCAGCAAGCTGACTCGGAGGAAGTTGAGTCTTGTAAGCGTCGATGTCGTCCTGCTGAGACATGCCGAACTGGGGGCCACCTGCAATGAAATCATGAACGATGGACCGTATAAATTGTCCGCCCCAAGGTATGATGTTTGCAACTCTGGTCGCACGGAGGAGCTTTGGCCTTGAATGTCCAATGTGCCAGCGAACCTGGAGGAGCTCTGCCCGTGTACGCTCCAAACCCTGCGGACGGTCCAAACCTCGCGTACACTTCAAACCCTGTGTATTGCTGCCTTGGAGTTGGGAGTCCCGTATCCTCGTCACTAGACGGATGACTGTCACCCCCACGGTCAATCGAAGGCTGCAAGACGGAATGATGTTAGCCAAAATAAATAGCATGGACGTAAACTGAGAATCTCGTACCTCCCGGATGTGCAGTGTAGATGACCGAGGGGGAGCGCTAGTCTGTGTACGGGGTGCGGACAGCAGAAGTGTTGCATCCCGATGGGCTTACGACGGGAGAACGACATGATGTTAGCGGGACGTAAGGCATAACTAAAAAACAGAACGTAGATTTGTACGTAACTTACCTCTCAGCCGATCTGGCCCGCAGATGACCGACGTGGAGCGCTACGCGCTGCCGGTCTCGCTGGGTTGTAATGACCTGGTAGGTGAGCATGGTCCCCCCACTTGCTACCCGGTGCGCAGGACATCGTCCGTCGAACTGCCGCAGCTCATGTTCTTTGACTCCGAGAAGATGTACTTCAAAGTTTTCAGCAGCCCCGGTGTTGTGTCTGGGCTGCGTATAGCGGTCTCTGATGCGCTTGCGATGCGCTGCGCTCGCTTGAACTGAAGTGACATACAAAACAAGTTTAGTAACGAAGAGTACAAATATCATCAATGAAATGGCCGGAGGTTGTAAGTGGCTCACGGTATCGTCATGCCGCGAAGCATTGTATCGATCGTACGAGTGGCCGAGGCTCTTCTAGTGCGTCACATGCTCCGGACACTTCGACGGAGTACGGGTGAGTCTAGTGCGCGACCATGGTACGTACCATTGCATGTACTCACGGTATGCCCGTATGTCGTACGGTCGAGTCTCCAGCAAGACCTCGACGTGTGTCATCTCCGCCCAGGCTATAATCCACTCGTGCTAGAATGCTCGCCAGTCCTCAGCATGTCGGCCTGCCCTCGATTGCCTACATTTCGAAAGGATTGATGTTGGAACGGAGGATATAGGTATGATGTGTAAACATTACTCGGACGGAGTTGGACTCACAAGTGGATGACTCGCTGTAGCATCCTGCTGTCGGGAGGGGGCACAACCTGGTACAAATCGAACCGCCGCATTGCGCGCTGCGGCGTGTAAGGTTCCACCATGTGTAAACACTAGGTGGCAAGGCTGGGCTTGACATCGGTGTCGCGCCTCGAAGTGTCACACAACACCTTGTATGTGGCGTAGAGGACAGCTGATCCCCAGCTGTACTGAGGCATCACCCCAGCCTTCGCGTCACCCAAAGACCCAGCGATGCGGACGAAGCTGGGGTACACCCAATCGCTCTGTGATGTGGGAAACATGACCGAACCAAAAAGATATAGAAGGTAAGCGACGAGGTGCGTCTGCACAACGTCGTTGGGTGCATCATCCGGGCACTGGCTGAAAAGCCTCAACCAAGTTCGAGGGACGCCACGGGCACTGTCCCGCACAGGTGTGTCGAACCTATTCCCTAGCCTGGCCTTCCAGTCCACCAGCGGACGGCCTGGAACAAGTGGCTCACCCTGGATGGGGAGACCGGTCAGGAATGAGACGTCCTGCAGGGTGACCGTCGTCCCATCCCACCGAAAGTGGAATGTGTGCGTCTCCGGCCTCCACCAGTCGACAAGTGCTGACAGCAGGCTGCCGGTTCAGGGTGAACTGGCGTCCGACGGAGACCAGCCTAGCGAAGGGCAACAAGCCTGTCCTGAAGGATTGAGATGTAGCGAGCGTCTAGCTCCTAGCATTCCCTCCCGGCCCGAAGCGCCAGGGGTGGAGGGCCATCCTTGTCCTTATCGATCCACGACTTGCATCGGTGATTCTCATCGTAGAAGTGTCCCAGAAGCTCTGGTAGAGGTATGGCTTGCAAGACATGGAAGAAGCAGACTATTAGTGAAAAAATAAATTATCAGGGCTAACTAAGGCCACTAAGATAAATAAGGCCAGTCTCTTTGCATGAATGCATGCACGGACAACAAAGATAAAATGAGAATTTTCCCCCTAGATGCATCTGTATCTAAATACTGTTCAACGAAGTTATTGATGTGTACAACAGTTCACTGTAAGGAAACATCCTAATCCAAACCATTCATTGAAAAGCCCCAACACCAATCACCTTCTAGCCCCTCCATTTTTCTTGGACCAAAAAAACCTCAATTGTTCTAGGTTTTATGACATTTGTATTTTGCAATCAGACGAACGGGGGCAGTTCTCACAATCACGTGGAATCTCATATCCCAACTCACAACCTAGATGCATTGTGGTAAATCAATGCTTCAAGTCTAAGCTCTGCAATTGAAGTCAATTTTATGTTAAAGTCAAAACATGTTTCTCGCAATTAAGGTTAATTTTATGTCAAAGTCAAAACTTCATTGTTGAGAAGGTTGCTACAAGTTTGTCATTTTATGGAGAAACAGGTCTTTGAATCTCAACACTACTTGTATTAATTTCTACTAGTGCAAGTAGTTAATAGATTTGACACATCTTGCTATTCTCTATTCTTCAGTCCTTTAATGCTAATTTATTAATGCTAAAAATCACAACTAAAGTATTAACGACTAATTAATGACTGCTAATTTATTAATACTTAATTCCGACTTTTCTATTTCGGACTAATGAATTGAGTAAAACATAAGTACATAATTAATTAATTGGTAACTAATTAACCATGCCTTACAACTAATAAATCAAGTAAGATTAATTTCAATACGAATAATTTACTAACCACATAATTAAAACAATAACGTACGAGGAGAGACATACCTACTGAAATGACTGTTAATGACGGCGGCAAATAATAATAAGTCACCGGAAAATCGAAACCGAAGGAACAAGAAAGCGAGAGGGCGAAGTGAAATCGTACTCATGCAATTAAATAGACGCCGAGAGGGTGCTGCGAAGGGAATCGGATTCCCTCCCGCGCCAATCTCTTGCATGCATGCACATGCATATAGACAAAGATGCGATGGAAGTGATGGATTAGAGTGTTGAGGGGGACGGATTAGAGGGTTGAGGGACAGGCGTGTCGGTATATGCTACTCACCGTCTGAATTATGTATCAGGTTATGCCAAACTAACAACCAGGAATCTTGCTCGGCGCCTCTCCGGATTTTCTTTCAGCTGATCATTTGGAGCATGCATCTGTAGTATACAATGCATCCATTAGCGTGACAGGGGTGAGCTCATGGAATTAATTAGACACTAGTACTACTCAGTGGTATACAATGCATCCATTAGCGTGACAGGGGTGGGCGGCGCATCCGCCCGTGACATTTGTGCTAATTAGAGGGGCGTCCGTCCCATGGCTGGACGAGCGACGTGAAGTTTAATATTGCCTGAACGGTACTAGTTCATTTAATATTTCGCTAATGACTTCCGTAATAACACATTTGCAATCGTCCGTTAACTCGCGGGACGTTCGGCCTGTCACGGGCCGAACGAGTGACGTGGAGGCTCGTCTGATCGGACGAGGCGACGTGCCGCGTAGACATTGCGTCCGGCCAGTGATTGTGCGGACGAGGTGACAATTTTACTATTCCGTCAAGAGGGGCGCTACTTCGGTAAAAAAAGAACGCAACAGTGCTATTTGTGCCAAAAATTCTCGAATCTGTCAAGTAGCATACACTTAACAGTATCTTTTGGAGAAAAGGTCCTTAAAATGTCCTTTTGTGGCTGATCAAAACCTTTGCTTGTTGAGGAAACAATCATACTTACCGGATTTGCTATAGCCTGAGTCAATTCGCTGTACAGGGCACAGGTTCACTATGGAATCTGAGACTTGAGGAACAGTGGCATACCGAGTACGAATGTATGATGGCTCAGGTGTACTGTGTTCCTTGTGACTATAGGAATAATAATACACAGATTAAACATCTACATGCACATAATCAACATCACAACGTACACATCTTGAATGCTCAAAACTTTATCCTGCTTTATTCTTTATTATATTATTTGAAGTAGCAAGGCTTTTATTATCGAAGAACCAAGCTCCAATTTCTTCCATTCTTATTTTTTTGTTACCACTTACCATAAATATTTGTCAGAATTGATATGCAGTGAAGTCAGCTCTATGCCTGCTTTATACATTTTTCTTTTGCTATTTTATACGCTCATAGGATCATGGCACATGTGCAGGAAAAGTATGAGGAAGCTATGGCTTCACTTGCCCAAATGGAGAACAGGGCAGTAATGGCTGAAACAATGTTGGAGGCCACACTGCAGTACCAATCTAGCCAGCAGAAAGCACTTCTGTCCCCTTTGCCTTCTCCAAGGTATCTCAATCTTGCATCTTCAAATGTTATTAGTACCAGACAGCTTGCTGCTTAAACCTGGCAACACCTCAATACTAATTAGTAATTACTGATAATCTTTTCGATACTGTTTGAACACTGCTATTTAGAGCATGTTTAAGGCTCCTAATGTGCAATTATGGCAGCTCGGTTATAACAGTGTGATCTTTTTTCTGAATATTAGCACAATGTACTAATGTTGATATTTGCTTTCCCCTGTTTTCCCCCTGTAGAACATCTATGCTAGATGCATCCCCTAGTCACGCAAACCAAGATTCATCACAGGAGTTCCAGCCCAGAAGAATAAACTTGCTTTCACCGTTTTCACTGAGTTGGCGTGATAAGAACAAGGTAATTTCTTCTGACCAATAGATTAACACATGAAGTGTCCTGTATATGGCTGCACCAGGTTTGGCTATTTAAAAGGCTTAGCTTGACAATCCAGTAGATTATTTTAGTCTGCAGCACAACAATGGAGATACTCCCATCCTTGAGTTTAAAGCGCCATGTCTTATATCTACTGTCTAGTGTGTGTTAAAAGCACAAACTTCTATCATGTGGTCAGTATAATATTTGCAAATTGCAGCAATATGAATTCGTGGTTAGACTTCAAAATTCCTAGCAAATCCTCCATCCCTTGTCACTCACATCGCACTGACACTTGTACTAGGTTACGAACTGACCTGTCAGGTGGGTTCTTCACAGGGAAAACAGAGCATAGCTGATGACTGCACAAGTGCCAAGCTTACTGACACTCGTGATCAAAGGGAAGAAACACCCGACAAGGATGATGAGAAACAGGGTGAAACACCAAAACTGGATGGTGAGCAGTCAGTAGAATCACCCAAAGGAGATGACAAGCCGACAGCAGAGACGCCAAAGAAAGACAACGAGCTGCCAAGGGTCCAAATAGACACGAATGATATGAATGGGCAGAGTGAACAGTTGCAAGAAATACAACTGGACTGATAATAAACAAGCTCATCCTTCGCCATATTATCTTTGCCACTGGTATATGTTGCAGCTGAGGTAACACTGGATGGCTTCAAGTTTTGAACAATCACGTATTGTTGTACTTATTTTTCGCTCTATTTTTTTCCCCTTGGCCCTTGCCCTTTATGGTTTCCTTTTTCTTTCACTGCCACGTTTGTAGGCCAATAGGTTCTTTCTTCACTCCATTATAATTTGAGAAGAGAAAGGGCAAATTATATGGTTGTCCATTAGTTGTCACCTTCTGATGTAAATGCATTAGAGGAGATGTATCAAATGAACGGACATTCTGTGAAATTATGGCATGCTTGTTGTGAATTATCAACTCTGCTAGGGCGGCGCGTGCTTGTCAGTATTGTTAGACAGGATGGTACCTCGACTTTCTACATGATAGTTGTATGCGCTCATATGATAACTGTACGCGTTTACATGATCGCTGTAATATATATATGTATAACTCATGTACTCTGATTTTATTAACCAAAGATAGTGTTACTTTCCTCGCTTACAAGTATCTTTGCTATGCTCGAGGAGTCCGTAGTACTAGGATTGCATAGCGGTGAAACCATATTTGTATTCGTTTAAAATTCGAATATGCTTGAATACGAATACGAATTGAATATCTGCCCAATTCGGTTGGATCTGAATATTCTCGTAACTTCTGTAATGTGATGATATTAGTGACGCTTTATCCTCAAACGTAATCATTCTAATATATTTATTTCACCTAAAGGAATATGAATTTTCACATTAAATTAGAAAAAAATCATCCAACTAATATGTATATACTATAATAAGATATTTATATTGCCTTATCAAATTCGAATACCAATAGTTGGGATAAAATAACAATTTATTTCAGATAAAATAACAGTTCGGGTGTGAAAATTCCATATCATATATATATTTTTTATATGCGAATTCGAATATGAATACGAATAGAAGAGAAATTGACAATCGGATAGAAAGAATCTAAAACAGAATAATATGGATAATTCGTATCCGTTTTTCGTCCATACCTTACTACACTTTGATAAAATGTTTTGCTCTGGCTGGTGTCCTCCACAGATTTGTGTGCCCAGTTGAGGAGGTTGTAGTGCTTGCTTTAGTCCGGATGAAAGTAACAAATTTTTGACCATGTTGGGTTTTCGGAGCGTATTAACGAAAATAGCTCTTGGTAGAAATAGAGTCTCGTCTACATGATTACCATACAGTTTTTCTAATAGACCGACAGATACCCATATCATCCGCCCATGCCCGCACGCCTACCGTGCGGGTGAGCTGTTTACTGTGCGGATGACCACTATAGTTACACTGTTTAGACTTCTCGACCAAACTCAATGTCTTTTCTTATCCCTGGTTAGCTGTTATTTATTCTTCTAGACTTTTCTAGTTCTAGCTCCTCCCGGCCGATTCGTAGTTTTTATGATCCACTTAATTCATTTCACTCGGAGAAAATAACATAGTACAAATGATGACGTAAGAAATATAAAAGAAATCGTACGGAAAAAAGGAGAAGGGTGCTTTCCGCCACCCTTCGTTAGCATTTTTGCTTCTTTTTAATCTCTTGCTTGGCGTCCCCTTCGTAAGCAATTGGATGTTGGATTTCATAAGCAAGATGCTGCTGTTAACTGTTGTTTCGTTGGTTGATGCTGATCTAAGTCAACAATTACTTTACCCTTAATTTTTATTTATTTTTTGCAGCCCGTGACAGGGCTCCCACTAGCCTTTCTTTTTCCTCCCTTTTGGACAAAACAAAACGAGTAGCAAAGAGTTCAGTTGATCATAACTATGGATAAACTAAGTTAATTCTAGTTGGTCATCATTTTCTCTGGTACTAGTATGCAAATGCAAGACTAAACAGTATGACTACAGCCCACTCCGGAAGTTCGTCCCGTCAAATCGAACTGGGGGAGCGGGATGGCGAAGGAGCCTCCAGCAGAAGCCATCAGTGATGATTTGACCGAATCTAGAGTCGGGAGTGGGTGTGCTCAGGAGCGGAAGCCACATGCAGGGGCTTCAGCTAGATCAGGAGCCTAAGAGAAGCCAAAAGCCGGAGAGAGTGCAGAGAAGCCGGAGCCAAGGTTAAGTCGAATCTGAAACCACTGGCTCCACGTAGATCGGGAGCCAGAGTGAAGCCGAATCCGCCGGCTCCACGCAGATCAGGGAGCCGGAGTGAAGCTAAAGCCGTCGTCTCCACGCAAATCGTTGGAGCCAGAGTGAAGGAGAAGCGCAGGTAAGGCGACGGGCAGCCCGGATCCGACGCGGGAGACTTGCGGTGGGAGCAGAGGAAGCACGGGAAGATGGGTAGCGGCGGTAGAAAATAGAGGAAGGACACGGGGAGGGTGGTGGCGGTAGCCAGCAAACCCTAACCTTGATATGATACTATATTAGAATGAGGTTTGTTGCATATTCTAATGGATCAAAGGGCCAATATATAATATGTACAGAGTTGCTAATATGAAGAAAAAAAACACTCAAAACTATATACATATCTAACACTGGTCACGGAGGTAGGCATCTCGGCAATAGCCAGGATTCTTGTTCTAGACTTGGACGTCGTTTCGGTCAAAGTCTTTTCAGCACAGTGGGCTAGCGAAGGCAAGAATTGATCACCCTTATTCTGTCAAGGATGGTCGTAAGAACTCGTCTCATTTGTTGACCCCGAGCATTAAGCTAGTGATGACTGAAGTAGCTCGAAGGCTTGGACAGTTGGACCCAGCAGATTCCAATGCGTATCCTGTTCTATCCTCTCATTTGCTTACTGTCCTGTTGTCACCTTTCGAGAATAATGAAAGGTTGGGGTTCAGTGAGACCAGAAACGGGAATGCCAGTAAGTTCAGTAGCGGTTCAGCCAGTTGTAAGTTTCTGTATGCATTTTAAAGAAGACGGCCAACTTGGTTTATCACATCGATTTTGAGACTCATTACTAACAGTTTGTGGGATCAGATCTCACCACCAACATAATTCCCACGCAAATGCAGCACGGGATTTCACCAATAATCTGCAGGTGCTGGGATTTGACCCATGGTCTCCTAACCAAACATCTAGGTGCCTCAACAGTTAGGCTACAACTTGGTTGGCTAATTCTGTACTTCTAATCCTTAGCTCCTGACATTACCGAAGTAAATTCATGTTTCAGGCATTGCTACTCCAAAACCTGGTTATTTCAGTCAAAGAAGCCTTGTCACCGTCATGAACATCACAATTCCAACCTTGAAGATGCTGTGGCGATTGCCCATGAACATGCCAGCGCCATGACAACCAAGGTAATGTTTTTGGACCAGTGCCTTGTCCAGTCTGTCTCAGATGTGACCTTAAACCCGACAATCCTAGCATTTGGGGGGACAAATTGCACTCCACTACCGAGAGGTTGCTATAAAGCCTATAACGACTTACTGTGTGGTCTTTGCATTGCATTCATCTGTAGTTTTTGCAATATATTCAGTTAAAAATCTGTTGTGCTTGCCAGTCTAGGTACAGGCACCAACCACTTCACCTGCCACAGACAGAAATCTGAGACAAGTGAGTCACTCTGGAATGTCACTACCCAACCGGTGTATATATATGTGCACAGAGACATACATGTGCAGACTAGAAGGTGAAGTACCTTGAGGTAGGAGTACAGCTACTACATCTCTCTGAAAACAATTAATTCTTAAGGTGATTGCATTCTTCTCTGAGGTCATGAAATTATGCAAGAGCTTCTTGTTACAATTCATGTTGTATCTTTGTAACCATTTTTTGTCACCTTCAGGTTTCATCAAAATGGGAGGCGAAGAGAAGGCACATTCGACGGAGAGAAGCGGGAGAAACTTACCGAAGAGAGGCCAGATAAAAGCTAAGATTTGTAGGTCTATTTTCGTCTCGCTCGCAGCGCTAGCTTCGAAGATTGGAGGCAAAGGAAGATCAAAGAAGGATAAGGTGTAGAAGATGTACATGTATTGCGCTGCATCCTAATGTGTTTGTATCTGAAAGCAATAAACTCTGACAGCGTAAAGTGCATGTTGCATTAGCATATAATGACAGTTTCTATGTATGCCAAAAAGAAAACAGCCCATTGTCTCTCTTTTTTTAATAAAAAAAACAAAAAAAAAACAGAACATAGGCAGACAATAGACCAATTCAATGGGTTAAAGAAAGAGGTGAGCACCCTACATCTGGACTGGTCCAGGACTCGAACCTGGATGGACGGTAAGATTACAACCTCCCACCATTTCCTTTATAGCAACCCATGTTCTGGACAAATGTCAGCTTAGTTAGCATATGTTTCTCGTTTTCTGGCTTACTATGCTTGGAAAATTCCGAAAGTTTTCCCCTTTCCTCCACATCAAATCAACAGCAGCTACTGAAAGCGTGAGGCTAGGAGATCAATCATGCAGTAATATTTCCAAAAGATGGATTCGGTACAAATAGCCAATGAGGCGTAAAGAAGGCAACTAATCCTAGGATTACATGCAGGCAAAGAAGGCAACTAATCCTAGGATTACATGCATGCAAAAGATAGAAACAAGACTAATCCTGGGTTGCTGTAACTAACCGAAGCCATCCATTGCATCTGGACTAAAACTTGTATGGCGCTGTAGCGCGTCTGGTGCGGAGGACCAAACCGTCTAACACGCCCCCGTAGTCGGAGCGGGAGGAGACCGGACGTTCAGACTAGTCCGAAACTCGGTGAAGACGGAAGTAGGAAGTCCCTTGGTAAAGATGTTCGCAAACTGTGAAGTGGTCGGCACGTGTATAACGCGAACATGGCCGAGGGCGACACGCTCGCGGACGAAATGAAGGTCAATCTCCACGTGTTTGGTGCGCTGGTGCTGAACTGGGTTGCTGGAGAGATAGACGGCGCTGACATTGTCACAATAAACGACAGTAGCACGGCGCAGTGGAGTGCGAAGCTCAAGAAGTAACTGGCGGAGCCAAGTAGCTTCAGCGACTCCATTGGCGACGGCGCGATACTCGGCCTCGGCACTGGAGCGAGACACGGTGTGCTGACGTTTAGTGGACCAGGAGATCAGATTGTCACCAAGGAATACAGCATAGCCTGATGTAGACTTGTGTGTGTCAGGACAACCAGCCCAGTAGGCATCAGAATAAACCACTAAGTCATCAAGAGCAGTCCGATGAAGAAACAGACCATGGTCCAAAGTGCCTCGAAGATACCGTAGAATACACTTCACCAAAGAAAGATGCGGCTCACGAGGATCATGCATAAAGAGGCAAGCCTGCTGCACGGCATAAGAAATGTTCGAGCGAGTGAAGGTCAAGTACTGAAGGGCACCAGCCAGACTGCGATAATGAGTCGGATCAGCAACCGGGGGACCATCACCAGACAATTTGGAGTGAGTATCTATAGGAGTGTTGCAAGGCTTGCAATCGGCCATTCCAGCACGGTCCAATATGTCCAGAATGTAGTGCCGCTGAGACAGAAACAGGGACCCCTGCTGGCGAGTGACGGAGAGGCCCAGAAAATGATGCAGGGGACCCAAATCCTTCATGACGAACTCATCCCGGAGTGCTGCAATAATACGATGAAGAAGGCCTTCTGAAGAAGCAGTCAAGACAATATCGTCCACATAAAGGAGAAGATAGGCAGTATCTGACCCTTGGCAAAATATGAATAAGGACGTATCTGACTGAGCTTCCACAAAACCAAGAGAGGAGAGGTGAGAGGCAAACCGGCTATACCAGGCACGAGGAGCCTGCTTCAACCCATAAAGAGACTTGTTGAGCCGACAAACATAGTCCGGGTGAGTTGGATCTGCAAAACCAGAAGGCTGCATACAATATACTGTCTCTGAGAGAGTACCATGCAGAAAGGCATTCTTCACATCGAGCTGATGAATAGGCCAGTCACGAGAAAGAGCTAGCGTGAGGACAGTACGAACAGTAGCAGGTTTGACCACAGGGCTGAAGGTCTCATCGAAGTCAATGCCAGGCCGTTGAGTGAACCCCCGAAGGACCCAACGGGCCTTATAACGCTCAAGCGAGCCATTCGGATGAAACTTGTGACGATAAACCCACTTTCCTGTCACAATATTAATGCCAGGTGGACGAGGAACAAGGTCCCAAGTTCGATTTGACTGAAGAGCGTCAAACTCCTCGGTCATCGCAGCACGCCAGTTCTGATCAACCAGTGCACTACGAACGGTCTTCGGGACGGGCGATAAGACCGCAACATGGAGATTGAGGCGATCGACTGGGAGGCGAAAGCCCGACTTACCACGAGTGGTCATGCGATGAGCATTGTCCACCGGTGGAGCAGAAGCAGCAGTGCGTCGGCCAGTGCGCGTGGCTGCGACGGGGAGCTCAGTAGCTGCGACGGGAGCCGTGGCAGCAGGCACGGCTGGCGCAAAGGGCGGTGTGGGCGGCACCGCATGCTCAGACGGCCCAGCAGGGGGGCCAAGAGATGCAGAGGGCCCAGTGCCCACCACGGGCGGCTCTGCTGTGGGTGTGGGACCAGAAGAGGGTGGCCCAGACGCCATGGTGTGGCCGGTTCCGCTGGCAGCGACCCATGGTTTAGAACCAGTGGGGGCAGCAGGACCGGCCGCACGTGTCGAAGGAGTACCTGCAAGAGGAAAATGACCAACAGGCATCTGGACAGAGTCCATGTCAGCTAGAAAGTCAAGGGAGGACGGATCAGCGGGGGCATGCGCAGTGGCGAAGGGGAAGGTCGTCTCATCAAAAGTGACGTGAGGGGATATGATGATTCGATTAGTGGATAAATCAAGGCACCGGTAGCCCTTATGTTCCGATGGATAGCCAAGAAACACACAAAGTGTGGAACAGGGAGAGAGTTTATTGGCCGCTGTAGAGGAGAGGTTTGGGTAGCACCGACACCTGAAAACACGTAAGTGCGGGTAGGAGGGAGGGACGCCATAGAGAGCGAAGTGCGGAGTGAGAAATTGAAGTGTTTTTGTGGGGTGGAGGTTAAGGAGGTATGTGGCGGCATGAAGAGCCTTGGCCCAATAGGGAGGTGGGAGCGCATGATATTGTTGGTGGAGTGAATGATACGTTCGGCCTTGCCATTTTGCTGGGAAGTATGTGGACATGACATGCGGAGGGCAACACCATGTGTAAGGAAGAAGTGACGTGCGGAAGAGTTATCGAACTCACGACCGTTGTCACACTGGATACTTTTTATCGTGATGCCAAACTGCGTGCGGATATAAGCAAAGAAATGAGATAGGGTGGAGAAGGTGTTCGACTTGAGACGCAAAGGGAAGGTCCACGAGTAGTGGGAGCAATCGTCTAAAATAATGAGATAATATTTGTAGCCAGAAATGCTAGCCACTGGAGACGTCCACAAATCACAATGAATTAAATCAAAGTTTGCATTGGCACGAGAGCTAGAGCTAGTAAAAGGTAAACGAATGTGGCGACCGAGTTGGCAAGCATGACAAATATTCTCAGTAGCATTATTACAGGAAATGAGAGAAGCACTAGCTAATTTGGAGAGGGCCTCGGCACCAATGTGACCAAGGCGGCGATGCCAAAGTGTGGACGATGAAGTGGCAACGAGAGCTCGTGGCTGGAGTGGAGGTGGCAACAACGGGTAGAGGTGGCTGGAGCTATTGCACCTGGCGATCACGCTCCGAGTGCGAAGATCCTTCACAGAGAGGCCATAGGGGTCAAATTCAACGGAACAATTATTATCGATGGTAAATTGGCGAACAGAAATCAAATTTTTGATTATGTGAGGTGTGACAAGAATGTTCCGTAATGAAAAGTGACCGTGAGGAGCGGGAAGGATGGTGGAGCCGACATATGTAACAGGAAGAGTAGAGCCATTACCCACTACGATAGAAGAGTGAGAGGGGGGAGGGTGGTGGGAGACGGTGATATTACCGGCGTCCGAAGCCATGTGGGAAGTGGCGCCAGAGTCCATGTACCATTCACCGGATGAGGGGGGATTGAGCGACATTGTGTGGAAGGAGTTTAGCAGAGCCGCTTGATCGATGCCACATGGTTGACATGGGCGTCGAAGGCGAAATCGACCCGTCGACTGCGGAGGCCGCGCCGGAAAACCTCCGCTTCGGTCTTTGGGAGGTGGGCGCGTCTGACCACCGGTCTTTGTTGACCGTCTGACCATTTGGGCGGAAAGGGGCGGACCGGCGCTTGAGGAGCAGCACGGGTCTGCTGGGGCACCAGATTGGGCCGCGGGCCAAGAACGGACGCTGGGCCCGTGTGAGGTCAGACCTGGACCGTGCCAGACCAGGGATTCCAAAACGATGGCAGGCCGGCCCGTGGTGGTTGGCCAGCGTTGGTCGCCTGGGCGCCGCCGGTGCTCTGCGTGTGCTGGCCGGCATTCGTCGAGGAGCTGGAGCCGTCGTGGCCGCCACCGCCAGTGTTGCGGCCAACACGGCGGTTGTTGCTGTTTTTGTTGTTGGATCAGCAGCAGCCGCCCCCCCCAGCGTGAGAGTGTCCACCGTTGTTCTGGCCGGTGGCAAGGAGAACCGTGGACGAGGAGCCGGACCTGTTACGCATGGTAAGCTCCTCGAGCATCAGGTCTGCACGCACGTCCACAAAGGATGGGAGTGGTTTGGAACGCCGGATCAGGGCTGCCAGGTGAGAGAACTTGTCATTGAGGCCGCGCAGCACTGCAAGGACAAGGGTACGGTCGAGGACAGGCTCGCCCAGATCGCCGAGGGCATCGGCCATGGACTTCAGCTTGCGGCAATAATCGGAGATGGATAGGTCTCCTTGGGCGAAGTTGCGGAACTCGGCGTCGAGGTACAGTGCTCGGGTCTCCTTGTTCCCGATGAACTGTTCTTCAAGGCCGAGCCAGATGCGGCGTGCGGACGCGGCGGGTGACATGACGATCTCAACAAGGCTGGAGGAGATGGTGCCGTAGAGCCAGCCGAGAACCGTGCACTCCATGCGGTTCCAGGCCGGATCGTTGGGGAAGACGACGTCGGAGAGGACGTGGTCGGAGAGCGCGTATTTGCCGACGACGAGAAGGAAAAAACCGCGCCACTTGGTGTAGTTCGGCGAGTCGTAGTCGAGGACGACAGGGATGAGGATGCGGATGTTGAGGAAGGCCACCGCCTGGGCATGTAGCGCGGCGATGGTGGTGGCCTCGAGTGCGTTCTGCTGGTCGCGAAAGGTACGCTCGTCCTCCTCAAGACGCTGGCGTTCAGCGTCAAGGTGTGTCCGTTCGGCGTCGAGGCGCGCACGCGTGGCGTCGTGAGCGAGTTGCTGGCGCTCGGCCTCCATCATGGAGTCACCCCTAGGAAGTCGCCGGTGGCTAGGATGCAGAAGCGAGGGTCGCAGGATGCGAACCACTCATGATACCATGAAAGCGTGAGGCTAGGAGATCAATCACGCAATAATATTTCCAAAAGATGGATTCGGTACAAATAGCCAATGAGGCGTAAAGAAGGCAACTAATCCTAGGATTACATGCATGCAAAAGATAGAAACAAGACTAATCCTGGGTTGTTGCTGTAACTAACCGAAGCCATCCATTGCATCTGGACTAAAACTTGTATGGCGCTGTAGCACGTCTGGTGCGGAGGACCAAACCGTCTAACAGCTACAATGCAATTATTTCTATTTTATAATACGGGCTTACCCGCCCCATTTTCCATTTCTGACAACGGAAGCAAAGTACCTACAATGCAATTGCAAACTGGTCTCCAGTAAATCGCAAGACAGACAAGGGTAAGCAAGGACAGCAAAGCAGCAAGTCAAAATGAGATCACAACATCCAGAAGAGTCCATTTAGTTTGGTGAGATGACAACTAATTAAACATCTGCAGTAATCATGGATGAGTAAAGAAGAAAAGAAGAAAGCCAAAACACATACAAGCCAAGTAGACCAGTCCTGAGTAAACACCCGGTCAAAGTCTTTTCAGCACAGTGGGCTAGCGAAGGCAAGAATTGATCACCCTTATTCTGTCAAGGATGGTCGTAAGAACTCGTCTCATTTGTTGACCCCGAGCATTAAGCTAGTGATGACTGAAGTAGCTCGAAGGCTTGGACAGTTGGACCCAGCAGATTCCAATGCGTATCCTGTTCTATCCTCTCATTTGCTTACTGTCCTGTTGTCACCTTTCGAGAATAATGAAAGGTTGGGGTTCAGTGAGATCAGAAACGGGAATGCCAGTAAGTTCAGTAGCGGTTCAGCCAGTTGTAAGTTTCTGTATGCATTTTAAAGAAGACGGCCAACTTGGTTATCACATCGATTTTGAGACTCATTACTAACAGTTTGTGGGATCAGATCTCACCACCAACATAATTCCCACGCAAATGCAGCACGGGATTTCACCAATAATCTGCAGGTGCTGGGATTTGACCCATGGTCTCCTAACCAAACATCTAGGTGCCTCAACAGTTAGGCTACAACTTGGTTGGCTAATTCTGTACTTCTAATCCTTAGCTCCTGACATTACCGAAGTAAATTCATGTTTCAGGCATTGCTACTCCAACACCTGGTTATTTCAGTCAAAGAAGCCTTGTCACCGTCATGGACATCACAATTCCAACCTTGAAGATGCTGTGGCGATTGCCCATGAACATGCCAGCGCCATGACAACCAAGGTAATGTTTTTGGACCAGTGCCTTGTCCAGTCTGTCTCAGATGTGACCTTAAACCCGACAATCCTAGCATTTGGGGGGACAAATTGCACTCCACTACCGAGAGGTTGCTATAAAGCCTATAACGACTTACTGTGTGGTCTTTGCATTGCATTCATCTGTAGTTTTTGCAATATATTCAGTTAAAAATCTGTTGTGCTTGCCAGTCTAGGTACAGGCACCAACCACTTCACCTGCCACAGACAGAAATCTGAGACAAGTGAGTCACTCTGGAATGTCACTACCCAACCGGTGTATATATATGTGCACAGAGACATACATGTGCAGACTAGAAGGTGAAGTACCTTGAGGTAGGAGTACAGCTACTACATCTCTCTGAAGACAATTAATTCTTAAGGTGATTGCATTCTTCTCTGAGGTCATGAAATTATGCAAGAGCTTCTTGTTACAATTCATGTTGTATCTTTGTAACCATTTTTTGTCACCTTCAGGTTTCATCAATGGGAGGCGAAGAGAAGGCACATTCGACGGAGAGAAGCGGGAGAAACTTACCGAAGAGAGGCCAGATAAAAGCTAAGATTTGTAGGTCTATTTTCGTCTCGCTCGCAGCGCTAGCTTCGAAGATTGGAGGCAAAGGAAGATCAAAGAAGGATAAGGTGTAGAAGATGTACATGTATTGCGCTGCATCCTAATGTGTTTGTATCTGAAAGCAATAAACTCTGACAGCGTAAAGTGCATGTTGCATTAGCATATAATGACAGTTTCTATGTATGCCACAAAGAAAACAGCCCATTGTCTCTTTTTTTATAATAATAATATATATATTAAAAAAAACAGAACATAGGCAGACAATATACCAATTCAATACGTTAAAGAAAGAGGTGAGCACCCTACATCCGGACTGGTCTTAGGACAGGGGCGGATCCAGGATAAAATATTAGGTAGGGCGAGTCGCGGTCTCACAGGTTGCGACGTGGCCGCACCCCCTGCTCTCCGGCGAGGTCGTACGTATCACGGGCGTGCTACTTGCGTTTCTTTTATGAATCTACAATATATTGTATGTAATCCATTGGAGGCTATATTATGGAGACGGCATCCCTGGACCTGCATTTGAGGCTGTTTGTTTCATCTTGGACAGGTCATTGGTGTCTGGTGGTGAGGTTCTCCTACATAAGATCTACAATAGTACAACCAGCAAACCACATTACTATAATATATTATAGCACCGATTGATCCTAACAATTACAAATGGGCATGAAACAATCAATCTCACATTGTCCTCGGCAAGCAGGGGAAGGTGGATGACGATATATCCATTAAAGAATTTTTTTCACATATATAAGAATGTGGTTCATTGATGCATTGTATCAAACAGGTGGTGTGCAAACTCACTTTAATAGCAGCGAGGGCGCATGATTGCCGAAGCCGCCGAGTGGGAGAGCTGGAGGCCGGAGGCCAGAGCGGAGAGGGAGACTGGGAGTGGGAGAGCCGGAGGTCGGAGGTCAGAGCGCCAGAGCGAAGAGGGAGGTCTTGCCGGCATTTGTCGCGGTCGCTATTGTCTGTCCGAGGAAAAGCAGCCGGGGTTGGGGGGGCGGGCGGCTCCGGCTACCTGGGGCGGCCGCCCAGCCTTACCCTATTGCTGGAGCCGCCCCTGTCCTAGGACTCGAACCTGGATGGACGGTGAGATTACAACCTCCCACCATTTCCTTTATAGCAACCCATGTTCTGGACAAATGTCAGCTTAGTTAGCATATGTTTCTTGTTTTCTAGGTTACTATGCTTGGAAAATTCTGAAAGTTCTCCCCTATCCTCCACATCAAATCAACAGCAGCTACAATGCAATTCTGAAAGTTTCTGACAACGGAAACAGAGTACTTACATGGAAGCTACAGTGCAATTGCAAACTGGTCTCCAGTAAATCGCAAGACAGACAAGGGTAAGCAAGGACAGCAAAGCAGTAAGTCAAAATGAGATCACAACATCCAGAAGAGTCCATTTAGTTTGGTGAGATGACAACTAATTAAACATCTGCAGTAATCATGGATGAGTAAAGAAGAAAAGAAGAAAGCCAAAACACATACAAGCCAAGTAGACCAGTCCTGAGTAAACACCACCCGTGGCGTTTGACTTGACCATACGGTATGATCATAGTCTATAGGCAGGCATGTCTCTTTCTCGATTGTGCAATGGGTGTAGTGGAGGAGACCACATGCTGTGCCACCACCCACAGGCCGACAGGATGTTTGACGAGAATCGGAAGAACAGAACACGTAGGGACATGCTAGTTCTAATTAACTGAAGCAAGAGGAACGGCTCAGATCTTGTGCTGAAATTGTTGCAGCAGCAGTAAACTCACAGGCAACTTAGATATTTCTTACTCGTCAACTACAAAATATAGTGAAATCTATGTATTAAGTTTGATGCAATGCATCAATCAGTTCGTCTCACACACATAAGTTGATATGAGTAAGTTTTTAACTTAATTGACACCGTTTTATAACGGAATAGTAAAAATAGCCTTTCCTCATGAATAAATTAATAAAAATGGCATCACGGACGTGCTGACAGACGACACATGTCCCCTACCGAGCCCCCGCCGCCCAGATCCCCCTGCCGCACCCCCCTCCCAGATCCCCCTGCCGCACCCCGTGCGCGGCAGCCGCCCTGCTGCGCGCCCACCGAACGGCAGGTGGCCTGCCCACGTCAATGGGAGGCCGCCACATGCTTTACGTGCGGTAGTCCCTAAGCCGTGGTATTTGAGCACGAAACCGGTGCCTTTTGCCAATTTATTTCGTGGGGACAGGGGAAAAGACTATTTTTATGATTTCGCCGCTACAATGCCATTTTAGCCAATAGCTCACATGGATCGGGATACGACATGTCCCGAGTCTTACCAATGGACACGTCAGTTATCACAACTAGTTTCTCAAATTGTGCTAACCAGGTATCAAACTCTGGCTTTGATACTATATTAAGCTTAGTACACCAATCAATTCATCGGAAATCGTTTTTAAATATAAAAAATAGCCAGAAGCTGCGGTATTCACTGAAGAAAAAGATGGACACCCAAACTACTCATAGGACTCGAACCTGGGTGATGGGAGGCCTGTTCGGCTGTTCCCAATTCATATAAAATCTCTGTGAAAGCGAAAATATGGTTGGTTACACGGGCAACCTACTTTCTAACGTGTGATGTCTAAGTGTACATACAGTAGTATAGATAGTAGTTGTCTGTAGCCTTTTTCATAGCATTCATAGATAAAACTAAAAACAACTCATACAATGAGTTGTCTCTAATTGTCTATATATGACCCACAATACGAAGCCACAAAACATGTGAGTTATAAACGATATAGATACAACAGCAAAAATAATATATGTAAAGGTCTTATAGACCGTCCGTTGTATATTAGACAGCTTCTACATTTCTCCTCTTTCTCGCTCGTCTATATCATATAAAAAATCTTACGTGACAATGATCATAGATAACTGATGTTACCCCACTGTATCCGTACTAATTCTACCATCGACAGTACTCTCGAACGCGGTTTAACGTTTTCTTTGTCCTCTCCTTGTAACTGATGTCTGGGACAATGAGACATTTTTTTCCCACTCCAGTGTTTCCCCGCCCGCTACCCCGTTACTTAACAAAATCCACCGATGTTTTGCTGGTTCATGATGTTACCCATGTCCGTGGGATTCAGCACACATGGGGCCATCAAATAGTGACACTGGCAGGCCAAATGGACCTACTTATGCGTAATTTAGCCAGCAGGTAAAGCAAAAGGAAAGCAACGTGCATGGAGACAATGTTACCAGATATTTATTGGTTGGATGCTAGCTTCTATCCATTGAATGTTCAACCTTGCAAGCTTTTGCAAGGACGCAACATTGGTAGGGGCAAACAGGTATCTGCAGCGGTGGCTTGTTTTTTTTTCTTCTTCTTTTCTTTGGTGACGATAGTAAGTTATTGTGGAATGCACATTTTCATTTCAAATAGGTTAGTCGGATGCTCGTCGTTGCTGCAATCTATTCTAAATAACCGGCTTCAATTTTAGTTATATAAGCAAGATATGAAATATGACATAATTTTTTATATATGAGTGGGAGAGAGGAGCCACAAAGGGTTCCCCTGGTCTATCTACTATCTTTACTATTTAAAAAGAACTTAGTAATAGTGAGTGATGCGTTCTTCGTATCCCCCTCCAATCCTCGCAAGTCGCACCCCTCGTCCCCTTGAGGCTTCAATTTTAGTTATATAAGCAAGATATGAAATATGACATAATTTTTTATATATGAGTGGGAGAGAGGAGCCACAAAGGGTTCCCCTGGTCTATCTACTATCTTTACTATTTAAAAAGAACTTAGTAATAGTGAGTGATGCGTTCTTCGTATCCCCCTCCAATCCTCGCAAGTCGCACCCCTCGTCCCCTTGAGAAATCGCATGTCGACGTGTGGACCCAGCCTCATCACCCCAGATCCATCGCTACCCATTCTCTTTGGAAAAATTTATATGAGCGCAGTCGCCGCCTCCCGGATCCTGCGTGAACCCTTCCTCCTATTTTGCTACTTCTGATTATGCAGTCTCCCCCACTTTCATCGTCGCGACGCCCCCTTCTCCCGAACAAATCCCAACATCTCGTCTTCCCTCCCAATCAACTCCCCCAAACCTTTCATCTACCTTCGCCTCCCAGGAATAGCCCCGTCACTAGACGAATCCCCGGTTCTTAGCATCAATAAGGCATGCGTGATGTGGTCCCAACCCTTGGCGTCCAGCGCGGTTGCCTGGCGCCCGATGGTGCGAAATAGTGCCAGTGCTCGGTTTGCGAAGAGGAGACAGATGCGACACTAGTACTCCAACTTCATTGCACCCTCCATAGTAAAGCTAACGAGTAGGTAATGCTTCAATTCAAGTAAGCAGTTCCATATTATTTGATAGACATTGTTGTTTTGTGATTGTTTTCCGTCAATGCACCCTATGAATAGCACAAAGTTTGTCGGTAATGAATTATACTAATCATGTCTACAAGATAGGGGAGAAGTTCACATTAAAGCTTTATGAGTTACTACTTGGGCAAAATGCCTAGGACAGCAAGCAACAACTTTCTTCGTGCTAGAATCCCTTCCTAATCAAGGCAATGATGAAGCGGCTTTGGACTTGAACTGAGGATTCAGAAGCATTTGATTTAACTGATCTTCTGCATATAATGCAAGTGATGATGCTCTCACCTTTTTAGCTTTATATCTACTTCAAAAGAGTTTATTAATCTGCTTTGGGTATATGTTCTAAAAACAATGTTTTGGGTTATGCATATAAAGAATTGTTTGACGATGTTAAATGGAACGAGTTCAATCAATCGATTGCTTACTCGTTATGCAATTTGTTGCAAACCCAACCTATTGCCATTTCACTCATTTCTCGATTTCCCTTGTGTGGTAAACATCTTATCAAGTTCGATTACAAAATAATTAAAGTTTTCTTATTTGTTTCCCCAACATGGAGACGTAAACAAGGGTCTGCTGTAAGACGAACACAGTGCTGGAGGCGCGACGCGGACCACAATGGAGCTCAGCCAGGTGTCTTGACGGGTTGACAGCGTGACGCAAGCCAAGCCACGCAATGGTGGTGCGACGTGCTAGGGTAATATGTTTTTTACCGGCTAAGTTTGTTATGTCTTCTGTTCAAACTACTTGCATTGATGTTGTACCAAGCAACATTCACATAAGCATTCCCAAATCACATCAACGACTCAATGAGTCTTCGGATAACGTGGGAAGTTTCAATTGTTGTTGAAAACCATATCTCAGATGGAGACGTCCCTAACAGAATGCAGAACAACTAGCAGCATACTCATCTTTCCTTGCTCCATTTCTGTATCAGAGCTCAACCAGGCGTCGTGCTGGAGCCAAGGCTGTGTTGTGAGCTGAGGTGCTGAGCATGCCAATATATGTGGAGACACAATGGGGTTGGCACAGATCTCAATAACAACGACTCGACGTGCTAGAGTAATATGTTTTTTTATCCGTAGAAAAGCATGGATAGTTAGCTAGTTTTATTAAAGTAGAGTTAAAAAAAAGCCAACACGTTCGCTCTCAAGGGCTAGAAATTCTCACATTAATCGTGGAGAAAGAGAAAGATCTACACCGTCGATCATGATGGGTCCAGATTATAACGGACTATATTAAAAGAAAGAGTTAATTTCAAGTAAAATAAAACTGAAATTCAGAATAAAAAATAAAATAAATCAGCAATTTAATTCCTATAGGAATTCATAAAGTAAAAGAGTCTATGTCAAGTCGCCTCCTTTTTTGAAAAATAAAATAAATCAGCAATATGTTCATGAAACTTTTGCTATATCATTTCAACGTTACACTGTAGTCTAGTAACCTCCTTTTCTAAATCGCATCTCTATCGTATAAAAGTAGAAAAAAAATTGTATGTTTTTATTTCAGAAAATGAAAAAGTTGTGTGTCCTCCTAGGGATCGCACCATGTGCCTTGTCAATCAGACCACAAACTACAAAACGGGCAGACGGGAGAGTAACGTGCTTACCACGTGTACCAGAGTCTAGACAAAGATAGGATCGACTTACTAGTTATCAGTGAGATTTAGGAGAAAAGGCTATACCACGTCAAGGTATAACCTATCTCTTCTTGTGTCCCCCATGCCAAAAACAACAGGGCCTACATGTCGCACACCTGACAAAAAAAAAAAAATGACATGACCTGGCCTTTCCTACTACTTCTCGCAGAGCCTTTTCGCTTCGCCACTTGCATGACTGGTATCTGAGCTCTCGTTTGTTTAGACTTTTTACGTGGTTTAAAAGAAAGAAAAAGAAGTTAAGTTTAAATAAAAGAATATCTTTTTTATATAATTTATAAAAAAGTTAAACCATTTTAAACCTAAAAACTATAAACCAGGAAAGAGTCGTTTTTTTATTTTTGCGAATGAAATATCCCTTTGTCATTGAACTTCGTTAAAATTACCATCAAAATGTTATTCATATATAAATGTGAACCTCTCATTTTTTCCTCAGAATTCCTTCGCACCCACCCCTCTCCCCCTTCCCCCCCTCTCGTTCGCTCCCACCCCTTTCCCCTCCCCTCCTGTTCTCTCCCACCCGTCGCCGCCTACTCCCCTCCCTCCCCTTCCCATCCCCAACCCCACAGGCTCCCCTCTCCCCCACCGTCGTGGCGGCCCTCTCCCGCCACCGCCGCTCGCCTCCTCCCCACCCGCCACCACCTCCCCGACGCAAAAGCGCCATGTGGCTCCCTCTTCTACCCCAAAGACGTCGCCTCCCCTATCCTCCCCCACTACCGCCGCCGCCTCCCCTCTCCTCCCCCCACCGACGCCGCCTCCCCTCTCCTCCCCCACCGACGCCGCCTTTCCTCGTCCAACGCCTACTCCCCAAGTGCGACGCCGTCTCCCCAAGTGTGATGCCGCCTCTCCTCGTGCTCCGTCGCCATCAACAAAGATCATCATATCTAGATCAAGGTAGTTATGGAAAAAATTAAAATCTGAAATATGAAATTGTAGAATGTATAGGTCTGTGACTGTGTTTGAAATCTAAATTGCATATTGTTTGTGAATGTGTCATGTTGAATCTGAGGACCATGGGCACCATGCAATGTGTCATGTTGAATATGAAATTGAAGCTGGGCATGTTGAATATGAAATTGCATAGTGTCATGATCTGAAATGTATAGGTCTGTGTATGTGTTTGAAATCTAAAATTGCATATTGTCTATGTATTATATGCAATATGAATTTGCTAGTCTGTGTATGGGTTCTTTTCTGGAGTGGCAGAACTGCTATACAAAAAAATGGATGTTGAATGTGTCATGTTGAATCTGCAATGTGTGAGTATTCTTGTTAGGTATTTGTGCATTACTCTGTGTATATATAAGTGAGTTGTTCTAGTTCATATTTTGAATTGGAAGTGTGATTGAGATATTATGCAAAGTGAAGTCTGTGGGATACATTTAAAGATCAAGGCTTAAAGTGATGTCAGTGGGCTTCAATTGTATTGCTCTGTGATGAAGTTAGACATAATCTAAAATTTGGTTTGACAATTTAGTTTCGACTTGAGTTCTAAGAGTTTTATTCAATTCTGTCATTTGATCTGAAAGTAGTAGTCTGTTCTTTTGGACTCTAATAGTCTTGCATGGTATTCTGTTAGTTCCTGAATTGCTATTTGAATCAAGATTGTTGGCTATTTGAATTGATGTTTTGGTACTCTATTATCTGTGAGACCCTGTTCTGGCCAAAAGTTGTAGCTGTTGTTGTGGTGTTCAGTTTTGATATTTTATTAGAAGTGGTTTTAGAGCTCAAAGCTTAAATTGATTAGGGCATGCGCTGATTTTATTTTAGTTAGTTTGCTTAATGTACTCTGTTTACTGGAATGTGTGAGTATTTACATCTGTTGAGTGGTATGGTCTGTGTAGGGCTATGTCTCTACATCTGTTGAGTATTTGATGAACATCTGTTGAGTATTTGATGAACATCTGTTAAATGCTAACTCATGAGTAAAACTAACTAAAAGTTGATGTATTTGATGAATATTGTTGGATATTCTCTGTTTTAAGTTTCTACATCTGTTGAGTGATATGGTCTGTGTAGGGCTGTGTCTCTACATCTGTTGAGTAGTTACAATGTTAGTTTTGCATATCATTATATTATGCCCTCAAAAATTATAAATCATCCTGTAAATTATATAGATGGAACTAGTTGCTATCAACAAGGTAAATTGGGATACATTTGGTAACATGGTATTTTGTCAGATATGTGCCGAGGAAGTTGTTGCTGGGAATAGACCATTGGGATGTTTGAATACCACGAGTTACATAAACCTCCAAAAGAAGTTATTTGAAAGGACAGGAAAAACACTTAAAAATCATGGGTAACACTTTAGCCATCCCGAGTGAGCCTACTCAAGAAGACCAAACCGTTGTGGACATTGATTGTTCAGGAGGACAGCGAGGAAGACGCCACCGCCGATGTAGAGAACAATGAGGTCATCTGCACGAAACCGAAGGTCGTTGAGAAGTGTAGGGCTAATAACATTAATCCTAGCCCAAAGAAGAACAAGAAAAATCCAATAGCTTGGGATTTCAAGCGCATAGTGGATATTATGGCAAAAAGCCCTGTTCAGAGTGGGCCATCTACAGTGGATGCTATGGATATAGCTATTTAGGCTGGGGTAGTAGAAGGAAATGATGAACACTTCATTATAACAAGACTCTTTACTATACTAGAAAATCGAAAAGTGTTTGTCACTATGAAGACCGATGAAGTAAAGATGAATTGGCTTAGGAGGATGTTTGATCTCAAGATGAAGAAAGATTAGATCTTTTTTGTAGTTCTTTTTCATTTTGAAAACTACTCGGTGATGATTATGTAAGGGGTTGAAACTATTAATATTATGTCGTACTCGAATTATTGTTACCTTCTAATGTGTTATCAATTAAACCATAATGGGGTTGAAACTATTCAATTATGTCGTACTAGTATTATTGTTACCTTTTAATGTATTCTCAATTAAACCATAATTGGGTTGAAACTGTTCAGTTATATCGTACTAGTATTATTGTTACCTTTTAATGTGTTCTCAATTAGATTATATCATGTTCTATGTTACTGATTATTGTTATTATTTGTAGATGAGCTCATCAAGTGAGATTGATGGTTCAACCACTAAGAGTGACATTGATTGTTCAACCACTGAGAGCGATTTGAGAGAAGACGACATCGAAATAACAAAAAAGAGGAAGTTACCATTTCAGAATTTTGTTGCAGCAACTTGTTATGTAGGTATGCACTACTACGACACTTACCTAAACAAAAAGGAGAGGAGACAACCAATCCTGACTGGTTATGAATGGGTTGTTGAGCAACTGGGCTATAATAGAGATTGTTACTCGATGTTCCGAATGAGTATGGCTGTTTTTGATAGTTTGTACGAAGCCTTGGTTGCAAATTATGGTTTGAAATCAACTAGGACTATGATCTTCATATAATCTTTGGCTATGTTTTTGTGTACAATTGGTGACGCTCAGTGAGTTTGTCAAGTTCAAAACTGCTTCAAAAGGTCTACAGAAACAATCAATAGAAAGTTTGGTGAAGTCTTGCAATATGTCTCTCTTTTATCTGAAGATAATATTCAACCAATTGATCCGGAGTTCTTAATAGTTCATCCAAGACTTCAAGATAACCGCTTCACGCCTCATTTTAACAATTGCATAGGTGCAATTGATGGCACACATGTACCTATTGTTGTTCCAGCGGATAAGCAGGTTGCTCACACTGGTCGCCATGGATATACATCTCAAAATGTGATAGCAGTGTGTGACTTCGACATGAGGTTTACCTTTGTTGTCACCAGATGGTGGGTTCAGCGCATGTCACAAGGATTTTAAATAACACTTTGGACACGGTTTCCACATCCTCCTGAAGGTACTATGCTTCTTTAATCATATAATTAATTATTACGATAGCCTTCCTAATTTTTAGTGTCAATATTTATATGCTTCATGCATGTAGGGAAATATTACCTTGTTGATGCGGGTTATCCCAATCGAAAGGGCTATATAGCTCCTTACAAAGGACAAAAGTATCATCTACTATAATTTCGCCATAGTCGACAACTAAGTGAGAAATACGAGGAGTTCAATTACACTCACTCGTCCCTTCGCAATGTGACTGAGCGTTCCTTTGGCGTGTTGAAGATGAAATAGAGAATCTTGTTGGCTTTGCCAAGTTACAAAATGAAGATTCAAACGAAAATGATAATTGCATGTATGGCGCTACACAACTTCATCCGAGATAGTGCTTTACGTGATGATTTTTTTGAGAGATGTGATCTTGATGAAGATTATGATACAAACGATACACAAACTGGGTCATTTGGAGGGCACATTGTCAATGGATCAGCAATCGATGATGACGATATAAGTGTCTTTCGTGATAGCATTGCTATCTCTTTAATGGCCTCAAGAGGATAAAAAGATTACATTAATATGATATGATCGAATATTATTTTGTTTGGTTGGCTAATATATGTCTTTCTTTATTAATTTCTTTCATTACGCAATGTCCAAAATTAATACATATGCATGAACGAACAAAATCTTTTTTTGTTTCATATGTACACTTGCACGTATCGTCATATTTACAAATCCCATGCAAAAATAAGTTTAAATACATGCTTAAAAAGATCCTTCAAACTCTCAAGGGCAATTCAGACTTTTTATCCCTCACACACAACTCAATAAGTCAACATCCTATAAAAAGTCAGATTACCAAACACTAAAACTTGGCTTAAAAGCTCAGGGGTTTATAAGCTGATTAAGCAAAAAAACTAACTTTAAGCTGTAAACCTAAAAGGTTAAGCCTAAACAAACAGGACCTGAAAATGGGAAAGCTTACTCCAGTTTCTTTTCTTGTGCTTTTACCACTGGCTAGTTAATAGATCACATCAAATGAACTAAACCCCGGGCCTTACAATTTACCAAAACTAGCAAGAGCACCCCCACAATGTGCGGCTAGATTTAGTGTAACTTGTTTGCTAAAAGTATACTAAGAGATATAACTAAGTTTCACCTTTATAATAAGATAGTACAACGTTTGTCCAAAATGTACTGCAGTCTTGACATGATTTTAAGAGATTGTAGTATTCATCTGGTTGAGCTCTGGTTGTTGTAAGACACCTTAGCTCACAACATAGTCTTGGCTCCAGCAAAGCAACGACCCAATGAGTCTTCGGATAACGTGGGGAGTTTCAATTGTTGTTGAAAACCATATCTCCGAGGGAGACGTCCCTAACAGAATGCAGAACAACCAGCATCATACTCATCTTTCCTTGCACCATTTCTGTATCAGAGCTCAACCAGGCGTCGTGCTGGAGCCAAGGCTGTGTTGTGAGCTGAGGTGCTAACACGACAATATATGTGGAGACACAATGGGGTTGGCATAGATATCAATAACAACTAGAGTAATATGCTTTTTATCCGTGGAAAAGCATGGATAGTTAGCTAGTTTTATTAAAGTAGAGTTAAAAAAAAGCAAGACGTTCGCTCTCAAGGGCTAGAAATTCACAATTAATCGTGAAGAAAGAGAAAGATCTACACCGTCGATCATGGTGAATTCAGATTATAACGGGCTAGATTAAAAGAAAGAGTCAATTTCAAGTAAAATAAAATTGAAATTCAAAATAAAATAAAAAAATAAATCAGCAATTTAATCCCCATAGGAATTCATTAGTAAAAGAATATATGTCAAGTCGCTTCCTTTTCTAAAAAATAAAATAAATCAGTAATATTTTTATGAAACTTCTTGCTATAACATTGCAACATTATGCCATTGTCTAGTCGCCTCCTTTTCTAAATCGCATCTCTGTCTTATCAAAGTAGGAAAACAAATTGTATGTTTTTATTTCAGAAAAGGAAAAAGTTGTGTGTCCTCCTACGGATCGCACCATGTGCCTTCTCAATCAGACCACAAACTACAAAACGGGCAGACACGAGAGTAATGTGCTTAACACGTGTACCAGAGTCTAGACAAAGATAGGATCGATTTACTAGTTATTGTTAAGAAACCGCCCGTGACTCGAGAGTCCTCGCCCAATCTGGCCCGAGGACCCGAGAGTCCCTGGCCCGCTTGAACTCCTCATCCCGTAGTCTATAAATAGAGGTCACCCTCTCATTGTAACCCTAATTGATCCGGCCACAAGCGGACCTCAAGTCCCGCATATCTCTCGTCTTCATTCTACTCGTTGTGTTCTTGTGTTCTTCATCGTTCTTACGATTCGATCATTGTATACGAGGTACCCGTCGATCGACTCGCCACGATGGCGCTTACTCAACACGTTATCGCGACGATCGACTCTCCTCGCATCGAAGGTAACCGTCGTGAAACGACACTCGTAGATTGAATCGTATTTTCTAGATTGCTTTCAATTCGCAAATTTGCTTTCTAGATTATTTTTCTACGACAATCTACCGCGAAATGACTTGAAGTCGACACAATGTCGATCGGTAGATTACATGAAAAATCGGATGTCGATTGTACCGTAGATTGAAATTGCAAATTCACCGCGAACCGACTCAAGTCGCCAATCGGACGAAAATTACATGGCATCAACACTGCCATCACATGAACACTACTCGTTACATGAACAAGACACAAAGAATTTTTTCTTCTTCTTCCCACGTATGGCGGTCGGCCGGCCGCATCGCGTAAGCGCACCGGCTAAGCATGAAGCGAGATCGAGCTCGCGCCGCAGGTATAGCCATGAAGCGAAGATCAAGCGCGCCCGCTCGGCGCCCACCATCACCCTTGCGGCGCCGCTTCGCGACGCCATGGCGCCGCTTCGCGAGATCACCTCGCTACCCGCGCCGCGATGACGCCGCTTTACGGCCGTCACTACCCATCACATCACAGAAAAGTGGGGAGGGAAGACGGCGCCACGCCACCCGGTTGAACCCGACGCCTGGCCGCCACGATGGCCGACGCCGCAGAGCCGAGAGGGTGAGGAGACCGTCCGGCGGCCGTGTCCCCACACGGACACGCTGAAGCCGAGGAGGGAGCGCCGCCATGGCGCCTCCATGCGCCGCTGCGACGCCTCTCCGCCTCGGATCAGCCCGTCCCCACGCGCCAAAGGAGCGACCGGCCGCCAGACTGCGCCGCGCGATCCGGCCGCCTCAGTAGCGACGCCTCCGCTAAACCGCCACTCGCCACCGAACGGCCTTCTTCCGCCGGCCGCCCGCCAGACGCGTGGCAGTTACAGCTTCCGCTTCCGCATGCGCGCCTGGCCGCCGGAAGAAGAGAGCGCGCTTCGAGGAGCCGCCGTCGTCGAAGAGCGGCGGCGCCTTCCGCCACGCGCCGCGGCCGAAGAAGAGCTTCCTTCGACGGAAGCGGCTGAAGAGCGCCAAGGCGCGGCCCACGAAGGAGCGCCCGCCGCCAAGAGCGGCGCTTCCATGAAGGAGCCGCACGCCGAGAGTAACTCGGTAGGAACCTCACCGAGTCCTCCCCCCAGCTTTGTCGGCTGAAACTGAACAGCCACCAAAAAGGCCTACCAGATAATCGAGAAAAAAAAAAAGAAAGAAAGAAAATGAAAAAAGGGGTTTTACAAAAGGCCTCGGATTTTCCGAATTACGCGTAAAAATTTCTAATTGAAATTTTCACGCTTTTAGCCCCTCGAAATTGCGAAAAAATTCATATTCCAAATGAAAAAGGCCCTGAATTCAAATTTTGAATCGGTTTTGCATTTGAAACATATTTTACCTTGTTATTATTATTTATTTGCAATTTATTTATCATTTATCGCTTTTTGATTATTTGTGATTATTAATATTGCTTTTAATCACCGAAAATAGCGAGAAATCATGTAAATGCATGGAAAAATATTTAATCACGAACCGGGAGTTCAAGAGCATTATGAGAATTTTGCAACCATTTTATGTAAATTACCGCTGTGAACCCTATGAACTTTTTGCATGAATATGAAAATGATCGCATCACGAACCGTGGTTCGAAAGAGTTGGCCCAAAGATGGCCGAATTTGTATGCCTTTCACCTCTCGTGATAAGGTAATCACGGATGAGCGTAAGATTGACAAGACCCTCTCTACCTTCACGATTATGCGGTGTAATCCGCACGCAATTATTGTCAAAATGGCTACAAGAAGTATGCCGCATTAATTGACACCGTGAAAATTGCGAAAGCACAAGATGATGTTCTAAGGAAGAATTACATTCACAACCACCTAGTAGCAATATTGGCCATGAAGCCAATACTAGTAGCTACAAGGTAATGAAGCCTCTCACGAAGGAGAGGGCAAGAAGGGTAAAGTTGTGAGTCGCACGTAATTGGTGTTTTTACAAGCCTAAGAAAAGGGCAAAGGATAGCATGAGTCACACCTCACCATTGCAAGCACTAAGATCCACACCCATTAGTTGCACTTATGGATGTGGACACCTAGTAGCAATTTCCCATCATGCCTCCTTTGGACATAGCAGCCGGCCACGTAGTAATTGCCCAAGAGGAGAAGATCGCCAGTTATGAGTGGAGATTTAGGAATCAAGGTATAACCTCTCTCTTCTTGTGTCCTCCGTGCCAAAAACAACAGGGCCTACATGTCGCACACCTGGGAAAAAAAAACCCAACATGACCTGACCTTTCTACTACTCTTCAATATTGAATTTGCAAAAAAAAAAAAAAAATCTTCTTCTTCGTTGACAACCATGTTGATTATTAACTTTGAACTTCCTCTAGATTGATCAAAATTCCAAAATTCTCGTCGCCTCGTCTAGGCATGTCTCCCTACGGTTATCGGACTTGCAATAGGGTTGCTCTTGATAGTGAACGTGATTGCTCCTATTTGTAGTCAACAAATAGTAAACCTATGAACATACTTTCAATATCGTGGCTCTAGTGGATGAAATAGTGACACAAATTCACGGATGATATTGTGGTGCACCGTGTCCGTGCATCTAAGATGCTGACGGTCCACCGGCACGTGGGAGCCGTGGATGCTGGTGATCGAGGAGGTCAGCACGTGTCATGTTTCAGAACAAAAACCTGGAACTGCCACACGCTTACGAGCAATATATTTCACTGATTCATACAAAATTTGGAGTTTAGAGTTTTGAGTGCATCAAATCGTAGTCTCCTTTGAAGAGTGCATTGACCCCTTTTTTATAATCAAAAGAGTACATTGATTCTAACAAAACATGCACGCATATGTGCACCACATAATTCAATGAACTTAATCTTTAGTTTAAGTGTACTGCTTCTACCAGCGCAGCTACCAACCTCATGCCGAGCTGTACACTACCCAAAGTAGCACTTCAAGGTCCATGTCTATATCTTCATGCATAGAAAGACGGCAAGACATGGCTCCTGATGTACTCGAGCTCATCGGGAGACAACGTATCCGATTTTTTCGCGCGTCGACATCTTCTCAACCAGGCAGGCAATGACCACGTAGGCAGAGAGCCTTTTTTAAAACCATAGCAGAATCGGTGAGTTCATGCCCTTTTTAAAACCGTAGTAATCGGTGTCAGAGACATGTTCGTTTTCTAGATGTCGGACTTGGATTTTGTATATTCAAATTCTCTGTGAAATTATTGTACTATTTTCTAAATCAGTAGATAACACGCACAAGCACATTACTGAATCATTTTATACAAAGCGTAAACTAAACCATTCAATATATTACAATTTCAAAGTAACATAGACCACGTCAGACCAAGTTTTATAAAAGGGTCGGACAGACCAAATTAATTACATTACATAGAAATCAACGTAACTACAGCGGAAACAAAAGGGTAGAGCTCATCTCTCCACAGACAAGCGACTGGGGTAACCTGTGTACGACGGATATTTCCCAAAAAAGTTAGATAATATCTATTGTACACAAGTACCGAACGAGTCCACTAGACTGGGCGAGATCTAGACTACAGACTAGACTACTCTTCATCATTTCCTTGTCCGTCAACTTCTGGGTCTTCATAGTACGCGTAATCCCCTTGATCCACGTCATCTGGATGGTTTGGGGGAAGAGCGAGAATGAGCACAACTTCCGTGCTCGCGAGCCAACACACAAGATACAATAATATACATGTATGACTTAACAAGAATGACTTAGGTTCTTTTATTTGCTAAAGCAACATTTTCAATTATCATAATTACAAATTCCTATGACTTAGCATTTTAACCAAATTTGTATTTTTATTAAAGAGAGTAATTGCAATATTAAATAACAGAGAGAGTTCCTCCATCGAAAACACTGCAAATGCATCATTTGATTGGAGCTGCCTCCGCTCCTCCATACCACTGAGCTCGACGGCTCAGGAAAAATCCAACCTCAGGCTAGATGAGCCGACTTAGTTTCCATACCACCCACAAAGGTTTTTGAAATAGAACTAACTCAACTTAAGTTCTCATGTCCGCCTTTGACCGTAGGCACGACTGTTTAAACAGTTTAGACTTTGTAGAGGTTTTATACTGTACCCACAAAAGATAATCGTACTCGTTACCCCACATGATTCCGTAGTCATGTAGTTGAGCGATCGTCACAATAATATTTCAAACTACCTCGCCCCTTCTATCATCTCACCCATATGGGCCACGCCCGTAAGTTGTGCGGGATGTTCACCACAACGACTAGCGCAGCTGGCCCCGGCCACAACGACTAGCGCAGCTGACAACTTCACCTTACCACGGTATCCCTATCAAGCCGGTCGCAACACGCGCTTGCATGTTCCCGCTAACCGACCAGTGGGATGACATTCAGAGTTTAATAATTTTATTAAGCCAAGTTGCACTTTACAGACTTGCGGTTGTACTTGTTTTACACAAGAGGTCATGGCAAGATTAGGTTCTTAATTCATCCAGGCGGTTCATACCACCTACCAACCACTCTCGTGCACGACGACACCCACCACTCTTTCCATCCGCCCATATGTGGCACAAGCAAGTTGTTTAGGGTGTACGTTTTGGGGAGAAAAAAGCCAATTATCACAACACGTTAGTCATTTACCCACAATGACCGTCCAAAACCACTTTTATGATTAAAAGATGATGATTAAGACATTTATTGTCCCGGTACTTAAGCAAGACTAGCATGTCGCTTAAGTACAACCTATACTAGTATTTACCACATATCTACTAGGGTGACATGGAATAATGGATTCAATTATCAAAGGATGGATAATAATTAATTAATCATCAAATGAGTGTTTAACTACTATAAGATTTAACATACATTGGATGGATAATAATTAATTAATCATCAAATGAGTGTTTAACTACTATAAGCTTTAACATACATTTGATTACAGAATTAAAACATGCAATTTTGATATTTTAAATAAATATAATTTGCATAAAATGTAGGCTCAAAATGATCAAAGTATTGACTCACCTTGGTTAAAGGCAGGAGGGTTTTGGTATTCTTGAGTTTGATCGAAGTATAGGTCTCCTGCGTTTTCGAATCCTAGTCGGATGAAAGTACGAGAAAAAGACACAACAACAAAGAGAGTAAATAAATATACAACCCATAACAAATGAACTCTAAATTAAACAAGACCATTGCCATCAGCAAGATCTTGAATTTAGAAAATTTTAGGAATATATTTCATATTTTTTGGAGTTATAATGAAGGAGATATGAATTTTTGAAGCTTTTCTAAAGAATTTTTAATTGAAAAGAAAATTAGAAAATCAAAAAAATCCTCATGCTGACACGTGGCCCATGAATAGTGCTCGGTCCACCGCACAGTGCGTGGATCGGGTTTACGCGCTCCAGTCCACCGGTCTACGGAACAATGCCAGTGGGGCCAATCTGTCAGTCACACGGGAGGGTACTGTAGCAAGAGCCCATTTGTCAGTCGCACGCAGGGGGGGGGGCGTTAAAAGGGCGGCGACGCGTGCGGGCGGCCGACGCTTCGCGTTATCCGCGTGGAGAGAGAGAAGGAGAGGGGGAGGGAGAAGAGGGGGCGCGCAGGCGGCGACGGCAAGGGAAGAAGAAGGAAGGGATCGGAGCTCGGGTGGCGCCGGGAGGTGGGGGAAGCCGGAGGCGGAGGCGACGGCGGCTCGGGAGCGCTGAATCGGCGGTGCGGCGGCGACCAAGGTGGGGTAAGAAAAGAGCGGAGGCGACGGCGAGCTCTGCTTCGACGAGCTCTGAGGAAGAAGAGAGGAGGAAGCGAGGTGGGGGAGGAGGAGGAGAGGGGCGCGCCGGCTTTATAGCCGAATGGGGAGCGAGGGGCTGGCGGATGCGGCGGGAAGAAGGGGCCTTGGGAGGCGCCGACACCGGGCGGCCTTGAGAGAAGGCGGGCACCAAGGCCGGGAGCGGCGGACGCGCCATGGGAGGAGGGGGACGGGGGTTCAGCGGCGCGCGGGAAGCCGAAGAGGCGATGAGGCGAGGCGGGCGGAAGGGGAGAATCTAGGCGAAATGGGGCCCAATTTCAAAGGTATGGAAGAATTTCAATGAAATTCGTTTTGAAATTTGAAAACACAGTGCTAATTGCTTTTTGAATATGAGAATGTTACAATGGAACATCCAGGAAGAAGCTAACACATGTACGTGAATATTTAGATGTTTTTTTAGCTGATACTTAGATCTTTTCATCTGACCAATATTGTTGTATACGTAGTAGAACTCTTAACTCTATCTGATCAATTGGCACTGTTATAATATGGAGCCACCTCGATCGAAAAACTTCTTCTGGTGAAGTACACAGGGCGTTTCCTTGATTGGAGCGCGTATAGCAGATAAAAACAATTGCAATCTGAAATGTGTAGTATGTATGGTAGATGCTCTTCCTGCTGAAGTTCCAGATACCAGCAACTGCGCTCTTTTTCTTGAAAGGTGCACTTGCAAAGTTGCACATTAGGATATTATCTTATCTCTTCCAGCGGATGAACAAACTAGTGATTGGACCCTGAATTTACCAACAACCCACTGAATCACTGGTATCATCTTGCAAGTTATATCACATAAACCTTTCATTTCGAGATATGTATTACATATGGAAATGTACACAGCCTCTCTATTCCTCCATACAAGCTAAGAACTCTCCGATGAAGCAAAAAAATCTAGTAGAAGCATTCCATCATGTCTTTGTGCCAAGCACCATACACCGTACGCATCTGACGATGTTGTTTCGAGATTCAGTTGTAGCTCGGTTCTCTTCTGAAGCTGCTGCGATCTGCTTTCTTTTTCGGGTCAGCAGCGTTCCTCATCACCACAAGGTTGCTGATGGTCCTCGCTATGTGCCGCTTGAGCTGCCCCCTCTTCAGTGGAGGCCTCTTCTCCTTTGCGCTGTAGCTGATGCCGCTGTTGCTGTGCTGGTAGTAGTACTCCATGGCTCCCCTCTTCTTGCTCCTTTCCTTGCCTCCCCTCTTCTTCTCTTTGTGTGTTTGTGTGTTTCAAGCCAGGTGGTGCTTGTGATTTGTGTGGAGGACATGAGAAGGTAAGTATTTATAGGCGAAGTCCTCTGTACTGTCACACAGGTTTCTTGCCGCACATGTTGTATCAGCTGGTGTGTTTATTTACCATTGTTTCAGTTTGCATGAATAAATTGACCACTTCCGGGCCGTGATTATTTCTAGCGAGATCAAGCCACAGATCAGGGAATTTATGCCCTTAAACACACGGATGCTAGCTTTGAAAATGACTGAAACGATTGATTACTAACTGGAGGCCGAGCTGGACATGTGGATCTGGGGAGGGGGCATCTTTCAAGCATCAAAAGACCACTGACCAGTCACGCAGCCAGTCCAGCACGAATTCGAGCTCATGGCGATTTATCATTCGACTATCGTATTAATAGGATTCGAACATGGTTTAGATTTTTTTATCTGATTAACAATTTTGCTAGATACTAATATGATATGAACTTTTGTCATCCGAAATGTTATTTTATCTACACTATTCGTATTCGATAAAATAATATACATATTTTTTTATTGCAGTGTGGCTAATTAGTTAGATGAGTATTTTTAGTTTAATGTGAATTCATGTTTTTATGTGTAATAGATAAACTATAATGATTAAGTGTACTATATACGAGGGTTAAGTATCATAAATATCTTGCTATTACGTGAATTACGAGGGTATCTGAATCCGATCGAATTGAGTGGGTATTTGATTCGTATTTATATTCGATAATATTTGAATTCATATTTATTTAGTAAATACAATTACAAATAGAATGACCACTTTGTATTCGCCCATACTCGTCTGGACGTTACCAACGTCTTTCTAGTATTAAAAAATAAGTCGATTTACCTTTGCATTTGCTCTGTCAACTCCTGCTGAACTGAACGTATAAGATAATCAGGGTGTAAAGAGCAGAGCAAGCAACGCACGGCACCAACAGAACAGCGACCAAAAACAACGCGAAGTAAAGCAGCACGTGCTGACTATTGACGGTTTCCTGTGAGAAATGAGACCACGAGCAATGTATCGATCGTCGTTCACTGATGAGTGGTAGCTTCAACGTTCAGTGTATCTCTCTCTGGTGGCCGTATGGGTGATGATTGATGACGATCTTACCAGCCAGTTATTTGCCATCTGATGCATGTTGATCGTGTTGGCATATATGATGTATCTTGTTTTTCTATTATTATTATTAAGTAGGAATAAGGTTACAAGGGATATCTGAAGTTGTAGTTAACTTATTCAGTATGTTGTCGATATGACTTGAAAGTTGAAACTCTCAGTAAAGCTGTCGTTAGTTAATTAGAAAGATATTGTCAGTAACTAACAAAAAGAAGCACTGGTTCCTAGAAAGAGACACCACAGCATCTAGCATCTGGGAGATCTAGCATACTACATTAATTCATGTCTAATTGCCATAAGCTCAAGCTGGTGCTGATCTGACTACTAGTCACTGTTCCATGGATGCTTCAAAGATGCACACACTGCTCCCTGATCCACACGTCCAACTTGCCCTCTAGTAGTAAACAAAGTCTGGGCATAAATTCCCTGGTTAGTGCCTTGATCACATTCACACCATAAACCTCATGTGACCCAAACTCGCACACAAAAGTAGTCAATTTATTCCTGAAAAAAAGGTAAAAAGAAAACAACACACCAACTGATACAGCATGCTGAAACTAGTGAAGCTTGAAAAGGTTCTTCTTATAAATTCTGAAACTAGTGAAACTTCAAAAGGTTCTTCTTATAAATTCTTTCCTAACTTCACACACCCCTTCCTCAAGTGAGCAAGAGGAACTGAGCACAAAGAAAGGAAGAAAGAAGAGAGGTGGAGCCATGGAATACTACTACCAACACAGCAACAGCGGCATCAACTACAGCACAAAAGAGAAGAGGCCTCCACTGAAGAGGGGGCAGCTCAAGCGGCAGATTGTGAGGACTTTGAGCAACCTTGTGGTGCCGAACGGTGATGTGGATCAGCGCAAGCAGATCGCAGGTTCAGAGGAGAACCAGGCTGCAGCTAAACACCATACATTTTTATGTTCGATTAGATGAGTGTGGTATATGCGCATATGTTAGTATTTCACACGTATGGATAGTGCAAACTGCTGCTAGTAGCTGTTTTTTCTTCAGAATTTCCTCTCCGTTAATTAGATCCTGCTTGCTTCATCAGAGCGTGTAATACATCTCTCAGCGATAGTTTTGTGTAAGATAACTTTGATGGCGACATAATTGTGTGCTTGATCGAAATATCTTTGGATTATTTTGGTCACCAGTTAGCTGAAAGAGTAAAATACCCCAAAGTTCAGGTTTGCAGGTGCATCTTTCCAACTGGGAGAAGTGCAACATCCCATATCTCAAAGAGTAAATATCAGGAAACCCCACGTTTTGGGGGCAAAGGTAAGTAGCTAGGAGCCTGACATGAACCCCTTGATTAGTTACTTGGTTAGACAACAAACACCATGAATCAGAAGTAGCAGTCAATTCATTAATACTCTCTCTCTCTCTCTCTCTCTCTCTCTCACACACACAGTATATAGAGACCTGTCCGTTGGAATGCACTTCTAACGGTACATTAGTTTTATGCAGTTTCGTAAAGTTTTGGTTGCTTAAATTTTTTAGATTTTGAGCTTAAAGTTTCGATTAGGTTTCAACGTGTTTCAGATTTCTTGAAGTTTCTATAAGATTCCAAAAAAATTTCAAACCCAAGTTTCAACAAGTTACAGATTTAGATAAGTTCCTGTGTTTTGTTCTTCCCTATATCTGCAACTTGGTTATATGCATAAAGTTTTATGAAGTTTCAAGAAGTGCATTCAAAAGATTCCAAGAAAATTTCAGTGAGATTTGTGTATTTCTAGAGCTTTTGGTTTCAGTGAGATCTGTGTATTTCTAGAGCTTTTCAAAAGATTCCAAGAAAATTTCAAGCTCATGTTTCAACAAATTTCAGATTTTGAAACTTAAGTTTTAATAAATTTCAAACAAAATAGTTTCAATAAGTTTCATCAAGTTTCATGAAGTTTCAAAAAGTTTCATGAAAACATTTAAAAAGTTTTTGGTTTCAGCGAGTTTCATGTATTTGGATCTGGGGAGGGGGCATCTTTCAAGCATCAAAAGACCACTGACCAGTCACGCAGCCAGTCCAGCACGAATTCGAGCTCATGGCGATTTATCATTCGACTATCGTATTAATAGGATTCGAACATGGTTTAGATTTTTTTATCTGATAAACAATTTTGCTAGATACTAATATGATATGAACTTTTGTCATCCGAAATGTTATTTTATCTACACTATTCGTATTCGATAAAACAATATACATATTTTTATTGCAGTGTGGCTAATTAATTGGATGAGTATTTTTAGTTTAACGTGAGTTCATATTTTCATGTGTAATAGATAAACTATAATGATTAAGTGTACTGTATACGAGGGTTAAGTATCATAAATATCTTGCTATTACGTGAATTATTAGGGTATCTGAATCCGATCGAATTGAGTGGGTATTTGATTCGTATTTATATTCGATAATATTTGAATTCATATTTATTTAGTAAATACAATTACAAATAGAATGACCACTTTGTATTCGCCCATACTCGTCTGGACGTTACCAACGTCTTTCTAGTATTAAAAAATAAGTCGATTTACCTTTGCATTTGCTCTGTCAACTCCTGCTGAACTGAACGTATAAGATAATCAGAGTGTAAAGAGCAGAGCAAGCAACGCACGGCACCAACAGAACAGCGACCAAAAACAACGCGAAGTAAAGCAGCACGTGCTGACTATTGACGGTTTCCTGTGAGAAATGAGACCACGAGCAATGTATCGATCGTCGTTCACTGATGAGTGGTAGCTTCAACGTTCAGTGTGTCTCTCTCTGGTGGCCGTATGGGTGATGATTGATGACGATCTTACCAGCCAGTTATTTGCCATCTGATGCATGTTGATCGAGTTGGCATATATGATGTATCTTGTTTTTTTTTTTTAAAAAAAAGTAGGAATAAGGTTACAAGGAATATCTGAAGTTGTAGTTAACTTATTCAGTATGTTGTCGATTTAACTCGAAACTCTCAGTAAAGCTGTCGTTAGTTAATTAGAAAGTGTTGGACCTGGATTTTCTAATCCCGAATCCTCTGCGAATACACTGTGCTATTCCCTGGATCAGTAGATAGTACTCACAGATACATCACTGAATCATTTCATACATGGCTTAAAACCATACCATTCATTAATTTAACACATCAGAGTTTACATAGACCGCATCGGGTCAAGTTTTACAATAAGGGTCGAACAGGCCAAATGATTACATCACAAAAGTAGCGGAAGCGACAACGGAAGCAAAAAGGGGTGAGGGCACATCTCTCCACAGTAAGCGGTCGGGAAACACATGTACATCCGATATTACCCGAAAACTCAGATAATATAGGATGCACCTAGGTACCAGCGGAGTCAGCTAGACTGGGGCGAGACTAGAACAACTAAGAACTAAACTACGCTTCAAGAATTCCTGGATCTTCAGACATCTGGTTCCTCGTAGTAGTCGTAATCTCCAAAATTTCCTGCTTCTGAGGGTTTGGGGGAAAGAGCGAGAATGAGCATAACTACCGTGCTCGCGAGCCAACACACAGAATGCAATAGTATACATGCAAGACTTAACAAGGATGGCTCAGGTTCTTTTATTTGCTAAAGAAACATTTTCAATTATCATAATTACAAAGTCCTATGACTTAGCATTTTAAACAAATTGCATTTTCATTAAAGAGAGTAAGTGCAATATTAAATAACAGCGAAGGTTACCTCCACCTTATGCTTAATTTTGATAACGGTTACGTCCACCGATTATCAACACTGGGTAAGGCTACCCAGGAGAAATCCAAAACAAGGGCTAGATGAGCCCAACACATTTCCATTCCACCCACCAAGATTTTTGAAATAGAACTAACTCAGGTTAAGTTCCCATGTCTGCCTTTGACCGTAGGCGCGGCTGTTTAAACAGTTTAGACTCTGCAGAGGTTGTACACTGTACCAACAAGAGATAATCATACTCGTTACCCTACATGATTCCTTAGTCATGTAGTTGAGCGATCGTCACAGTAACGTTTCAAACTACCTTGCCCCTTCCGTCATCTCACCCCTATGGCCAATTCCATAAGTTGTGCGGGATGCTTACCACAACGACTAGCGCAGCTGGCCCCGGCCACAACGACTAGCGCAGCTGATAACTTCACCGTTTTCGGTGTCCCATTCAAGCTAGCATACGTCATGCCGCTTGCACACTTCTAAACACCAGTTGTGGGATGACATTCAGGGTTCAATAATTTTACTAAGCCAAGTTGTAATTTGCAGACTTGCGGTTGTACTTGTTTTACACAGGAGGTCATGACAAGATTAAGTCCTTAATTCACCTGGACGGTTCATACCACATACCAACCATTCTCGTGCTACGTCCGCACTCCACCACTCTTTCCATCCGTCCAGGTGTGGTACTAGCAAGTGGTTTAGGGTTTTGGAGAGAAAAACCAATTAACGCAACACATCAGTCATCTACATCCAATGACTGCCCAAAACCATTTTTCATGTTTAAAGGATGATGATCGGGACATTTATTGTCCCGGTACTTAAGCAAGACTAGCATGTCGCTTAAGTACAACCTAGGCTAGTATTTACCAGATATTTGCTAGGGTGACAAAGAATACTGGATTCAATTAACAAAGGATGGCTTAATAAGTAATTAATCAACAAATTGGTATTTAACTACCTTAAGCTTTAACATATCATTGATTACAAAATTAAAGCATGCAACTTTGCTATTTTAAATAAATATAGTTTGCATAAAACGTAGGTTCGGAATGATCAAAGTACTGACTCGCCTTGGTTAAAGGCAGCGGGGTCTTGGTATTCTTGAGCTTGATCGAAGTGGTGGTCTCCGCGTCGTCGAATCCTAATTGGTCGAAAGTACCGGAAAAGACACAACAACAAAGAGAGCAAATAAATAACAAACTCATAAATAATGAACTCCAAAATAAACAAGACCAACACCAATAGCAAGATCTTGATTTTAGAAAATTTTAGAAATTGGTTTCACAATTTTGGAGTTATACAGAAAAAGATATGAATTTTGGAAGCTTTTAAATGATTTTTCAATTAAACAGAAAATCCGAAAATCCGGAAAAATCCCGTGCCGACACGTGGCAGGCTGTGCTCGGTCCACTGGCACTGTGCTTGTGGACCGAGTCCACGCGCTGCGCGACGGCCCACGATGGTTGGGCACTTTGTCAGCGGCACCCACGAGTGGGGCCCACCATCCAAGCGCGCGCGAGGGAGGCCCGCTGTCGGCGCCAGCTGGAGATAAAACGCGTCGTCGCTCTCATGCGGCGCCGCGTTCTGCCGGCGGAGAACGAGAGAGAGGGGAAGAGCGAGGCGGCGAGAGGAGCCGGGGGCGCCTGGCCGGCAGTGGCGACAGGAGAAAGACGGTGGCCCTGGAGCGGGCCGAGGCGGCGAAGAGAAGGGGCGCCGGGCGAGGCCGAGGAGACGGGGCGCGGGAGCTCGGAGAGTGGCGGAGGAGGCGAGGCCGAGCCGGGCGGAGGAGCGGCGGGCCGGGTCGAAGACAAAAAGCGGCGGCAGCGGCTCGGGTGAGGCGCGCTCGGCAACGACGGCGAGTGGAGGTGGAGGAGGGAAAAGAGGGGAGAACGGGGTGCGGCAAATAGCCGAGGCGAGGAGCGGGGGAGAAAAGCGGGCGCGCGGGAAGGAGAGCGGAGGAAAAGCGCTGGCGGGCGCGGGAGGAAGGAGAGGGGGTCCGGCGACGTGGCGGCGGGCGAGGAGGCCGAGGCGAAGGAGGTGGTGTCGGCGTCTTGTGCGACGGAGTCGGTCGAGGCCGCGGAGCGGCAACCGAGGCGGGCGACGGGGAGGCGGCGGAAGAACCGGGCTGGGCCGGCCCAACCGAGGTGAGGGTTAGGGTTTTGAAATTTGAAAACCGTTTTTGGTTTTTTTGAAATTGAAATCCAAATTTTGATTTTTGAATCCTAATTCAAAAACAGGATCTGACAGAAAGATATTGTCAGTAACTAACAAAAAGAAGCACTGGTCCCTAGAAAGAGACACCATAGCATCTAGCATCTAGGAGATCTAGCAAACTACATTAATTGATGTCTAATTGCCATAAGCTCAAGCTGGTGCTGATCTGACTACTAGTCACTGGTCCATGGATGCTTCAAAGATGCACACACTGCTCCCTGATCCACACGTCCAACTTGCCCTCTAGTAGTAGTAAACAAAGTCTGGGCATAAATTCCCTGGTCAGTGCCTTGATCACATTCACACCATAAACCTCATGTGACCCAAACCCGCACACAAAAGTAGTCAATTTATTCCTGAAAAAAAAGGTAAAAAGAAAACAACACACCAACTGATACAGCATGCTGAAACTAGTGAAACTTCAAAAGGTTCTTCTTATAAATTCTTTCCTAACTTCACACACCCCTTCCTCAAGTGAGCAAGAGGAACTGAGCACAAAGAAAGGAAGCAAGAAGAGAGGTGGAGCCATGGAACACTACTACCAACACAGCAACAGCGGCATCAACTACAGCACAAAAGAGAAGAGGCCTCCACTGAAGAGGGGACAGCTCAAGCGGCAGATTGTGAGGACTTTGAGCAACCTTGTGGTGCCGAACGGTGATGTGGATCAGCGCAAGCAGATCGCAGGTTCAGAGGAGAACCAGGCTGCAGCTAAACACCATACATTTTTATGTTCAATTAGATGAGTGTGGTATATGCGCATATGTTAGTATTTCACACGTATGGATAGTGCAAACTGCTGCTAGTAGCTGTTTTTTCTTCAGAATTTCCTCTCCGTTAATTAGATCCTGCTTGCTTCATCAGAGCGTGTAATACATCTCTCAGCGATAGTTTTGTGTAAGATAACTTTGATGGTGACATAATTGTGTGCTTGATCGAAATATCTTTGGATTATTTTGGTCACCAGTTAGCTGAAAGAGTAAAATACCCCAAAGTTCAGGTTTGCAGGTGCATCTTTCCAACTGGGAGAAGTGCAACATCCCATATCTCAAAGAGTAAATATCAGGAAACCCCACGTTTTGGGGGCAAAGGTAAGTAGCTCTGACATGAACCCCTTGATTAGTTACTTGGTTAGACAACAAACACCATGAATCAGAAGTAGCAATCAATTCATTAATACTCTCTCTCACTCTCACTCTCACTCTCTCACACACACACAGTATATAGAGACCTGTCCGTTGGAATGCACTTCTAACGGTACATTAGTTTTATGCAGTTTCGTAGAGTTTTGGTTGCTTAAATTTTTTAGATTTTGAGCTTAAAGTTTCGATTAGGTTTCAACGTGTTTCAGATTTCTCGAAGTTTCTATAAGATTCCAAAAAAATTTCAAACCCAAGTTTCAACAAGTTACAGATTTAGATAAGTTCCTGTGTTTTGTTCTTCCCCATATCTGCAACTTGGTTATATGCATAAAATTTTATGAAGTTTCAAGAAGTGCATTCAGAAGATTCCAAGAAAATTTCAGTGAGATTTGTGTATTTCTAGAGCTTTTGGTTTCAGTGAGATTTGTGCATTTCTAGAGCTTTTCAGAAGATTCCAAGAAAATTTCAAGCTCATGTTTCAACAAGTTTCAGATTTTGAAACTTAAGTTTTAATCAGTTTCAAACAAAATAGTTTCAATAAGTTTCATCAAGTTTCAAAAAGTTTCATGAAAACATTTAAAAAGTTTTTGGTTTCAGTGAGTTTCATGTATTTGTAGAAGTTTCCAGAAGATTCCATGAAAGTTTCAACCCCAACTCCAGTTTCTACAAGTTTTCAAACAAACGAGTCTCACGAAGTTTCAACAAGTTTTATGAAGTTTCAAAAAAATTTGTAAAAACCTTTTAAAAGTTTCAGGTTTAAGTGAGTTTCACGTATTTCCAAAAAATTCCAGAAGATTATAAGAAAGTTTCAATCCGAAGTTTCAACAAGTTTTAGACAAAAAGTTTCAAAAAATTTAGCAAGTTTCAACAAGTTAAATAAAAAAAATCAAACAAGAGCAAAAAAATCCGATGTGCTCACCTGCGGCTGCGTGACCGCTCGCCGCCATAGCTCCGCGCTCGCCGGGACGTCACGGCCATTGGCCTTCCTGCCTACCACCAAGCTCGCGCGTGGCTCCATGCTCACTGGGCTGCTGTGGTCGCTCACCTTCCCACGCGTCGCCGCGCATGCCTCCGGTAGCCGCTTCCACTCACCTCGCTTCGACCGAGCCTACTAGCCACCACTCCCCATCGCGCCAGACCATAGCCTCCCACATGCTTGTGGCCACACGAGGCGCGAAGGACCAGCCCACCGCCATTCACCGCACATCGCTCGAGGACCGGCTCATAGCTCGCCCTACGCGAACCCGTGGCCTCCACGCTCGGGTGAGCTCACGGCCGCCATGCAAGCACTGCAATGGCTCGCCCCGCCATTGCATCGTTGTTGTCGTGCTAACACGCATGATGAAGCTTTAAGACGTACTTTTTGTTGCAAGCTTGGCATTTTATCAAATAGTGGAGAGCATCACTAGAAACATGTGCACAACAAAAAAAACGCCTAAACCAATACAATTTGATGAAGGAACCTTTGATTGAACCCAGGGGGATGGAAGGTAGCAACTGAGATCAAGGGGAAGCGGAACTTGGGCTCATTAGCAAGGTCGGGTGGATGCAGAGGACGAGTTGCGCACGCTTGCTGCTCGCCGTGTACGTACGCTGCTCGCCGTGGAAAAACGCAGTCGTCACTCGTTGTGCCCGCACGCTTTGGCCACTTTAGGATACGTGCTACAACAACTAGATTCAAAAGCCAATGCCTATCACGTCAGTTTTCTAAGAAATGCTATAGCGTTTTCTAGCTTTTCCCATATAGAAAAGGTGAAATCGAAACACGCTCCAGTCGGTACAACATGCATGCATAATCTTTCTATTATATTATCAAGACAAAGAAGAAAAAAGTCACCATATTAGCTTCTAAATGCTATAAATTACCACATTAAGCGGAAAAAGAGATAAAGATCTATACCGTCGATTGTGGCAGATCTAGATTATAATAGAGCAGATTAATTAGATGTGCTATAAATTGGAGCTATTAAAGTAGTACAAAAAATACAATTACATTTTCAGTCATACATAATATAAGTATTAGAATTGGATAATAAACCCAACACTATTTTTAGAGGTATTGTAATAGCTAGCTACGCAATTGGCGAGAAATTTGGCTAGTTGCATAGAATTACAAAACCTATAAATGTTCCCTGCCTTCTCATATACCCTCGTCAAGTAAGCACTTGGTTTCAACTGTTCAACACGGACGGGTTCAACTCTTCAACACGGACACACAGAGAACTATAGCAAAGCAAAAAGGGCAAGCAGGAAGAGTGAGCTAGCGATGGAATACTACCACCCAAGTAGGGGTGGCCAAAAAGCTTGCGGCTCGCGAGCCGGCTTGAGCTTTTTCCGAGCCGAGCCGGCTCGGCTCGAGCTCGGTTTTTTTCGAGCCGAGCCGGGTTTCGAGTTCGGTGAAGATTCGAGCCGAGCTCGAGCCGGCTCGCGAGCCAAACGAGTCGAGCGTAACCCCATATAATTAAGATGATTGGATTTTGAATTGATGATAAATGACTCATATAATCATTTTATTCTACCTTTTTTTGGGATTAGGAAACCCTGGCTCGAACGAGCTTTTTCGAGCCGGCTCGAGCTTTTTTCGAGCCGAGCCAAGCCGGCTCTCGAGCTCGTTTTCCAAAAAGGGCCGAGCTGAGCCTCAGACCGAGCCTGGGCGAGCTCGGCTCGGCTCGTTTCCAGCCCCACACCCAAGGATCGAAAAACCGTTTCCGGTGGAGATCCCGCCAGGGAACTGAGAAAAAAAAACCAGCCGATTACCGGTTTTCCTGGAAAAAAAAATCTGGTTGAATTTCGTATGAATTCGCTTAAAAACCATTCAAAAATCAAATTTTAAATTTTAAATTTGCAAACTCTGAAAAAACCGACCAGTATTTAGATTCTCACTACCCACCGAAAAATCCGGTTACCCACAGTAGCCTAGGATTTATACCTGCTACCACCAAGATCTGAGCAACAAAGAATAAAGAACTACATTACAAAGGAGAAGAGGCCTTCTCTGAAGAGGGGACAGCTCAAGCTCCGGAAAGTGAGGACGATATGCAACCTCGTTGTGCCAACCAATGTTCGTTGCCCAAAGCAAGCATGTCGGAAGTTCAGAAGAGAACTGACGAGGATCTAATAATCCTCATTTTTATCTTTTATCTATAATTCTTATTATGGGTAAATATGATGTCACATAGTCCCCAGAGGTACCCCTTATCTAAAAGGGAGAAGTCCAATAAGTGGTTGTAAGTCTTGCTACGACTATATCATGGTCGTAAGTCTTTCTCGACCAACTACATAGTGTAAGTCCTTCTTACGACTGCTACCTAGTCGTAAGTTCTTCTACGACCAGGTAAACTACGACCACCTTATAATCAAACCTACAGGCGAGTGGGTCCAATTGATTAAGGAATCCGAACGGTCTGCACGCACTATTATTCCGCTTATTAATGGTGCGTAATTACCCCATTATCTCTGGAAGATAATTGCCAGACGGCGTGAAGAAGCCGAGGCGCGGTAATTCTCGCCATCATGCGCCGTTCTTCGGATTAATCAGCGCATTTCCGCGAGGCAAACGGCTACTTCTTCACGACTATATAAGGGCATCGATCAGAGAGATAGGAAAAGGGCGAACAAGAGCCAGTCAAGTAGGAACACAAGTGCTATTCTCTGTAATAGTCTTAGTCTTTTACTTGATCATCAAGAATACCATACACACAGGATTAGGGTTATTATTCTCTCCGGAGAAGGCCTGAACCTGTCTAAACATCCCGTGTCAATCCACTCTGCGTGATCTTATCTCTAGGAGACCCCCCGAATCAAACAATCTTTACGTAAGATCGGTTCTAATACACCGACAGTTGGCGCCGTCCGTGGGGATCTTCCGGTAATCTCTTGTCAACATACTCTCTTTTTCCAATCTCATGCAATCATGGCAGGAGAATGGAGCGAGGAGAAGCTGGTTTGACTTGGCAGATTCTGTGACGTCGACATGGATGCCGGTTTCGACTATGAACCGAGTGATGCATCCACGATGGTGATGTTGCCTTCGAGATTATTCTCCAGAAAACATCCCATTAATAGAGTTGAGGAGGGATCCTTATCCCCCACAACAATACGTCCAACAGAGGAGCCATTTCCCTCAAAGGACAAGGGTCAATCCGACCAGGACCGCCCCCAGGAGGACTCACAACGCGACGAGAGTTTTTTCTCCAAGTGTTCAAGTCCCCTTAACACGGTCCGACTTGGTAAGTCAAGTTCTGGGAGCCACCATTCCAGGACTCCACCAAAGATCTAGTGATTCTCTCTCGGGGTAACTCCAGAGAGGGTGGGATCAAGCATGCTTTTCCTCCAGAATTCGACCGTCTCCCACGCAGATCTCATTTGCGAACGGAGACGATTATAACCCGAGTTCCCCTACCGGAGGATTACTCCAAGTCGCGAGATGGTGTCCCTCGAGCACTCCTCAAGCGGGAGGCCTCGGCGCAAGTGAGAATCATCAGCGGGAGGTCTTCGTCCTTCCCCAAATCGTGTCGACCTCATGGAGGCCGAGATAAGGACACTCCCGAAGATCACACACTGCGCCCCTCGTGGTAATGGCAAGGGCACCACCGTTGGCGAGAGGACCAACACTCGATGAACGCGAGAAAAATCGCGAATTTCAAGGCACATACAACCGCCTCAGTAAAGAAGACGACTTGCACCGGATAAAACAGAACAACAACGAGACTTTGCGTCAATTCATCAAACGCTTTAGTCAGGTTCGTAACTCAATTCCGGAAATTTCTGATTCCTCTGTGATCAGGGCTTTTAAGCAAGGAGTCCGCAGAAGAATAACGGAGGACATTGCTCAAATCCTCCCAACATCATTGTTAGAACTCTTGAGATGGCGATCGATATGCAATCGCTTACGAGGCGATCGAGTGGAACAACACTATCGATCGAGAAACATATACTCCTCGAGAGCCGTGAAGTTGGTAAGGATAAAAAGCAAAAAGTCCAAGAAGAAAATCAAAAATCAAAAACCACAAGCCAGTGGTTCTAAGGAGGTTCTGGCCGTGAAAGATGGAGAGCCCCAAACCACCAAGTCGTACCCTGATCAAGGCAAAGGTAAGCGCCCTGATCGTAGGAATGACAAACCAAGGTGGTGTCCTTTTCATAAAAGGAAGGACATGACCTCCATATCGCTAGGGTTTTCCAAAGAAAGCTCGAGGACTACTACAACGGCAAGCACCACTCCCTACTCTCGGCGGTAGGACATACGAGTGGCCAAAGTCGTCGGATGATGAGGAGATGCCGTTCAAGATCCACAACATACCGTTGAGCACATCTACGGAGGATCATCGGCATACGACTCCAAGCGACAACTTAAAGTCACGGACGAGAGGTAAATTCTCTACATACTCCTCTCGTCAATAAATTACCAAGTGGTCGGAAGTTACCATCTCTTTTGAGAAGGATGACCGTCCGATCACTACGAGTCGATCAGTCGATATCCGATTGTGGTCGAACCCACCATCAACAACCTGTCGGGTCAATCGAGTGTTGGTTGATGGTGGCGATTCTTTGAACATATTATTTACTAATGCCCCGGACGAGATGCAAGTACCGGGACAAAGGTAAGGCCGATGCGATACTCCTTTCATGGAATTGTACCGGGTCTTGACCAAACCTATTGGCCAAGTTTCTCTTCCTTTAACATTTGGCTCACCAAGTAATTTCGGACGAGAAAGTCTCCTTTGATGTGGTCGATTTCGATCGGCATATAATGCCATACTCGGACGACCAACTTTGGCAAAATTCTTAATGGCTACTCATTACGGGTATCAATGTCTTAAGATGCGAGTCCCAAAGGAGTGATCACCATTCGATGTGACAAAAGATGGCGTATAGTCATGATCCGTCGATCCTCGAGATGGTTGGTCAAATACCAACTCGAGATGAAAGTCGACCGACTAGCAAGTCGAAGCCTCAAAGCTACACCAAAGCCGAACGACCAAGTCAAAGAGGTTCCTCCGGGCCAGAAGAACCCTCAAGATGCTCGCATCGGGAGACTTCCGACCCCAAATAGGAAGACGCCCTCATTACCTTCCTCCGAGCTAACGCAGATGTCTTTGCGTGGCAAGCATCCGACATGCCCGAGTCCCGTGGAGGTGATCGAGCACGTGCTAGCTTTACGGCCGATAAAGTACCGTAAAATAAAAATTACGGAGATTTGCCTGATCGGCGAGATGCTATTAAATCGAGTTGGATAAGCTACTTAAAGCGGGCTTTATAAGAGAGTCAACCACCCGGTGGTTGGCTAACCTGTAATGGTCAAAAAGTCAAGCGGCAAATGGCGTATGTGCGTGGACTTTACTGATCTTAATAAAGCTTGTCCAAAAGATGATTTCCCTTTACCTCGTATCGATCAGCTGGTTGATTCAACTGCAGGTTGTGAAATATTAAGTTTTTAGATGCATATTCGGATACCACGGATCAATATGTGTTTAAGCGATGAAGAAAAGACCGCATTCATTACTCCATTTGGTACCTTTTGCTATGTCAAAATGCAATTTGGTCTAAAGAATGCGGTGCTTCTTTTCAACGCCTAATGCAATCGACTTTTTCATCTCAATTAGGCCGAATTTGGAAGCCTATGTTGATGATCTAGTCGTAAAAGCATTAAGAGACTTAATCATATCACCGACCTACAAGAAACATTCGACAACCTCGAAAGCACCGCTTAAAACTCAATCCGAGAAGTGTGTGTTTGGAATTTCTTGAGAAAATTGCTTGGATTCCTAGTATCCGAGCGAGGAATCAAGCAAATCTGAAAAAATAAAAGTCATCCTCGGATCGTCCTCCAAACACAAAAAGGAAGTCCAAAACTCACTTGGGTGCATGGCGGCTTTAAGTCGTTTCATCGCACGACTAGGAGAAAAGGACTACCTTTCTTTAAACTTCTCGGGAGACATGAAGGTTTTGAGTGGTCGAGCGAGGCAAGCGTTGCCTTTGAGGATGTCAAGAGGTATCTTTCGAGTGCTCCTGCTCGGTTTCTCCAAAGCCGAAGAGACGCTCTTAATTTACCTAGCCGCCACGCCACAGCAAAGAAGCGCGATATTAGTCGTAGAGCGTGAAAACGTACAACGACCGGTTTACTCGTCGGCGAAGTTTTACGGGCCTAAGGCGTTACCCTCGTGTCCAAAAACTTCTATATGCCCTCCTCATGTCTTCGAGAAATCTGCGGCATTATTTTCAGCGCACAAAATAGGCATGCCGTCTCGAGTTTCCTTTGGGAGCAATCCTCCATAATAAGGAAGCAATGGGGCGCATGGCAAAATGGTCGATCGAACTTGGGAGTTCGACCTCCATTCGTGTCGACGGCCATAAAATCCCGGATCTTGGCGGACTTTGTCGCCGAATGGACAAATCTGAACACATTCAGATCCCGATCGATTCCCACGACCGATGGATGATGTACTTTGACGGTCACTTACTTTAAGTGGCTCGAAATTTGAGGTCCCGTATCTCCTACCGGAGAAACCTTAAAGTATGCCATACAATTAAACTTTCGGGCTACTAACAATGTAGCAGAGTACGAAGGTTTGCTAGGCGGCATACAGTGCAAAAGCACTCTCAATTAAATCGACTACTCGTGAGAGGAGACTCTCAACTAGTCGTGAATCAAATCGGAAAGAGTACCAAGTGCTCTAACTCAACAATGGCTCGGTACTTATCAAGTCGTAAGCTAGAAAAACATTTTTAGGTTTGAGGTACAATTTATCCCTCGAAGGATAATTTCCTCATGAGACCAACTTGCTCGGATGGCTTCTTCCCGATCCACGCACCAAAAGGAGTTTTCTTGGAGCAACTCCAAAACCGTCTCAGTCGAAGAACCGAAAAACCTCCTCTTGAGATGGCCTCATTAGATTACGAGGATACGGATGACTCCCATCTACGAGTATCTTTACAAGGGTTCCAGACGAAGATGATCTTGAGGCAGATCGATTATCCCGAAAAGCCAAAATGTATACTTTGGTTGAAGGAGTCCTCTATAAACGAGGAACCCAAGGAATACTCATGCGATGCATTCCGCAAAACGAAGGAATAACACTCCTTCACGATATACAGTGGCATCTGTGGGACGCATGCCTCCTCTGAACATTGGTTGGTAAAGCCTTTCGACAAGGTTTTTACCGCCTCTGACCTGCGATGCTATGGAGGTGGTTAAAAGTGTGTCCATGCCAATTCCATAGTAGAGCGGATACACCAACCGGCTCAAGCATTACAAACAATACCTCTTTCTTGGCCTTTTGCGACCTGGGCTTGATATCCTAGGACCGTTTCCCAAAGCTCCAGGAGGTTTTGAATTCCTTTTTGTGGCTATTGACACATTCACAAAATGGATCGAAGTGAACACATGAATCGATAACAGCGGGCGACAAAAGGTTCATGATGAGAAGCGTAATTAGTCGATTTGGAGTTAAAGTCGGATAATTACGCACAATGGTAAACAATTCGCAAGTGCAAAATTTCAGAATTTTGCGACGAGTTAGGTATCAAGCTATGCTATGCTTCATTGCACACCCCAAAGCAATGGGGCGGTCGAGCGAGCAAGCGGCCAAATAATGCGAGAATTAAAACTCGAGTCTTGACCCGACTTGTTAGCGCTCGGGGCTTGGGTACAAGAATTACCTTCCATATTATGGGCGGTTAAATGCGACCACCAATCGAGCAACAGGGAAACACCATTTTTCTAGTTTTGGAGCGAAGCCATGCTTCCTCGGAGCTAAAATTGCGGTCGACACGAGTTGAAACCTTCAACAACTCGGACCAGAACAACTTCGGCAGATGACATTAACCTACTCGAGAGAGGAGAAACCTAGCCTTAATCCGTTCGGCGGTCTACCAACAAGCCTGCGCAGATACTATAATCGTAAGGTCCAACCTCGCGACCTTCTTTGTAGGTGACTTAGTATTGAGGCTCGCCAATCCAAGTCTAATCGGAATAAACTTTCCCTAAATGGGAAGGTCCTTACGATGGTCGAAGTAACTTTCGGCGAGTCAGACGACTAGCAATGGAAGATGGGCGAGTTCTCTCAAACTCTTGGAACATCGACGATTCACGCAAATTCTATGTGTGACCGCCTCCAAGCAATAAAAGTCCAGGTTCTTTCTACCTCTTTTTGCTTTAATTTTTGAGTAGTGCTTTTTTAATCTTTCGACTATGATATAAAAACACCCAGTTTTCTTTACACTGGCCGAAAAGCGAAAGCGTCATCCGTGAAACTTCTCCTCTCGCATGTGGTTACGCCCACTAGAAGGAATTTCTAGCATCGACTCGTTACTCATTTTTACGCCAATACAAAGAGCTCGGGTTTTATCTAGTCGTAATGTTATCAAAGCCAACTCTCTCAATCTTAGTCTATTTTTCCGATAAATTCAAAAATATTCTAAGTAGAGTGCACTTTCTTACATTAGTTCGACCACATTTGGTGTACTCGATTTGTTTTAACTGGTCGAAGGAAGAGACACACCTAGTCGAAACTTCTCCTCTCTGCATGTGGTCCTGCCCACTAGAAGGAAACTTCCTAGTGTCGCTCAGTCTCCTACTTTTGCTACTGGAAAAGACTTATCAAAGTCCACCAAAAAAGGATGAACGAATGACTAAAGTACTCTAAGACGTTTGCTTAACTCAAGTTGCTGTTCTTGGTTTGATTAAACTAGTCGGAGATGGGAACATCACCTAGTCGAAGCCTTCCCTTTCTGCACGTGGTCCTGCCCACTAGAAGGAACTTCCTAGTGTCGAGTCGTTTCTACTCTTTTCACCAAAGGCTTGACAACCGTAATAAAAGCTATAAGTTAAATAAACCTCTCTTTGTTTTGTAAACCCTTTTTTAAACACTATTTATTTAGATTGTCTAAACAATCTAAGCAAATAGTCGGGGGCTAGGATAAAGTTATTAATTTGACTTCAATTCTTAGTCTTTCGTTCGTTTATTATCTTTTGAGTTATTAACTACTCGACAAGATGATTTTCAGGAAATGAAGCGGATCATATATTACTCATTAACAAAAATTATGCGCTTACAAGGTAGTTACAAGATTACTCGAAGGGGAGAGCCTAGTGCATTTCCTCCGCCACCTTTTACCAATCGATCAGATTTCCTCAATCAGACGACTTGCCTCGATTCGGGACGATCAAGTCGGCTTCAATTGGTTTAACATTAAGGCGGGGTCTTGAGCTTTAAGTTTCGCCAAAGCGTAACTTATCGCACTTATTCGCTTCCTTTATTGATTCTCGCTTGATTAGTCTTGAGTGGTCACCATTTCTTGCAATTTTCCGACTTGTTCCCCAATGGTACTTGTGTGAGCAACTATGGTATCTTCTCGAGGAGTCTTTCCCTCGTAATGTAGCTCATTAAGCACATTGTTCAGAGAGTGATGTTGCCTTGAAGACTAGTCTTCATCGACTCCATCTCTGTTGGGTACAAGTCGAAGCCTCATGAAGCTTCTTGTTTTCGACCACTTGTTACGAAAAGAATAATATCGGTCAAACAAAGATATACTTCTAGAGGAAGATAACACAAAGATAATTATAGGTAAAAGCTTTTCTTACCTACTAATTGAGAATCCAATTTCTTGACCTCTTTTCGATGGGAAGCAATAGTTTGACAGATGCTTTTGCTCCCATGCTCGATGTCCTCTGCATTCATCTTAGCAATGCGACGGACTCATTGCGATTAAGGTCTTTGCTTGGATTTCACCTCGAGGCTTCTCAATTGGGCGACAATTTCGAACAAGAAATTGGCATTAGAAAAGGGAAAATACTCAAAAGAATAACAGTAAAGATTTACTTACTCGTTAATCGAGTTCTAAAACTCTCGAGTTCTTGATCCTTATTCAGGTAATGCGGAAAACTCTGAATAACCAAAGATTTTTCTTGAACTTGATCCGAGCTTCCATCTCTTTTCTTTATCCGGAGAAGAAAGGAAGGTGGAGTAAAGGTTAAAGATCAAAAGCAGTCTTAAGTTCGAACTTCTCGCTTATTTTTTCTGCAATCTTTTAGATGCGAGAGAGTCTCTCAAGTCTATCCGAGAGAACTAATACTTCATTCCTTAGCCTCCTCGACTCCTCTTTTTCATAGTCGGTGAGTCACTAAGGTCTTCGTATCACCGCTTAGCCTACAAAAACAGAACGAAGATAAACATCACCAATGGTTGTGAGTACTTCTACAACCACCGACCTAGTCGTAAGTTTTTCTGCGACTAAGATATGGTTGTAAGTCTTTCTCGACCACTACAGTCGTAAATAGTCATAAGTTCTTTTCGATGATACTTCGTCATGAGTTTCTTCCATGACTATTCTCGTGAAACATTTTACAGTATTTAAGTCAAAAACAACTATGAATGATAAGTGACTTACCACCTCTCGCCTCTCACAGAGTAGTTCTTTCTCTTGTCTTAGCTCTAAAAGTTGTCGATGATACTCACCGACAACGACAATTTGCTCGAGCTTTACGCAAAAGAAAACAGTGAGAAGGGAAGGAAAGCCACATATATAAGTATTCAAGATACTTACATTCATAGTCGTTCTAGCAAAAATCGAATATACAAGGTCCGGTGTCTGCGGCTTATCTATCCTCGCGACTTTGTCCCACCACACCTTCTCGAGCGCTCGTTGTCAAAAGTATTATCCGTATTGGGAATATCTTTGGGATGGGGACTCGGTCACGAGATTTGTAAGAAGACCCTCGACGGAGGCAGGCCCAAAGAAGTCACCACGAAGTTGAAATTTTCTCCTTCCGTTCGTGATTTCTCTTTGGGTAGGGAAGGAACGCCTCCTCGATTTTCTTCCCGAGGCGGTGCAGTGGTCACCACCTTGACCAGAGGCTTCCACTACCTCTGTTGTTTCTACGACTTGATGGTCGTGGCGGCCACCTCAACAATGAATACCGCTACCTCAAGAATCGTGAGTTACGACTTGGCAGATGTGGGAGACACTGCAGGAGTCTCGACTTCATCGGCCACCGGGCCAAGGGTGATGCTTGACCACCTCCGTTGCTACCTCTCCGATGAGTGAAGGGATAGCAATGGACTTCTCGTGAAGCATTCCCGGGTCAAGGAGTCGGATGAAATAAAGAAAAGCAAATCGAGGTTGTGAAAAGAAAAAGGTAAATGTCCTTCTTACACTTCAAGACATTTCACATACCTCGCACTCTGGTCTTAACCAGAATTTTGGAGCAATCCTCCCGACGGAGGACCTTTTCTTCTCCACGACCACGTGCGGTCGAGGTTCAACAATTGGCTCATTCTACGACCACGTGCAGTCGTAGAGTTTGAACAGAACCGAGCTCGGTTTCGATCTTTTGGATGGGCGAGATCGGTCTCGACCAATCCGTATAAAGATCGCCCTCGATTGCGAGTTGTCCGATCAAAGATCGTCCTTCATAAAGACACAAAATCCTTCCAGTTCTCCTTTCAAGTTTCCTAATAAAACTAGGAGTGGCACCAATCTGCGAAAGATTCCGTGTCATAATAGAAGGGTACCTTAGCCTTGCGAGGTTTGCGCTTGAGAGGTTCAAGCGCTTCAACCTCTTCGGCCCGGCCGACTGCGGCCTCGGCCGGATACAACTACAATTTGCGCAGTCTTGTAGAGGTTTGGTCGAAAGACGAACTCGAACTTGCTCCCCTTGTCGTGCAGATTTACAAGTCGGCGTCTCTTCGAGGGAGGAGCGAGTCTTTGTCTTCGACAACCCGGCGCCAATAGTCATCGAGCGACTTCTTCGTCGTCTGGCGATTTTCCATACCTACTTTACGTAAAGCAAAGCAGAAAAGAAGAATCACTAATTAGTCGTAAGTTTTTCTACGACTAGTACCAAGTCGTAAGTTTTTCTCGACTTTTCTTGATTGTAAGATATTCTACAATCACCATTGGTCGTAAGTATCTTCTCGACTATAAAGTCCTAAAGAGAGAATCGATTTACGATTACCTTTAGGCGCTCTATCCTTTCATCTGCGGACAAAACCGCAATGACTTGAGGAACCGCCCCTGAGTGGCGGGGACTTCTCACGAGATGAGTCGACTGAGTCAACCTCGGCTGTGAAAGATCCGTAAACAGATAATAATATTAGACAAGGTTGAGAAAGACCAAGCGGAGAGTTAAGTCGACAATTGCTTACCCTCCTCGTAGTCTCGGTGGGGTCTCCTCTCCCGAGTACCTCCACATAGGAGATGCTCGTTTCTTGAGAGGACTAATTCGGCGTGTGATGAAATCTTTCACCACATGCCATCCGTCGACCCTTCTTCCTTCAAGTCCTTAATGGCTTGAATATAAGGGCTAATCCGGTTGATATCTTCAGGTTGAGTCCATGAAGATTTCTTTTCAATGACCTTCCCCACGAAAGAAAGGTCGTCTTCAGAGGTGACCTTCGGTAGAACCACCTCTTCCTCCACCTCGCCACGAAGACCGGGTGAAACTCGAATGTACTCCTTCGACTTGAGTCGTGGAGTTTGAGACCACAACTTCGGCGATTCGGTTTGTCGAGCCATCCCATAATAATATTGGAACAAATGAGATCCGCGGAATCCCAGTGCGCCTCGCATGCATACACGAACACACTCAACATGGTAATGGAATTGGGACCTAAATTCACTAGTTCCACCCCAAAGTGTTCGAGTACTACTGTAAGAAAGGGGTGGGCAGGCAATCGAAGGCCGCACTCACAATACGCTTGGAAGACGGGGATTTGCCCATTTTCCCCGATGGCGATCTTTGCCCGATGGCGGAATCCACTTCACGAGCCTTCTCGGGATCTTCCGAGATCAACCAAGATCTTGATCTTAGCGCATCCATCTCCGATTCCTCCCATTCGAAACTCTCCGGCCATTTCGCCGAAGCAAGAAGTTTTTGATTGGGTTGGCGGCGGAGAAGATGAAACCTAGTCGAAGACGGAGAAAGCAAGAGCTCGAAGAACAGCGGAGTGATTTGGGGGAAAAGTAAAAATCCAAGTCTACCTCCTGGTAAGTTTTTATAACCGCACGATCTCCGCCGCTTTAAACCGTCCCGCTATAGGTCTATGATAGATGGTTGTACCGCCGAACCGCTTCATCGGACAAGTCTATGAGAGACGGTTGCAATTCTCCGGATGGTCCGCTCGAGAAAAAGTAGGTGCGTATTGTCACCTCCAAGCAAAATTACATTCTTGACCAAGTCTTTCTAGTCGAAGGAAGTATCAATCGGAAGAGCTTTTCTCCGATTCCCTACCACGACCACCGAGCGGTCATAGGGTTTTCTATGACTTTTGATAGTCGTAAGCAACCTTCTGATAAAGCAAATTCTGGTCAAAGCAACACTCAAATGTCGAAGAGTTTTTCCTTCGACTATCATTCTACGACATTCTCATGGTCGTAAGTCCATTTACGAAACCTTTATCAAGTAAGTTACTTTCACTTGAAGCTGGGGGGCTAGATGACGAGGATCTAATAATCCTCATTTTTATCTTTTATCTATAATTCTTATTATGGGTAAATATGATGTCACATAGTCCCCAGAGGTACCCTTATCTAAAAGGAGAAGTCCAATAAGTGGTTGTAAGTCTTGCTACGACTATATCATGGTCGTAAGTCTTTCTACGACCACTACATAGTCGTAAGTCCTTCTACGACTGCTACCTAGTCGTAAGTTCTTCTACGACCAGGTAAACTACGACCACCTTATAATCAAACCTACAGGCGAGTGGGTCCAATTGATTAAGGAATCCGAACGGTCTGCACGCACTATTATTCCGCTTATTAATGGTGCGTAATTACCCCATTATCTCTGGAAGATAATTGCCAGACGGCGTGAAGAAGCCGAGGCGCGGTAATTCTCGCCATCATGCGCCAAGCATCGGATTAATCAGCGCATCTCCGCAGGCAAAACGGCTACTTCTTCACGACTATATAAGGGCATCGATCAGAGAGATAGGAAAAGGGCGAACAAGAGCCAGTCAAGTAGGAACACAAGTGCTATTCTCTGTAATAGTCTTAGTCTTTTACTTGATCATCAAGAATACCATACACACAGGATTAGGGTTATTATTCTCTCCTAGAAGGCTGAACTGTCTAAACATCCTGTGTCAATCCACTCTGCATGATCTTATCTCTAGGAGACCCCCCGAATCAAACAATCTTTACGTAAGATCGGTTCTAATACACCGACAAGAACCAAGCAACAGCTAGACCATATGGTGGTACCTCCATGGATGGATTGTACAATGTGCTGCTGCTAACTGTTTTTCTCAGAATCTCCTTAATTTACAAACCCCGGTTGTTCTCTCTCTTCTTCTTTTTTGGATTTTAGCTGAAATGCTAGTGGTTCTTGCGTACTTCATAAGTGTTCTTGGCCTCTGAGTGATGAGATGGAGAGGTGGTGTCATGTTATCTTCCAAAAGGAAAACTCTAAAAATATCTTTCCTGGTGACTATACCATTGTACTGTGGTTGATGAAAGTTCATTTCTTTTTTCTAGAAGGGATAATATCCCACTGTGTATACGTTTATCTTTAAGATGGGGAGAAAGTGTAGGTATCTGAATCTTTTGTCACTTTGGCATCCATATCCATTCAAATGTCGCAACGATGCAAATATTCGGTTTATGTGCTCTACTTGGGTGGGTAAGGTTTCTTTTGCAGCCGATTGGAGTAGCTGGAAATGTGGAAGTGAACAAAAACGTTACAGGGCTAGTTAAAAAGCTAGTACTTATCCACAGCTGACTCAGCTCTTTCTTTCACGTACAGGTAGGGTTTTGTAAACCGGTAACAAATTTTTCGATCAAATTTTAAATTTAAAAATTTGGCTGAAAATCACTTAAAATATCGGCCAGAATTTTAGAAAATAAATTTTGACACAAATTTCTTTTAGATTTGACAAAAATCATGCAAATCGAACCGGTTTCAAAAATTCCCCAGGGGAGGGGGAGCAGAGGCGATAGAATTTTAACCAAATATTGTGCTAGGTAGCACTCATAGGTACATTATTGGTTCATCTCATATAGACGTAAAATAAGACCAACACATATATTACAAACAACAGAGTAACATAGACCACATCGGGTCAGGTTTTACAGCAGGGTCGTCAGGCCAAATATATTATATCACAAAAGCACGTAGCTATAGCGGAAGCAAAAGGGGATGAGGCTTGTCTCTCCACAGGCAGCGACTGGGTACCTTGTGTACAACTAATATTATCCAAGGGCTTAGGTAATATCGGTTGTACGCAAGCACCGACAAGTCTTCTAGACTGAGGCGAGATCTATACTACAGGGCTACACTACTCTTCATCGCATCCGGGTCCGTCGACTTTGGGATCCTCATAATAGGTGTAGTCTCCCTGGTCCAAATCACCTGAAGAGTTTGGGGAAGAGCGAGGGTGAACACAACAACAGTGCTCGCGAGCCAACACAACAGATGCAATAATATACATGCACGGCTTAACAAGGATGGCTCGGGTTCTTTTATTTGCGTAAAGCAATATTTATAAATACAGATATTAGAAAGTTCTATCACTTAGCATTTTAACCAAATTATATTTTTAAAGAGATTAATTGTGCAATAATTAATAACAACATAGTTTCCCTCCGTCGAAACTCTAACTCATGCTTCTTTTGACGGTGGTCATACCCACCTATTACCAACACTGGGTAAGAATACCCAGGAAAAATCCAAATCAAGGGCTAGATGAGCCCCGCACATTTTTCAACCCACCCACAAAGGTTTTTGAAATATAACTAACTCTTGTAAGCTCTGCATGCCCGCCTGTGATCGTGGGTACAGCTGTTCGAACAGTTTTATTCTCTGCAGAGATTGTACATCTTTACCCACAAGGCCTTTACAAGGCATCCCTCGGTATTTAGCACACCCGCTAAGGTTTCATCTGAGTAGGGTTTCGCTCCCGCGAGACCCGACAGCCACTTACCGAGACCCCCTCTTGCGCCATACGACTTACGCCTAGGGTCTCGCAAGTCACATACCCCAACCCGTAGCCTCGTGGGCTCACGGCGAAGGGGAGTCCCCCAATGGTGCAGTTCGTACCGGTGGAGACCAATTAGTTAGCCAGGTCGACACCATTATAAACTTGTGGATGTACTATTTTACAATTGAAGGTCATCACAGGATTAAATCCTTAAGATCATCTGGGTGGTTCTTACCACATACCATCCACAACATGTCTTGGGCTACATCAGTACAAAACCATTCACCCTCTAGTCATATCGTCCACCCAGATGGGTATTTAGCAAATTTTGAGGGTTTGGGAGTAGAAAATAAATTATTCAACCATACTAGTCATCTTTCCCAATGACTGCCCAAAACGATGTTTGTGTTGTAAAGATGATGATTTGGGACATTTAGTGTCCCAGTGATTTAAGCAAGGCTAGCATTCGCTTAAGTACAACCTATATCTAGTATTTACCATATAGTTACTAGGGTGACAAGGGTTAATGATTCAATTGTCAAGGATATGGTATAGTAATTAATTAAATATCAATTAGGCATTTAACTACCTTAGGGTGTTTGACATATATTTGCATAGGAAATTAAAGCATGCAGTTTGATATTTTAAAAGAACATAATTTGCATCAAATGTAAGTTCAACATGATCAAAGTATTGACTCGCCTTGGTTATAGGTAGGAGGGTCTAGGTCTTCTTGAGCTTGTCCGAGGTGGAGGTCTCCCGCGTCCTCGAAACCTAATCGGATGGTCCTACCAAAAAAGACACAACAGTAAAAGAGAGCAAATAAATACAAAACACCAAACAAATAAAGTCCAAATTAAACAAGACCAGTTGCCATTAGCAAGATCTTGATTTTTGAAAATTTCAGAAAAAAGATTCATAATGGAGCTATAATGAAAAGGATATGGATTTTTGAAGTTTTTGACATGATTTTTAATTGAATGGAAAAATCAGAAAAGCTGATTAATTCTGGAGCCGACACGTGTTGGCCTTGCGCAGGGGCGCCGGTTCGCAAGGACTGTAGCGTGGACCGAAGGCTATTCGTGCAGAACTGGGTCCACCGGTCCACTAGTTCACGGAATAGCAAGGGCGGGCCCACCTGTCAGTCGCGGTCAAGGGGAACAAAGGGGCGGCGCAGGCGGCGTCACCTCGAGTTCTCTGATCGCAAAGAAAAAGAGGGAAGGTAGAGGGAAATCCGGGGTGCGGCTCGGGAGGAGTGGCGGTGACGGCGAGCGACGGTGCGGGGAAGGGAAGGAGCGGGCGCAAGGGCTATAATACCCCGGAATTGAATCGGGTAATTAGAAAATAGCCGGGAGGAGAAAAGACAATTAAATGAGTAGATATTCCTAAAGGGAAGGGGTTTTCTGTAAATCCTCGACAACCTGGGCCTGGGCCGCAGCCCAGGAGGGGCCCATGTGGTGGCCAGCCAAAAAAGGGGGGGTTCCCACCCCCCAAACCCTAAACTCCCCACTCTCCCTCCTCCTCTCCACTTTGAGCCGTCGCCTCTCTCCACCTCTCCCTGCTGTGCGCCGCCTCGTCAGATTTGGGTATGTTAAGTTCATTTTCTGACCTGATCACCTCTTAGAAAGTTGTAGATCTCGGTTTTATCTTTCTTTGGGCACCAAGATCACCTGATTTGGACCAACAGTTTAGGAGTTATGGTAGTTTTACCACGACTGACCAGGAGAGCTGACGAGTTGTGGCAGATTGCATTGTCTGGTTATTATGAATTTTTATAGGCCGAATTAGAAAAGCCACCCAAAATGAATATTGTAGAGGAGTCAGAAATATTTCCAAGCTAATAACGAACACAATTTTTATAGTTGGTAATCAAAAGTTATGAAATTTTTACCGTCGCTGTTTTGCTAACTGTCATATTGCAGAGACAGAAAACTTAGAAAAACTTTACCTGAATATAAGAATTAGTAAGAGGCCGAATCAGGAGACTTGTCCAACTAGACTATTGTAGCTGGTTTTTTCATGATTCCATAGAGTCTAAGATCATCCCTTTCCGAGTTGCGTAGCAAAAGTTATGGTAATTTTAGTACTCTGTCCAGAAAACCCGACGTGAAATTGATGTTTTTTTAATTGGCCTGGTATGGGTATTACTTCGCCGATTCAGCAAGACTCACCAACTAGACTTAGTTGGATAATTTAATTATCTTTCCAGAAAGTCTAAGAACATCTTATTTGGACCCCTGTAGTAATAGATATGGATTTTTGAAGTTGACTGTCCACCGAGGGGACAGATCGACGTTTAGGAGTTTGGGGTCGGGATCGAGTTGGGAGTTTTGCAAGTCCATGTTTGTTGTTATATAGGTTATTTTGATCCGCTGTTGTGTCTTAGCATGTGTTATAACTATTATTCAGGTGGTGGACCGGTGCAGGGAGCAGCTCATTCTGTACATCCCTCGTTCTCTCGTGGTTAAGGCAAGTACAGTAGTGGTAAATTGTTCGTGATCGTTTGTTCCTGATTACTATATTATGAGTATATTGTGTTAATCATGGATGCTTGAATGTTATGGTTGTCAATGGCCACGAATGCTAGTAGTATGAGTAAGTTTCATTTATGCATGATGATTTAAGTGTTGATCATGTGCATCATGATATCATATTGGAGGCATGGTCACATGGTGACCAAGCATTGATTGAGGTCCCCGTCATGACTATGATGGGCTTTTGGGTCCCCATACTCGTGGAGTATGGGATAAGGTCCCTGTGCTAGAAGGCACAGGCATGGGTGTGCATCGACGGATGCACACTCGCATCTTGGTATATGCAAAAGAGAGAAAGAAAAGTGCATTTGAACAGTTTGCATCGCATAAGCATGAGACATATTTCTTATTGGGTTATGTGGATGGATGTTGTTAATTACAGTTGTGTTGGTTATTGTCTTGCTATTTGTACTTTGCTGAGTCTTGGACTCACTCTGGCTGATGTTGTATTTTTAGGTACCTCGTTTGCGGACGGCATACATGGGAGGGAGTAGGGTTGTTTTGGTTGCACTCACTACCACATATTCTTGAAAAGATAATTATCATTTAGACCGTACCTTTATAACAAGCAAACTGCTTAAGGATTAACTTTGGCTATACTTGAATGCATTGGTTTATTTGTAATAATGAGGGTGGTAAATTTTAATTATACTTGCTTATGTTTTAGCTGAGTAGATTATTTATGAATGCTTCGATGAACTTTGGATGTTGAAATAGTGATAATTTTATAAGCATCTATTGGAATCTCCGGTAAACTTAGTTATACAAAGGAGGCTCTGCCGATTTTTTTTTGTAGTGTCTTAGATTTGTATTTGTGATATTGTTATTTTAGTAGCATCCCAGGCTCATGTTGGGCTGGGGTGTTACAAGGGCGGTGGCCAGAGGTGGGGGAGAAGCTGGGGCGGAGACGGTGCTGCTTGGAGGCGGCCGACTTGGCTGGGTGGCGACGACCGAAGCGGAGGAAAGAGCGCAGACAGCGGGGAAGAAGGGGAGTAGAGGGGGAGTAGATGGGTTTGCCTCCTTGGCTCCCGTGGGACCTTGAGATGGGGGCAGCGGTGGTAGCGAAGCCGAAGTGGCCGGAGGGGAGGAGGCGGCACGGGTGAGGCAGGCCGGCTCGGCGGTGGTTTCTGAGGGAGGAGAAGGAGCGAGGTGGGGGATGAGATGAAGGGCGCGGCCGGGCTATTTATAGCCGGAGGAGGCAAGGAGCTGCTGGAGGGGGGGCTCGGTGGCACATGGTCCCGAGAAGGCTCGGTATGGGGCGCCTGCACACGGAGGCGACTGGCAAGGGCAGGGCATGGTGCGGCGAAGACTTCAGGAGCTCTGTTGACGCAAGGCTGGCAACGGCGGGCAGGTGCTGGCGTGAGCGGCGGTGCTTGGACCAGGCGGAGGAAGGCGCGGAGTACAGTGGCATGGGTGGGGGATGGCCCTGGCGAGAGTAGGTGGTGTTGCGGCTGGTCAGAGGGAGGGGATGGGAGCAGGCAGGAGTCGGTGGTGGCAGGAGCTGGTGGTGTTGCGGTGATCAGGGGGAGATGACGGGAGCAGGCGGGAGAGGGTGGTGGCAGAGAGGTGATGGTGGCTGGCGTCAGCGCCGCACGGGAAAGAGAGAAGGGGCCAGCGGTGGGGGCGCTAAGAGGGAGGAGGAAGAAGGGGAGAGAGAGAGGGCGCTGGGCCGAGGCCGGGATCGGGAAGGCGGGCCGAGAGGTACTAGGCTGGCATAAGGAGAGGAGGTTCAAATTCAACAGCAACGGTAAGCACTAAACACCGATTGAAAACAGACATGTTACATCACCTGAGCTCCTGCGGCCACCACGAGGTACGTGCCGCGACGGCCGCGCCATCCATGCACGCGACGTGAGCACGCTGCGCACGGCGCACCATCTCCCAATCCCCATGGAAGGAATGTACCGTCGGCTGGGTTGCCCCCATCGCGCGCGAGCCGAGCGAGCGACGGCTGGAATTTCAAGTATACGGTACCAACAGCTGGAAAGGAAATAACAAATTAACGGAAAATTTAAAGGTCTCGCAGAGAATCACTGGGACCGCATGAATAATTCCAAACTTTTTTATTATGTTGAACTTGAATTACAGCTAGTTACCGGCGGTAACCGGTCTTACCGGTTGGGTTCGGGAACGGAAAACCCGGTCGGTTTTTCCCGGTTTAGCAAATTCTAATTCTAGTTTTGGAATTTTGGCTGATTTTTAAGCAAATTCAAACAAATTACATTCGATTTTCTTCCGGTAAATTCAATAACCGGTCGGTAACCGTTTCCGTCCAGTCACCGATAAACTGACGGTTCTGAGTTTTTTAACCCGGGTAGTAGTACCACTGGACTACCAGTAATCAGTAATCACATGAGCTTGAACTCGTGCTAGTCTGACTCGTCGTTGGTCTAAGGATGCTTCAGAGATGCCAACCGCTGATGCACACTCGCCCTCATGTTATTACTAAGCGTCCGCGCGTCTTGGGCATATAAATTCCCTGATTATTTAGTTCCGTGATCATGTTCACACTAGGAACCCCATGGCCAATAAGCGGTCAATTTATGCCTGCAAATAAAAGTACACACACAAACCAGTCACCAACTGAGAGCAACATGTACAAAAACACAAGGACTTTTGCCTATATAAATACTTCCTTCCTCCTCGCTCATCCCAAGTGAGTGAGCACTTGGCTTCAACGCACACACAAAGAGGCAAGAAGCTAGGCAACAAAGCAAGAAGACAGAGGAGTGATGGAGTACTGCTACCAGTACAGCAGCAGCAACTTCGCGAAGGAGAAGAGGCCTCCGCCGAAGAGGGGGCAGGTCAAGCTGCAGATAGCTAGGACCCTGAGCAACCTTGTGGCCGCGAGCAACGCTTCTGACTCGAAGCAAGCAGATCGCAACAGCTTCAGGAGAGAACCAGACTACAGCAAAATTTAATGCCTTTAGATGCATATATACGGTGTACTGTGACTCTGCGGTACTGCACAAATAGATGCATAATTAAGGTGTGTGTAGGACAGAGTGGTGCTATTAGCTGTTTTCCTCAGAATTTCTCCTCTTTTTCTCCCCTTTATTTATGATCTTGGCTGGATGGTTTCAGAACTGAGTACTTGTTTGCTCTACTATTGTGCTACTTTGGCTTGAGTGGAAATGGAAAGATGACCTGTTAAGTTTCATATGTATTATATACTTCAGAAAGGAAGTTTGATATAATGTATGAACTTTGGACATGCATGGAATCAGTGCGTGCTTGATTGACCCATCTCACAATCATTATCTCTGCACGGCTGTTGGAAGAGATAGAGAAAAATCTGAACTCCGCAAATCGGCAAATGCACTTTCCAGTGGAAGAGGGTAGTGCAACTTTGGTATCTGAATTCTGAAACTTTTGCCACATTGGCATCGATATCCACTTATTTGCAAAGACGCAAATATTCGACAGTGACTCCAATTCGCTTTTGGTACATGAGTGCGTCTGTTATCGGATCGGATCGGATGGGATAATAGGCTTCTTTTTTACAGCTGACTGGACATTTGCTGTGGATATGTGGAGGGGCGGGCGAAGGGTTGCCTGCCAATTTCATTAAGATTTGGGGAAAAAACATTACAAATGCGCAACCCATCTTACAACTCAACACTCGGCATGCAGCTAAAGCCGAGCCACTACAACCTTGTACTTCTCACAGCACTGTAGAACGAAACACAACCAGACGCTGGCCAGGTCAGTAGTTCCTCCTAGATGGACCATAATAATTCATCACTACCCAAGGTGGATATGTCGTGAGTGGACTAGTGAAACGCAGTTACCACAGTCCACAGGATGGTGAAACTTTGTTTCTCTCTCTTCTCTTTGCCCTTTTACCTGTACTAGAAGGCAACCCGCGCCAAATGGCGCGGATGTGGCTGTTGTACGCGGGTGGTAAGGGTTTAGCTGATTTTTTTTTTTTGAACATTAGGATTTGACATGCTATAACACATAAGCCAAATTTGCATAAAACAAAACATGAATATACAAAAAGGCAATCCATATATGTGTGAAAACTTAGCATACTACATTCTAACCTGTACACACCGCTAAGTATAGTATAACCAAAGCAGAAGAATTCGTAAGACGGATGTGTAAAATTTGTTAGACGTCGTCGATTAAGAGGACCCTATGTAGTTAGTTTGATAAAACACACCACATGAGATGTCCGATCCGGAATTAAGAACCACCGATAACACGAGGTGCGGTTTCATACTAAGAAAATCGAGATAAAATTAACAATCCGACCACGTTGCTTCTTGTTAGTTTCACTAAGTAAATTCAAATCTACTGGTAATTTAACTACAAACAGTATGGACTACTGACGTTTAGTCCCATACCTGAAGGAAAAATCGTTTTGTATGTAAGGCTAGAGATCATCCATACATGTATACTATGTAAGCTACATAATTCATTGGCAACCAAGAGAAATGCTGAAACGTAACTATGTAAGCTCACGCCAAACAATTTTTGTAAGATATATGTAGTAAAACTACTCTTATAACAAACTAAAATTTGGAAGGAATCATTTGAAAATAATATCTATGTAATCATGGAAGCTATGGAGAGTAAAGTAAAATCATTTTACATCTAAGGCTAGGGATCATCCATACATGTATACCATGTAAGCTACATAATTCATTGGCAACAAATGAAAATGCTAAAACGTAATTCCAAGCTATCGAGAGCAAAGGAAAAAAAACATTTTGCATCTAAGGTTTGGGATTATCCATATATGTATAACATGTAAGCTCCATAATTCATTGGCAAGATAATACAGTGTGAGGCAAGCGAATTTACTGAAATCTTGAAATAAAATGAGGTTCTGTTCATGTTCAGGGACATCAAAACCGCATGAGGCGATTCTAAGAATATAGATCTAGAGCATAAAATTCACATAAGCGTATAAAATGAGGCAACTAAGCATAATATGTTAACATGATTCTTAAGCCTTAATCGACATACACAAAGTAGGCTTATTTTCGTATGATCCTCACCACAATTCGCATAAAGTGATGCGCTCCAATTCTAGCCTCCAAAGGCTCCCATTGCATCTTTTGCACATCATCTTTACTAAGCTTTCCTACTCCCAGCTTCCAAAGGCTCATTTGTATTGCTGAACCATAGGAATTGCTGAAGGAGGACAAATTGAGGTTGATTTGTGCACAAATATGGTGTTAAATAACTCGTGGATAGATATAAACAGAAATTGATAACGAAATTACAAAAACTTGACATAGATGTGGAACCATAATCCAAAACCTACCTGTAGATTTTATAGCATGACTGTTGATTTCCAGGCTAAACCAACTGCTGAGCTATGTTATTCATAGTGGCAATATTCTTGGAGGAATTAGTGTTGGGGTCATGTATATAGCAGTCTCCAAGCTTTTGGATGGATGCTCAGAAAGGCTAGCATTTGCTCGATCGCCTCGTGGTCATCCCTTGATGGTCGCAGAGGCTTGGGAAGACAATCCAAGAGGTGATCACCTCAATAGGTGCATTGAAAGAACAGATAAAACAACATAAATTAAGCTGTTTTTTCGATATAGTACAAATAAACATGAAGATAGTTCAAGTGTGGGTGTGCAATAAAAATTGAGTATCTTACCAGTACGTACTCACCAGTTGCATAAATTCCTCTTCGATTTTCAGAGCATACATAGCTAACAGATTGTTGACATGATTCAGAACTCTTTCACTGCCGTTGAAGTCCTTATCTGAGGAAAAGAAGCGAATGATGCCTTTCCACAGATCCGCTGCCTCCAGGTAGCTCTCTAAATCCTCATGGGGACCCTCAATATCAACGCCTCGATCTAAAGCTCGAAAGCAACATTTACACAAACTTAGTAAAGCTGCTAGAACTCCATAGTCTGGACCTGAAACTCTATCAATTCAAAGCCGGTTTCAAGTTGCAAAGCTGCTATATCCGTAATGAGTTCAGTTAGCTACCAACTTTATATAGAAAGATTATATACAAATAACAATCTCTTCATAAGAAATGGTACAAATGTCTAATAGTAACCGAAACTAATCCCTTAAAAGTGTTAAACATATTACTTAGTGGAGGATGTTGTCCGCGGCGTTGAGCGTCTTGTCGATGCTCTTATGCCCCATCCAAATAAATTTTGTATCGCATATGAGTACATAATTCATTGGCAACAAATGAAAATGCTAAAACGTAATTCCAAGCTATCGAGAGCAAAGGAAAAAAAACATTTTGCATCTAAGGTTTGGGATTATCCATATATGTATAACATGTAAGCTCCATAATTCATTGGCAAGATAATACAGTGTGAGGCAAGCGAATTTACAGGAAGTACTTGAAATAAAATGAGGTTCTGTTCATGTTCAGGACATCAAAACCGCATGAGGCGATTCTAAGAATATAGATCTAGAGCATAAAATTCACATAAGCGTATAAAATGAGGCAGCGCTAAGCATAATATGTTAACATGATTCTTAAGCCTTAACTGGACATACACAGCGTAGGCTTATTTTCAGAAGGATCCTCACCACAATTCGCATAAAGTGATGCAGTCTCCAATTCTAGCCTCCAAAGGCTCCCATTGCATCTTTGCACATCATCTTTACTAAGCTTTCCTACTCCCAGCTTCCAAAGGCTCATTTGTATTCTTGGAACCATAGGAATTGCTGAAGGAGGACAAATTGAGGTTGATTTGTGCACAAATATGGTGTTAAATAACTCGGGATAGATATAAATAGAAATTGATAACGAAATTACAAAAACTTGACATAGATGTGGAACCATAATCCAAAACCTACCTGTAGATTTTATAGCATGACTGTTGATTTCCAGGCTAAACCAACTGCTGAGCTATGTTATTCATAGTGGCAATATTCTTGGAGGAATTAGTGTTGGGGTCATGTATATAGCGCCTCAAGCTTTTGGATGGATGCTCGAAAGGCTAGCATTTGCTCGATCACCTCGTGGTCATCCCTTGATGGTCTGCAGAGGCTTGGGAAGACAATCCAAGAGGTGATCGGCCTCAATAGGTGCATGAAAGAACAGATAAAACAACATAAATTAACCGTTCTTTTCCGATATAGTACAAATAAACATGAAGATAGTTCAAGTGTGGGTGTGCAATAAAAATTGAGTATCTTACGAAGACGTACTCACCAGTTGCATAAATTCCTCTTCGATTTTGAGCATACATAGCTAATGATTGTTGACATGATTCGAACTCTTTCATCGCCGTTGAAGTCCTTATCCGAGGAAAAGAAGCGAATGATGCCTTTCCACGATCCGCCGCCTCCGGTAGCTCTCTAAATCCTCATGGGGACCCCTCAATATCACTTGCCTCGCCTAAAGCTCAAAGCAACATTTACACAAACTTAGTAAAGTCGCTAGAACTCCATAGTCCGGACTCGAAACTCTATCAATTCAAAGCCGCTTGAGTTGCAAACTGCTATATCCGTAATGAGTTCAGTTAGCTACCAACTTTATATAGAAAGATTATATACAAATAACAATCTCTTCATAAGAAATGGTACAAATGTCTAATAGTAACCGAAACTAATCCCTTAAAAGTGTTAAACATATTACTTAGTGGAGGATGTTGTCCGCGGCGTTGAGCGTCTTGTCGATGCTCTTATGCCCCATCCAAATAGATTTTGTATCGCATATGAGAATGGGATATGTACATAATAAGTTTTTGAAGCATAAACAGGAGAACCTAAAGGACTGAAGTAGTATGTAGCAGATGGAAACCATATTAATGGGGAACTAACACAAAATTCTATGGCTTCATCTGTAGAGGTAGCGGTTGCGTTGGTTGTTGCTGGAGGTGCATATCTGAACAGAACAGAATAGGCAGATAGTTAAAAAGAGAGTGCAAAACAGTGTGTATCTTTTTTAAATTTTGAAGGAGGCAGGGTGGTATATCTGAGAGAACGCTGCTACTTACATAGTATAGGTTTTTTTGTGGTGCACGGCGAAAATTAGTGACAGTGTGGTATTGTATCGGGGGAAAACCGGGATGTAAGGTGAGGCATAGTATAAGGAAAATGAGTATTGTTCTAAGGAACTGCGAAAGCGAAGTAAAGGAGTCTATTAAGGTATACACATAAATAGATGGCATGTGTAAGTAAGAACAGTAGGAATCATAGAAATTATGAGTAGTATTTCAAATGTTGTTGCTTTGGGTATCTCGTATTTTGAATCGGTGATTTAATGTAAAAGTTGTATGTACTATATGATAGAGATAGTGTGAGTGTGAATTTAATAAAAAGCAATCTAAATATTCTGATGTGGATAATATATGTAATGAGAGCATACAGGGGCAGTTCAAAGATGATAATACAGCCTATTTAATAAATACGAATTACTGCACAACTATTTCAACTAAGGAGCAGATTAAGAGCAGAGTAGAAATTGAGTAGAATGGGTGTTATCTCTTAAGATCCATGCGTGATGCAGATTATGCATTAGTAATGCAGGTGTCTGTACGTTTTCAGAGCTTTGAGATGATGTCTGTGGCTTGGGACAGATTAACGTGGTGTCCTGATAAGGGTACATCACTGCAAAATTTCAGCATGTCCAGCTGGGTATCAGAACATCACGACATACATTTTCCATAAGGCACTAAAATCACACAAAACTATGACATCACAAAGCTTAGGGGAGCGAGGTAGGGACAGTGGTTTACCTTAGTGCGCCGCGGCAACGACGGCAACACCACCATCAGCACAACCCACCTCCATCATTCACCATGCATGAGCAATAATAAACACACATCAGAAACTCAATGAAACTCAAACCATTAAAAAATGAAGCAACAGAGAAGGAAAAGAAGCGGGTAAGTAAAGTCCACGGGAGCCGGCGACGCGAGCAGCAGGGAAGGTGGTCGGCGGCCGGAGGCGGAACGGCCGTCTTAGCTGCGTCCGCGCCAAGCCGAAGTCGGTAGGGCGCGCACGCGCATGGGGCAGAGAGGAGGCGGAGAGGACGCCGGAGGGCAGGCAGCGCAGCGCAACGTGACTGGTAGCACCGGAGGCGGAGACACAAGCGGACACAAGGCAAGGGATGGAGGGAGGGGCCGGAGGGGTGAGGGGAGGAATGGGAAGGAAGCAGCAATGGCGGGGGAGATAGACCGAGGGGCAAGGGGAGGAAGAGTGATAGACGGCGTCGATGCAAGGGTCGGGGAGCGTCGGCGCGGCCGGAGCAGTCCGACGGAGGGGGGAGTTAAGGCGACGAGGCAATGACGGGGAGGAGATCATGCGAAGCGGGGAGGAAGAGGGAGGAAGAGGGAGAGCGGCGGGGAGGAAGAGGGAGAGAGCGCAGCACAGTAGAGGAGGGCGGAGGACCAAGAGGAAGGGTAGGCGAGCCGACTGACGGAGAGGAGGAACCGAGGCGGTGACCGGAAGGGGATCGAGGGCGTGAAAGGAAGAGGGAGGGAGTCGCGCGCCATGGAGAGGGCGACGGAAGGCGAAAGGAGAGGGGGCGGCAAGCGTGAAGGGGAGGGAGTAGCGGCGCCGAAGGAGAGGGGCGGTGGAGGGCGAAGGAGGAGAAGGGCGCCGAGGAGGAAGTCGCGGCCGGCAGAGGGGCGACGGAGGCGAAAGGAGAGGGGGCAATGGGGAGGGAGAAGGCGCCAAGGAGAGGCGATGGAGGAGGAAGGGGAGGGAGTAGCAGCGCCTAGGAGGGAGCTATGGCGCCGGCGGAGAGGGGCGACGGAAGGCGAAAGGAGAGGGGGCAGCGGGGGAGGAAGTAGGGGCGGTGGAGGAGGAAGGGGAGGGAGTGTCGGCGCCGAAGGAGAGGGGCAGTGGAGGGGATAAGGCGAAAGAAAGGGGCGGTGGAGGGGATAAGAAAAGGCGGAGCGCCTCGGGCCGATCGGGCGGACGCGAGCGGGCGCGAACACGATCGGACGGACGCCGTTTTCCGGGCGACGTGTACACGGTCGGAGGCGGCCCTTTCTTCCCTCCTTTAACTATGGGAATGCAACGCATTACGAAAATATCGCAGTACACTGTGGAGCAGGACATGGATGTTGATATTTGGGGACGACGACAAATATCAAGGGAATACTGCATATATGCTTACTTGTTGCAATTATTTTATGGAGCTTTTGTTGTTTTTTATTTGGAGCAAGCTTTTCTTTGGGTCAAGGGGGACTGGAAGGACTGATGCAAATCGCATTACATCTTGCTCCTCACTTTTCTGAGTTTGATGTGTTCCATGTATTTTTGGATTGGAAACAGAAACAGGCATGCGACAATGGACCGTTAAATCGGGGCTTTCAGGTTTGCACTGGGACTGCCGGCACCCTGGCGCGCAAGTGACGCAACGTGTATCAAGAGACATTCGTACCACCACGACGTACGAAATTAGCGGCCGCGCCAGCCGCCAAATGATCGCAAGATAGCAGCTGCTCGCTACTATAACAAGGGTTATGGTAGATGACTCTAAATCATCATCACAAATGGTTTTTGAATTGTTTGAATTTACGCGTCTATGATAACAGACGATTATCACAGACGGCTGAACTGTTTGGATCTACGCGTCTATGATAACAGACGGTTTGTGAGCCGTCTGTGAAAAGTCATATCACATATGGCTTTTAATGGAAACCGTCTGTGATAGTAGGTCTTCTGACGGTTTCAACAAAAAAAAAATCGTCTGTGATATCCCACATATCACAGACGGTTTTTGATACAAACCGTATGTGAAGGGCTACTATTACAAACGATTTTCACACAAAACCGTCTGTAAATGTCTACCATCACAGACGATTTATACCAAAAACCGTCTATGATAGTAGGCTTTCACAGACGGTTTTTTATTGTAGCCGTTGTGATATTCGACATATCATAGACGGTTGTTGGTGTAGCCATTTGTGATTGGATACATATCACAGACGAGTGTTAGTAGTAGCCGTTTGTGATTGTATATATATCACAAACGGTTGTTAGTAGTAGCCGTCTGTGAGTATCATTCACATACGGTTTATTTCACAAAATCGTCTATGATAGTTCATTCTATACCTAAATATATTTTGATTTTTCAACTAGCATCAGGTAATGTTAGCTATGCCCTCTGAAAACAAGCAAGCAGAAAACATATATATCACAGTTAATTTGATATACAACATCTCAAAGTGATTTACAAACTCAATATCAATTACAAAGTCACTTTAATTATCTAATTACAAAGTGATTTTATTACAACTCAAAGCGAATTACAATAAATCAGAGTCGCTGGGGTAAAACCCTCCACTCTCTTTAATGATCTCCCCCGTTATGAAGGTGGCGAGCCGTCCTCAAACTTCTACGAGTAAGTCCAGATCGAAGCTACTTTATGGTATTTTCATGCCCTGTCGCTAGCAAGAGTAAAGTAGTAAGCATATATATGTAAATTCATAATTACAAAACAATATTAAGAGATTGACCTCTTGATCCTTTGACTTAGCACTCATGATTTCCAGCATATGACGATAAACATGGAATGCACATATGTTGTCTTGACATAGTTGCTGGTGGCACTGCAAAAATAGAAGTGTGATATAGGATATATGTATAGTCAATTTGAGAGACCTGGTTACGAAGTGTGAGCAAGTGCCGAAATCACGTCCTGTGTTGCAGTTTGGCGACCGGTTTAATTGTGTGTCCCTCACTCGACAACATAGGTGCTAAACGACCTACGTGATTCCAAAAAGTTATCCTCGAATATTTCAAACGAACGAAGACTACAATGGAGTTACATATGGAGGAAATGAGTATACCTGTCGAGTACTTTTTGCATAAAGGTAAAGTTGTGCTTGTTATTGACTAGAGAATCAAGGTATATTACATTATTAAACTTTGGTACAATGACTAGAAGGACCCAGTGTCACATACTCATGTATATCGCTTTAATCATTAAATCTAAGTTCGTGTTGCGTATAACGAACAAATAAAATTTGTATAGCAAGTAGTGAAAGACTTACCCCTAGTTGTAGGGCACCAGTATGTAGTCCTTGTCGTTATGAGTATGCAATCTCTTTGTTATGTACTTCTCGACATAGTTTGTGTCTTCACGGATGCATTGCTCTAAGATCAAATGTGGATCAAGGAAACCCACCGGTTGTTGTCATCGCCGACATTGTTGCGCCATGCATCTATAAATAAGTAATGAGTTATAATATTTATCGGTATTGCGTGAATGTAGAACTTGATTGTACACACTTACAGTGTCCAGTATCGTATAAGTGAGGCATCGAGGGCGTAGAGGTTGTATAGATCAAATAAGTCTTTGAAGCACACGACAAAGTAGCCCGGTTTATGGTGGAAATAGTTCTCATTGTAGCTAACAATGAATCTAGTAGGCATGTCTTCCCACGCCATGTCGATCTGCCGCATATAGAAGTCATGCAAAGTCTAGCAAGCCAAACCAATGTTGCATAATGTTGTGTCGGAGACCAACAACATTCCGAGGGAAAACGTTCCGGGCTTGTGAGGCTCCTTAATCTTCTTCGATTTGATCTTAGCGCCTCGTGTGCTAGTTGTCTTCCTGGAAGATGACTCAACAACATTTTCTTGTTTCTTTGGCGCCATCTCTACGGGCGTCGTTTCCACGGTACGGGATACGGAGGCCTTCTGAAGCGGCACTACAGGGTCCAGGCGATGTCCCTCTTGGACCACTGGATAAAAGTGTGCACGGCATCCCCTAGTGTTATGATGTCTTTGTTCGGGCGCTTCTCCAGTGGGATGGATATCAAATTATCACATACCCTATCCACCTAGACTTTAGTGTAATCCTGCGTCAGCGGGCACCGTGCACCACTATCTCTTCGTGGCATGGAAACACCACCCCCTGCCCAGCCTCAACATGATTGGACCCAACTAGCACTTGCAGCCTGCAGGGCGTGGGCACCTACAAAATGATACACAACTAGCTAAGGCGTCATACATGTCTATCTTTAGAACATCCCAGAGATGTACATTACTTGGATGAGGTCGATAGGTAATTGGGCGTCGCCAAGTTCAGAAATGCAGGCGTGGACGCGACGCTACTCCAATGTTGAGGGACCGCTACCAAAATTACGGGGGCGTCTTCCGACCAGTTGAGAATTTGATTCATTTGTTCCTGCAGTGCTGTTATCTGTGTTTGAAATTGTGTAATAATATGTTCTTTAAACTCCGCTTTCCACTGTTCTTCGCGCTCGGCCTTGGATCTCTTTCGAATCCTATACGCCTTGGAGTTGTGTGGGAATCAATACTTCCAAGGTACATAAACCCCAAGGCCATGAGTGCGATCCGGGCACTCCTTGTTTCCCAAGGCCGTGGATAGTATATTTGTCTCCCTGACTGGTTCGAAAGAGCCTTGGGATGATTCGGTACTCAATGTTTGTTGTAAGAGGCCATTATGTTATATTAGACCCTACAAAGTTATGAACTTATTAAAAACTAGATAATTCGACATATCTTACCATGTGTTGGCACACTTCCTCGTCTGTCGGGTTTGAGAAAGAGATGGCGCTCGACGATGTGGTTTTGGCCCTCGCTCTTAACCGGTTTCGGGCACGCTCGTCTGTGATCTCGGCAAATGGCGGGAGACCTCCTACTGGATTGCCAGATCATCCTCACGCGTTATTCTGGGATTTTACCCTCGTACTCAGCGGTGCCGAGTCTGTCGGGGTGAATATTTTGTGCCTAGATAGCCTTGTGCGTGGCACTTTGCTGCTGAAATTCATCTGTTGTCTTTATCTGCACAAAAGCAGATACCATAACACTTTAGCAAAAGATCTTTGCTTCACCTCGATGCCCTCGCCGTCATCGGAGTGATTCTTATGCTTGTATCAGAATGCTTTACACACCGGACATACATGTATGTCTGTATACTCTTTACGGTAGAGGATACAATCGTTCGGGCATGCATGTATTCTTTCTACTTCTATTCCCAATAGACAAAGAATCTTCTTGGCTTGGTAGGTGGTTCTGGGCAACACGTTTCCCTCTGGAAGGATGTCCGCTAGGAGACCTAGTAACATCGTGAAACTCTTATCAGACCAACCATTGCTTGCCTTCAATTTCAGCAGTTTTAGTATGGATGACAGCCTTGTGTATTCCAGCTTGTAGCCCGGGAATAAAGGTTTCGCTGAGTCCTCCATTAAGCCCTCGAATTTACCAAACTCCTCTCATTATAGTCCCCTTCTGCATCGCGTAGTATCTAATCGAGATTGTCATCGTGCGACCTACCCTCATCGAAAGCACAATCCACATTCGCGGCATGTCGTTGTCTTACTCGACGATGTTACTACCTTCCAGTATAATCTGCTCTTCACCGTGACTGGTCCAACATGTATACTCCTTTTTGAAACCCCTTTGAATCAAATGTCATTTGATCTGCGCCGGGTTGGTAAACATCTTCAGATTATCACAATCAATGCATGAGCAATACATAAATTTTATCTCATTCTTCAATATATCCTGCTCGGCAGCTCTTCTAAAAGCAGACACACCATTAATGTACTCTTCACTCACATGGTTCTCAACATACATCCAGCTTCGGTCCATCTACGCTATGCACATAACAAATTATAGATTAATGCACGCAACTACACAATACAAGACAAGTCAATGTATATATACATGCTGCTCGATCATTGTTCTATATATTGTAAATCTTAACTGCCAATTAATAACCTCTCCTTGGATGATAAACCTAGATTATATAATGCATATAATTAGAAGCAAATACTAACCTTAGATCACTAAGAATAAATAGATCTACAAGTACACACTTGCAAAACTACTGTATTGAATTCTTCCACCGAACGCCCTAGCGCTAGTCGCCTCCTTCAAAGCAACCGCGCGCACAGACGGTTCTGTCTGGAGTCACTATAGACAGATCTGTCTGGAGTCGATCGGAGCGACCAGATATTTAATTACACATATCACAGACCGTTCTTAAAAATAAATGTTTGTGATATGTATCCCATACGATATTAAATAACAACGTCTGTGATAATCGTAGGCCTCACAGACGGTTATTGTTACGAACCGTCTGTGATAAATATAACAGACAATTTTTAACAATAACCGTCTGTGAAACTATATACGTATTACAGACGGTTCTTAGCAAGAAACCGTCTGTGATATGCGCCTTTAAATATTTGGTCGTCCACTCAGATTTAGATCTATATGTAGTGAGAAATGTCTCTGATATATATGCAGCCGGCTCTAGGACGCGTTTGGTGAAAGAAATACCATAGATTTTTAAATGTGCTTGTAGATCTATTTGTTCTTAGTGATCTAAGGTAAGTATTCCTTTGTTTCTGAAGTGGCTGCTTTGAAGAAAACGGTGAGTACACCTTATAAGAAAGCAATCAAGCCCACCACGAAGCATGATCTTTTTTCGGTTGTCATCCACCCAGTATGAGGTGATGAGATAGTAACCATGGCCTACTTCATCGAACCTAACACACTCTCCTGGCAAGTTCACCAAGACCAGGACCAATACCAAGATCTATTCCAAGAGAATGCTAATGAAGTAAGAGTGTGCCAAGCCGAGATACAATCACGGTATGACCAGCCCCTGTAAGTTCAAGAAGCATGCATGGCTGCCGGTTGAGTGTGTCAGGTTTGATAAAGTAGGCCATGGCTAGGTAGACGACAACCGAAAAAAACATCATACTTCGTTGTGAGCTTGGTTGCTTTCCTAGGCGTACTCGTTATCTTCTTCAAATCAGCTGTGCTTATCAGAGTCAGTTATTGTTAATAACCGTCTGTGATACACATCACAGACGGTTTCAATTATGAACCGTCTGTGATAAGTAAACATCACAGACGGTTCTTGTTAATAACCGTTTGTGACAATTATATATCACAGACTGTTGTAGTTTATAACCGGTTGTGATACGTATCACAAACGGTTTATCCCACTAAACCGCATGTGATAGTTCTTTCCATATTTAAAAAACATTCTATTTTTCTCCTACTAGCATCATATATCAAAAGTATCACTTTTTTAGTGAAACTGTATACGTATTCCAAGACCGTCGGCTCAAAACTGTTATTTGTAATACATATCACAGACGGTTCTTAACAAGAACTGTGTGTGATATGGACTATTAAATATCTGATCGTCCTCTCAGAACTAGATCAATATGTTGTGAGAAATGTGATATATATGTGGCTACTTTGAAGGAGGTGGCCGGCTCTGGGTCGCGTTGGTGAAAGAAATACCTTAGATTTTCAAGTGTGCTAGATCTGCTATTTGTTCTTAGTGATTTAAGGTTAGTATTCATTTGTCTCTGATGTGGCTGCTTTTTTCTGCGGTCGCCCACGCAACATGAGGAGGATGAGATAGCAGCCACGCCAACTCCATCGATCAAGCCTGCAAGTTCAAAAAGCATGGCTGCTCGAAGAGCGTATGAAGAGACTACTTCGCTAGTATTCCTCCAGACACAACTGTAGGCCTCGGAGGTGACCAAGCAGCATGAGGAGGAGTATTCTACATGCTGCGTGGCACTGAAAGGTGAACAGGTAGGCTACGCTAGCTACAACAATTGATTTTCTACCGTGTTCAACCAGAAAACATACGTGGAAGGGAGTCATGGATAGTTACCACTAGATGCGCTGCGCAGCGGAAGAAGAGTTGGAGCAGCCCGGTCCAACGTAGATACGTGTTGATGAAGAAGGAACAGTCGATCGTTTCACGAACTGAATGTCTCCTCCTCGAGTCCTACGCAATAGCCTTGCGCTGGCCAATCAAAGACAAAGAAGAATAAAGCGGTGCCTCCACGGAATCCACACGTTCGGGATGGAACGCCGTGCGCTGGTGTGCTAGCACCGCGCGCCCGGCTAGGGTTTCGGGATACGGCTAAGGGGATGTGGCGGCTAGGGTTTCGTCCAATTGTGCCTGCAGCCCCGCCTCCATATTTATAGAGCATGCTAATGGGCTTCCACGTTGTAGGCCCAATAGAACCCTAGTCCCATATGGATCAATATCTCTCTTAGCCTATAAAACCGAATTGTTTATGATTGCCTCCTGGGCACATCACTAACAATCTCCCACTTGCACTAGAGACAATCATATAGGCAAGCTCTTCAATTCCAACCCCTTAAGTGTGTGACCCATTAGGTTTATGTGTAGACAGCCATGACCCGAAAACCCTTTTCAAGCCATAAGTCAATAGTGGCACCTAGCAGGGCATATTGACTCCCGAATACACATAAAGATCATATCAGCTAAACCTTGATATATACATACTTGGATCCCTTTTCCACACGATACCAGTCGAACTTAAGGCGAGATTCGTGCCACCCTTGTGATAGCTCAACCATTTACTCGATCTTGTGGTGGATTACAACTTATGACTAACCCTTTAGTCACATTGTGATTAACTTTTTAATCACCTTGGCATGGCCATGCATTTCCCTAATCCAACCACATCGAGGGGCCCAAAGATATCTCTCCTGTTATGTAGGAGGGGCAAATTCCATCTTAATCCGCTCACATCCCATTCTATGTTTCATGATACACCTGAAGACCACTTTTATAGCTACCCAGTTACAATGTAGTATTTGGCAGTCCCAAAGCGCACCACTACACACAGTGAGAAATAATGGCGATTTCAGGTCGAAGGATCCAGTAGGTATACCACTCGAGATCGCTTGATGACACATATTAAAATAACAATCCCAGCAACGTCTCGGAGTGGGTCAATCCAACACCATGTTCTCTAGCATGTGTCCACATTATTGATTTGATATTTCTATATCCATGATCCGTGAAACATGATCATCAATCAATACATGTGTTAATCCATAAATCATAGTTGTCCCACGTAATGACATAAGACTAGGGATTTTTAGAATAACATTAAATAAAACAAAGAGTTTCACGAACAAGTCACATACTTGTCAATCAATGCATATAATCATTATTCAAGGAACCAAATAACACCTTATTCAAAATTTCATAAACATAGACTTGATACAATTATCTCCCACTCACACTAGAGTCAATCATGTAAGTATATAATACCCATTGCACTCGTGTGTGTCTCATGCTTTGGTTGTGGGAGAGGCTTTGTTAACGGATCAGCAATATTCAAATCCGTGTGCACCTTGCAAATCTTCACTTCACCCCTATCAATAATCTCACAGATAAGGTGATAGCGCCGAAGTATATGTTTGGACTTTTGGTGTGACCTAGGCTCCTTTGCTTGCGCAATGGCTCCACTATTATCACAATAGAGATCCACTGGACTAGACACACTAGGAATCACACCCAACTCAAAAATAAATTTTCTAATCCAAATGACTTCCTTTGCGGCTTCGTGGTCGCAATATACTCTGCTTCAGCTTGTCGAATCACCACTAGTCTCTTGCTTGGAACTTTTCCACCACCGCCTCCATTGAGGCAAAACACAAAACCAGACTGGGATCTGCTATCATCTTTGTCAGTTTGGAAACTAGCATCGGTGTAACCTTTTACAACGAGCTCTTCTTCACCTCCAAAAATAAGGAACATATCCTTAGTCCTTCCAAAGTACTTAAGAATATTCTTTACAGCCACCCAGTGAGCTAGACCGGGGCTAGATTGATACCTGCTCGTAACACTTAGAGCATATGAAACATCTAGGCGTGTACAAAGCATATCATACATGATGGATCCGATGGCTGAGGCATATGGAATCGCACTCATCTTCTTTTGCTCATCAAGTGTTGAAGCACACCGAGTCTTGCTAAGACTAATGCCATATGACATAGGCAAGAAACCTTTCTTGGAATCTTGCATATTGAACCGTTTCAATACCTTGTCAATGTATGTACTTTGGCTTAATCCAATTAACATCTTTGATCTATCTCTATAGATCTTTATGCCCAAAATGTAAGCTGTCTCTCCGAGATCTTTCATTGAGAAACTTTTTCTCAATGAAGACTTCACAGCTTCTAGCATTGGAATATCATTTCCGATCAATAATATGTCATCTACATACAAGATCAGAAAAACAAGTGCGCTCCCACTAGCCTTCTTGTAAACACAAGGCTCTTCTTCATTCTTGATGAAACTAAACCCTTTGACTGCTTCATCAAAACGAAGATTCCAACTCCAAGATGCTTGCTTCAATCCATAAATGGACTTCTGAAGCTTGTTGATGAAGAAGGAACAGTCGATCGTTTCACGAACTGAATGTCTCCTCCTCGAGTCCTACACAATAGCCTTGCGCTTTTCGCCAATCAAAGACAAGAAGAATAAAGAATGGCGCCTCCACGGAGTCCACACGTTCGGGATGGAACGACGTGCGCTGGTGTGCTAGCACCGCGCGCCCGGCTAGGGTTTCAGGATACGGCTAAGGGGATGTGGCGGCTAGGGTTTCGTCCAATTGTGCCTGCAGCCCCGCCTCCATATTTATAGAGCATGCTAATGGGCTTCCACGTTGTAGGCCCAATAGAACCATAGTCCCATATGGATCAATATCTCTCTTAGTCTATAAAACCGAATTGTTTATGATTGCCTCTTGGGCACATCACTAACAGGCACATCATGCTACTTGGTCACCTCCAAGGCCTGCAGTTGTATCCGGAGGAATGACAACAAAATAGCCTCTTTATGCGATCTCCTAGCAGACATACTTCTTGAACTTGTAGGCTTGTGAAGTTGGCGTGGCTGTTGTCTCATACTCTTCATGTTGCATGGACAATAGCCGAAAAAAATAATTATCAGATATGGTTCTTGTTAATAACCGTCTGTGATAAACATCACAGATGGTTCCATTTACAAATCGTTTGTGATAATTATATATCTGGAGCATGCTAGAGTTGAAGATGGAGTGCATTCTGGACCATATCAAGTAGCTGGAGAAGATTGTGTGTGTGCATGTACCATTGTTGTAATTTATGGCATATTTGTTAAGTGTCGGGAAAGTATATCACAGATAGTTTTATTAAGAACCGTCTGTGAAGTTTCCACTATCACATACAGTTATTGTTGAAAACCATCTGTGATGTATGTGATTTTCACAGATGGGTATGGGTGCCTTGCATTCCTAATAGTGGACTGCTCAACAAGGAAGTGCTCCCAACTCCACAGCTGTAGGAACACGTAGCAAATGGCAATGACTAGTTTCAAACCGGTGTCGCGTCGTGAAGCATCACACAACCCCTTGTATGTGGCGCAAAGGACAGCTAATCTGAAGCTGTAATGATGCATCGCCCTAGGCTCTGTGTCAGCCGAAGACTTGATGATGCGGACGAAGCTGGGGTACACTCAATCACCCTGTGTGGTGGCAAACAAGGCCCAACTGAAAAGATGAAGGAGGTAAGCGAAGGGGTGCATCCTAACAAACTCATTAGGTGCATTCAACAGGCATTGACTGAAATTTCTCAGCCATGTCCGAGGGACACCACGGGCCCTGTCTGGGACAACAATGTTGAACCGATGTGCCAAGTGGGCCTTCCAATCCGCCAGCGGACGGGCTGGAACAGGTTGTTCTCCCGTGATCGGAGACCGATCAATAAGAAGACATCCTGGAGAGTGATCATCATCTCTCCCCACCGAAAGTGCAAGGTGTGCATCTCGGGTCTTCATTTGTCAATAAGTGCCGACATGAGACTACCGTCCAAGGTAAAGTATCATCCGACCTGGAGCTTCCTTGTAAAGGGCAACAAGCTCGTGTCCCAAAGGATTGGGGCGTAGCGAGCATCAAGGTCCCAATAGTGCTTCTCCGACTGAAGCATGAGGGCGGAGGACCATCCCCATCCCCGGTGGTCCACAATTTGCTCGTGATGTTCATCATAGAACGGTTCGAGTAACTCCAATAAAGGCATAACTTGCTAGAGATGAAAAGCATAAATTATTAACGAATAAATTAATAATGACTAAATTAACTACGACTAATTAATTATGACTTAATTAATTACGAGTAATTAACTAAGACTAAATTAATTACGACTAATTAACTATAGCTAATTAATTATGAGTAATTAACTACGACTAAATTAATTATGACTAATTAACTATGACTAATTACCTAACACTAATTACTTACAACTAATTAATTAATAATTAATTAACTATGGCACGAATAATTATGTAAGATTAATTTAATTATGACTAATTGAATTAACCTACTTAACTATGACTAATTATTTATGAGTAATTAATTAGAATTATGACTAATTAACTAAGACAAAATTAATTATGATTAAATGATAATGACTAAATTAATTATGAATAATTAATTACGCCTAATAAACTATGACTAAATTAATTACGACTAATTAAGTGTGCCAAATTAACTATGACTAAATTAATTACACTTAAATTAATTATGAGTAATTAAGTGTGACTCAATTAATTGCAACTTAATTAATTATGACTAATTAACTACGACTAAATTAATTATGACTAATTAACTACGACTAAATTAATTATGACTAGTTAATTACTCGTAATTAATTTAATCATAATTTCTGTATTGATACGACCGCTACTGACTGCTCTAAACAATCCTTAATCGTTAGCGAAATTAGAACTCTCTTCCTTGTGTCTCTCTTCGTCGAGCGAGGTTGAGAATGAGAGAGCGAGGATGAGAATGAGAGCTCTCTCACAACCGAGTCGGGTTTTTATAGCCATGTGGTGTAGAAATTATGCCCAACCGCGAAGCGACGAGAGGAATCGGATTCCTTCCCACGCGCGGTCTTTTCTTGCATGCGGCGATGGACGTGACGAGATGGATTCAATTCCCTCTAGCGCGGGCATGCAGGTGAGACCGTGCCTTGGGGCCACGGCATGGCGCGAAGCCGTGTTCCAGGGGCATTGAGATGGCTATGTGGCGCAACGAGGGGCACACCATGGCATGGGGGCACGGCCGAGGCAGCTCCACTCCCAGGGGCTTGGTTTTGGACACGTGACGCAATGGGGGAGTCCCCCCACCCTGGGCACGGTGGAGGGCACATTCGGCCCCCTGGGGGCTGGATTTGAGCACGTGTCGTGCGTCGGTTCGTCCATTGTGCAATTTTTAGCATTGCGGCCAGGAGGAAAGCTATTTTTGTTAATCCCTCCGTCAACAGTGCTATAAATAACAAAAATAAAAATGAGGAATGGTATCACCACACCAAATTTATGAGATGATCCTACGATGAGCCAATCCATCCTAGGATAAAGTGATCCCTCAGACGAAACACCTAAGTACAAGTAAAATACAGTGTTGGATGAGAAATGCATAAGAATAGAAGTTTGTGCACTGTGTGACTGTTCTTCTATAAAACATCATATCCAGAATCTCATATGACCCAGGGAAGTACTCTAGGCTCAAACATATGCATGTGGCACTTCCTATCGCAGTACCATACAGCTAAACAAGCAAGCGTAGGTAAGAGGTAGCACCCGCCAGGCGCAAAGAAGAGAAGATACATGTGGAACATGCCAAATTGCCTATGGAAAAACAACCTTAAATCAAGAGGAACCGAAAGCTGTATGTGGGCCGTAGGTTGTAGATGGGCCGTGGTAATTTGCCGGCGACGGCCGGCGTGGGTTCGGGCCTTCTCTAAGTGGGCCTTGGAAGGCCGGGCTCACAGAGACACTCGAGCCGAGCAGTCAGCCCGTCAGGTCCGCGTGCGTTGTTGGTTGCTGCTTCAGTTCTTCAGCTGCGCCTGAGATACTGTGCCGTACTGCGATGACAAGTCTGTCCAAGTCACACCCATCTCGTTTGCCCACTCCCGACGCAGCGCCGTTGCGCAGCTCAGGCACTCCTCCTCCCCCCCCCTCCCCAACCCCAACCCCACCTCGCCTTTGCGTCGCCTCCACCGCACCGCCCCCCCCCCCCTGCCGATTCGCCGCGCCGCGCCGCGCTCCACCTGCCCTCTGCGCGCCGCCGAGTCCGCCGCCGCCGGCGATCGAAACCGGCCGCCGCAACGGGTAACTCACGGAACTCCTCCCTAGATCGTTCGTATTCTCGGGCGGCGCGCGTTCAGAGATCCGATCCGGTCGAGACCTGCTTGTTTTTCTTTTCCGCCCGGGCTGAGCGTTTGATTAGATCCGGGAGCAGTTCGTTCGGATCAGCGGTTGGGATCGGCGGTTTAGTGGTTGTGATCCTGGGTGCTGGAGCCGATAGAAAGTTGGCCCCTTGGGTGTGTTGCTAGGGCCGTGGAGTGGTCTGTGGGCGGGTAAGATACTAGATATAGCTGCGCCCTGCGCATTCGTTGGCTGTGATTTGGTCATGTAGTGTGGATTGGATTGTGATTATGAATGGTAGTTTCGTTGTGGAACTAGGAAGTTATGATTTGGATTTAGTACTCCTGGTCTAGCATGGTGAGTTCTTTGGATATATTGGTGTTGTTCATAGATTGGTGGCACCATTTTTCTGAATAGTTATATTGATCCAATGTACTTTAGAGTACATCTTCTATTAGAGCGTCCTATATGAGCTGTGAACCGAAATTTTGGACTGTTCTGAATACGAGAATGTTGTTATTGTTGCCTAATTTCTGAATGTCCAGCGTGGCAGCGTCTTTCAAATTTTAGTTTTATTTACTTGACGTCGGCTTGCTATTATATTTCTAATAAAGGAAATTTGTTGCAGGCAGAGGCTGTTCGAAGGCGCTGTTGAATTAATTTTTTGTGCGGCTAATTATGATACCTACTTATGACTTCTGTTTGCCGAGATGGTCTCATATTGCCCGTAGTTGGTGAGATCTTGTAATAATTGACACCCCGACTACAAAAGAAGCAACTATGCGGCTCTCTTCTTCTCTTCAAGATCTGCCAACCTTCTCTAGAATTGATGCTTTAGAAAGGGGCACCAGCCTTGGTAGTGATTTGAGCTCAGGGCGTGCAAAACCTGTCCGCACTTTTCAAAGGGATGGTGCTGTAGCAAGCTTTTCAAAAGAGAAAACACCCCCGTCATCACCAACAAATCGAAAGAAATGCATGAGAGCAGCTGGTTGTGCTATTGCTCTGGTCCTACTGGTGTTCTTTATATATGCTTCTCTGAGATATTTCCATGTCTTTCTCTCGGAAGGAAGTTCTGAATACTATGTGATTCTTGATTGTGGCAGCACTGGCACAAGAGTGTATGTTTACGAATGGTCCATTAATAATAATGACGGAAACACATTTCCTGTTGTTCTGAAACCCTTAGGGAATGCCCCTAAGAAAAAATCTGGTAAATTAACTGGGCGAGCCTATCAACGAATGGAGACTGAACCTGGATTGAGCAAGCTGGTTCACAATGAAACTGGATTAAAGATGGCAATAGAGCCCCTCCTTGAAATGGCTGAGAGGCAGATCCCTAGACGTGCACACAAACACACGCCTGTTTTTCTATATGCTACAGCTGGTGTCCGCAAGTTACCAAGTGCAGACTCGGAGTGGCTTCTGGATATGGCCTGGGATGTTCTGAAGAATTCATCATTTTTGTGTAGTAGAGACAGAGTTAAGATTATTAGTGGCATGGAAGAAGCTTATTATGGATGGATAGCTCTTAACCACCACATGAACATGCTTGGCACCTCATCTTCTAAAATGACATATGGTTCACTTGATTTAGGAGGATCATCATTACAGGTGACATTTGAGACTGGTGAATCCATGCAGGATGACACAAGCATCAGTCTGAGGATTGGTTCCATCAGTCATCAACTTAGTGCTTATTCTCTTTCTGGTTATGGATTAAATGATGCATTTGACAAATCCGTGGCCCATCTTGTGAAGATGTTGAGAGGAGCAGCTGGTAATGGCAAAGTTCAGGTCAAACATCCTTGTCTACAAACTGGATACAAAGAAGATTATGTTTGTTCTTACTGCCACCCACTCAAACAAGATGGAAGTCCCAGTGTTGCAGGGAAGACAACAGGCAAAGAGAAGCAGGGAACAGCTGTTGAACTAGTTGGGGCACCTCAATGGAACGAATGTAGTGCTCTTGCAAAAGTAACAGTGAATCTTTCAGAGTGGTCCAATGCAAGTTCAGGAGTTGATTGTAACCTTCAACCTTGTGCTCTTGCTAGTACCTATCCCCAACCACATGGACAGTTTTACGCTATGTCTGGTTTCTATGTGGTTTTCAAATTTTTCAATTTGACTGCTGACGCTACTCTCGTCGATGTTCTAAAAAGAGGTCAGGAATTTTGTGAAAAACCATGGAAAGTTGCAAAGAGTAGTGTTTCACCACAGCCTTTTATAGAGCAGTATTGCTTCAGGGCTCCTTACATTACAGCACTTCTGAGAGAGGGATTGCAGATTAAAGATAACCAGGTCATAATTGGCTCTGGTAGTATCACTTGGACTCTTGGCGTTGCTTTGTTAGAGGCTGGACAGGCATTATCTACACGAATTGATATTCAAGGATACAAAATACTACACCGGGAGATAAACCCAAATATTATTATTGTATTGTTTCTGATTTCAATTGTGTTGGTCATATGCGCCATATTATGCGTCAGCAATTCGATCCCGAGGTCATTCCGCAAGTCTTATTTGCCACTTTTTAGGCAGAACAGTGGAGGCAGTTCTGTGCTTGGTATGGGATCACCTTTCAGATTTCATTTATGGAGTCCTATTAATTCAGGTATTTATGTAAGTTTGTTTTTGATGTAGATGTCATCTTGTGTTTTTTCCCTTGTGTAAAAAGCATCTGCCATCTAAAGACTACAGTGCTAGAGAGAGTGATTCTACTCTGGTATTTCTGTTGACCACTATGCAGCATTTTTCTAAGAAACAAGGATATTTATTACCCTGCTTTATTTAGAATGTAAAACCAAGTGTTACACTATATACCATCTATTTAGCTTTAAATACTCAAATATCTTAACCTTCGAAGAAGCAGCATTACGTACAAATCTTGAATGTTGCTACACCTAGGACCTTTTTTTTGTTTTTACTTCACTTTATGTGAAATAAATTACGATATTTTGGACTGAAATTTTGTAGTGATATCTCAATGTACATATAGAACCATAATTTTGTAACTTCGTTCCACCAAATCAGTAACGACTCAGTATAATGGGATGATATTTGTTTCATCACATAAAGTCAAACTATCTTACAATTTCTGTGTAATTGTTTCACTCTCTTTTTTCTGTAGCTTATGGTATTTAGTTAAACTTTTGGTTTTGCTTCATTTTGCCTTCCTCTTCACAGGCGATGGAAGAACAAAGACACCACTGAGCCCTACTGTTGCTGGGTCAGAGCCCCATCCATTCAGCATGAGCCATGGTTTAGGAGGCAGCGGTATCCAGCTTATGGAGTCTTCCAGGCAATCGTTGGGTGTCTATCATAGCTATTCTGTTGGGAGCTTAGGCCAGATGCAGTTTTCTAGTGGTATGTGGAAGCCAGGTCAGACAACACTTCAAAGCCGGAGGTCCCAATCAAGAGAAGATCTCAGTTCTTCGTTAGCTGATATTCATGTTCCAAAGGTGTAGCCTTACATTTCAGAATGACATGACTAGTATGAGATCCCATGCCATAACAAACTCCGTGTAAATAATAGCACCTGACTGCTTGATTTCTTCTCTAATCGGAAAGTCGATTTTGTCGGTGCACTGAGACTTCAATGAGGTTTTAGGGTTCAGAAAATTTAAAGCGTGACTTAGTGCCTGTCCTGGACATGATACATCCATTCATTCCAATGTATGTGCAATAGTACATGTCATAAGGTGAACTTGCAACGAGTTTGAGTAGTGTACCAGAAGAAATATTTATGTGGTTCACCGAAGTGGTTGGCCATGTGCTGTAGGTATATAATCAGCTCTTAGCCCCAAATGTCATTGTTTCCAAATCATTATACGACTGCAACCAAGCGGGCTTTACTCTTCAAATGTTTTTTTATTCTTTTGTCTACAACATAATAAAGATGCCTGTGGCCTTATGTATCACTGCTGTATGAGTATGAATGTATCCTCTTGTCAGCCTTCTCGTCTTTCCTTAGGGAACTCCCCATTTCATACGTATATTCTTATGCCATCTTGATATCAAATAAAATCATTAATCGGCCATCCTAATGCTCTTATTTTAGGTGCCTTATATGTACGTACACATCAGTTAAATTGTGCTCTTTGACAAGCTTTTCCGTGGTTTCTGACACCCTTCCAACTTACTCGCCATGGATTTGAGACCACAGAAACAAACCTCCTCCCGCAGAGAGATCAAGGCACAGCAGACAGACGGGCAAAAACACATTTTTAGGGCTTAGTTTCATGAGATACGAAGGGTTGGGGTGAAAATAGAAAACCATATGCCTCTGGTAAGTGGGCCCACCAGTCAGGCAAAGAAAGAAAACAATACCTAGTTCACACGGGCAGATCTAGAGCGGAAGAGCTTTTTTATGATTTAATCCGTTTTGTAAAAATGTTTCGAAGATAACTTCTCTCTAACTTTATTTATAATTCTAACTCTTTTGTTCATGCCACAACGCGTGGCGTGGCAAAAGCACTATCTCAAGCCATGGAACCCGGCGTGGCAAACGAGTGCTGTCACACCGTTCCTTTTAGCGTGACAGAACTTAGCCCAAAAATAGACGCGTGTCGGCTCGGAGGACTATCATGGCAGTTTTGATCACGCCGTGGTACGTGACGTGACATAGTGTTTTTATCACGCCGCGCGTTATAGCATAACCAAAGGTGTCAGAATTGCCAATAAAGTTAGGAAGATGTTATCTTTAAAATATTTTTAAAAATAGAGTAAATTATATATATATATAAAGGTTCGAATAGGACTCCCCCTCCTACCATCCACACGACGGTCGTGAGATAAGATACATCATCCCTAACACAAATCTCGACGCACGACGCTAACCCTAAACGCCAAACCCTATTATAAATTCCCCATACAGGAAACACCAAACCCCGCTATAAATGGGGGAATTAATTATATGTCACTCTATACTTTGGCGTTCTAAGATATGTCACCGCTCCTAATGTAGCCAATTATATGCCACCATTTAGATGCAATAATTCAAAATTTACCACTTTTGTGTTCTTTTAATGTTTTTCGGTGGGCTCCGCCGACAAAATGGCTATCTTGCCCCTCTCCTCTCCTTCCTGGCCTTCTTGTTCCTCCCTTGCCTCCGGCCATGGCCACCGCCATGCTAGCCAACCGCTCGTTTATGCCCCCGGGAGAAGCCAGCAGTGGATCATCAATGAGGTAGATGAAGCCGAAGTTGGGGAAGAGGGCGCAGTCATCGAGGTTGAAGAAGAAGAAGTTGAGGACGCTTGTGACCTTAACGAAGGTGACGCCGACGAACTCGCAGCCATGCGTTAAATCGGGGCAAGTTCAACGGAATCCACGCATACCTCCTCGATCTTATTCTATTCATTCTCAAGTCTTCGTCTGCCTTCTCCATCCTCATAACCACAAGTTGCCATAGCAACCGTCACGCACTACTACACAAAACCTCATCATAGACGGTTTTTTGAACCGTCTGAATTTATATGTATGTGATAACAGACGGTCATCACAGACGGTTTTCAAACCGTCTGTGAAAAAAGGTATCACAGACGGATCTTGTTCAGAACCGTCTGTAATAGTTTTTTATATTGCAAAAAAAAAATCAAATTTTGATTTTTCATAGTTGGTACCATCACAGTTTATGTGAGCTTTTTCATCTTCAAAGACTCTTGAAAATACATGAAAATGCATCACTCCTATACGAAAACCTTCTTGACCTCCCCCTTACGGCCTGTGAGTACCCCGATGTTGCCCACCTTGACCATGGCGTCGGCGATGGTAGTGGATTATGTGCCATGGCAGAGGATTGGCTACGACGGCAGAGAATTGGCTACCACTGCAGTGGATTGGCTACCACGGCAGAGGATTGTGTGCCGCGGTAAAATCAGATAGTAATCACATCACAGACGGTTCTTAATACAAACCATCTGTGATGAGATATATATCACAGACGGTTCATAATAAGAACCGTCTATGATACTCTAACTCATCACAGACGGTTCGTGGTCAGATCCATCTGTGATACTTCACAGACGGTTGTATTTACAAACCGTCTGTGATAGGTTCATATCACAGACGGTTTGTCTTGAAACCGTCTGTGATTATTTTATCACAAATGGTTTCAAAAATCGTCTGTGATGAGACGTCTTCTATGACCTGTTTTGTAGTAGTGACGTCGGATCTGGAGAGCAAGGCCAAGGAGACCATCGTGCAGGACAACTTCGAGCTGGCGGTCGAGCTCTACACGCAGGAAATCAAGGTCGGGCCCGCCATCGCCAAGCTCTACCCCAACCACGCCAAGGCACACATGAAGTTGGGGAACTACACTGGTATGTGCCTTCCGCCCTCCCTCTCTCCCTCCCCCGCGCGGTCCGATTCGTTTGCTTGCACGGTGTTGTGGAGCTATGTGGTGATTTGGCGCACAGATGTGGTAGGCCAAGGGGCTTGCTGACAATATGGCCTGGCTTGTCGGTGGTTCAAGTTGGGAGAGATGACGGGAAGGGGGAAGGACAGGCCAAATTACCAACTTGCCCCTCAAAAAACATTTAAACAACATGAAAGTGGCAAATCATAAATGGTTGCATCTAAAGGTGGTATAGAATTGATCACTAGCCGAGTGCCCATGTATTACAACGATTTTCAAATAAACATAATATAAGTTATTAACTTAGAAAACTAATATCTAAAGGTAATTATCCTACAAATAAAAGTTTCATACATAATTTGTATCTAATTAAATAACCACAAACACAAATAATTTAATTATCTACATAAGATTTTTCAAGTAATTTATACATGTATATATATCTAGCCATAAAAGATTCGACCAACTCAAAAGATGGGATGGGAGGTGGTAGATATCAGACTCACTACCACCACTAAATCCTTCTTTTATAATAGTAAAGATAAAGGTAGAGTAAATTTCATAAAAAATACAAAACTACACTTTTCATAAAAGTTTTCTCAAAACTACACATTCTTTGACAAATCTCGTTCATGTCAACCCATTGTGACCAACAGGGCTGGGATCACTTGTAAGAGACACACGATAATTTCTATTACGGTGACTTAGACGAAGCTGCCACATGGCCAAGTAATGCACTATCATCCTAATAGCACGGTATCGCCAGGGGCTAAAGGGCCTTAGTGTTCACCACGTACTACACTTTCATCATGTTGGCCAGCAAGTCATACACTAATATGTCCAGTCCACGTGATGCAAAGTTGGGAAATCTGGACTGATTTGGTCGTATAGCGCAACAAAATTGCAAAATTGGCCCCTATATCTCCGAAATTCCAAATTTAGCCCCCCGTACCCACTTGCTGTGGCCGGCGATGGTAGCAACCAACTCTTTGCCGTCGGGACCGACCAAGAAGATGAGGTGCCGCGTAAACAATGGCAAAGAAGTGGATCACTGTTCAAAAAAAAATTCTAAAAAATCTATTTAATAATATTTGTTTAAGGAATTTTAAAATATATTAAATGAGCTCAAAAAATTATGAATTTTTTTTTGGAGCCTCATGGCATAGTATGCTTGCTTGTGTAATTTTTTAGAAATTTTATCCATCTCTATATTCTCTGAAAAATTCTTTTAATATAATATATGTAGGAATTTTCTAATATAGAAACTGAGGTCCAAACATTAGATTTTTTTGTCAGACTCCCTACACAGAGGACTTCATTGTGTAAATTTTACATAATTTTATATGCTCTAAAATTATCTCGACAAATTCAGGGTTTAGGTCTGGAAAATTAGGACGAGACGTTTCGAAAATTAGGGTTTCATGATTTCATGTTACTTGAAATGTGTGAAGTTTACTACCACATGACTACTTTTAGTCGCTATGGTTCTTGATCATATTTTCAAAGATGCTGAGAACTTAACTGAAGGGGCTGAGAACGTTGTGATTACGAAGATGCCCTAAAACATAGAAGAATCGATGTCGATGTGAATGGTTATTTCTGGAATTTTTATGTGCAGTAGTACGTTTAAATTATGAAGAAATTACAGAACTGTCAGAAAGTTGCTCATGTGTTAGGTACTTCATGGCGGAGATTCAAGACATGTTCGTGTTCCACAGGGACGGTCTCGTACGCGACGGACCGTACGGTGCGGACCTGTCAAGTTGCCACTGCACTATGATCCAGGCGCCATCTCTGAAGGACATGGCCTCTCGGAGCTAAGGCGGTGCGTGCATTCCGCGTTCGATCGCGCCACTGGAAGGAAGAAGCTGCGCATCGAGGCGGTGTATGCGTCGGTGGCGGGTGGTGCAGGCGAGACCGTTTGGCAACTTATGAAGGTCACATGTGACGCTTCATGGGCCAATTACATGGGGGTTATTTGCAACCCCGCTACTGCGATATATGCGCGCCCGATGGTCTACGTTCAGTTCGTGGAGAGGGCGGGGACATCCTGTGTGGGTGGTTCCGGTGAAGCTGCTGGTGGGGAGGAGCCTGCGTTGTTCTCCGGTGTTGGAGGAGACGCGGGCAAAGACGTGGACGATAGAGACCTGAGGAGGCGTGCCGTCAATTTCGAGCCCAACGAATGAGCGGGGAGATGGTGGGCAGCCTGTATTGATTGTCACGAGTACCTGACCGATTAGGTGGATGAGGTGGAAAGCGTGGAGGATGTGGAAACAACTAGTTCAAAAGACGACGAAGACAGAGAAGCTGGTACGAGAGGAGGTGCAGTTGGTGGTTTTGTGACCACTGACATTGCTTACGTCCCCTCACGATTGGACGATGTTGCAACGACATCGCTGGTTCTGCCACATTGGGAGGGGCCGAGTGGGGGTTCAATGAGGACACCATGCTCCTAGGGCAGCGCTTCCCTGATAAGAGCACCGCCCAGCATGCTATTGCTAGATACGCCGTTAACATCGGTCGGACGTATCGGGTGCAAAGGTCCAACCCCGACACCTACCTCGTCAGGTGTGTTGATGAATCCTGCGCTGGCAAGGTCCGTGTGCAGCGGTTCATGGCTGTTGACATGGGCTTCCGGATAACGATGCTGAAGGACCAGACATGCGAGTTAGCTGAGCCGCTTCACAGGCACCGCAACATGACGTCCTCGTATGTTGCCAGCCTGATAAGTCACCTCGTCGTTGCAGATATGTCCATTTCGCCAAAGCTCCTGCTGGCAGATGTTGCCAATATGGTGGGGTTCCCGGTCAGCTACAAGACAGCATGGCGGGCGAAACGCAAGGTCGTGGAGCGAATGTTCGGCATATTCGAAAAGACTTACAACCTAGTACCAAGATTGCTGCATTAAATCGCAGAATGTAATCCCGGGACATACATAAACAAGCTTGAGCGGGCGCATATGACGGAGGGGTCCAATTGTTTTGTTCTTGATAGGGTCTTCTGGGCCTTCCGTCAGGTGATCGAAGGCTTCAAGCATTGTCGTCCCGTGCTGACGATGGATGGCACCTTCCTATGTGAGAAGTACAAGGGTACCATCATCACCACCGTTGCAGCCGATACGAACGACCAATTAGTCCATGTGGCCTTCGTAATTGTTGAGAGCGAGAACACGGATAGCTGGTTGTGGTTCCTGTGCAATGTGAAGCCGACGGTGGTCCAAGATCGACCAGGTGTGTGTGTCATCTCGGACCGCAATGCTGGCTTGATGTCCGCATTGAGCATGATGCAAAGCGGACGCAGCCGCCGTTCCAGTGGAACGATGTAAGGAGTCGTTGGTGCATGAGGCATCTCGCGGCGAACTTCCACACAAGATTTGGGAGCAAGGACCTCATGAAGATGTTCAAGAAACTCTGCATTGAGAACCAAAGGAGGAAGTTCGAAGCGGTGTGGAGACAGCTCGATGAGGAGACCGCGAAGCATGTGAGGGACTCGGCGAATGCCGAGGCAGGGGCAGCGGCTGGAGGGTCCGCGAGAGTTGGGAAATTCACACAATGGGTTAACTCGCACGCACCTGACCTGGAGAAATGGTCCCTGCTGCACGACACCGATGGTGCAAGGTACGGGATCATGACGACCAACATGTCGGAGGTGTACAACGGTGTCCTAATGCACTTTGATGCAACCATCATCATCACAGAGGGAGGCGCAGCACAGGACTTCCTCGCCGGTGCGATGGTTTCCCACTCCACACACCGACCCTGACTCGCCGCATGCGGAGATGAATGGTTGTGCTCATTGACGCACGGCGTTCAGTCCCAATTGCGGGAGCGCGACCTGTGGTTCGGCGATACGTACGGAGGGTACACCGTGCATCACTACAGCTAAGACTGGCCAGGAGGATCCTCCTCGACACAACAACCTACTCAGGTACACGTGAATGTAGTTACAACTATTTTCCCGTTGCACAAAACCAAGGACTAACTCACCCAGTACCCTTCCCGCAGGAAGAGCACCAGTGGGTTGACGAAATGCTCAGGCCTGAGCCGGACCCCTACGCTGAGATCACCCTAGCTTCGCCTCCCATGCAGCACCCCTACTGCGGCCTTCGAGATGTGCGCCACTCCCCGGACAGGTTCACCTCCCTGAAGATCAACTACGTCGTCCGGGCAAGCGACAAGACGATGCACCCTAGCTAATGTCATGGCTGTGAAAAACTTGTTATGTAATATTATTGTGCATTCTGCCTTTGTGATTTATGTAATGTCTGTGTGCATTACGATACTGTGATTTATGTACACAAAATGTTCTCCGAAATATTAAGTACAAACGACAACTCTACCTCCCGATTTTAACTTATTAAACCGTAAAGACATAACGCAATGCTGCCCCGCTGCCTCGCGGACGCGAATTTTGTTCAAATCAATTACAATTTACCCGCAGGCTATATATTTGGATGTTTTGGCTGCCATTCCCCTCACTCTTCACTTCCTCTTCACTTCCTCTTCTCCTTTCTTCCAGTCTTAAACGGGATGTCTACGGTCTCATCAAACTTCCAAGTGAGCAGGCAATTAGAAACACTACGACAGCATTTGGTTTGCCCTCGTTACAAGGATCCAGTGAATGTGCTCATCTCCCATACGCCAACCAATCCATCCCGAGTATTCATGAAGTGTTCAAATCATAGGTAACTTGTGTCTGATCATCCCCAACGAACTTCTATGGAGACAGTATGTTTTTTTCACTTGCAGTTGCAATTCTTTTTACAGAACACAACATGTCGGTTCTGGCTGTGGGCTGATGAAGCAGTACCGAAGGTTCGAGATATTGCAATTCAAATTGCTGCCTTGCAAGAAGACACCCGTGCTGTTGCTGCATTTCGTCAAGTGCCTCGAGCCTCTGATCAACAGACGGAAAATAAAGATAATGGGCTTAAAAGACTGTATAAAAGGATGGGAAGGGTTGAGAAAATACTTCAAAAATTAGTTAACATGGCTAGTTTTGCAGTTTTGCTTCTATTATTTCTTGTTCTTGCAAAGTAGAAGTTCAGTTCTAGTCAGATTGTAATATCCACTCTTTATCTATGCATCCCTGCACTACGTGATGTATGCCTTTGCGACGTTGTTGTACTCCTTTGTATCATGTATGCCTCTGTCTAACTCCGTCATGAATACTTTGCGTGCGAATTAATCAAACCCTAATTTCGAAATACTATATTTCAGATTTTGGAGACCTAAATCTGTAAGGTTGCAGACAACTTTATAATACTTACACTCACGCAATGACAGCTTTTAAGACCGAAATAACAGCACTCTACAAAGTAGGACGTGACAACACCCTGCCTCGCCAGCTTTTCAGATCAAATGACAAAGACTCGCAAAGTAGGACATGACAACACCGCCTCGCCACTTTTCGATCAAAATGACAAAGACTCGCAAAGTAGGACATGACAACACCCTTAAAAATGGGACATGGCTTCTCTCTGCAAAAAAATAAGATTTAACCACACCATGCCAACCCCGTGGCTTATAAAAGGAGGTGCAATACAACTACTCGGCCAAACCCAACACTACACCACAGCCTGCTTCACCACGCCGGGATGAACAAGCAGAAGAAGCAATGGGACGAGATCCGCGATCTAGCAAGGACTTCTGTCGGGACCCAAATATGCAAATCTGGACCCTCTGTGTATTCTGCACTAGTCCAGGATCACGCTAGTGCACACAGTGTCAACATCGATTAAATACCACATCCATACAATGAATATACGAATAAACGAGTACTTTGAATAACAAATAACTGTTGGGACCTTACGGTCGAGTTTACATTTATTAAGCCATGCAAGGCTGACAATAAAGAAATAAACTGCAGCGGAAACGAAATAACTCCAAAGGCTCCCATCAATTTACCACAGTAAACGATCGATCAAGACCCTAACGATCAACCTTCGTAGAACTCTTCTTCAAAAGCAGGCGACGACTCCTCCACTTCTGTTGATTTGTTTAGCAAGAGTGAGTACACACCGTACTCGCAAGTCATACCACATAATGCAATTTATAGATGATGGCTTATTCCAAAGGAATGGCTTCTGTGGTTATTTTGCAGAAATGCAACATTTGCAATTGATTACAAATAATAGATTGAAAGCATAATTCAAAACAAATAGACAATAATAAGTTAACAATTGATTTCACAAAGGTCACACAGTCTAATCAAGTTATTCACACAGCTGCACAAGTTATCTCACACAGCTGACCCTTCCCAATTGTTTTATGAAAATCTACCCCTCGTGTGAAATTCCCGAGCATGTCCATAACCGAGGACACGGCTAATCGAATAGATTGGTTTAAACACTCTGCAGAGGTTGTACACTTTACCCACACGATACAATCAGTGTAGCTAGCACTGACCATAACAAAACCTTTCAGAGATTTCATCTCAAACAATGACACTCCCGATGTGCTTTCCTGTCGTCTAATTTGTACACACAACCCTTGGAACGACACACACCGTTGGACAGGGATGCAGCGAACCGTCCCGCGATGTGACATATCACACCTCCAGCCCATCACACAGTTTAAATACAACCTGAGTTGTCAATGTTAAGACTCCATAACTTACTAAGTTAGGCCCAGCCCATACTAGGCATGTGGTCGCATGCAAGAAGGCCCAGCTTCAATGGCACACAAAGTTAAGTCCTTAATTGACCAAGGCAAGACTTTCAGCTTTTTCCCAAATCACAAAGTTTATATCACACAGCCCACCATTCACACAGATCCACCACTTGCCTCACCCAAATCTTTCCCACCTCGTTGATTAAGTGCAACACATGCCATCAACGAGTAACAGCACACAGCACACATAGTTTCATCACATAGTTCCATAATCACTTAGTCAAATTTATAATTGCAACTCACATGAAATGATGACTCGTGGCATGGCTAAGCAAACTACTCGTATCTAACCAACCCACGTTGGTGCTACGATAATACCAACTAATAATTAACCAACCTAGGGTGACAAAAGATCATGGCATACAATAGAAAAGGTGGTATAACAAATTGGATTAATAACTATCCCAAAAGCATTTAAATAAATACTTGAAATAGAATGCAATACATTGAAACAAAGTATTTTGAAAACTGGGTGCAAGATGATCAAAGGTATAACTTGCCTTGGAATAGCTCAAAGTACTGGTCTTGATCTTGAGGAGGTGCTCCTTCTTCAGCAAAATTTCCCGAAGTATCGACGTCTACTCGCAAACGAGACAAAAGAAACCAAAAACAAATAAATATAGAGGCAAAACAAACTCCAAAAATCAAATAAAATTCACCATTAAATAGATCTAAATTTTATATGAATTTACAAATTTGAATGGGCTCAATCGGAGTTCGGATGCAAAAGATATGGGCTTTGGAAGTTTGAAAATCAAATAAAACCCTAATTTGGATTTTATTGAATTTCCCGAATTATTTTTATAAAGGAAAATCGGATTATTGCGCAATGCTTGCGTCAGCCGAGAATTTTCGGAAAAAGAAATAGATTTAAAAAGAAATCTGACATGTGGGCCCCACATGTCGGGCCTCGGGTTCACGGTGGACCGAGTGCACCAACCGAGGGAGATCCGCACGGTGGATCGAGCCACGCGGTCTTGGCGCGCGCCACGCAGTGACACGCAAGCGCCGAGAGGTGACGGCGCCGGGCGTGGTCGCGATGACGACGGCCGAGGGGCGCCAGACGGGGACCAAGGGCTTGCTTGACGGCGGCGAAGTCGCCGGCGACCAAGGGTACCAGAATGTTCCCTGGGTTATTGCGCACATGTGGGCACCAGTTTGAGCACCTGAGGTCGTCGGAGATGGCCGGTGGCGAGCTTGAGGCGGCGAGGTGGCCACGTGTTTGTCGGACGGGGACTCCGGTGATGCTCCGGCGATGAGGAGGTGCACCCGAGGTAGCCTGGGACTTGCTGGGCACGGTGGTGGAGTCGGCGAGGCAAGGGCGGCGACGACGGCGGCGCAATTCACCGGAGAAGAAGCTCGGCCGAAAACCCTAATTCTTGGATTGCGGCGGCACTAGAGCGATCGGGGGGACGAGGGTGGTGGCTCTGGGTTGCGGCAGACTATAGCGATCGAAAACGAGGGGCACGCGTCAAGCATCCAACGGACGAGGGCGCGGCCGGGGCGAGATGGGCTGGCGCGCGACTGGAATAGTGTTGGGCTTCGGCCCAGCACTGTTCCGAAGTATTTTAAAAGATTTTTCTTCTTAATAAATCCAGAAAATGCAAATAGCAATTAGAAAATAGCAAATGATCTTGGAAAAAATCTATAAAATATATCCAAGCATATAGAATCCAAATAAAATAGTTTTGACAATTGTTGATGTTGGGATTAAGCACATTAAATCAGTTTGTCCTTAAAGTCCATATTTAAGCTTTTGAATTAATATTCAAATAAATCCAAATGGGGAATCTCCTCACTATAACTATTTAAAAGATTTTTAAAGCTCTGAAAATTGGGATGTTACAACTTCTACAGTACGGGTCGAACAAGCTAGGGTCAGCTGCGCCTGTGTTCAAAGAAGAGAGCTTGCCTGGTGGCGCTCTCCGCAATGAAGCCCCGTAATGAAGAACCCCCGCCGAACGTCCCAATCGAGGCCACGCAACACCCGCTAGAGGGGGAGACACCGCCCCTCTGTTGGTGCAGGGACACATGCAAGTTCTTCAAATCCAAGCACCGGATCAGCCGCGGCATGCATTACTGGGGTTGTCCGAACTACTCCTCTCACTATCCTGACCGCCGTTGGGATACGAGCAGCTATCGGCAGCCGGTAATGAGTACTTACAGTAAGTTCTGTACCAATTTTCTTTCAGAGTACGCACTAACAATCTCTCCCGTCTACCCGTAGTTTCCAGAGCTGCTATGTGGCTTCCGCAAGTGGGTCGACCTAGAGATCCACCCACACGACCAGTGGCAGCTCGACTTCGATGAGTGGAATGCCGAAAGGGGATGCGAGATCCGGGAGGAGGAGCGTCGGACTAAAGAGCACAACCAGCATATCCGGCGGGAGATGCAAGCCCATCTCGAGGCGTGCAGGCGCAAGGAGCAAGAGGCACGCGAGAGGGAGCGTGAGAAAAAGTGGAAAATAGCGGCCGAGGCTAGGGCGACCGGCGAGGAGTACAACGTCAAGCTCGGAAGGAAGGGCAAATGGCCTCGGTCCACGTAGTAGGTCGGGCCATTCCGTAGTAGTCCCCCTCCTACTCGCCATGTTTTTTTACTATCCCCTAAAGGCATGCGTACTTACACGGTCCGGAGGCTTGTGTCGCAATGTACCGTAGTAGTAGCGTGCATGAGTAAAGCAATTAGCCGAACTATCATGACATGTGACCACATGTAACGTGCTTCTGTCCGCGGACTGCAATGTAGTTCTGATTCTGTGCCTCCACTGAGACATCAAAATAATACTATATTGCAAGTATGCCTCTTCTGGTGGAATTCCAGAAATAACCATTCAAATCGACATCGATTCTTCTATGTTTTAGGGCATCTTCGTAATCACAACGTTCTCAGCCCCTTCAGTTAAGTTATCAGCATCTTCGAAAATGTGATCAAGAACCATAGCGACCAAAAGTAGTCATGTGGTAGTAAACTTCACACATTTCAAGTCACATGAAATCATGAAACCCTAATTTCTGAAACGTCTCGTCCTAATTTTCCAGACCTAAACCCTGAATTTATCGAGATAATTTCGAAGCATATAAAATTACATAAAATTTACACAATCAAGTACTCTGTGTAGGGAGTCTGAAAAAAAATCATAATGTTTGGACCTCAGTTTCTATATTAGAAAATTCCTACAAATATTATACTTAAAAGAATTTTTCAGAGAAAATGAAAATGGTTAAAATTTCTAAAAAAAATTACAAAAGAAAGCACACTATGCCAAGAGGCTCCACAACAAATTTCATAATTTTTTGAGCTCATTTAATATATTTAAAAATTTCTCAAACAAATATTATTAAATAGATTTTTCAGAGAAAAAAATTTGAACAGTGGTCCACTCTGCCATTGTTTATGACAGCTACGCAGAGATCTACGTGCGCGTCCCGCAACGACGACGGTTGGTTCTTCTTGCATGTCGCCGATCGCAGCAGTGGTACTGGGGCTAAATTGCGAATTTATAAGATATATGGGCCATTTTTGAAATTTTGTTGCGCTATACGGCCAAATCAGTCCAGATTTCCAAAGTTGGTCGGAGTCTATTGACACGAATGGAGAGTTTCTAAAAGTGTACTTCTCCAATAGATATGTCAAACAACGTGTAGTTTTGTGAAAAAAATTACTTAAAAGTGTAGTTTTGTGATAGTTTGATCAAAATATATGTAGTTTCATGCAATTTACTCTTGATTATATTGGGAGCGATGGTATATCCTAAAACGCCAAGCTACAGAGTAACATATAATCCTTCTATATAAAAGGAGGTGGGAATAGAGCTCAGCTAGGGTGGCCACGTGTGCCTTTTTTCTCTGTCCGCCTGATCCCACTATGCTCGTTCCCGCGCTGTTCGATCGGCCTTGCTGCTGGGTTGGCTTGCCTGCTCTCCGCGTGTCCCCGCCTCGCTCAAGGAGAGGTGTGGGTGTGTTAACTGGCGTTTTCGCCTCGTCACTCGTGCACTCGCCGTTACGCCTTATTCGTTCCTTCCTCCTCACTCCCGTCACACATCCCTCGTCTTCATCGCCTCCTCTGTTTTGCCTCCTTTGTTTATTCCTCCTCTCGCTCATGTCGCCCTCGCCTTTCTCTTCCTTGCAGCCGTCATTGCTTATCATCATGAGACAACTTTAACTCCTGAGGTATTTGTCGTGCGAGTCCTCCTTCACATTTGTTGGATCGTATCCTTGCCATGTCATAATTGTAAATTTTGGCCCTTTGGCCAACCATAGCAGTGTTTCATCACTTAATGACCTCCCAGTGAATCGCATCTTTAACCATTCGTTGAACCGACGGTTGTGCTCTCGTTATCCAAACCTCCGACCGTCCGGATTCGCTGGCGTACCATGTCTTTGTGCTCGTCGATGTACGGGGACACTTGGGTCATGTGTTGCAAGACCGTGAAATGGGCCTGCGCGTATGTATCTAGATCGGGAGTGATTGCTTTCCTTCCGATGGTCCCGATACCCTCCAGTCTCCCATCGTGATAAGATAGAGGCACACCTATCAGTTCCAGCTGAGCCATGTAGTCGACGCAGAACTCATTGGCCTCTTCGGTTGCATAACCTTCGATGATACTGCCCTCCGGCCGAGATCGATTCCGTACGTAGGACTTCAGAATTCCCATGTATCTCTCGAAAGGGTACATATGACGTAGGAACACAGGGCCGCATATCTTTATCTCTTTCACAAGGTGAACAATGAGATGGACCATGATATCAAAAAATGACAGAGGGAAATACATCTCAAGATGACATAGAGTCGTCACCACCTCGGCCTGCAGAATGTCAAGTCCTTCGGGATCTATGACCTTCTGAGCAATTGAGTTAAAGAAATAACACGGCCTAAAGATTGCCACTCGGACCTTGTTCAGCAAGATACTCGGACCTTGGTCAAAGTGTAGCAAGCTGGGGGAAGGTACGTTCGTCCTTTATCGGTGTCTTTCGGTGCTAACTCGGTTCTTATGTTCATATCAACCAAGTCACGCCGTACGTTAACACCGTCTTTCGTTTTACCACTAATGTTCAGAAAGAGACCAATCAAGCTATCACATACATTCTTCTCCACGTGCATGACGTCGATGCAGTGGCAAACTTCTAAGTGCTCTCAATAAGGCAAGTCCCAAAAAATTAACCGCTTCTTCCAGATGTTTTTCTAAGGGGTCCTTAACGTCCCTTTCCAAGCACAACATCGACATCCTTACCATATCATAGACCTCTTTCCCTCTAAAAGCCCTTAGAGCTGAACCGTCCTTCTTATTTCCGTCGAATTGTTTCTTCATCTTGCGGTATGGGTGAATCCTGGGAAGGAACCTACGGTGACGCATATACACAGTTTTGTGCGAGTTGTTCAGCCATACACTCTCGGTACCATCTAAGCAAAGGCGACAGTGCTTTGGCTCCTTTTGTATCGAACCCGACAGTTACCAAGGCGGAAAATTATTGATGGTGCGTAATAATATGGCGCGTAAAGTGAAGTTCTCTCGCTTGTACGCATCCCATACTTGTACCCTTCGCTCCAAAGTGTCACAAGATCTTCCAAAGAATGGTGCTAGGTACACATCAATATCGCTCCTGTGTTGCTTCGCCCTTGGATAAGTAGTGACATCAAAATGTAGTTCCGCTTCATACACAGCCAAGGAGGAAGGTTGTACATACATAGATTCACGGGCCAGGTACTATGTCGGCTGCTCATGTTACCGAAAGGATTCATTCCGTCCGTACTCAACCCTAACCTTATGTTCCTCGGTTCCGCACCGAACTCTTCGAAGCTCCGATCGAAGTTTCTCCACTGGGTAGAATCAGCAGGGTGTCTAAGCTTCCCATCTTTCTTACGCTCCTCCGAGTGCCAACGCATCAATCTTGCCTCCTTTCGGTTCGCAAATAAACCCTTCAAACATGGGATCACAGGCAGATACCACAACATCTTAGCAGGAGGTCCTTGCTTCGCCTTAGCAGTATTCTTACGCTTGTATCGGGATGCTTTGCACACGGGACATACATGCATGTCTGCATACTCTTTACGGTAGAGGATACAATCGTTCGGACATGCATGTATTCTTTCTACTTCCATTCCCAATGGACAAATAACCTTCTTAGCTTGGTAGGTCGTGCTGGGCAACACGTTTCCCTCTGGAAGGATGTCAGCTAAGAGACCTAACAACGCCGTAAAACACTTATCGAACCAAACATTGCTTGCCTTTAATTTCAGCAGTTCAAGCACAGTTGGCAACCCTATGTATTCCGGCTTGCAGCCAGGGAACAAAGGTTTCCCCGAGCCCTCCATTAAGCCCTCGAATTTACAAAACTATCTCTCACCGTAGTTCCCTTCTGCATTGCGTAGCATCTGATCCAGATTGTCATCATGCAACCTATCCTCATCAAAAGCACATTCCATACCCTGCATATCGTTGACTTCCTCGGCGATGTCGTCATTCTCGACTTCCGGTATAATCTGCTCTTCACCGTGACTGCTCCAACATGTATATCCTTTTTTTGAAACCCCTTCGTATTAAGTGAGCTTCGATCTGCGCTGGGTTGTTAAATATTTTCATATTACCGCAATCAATGTATGGACAGTACATAAATTTTATCCCCTTCTTCAACATATCCTGCTCGGCGGCTCTTCTAAAAGTAAATACGTCATTAATATACTCTTCACTCACACGGTTCTCAATGTACATCCAGTTTCGGTCCATCTACACGTATATGCACGTAACAAATTAATTAGTGTTAAATTATATTAATAAACCGCAAGTACCCTTCATAATGACCAAACACATTAGTGATTAGTCTAGAGCAAATATAAAGGGTTATAGATCGTTACACATTAGTGATTAGTTTAGAGCAAAAATAAAGTGTTACAGATCGTTACCTTTCTCTCCAAGGTGGCGCAATGTGGGAGGAGGCAGCAGAGGTGCCACAATGGGGGAGGAGGCAGCAGGGGTGACAGCTCAAAACGAAATGGGCAGCAATGTGCGTGGAAGGAGGCAGCAGCAGCAGCAGGGTAGCGGCGCCTCAAATGGAATGGGCAGGGGGCTGTCGGGAGCATCTATTTATAGTGGTAGTATATCACAGACGGTTCTCGTAAAAAATCGTCTGTGATACGTCCATATCACAGACGGTTAACGAAGATTTTATCACAGACGGTTCCTGATGAGGTGTTTTATATTACCTGTTTTGTAGTAGTGTATATAGTTCTATTTTAGATGTTATTTGCGGAGATGCGAAAGTCGCCTTCTAAAGTGTACGTTTTTTTTGCAAGATAGAATTTTTCAAACTTTTGTAAATGGTAAACAACCCACCTATAGGCACTTGGATATGAAGCGTCAGCTCTATCTCCTTTTATTATGTTCTTGTTCGTGTACCACGGTTCGTGCTATGCTATGTTCCATGGACTGTATCTATGTAATTCGCTACCTCTATTAGCCATGTTTTCCTATTGTTACATCGTGTGGGTCATCGAGTTCGTGATGTTGATCTGCTCAGTTCAGGAGCATTATGTTGTACGAGTCGCAATTACTGCTCAGAAATTATGTTCATCCTGGTCTGCTGTAGACGTATTGGTTACTAACTTCTGCTTCGTAATAGCTACAACAAACATTGTTCTAAAAATGTTGTTGCTATGCTTAGGTCCACATACTCTATCTGCATACGATGTGTGTCCAGAATTTGCTTTGTCCTCAACACAATCACATCTGCGTGTCTCCGTCGCCAAGATGCGCATAGGTTTCCAGTGAGTAAAATTCATAAAACACTAGGCATTGGAGCATAAGTAACACATAACCACGTGTTTTACCCTTTTTTTTTCACAAACCCGCATAGGTTTCCTTAGTCTTGACAATGAGATTATGTCAACCTCCTTGGCTGTTCTGAAGTTCCAAATGGTGGCAATATGCAATTGGTTTGTAGTTTGATGAAATACATGATAGGTGGCCGATTGTGTGCTACAAATATTTGATTTGCCTAGCTGTTGTTTACAATTCTAGGTGAAATGGTAGGAGTTTGTACAGTAATGCAACGCTGGAATAAGTTTGCTGGTAGTAAACTGTATTGTTTACAGCAACGCTGGAATTTAAGTTTGCTGGTAGTAAACTGTATTGTTTACATACTCATGTTTTTATTCCTTGGCATGCTGCAAGATGTGTGTTTATGTAAATTTGGTTGTTTAAGCCATATGCTCCATCTTTTAGCTTCGTCATGTTGCAAGCCACATACAGATAAGTTAGGGTTTTTGGGTTATCTGATTGACCACTGTGGCTTCTTCTTACTTGTGAAGTTGGGCAGCAATGCACATGTTTATGGGATGGACAATTGTGTTCTATGAATCGCTGAACTTGTGGTTTGTGTTAAGTTGATAGAATAATTATGATATCTCGTCACTGGAAGACACGTGGTATGGGACATAGGTGCAAGCTCAAGAACCACTGCAGGAACCAGAGGTTGGCTGACAAGCTGTACAAGAAGAGCCACTTGGGCAATGAGTGGAAGAAACCCTTTGCTGGATCATCTCATGCCAAGGGCATTTTTGTTGGAGAAGATGCATGTTAATACCAGAATCATTTTTCTTTTTTCAACTCATGCTTCGTATACTTTAGCTAAGGTGCAACTGTTCTATTGCAGTGGTATTGAGGCCAAGCAGCCAAACTCTGCCATCCGTAAGTGTGCTTGTGTTCAGCTGGTGAAGAACGGGAAGAAGATTGCTGCCTTCGTGCCAAATGATGGTTGCCTAAACTACATCGAAGAAAACGTATGTGTTTCTGTTGGAGAATTAGTGTTAGGATTTAGTAAGGGTCCAAGTCGTGTGTAAGTTGTGTTAGAGTTGGACTGTAATATTTTATAAAAGGTGTCGGGATCCCAAGAAACTCGTCGTTCGTCGTCGTCCTCGCCACCTCGAATCACCGGTGCGGGTGGGGAGGAGAAGACCGTCGGCAGCCTGTGGCGCTCGAGACGCATGGGCCGTCGCCGACGCTTGGGGTGTCCGCCTTGGGTCACCATTGAGACGGGCGCGCACGCGGGCCGTCGCCGCCACGCCATACGAGCGGGCGTGCAGGCCTCCGCCGCCGCTCAGGCTAGTGGAGGAGGGGGGAGGAGAAGTAGCGCCTGGGGGAGAGGAGGCGCTCCGAAGCTCGGGCTCGAGGGAGAGAAGAAGAGGGTGGAGGGAGGAGATCCAACGAGGAGGTCACTCGGGCCAGTGATGGAGGAGGAAGAGGAAACAGCGAGCCGAGGGGATCCAGCGTGGAGGAGGAGAAGAAGTGGAGGTCTGGTGTGTTCGTCAATCCTTCGGTACGACAGGAGAGGAAAGAGAGGAATCGGGGGAGGAGGAAGATCTGGTGTCGATGGGGAGGAGGAGAAGTAGAGGATGTGCTTCGGTATTGATCTTGTGTCAATGCGTCGGGGGTGGAGGTTTGGTGTCTGTGCTGGGATGGAGGTCGATCTGGTGTGCTATTGTGCTAGTGGTTTGTTTGTTTGTTGTGCTGTTGTTTGTTGATGATTGAGGTGTTGTTGTGATCGTGGAAAATACGCGCATAGTTTGGTGATTGGGGTGTGTAGATCGAGAGGTTGTGAGGTTGCGTGTGCTGTGTTGGGGAAAGGAGAGAGATGATGGTTGTTGCTAATTGTTACGGTAGAAGTTAGTGATGGTGGTGGAGAAAACTTAGGTGGTGACAATGTCGGAGGTTATGTTGGAAGGCATGGAAGACAGGGGGAGAAGATTGTTCATGTGTTGGCTTTGGTGGTTGTACTAATAGTGGAATTGATGATAATGATGCTCGAAGGTGGTGTTGACGTTGGTATTGGTAGAAAATGTGTTCGTTGAAGTTGGTGTTGGTACTAACAGGGGATGTGTTTGTGGTGGTAAGTGTTGGATGGTGGTGGTGACGAAGCAGGAGCTAGTGATAGCTCCAGTGGAGATTATGTCGAGCAGCGGTGATGAGAAGTAGGAGCTGGTAGTAGCTCCAGCGGAGGGTATGTCGAGCGGCAGCGAAAGTGATGGTATTGGTGTTGTGCGATGGTGTTGGTATGGATGTCAGAGATAGTGTTGCCGGAGAGGTCCGAAAGAGGATTGAGACTGGAGTTGGATGTAATGGGCTATGGAAGAGGTAGAGATGGTGGAGGCCAAGACTGGGGGCGTGTGGGCAGAGGTGGTGGTGGCCGAGGGTGGCTGGGGGCATGTGGGTAGAGGGGGAGGTTGAGGTCCAGGCAGTTGATAGATGGTGGAGATAGATTTGGTGACGTCTCTGGTAGTATTGGTAGTGAACAACTTTTGGTCTTTGTGTTGGTATTAGCTATAGAGTCGATGGTATATTTGATAAAGTCTGGTAATGGTATTGCAATATGTAACAAAATAGTCATGATTGTTATCTCATGCCATCTTGAGAAGGAGGGTTGGAGAATTAGTGTTAGGGTTTAATAAGAGTACAAGTTGTGTTAAGAGTCGGACTGTGATATTTAACGCCATAAATAAAGTGTGTGAGGATCCCAAAAGACACACAATTATTCCCCGAACTCCTACAGTTTCATAATCCAATGCTTATTGAAATGATCCACCTATCTACTCTCTATTTAATGAATCTTTTTTCCCCTTGGATGCTCTAGGATGAGGTGCTGATTGCCGGATTTGGTCGCAATGTTAGGTATCTGGTGTGTCACTGCTCGCACTTTTCATGGAGAAGGAGAAGCCAGGGTTTTAGGTTGCTTTTGATAAGCAAGGATGAGTAGTAGACTGTCAAGGCTCATGATGTTTGGGAGGAAAGTTGATTGATATATGTTTACAATGTCCCTCATATATAACTTGAGTTGTATAAGCGAGAATTGTTCCTTCTCAAATCTCAACTGTTGCTTTTGTTAACAGTACTGTTAAGGGCTTTGTTTCTTTAATTTGGAGATACTGATATTGCGTTCACTGTGCTAGCTTGAGATTTTCTCCCCTGTTGTATGTTTATAGGATAAATTCCTTCTGCATGTTTATTTGTCGATACTCCACGATGAGCAGTTGTTTTGTTCGATTATTGTAGTACATTGAAAAATTACCCACACTTGCGCAATGCAAAATTAAGAATTGCATGCTGTGCCTGCCTTACAAACTTGTCACAAGTTGGCAGGGGTCGACAGGTCAAATTCTGGTAATTTCAACAGATAACTCACACAAACATGTAGTGCTAGCTACTGGCTTTACCATTCTACTGCTAAGAATATTACTGAAATTGAAGGCTATACGTTCGTCTGAATTGATGGCATTTCACAAACACAGGACCAAAGATCAGCGTTACGGAATACCTGGATGTTTCATTAGCAAACTGGATGTTCCACACAGACGATAGCATTAGCAGCTATACATCACTATGACAAACACTGCTTCCACTAAAAAAAGACAAAAACTGCTAGCAAAGCTATTCCATGCATTAAAAGTTAGCATAGCTATACTTCTGTACACCCGGTTCGTAAACGGTGCAGCCTTATTAAGAAGCATATCCCCATTCCATACATCTGTCAAAACAAAGAGAGAAATTATATCCTGAATCAAACAACCAGAGAGACAAACTATCAGACAATCATCTTGTTATTATAAGGGCAAGCGTTAAATCTTGATTCGAAGTGACTGAGAATCATCCCAACGTTAACAGTTAACACAAGCAAGCACAGGATTGACCTAGTTGTTGATTACTGAGCACTAACAAAGTCAGCACAATTCCAACACCGAAATTCGTATTTTTATGTAGGACGTAAGAAAACTCACCATCTTGACCTTGTTGGCTGGCTCCGTGAATATGATGAGGTCAATAGCTGTTGAAAAGAAAATGCTACGTCAGATTCTTAGTGAGAGGGCTTATGGTGAATCTATTAGTCATAATCCATAATCAGAATGATGCCAGGATACGTGGCATCTAAAGTTATTCTGACGCCAAGAGCAACGTTGGAACATCCAGTTTTATGAGACGATACCTGGTACATTCTTGGTCCTTTTTTCAGAAGATAACCGGCACTGTTCAAATTTTCCACAACAGCATCTAAATCTGCAACTTGCAAGCTGATCTCATCTGCTAAGCTGTAAATCTCCTGGCAATAGGGAAGTAATAGAACATGAGGCCAGCCTCGAAGAAAAACAGATACATGCCAAGTCCATTATTCATGCTTTGTTTATGCACAAAAACTGCAAACAAATAAATCATAAACAAACAATATACTTCTATTTACTGAACAAACCCCATGACAAAAGAACCAGAATGCTCAAAAAGCAGCTAAGGCAAATTTCTTCGATCGGAGCACTAGAGCAGAATGTAATTGAACTGAAATAGACCATTTTTTCCATGTCAACTGATCTGCCTCGTGTGATTTTGTATAATGCAAACTAACAGACCACAAGCTCTTTCAACAAAAAGAATTAAGAGGCATAATTGCCACATTGCTTACAACTAATGAAAAACAATCCTTTTGGTGCAACTCGGATTGCTTGTTTAAGGCACTTAGAAATCTCTTTACTTCCTTCTGTTGGCTCATCCCACCGCTCCGACCAAAGTCCACGAAACCATGCTCATCAACGTATTTGTCATACAAGGATTCTTTCATGATCTCTACAACATCCTGCCACATAACAAAATGCACAATATTAAAATAGTGTGCCTCTTCTTTTAGAATGAAATAATGTGCCTCTCGATGTTGTCTAATTGTTCAATTGTATTTTGTCACTGGACTTGTATTTGCCTGGAAAGGAGCTATACTCTGACATAGGCATTAGGCAAGCAGTATGACTACCGTATGATGTGACATGTTCTAATTTAAAAGTAGAGAAGCAAACAAACAAACAAACACACACACACACACACACAAACTGCAACATGGACAAAATATGCAGGGTGAAAAAAACATGATTTCTCATCTTTTCAAGTTTGATTCAATAATCAACAATGTGTTGAGAATGGAAAATAATGAAAGAACTCAGGATTTCCCAGCAACCATGGAAAAGAATCTGAGCAACTTCTGCAGTACTCAAGTATTCGACTTATTTTACCTGAGCATCTTCTGCAGTCACTACATCTCTTAGATCCACCCGAGCACGAGCTTCTGCCAACCTTACAAGGCTTTCCAATTGCCTGGCTGTGATGGGCGTACCATCAGCAGAAGTACTGCGATCTCTCAACCGCAAATAAAACGTTCGCAGAATTTTAGCTGCTGGTTCTGACATGCTTAAAAAGAGGGAAGAAAAGTAAGGGGGAAACACTACAAAAAGGACTGCTCATTGTGTTGCATTTATGTCATTTATGAGTGAAAAGGAACTGACAAGACACCTGGGGGTAACATTGCTTCTTGCATAAGATATATACTTGCGAAGAAGTGGTCCAGCTAATGGAAGGAAATCCTTGTCTTTCTCCGGGTGCAGTCTCAGCCTTGAAGTTAATGAATTTCCACCAACTCCAAGCCCCATACTACCATTACATTGAGGCACTGAGCAAAGTTGCAAATTAACAACGATGGATAGGGTTTCAGTTGTGCAAAAAGGAACTAGAAAGCGGTATGGAATAACCGAATAAGAACCTGTTCTTATCCCCTTGTTGGATGTGAAAGAATCTCCATCGTTGGTATGGAGCTGCTTGTAGAAAATAGTGACTTTGTCTTAGTTAATTAATTAGAAATATATAACCCCCAATGCTTAATCATTCCTACAAACTACAGATTTATTGCATTATGTGAGAATATGCTTTATCAGTACTATATACTTGAGAGAGGTGAATAATAAACATGGTTATCAGCCACTTACCGCCATTATGTGGTCTGACACTCTTTTATCTAGCAACTCGTCTGGCTTGTCAAGTAAAATGAAAACTAAGTCAAACCGAGAGAGGAGGGCAGCACTCATCTTTAAATTCTCATTCACTGTTTTTGCACGGCTGCAGAAAATTGTACATTAAGTTGGAAACAACCCACGAATTTAATACTAGCAGATAACAGCATTGGAAATTGAGGGAAGCATCTCAAAGAAAAATAAACAAGATATGATATTCAACAAACTAGTACTGGTACGTCAATATCAACCATATAAGCTGACATGAATTGCAGACAAGTAAAATGAAGAAACGACACCAGAAAATACCCGAGACAGGTCTGTCTTCTTCAGTTGCAGTATATGACCAAGAATTATAAGTGCAAAAAAGAACCTCATTCATCAAAATCACCACCAGCCAAGAGCACCCGACTATTATAGTGATTGCACACACACTAGCAGTACAGGTAATCAGTATTAATTGAGAAAGAAAAGATGAATGGAGATGACAGATCAAGAATGGCAAGCGTTATACAGTAAGTAGGGATGGAAAAGTTTATGAAGTAGGAATGGAAAAGTTTATGAAGTAGGAATGGAAAAGATTAACCCACTCGTAATGACCACCAACAGGATTAGCAGCTGCCAGCACAGAGGTGCGGGCCGATAAACTTGCCACAAGGCCAGCCTTTGCAACAGATACGCATTGCTGCTCCATGGCTTCCAGTAAAGCCTGAGAACTCGAATGTAATTAGAAACATGATGAGATAGGCTTGGGAACTTTCCCACTGATAACATTTCATCAAGAAGCTTCTATCAGGTGAAAACTAAGAGTAATACCTGATGCTCTGCTGACATTTTATCAAACTCATCGATACAGCATAATCCACGGTCGGCAAGGACCATGGCACCTGTAAGCCAAAGGCTCAATGTTATTTTGATCTCATCACAAGTTCTAAGACATAAAACCCATCAGGACAAAGAGCACTTCAAACAGCCAATTAGATGACAACAAATAACCAAATTAGATGACTTTTTCCTGATAAAATTCTGCACAGAAAGTTTAAACAATTGACTACTTCAGGAACCCAAAAAAAGAAATTCTGATGCTTACCAGCCTCAAATGCATAATCACGTGTCATAGAATCTTTAACCACAGCAACAGTTAGACCAGCATTCGTGGTTGTATTCCCACATACATATATTCCCCGTGGGGAAACAGCCGCTGCAGCTTGTAGTAGTTGGCTCTTGCCTAGTCCTGGATCGCCTGCAATTACAATTAAGCAAGAGTATAATTGCATCCTGAGCAACACTAAAGAAACCCCTAGCAAGATCAAGATGGATGGTAAACTATAAGCAGGGATTACCAACAATAACAACATGAATGTCTCCTCTAACTGGGACCTTGTTTTGATCCATTGAGTGCTTCTGAACACCACCGAAAAGAGCAAGCATGATACCAGCTGAAATTTGGAAACATTAATTTAGTTATTTCCGGTAATAAAATGCAAGGAAGAAAGAAATGAAATGAGACACTAATGTACTGAAAGGAGTGTTTCTACGCGTTTGCAAAGAAAAGAAGAATGCATAGATCCTAATACAACTGCAGCTAGTACTAGCTTTTTCAGTCAATGAATCGCTTTAGGGTCTGTGATGCATTCTTTTGAGACAGCCAATGTTCGCGAAATTGGCCAAGGCGGGGGTGGTGCCAAGGCGCTCGGTGCCAGATGGCCGCCGCGACTTGGGCCAAAGTCGGCTGCCAAGGCTGCCCAAGGCAGGCGCTGGGCGGCCAAGCAGAGCTAGGCGCGGCAGTGCTGGGTGGCCGACTCAGTGGTTTAGGCGGTCCAAGGAGGCATGAGGCAAGGCGGCGACGACAGGGAGACAGAGAAGGGGGCGCGGGGCAGAGGGGGAGGAGGAGGAACTCGACTTGTGACAGCTGCGACGACGGGAGGGAGGAGGGAGAGGAAGGGGAAGGAGAGGGGAGTTGGCATAGTAAGAAGGGAGGAGGGAGAGGAAGAGGGAAGGAAGCCGGCAATTTCATCGCCCTCGCCCTCGCCGCTAGGTCGTAGTTGTCATCGCCGCTGCTAGGTCGTAGTCGCCGTCGCATCATGGTCATCGAGGAGGCAAACGGTGGCTGGGTTCAGACTTTAGGGCGGCGACGGCCTAGCGGCTGTGGGCTTGTTAGACTGGGCCAACCGGTGAGGCCCACATGAGGAGGCTGCTGGGATTTTATGTGGCCCGCGTGAGGGAGGTTGCTCTGCACTGTTGCCTAGTCGGCCGCCTAGGCACTAGGTGCCAAGCCACCACCCGACTAGCGCCTAGTGCTTTTTGGAGACAGCACAAGAGCGCTTCCCATGAAATAATCCTATGAGCAAAAAATGCTATACTAGTCCAGAACTAATTGAGCCAGGAAAATATTTGAAAGCCAGTTATATACAAAAATTATCATAGTTATCAGACTCGAACCGGTCGTCGACCCGGTCAAGGTGTCGGGTCAGTTGGTCACTGGTCGGACCGGTGGGTCATCAGTCGGACCACGTGTTTCATTAAAAATATATCCAATATATATGACATCAAGAAATAAATGTACAAGCACAAAATATATACCACTATATGGTTATTTCCCTTAAAATAAATTTACTTTCACTATAGAGCAGATCCACCAATCGGTGCAAGTGGTCATCACGTGTAGCCTTCACTATCGATCCAATATGTTGAAGGTTTGAAGCCTGGCGGACGCGTTTTTTGTCCTATTTCTGCGATGCGGAGGGGCTTGGGTTGACCCGGGCTGACTTGGCCGGTTTGTAACAAAATCGGGCAATCCAACCTTGTTTCCTCCGGTTCAAGCCAGGCTAAATGTAGAAACGATCCTATGATACCACTCGGACCGGCTAGGGCCTTGGGTCCGGGTTTTTCCGGTTAGACCGCTGGGCTGATCCAAATCTGATAGATATGGAAATTATAGGAATCAATAGGTTTCACAAAACCATTTCTTCCAATGTTAGGACAACTCAGTGCAAACTAAATTGCAAATCTTTAACCACATTAAATATCCAGCAGAAATACCTGGTAATTGAAGGATAATACCATTAGGATAAAAAATAGCTTATTTGGATAGAAAAGTACCTTTTACAAGTTCATGTCCATAGATGGAGGGGCAAAAGGATTGAAGTATTTGACGAAATACATCAGCACCATGTTCTGCTTTATATTTGAAAATGAAATCAAGATTCCCATCGGTAAAACCTTCAAAAACAAAAGATCCACTATCCCGAATATGAATTTTAGAACTTGCATCTGAATTTTCTGAAATAGCATGGGCCTTCGAGTTTATTACTGAAATTGCTTCCAAGTACAAGTAGTATAGACCCTGGTTCCTGCTTTTGGACTTCCCTGGAGATATTAATGAAAGTATATATCTATATTAAAAAAATAACAAAGTACACATGCTCCGAATTACAAAGAAGAGTATTTTGAAGAAAATAATCTCAGACTAACATGATTTCTCTGCTTGCATTAGCATCAGAAAGGACCAAACAGGAGATAAGGGTACACAATTACACATAATAAATCTTTTGCTCTCTCCATTATCCTATAAAGAAATCTTGAGTCTTACATTCAAGGAACTCATAGAAAGAGGAGATATCTAACAAAGAGAGAATGTTTTGGCTAGTTACAGAAATATAAAATGAGAGGAAATTACAAAGATACCTTTATGTTGCCAAATATAGCAAGGGATAGGTATGTCGTAAGAGTGTTATGTGCACAGTGCACAGTTGGGTAAGGGTCTGAGGACCGAGGGTAGGGCGATCACCCTTGATTAGCTGGTCGGGGGATATTCCCCCATGCCGTACATCAAGGCTCTGAGGCCTGGATGAAGAAGAGAGAGACTAGGGACTTTCCTTTTATCTCTTGCTTAAGCTTTCACGAGACGAGGTCTCTCTTTAGATAGTTAATAGAGCCTCACTAACACATGACACAATATGCAGGAATACTGCTACTGTGCGCCGGCCTGGCTTGGCCCATGTCCACAACAAAGAGTAACATGCACCATGATAGTGCTTTTCAGTTATCATGAACTACTTATGCCAAGTAGTCCATAATGCACTAGAACTAGACAACAAATCCAAATTAATGAACAAGTGAAACAAAAGATTGACAACATTTGTGCCTCAACAGGTGTTGTAAACAATTCGTGGCATCTACAGATTAACAATTTTTGACAAAGTAGACTCGAGCTTTGAAGCCAATATGTGAAACAGCGTATCAAGAAAGTTCAGAAAAGAACAATGCAAAAACAGTATACTAGTTTCTTTGAAATTGTACCTCCTCCAACATCCATATAGTTGTTCAATACTTTGACAATTCCAGTTACCGTTACAATCTCTCCAGGGATGCAACAATCTACAAGATCTTCTGTAAGTTCACACTCTATAGTTCGTGGGACTCGACCTTCTTCATGATTTTCAGCACTAGCAAGCTCTTGTATCCTGGATTGGAAAATAAGAAAAGCAAAGCCTTTAGCGTTATAAGTGGAGAATAGTGTAGATGAGTTTATTTATCACTTGCCTTATTTTCTGAAAATCCATCAACTTTGCAGTAGATCTCTTCGGCGTGAAGGTTTTGCTCTTGCATCCCTGAATTTTGCAGGATACTGGATGTGAAAATTTCCCATCACAAAACACACGGGAGAAGCTTGTGGCACACTTCGTGCATTGGAAATCTAGCTGCAGAACTAAAGGTTTCACAGTGCTGACTTTTACAACAGTACCACACACTGTCACGAGTTTCTCTGCCAAATGAATCTACAAGTCAGTACTTTATTTATATGCATACGAACATGCAAAACACAAGCATAAAGACAGAAATTTATTTACTAATATAGGCCGCTTTTAAATTCTTCAAAGCGATTAACATGTCAGTGTGGTTGTAAAGTCTGATATTGATCTTGTTGATGTCATCCAACTGGAAGTCCTTGCTCGAGCACATAGCCTGAAGAAAATATCGAGAACCAATATACAGTGAATGAAACATTGAAGCACAACTGCACAAGTAACAGTACCAAAAAAAAATTAACATCAATAGAAACATCAACCAGATGAACTGCAGCTCCCATGCAAAGCAAGGCTTCTTTTGGATTTTCCTCGAGAGCAGGAACAAGTTTGGTAACTGCTCCCATAAACAACTTCCGAAGCTGCTGGAAATCAATTGGAAGGAAGAAGACAACACTGTCATCTTCAACCTGTGCATGTAATTGTAAGTAGTAACCACATGAATCACAGAGGGGTAAATTCTTCCATTTATAATTTTGTGTATTTTTATGTATTTTAAAGACAAAAGGACACCACAACAAAATGCATGTAAACATGCTCCATATGATTAGTAATTTATTGCCTGGCTACATGATCCTATGATTACATTTAATTAGAACCTTTAAATTTCATATTTATATAGTAGCATGAAATTGGAGTATGCATAACATTGTGGTACTAACAAACCAAGAATTGAGGAAACAAAAGTGAACAGCAAACTATCAAACTTTCTTTATAAAAATTTTGGGTTCCCTATTTCTCTTCTTTCTTTCTTTTTCTGAGAAGAGACTGTTCCCCTATTCTGATTACAGCCCTGCAAACCACTAGCTCGTCTACCATGGACCAGCAGCACATTTACGGACCTTAATCCTGAAAAAAATGTGGAACCAAATCCGTGCCCTAAATTTTAAGGTCTTTCGAATCAGATAAGTAAATTAGTGCCCAAAAAACAAATAACATGAACTAATGCACATGTACCATCATAACAGTAAGGAACCAACATGCATTTGACTAACTATGACTCCCAATTAAATAGATGGCAATAAGGCACTAAAAAGGTTGAAACTAAACAGACATTCAACATCGAGCCTGCAAGCATTTTAAGTTTCTAACGAACTAGAATCCCAAAATCCAAATAATTCGGTAATAGCTTACACAAGCTTAAACGCTCCCTTAAAAAAATTTGTTAGTTGCCACTTCAAGAACATTTCAACTAACGACCGATGCGTCGATCGCTAAAATTATTTGCATTTCCCCAGTAAACATTCACGACAAACACCTACCACTCACACGAACCAAACTTCTAAAACCCTGGACATTTTTCCGTGTCCACCACACATGCCAACAACCGATCACACACGAACCGCGACCTTTGCACCGCACCCGAGTGCGGAACCCTAGCATCGCATCGCACCGGCGTGAGAAGTGCTCCAAAGGAGGCGCTATATGGGAAATGGAGGGCCGCGCTTACACGTGAGAGGAGGTGGCTCCCCTCCTGGGAGGAGAAGAACTTAGCCAGGTCAGCGGCGAGGCTGGCCTTGGGGCCGGCCGCCGAGAGCTCGGTCTCCTCGGGGAAGTACCTCGGCCAGACCTCCTCGAGCCTCGCGGCTGCCGTGATGGCGTCCATGGAGCGGCCACCGGATCCGCCCTTCTGGCTGTCGGCGTACATGTCTCCGGAGGTCTCGGGGCTTCTGTTATCTGGCGAGTTGCGGGCTTGCGGCGGCGGCGGTGGCGGTGGCGGGAGGCGAGGCCTCAAAGGCGGGCGGAACACAATATTTTTAGCGGGGTTTTGCGCAGTGGCCGGCGCGGAACCGGGAAAGAGAGAGCTGGTTGGGCGCTTTGCTAAATGCCGCGCGCGGCTTAGCCAAATGGTCGTGCCGTGTCGCACGTGTGCCGTCCGATTAGGTGATTGGCATCCTCTGCAGTGTTGTGCTATTGGCAGATCTGAACTTTTGGATCTGAAAAAAACTGCACAGATCAACTGCTACAATGATATTAGTGTTCACAAATAGTATCGATGCTACTGACCCTGACACGCGGCCCACGATCTACGCAATCACCACCACGGGATACAAAGCGCACACCCTGCTCGAGAACACTGTAGCAGCCCACGATTGATCAAGTATCAAGCACAGGCTTTGCCTTTTCATTTTTCATTTTTTCAGTGAGTTGCGTATTCTTTGTCGGATGTTGTAGGTTTTTTTACTCGTGTCCTTTTTCACCATTCTTTATTAATATTTTTAAATTTTGTTCGATTAATTGCCTTCATTTGTTTGGCCATATTTTTCATTAGTTCCCCTAAGAGTTTTTCAATTGGTCCATCAATAGTTTTGAATTTGTTCTACAAGAATGTTTAATTTGTTCCACTAATATTTTTTTCATTTTCTATTAACATTGTCAATAAACTATTGAAACATCGTCGATGTACTTTTGTAACATTGAAACCAAACTTATGGAACATTTCATTTTACCCACCGGAACATCCACACCCGCTCTATTCATCTCCCTTACCCGATTCAAAAGATGTGTGCTTAAACATCGCCATGAACAAATAGACATTGGGAAATAATGCATGGAATGTTTTATTTTATCTGGAAAAACTGCATGGAATGTTTTATTTCATCTAATGGAACATATGTCTAATGATACTATGTAATAAGTCTGAATATATGTAAATGGGTCTAGTTTTGAAGACCTTGTCGTAAAAAACATCCCGGTTTGGACAAAAAGTGAATTGACACTCGATTCGAAAAATATGATCGTTTGATTTTTTTTGGATTGCGAAAAAAGGTGTCTTGAATTCCGTGCGCTGAGTTGGGCCAAATGGCTGGGAGGTGGGTGCCGAGCTGTTTTTGCGCGCGGCCAGTGGACGCCCCATTATGGGTGGCAGGTGGCAACAAGTTGAGGGCGAAGAGTGGGATTGCATCTTCAATAGTTTGTTTTTTAGGTTGTCTCTAACACTCTTTTATGTTATATTGAGATAATATTAGAGACAACTATTCCAATACATTGTCTCTTGAGCTATCTCTTTAAAGCCTTACAAACATTTAAGATTTGTATGTATCAAATAAACAAACCGATAAACACTGACTTCAATCTTTTGTGACATGCATGTGTTGTTTGGTTACATCTACATATATAAACAAGCAGCAATTCTAACACAAAGACTCACAAGCATTTAAGCTTTGCACGATTCTAACCCTAGAACTGAACAACAAATCAACATATCATGTCATGCATCATTCAAGAGACAACAAACTATGCAAAGTACAGATCGATGGCTCATCACATAGCAAATCGATGTATGCAATAAACCGAAACAAGTATTGCAAACTTGTAACATTCCAATTTTCAGAGCTTTTTGAAAAATTCAAAATAAATATAAATATTTGATTTTATTGAATTGCTAAAGCTTAAGTTGAAATTTTAGAAAACAAAAACAATTTAATATGAATAAATCAAAACTTCAACTAATTAAAATTTGGTTTAATTGGGTCTTCTGGTATTTAAAGTCAAAAAGATTATTTTAAGTAATTTCTTCGATTTTTTGGATTTTTAAAAAGGCGGTTTTCCTTTTTCCCAAAAATAAAAATAATTTATTTGCAAAATTAAAAGACAACTTAAAGTTGTAAATAATTTTATTAAGTTCAAATTAATTCAAGAAATTTCTGTGTATTTTTCTAGAAATTTTGGACTTTATTTACTATTTTCTAAAAGCCTTTTTGGTTTTCTAGTATTTATGTAATTCAAAAATCTATTTAAATCCCCTTTCTCTGTTTGGGTGAATTCCCGTCGGATCATTCCTATTCTCGCGCCCTCGGGCCATTTCCCCGGCCCATCTCCCTGCTTGCCAGCCCGTCCCGCCGCTCCTCCTCTTGCGCTCACCGATAGGTGGGGCCCACCCATCTTCTTCCTCGGGCGCTCATGCCGAGCGCAGCGTCAACGCCCACGCGAGATTCTCGCTAGCTCTCGTTGCTCTGCCCATCCCTTGCTGACCGCACCGCATCATCGTCTTCACCAACCCCGTCGCTCCCCCCATACCTCCCCCGCATGCCCTGCTAGCCCCCATGCCGTTGGACCCTGACACGCCACCGCGAAATCCGCCAAACCATCTCCCTCCTTGGCATCCCCGTGTCCTGTAAGAAGGAGCACTAGGAGCTCTGTACCCTCCTCTCCTCTCTCCCTCTCTTCCGACCGCCTTTGAATCTCTTCGCCACCGACCACCGAGCGACGTCATCGCCTCTAGCGCCGCCGTTGAAGCTCCTCCGGCAACGTGGTCTTCTCCTTTGGATTTGCAAGCTCGCGTTCCACCTCGTGCTCCTCTCCGCTTCGCTGATTGCTCACCACAGCCCTAGCGCCGCCTCCTACCGTCATCGCTGTCGCTTGACCTTCTCGCCGCCGGCCACCTCCTTGTGCCTTGTCGTCGAAACCGCGCGCATCAAGATCACCATGAGCTCCTCTTCCTCTGGGTGCTCTCGCCGGCCACCAGAGCCCCGCCGTTCGCCAGTGACCCTTGGGTTGTACGTCCCGCCGCTCGATGTCGACGTGACGCCGCATCACGGCCACCTCAGCGCCACATCACCTCCTCAGCATGTGTGTGCGCTGGCGTGGCTCAGCCACTGTGCCGCGTGCCTAGTCCACCGTGGACCGACGCAAAACTCATGGGCCCGGTCCATGGACCGAGGGGCCCACTCGTCGGCGTGACGCAACAAAGCGACTTTCCTTTAGAAAAATAATTCTGAAAATCCCAAAAATCCTGATTTTCTTCATTTTATGTGTTTTCAAACTTCTGAGAGCTCGTTCTCCTTCGTTCGAGATTCAATTCGAATAATTCAAATTTATAAATTCATCTCAATTCAATGTCTTTCTTTTTGTTCTAGTTTGGTAATTTTTGAATTTTATTTTATTTATTTGGCTCTTTTTGTATGTATAAATTCCGAAGTTTCCGAAGAATTCTTGGACCCGACGACCGAAGCATCTCAACTCTTCAACGAAGGCAAGTCGTAGACATTTGATCATGTCGTACCCACTTTATAGAATTATGTTGCTTTATATCAACATGCATTGCTAGTTTTATAATAATGATTTTGAAAATAGTTAACTACCTAATTGTTATTATACCTCCTTGGAAAGTTGTGAATGACATATACCCTAGAACACCGTAGGTTGGGTTAATTTTAGTTTGACATATTTTAGCACCAACTTAGGTATCGTATATGCTTAGCTATGCTTTAGCTATCCGATGGGATTCATGTTTACATGCTCATAACGGTTTAAAACTTAACTTAATAAAATATGGAATTGTGGCGCAACTACTGTTATTTAAAAGTTTGTTGTGCCATGACAAAGGTTGTCATTTGGTCGGGCTGAACCGAAAATGATTTATACTTGTACGAGTGATCATGCAGTAAAAGGGGTGATTTTAGGATGTAGTAACCTTGCCTGAATAATCACTAAGGACGTAACTTTGTGTGCCACTGATATGGGCCTTACCGTGCAACCACAAGTCTATTTATGGGGTGGACCTGGCCAACTAATTAGCAATGCTATATTTCAATTCTTTTTGGGTTGATAAGTGGTGTAAGAGGGAGTCGGTGTGGCGAATCCTCAGCGAGCAAAACCGGGGCAAAACAGAGCTTTGTAAAGGCATTGTGATAGTCACTTAGTCACACGCCTTCGAAAGCGTGAAATACCTGACAATATAATATGATTATCTCTTGTGGGTTAAGTTGTACAACCTCTACAAAGTGTTAAAAATTATTCGAATAATCGTGTCCATAACTATGGACAATGCCCGATGATTTCACACGAGGGGTAGATTTTCATAAAAATTGTTAGAATGATTTGAATGGATTTGGCAGCTGGTATTTTGATAGTTGGGAAGTGAATGAGCTATTCACTAGTTGTTTCAAAGAATTTGACTACTTATATATTAATCTTTTGAATCATGCTTTACAATCTACCTATTGTATTTAATATCAATACTGCTTTCTGCAAATTAAACATAAAACTATTATTCTTCAAACCTTGCATGAATATTATTTGCATACATTTTCTTACGACTTGTTGAGTGCTTTATGTAATAACAGCTATACGTCATTTATTGATCAGTTGCCGAAGAAAAACCAAAGAGCACCAAGTTCTACGAGGAATATTATTTAGAACACTACACGAACTAAGTCGCGTCCTCTACTCGATTACTTGTGGGCATGTCGGATGGCTACCACGAGACGTTTTGTTTCGCTGCAAGTTTATCTTTTGTTGTTAAACCCTGCATGGCAACCTTTGTAAGACTTGACTATAAGGTCATTTTGCTACTAAATAATATTAATTTGTCTACTTCATTAACTACTTTGTTGTACGGATATGATAATATCGATGTTGCAACTGTGTGAACTAGCTATTGATCTAGGACTAGTTCGGAATACACAGAGAGCGCGGGTCCAGCGACTCGAGATCCCGACAAAAGTATAACCAAATAAAGTCTCCAACATTTTAGCCATAAGTAAAAGTTGAACTAAATAAAATGCTCAACAATGTAGCCATAACTAGCACTTTCTTGAGACAGTGCACACATAACTAGCTGCAACAAAATAGAGATCACTAGCAATTCTTCATGTGCTTGCAAATAAACCTGTGTGAACACCAAAATAATATAGTTAGCAGCAACCATGGAAAAATCCAAAGAGAACTTTAAAGAAAAAAAGAAGCATGTTGTGAAAAATGGAAGCATGCATATGTAACATATCATATTAGTTATTTCAGCAACCACTTCATCAAAGGTCGGTTCAATGCAAAATATTAGTTATTTCAGGCTATCTGCCTCATGGAGCCCCTAAAGATCAAGCCACTCAATGCCCAAAATAGGTTCAATCTCTCCGAGCTCTATCCACACTCCACAGACCAAACTTAAATTTTCAAGGCACAAAATAAAGGTGGTCTAAAAGCCATGTCATTACTCAGTGGAGAAGCAACTGTATCTACCATCTTTGCAACATAATCCAGTTCTGGATAGTCTTTCTGGGAAGTACATGTACTGTATGGCAAGTTTGATATGGTGATCTTTAGGCAAACACAGAATATGACCCACTTATCTATGGACAAGTAGGCTGGTCTTTTCCCAAGATAAAAGTTGCATTAATCAGGTGATCTTCAGGGCAAGGGCGTTACAAAACAAAGTGGACGTATATAAGTAGTCAAAGCCATTCTAAATACAAAAAAGAATCAGTCTAGTACCATGGAATAGTCCAACTGATTTTTGTCCAATTATCGTATTAAATATCAATCTGTAATTACAATGAAAGCATACTGTATGAAAATATCAATGTGTAATTACAATGCTCTTACCAGTTGGACACAAAAGCTTCAGCTTGCATACACTGAAGACTGAACCTTCACATAAAAATATATGAAAATTTGATGCAGCTTGAAACTGGATCATGGTAGCTTCGGACTGAGCAATCAAGGGAAATAAATAATATGCATCAGTAGTCTAAAAGCTACTGTTACAGTCATACCTCGATCAGATGGGCCAAACAACTTCTCCCTCGTAGACCTCAATGCCTTTGTATGCTCAACTTTCATGTCATCGGGCATACCCTTGTATTAGCCTTTGATCTGTTATTTGTGGTTAATTCTAATTCAGAAGATATTTCTACACCTTTCACATGATTTCTTCTAAACCATACACCCAGAAGAGTTTCAACATTTCGATGCAATACGTCTAAACCATACTAGTTCGAATCCTCTATACCAATCATACCAGAAAAAGATTCAAAGACTAAACCATACTAAACCATACTAGTTCGATGCAAGACTAAAAGATTTAGATGGTACTCTGTTCCGAAAGATTATTGTAGATACAAGTTGCAGTACTAGATCAGACGATCAAGAACTCCGAAGACTAGAATCAAGAAGAAATTTACAGGCTCTTGAGCTAATGTTGACAAAATACCTGGTGTACTTTACCTGCATTGAACATTACGGCTAAATCAACTCCTAAGTAAGTACCAGAAATCATACCAGATCATACCAGAAATCAGAGGCGGAAGAAAGATACGAAGAAGATCATACCAGAAATCAGAGGTGGCGATGCTGGCTCTAGGCGAGCCCCACCAACCATGGGCTACGGAGGCACCCATGGACTCCGAAGAGGAGGCGATGCCGGCAGGATTTGCAGATGTGGCAGCGCCTGACCTCGAACTGGCCTGTGGCGGCAGGGCCACAACCCTAGATTGGCGGACCATGTTTCCCGGGCAAGGCAGAGGCGAAGGGGAAGCACCGGGAGAGAGATGGGAAGCGCCGGGCGGGAGAGAGATGGGAGGGCTGGGGAAGGGGAGGAAATCGGATCCGCGCGAGGAATGGGAGAGCAGACAGGGAAGGGGAAGCGCTGGGGAAATCCGCTTCGCGCCGTGGGAGGAAATTTTCCTTCGGCTCTCCGGATCTGTGATTGCCAGTTTGCCACACAAAAAAACGTGAGGATAGCGACGACATGCTCCAACGGCAAACTTCATCGTCGCTGGCTCGCTGCGGTATTGTTTCGCGTGCGTCGCTCGGCGTGTCTGCAACAGACGATCTCACTCTCTCTATTTTTGTACGGTAGGGAGAGCTTAAGCAAAATGTTGTGATCTATATTTTTGTTTCCATTTACACATAATAATTATTAAAAAAATAATGAAGACAAGAGGATGGGTCACACTGGCTGAAGTCAAGTGGGGTAGCAAGCCTCGCATTCTTGCACAAACCCAATGGGCTCGGATTGGGCCACATTTGCTATTATTTTCAAAAAAAAAGTGGAACATAAGGAAATAGAAAAAAAAAGTGTTAATGTTTTCTTTGCGATTACAAAGAAGACGCACACTAACGCGCACACACCACCACCGCTCACGCATGCGAGCACGCTCCCTTAACACACGCCTAAATTGACAAAAAATACGTAGATAAATTTATGATCTTACAAAGTTCACACTCAAACACACTTACATATGTATAAACGTAGACACTAGAATTTCAATACGGTGGGTGAAGTCCACCCACCAAGAGGTGGTTTTAAAAAAAGTCTTAATATCTAGCTGACAGTGAAATCCATGTTATCTCGAACAACAACACAAATAAAATAGATTATTGATATCATCTTTTTTTGCAAACGTATGTGTCATCTATGGCTTTCAAAGAGGCATCAAGTCCCCTACATCATAAACCCAACAAAGACAAGAAGATAACAAAAATAGGCTTGTACTGTTCTAACATTGATAGTTATTTTTTAACAATTTATATGTAAACACACAAATATACAATACCATTAAATGACTTTTATAACAAATATAGTAATACTATTTTCATTTTAGAAGCTAAATATCTCAAAAATCATTATTGGTCCAAGTTTGAACAGTGAAAGTCCAAAGTGTCAGTAATTTGGAGACGGGTGTAGTAAAAAACAGCCGAAGAAATCCCATTCTTCCTTTTAACAGCGAAGACCCGTCGTCTATCACCCCCCACGTAATTTGCAATTACAACAAAAGACGCTCCAAGTTTCTTCTTCTATGCTCCTTTTTTTTTCCCCTTTCTTTCTTAATTTTTTCATGGAGTACCAAGTAAGCTTGAACTAGCCAATGGGCGACGCAATTCAGGCCAATCGCCTCCTTAATCACACGGCCCACACAGCTAAACCATGGCCTATCACGAACGGGGCAAAGTGACGATTTTTTTAAAAAATATTATTATTTTAAAAGATAATTACAAAAAAAATCATTTTTTTACAAAAGTATGTTCCTCTCGCCAATTGGAATGGCGGTTGGCTCCTATTGTCATTCCAAATGGCGACAAGGATCTTGTTGACTGTCTGTCGTCAGTTCAGCTTCCTGTCGTCATTTGGACCGGCGATAAAAAAGTGAATAGTATTTCTATCGCCAATTGAAATGGTTCGTTTTCAGTTCAACTAACAACAGGAACTATGTACTTAAAGACTAAAAATCGGTGAAATTGTCATTTTAATTCCAGAAAAATGAGAAGAGAGAGGAGGATAGGGGGGGAAGAGATGTGGTGAAGCCCTGGCGGTTCGTAGCGGAAGAGAGACAGACGGAGTATCAGATCTGGTCGGTCATTTTGCAGATACATATTTTTGCAACTTTGTATATTATTTTGAAACCTTGTCGGTTAACAAATAAAAATAGCGTCATAGAATTCAATAGATTAGATAATTTTAGTTATTTCGTATAGTACATCATTTGAGCTCTGTATAGTTTAGTTCATCGTGCAGATATTATTTATGTTACAGTATTCGAACGATTTAGAATAAATTTACAAAAATAGGAAGACCGCTATTAAAAATTTGTAAAAATTGCATAGTAACTAAGTATGGTAGGTAGAGCTTAAGCAAAATATTGTGATCTATATTTTTGTTTCCATTTACACATGGTAATTATTTAAAAAAAATAATGAAGATAATTTTTAAACAAAGAATGTAGCAAGATACATATTAGTATGGTTTGTAGAGCCTAGTTGAAATAATCCCAACATAATTTTGATTTTCACTTATGCTATGTAATTATTCTGTTAGTGCCAAAAATACTTTTGAAACTAGAAAAATAGCATGACATGTCTTAAAATTATAAAGAAAATCTGAAGTTGCTACATAGGTTACGTAGAGCTGAATCAAAATATTATGAACTTTATTTATTGTTTTTATTTGCATACGACAATTATTTGAAAAATGCCTCAGACAGTTTTTATACAAGGAAAGTAGCAAGATACGTATTGAAAATCTGTAAAAAAATACAGAGTAGCTTAGTAGGGTTTGTAAAGCCTAATTGAAATAATCTCAGCATAATTATGATTATCGTTTGTGCGCGGTATACTTTTTAAACTATGAAAATAGCAACATTTCTATAAAATATATGTAAACACTGCAGAGTAGGTTAGTAGGGTTCGTATAGTTTAATCAAAATAATGCCAACTTAAATTTGGTTTCTATTTATGCACGGTAATTATTTTCTTAATGTCGCTTCTTATTACTTTATGTATATATCTTGTAGTTTTTACAATGTATGCATTGAATTTTTAGGTATGACGGACCCAAAACACGTTGTGTAGTGGCCATATGAGTTTCTTGACCCGGTCATTGACGCGCATCATCGTAGTCCTCTCAGTACCATCCTCCCCTTGGAGGGCGAGACTACGATTAAACTTGGTGTGCTGCCACTGCGCAAGCCCATGAGGGCGTGGAGGGTGGACCCACGTTGGGTTCCAAAGTACGTGCAGTTGTGACCTTCGTGTACACATTTGCAGCATGACTACTTTGTGTAGACTAACGTTTGTTCTTAATATTTTCCAACGCAGTTTGAGGCAGGCAGGTTGTGGCGCCCCGTGTCATTACCCTGAGGGTAATCACACTTAAGCAAGCATATCATTATTCGTCTACCTGGTAGGACACCACTCTAACGAATAATAAGTCTTACCAAAGTTAACGCAACATAATAATAAGATAGAAATTGTATTTTATTACAGCATGTCGCCACGAAAGGCTATGGTCTATAATACAAGTCTTTAATTACAACTTAAAATGGGGCAAAATCCTTGTGCTCGCCTGCTCTGCTCCACCAAACGCCTACTCATCCCACTCGCTGAATAGGGTGTCCATCACACCCTGGTCCTCGCAGTAAGCGCCCTCACCTCCTGCGACCTCCTCAACACCTATGTATCTTTCATCCCACTTGAGATAATTCCCAGTTGGACTAGGATCTAACAAACGAAATAATAGCAAGAATGGGTACTAGTGTACTTAGCAAGCATTTATTAGCAAAGATGCATTGTATGACTCTTCTCTGTTTGATTATCACATTTTCTAGCTTATATCTTTCTCTAAAAAATAATTTACCAAAATTTAAGTGGCAAATTTTAACTTCTGAAAAGACTACTAATCACTCGGTGAGAAGATAGACCCCTAGCGGTCACCGTAGCCTCTAATCCTGGAGATAGGCATGAATTCATAGTTTTACATAGCACTGCACAGGCTGGTACCACTTTACTCATAGCTACTGGTCCCACTTTACTCATAGCTACTCTGAGCCCTCTTTAAGTTAGGTCTCCCGCATTTCCTTTGATGAGGTGTCAGGTTCAGAGTACGGAATATTTTCCATATTACTTGATTAAGTCTCCACCCATCTATTTTTCGTCGGTGTCCTGGGACGCTCACCCAGTCCTCCACCGAGTTTTAATAGTGTTGGTTGGGCCAATTATCCCTTCACCCAACACTCCACCTGCGCTAATATATGCGTCTTGGATCCCCCACTTCCGGACTTGCGCTAACAGTCCTGAGTTCCTCCATCACTCTCACATTATATTACTTACCCAATGTGGAGAGTATAGTAACGTAACAATGTAGCATTTTCTGCCCGTCGACAGAAAAATGATTGGCACTTAAATACGACCACTTATCCGAGTAAGAGTTTTGTTAGTTCTTATATAATATCCATAAGTAAAGGGCCTCACATTCCCTCTCTTTCCTTTGCAAGGGCCCCTTTTACCATCCTAGTATTTACTCTTACAGCACAACCGCTTCACTCAGTTGTACTAACCTTTTCTCATGCTTCATCTCTTTTTTCTTATATATTTTATCCTATTTGATTTTGGGAGATAGTTTTAATGCACATATATATAATGATACAGAAAGGTAACTTTTACATTTAATATAAGTAAGTTGGTGATCAAGAGAATAAGCTTGCCTTCATATTCGCAGTAAAGCTCGGCGTCAACGAATTCTGGATCAACTACTCCTGCCTGAGCTAGTTCGTTTTCTGCAATTATACGTCAGTCACGTATAACAGAAATACTTAGTTGTTTGGGGTGCTAATATGCTTACATTAACTCCCTGCTTCCCTTTTAGGCATATTTTAATTTAATTAGTAAATTTCGGATCTCGATAGGTTAGCGATTCCCAACGTCTATTTTTTCCTACGACCTGTTAGCTCTAGAACCTAGGGTTGCTGAACTCGCACACACACGCCCCTAGCTTGGATTGGACCGAAACAGAAAGGCTGGGTTGCGGTTATTCAGTTCCCTGGATTCTCCCAATTAGACTATCCTAACTCTAGCGATTCACGCTCACGACCACAACGCACCCCTACTTGCACTCAACGCTACATAGCCCAACACACACACCAAACATACTCTCAACACTAAACACACACTCGACACTTAGACACACACACTGCACAACAGAGCACTACACACATGCACTAAGCACACACACTAAACAATACACGACACTTAACGCAACATTGCACACATGCACACAACACCAAACACTGCGACACACTCAACTCAACACTCACTGCACAACACACAACACTAAACTCTCTCTCTCTCTCTCTCTCTCTCTGCCTCTTCCTCTCCCCTCTTCTTCTCGGTGTATCTACTCTCTCCTGCCCAGATCTGGCACCGCCCTAGTGCCGCTGACCTCTCTACGGCTCCCCTCCGCCGGCTCTGCTCCGGATCTAAGTTGCTTCCTCTAGTGGACCCCGATTGTCTCTCTCACTAGTTCCTCTCCGAATCTATGCCGCTGCCACGGATGCTTCCTCTTGTGGACTCCTACCCCTCCTCCATCCCCTGCAGTTGCTACGACGCCCGGCTACTCTGGCGGTTCCCCTCTACCTGCACCCTTATTAAATGGTGGTCTTTGGTGATCTGTTTGGTGGGTTTTTTGGGGGATTGGTGGTGACATGAGGGTGATGGCTTGGTTCTTTGGCTTTGGTGGTGACAGGTGGGCTTTGGCAAGGTGATGGTGGTGGTGGTGGCTTCGGTTTATTGGGCATGGTGGTAATGGTGGTGGGCCTTGGTTTCTTGAGCATAGTGGCGAGGTTAGCTTCCATGGATTCGGTGGTGATGGCTTCCATGGCTTCGGTGGGTATGGTTGGCTTTGGTCTCGGCTCCAAACCCCGACTCAGATAATTTCCCTTTCCCCTTTTCTCATACTTTGCCCATATTATTTAGCCTTTTACTTTGTCTAGCCCTAGTTTTACCATGCATGCTTGGGATTAAGCCTAGTTAGTGCCATGACGGGACTCGGGGTGGGTTTGCGCCGGGGAGCTTATCCCGCTGCCGAGGGTGCACGGTTGCTCTTGCAGGCTTGCCACCGGCTGCTTGGTATCCATGTTGATTGAGGCATGTGCACCTCCCTCCCTGGTTACTTTTCTCGGTCGGTTGTGTTTGCATGCAGTGCAAGTGTTTTGTGTAATGATGCTAAGAGGGATGGAATGGGATTGGTTACATGGTGGGCTTACCTGAAGGTCAGTTAGTCGGGGAAGGGTTGGTTAGCTGAGGCTTGGTCGGCCCTCTGGTGGTGGTGGTGGTTGGCTTTGCAGTTTTCAGTTTGTCATGGTCGTCCACTAGTTGTCGTGGTCTCCCACGGGTGGCATTTGTCACTTTGTGCCTTTCTCTACCTTCTAGGCTTCTCTTTGCCTCCTGCTTTCTTCTTTTTACTTCCCTTGTGTGGGCAGTATGGGTTGATGGGGTTGCTTCGGTTTGCTTGCTCTTGCTCTGTAGTAGGATGGCTTGCTGGCTGTTATTTCTTGCTTCCAATTGGTTGTGGAAGGGAGCAAGGTGTGGCACACTGGCTGTAAGCTGGGTTTTTATTTGGGGCTTGGTTGCGGCTTGGCTTGCTGCCCCTCTCTCCTCCTCTTGTGGTTGGCCCAAATTGCCCTCACCTTATCACCTCTCCTCTTTGCTGGTGCTGTTTGGCTGGTTAATACACATAGACCAATGGTCCATAAATCATTGTTATTTGGATTTTCTACGGCTGAGGTAAATCGGAAAAGTGGGTGTCAGATTTTTCTAACCGCCGAATGATGAAACCCACCCTAGTTAGAGGATGCCGACTGGCCCCGTACAATTTAGGTATCTCAACAAGCTTCACTCTTTCTGATGGCACCACTTCTTTACTCTAACTCCATTTTATTTCTTTTGGTTTGCTCTTGGTTTTTTTCTCTTTTGTTTATAACGAGCTGGAATTGTGGTAGGACTTTGGGTTAGTGGTGGAAGGTTCGATCTACTGGCAAATGCACGGACAGAGGAAATGCAAGGGCTTCATACTACCAAACATGCAAGAATTTATTTTGTATTTTAATCCATATTGTAAATTTTCATTTTGTTTGGTGTAAAGAATTCTTGTAATTAATTCAGAGTTTGTATTAACGTTGAACTTTTGAATTTGAAGCCCCGTTGCAAACTCTTGAAAATATAATATTGTATTAAACTGTGTTGGGATTTGTTCTTAATTAATCTGTAATTTACTGCTCATTACTGTCTCTTATTACTGTTTATTGTTGTTTAGATTAATTTAAGTGTTCGGGTTCTTTCATCCTCTCCCCTTGGGAATATTTCATACCCGAAATCAGGTTTTCACTTGAAAAGGTTGTGGTAGGCTTCACGTAGTTCCTTCTCTTTCTCCCATGTAGCTTCACTTACGGTGTGATTCTTCCACTATACCTTGCAAGAACATATAGTCTGATTTTTTAACTGCCTGTTTTCTGTCTCTAGGATTTTCACTGGATGCTCTTCATAAGTTAGATCGTCTAGTAGTGGTATGTCGAGATTAGTTAAGTGTTGTGAGGGTTCCCTTAGGCATTTCCTGAGCTGGGAGACATGGAATAAATCATGAATTCTTGATAACTAACTTGGTAATTCCAATTGATATGCAAGGGTGCCTTTACGTTCTAGGATCCAAAATGGTCTGACATATCATGGACTTAGCTTCCCTTTTAATCCGAATCAGCGCACTCCGCGCATAGGTGATATCTTTAAATATTCGTAGCTCCCAACTTCAAATTTTAGGTCTCTCCTATGTTAGTTCGTGTAGCTCTTTTACCTACTTTGGGCAATCTTGAGACGTTCTCGAATTAGCTATATTTTCTCATCATTCTCCCGTACAAGTTCAGGGCCCAATAATGGTCCTTCTGTAACTTTATACCAACAGATGGGTGATCTACACTTTCTACCGTAGAGGGCTTCATACGGAGCCAATCGAATACTAGACTTGTAGCTATTGTTATATGTGAACTCTGCCAAAGCTAAATGTTTTTCCCATGAGTCTCCAAAGTTCTGCACACAGACTTGTAGCATGTCCTCCAAGATCTGGTTTACCTTTTCCATCTAGCCATCGGTTTGTGGGTGATAGGTTGTACTGAAGTTAATTCTGGTGCCCAAGGCAGTGTGTAAGCTTTTCCAAAAATCTAAAGTAAATACTGATCCCCTATCTAAGGTGATGGTCTTTGGTATCCTGTGTATAGAGTGTCAAACCCAAGAGCGAAGGATCCTGGATTCTCTATTTATTCCACACTAGTCCTATAATCAGTAGCTAGTGTACATAGTCAAATTAAAGGTGATAGCATAGCCATAATATGTGATTCATTCATAATACTTAAGTGTGTTACAAAATGACATAATACAGAAAGCAAGATACAACGTAAGCAAAAGTAATAAGGTAGACCACACGATTCGCCAAAGGCAATCGTCTGGGGGCGTAGCCTAGTCGTTCAAGTTCTCGTCCTCCTCGTAATACCCTTTTCCTGATAAATAATTTATTAAGCAAGGTGAGTACAAATGAATGTACTCCGCAAGTTACACACAATAACAAATTATCATCCATGAGGGTATATCAAAGGATGACTTATAGGGTTGATTCTACATAAAGCAAGGTTTTCTTTTTCAATATTGTGCTAAGCTCCGATGAAGTTATTCTATAACTAAAATTCATTTTTGAAAATTCTTAAGTTTTAGGATAACCTTCATACAAGAGTGGTGAAGGATACCCTCCTATCACATGGCTATCCGCAAAATTTCCCGATTGGATAAGATATCCAGAATCATTTGATAAAATCTTTTGAAATCAAAACCAAAAATCTAACTTTGCATTGACTTTGCTTCAGCATGTCTATGACCATGGACACGGCTATTCGAATAGTTTTACACTCTGCAGAGGTTGTACAACTTTTTCCACAATAGATAATTGACTTATAATGTTCGTCTGACGCACTAACGAAGGTGTACGACTAAGTAATTATCACAAGGCCTTTACAATGCTCTATCTCACAGTAGTCATGCCTTTGCAAGTACACATGCAATAATGATTTTAAAAAGAATTTAAATAATTTGAAATACTGGGATTCAAATATGATCAAAGGATGTTACTTGCCTTACTCGTATGCTTGAGGATCTAACTCTTCAAAAAGATCAGTTTCCCCACAATAGTCAAAATCTATACGCAAAAATAAGCCAAATTCAAATAATATTCAAATAAAGTCAAAAGAACTCCAAATTGAATAATTCCAGTGTAGATAGCTATATATTGATTTTTGATGAATTTAGAAATTTGAATAACTTGAATCAGAGCTCGAACGAAGGAGAACGGGCTCTCGAAAGTTTTGAAATCACATGAAATGATGAAATGAAAATTTCTGGAATTTAGGAATTTTTTCTGAAGAATATCAAATTGATGTGATTTTTATTTTCGGTCGAATTAATTTCTCAACTGAAAAGTGTTGGAGCCACTGACATGTGGGTCCGCGGTCCATGGACCGGGTCCACCACTCGGTCAAAGGGTCCACCGTAGACCTGGTTCACAAAATAGTGGCGGTTGATGCATGCGCTGACGCGGCTCGACGCTGCTGGAGGTTGGTGATGTGGCACTGACGCGTGCGCCATGTGGCGCCACCTGAGTGGCCACGTCGACAACCGGCGCGACGGCGCTCGGGGCCCAAGGAGCGCCGGCGAATGGTGGCGACCTAGGCGCCGATGATGGTGCCAGGAGGAAGAGGGGGACACACTGAACGTGTGGCTCACCGTGGTTGCTCGTGAGCGCGACAGAGTGGCCAGCGGCGGCGACAGTATGGTGGCTTGTGGAAGAAAATGGTGCGAGCATCGTGCATAATGGGCTACGGCGAACATGAGGAGGTGCTCGATGTCGACGATGCGCCCTTGACGGCGATGAATTTGGCGGCGAGACGAGCTTTCGTTGGCAAAGAAGAACCTCAACATTCCGGTGTTAGAAGGAGGGATGAGCAAAGTGGTGAGGGGGAATGGGAGGAGGAGGAGATGGCGCACGTGGTGACGCGGCTAAGGTGGCATGAGCTATACCGAAGCGGTGGCTCGGCGCTGAGGCGGCGTGGCCGGCCGCAAGAAGAGGGAAGGCAGGGCGGCGTGGCTCCGGGCGGAGAAAGGGAAAGTGGAAAGGAGGGGAGAGAAAAGGAGAAGAAGGTGAAGTGTTGGCCTTACTTAAATAGATGGTGGCGGAGTGGACACGAGGAGGCTGCATGTGCGAGCGGTGCAGGCAGCACCGGGCGATGTGCTCGGTGGAGAGCGGGGCACGTGCGGGTTGTGGTGTACGGGCAGCTGGAGCGGGGGCACAGGAGCGGGGTGGTGTGGCGATGCGTGGCAAGGTGAGGAGGCAGGGTGGCTCGGCGGCCAGAGGCGTGGCTTGCGCAAGTGGCACGGGCGTTGCACTTTAGGAGAAGAAGAGCATGTGCTGGTGATGCGGCCCCACCTGGCGGTTAGTGCAGGGAGGAGAAGGCGCGTGCCGATGTGGGAGGAGCTGGTCCGTGAGTTGGGCCGGGGAAATGGGTCGAGCGTGCGGAAATTCGTCCCGAATTCATTTTCCGAATTTTGATTGATTTACCCATTTTTAAATTTCTGTTAATTCAATTTAACTATAGAAAAATAACAAATAAAGCCAATAAATTATTAAAAAAAAATTCACAGAAATACCTTGAGAAATTATGGACTCCAAACGGGGTTTCAAACACCCCCCCCCCCTACTTTCAGCACGTTCGTCATTTTTTATGGGACATTCGTCATGTTTCTGCACTGGTTTTTGTTTCAGCTGTGTTTGCCTTCGTGGTACGATGAGTTGTTCTCTAGTTTTTTTCTTGAAAGTTTCCCGTCGATGATAGAGGTGCTTAGCTGGGCAGCGGAAGTCGCTAGAAAATGGTGACGCGGTTCGCTTCCAGATGCAGTTAAATCATGTATGTGTCCTGGTGATAGCTGAAGGCAATCATACGTTTCTGTCGAACATATGCCGGTTAAGTATATCGGTCCTGAAGATGATATGTTATAATACTCCTGTTGCTTTGCCCATAAGTCAGCTTAAAAATAAAAGACTGCGCAAGTGATCACAATCATTTCTGAAAAGTTCTAGTCTTATACAGCTTGATCTTCGCAACGCAAAAACTGTATTTGATTATAATTCTGTCCGAGGATGATAATAATTCTGTCCGAGGATGATAAGCTTGTTTGCTAGTTGCAGCATCTTGCCATCTAAATCTGCCTTTAGTTGATACCTTTGTTATGGCAGAAGTTCTGCAGAAAAGACTCGCATGCCTGTGTGGTTAACATCTTGTCTAAAGACATGTATTAGCAGTGACGGATCCGAAACGAAATCGATCTGTTACCATACATATCACAATACGTATGTAAAGTAAATAAATATAAACTAAGAAATACTCAAATATAGATGTGTGGATTTTGATAATGCAAAATGTTATTAAACCTAGTGTCACGTCCATTCCTAAAATTTCTCTTGAATTCTCTCATGCGTAAAAGGACGGCTTATATAGTTATATAGTCCGACCGTTTGGAATAGGTCTTTTTTTTGTGTAACATTTTGGGGTTGAGTAGTAGCATACATATTGTGTCGCCTTGCCAGAGATAAAACGTGCACGTGGTAGGTGCACGTATAACTTGGAACTTGGAAGACACGTGCCAATGCGTAATTCAAATAACTTTTAATCGCCAACAAGTTGTCCATATATTACGTTATGGGACTATATCTAGTGCTAATAGATAATTAAGTATTAAAGTGCTAATATTAATCTTAACTGTTGGATCACAAAGGGTGTTTAATGTAGTACATTGAAAGTGGGAGTATGTAGGCTGTTTAATATAGGCGTATTGGAGGCGGGAATATGCAAGGTGATTAAATGGTTTGGAGGTGGGAGTCCGTATTAATCTTAACTGTTTAATCCATATCCAACGATCAAAATGATATTATCACCTTAGCACTTAATTATCCATTAACACTAGATATGTCCTCTTACATTATCTTGCTATAACAAACAAATATCAGTATGATTACTAGATCATGAACAACTCGGTGGCCCAATTTACAGTAGCCAGGTGGCTAGCCAGGTGGCAGCGTTCCTATACGATCGACAAACGTCCATTCACCGGTTTGGCGGCCCACAGATTATGACACCTCGCTAAGAATGTATTACTAGGATCATTTTAGCATAGAAGAATGTTCGATTCATAACGCATATACGCCAAACAAGCATACGCTCTCCCGCGTGCATACTCTAGAAACACCCATTCACCAATATTTTTTTGTGTACAAAATTTTCCTCATCGCGCCAAACAAAAAAAGCTCACGTCACATATTACGTGTTGTTGAGCTCATATGGATTTTTTTAAATAATATATTTTTAATAGAATTATAGAGATAAATATATATTTAATAAAATTACATAAATAAACTTTTATCGCCAATCTAAATGAATTGACTATATGCTTATAAGGCATATTTTATCGTCAATTCATTTGGCGATATACCATGTAATTTTCACAGTATTAGAGCTTTTCTGTCAAATGAATTAGCGATAGAAGCTTATTTTTGTTATTTTTATTAAATTATAATTTTATTTAATTCTATTAAAAATATATATTTTTTAAAAATAAGCTCATCTGCACTATCCCTACACACTTTTTTTGTCGGGGAGAAGAACTTACGTACGGATCTTTGTACCCAGATTTTACTAAAAACCTATACGCAAGCACCAATTATGCACACACGAAAAAAATGAAAGAGCACGGATTACATAACTTTTTTTAATAATTAATTTTTAAAATTTTATTTTAAAATTAACCTCACGAACTTTATTTTCAATCAGACTATTTGGTCATACCACCATTATGCCATCATCCGTGGCGTGATAAAATAACATTATCACGTTATAAGATAAGTCGCTAAAATAACATTTTTGTCACATCATTAGTGGTGGCGTGACCAAACAACACTGTCAGTGGCGTGCTAAGAGTTTGTTTAGATACGACGACAGTGTTGTTTTTAGATTAGAATTGGAAATAAAGATCATGGAGGGTTAATTTTAATTTATTTTTTTTTAAAAGGTTAATCAATAAAAAAAATCCAGATTACACTGGACAAACACGCAAAGAAAGAAAAAAAAAACTTACACCGGACAAAAGATACGAAGAAACACAAATTTACAGAGTTTCACTTCTCTTTCTGGTAGAACCGTAAAATGCTCCCCTGTCACCCTGTCAGCGTCAGTCTCTCGCCAAACGCCAAAAACCACATCAAAATAAACACACGCGAATTAAAAACAGGGGGGAAAAAAGCCTCCCTCCTGCAAGGCTGCAGCACCAGCCTACACCGGGTCCACAGTGCGCCGGCCAGCCCCCACTCACGCCCACATCCCGCCGCCGCCGCGCCCGGCTCTTTATACCCGACGAACGGCCCGGATACCGCGACCCCCGCAATCGCACCCGCCTGGGCGGCCTTCTCTTCTCCAGCGTCCGATCTCCCACTCGCCGCCCTCACCGCAGCTCGCACCTCGCCTCGCCTCTCTCCACCCTCCCTCGCTTCACCACCTCGCTCTCCCCTCCCTCCACGTCGCTCGCGCGCGCGCGCGCTGCCTATATAAGGTACGCCTCCCTATCTCCCCAAACCCCTCTCTCTCTCCGCGCCCTTCTCGAGCCTTCCAGGGGCTAGGGTTTGGTGCGCCGATCTGATGGATCTAGGGTTTCGGCTGCGGCCGTGGTGGTGGTGCAGGAGCGGGAGCGCATGGCGGACGCGCCGGCGAGCCCCGGGGGCGGCGGCGGGAGCCACGAGAGCGGCAGCCCCAGGGGCGGCGGCGGCGGGGGAGGCGGCGGATTGGGCGTCAGGGAGCAGGACCGGTTCCTGCCCATCGCCAACATCAGCCGCATCATGAAGAAGGCTATCCCGGCCAACGGGAAGATCGCCAAGGACTCCAAGGAGACCGTGCAGGAGTGCGTCTCCGAGTTCATCTCCTTCATCACCAGCGAGTGAGTGGGCCTGCTGCTGCTCTGTTTGGCTTGGCTGGAATGGCCTTTTAGCCTTTGGTCTGTGCTGACTTGTCAGTGATTTGGCTGTTTGCAGGGCGAGCGACAAGTGCCAGAGGGAGAAGCGGAAGACCATTAACGGTGACGACCTGCTGTGGGCAATGGCCACGCTGGGGTTCGAGGACTACATCGAACCCCTCAAGGTCTACCTGCAGAAGTACAGAGAGGTGCGTAGTGTTGTGGATGTTTGGGTAAAATCGAAATTAAGTGATTTTGATATAATTAAGGTGGATTAGTGCTCTGGGAGTTTGGTAGGGCCATCACCAGTTCGTCTGTTACAGTTGTAACCTTAATTAGCTTACTTGCTCTGTTTGGCTTAGCCTTAATTGGCAAGTTTAAATAATTTTGTTCATCTTGGGGGCTGATGGATGGCCCACACTGCTTGTGGCACCAATCAGCTGCTTTAGTTTTGTTGTTGTACAAAGAGCTTGTTGTCCTTAACAAATGCTGCTTTATCATTCCAATGTGAAACATGCCAAAATTGCTTTTGTTCAGAAAACAGAATGGTTTGAAAGGCTAAGTAAGAGTGTTATTGGTTCATTAATCAATTGGAACTAATTTCTTGGACTGAAAAGAGCACACATTACATTCCCTTGTACATGCCTGAATTATTTTTATCCCAATTACCAATATAATAGGTGTATGATAGTAACCGTGTATCAAGTCTTAATTTCTATCTATGCATGAGGATAAAACTGCACTTATTAAGGACAGGTAGCATGTCTACCTAGAACCCCACATTTTATCAGAAAAGTTTAGATCCGATGCAAATGAAATGCATCGAAGCAATCAAAGCTCTTATAAAAAGTGCAACTTTGTCTTATAAGTTCCTAATTTCCTTTCCTGAAGCTATACCTCCTGCTTACAGTTCGTACATACTACATAATCTAGCTAATCTATCTTAAAGAATAAAAATAAAATGTCTATGCAACACTTTTTAACACAGCTTAAAGTTTATGCATAATTTGTGCATTATTGTTTTTTTGGGTTTGTTTATACATCTGACACGTCTTCTTGTTTTTCTTTTGTTTGGTGGATGGCTATGCCAATTGCAGATGGAGGTATGTAAATTTAACTATTTTTAATTATGTTTAATAAGCTAGTTTTTTTTTTGCTTGATGAATTCCTGATAGATTTGTTCATGTGTTCTTAAATATTGAGATGAAAATGTTTTGCAACTTGAAATTTCAGTTGAAGATGGAATGAGCTCGGAAAAAATGATAATTTGAGCTATTTGAGCCTGTCTTCATCATGATTTTAGCTCATTTGTACACAGCTGAACTGTCCATGTTCAGCCCATTTATTGGATATTTGGATATAGTTTCAAAGTGTGAAGATATCTTGTTAAACAGATGTACTAGGATATCTATATAACCTACTTATGTGAGTATACATTTTAGTTAGTTTTCTAGTCTCAGTAGTTGCCTGTATTGATTCTTACCAACAGGGCAAAAAGTTGCATATATGATGGACTGTTCGAATATATATTATGTAAGACCCATGTGATCCTACGTATTATTTCCTTAGAAAATCAGTAGGTGCAGATTTGAGCTGAATTCCAACTTTGCACCATAGAGGTGGGTAGGCGACTGATATGTCCCTCAAGTAGAATTGTATACCTTCTTCACTGATGTTGACCATTTAATAGCTGTCCATTTTGGTTTCTCTGACTGCTTGCAAGTTCTGATGCTCCCCTACAATGTTTGCTGTAAAAAGTAGATACTTCTTAATAGGGTTAGGATGTTACTATGATTCATGATTGTACTATCAAGCCTACATAAATCTGAGATGTGATGAGCATTACTCAACTGTCCTTTCTTCAATAACTAATAGGGTGACAGTAAGTTATCTGCAAAGGCTGGTGATGGCTCTGTTAGAAAGGATGCAGTTGGTCCTCATGGGGGAGCAAGTAGCTCAAGTGCACAAGGGGTCGGTATATGTCTGTTTTCTTGCTGTTATTTTGATCATGCTGGAAAACTGAACTGTTTGTGTTTTTTTAGATGGGCCAACAAGGAGCATACCACCAAGGAATGGATTATATGCAACCTCAGGTGAATTATCTTGAATATGCTTGACAAATCAATACTAGTTGTGTAATATTGTTTGGAAACACAATGTTAGCTTGAGTACTGGCAGGAATTAGGCGTAGTTGATATTTGCCAAAAGTAGTTGTTTAGTTGTTTTTTTCACTGAATGTACTATCAACTTTTGGTGCCTATGAGGCATCATCATGTTTTTTCACTTGGAAAAGTACATTAGCTAGTTGATTGGCAGTTTGTTGATTTTGTTAGGATTTTATAGGATATTTCTTCTGGAGTACAGGGTACTATTGATCCCTAAACTTTGTGCGGGTGTGTCACTTGGGTCGCTGAACTTGAGAATCTTACATTTATGTCCCTAAACTTGTACAAGTGGGTAAACAAAGGTCTAAATTGTACTTTAGGGGCCTATGGCGCATTTTACACTTTCTCCTGAGTCCTAACCAGGGAAAAGTATTATCGTTTTGGAAATTTTATCGGACCCCACCGATAGAACCGGTAAACGCCGGATGTTTCGGCAAAATTTCGGATGAAAGTTTTTAATTGAAATTTGAAATTTTCAGATGTAAAGACGAAATTTATCTAAATTTTGAATTGGGGTGAAAATTAGATAAATCTGATTTTTTTTTGCCCGGTGTGAAATTTTATCGGACCCCGTCGGTAACCGCCGGCATGGTTGCCATAGCATGCTTGGCGACCACGGCACCTGAGAGGCCCCATGGCGTCCTCAAGGCGCGAGCAGAAGCAGGGGAGTGGCAGCAGAGGAGGAAGCTGGGGAGGAAGCAGACTAGCAGAGGAGGAAGCAGGGGAGTGGTGGTGCGGTGGGAGGGATGGAGTGGTAGCGCGGTGGGAGGGAGTGGCGGCGGGAGCACAAGAGAGAAGGAGCGGAGGGAGACGGGTACCTGGGTGCCAGCGGTCGGTGCGGTGAGGCGGTCGGAGATGGCCAAGGCGAGGTGAACCTCCACGGCATCCCCTCCGCACCTTCGGGACGCCAAGGCGACACCTTGGCGACACTACGACAAGCATGACTGCCGGTTATCGGCGAAATTTTGCCGATAGAGTTTTCCATGATCTTGACTATGTAGTTTTTTGGAACTTAGCAGATTGACAAACTCGTGTTAAGCTCCATGTTCTATAATGCTGCTATCTTGGAGTGCAATCGGAGTGGATACATACGGATATCGCTCATCTTGAATCCTATTCTGTATTTTTTTCTCGGTGTCGAAGTCGGACGTAGATAGTGTCGAATACTCATTTCTCCGTCTTGTATGCGCTCCGTGAGTCTTCGGTCGGTCGGACAAAAAAAAATCCGCTTCTTTTGTACCCCTACACAGGACATTAGACAGTAGGAGTGCAATCAGAGCGAACACGGAGAGAATAATTACTGAGATGTCGAAGGAAAAATATTCAGTATCCCTTGCCTGCTCGAATACAACAATCCACCTATCTGTTATCCAGTTCCTAAGTACGGATATCGCTCATCCCATATCCTATTCCACATTTTTTTCCTCGAAGTCGGAGTTGGACATGGATAGTGCCGATACTCATTTATTCCTTTATTATTCGCTCCGCAAGCCTTCAGTCAGTTGAGAATTATCCACTTCGTTTGCACCCCTATTGCTATCAGTAGGAAACTAGAAATAAATTTTGTTATGCTTAAATTTGTATTCTAATAACTGCACAAATGTGAGATCCTCCGGTAAATATCTAATGCTACCACCTCGTTATGGTGCTCCCATGCTACTGGCACCGTGGTTCATAGATATTAAGTCGTTGACATGTCGGTGGAGCATGGGCGACTTGGTCCGGCGACTCGACTTGCCAGGTTCCCAGCTCGCCGCCGCCGCACATCGTCGCCCTCGGCCGCAGCTCCCAGCTAGCGCCGCCCTTCCTCTCCCTTGGCGGGAGCTGAAGTTCCTAGCTAGCCGAGGCGAGCTCGATGTGGCTGGAGATCGTCGCCCTCGGTCGCAGCTCCCAGCCGGCGCTGCCCTTCGTCTCCCTCGGCGGGAGCTGAAGCTCCCAGCTCGCCGACGGCGGAGGTGCAGGCGATGTGGATCCGGCGTCGGGGAGGTGGAGGCGAGCTCGATGTGGCCGGCGGCGAGCTCCCTGCCGACGTCGCCATCGCCACCACCCTCCTCTGCTCCCTCTCCCCGTCGCCGTCGCCATCACCCTCCTCTACTCCTTCTCCCCGTCGCCCTCCTCTGCTCCCTCTCCCTGTGCTGCGTGTGTGGTGGAGTGCGTGGTGTGTGTGGCAGTGTGTGGGTGTGGTGTGTGTGCGCGCCTGTGCTGGTGTGGTGTGGTGTGTGTGACTGTGTGCGCTGGTTGTGTGTGTTGTGCTGTGTATACTATGTGAACAGTACCTGTCAACTAGTCGGCAAGTCGGTCAATAGGAGGGTAGTTGCGACTTACCGACTTAATAACCTTGTTGTGGTCCCTTCTAAATCACTCTTACCCAGTATGTAAAGGAAGAAACAAAAAAAACGAGATAAATGAAAAGAAAAATAATATTTACTGTGATCCCTCTTTGTTTCTTCAGCTGATCAGAGTCACGAGTGTTGCAAATTTTGTACAAGTTGGAAATTTGTGGTCTAGTAGATTAGCCTCTCTGTCCTCTATGCTGTTGGAGTGTTCCTTTTTGGTTGATTCATAGTCTGGTGTACCAGAGCACACAAGCGCTGGATATTTTTCCTAGGAAAAGTCGATGTTTGATAATGCATAAAACCAGGTTCATTCCATCAGGACATGAACCAGAACATTTCCAGGCATAGCCAGGTCTATTTCATCTGTTAGAAATGCAAAAACTTTTTGGATATGTTTAATGATCTGAGTCAAAAAGATGTTCATATGTGTTGCATCTGCTCATGTAGTGAGGCACCCCGTACTACAATTTATAGCATTGTCACGCAGATATCCAGAATTTTGTTCATCCACCAACATTCAAAGGACAGTCTACAATGTAGTCGCGTTTGATATCTTTTTTTAGAGGGGTTGCTTTTGATATCTGTACGTCTGCTGATACCCTTTTCCCTTTTTCTTGCCCAGTACCATAATGGGGACATATCAAACTGAAGATTTGGACCTTCCCTGCAATTGCTGCTCCTCGCAAGGTATATATTTCATTCTAATATGCTTGCCTGTCACAGAATCAGGTGCTATTTTGATCTCTGTATGAAATGTCTTATGTGTTGGTACATTTGTAACCCTTGTGGGTTTCCGTTGGTGCGCAATTAATTCGCAAATATATACCTTGTGGTGAGCAGTTAAGGAACTTACTACCCCCATTAGGTCCGTGTTCGTTTGCCAGAACTGGTGCTTCGAAGTGTTAATTCTGCATACTGCCAAGGCTGCTTTCCAGATGTAAATTGCCTCCGTGAGAATAGTTTCGGTTGTGGTTTAGCGTCGTTGTTGTCTGTATATTCAGGATAATTTAACAATTGGCCTTTTTGGCTGTCATTTGGTTCCATATATTTGTATTGGGGGAGGCATAAATCCTGTGTAATTTGGCCTAAACTAATGTGTCAAAATTCTGAGAAGAATTCCTTTAGTTGTAACTATCCTTCTCTTCACTCAATGTGACCGTGTGTTAGGCTAAGAAAGCATTTTTAAGCATTTTTTTACCGACCAGAAATGCGTATTGCCATCTGCTTGAATGCTAACCTTTTTACCGACCAGATAATGCGTATTGCGGCATTATCTCTCGAATTTTGACCCCTTTTTTTACCGAAATTTTTTATAACAGTTACCGGTACTGTCCTCCCGCTAGGATTTCAACCTGATCCGGTTTTTCCTATTCTTGGGCTCACATACTAGTACCCAGAAACACGACAAAAGTGTTGTTCACAACAGACTGTTTTGGTTGCCGATGTATCATCAGACGAGCAGTTGTCAGCTGAATAGCATCGGTACCATTGATGTAATACAAGAAGTGCAACTGTGCAAGGGCATCACCTTCGCAGGTACAACAAAAAGAGGAAAAAACATCTCATCTACGTTCACTAGAAGACGAAGACACGCACCCCTGCCCCCTGGGGCCTGAGCGATGAACTGATGAACACGCCTCCGCTCTCCTGTGCATCGGGAATTTTGGATTATTTTAACTCCATTGCGCAACAAAAATTCTAAAAATAATCTTGATAATTTTAAAATTTCAAAAATAACCCCCTGTCGTACTAGCTACTGTTGGGGACAGCAGCACCTTGGTGCTGCCCCACGTGGGCAAAAAATATATATTTTTATTTTTTTTAAAAAAATAATTAATAATATTTGTTGGGACGGCAGTGCTGCCCAACATGGGCAAAAAATATTTTTTATTTTTAAAAATTAATTAATAATATTTGTTGAATTATTTTTTAAATATGCAAAATGAGCTCAATCAATTATGAACTTTTTTGTGGAGCCTTCTGACATAGTTTTTCTGCTTGTATAATTTTTTTAAATTTTATGCATTCTTTTTTTTTTCTCTAAAATTCTTTAAAGTCTAATGTTTGTAGGAATTTTCTAATATAGCAAATGAGGTCCAAACATTATGAATTTTTTTTGCCATATTCCCTACACAGTGGACTTGATTGTAAATTTTACATAATTTTATATGCTCTGAAATTATCTCGATAAATTCAGGGTTTAAGTCTCAAAAATTAGGACGAGACGTTTGAGAAATTAGAGTTTCATGATTTCATGTGACTTGAAATGTGCAAAGTTTGGTACGACATGACTACTCTTGTCCGCTATGGTTTTTGATCATATTTCTTCTGTACGAAGCAGAGTACAGACATCCCATTCTTTGGTGTCATTTTAAGAGCATATCTGAATAAGATTTTCTGACATCCAGAGCATATAAAATGATGTAAAATTTACACAATCAAATCCACTGTGTAAGGAGTATGACAAAAAAAATTCATAATATTTGAACCTCATTTGCTATATTAGAAAATTCCTATAAACATTAGACTTTAAAGAATTTTAGAGAAAAAAAAATACATAAAATTTCAAAAAAATTACACAAGCAGAAAAACTATGCCAGGAGGCTCCACAAAAAAGTTCATAATTGTTTGAGCTCATTTTGCATATTTAAAAAATAATTCAACAAATATTATTAATTATTTTTAAAAAAATATTAAAAAATATTTTTTGCCCACGTGGGAGCAGCACCAGCTAGTACAACGGGGGCTATTTTTGGAATTTTAAAATTATCGGAACTATTTTTAGAATTTTTGTTGCTTAATGAGGCTAAAATAGTCCAGAACTCGCGCATCGGTTAGCACAGAAAGAACCCAATGTGGCACAGAAAATGACGGGGTGAAAATGAAATAAAATATGATGATCGATCGATATGCAAGTAAAATCAGCCTGCAAAATATATGAGCTAAGATGGAAAAGGGAGAAATGAGCTCCAGAACACAGCCAGTTTACAAATGACGGTTGATACAAGAATATAGGAAAGAACATGGCTTGGCCATACTTGATTAGGGATGCTAACCCAGTGGCTGATCTACTGACTACTGCACCAAAGTTTCAGAGGAACCTCTGTTTGTGTATCTGAGTTTATATGAAAGGGGGGCAAAGATGCCCTAGTTACTAAAACCTAATAGCATTATGACACTAAGTCGATTCCCGTTTTTCTATACAGAACACAACATCTAGACGGGACAATTAGTTGGCAAGACTTACCCCCAATATCAACAGAAACTTACAAGAATTCGACGCAGGCTAGCCCGTTCGCTCAGCTACACCCGCCTGTCCATCTCGTGCCTCAACCGTGACATCTCTCTCTGCCGCTGTAGTTTTCTCAACTGGTGCTTCAACCGTGGCATCCTCTACAGCTTTCTTGGCTGTTGTAGTATTCTCATCTTGTGTTTCAACTGTGGCATCCTCTACAGTTTTCTCAGCTGTCGGAGATGTATCCTCTACAGTTTTTTCAGCTGTTGTAGTTTCCTGATCCGGTGCTTCAGCTGTGGTTTCACCTTCTGCGGTCTCACAAGCTAGCGCTTCAGCTGTAGCTTTATTGTTTACTTTCTCATACTCGTCTGGTACATCAGCTGTAGTTTCACTTTCTCCAGTCTCCACAGATAGTGCTTCAGCAGTAGCTTTATAACCCATTGTCTCATCTGGTGCTTCAGCTGTAATTTTACCTTCTGCAGTCTCCCTGGCTGGTGTTTCAGCAGCAGCTTTATTTTCTAGAGTTTCATCAACTGGTGCACCGACTTTTGACTCCACAGCTCCCTCAACCATGACTGAGTGGTCAGTAGTTGCATCAGCCATAGCTACATCTTCTGCAATCTGTTTCCCCGCCTCAATTTCTCCACCTGATGCTTCAGTTACAGCTTCCACTCGAACAGTTCGCTCAACACTGCAGACTTGTTCGGCTGATACTTCAGTGGCGGTTTCGGATTCCACAATTTGCTTATTTGACCCAGCTTCTTCGGCTGATGCTTTGGTTAGGTCTTCGACAGTGTCAGCTTCTACATTTCTGCCCTCTTGTTCTACTGATGCTTCACATACAGCTTGAAACTGCAAAACTTCTGATTGCCCTTGAACTTCTGAAGTTTCAGCGGGTAAAGCATCTGGTAGAACTGTAGTTGATTCCTCCAGTGGAACTTTGACTTGCTCAGTTGCAACTTGACCGACTGGTTCTGCAGTTACAGCTTCAACTTCCAACTTTGCATCACAAGGAACTTCAGCTGATTCTTCTTTTGGAGCTTGAAATTGCATTGTTTGCTCACTTGCATCTTGTTCCCCTGGCTTTTCAGTAAAACTTTGAGATTGCAACTCCTGAGATACACTGGTTTCTTCCGGCACTTCATTCCCACTATCAACCTCAGTGACATCTTTGGAGGCCTCATTCAGAGGTTCTTCCCTGGCTTGCTCAATCACACCAACAACCTGAACCGCTTCTTCTGTTTGAACTTTGAAATGCAAAGCATCAGATAAAATATGGACCCCTTGTAAAGGTTCAGGTATGATAACAGCTTGCATAGTACTTGCCAGAACTTCAGCTGATGCTTCTTGGACAGTTTGCTCAACTGTATCAACTTGCGCAATAATTGATGCTTCAGCAACTGCATCGTATACAGCATTATCTCCGCAAGCATGACCCTGTTTGGGGGCTTCAGCTAAAACATCAACTTGGATAGTGTCTGAAAGAACTTCAGCTGACTCTTCATTTGTAGCTTCAGTGTGTGAAGCATGCTTGATAGTGTCTTCAGTTTGCGCCTCAGATGCAGCTTCCATATGCAAGGTATTTGATGGAACCTCAACTGATGCTTGATTTGGAGCTTCGGTTAGCTGGATTTTATCAACCGTGCCTCCATTTGATGCCCCAGTTGCAGCTCTAGACAGAGCAATCTCCGATCGATCTTTGAGTGACGCTTCATCCTGAGCGTAAGCTTGCTCAACCGTGCTAACTTGCTCAGATGACTCTTCGGCGATAGCAGCTGTTCCAATTTGACCAGGTCTCCCAGTTAGCTCAGCATCAATTTGTCCTGTTTTCTCAACTATGTCAACTTGATCAACCAATGCCTTGTCTGCAGCTTCAGCTTGGAATGTTTGCTTGACAGTCTCAACATGTTCAGCTGATGATTCTTTTATAGCTTCAGCTTTGTCAGCTTTGTTGACCTGGTCAACTTGCATAGCATCCAGTGAAACTTCGGACTCACGTGGACCTAGAGAAAATACATTGTCACATGGTACAGTAAGCATGTAATTTTGTCGAAGTTGTAAACTAACTTTAAAAAAACAAACAGAAGGAATGTTTACCAGGAATCTGCAGAGCATGATCTTCAGGGTGTGACTCAGGATTATTCACTTCTGACAAGCCTAGAGAAAACGGCATATTCACAAGACGATAGCTACGAAGCGAAGGACCAAAAGTGCCATACTTGCCAGCAGCACTGAAAGCCTTTTCAGCATCAGCACGTTTCTTGAAGGCAACTTTAACAGTATTTGTGTTCTTGTGCACTTCAGTCTCGGATTCTTTCAGTGGCCCATAGTGACCGAACATCTTAATCAGATCAGTTTTGGAAGGAAGAGCAGTTGATCTGCCAAAGCTCAAAACAAGTGCGGTAGGCTTGCACTCGTCAACCATCTTTTCGTCAACATGGATAATTGATCTTTCTATCACCTGTATCTGTTTCTTAGGACCCAACGTTCCAAGTTGTAGATGCTGTACAGAGGGCACATTTGTTTCTCGTGATGCTCTACACCTACGCCTTGGCCTCGTGTTGGTACTAGCTCCTCTGAGGCTATGAATCGGGTGATTATGCAAACTCAAGCCGGACCAATAGGAGTCCTGCATATGATCAGTTGTCTCTACCTCAGGACAAGGCAAAACCTTCCTCTTTCTCCCCCTCTTTGCTGTACTTTTTTCGACAATGTTTGCTTCAGTAGTAGTAGAAACAATGTAGTTCCTGTAATCACTGAAGTAACTAATTATCATCGCTGAGAAACTATATCCGTTCATTGGCTCCATGGCAACTGAGCAGAGTTGTAACAATAATTCCTTGGGGTCCGCAATGTGGTGCCTATGCATGCGTCTCCTTTTTGCGCGCTTCTCTATGGTAAGTTCATTAACGGCGTCATCACTAGAGATATCAAATTCTCCATTCTCTGCTTCAGCAGAGTTTTTATACACTGTTGGTTCATTCTGAGACTTCACAATGGGTGAAGATCCTGTCAGCTGGCTTGCAGCTCTTCGAATGCACTCCCCAATCTTGAAAGAACTACCAAAAGTTGGAGTTGACGACTTGGTCTCCAAATCTTCAAACGAATCAAGACTTTTCTTCTTGTTCTGTAAGTCATCAAAATTAAAGTCCATAACCATATGTCTTTCCACTGGATCATCATAAGCAGTATCATTGGACAGATTGGATGTGGCCTTTTTGTCCATCAACTCTAGGTCATCCTCAGGCTTTTGTTCACGAGGTCTTCCCTGGCCTCTTTTGGGCTTGTCGTGACTAGGATGCACTTCATTGGTGACAGCTTCCTCAACCACATTCCAGGTGGAAGAAGTGTCCATGCCATTCTCAACCCACGCACTGCTAGTTTGGAATGATGCAAGTTCAGGACATCCCTTAGATCGATAGAAAGATGTGAGTTGAGAACAAGCTATCACTAATTCTAGCAGATCACCCCCTTGGCCAGGGAACAGAGCCAGAGACTTAATATAATGAAGAAGGTTTCCTGGACTGAAACATGTTAAGACCTCAGACCGGTTAATTGCTGAGCAAGTAACTCCATCCTTAAGCCCAGCATTCTCAACCATATAAGACATCCCATTGTCAGAGAGCTCTTCCGGCAAACAAGAACAACTCGTCCCTAACAATATCCGCCTTGAGAGTTCTTCAAGTGCATAATTAACTGAACTGACGAAGGCATCTGAACTGCTCTGTTTCTCCATTTGTGAATAGTTTGTTACAAAAGGCTTCAGCTGGGATTCATCGCACCATGCAAAAATGTTGTCACCAAAATACGCTACCAAATGATTGCCCTTTTTCTGGTGTTTCAATGCCAACTCAGACGCATCTGAAGGATAAAAAATCTCACCAGGCCACCAAGGACGACTTTTCACTTTACCCCAGACAAGATCAGAAACTCCAAAACCACCTTTATCAAGAGGAGGAAGGCAGTATCTAGCACACTGATCAACATTTGCTGGATTAGTAGCGTCATTACTGCGCTGATAATTTCCACTGTCAAGAACTTGCTCCCATGTTGGCGGGAGCATTTTGGATTTATCATCCTGCTGCTCAAGCGTGGGAACTCCATCATCTTCATGGATCTTGGAGCTTCTGTCAACATCATTGAGCACATGTATTTCCTTATCGCAATGTGCTACACCGTTATCCTTTTCTTTATTTCCTATCGCAGGGGTAGCGCTAACACGATTTTCTTCGAGATTATTCGACTCTGAAATGGAGTAAATATTATCCGAGGATGCGAAGTGAGTTAGAAATAGTGTCATCGATAAGCAGTCCGTCAAAGTGACCGGAGCCATGGGTAGTCTCCTTACCGGCTTCAGCATGTTCAGTAGTGGCAGAACCAGGTGCTTCCACTGCTTCACCAGCAATAGCATCATCTCCCGCCGGAGCCGACTTCCTCTCCGCCACACTCCGCAAACCTCCAGCCTCTGCTTCCAACTTCTCCTCGCCACCATCTCCTCCATCTAGCCCTCCTGCGCCGTCAAATTCTTCTTCACTAACCATACCAGCCGACTCCGTCGCGTACAACGGATCACTCGCCGCTGCCGCACCGCCCCCTTCTCGAACAACATCCGCCGTCACCGTCGCATCGCCCGCCGCCGCCACAGCCTTCCCTTCCATTTTCACCTCAGCGACCACAGGCGCCTCCTCCACGGCTTCCATCATCGTCACATCAGCATCTCCCGCCAGGCCCGAGCTGCCAGACAAGCTCCCCTCCCCATCTCCCGCGGTCGCCCCCGCAGCATCCACCACCCTGGGCTGCAACTCTTGCTTCGGCTCGCCATATACACCTGGATCTGAGGCCGCAACAGCCACAGAACTCGAGCTCATCGGAGCAAGGCCTCAGGGCCCCTCCCTGCCGAGCTCCGGGCGAGGAATCTGGAGGACTGGAGCGGAAAAATCAGCGAAGGAGCTCGAAGTTCCCCCCCTCGATCTGGCAGCTGCGGAGCTAGGGGGCGAAACCCTAGGCCCGGATCAGCACGGGAGCTCTGAATTTACCCGGCGCGGGGCGGGCGGGCGGAGATGGGAGGCGAGGCGAGCATGGGGGTTGAGAGGAGAGATGGATGCGGCCGGGAGCAAACATTACTCGTCTTTCTTTCGCGTAGCAGCACAGCAGCAAGGGCTGCTATTGGGTTTGGAGCCTTGGACCGGTCCATGCTTTTGGATTAAGGTGGCCCCAGGCTGGATCACTTTAGATTTGTCCACGGCCAGAAACATCGACGCTCATCATGGCGTAGGGCTACTAACGGGCCTGGGCCAGTCCAGGCTTTTGGACTAGAACAACACAAAAGTTCATATGGATTGAATCAAATTGGGCTGATAGCCCTTTGGGCTAGATCTTGACTGCATTTGGACAAGGCCATAGGACGTGTATTTTGTACTAAATGGCCAGAGAAGCATCGGCACCAACGGCTCTCCTACGCACTCATCTCACCTCCACCACCACCACCACCACCACCACCACTTCCACTTCGCCACAGCGCACCTCTCGTGCTTTCTTGTTTCCGCCACACCCACAAGCCGCCGCCGCCCCTCTTCGCCGATCACTCCACCAGAGCCACACACGCCACCATCTAGCGTCGCCGACGCCGACGTTGCGCCACAAAATCCACATTGGGCCATCTCGCCGGTGCCACGTCGCATCGCCGCTTCGCGCAAGGGACGAATTGACCAAAGATATAGGCAGTATGCTTACCGGCTTCGGCATATTGAGGTGAAACTAGCTTGTAGTCCCAACATCCCCTCCCTCTCAACTCCTCCATTCAGCGGTTGCATGTTCTCAGCAGGTTCATCCCTGTATCCTTCCGCACCAACCATACTCGCCGACTCCATCGCATACAACAAATCGCTCACTGTCGTGGGGGCGGCCCCAACGACCCAGCAAAGCCCGCATGATAAATTATGTAGCCTACGAGCACAGAGGCCCCTCGCTCGGGGGGCACCAGGGGTCCTTTTGGGAATGCTTCGGAGCGAACCCGAAGCCCCCTAAAAGGTCCCTAGAGTCCCGAGAGGCTCAAAGCAGCGGACCCTCCTAGACCACCTCGAAAAGGTCCGAAGTCGTCCCAAAGGGTCCCCAAGGCATTGCGAGACCCGGGGCAGCAAACCCTCTGGGGCCACCTCAGGGAAGGTCCAAAGTCGTCCTGAAAGGTCCCCGGGGAACCGCAAGGTCCGGAGCAACAGGCCCTCTGGAGCCACCTCGGGAAAGGTCTGAAGCCATCCCGAAGGGTCCCTGGGGCACCGCGACGCTCGAGATAGTAAGGCCTCCGATACCATCTCAGGGGAGTCGGAGAGAGCCCGTGACCGTTTCACCTCGGGAGGCCCAGCCACCTCTTTGGCGTGCTCCAGGAGAAGCCCGAAGGTGAAGCACTTTGGGCGCCAATGGACCAGATGTATCAGTCAGGTGGACCAGGCCCAAGGAAACCCACTGTGGCCGGAACCTACGTGTAGAGGGGGAAAAAGTCCCTGCAGCCCCTACGCGTATAATACCTCTGTAGGGTTAGCATAGTAATGTAAGTATCATGTTTTAGGAGTCTATAAATAGGGGTTTGCCCCCTCATGTAAGGAGGAGATTCAGATTTTTTGAGCAACTAGTCCAATGCTCATGCTTTGTTACGGATTAAAAAAATCATATCTCGTCAACCGTCGTCGTGCTCAGCCTACAATGCAAGTGATCCGCCGATAACCCGTTCTTGGAAAGATCAATGGAATCTTTGGGCTTCTTGCACACCAGCTTGGGCAGTTAGGGTGTGGAGGGAGTGGAGAGGAGGCTATGGGTGGCCAACCATACGCACGGGAGGAACCGAGAAAAAACGAGATCCAACGGCTCACATCTCACGAAGAAAGATAGATCTAACGGCTCACATTGTATGAGGGGGACGGACCGCCAACAATTCCTTCTTTTAAGTAGTAGAGATCAATACACCCCTTTTCCTAATAGCTGGTCTCTTCTCTTGAGAATCCTCCGGTCCCTCCAAGTACATCGGGGGGTCCCCTCTCTTACTGTTTAGCCCTCTTTTTTGGCTATGACAATTGGCGCCATCCGTGGGGACTAGCAGGAAAGTCAAGCACAGCTCAGCTTCGAGCACTAGAATGGTCCCTCGGAAAGTTGCGCCCAAAGTGTCTGTGGCCGAAGCAACCGCAGTAGCGGTAGCAAATAGCACCCAAGGGCTAAACGGAGCAAAACCTCCGAGGCAGCGGCAGCCACCGCCCGGGCCGTGGAAGAAGAAACTAACAATTCCACACACGAAAACATCATTGGGGGCGACGCAGAGCACAACGCTCCAGCGGGCCGACCACTCGGGGCGGCAGGAGTAACGAGGGAGGCGTACGAAGCACTAAAGTGGGAACTGGCGGATCTCCGCTAGGAGATGCTCGACCTCCGCCAGCGGCCGGGACCCTAACGGCTCTGGTTAGCCTTGGCCGACTTCATCGCCGAACAGGACCAGGCACCAAGCGAGATCGAAGCACCATGGATAATATACACCGATGGGTCATGGTGCGCAGTAGGGGCCAGCGCTGCGGCCATCTTGGCAGCATCGGATGGCTGAAGTGTATCGCACCCCGCACGCCTCAACTTCCCAACAACCAACAATGCATCCGAGTATGAGGCACTGCTGCTAGGTCTGCGAAAGGCAAAAGCACTAGGCGCGAAGCACATAATAATTAAAAGCGACTCCCGCCTCGTTGCAGGCCATTTCGACAAATCATTCACGACAAGGGATCTAGAGATGTCCAGATACTAGCAGTGGATCGAGCCGAAGCAAAGTATTTCCACGGTATTACAGTCCAAAATATCCCTCGAAGCAGCAACGAGGCGGCAGATATACTTGCCAAAATAGCCAGCTCGGACGAGCCGCCCCCACCAGAAGTGTTATACGAAATACTGGACGCTCAACGGCCCCAAAAGCACTAGGGGCTGCCAGCACAGTACAATAGAATTCCTGCCTCGTGCTCCCAGTCGATGAGGCGGATTGGCGTCACGTCATCCACAACTATCTCCAAGGAGAAGACCCCGAAGATGCGCCCGAAACAAAACACCTAAAGCATCGGGCCCGCAACTACCACATCATCAGTGGACAACTGTACAGAGGGGCGTTTGCGCCCCATGCTACGGTCCATCTCCCGAGAGGAAGGACAATCGCTCCTAAAGAAAATACATGAAGGCCTATGCGTCGCACATCGGGCGCCTCGCGGCGAAGACCTTTCGACAAGGTTTTTATTGGCCTACAGCACTCCGAGACACACAAGACCTGGTACGACAGTGCCAGGGCTGCCAATGGGCCAGCCACCATTGCAAAGCACCAGCTGTCGCGTTGCAACCCCTCGCCCTGGTATGGCCCTTCGTCCGCTGGGAACTCGAAATCATCGACCTATTCCCAGCAGCCAAGGGCTGCCTCCGCTTCGCCTTTGTCGCCATCGAGTACTTCTCCAGATGGGTGGAGGCTGAGCCAGTCGCCAAAATCACAGCTGCAGCGACGCAACGCTTCGCATGGAAGAACATCGTGTGTTGGTATGGGGGTACCCCGCAACATCGTCACCGACAATGGCACCCAATTTGATTCCACGGCTTTCCGAACATTATGTCAAAACATCGGCACCACAATATGCTTCGCTTCTATCGGCCACCCCGAATCGAATGAGGCGGTCGAGTGAACCAACGACAACCTATTGGCGGGACTAACCAAGCGCCTCGTGGGCTTGCCAAAGGGGCTCTGGCCTAACGAGCTCCAAAAGGCTTTATGGGCACTCTGCATATCACCGACAAGGGCCACGGGCTTCTCCCCGTTCAAACTCCTATTCGGAGACGAAGCAATGACCCCAGGCGAGTTCACGGCATAGTCCCTCCGAGCAACCAAGAGCGAGAGCCCCGCGGACCGCAACACGTCGCTATACCTCTTGAAGGAGCACCGAGTTCAGGCCATTTCAACAATGGCGAAGTACGCCGAAGGGGTCGCGAAGGTATACAACAGGAAGGTCATAATCCGCACCTTGACATCAGGTGATATGGTGCTCAAGCGAGCGGCAAACACTACAGCGCTAGGAAAGCTAGAGTCCAAATGGGAAGGGCCCTACATCGACACTCGAAGCACAAGAGCGGGCTCCTACTACATCGCAACACCCGAAGGACAATAACTAAATCATACATAGAATACCAAGAACCTCCAAAATATTTATCCGTAGGGGATATATAAACACCGGCTGCGCTCAGACAACTGCTCCCCATCGGTTTTGTACGACATGAGCTTGTATGTGTAATGTAACATTTTGGCACCATTTTATCAAATTATAAACAAACACCGCGCATGGTCTATGGCCCCGGTGCATACCGTAGCCCTCCGTAAGCACGAGTGCTTAAACAGACACCACGCATGGCCTATGGCCCCGGTGCACACCGTAGACCCCCGCAGGCCCGAGTGTATAAACAGACATCGCGCATGGCCTATGGCCCGGTGCACACCGTAGCCCCCCGCAGGCGCGAGTGTATAAATAGACATCGTGCATGACCTATGGCCCTAGTGCACACCGTAGCCCCCTGCAGGCGCGAGTGTATAAACAGACACCGCGCATGGCCTATGGCCCCGGTGCACACCGTAGCACTCCGCGGGCGCGAGTATATAAACATACACCGCGCATGGCTTATGACCACGGTGCACATCGTAGCCCTCCGCAAGCGCGAAAATATAGGGTTTCACCGGAGCCCTATCTAAAAAGATATGGGGGACGACGCCAGCTTCGCCCCCCCTCCGCCCAAAAACATAGGGCTCCACCGGAGACCTATCTAAAAGATATGGGGGACGGCGCCAGCTTCGCCTCCCCTCACAGCAAAAAATAGGGCTCCACCAGAGCCCTATCTAAAAAGATATGGGGGACGGCGTCGGCTTCGCCTCCCCCTCGCACAAAAATATAGGGCTCCACTAGAGCCCTATAAAAAGATATAGGGACGGCGCAGGCTACACCTCCCCCTCGCAACAAATTCGAACAAAGCAGTGTAGCCACACATTTTATTTATAACAAATCCGAAGTACACAACAGACACACCTAGCCGCCGCAGGGTACTAACGACGAGGCCTTTCCTACACATCGCACGGAAATATCTTCAAGCGACACAAGAAAAACAACAATCAACGACATGTTACAACCCCACATAAACAGTACATATCGCAGCCCAGCGGCGCTAAGGCACAAAGTCCCACTCCTCTGTCCTGACTGCCCACGCAAGAAGCTCCTTATCGGATGCCTTGGCAGCCACATGGTGTTGGTACTCCCTCTTCGCAACGCACAAAGATCACGAGGACTCCCCTGTAGTAGCCTCTGGTGGCGAGGTGGCCGAATCGGCAGATGAGGCCACTGGGTACTCCGTCGCGAAAGCAACCCCCCGTTGCTCCCAAAAATCGCGAATCTCATCGCGCGCCCTCGCAGCCTTGCGCTCCTGGAAGAGCTGGAAATGCTCCATCGACCCCTCTAGATTAGGGATGGCAATCGTGCCCGATTACCCGCGTACCCGTGAGTAAATACCCTAATGGAGCCGGGCATGGGCTATTTTCTTTGCCTACGGCATAAAAATGGGGGAAACTCTCTACCCGTCGGGTAAATGGGCACGGGCATGGGTAAGATCCTCCCGTGCCCGTTTCACCCATTTACCCGCGACATACACTGACAGGTAGGGTCAGTAATCAACTACTAGGGCTAACTCAGACACTCAATCACTCAGACCCCTTTCACCAGTCCCGCTCGGCCGCCATGAATTATTTCCCCAAACCCCAACCAGTGAATCCTCCTCACCGCCACCTCCATCCATTCCAGATTACGCCGCCTCCTCCCTCCCGGCCGCCACCTCCCGTAGTCCCGCTCGGTCGCCTCCTACCTCCCGGCCGCCACCTCCTGCAGTCCCACTCGGCTGCCTGGCCCACCTCCTCCCTCCCTGCCGCTTCCTCACGCTCAGCCGCCGCAAAGGAGCTGCGCCGCCACCTCCAGATCTCGGTCGCCTCCTCCCTCCCGGCCGCCTCCTCACGCTCAGCCGCCACCTCCAGATCCCGGTCATCTACTCCTCCCACCAGATCCTCACGCTCGACGCCGCAAGCGGCCATGCGCATCCATTCGCCGCGCCGCCCCCTCCATCCATTCCAGATCCCGCCGCCTCCTCCCTCCCGGCCGCCACCTCCCAGCCGCTCCCGCTCGGCCGCCTCCTCCCTCCCGCCGCCACCTCACGCTCGCCCCGCTCCGCGCGCCACCTCCAGAGCCTGCCCCTCCTCCTCCCGGCCGCCTCCTCACGCTCACCCGCCGCAAACCTCCAGATCTCGCGCCACCTCCAGATCTCACGCTCATTGCCTCCTCCCCTCCCGGCCGCCTCCTCACGCTCAACCACCGCAGCCGAGCCGCGCCTCCACCATCCAGATCTCGCCTCCTCCCGGCCGCCACCTCCTCCTCGGCCGCCTCCTCGGCACCGCCTCCTCACAGCCTCCAGATCTCGGTCGCCTCCTCCCTCCGCCACCTCCCTCCCACCAGATCTCGTCCCTCCTCGCCCGACCCTCCTCACGCTCGGCCGCCACCCGCCCGGTCACTGCTCCCTCAGGCCGTGTCCTCACACTCGGCCCACGGCCAAGCCGCCACCTCACGCTCGGGGATTGGCTTTCTCGCAGCAAAATTCGCCACCTCCATCCATTCCAGATCCCGCCGCCTCCTCCCTCCCGGCCGCCACCTCCTTGTCAAATCCTTGCCATCACAGTTTTTTGAACAGGTCATATTGTATTTTGTGGTCCAAGTATCCATATGAATGTCATGCAAGCAATTGGTTTGCTGATTTGATTTTTAGTTGTAACTTTATTCTGGGATTCCATTTGATGTTACTTATATCCACTTGCTGATCGACGGGTAACAAGCATGCTCGCGAGCGATGGGTACCCACAGGCGGTGATGCATTGTCCGTGGGTAAACGGGCATACCCGCGGGCGACGGGCATGGGCGAGATTCTTCGCCCATTGTCCTTCACGGGTATGCCCGTGGGGGGAAATCGGGGTCGCAGGTATGGGTATGGGCGAGCACTACACGTACCCACCGCGCCCGATTGCCATCCCTACTCTAGATTAGCAAACTTCCATCCCTACCATTTCGTGCCATGATACACGACCCCTCGATAGCACATTGCAGAGGCCAGATGGAAAGAAGATTCCGCTCATCCTTCGTACCGCGCGGGGGCACAATGACTTTTATCATCCGCCCTCCAGGAGGGCAAGGCCCCCGTCGAGCGGCGAGTCGGAACCGAACCCGCCAGCCTAAGCAAACCAATAAGCAAAACTATAAATGATGCAACCAGAGACTCCAGTGCAATGAGATTTGTAACTGTCTTTTCATTCAAAATCGGAGGTCATTACAAAAACAACAACCCCCTCCCGCCAATCGGAGGTCATTATAAAAACAACAACCTCCCACCAACCTCCGCTCAGGCACAAGAGCCGGAGCGGGGTAAAAAAAGAGAAGCCTACAAAAGTCATACGGTTGGAATTGCTGGAGTAGAACGAAGGGGCACACCTTGTCACCGATGGTGCCCCCCCTTGACAGCGCCTTCGCTCGCATCTGCAGCCTTGCCCGTCGCCTTCTACTTCAGTACCAGACGAAGGGAGTCCATCGCCACCTCACGGCTATGCGGCACCCAGAAGTCTTGAGCGAAGGCCTTGATTGCCTTCCGCACACACCGATGCTTGGCAGCAATCTCCGACGCTGGGGCCACGGGCAAGGAGCGCGCGTCGAGGGCATCAACATGCCCGCAGCCAGCCCTTTGTAGTGACACGAAGGCTGTTGTCCAAGCCGCCTTCGCACAATGGTCGCCATAAGCTCGCGCTACGCGCAGGCAGATCTCCCCAACGCGCCAGAGACGGTCGAGCGTTTGGTCAATCTGCGCAGGGGTATGCTTTCGAGGCGGCGGCACGGCTCTGAGCTCGGTCACAACATTTTCCAGCGATTCCATGGCATCCTAGGTAATGCGCAACACCGTCTAGGTAATGCGCGACACCATCTCGGAGAACTGACGCTTTGCCTCGATCTCCACCTCGAGATCCTTGCGGGTGCTCTGAAGCGTCTGCACCTCCTCGTGAAGGTCGTGGCGCTCTTTCTCCAGATCAGCAACCCGCCCCTCTAGCCCCTTTGCCCTTTCAACGAGAGCCAGCTCGGAGCAAAGCGACTCATTTCGTGCATGCTCCAAGTCGACCCGCGCTTGAATCTCCGCATAGTCGCGGCGAATATCCCCCTCGAGCGTGCGAGACAGCATCAGGGTCTATGCAAAGTGCACCTTCATCAACCAAATTATATATATATACATTAATGAGTGAATGAGAAAAAGATCGTCTAAACTTACCCTAGCGACGTTTGCCTCGATCGACCTGAACATCCGATGAGTAGGCATGCTTTCGAAGAGCTACTCCACCAACAGAAGAAAGACTGAACGGAAGAGATATTTGGGAAGGCGCCACACAATGGATGCTGGATTGTATTGCTTAAGTAAGCTCTGATTACACGATGACAAACATAGCAAGTCTATACAAGGAAGGGCTAACTATGGTAAGCATTTAAGTATAGAAAACTATATACGTGATTAGTGCCATGCAAGGCAACAGATAAATCATAGGAAATGTTTCCAACACCCCCCCCCCCCCGCAGTCAAATGGTCAAGACAACGGCGCATGAACATGTAGACTGGACCAAAATCTTCGAACAAAGACGTAGGAAGACCCTTAGTCATAATATCAGCAAATTGGTGAGAGGATGGCACATGCAGGACGCGGATTTGTCCAAGAGAAACCTTCCCCCGAACGAAATGAATATCTATCTCGATGTGCTTTGTCCGCTTGTGTTGCACCGGATTGGAAGACATGTAAACCGCGCTCACATTGTCGCAGAAAACAACAGTGATGGAGGAGGGGATGTATGAAGCTCTTGAAGAAGTTGACGAAGCCAACAACACTCAGTGACCGTGTAGGATCAAGGATAACCGACTAGAGGGGGGTGAATAGGAGGTTTCTAAATTTTCTAGATCAAATTACTCAAATTTGCAAGATACACTAAGCAAAGATATTTATCACAAGCTATGAGCTACAAAATTAAGTGCAATAAGTAAAGACAAGAATTAACCGCACAAGGACAAGGGGTTTTTTTTTCGTGGTATCGAAGATTTGTCGATCTTCACTAGTCCACGTTGAGGAAGCTTGATTCACTCAAGCCGGCTCCACAAATTAAGCCTACCCTCGATCACTTGGTTGTTCTTCCTCCTCTCCGGAGTTGGTGAACACCGACCAATCACAACCGGCGACGGGTCTCTTCACAAGCTTCTTGAAGAGATCACCGCGCAACCTCCGCCAAGTCGTCTAGGTGCCGACAAGCACCAAGAGAATAGAACTTGACCTTCACTTGACGGCAATCAAGAGCCAAAGGATCAACTAGTAATGCAATGCTCTTGGTTTTGCTCACTACCTCACAAATGTGTGCAAAGAGAGTAAATTAGGAGTGAGAGGAGTGCTCAAAGCTCAAATGAATTGAATGAATGCTCAGCACTTCGTCCTTGAGCTGGTGGGGGTGCTTTTATACCCCCACAACCAAATATGACCGTTATACAAAAATCGATAAGAATCGTGGAAATCGGAACTTCATTGGCAATGGGCTAACTTCCGCTTTCAATCGAGTGCATCGTAATCGGTCATTACAAAGGAGCATTAAATGCTCGATCTAGCCGTTGAATTATGTGCGAACTTCCGCCAACTATGTTTCGCTTCTTCCGATAATCGGAAGATCCGCTCATTCCATGGCGAACTACCGCACCTGTGAAAATGGCTAAGTCCCTAAACAGGGTACTCTCTGGAAAAATCAAACCGCGCATTTTTCGGACCATCCGATAATCGGAACTTCCGCTTTATCATTGCGAAACTTCCGCACTCGAGAAATCGGCTATGTCCCAAACCGATGCTCGAAAATCAAGCGGCGATTTTTCTGACCATCCGATAATCGAACTTCCGCTTTATCATTGCGGAACTTCCGCACTCGAGAAATCGGCTAAGTCCCAAACCGGATGCTCTCGAAAATCAAGCCGCGCATTTTTCGGATTATTCGATAATCGGAACTTCCGACGATAACGCCTAACTTCCGATTTTGCACAGAGAGAAAGATTTTGCTTTTAAAACCAAACCAAAAGACAATGCATGATCCTAAGTTGATCCAAAGGCATAATGAAGTGCTTTCAAGCTACTAGACAAGCTCCCCCTTAATAGTACGACATTTATCCTAAAATCCGGTCTTCCTCCATACTCTAAAGACCGGTAAAATACAAAAGGGGTCCTAGTCTATTTGTACCTTGCCCTTGAGATCAACTCCATTTTCTCAACATACTCTGACATGCAGCTCCTTGGTTTCACTTTGTCATTTGGAACTATGCCTTGTAATCACTTCAACAAACATATTAGTCCCATATTCACATAATGTCATTAATTACCAAAATACATTTTTAGGGGTCTAGATGCTTTCATACCGCATGTGCAATAGCCCGATATTCCGCTTCGGCACTGGAGCGGGATACTGTAGCTTGGCGTTTGGAGGACCAGGAAACGAGATTGTCCCCAAGGAACACACAATAGCCTGAAGTAGAATGCCGACTATCCGGACAACCTTCCCAATCAGCGTCTGAGTAAGCTGTCAGTGCGGTAGAGGAGGAGGCGTGCAATGAAAGGCCATATGACAAAGTGCCCTGTATATACCGAAGAACACGTTTGATATACTGCAGATGAGGCTCCCGTGGGGCATGCATGTAGAGGCACAGCTGTTGTACTGCATATGCAATATCAGGACGTGTGAGAGTGAGGTATTGTAGGGCGCCCGCTAGACTCTGAAATTCCGATGGATCACTGACCGGGGCGCCATCATCAGCGGAGAGTTTGGTACGAATGTCAGCGGGAGTAGCACAAGGCTTGCAGTCAGACATCCCTGCACGCTGAAGAAGTTCACAGGCATACTTCTGCTGGGAAAGAAACATCCCCTGACTGGTACAAGTGACTGAAATCCCAAGAAAATAATGGAGATCCCCGAGGTCAGTCATGGAGAACTCGCGACCAAGTGAAGAAGTAATGTGCCGGAGAAGAGTGACTGATGATGCCGTGAGAATTATGTCATCAACATATAACAGTAAGTAGGCCAAATCTGAACCCCAGCGCATAATGAACAAGGAGGTGTCAGACCGAGAAGTAGTGAAGCCAATGGTGCCAACATGTTGAGCAAACCGATGGTGCCAGGCTCGAGGAGCTTGCTTGAGATCGTAGAGTGAGCGGTGCAACCGGTAGACATGAGAGGGTCGAGACGGATCGACAAAGCCAGAAGGTTGCTCATAATAAACAGTCTCGACGAGTGTCCCATGAAGAAAATCATTCTTCACATCAAGCTGATGCACAGGACAAGAACGAGAGACAGCAAGACTGAGTACTGTCCGGATTGTAGCAGGCTTGACGACAGGACTAAAAGTCTTGTCAAAATCAATACCAGGTCGTTGAGAATAACCACGAACCACCCAGCGGGCTTTGTAACGCAAAGACGGCTGGAAGAATCAAATTTGTGCTTAAATACCCATTTGCCAGAGACAACATTGGCACCTACCGGGCGAGGAACTAAACACCATGTCTGATTGTTCAGGAGGGCATCATACTCTGCAGTCATGGCTTGGCGCCAACAAGAATCCTGCAAAGCAGACTTATAATTCTTCGGAATCGGAGAGATAGCATCAGTTGTGGTAGAGGTTCAGCTTGTCCACAAGTTTGACGATGCCTGATTTGGCCCGCGATATCATCTGATGAGGACCATGAGCAGGGCGAGCGCGAGGAGTCGACTCGGGCGGCAAAGGCGATACGACCGAGCGTGAGAAATCGCTTGGTGAGGCGGGCCAAGTAGGCCCAGTCGATGAAGCCGAGGGCATTACTGGTGAAGTGGGCCCAGCGATGGAGAGTCACCACGGTGTGCGCCAGGCGGGGCCACTGCTTGCCCGGTGGCCGGCCCAGAAACACCAGGTGATGGCGTCCCGACAGAAACAGGCCCATAGTTGACGGCGGGATCGAACGAGGCAAGGCCGACGGATCAGCCGAATCGCTGTGTACTACAGGCGCATGCAAACGTCCGTCAACAGGAGCATGCACGACGGTCACGCGGTCAGGTTCCTGCAAAAAATCGAGTGCAGCGGCAGAGCCAGGTGACATTATTTTGGAAAAGGGAAAATTAGCCTCATCAAACACAACGTGCCGTGAAATCAAGACCTTACGAGTGACTGGGTTGTAACACCGGTAGCCTTTGTGGGAGCTAGGGTAGCCAAGGAAAATACAGGCAACGGAACGAGGGGCTAATTTGTTTGGAATAGTGGCGGATGTGTTTGGATAACAGAGGCAACCAAAAACTCGTAGATGATCATAGGATGGGGATCGCTTATAGAGGAGTTGAAAAGGGATGCGATTTTTTAGAGCAGACGTAGGACGTCGATTTAGGAGATATGTGGCAGTGGCTAAGGCTTCGGCCCAAAAAACTGGTGGCATGCTAGCTTGAATGAGGAGGGTACGGATTATGTTGTTAACTGTGCGGATGTTATGTTCTGATTTACCGTTTTGAGGAGAGGTGTAAGGACAAGAGAGGCGAAGACGTGTACCATGAGAGGCAAGAAGGGCAGTAGTGCGAGAGTTGACAAATTCTCCACCATTATCGGCTTGGATGGCTAGGATATTTCTACGGAATTGTATATGGACGTATGGGTAGAAGGTGTGTAGAACATCGAAGACATCACTTTTGCGGCGCAAAGGGAAAGTCCAGAGATAATGAGTGTAGTCGTCAAGAATAACAAGATAATACTGAAAACCTGATGAGCTAAGAACCGGGGACGTCCATAAATCACAATGTAAGAGTTCAAAAGGATTATTAGACGAGGAAACTGAATGGCTAAAAGATAGATGAACATGTTTGCTTAGTTGACACGCATGACAGAGAGAATGTCTGGACTTATTACAGTTTGATAATTGAGGAATAAAAGATGGATTCGTTGGGCAGGGATGGCCGAGACGACGATGCCAGAGGTCGGTGGAGGATGTAGCTGTGAAGGCAGTTGGTGTCGAGTGCTTGACTGTTCGGAAGGTGTATAGGTCACCACTACTATTGCAGCGAAGATTCTCGGTCTTGGTATGAAAATCCTTGACAGAGAAACCAAACGGGTCAAATTCAACGGAGCAAAAATTATCACAGGTGAACTTACGAACAGAAAGGAGATTCTTAACGATGTTAGGAACAAAAAGTGTTACACTCTTTTGATCCTTTGGAAATCGGGTTCGAGAAAACCGAGAGAGAGAGAGTTACCGGACATCACGTAGATTGAAATTGTGATTTGCAGATATAGCTCCTCCAAATGAGAGTGAAGACATATCCGGATGTCGACTTTCTATCATCTCCCGCAAAATCGAATCAGATACCCCACTATATGGAGTAAATCGATTTTACATGTCATCATGAGGCCTTTTGTTCCTTGCAAATAACGCAAGACTTTCTTTATCAATTTCAATGTTCTATTCGAGTTGCTCGGAATCGCCAAGTAACCCAGTAACAAAAGCTAAGTCGTATGTACACACTTGAGCATACCGTAAGCTTCCGATTTGAAGCATATGGAACCGCTTTCATTTGACTATAGGTGCGGTGAAGGACTACATTTATGCATCCCAAATTTCTTTAAGACTTTCTCTATATATGTCTTTGTGATAGTCCCAATATCCCTTTGTTTCTATCCGGTGAATTTGATCCTAGAACGAACGAAGCTCCACCAAGATCTTTCATATCAAAGTTTGAGGACAAAAATCTCTTCGTCTCGATGTGATGACATCAAGGGTAGGGAGTCGAGTTTTGTTTTGTAGACCCATTTACTGACCCTCTGCTTTGGCTCCTTTAGGAATAATTTCCAAGTCCCGGACTTTATTAGCCTTCATGGACCTCATTTCCTCTTCCATGGCTTCAAGCCATTTTGAGAATTTTCGCTTCTCATGGCTTCTTCAAATGAGGTGGGATCATCCTCCATTTGAAATTCCTCTATGATAAATCTGTAATCATCGAAATAGTGATCTTCTTACTCTTTGAGACCTGTGACCAATAAAAGGATGGGTAGAGTAGAGCCATTACCGACAGTAACGAAAGGAGGTGAACGGAAAGGTTTAGAGGAGTGTATTATACCGGCATCGGAGGTCATGTAGGAAGTGGCTCCAGTGTCGAATACCCAGTCACTGGTGTGGCCGCCTTGCACAGACATGGCATTCATAGCTGCGACGAGGCCGGCGGAATCCCATGTTGACGACGCTGGCTGAGTCGCAGATGGTGCAGGCAGCGCCGGGAGGCTGCCTCCGCCGAAGACTGGGTAAGCCTGGGGCGCGCCGACAGTAGGTCTCGGCCAAGAATGCCGGCTCCACCGATGCGCCATGTGCCACCCCAGCTGGGCGACCAGGCCGGTGGCGGGCCGCCGTAGGGGCTGAAGTAGAACCACGGCCCACCACCAGGCGCCGGACCACGCGGAGCCGAGCCTCCGGCGTTGTGGTCGAAGTTGCCGAAGACACCAGCGCCACCACTCGGAGTACTGCTGTTCTCGTTGGAGTTGCGCTGCTTGTTCTTGTGCCACTTTTTGCCACCGGATTGCTTGCGCTGTCCGCCGTTGTTGGTGTTGGAACCAGCAGGTGCTCCAGGCGCAGAAGTCAGGAGGGTCGTGCTGCCTTCCACGGCGGTCTCGTTGGCGATCTTCTTTTCGGCCATATCAAGAATGGACCTGGTGCACAGGAAAATGGGAAACGGATCCAGTAAAGGGATCAGTTGTGCTGTGGAGGACAACAGTTTGTTCAGTCCGCGGATGGTGTTGAGGACAAGAGCCTTGTCAAACACCGGCTGTCCGACGTCCCGCAGTGCATCAGCAATTTTCTTGAGTTTGCGGCAGTAGTCAGCGACAGGCATGTCGCCCTGGACGATGATTCAAAATTCTGCCTCGAGGAAGACGGCGCGACTCTCCTTGTTATCGCGGAAGAGTTCCTCGATCACTTTCTAGGCCTCGTGCGCTGTCTGATTTGGCTCGACGATGATTTCAAAGATCTCTTCGCAGATCGAGCCGTAGAGCCATGAACGAACGATGAAGTCTTGTCGTCGAGGTTGGGGTTGGTGGTGCCGTCGATGAAGCCGAGCAGACCATACTTGCCGATGAACACGGTGAAGAGAGTGCTTCATTGAGAGTAGTTGGAGCCGGAGATGTCGAGTGTGACGGGGACGTGAGTCTTGACAGAAGCTACGTTGACAACGGAGCTCATGGGTTCTGGCGCAGTAACCATCACGCCGACATGACCTGCGACTGGAGAGGGCACAGAGTCGGTTGCTGGAGAAGTAGCCGACGCAGTCGGGTTAGTGGCGGTGCTCATTATCGTGCGCAGGATTGAGAACTCTGCTCTGATACCAAGAAGAAAGACAGAACAGAAGAGATATTTGGGAAGACGTCACACAATGGACGCTGGATTGTATTGCTTAAGTAAGCTTTGATTACACGATGACAAACATAGCAAGTCTATACAAGGAAGGGATAACTATGGTAAGCATCTAAGTATAGAAATCTATATATGTGATTAGTGCCATGCAAGGCAACAGATAAATCCTAGGAAATGTTTCCAACACCAACGACGGGGCGGCGAAGCGAGCCACCTCCTCACACACAACGACCGCACCAGGACTAACCTTGAAGTTGTTGGTTCACAGTGGACCAAGATCCGCCGTAACGGCGCTCTGGGAGTGCCAGCAGCCGGGGCCACCTCCTCCCCAGATCCCTTGATGTCGGCGCTCTCTCCAACCCCACCATTGTCAGAGTCACCTTCCGACCCCCCCGGCGCCAGAACCACCACCCTCGTCATTCTTGTCTCTCACCGCTAAAAAAAGAGTCAATATGGTGGCGACGACCGAAAAACGCAACAAGAACCTACCAATCGCATCCTGAGCGGCGACGGGATCCCCCACCAGAGTATCCTCGGACTCCTTCCCCGAACGTACACGTTCGAAGGAGTCCCAGCAGAGGACTCCTCGAGGGTAGGCTCGCCACGCGAAATGAGCCAGCCACCCTAGCCGCCCCGGTGCCCATTGTAGCGGGCACCGGAGGAATCGCTCGCACCCCTGAGGAAGAGCCCGTCGAGCTCACATGCTCGACTCGCCCAGCAGGACCACGAGCCGCCTTCGGAGGGCGTATCGCCGAATCCACCCTCGCGTAGTGGGAGCTGCTAGCACCCGTAGCTGCAACACACTGCAAGGGCACCGCGCCGATTGGCCCCACGGCGTTCAACTCCTCCGACACTCGGCTTTTCCTCTTCCTCCCCTCGTCAGGATTGGATCGCTCCACCAGGCGGACAGCCGGGTCCGAATACGCACGATTCAAGCGAGGCTCCTACACCACGAGCCCCCGCTTCGCGTGCTCCTCCCCTGTATAGGGGCCCAGGAGCTGCTCCTCAACCTGCGCAGCCTCGTCGATGGGTAGCACTGCGTGACCCTCTTAAGAGAAGAAATATTTATATGAATAACGGGCGGTAGGCATGCATGCGACTAGACGAGTGAAGCGGTCATACTTACAATCCTCGCCATCCAACAGATCGAACAAAAGGACATCGCCCTTCACCGCGCCAAGTTTAGCATTCCATCCCCGAGCAAGCGGCCATAGCCGAAGCGTACAGAATTCCTCCACAAGATCCCTCGTGGAGAGCCTCCGCGTCGCGATCGGTAATTCCGCAAAGCGCCTCCTCCTCGACGTCACCGATCTCGGACAAGGGATGAGCTGGATAGGCCCTCCGGTAGACCGTAGGCCATCGGCCAACGGGGACTTGTGGTAAAACCACCTTCACGTCCAATCCATCTCCCATCTATTTCGAGACATGGGAGCTGGCAGGTACCGAAGGCATCACACATTCGATTGAAAATTAACGCTCCTCAACCTCAACTGTCTTTTATTATTCTTTCACATCCTCAACTAATGTCAATTCTATTGTATTTGATAACCATTCTTCCTGATTTCACTTGCAGATACTTGCTTTTGGTACTCGTAGGAACAAGTATGTTGTTGATGATTAGTTCTTTTTGTTGCCATCTTCCAACCCTGAAGAGAACTAGGAACATTTTTCTCATTATCTTTCATATTCTATTATTTTCATGTAAAATTGCATGTATTATTGATGGCATCTTAAGAAACATCAATGTACTCCTCTCATGTACAATATCACCAATTAGATTGCCTCGTTAAAGTTATTGTCATACGCTGTATCGTTTGTTCATGTGTTATATTTATCACCCTTGTGATCTCTATTTTTTTGAAACTCATCCTTGTGATCTCTATTAGCGGATATCCAACCATACCTCAATTACAAGTTTAGCAAAATTTGCATTTTGCATGTTCCATCTTCCATGTTAACAACCGTTCATGATACATCTATGCTCCTATGCATAAGATTGAACTCATTTTTTCTTGTTAGTTGCTATAAATTTTTTAGTCTTGCCTACTTATTGTAATTAGTTCATAATACGTCTATGCATCTATGCAGTTTATGTGTTTTTTATAATAATAATTTATTGTAAGTAATCATGTAATAATTATTTATTATTATAATAATTTATTATATTTATTTATGTAATAATTGTAGTTAATTATCGTTAAACGTGGTCTATTGCGTTAATTGTCTTTAAATACACTGATTTAAGCTAAACTCTGCTCTCCGGTAGATTTCGTCTAGTACTATAGCACAGCCCAATGTCAGAACAAGCAGGCCCAGAACGGATGGTCAGCCCGGCCCATACTAATGGACGCCGCGGCTTCTAGAACCACCCAGCTCGCTTTTATAAACACACGAGGCCTCCCTCCGAAACCCCTAGCCCTCAAGGCGGCGGCGGCGGCGGCAAGATCCATCTCTCCCTATTATCTCTCAATGCATCGCAATCGTAGTTGCGTATCTGGGAATTTGCTCACCGGAAACAAATCTGCGGTTTCTTCTAATGCTCGTAGTCGTAGAAGTTTTTGTTCTTGTTGTTTTTGTGAAAGAATAAAATCTTTTGGATCGTGTTTTTTCGTCGCCTCTTCTTTCGGCTGCAAGAGAGAACGCTCCACTCTTGGCGGCCTTGTTCTGGGGGCGTAGAACGAGCGCTGTGCCGCGGGGGGGCCTTAGTTTCTATGGTCCCGGCTGCCGTCTTCGCGGCTTCGGGATCTTCTCCCCTGCGGCGCACACATCTTTAACCAAGTGCAGTCGTTTGATCCGCACCTGGCATCAATCGATCTGCTGGTGATTTTTGCAATCGATTTGTTTCGTTCTTTCTGTTTTTTCAAAGATCATCGGCATGCTGGTGGTTTTCGATTGGAGATCTTCGTACGCTGCATGAACAACGAGAAGCCGTTCATGGTCTGTATTTCCCGGTCAGAAATTCTTGTGAAACAATGTTGCTCTGTTTTTAGGACTACTGAAGTGGTGCGCATGCTGGGATTAACGAGTCGTATCATGGTTCTGAGTTGCGTGTCCCAGATCGTGGTGCCGACTTGGGAAGATTCCATGTAATTGAACAAGAGCGTGAATCTGACGTGGGTGTGCTACGCAGTAAGCAGGGCTGCCTCTGAACTGAACCGAATGATTGAAAGAACGGGCAATAATGTATGTGGACTTTGAACAAATGATCAGGTGCACAAATTAACACCCACGTGACATAGGCGCATAGCTATTTGTTCGAATATCCAGAGCGATGTGCGATGAGCACCACCCCCTTCGCCCCTGACGCGCACGCGTGACCTTGACCTCGCGCAGGAAAATTATCATCCAGTCGGAGGGGATGTTTTCCCCGTGAAATTCCTCTGAAAACGTAGGTTGTGAACAGTAATCTTATGGAATTCCTTTGAGCTCTTCCTGCGAACCAAACGCCCTCTACGATTGTCATTCCTATGGATTCCCCCGCAAAAATCCTCCGTTCCAACCGATCGCCGACGAGAATTGACGTCGATCAGGGATAACGATTGCAGTGTGAACACGATACAAATTGGGGAAAAGCAGGGACTCGAGGAAGAAGAAAGCATAGAAGAGGCGTGGATAATTTCAGAGTTCTATTTCATTCACAATCCGTGACGCGATACAGTAGGGCTCTTTCTCTCACGTGATATGCATGCAGTGCGCTTCCCTTACATTATTCGCGCACGAGCAAAGTACTCACCTTTCTCAGGAGAAAGCGCTTCCTTCCTTCCCGCCTTCCTCTGCTTTGCTGTCAGCCCTGGCCACATGGGAAGACTATAATGTGGTTCGGGAGCAGTGTCCATCAGCACCGGGGGCAAGCTGGGCCTCAAGGGGGTACTGCCACACGCGGTGTGCCATGGAGAGCAAGGACGACTCATGAGTCATGTTGTTATTTCTTATTTGCAACGCTAAGTGCTTTACTGTAATAAGCAACTGGATGACCTTAAATTAGTACCGCTCCAATGCCATCTGCACATGCATCTGTTTCAATAACAAAAGGTGTGTTGAAATAAGGAGTGGTTAATAGTGGTGTGTTGCCCATTGCCCTCTTGAGTTTATCAAATGCTTCATGAGCTATTTCAGTCCACTGAAACCCCTTTTGCTTTTGCAACAACACTAGAATTCCATAATTTCTCATAAACTTTCTATAGTAATCTGTTAACCCTAAGAATCCTCTTAATTCTGTACAGGATTAGGGACTGGCCACTGCATTATTACTTGTGTTTTATTAGGGTCTGCGGCCACACCTCGGTCGGAAATGATGTGTCCCCCAGGTATTCCAGTTATTGTGTAGCAAAAATGCATTTGTTTCTTTTGGCAAATAGCTGGTGGTTCTGTAGCACCTGAAAAACTACTTCCAAATGCCTGACTCCTCCAAACTTTTACTGTATACTAGTATATCATCCATGAACACTAGTACAAAGTTTCTCATTTGGGCAGCAAAAACTGCATTCATTAGGCACTGAAACGTAGCTGGAGCATTAATAAGCCCAAAGGGCGTTACTCTGAATTGGAAATTGCCATGGTGAGTTTTGAAAGCAGTTTTGAGTTCATCATCCTCAACCATCCTTATTTGATGATAGCCACTTTTCAAGTCCAGTTTAGAGAAATACTTTGTCCCTGCCAGTTCATCAAGTAATTCATCTACCATTAGAAGAGGGGACTTGTTCTTAACGGTAACAGCATTCAATCTTCGATAATCTACACAAACCCTCCAACTCCCATCCTTTTTTTTTGCCAGCAATACTGGTGAAGCAAATGGACTGAGGTTAGGTGTGGCAACGCCAGCTTTTATCATTTCCCCAACTTGCCTCTCAATCTCATCCTTTTGCAATGGTGAATATATGTATGGTCTTGTGTTAACTGGAATTGTCCCCGGGAACAAAGTAATGGCATAATCAAAACTTCTATATAGGGGTAGTTCTTTAGGTTCTTGAAAAACCGATTGGCACTATTGCAGTACTCTGACCTCTTTCCACAATTCCCTTGGTTCAAATTTCTTTTTGCTATCACCCTTGTACCCTCCATTAGGATTCTTCAACTGGCCACGTTTCGCCACAAAATTTTCTTGATCTCTCCAGAACCGCCTCTTGCAATTGAGCAAATATGGCTCTTACTAACAGTGCCAGGTTATTGTGCCTCAACTGCTCCCTTCAGCTCATCCTTCAGGCCCATGATAAATTGTGTGACAAGCATCATCTCTCCCACAGAGCCATCATACAGTCTGATGTGATATACCAATTGATAATATAAAAGATTGTATTCTTCCACAGTTAACGTCTGGCGTAACTGAAGGAGTTCTCTCATCTTGTCTCTATGTGTATCTGTTTCAAATTTCTTCAGTACGGCTTCTCGGAATTGACCCTAACTGTGCCATGCATTTGCCATTTTGTAAGCTTGGTACCAGTGAGCCGCACTATCAATCAGATACATCGTTGCCACCGATACTTTGAACCCATCAGGAATTTGATACATATTGAAGAAAGTGTGGCATTTGTCTATCCAAACATGTGCACCTGAGCCATCAAACTTTGGAAAGTCCATCTTCGGCATCCAATTCCTCCTGTTCTCTCTCTCTCTGGCACATCATGAATCACAGGGGTGGGTGGGGGGGGGGGGGAAATCACGTGAGGAGGATTGCTGGTTGGTGCCATTATTTCGGGTCGAGCTCCCACTAGTCCAGCTTCCTCTCGTGCCGGTACTATGATCGGCGGAGGTGCCGCTCAAACTTCTCATCCAACTCCCCCATCTTCTCCTTAACTTGATTAACCACCTCGATCTTGGCTGCCAACGATTCGATCCTTTCCAACAACCGCGCCTCCATGGTCGCCAAAATCTACCTCACCTGAACACCTTGCTTTGCCGGAGCAGTGCCGATTCCTCCTCCAAACCAACTGAACCCAGTGTAGGATTTATGGCGACCAACCCGAAGGTGTTCGCCCCCCTTAACCGTGGGATTTTACCGGTCCAAGCCGAGAAAGTCGAGGAATCCGTCCAGAGAATCGACGCAACTCTGATACCAAGTTGTTATGTTCTGATCGCCGATGAGAATCTGGGGTAACAATTGCAGTGTGAACACGGTACAAATTGGAGAGAGCGAGGACTTGATGAAGAAGAAAGCAGAGAAGAGACGGGGATAACTTCGTTCTATTTCATTCACAATCTGTGACGCGGTATAGTGGAGTAGACCAGGCACTGGGCCAGGGCTTTTTGGGCCAGCCAACGGCACGGTCAGCCCGGTACGGCGGAAGCACGGCAGGGTATAAGCACTGTTGGGGTCGTGCCCGCACGGCACAGCATGAAGAATAGGGTCGTGCCGGGCCTAGTACTCCAGCACGATGGGCCTACACGGCATGTTCGGGCTCGATAGGCCCAAAGCCGACACGACACACACCAAGGCACGATGGCACGCGCCAGGGTGCGGTGCTGCATGGCCACACCTGGCGCAGTCGCCTGCACGGCCGCTCCGCCGCGGCTACCCAGCCACGCCCATCGCGCGCCGCTGGTGCAGAGAGAAAGAGGAGGCGACAAAGGAGAAAGATACGAGTGCTTTCAGGAAACAAAAGAAAGGGCAACAAGAAAAGTATTGTTGATAGGTGTTCTACTTCTACGGTTCTACCCAAAAGAAGAACAGGAAAGAACAATGTCAGGAGACTCGGGAGCAAAAAGAACATATCCGTGTTCAAATATTATGATTGCTGAAGGATTCTGTGAAAACAAAACCAGAAAAATAAGTGTTCAAATATTATGGAAACAAATTACAAAGAAAAGTAAGATACATTTAATCTAGAATATAAAACATTACCACCCAAAATGGTTAGTATGTAGATGGCTGAGGCCTCGGGTCGTCTCAGCAAGTCAAGATGGTGCGTTGGGAGACTCGCCGCTCGTCGGAGAGGGGAGGGAGGCAGAAAAACATTAGTGGGGCATGAGCATGACCCATGACCGCCAAAGCACCAAACAAATCCTGGAAACCGGAGGCGCGCTGCAATTTGATGAAGCCCTTTTTTGCTGGTGTGCACGTATTGAGTGTTAGACTTAATCTTGTTGTTTTAAGTTTAGTTTTATTTCCTGTGTGAGTTTGTTTTTGAATTATATTGAGCAATGTGTCTCCGAGTCAGTCTGTGAGTTATTTGGTTCAGTCAGTCCGTTTTCATATCGGATACTGTAGCTAGTTTAGCTTCTGTCGGATTTCGACTTTCAGAGTTTCTAGAGGTACGGGATCAAGAAACCGATTCAGTATAGTAATTGTAAATCGTTTTGATGTCTATATAAGAAAAGAGAAAAGTCGTATTGAAAAATACAACGAAAATTGAATCATAAGTCTTCGGCTGTTCTTGCTTCTCTGTTTATTCGATACAGTTCAGAAAAACCAGAGAAGAACAGAGCTGTTGTTTCGTTTTTTAGCTTTTGGTTCCAACAATTGGTATAAGAGCTTAGGCTTCTTTGGCGATGGCAGAAGATCAATCATTAAATGAGTCGAAATCGCTACCACCGAAGATCATCGTTGAGCCGTCGGCATCGGGAAAAACCTTGTCGAGAGGAAGTGGAGTCCCGATTCAGTACCCGATTCTTAACGACACCAACTACGGATTATGGGCCATAAAAATGAAGATCATCTTGCGTTCTCTGGGAGTATGGACAACGATCGAGGGGCGATGCATTGGTCGATGAAGAGAAGGATCAGGGTGCTCTGGCCTCTATCTCTCAGGCAGTGACGGACGTAGTAATGTTAGCGATTGCTGACAAGCAGACGACAAAATTAGCATGGGAAGCAATCCAAGAGATGCGTGTTGGTGAAGATAGAGTAAAAAAAGTCAAGAGCTCAGACGATGAAACGAAGCTTTGATCGGTTGATCATGACTGAAACAGAAAGCATTAGTAATTTTACACCGAAGCTAATCAGCACAGCTAGTGAAATTCGTTCACTTGGAGTTGAACTGAAGGAAAGCACTCTAGTTGAAAGATTATTCAGTGCAGTTCCAGACAAATTTCTTCCTATCGTATGTATGATCGAACAGTGGGGAGACATATCGACAATGAGTCTGTCCGAAGCAATCAGACGACTTACAACATACAAAGAAACTTTGAAAGGGAGGCGCACTGAAAGAAATGAAGCTGAAAGAGAGCAATTAATGCTGGCTTGTAGTCAGTGGGAGTCTCTGGTAGAAAAGGAAAAGGAAAATCATGATGGAGCTAATAGAGACAACAACCGAGGAAGATGGCATGGCAGCGGCGGAGACCGTAGTCGTGGACAATACGGTGGGCGTAGCGCAGACGTCGACAAGAAACCATATAAAAGATTTGACAAATCCAAAATCAAATGCTTTAATTGTGACATATACAAACATTTCGCATCTGAGTGTCGAAAGCCCAGAAGAGAACGGATGAACTTTGTACAGGAGCAGGTGACGAGGAACCAACGTTGCTCATAATGAAAACATGTGGGGTGATACAGATGACTGAAGAGATATTAGGAAAAGTTTTGCTAAACGAAGAGAAGGTTTGGCCTAACCTAGGGACAGCTAATGAAAGGATCAATAATAGCTGGTACCTGGATACTAGTGCAAGCAATCATATGACTGGAGAGAAGAATGTGTTCGCTGAATTGGACGAGACAGTCTCTGGCAATGTCAAGTTCGGAGATGACTCTGTTGTGGAAATTTGTGGGCGCGGGACGGTGTTATTCAAGTGCAAGACACAAGAACACATGTTGCTCACAAACGTATATTACATACCGCGACTCAGAAGTAACATAGTTAGTCTGGGTCAACTTGATGAGATTGGGTGCAAGATCACAGTGGAAGATGGATTCTTGACAATCTTCGATCGTGATCGGCTACAGTTGGCAAAAGTGCAATGTTCTACTGACAGGTTGTATCTTTTGAATCTTTGTATGACAGAGCCAGTGTGTCTACTGACGAAGAGATCAAGTGATTATTGGCTTTGGCATGCGAGGTATGGGCATCTAAATTTTCGGTCCTTATGAAATTTATATCGTTTGAGGATGGTGGAAGGTCTGCCAAATATACATCAGATTGAGCAGGTATGTCAAGGCTGCCTTGTCGGGAAGCAGCACAGGAGACCTTTTCCGCAAGCATCTTTGTATCGATCCGAGAAATTACTTGAGTTGGCGCATGGAGATTTGTGTGGCCCAATCAGTCGAAAAACGACGGCTGGTAATAGTTACTTCTTGCCGATTGTTGATGACTGTTCTCGATATATGTGGCTGAGACTCATCAAAACAAAGGATCATGCACTAGATGCTTTCAGGGCAGTCAAAAGGAGTAATGAAAGTGAAAGCCATTGTAAGCTGAAAGCATTTAAAACAGATCGAGGAGGGGGAATTCAGATAAAAGGAATTCATGGATTTCTGTGACGAACAAGGAGTGAAAAGACTTCTCACAGCTCCATACTCACCCCAACAAAATGGTATTGTGGAGAGGCAAAACCAAACTGTGGTTGAGATGGCTCGAAGTTTGCTTAAAAGTAAAAATATGCCAGCAAGATTTTGGGGAGAAGCGGTAGTGATAGCAGTGTACTTATTAAATCGATCTCCAACAAAGAGCTTGACAAACAAGACACCATATGAGGCATGGCACAACAAAAAAACCGAGTGTACACCACTTACACACTTTCGGTTGCTTAATTCATGTAAAGGCTGTGCATCCTCATACGAAGAAATTGGATGATCAAAGTACTCCCATGGTTTTCATTGGATATGAACCTGGAACAAAAGCATACCGATGCTATAATCCTAAGAGCAATAAATTACATGTTAGTCGGGATGTGTTTTTTGAAGAAGATAAAAGCTAGGATTGGTCTCTCGATAGCGCTCAAGAAGATACGAGTAATGACCATAATTTCAAAATACATTACGAACTTGAAAATGCAGACTACGAACCAGAACCTGTTATGGCTAAAAACGTCAGTTCAGAGCCACTAAGTCCTCATATTGATACTCCGGCCACTGAAATGACTGAAAATAGCCTACAACAGGAGAACTCATTGGAGGAAACTGGCTTAGAGTCATTGACAGAAGGACCTGTACGATTTAGAATGTTGAGAGATATTTATGAAGCTACAGAGCCAGTTGATATACAATATGCAGGATTATGCCTACTGGCTCTGGAAGAACCAACTATCTATGAGGAATCAACAAAAGAGAAACACTGGAGAAAAGCAATAAAAGAAGAGATAGATTCTATTCAAGAGAATGAAACATGGAGTCTTGTGAACTTGCCTGCTGACAGAAAGCCTATTGGTCTAAAAGTGGATATTCAAGGTGAAGAAGGATAGCAAAGGAAATATTGTCAAATACAAAGCACAATTGGTAGCCAAAGGGTGTTCTCAACGTTAGGGGGTGGACTTTGATGAAATATTTGCACCAGTTGCAAGAATGGGAACTGTTAGGGTGCTCATTGCAATGGCAGCACATGGAGGGTGAAAAATTCACCATATGGATGTTAAATCGACTTTTCTCAATGGGGAATTAACCGAGGAAGTGTATGTACATCAACCTCCTGGACATATTGTGGAAGGGAAAGAGAATATGGTATTACGGCTAAAAAAGGCTTTGTATGGACTTAGACAAGCACCTCGAGCTTGGAATTATAAATAGGATCAAACCTTGGTGTCTTTAGGTTTTGAAAGAAGTGAAGTTGAACATGCTGTTTACAGGAGAGAAAGAGGTCGAACATTTCTTTTAGTTGGAGTATATGTAGATGATTTGATCATTACTGGGTCAAATGTCAAAGATATTTCAGAATTCAAGAATCAAATGAAGAGGTTATTTAGTATGAGTGACCTTGGTCTCTTGAATTACTATCTAGGCATTGAGGTAAACACAAGCTATTGGAATCATTACATTGTGTCAAAGTGGATATGCTAGAAAATTGTTAGCTTTGTCAGGTTTAACAGGATGCAATTCATGTCAGACACCGATGGAGAGTCGTCTGAAATTAAGTAAGAAAGGAGGTGGTTCTCCGGTAAATCAAACTGAATATCAAAGTTTAGTTGGAAGCTTACGACATTTGGTGAATACCAGGTCAGACATTGCTTTTGCGGTTGGAATTGTGAGTAGGTTTATGAAAGCACTGACACCAGAGCACTTAGCAGCTGTAAAACACATATTGCGTTATGTAATTGGAACAAAGGACTTTGGGTGCTACTATGAAAGATGTAATGATCCAGAACCTAAGATTATTGGCTATTGCGATAGTGATTTGGGAGGAGACATTAATGATCGCAAGAGTACCTCCGGCATGAGTTTTTATTTTGGACAAAGCCTAATCACTTGGGGATCTCAGAAACAGAAAATTGTGGCCTTATCTTCATGTGAGGAAGAGTACATTGCTGCTGCAACAGCAACTTGTCAAGGTATTTGGCTGAGTTGTCTCATTGGGGATTTGAAGAAACAAACACTGGGTAAAATCAGATTGATGGTAGATAACAAATCTGCGATTGCGTTATGCAAAAATCCAGTATATTACGATCAGAGCAAACATATTGATACAAGATATCACTTTCTTCGTGATTGTGTTGAAAATGGAACAATTGAAGTAGAGTATATCAGCACTGACAATCAAAGAGCTGGCATTCTTACAAAAGCATTAAGCCCTGTGAAATTCATAGAGATGAGAGAAAGATTGGGAGTCAGAAATGTAAAAATAGTCAAACAAGATTAGGGAGGTGTTTTGTTAGACTTAATCTTGTTGTTTTAAGTTAAGTTTTCTTTTCTGTGTGAGTTTGTTTTTGGATCATATTGAGCAATGTGTCTCCGAGTCAGTATGTGAGTTGTTTTGTTTAGTAAGCCCGTTTGCATATCGGATACTGTAGCTAGTTTAGCTTCTGTTGGATTTTGAATTTCAGAGTTTCTGGAGGTTCGGGATCAAGAAACCGATTCAGTATAGTAATTGTAACTCGTTTTGATGTCTATATAAGAAAAGAGAAAAGTCGTATTGAAAAATACAACGAAAATTGAATCATAAGTCTTCGGCTGTTCTTGCTTCTCTGTTTATTCGATACAGTTCAGAAAAACCAGAGAAGTCAGTTCTTCAGAGAAGAACAGAGCTGTTGTTTCATTTTTTAGCATGGGGAGTGGAAGAGGCGACCATTGGCGTTGGGTGGGCAGTGGGCTGGTGATGGAAATGACTCACGAGAGACGATGGCGACGAAAATGGTAGTAGGCTAGTGGCAGAGTGGCAGACTGGTAGTGTGTTTTAGCCATTGGGACACCGGATGTCGGGAGGGATAAGAGAGAGAGAGAGTGGCAGAGTCCTAGTGTGTTTTTGCAGTGGAGGATGAGAGATGAGAGACGTTGGAAAGTGATACAAGAGAAAGTGGCTAACGTTCGACTCTCTTATGTCTATATATTTCGCTGCCTACACTTTGCAAAGTTACAAACTCACAACACAGCCCTCACTTCCTCTGTGCTCTCTTCTCTTTTTGCTCTCTAAATTCTACTCACTAGTCTTTCAACATTTTTGGCATGAAGAAGTTAGAAGGGGAATAGGAGATCACTCCCCGCACTCCTAGTCCTCCTCCCCAAGAACAAGAAGAATTGCAAGAGCAAGAGCAACAGATCGATCCTCGCCAACTCTCCCTAGGCATGGGAGACTATGGTATGGATGACCGTCATATGGACAAAACGGGGGGTTTTGAGGATGCCAACATCTCCACCCCAGACGTCGTAGTTAGTGCATCGGCGCCTACAACGGTTGGAGGCTCCAGTGGCCGACGTGCATGGTGTTGGCAGCATATTGATACGGCCATATCTACAACCAAAGCATTGCAAAAGGTAAAACAAAATGTTGTGAAGGCCGATAGGGTGGATGGGGATGCTGGCCAACGAGAGGGAACGTTCTCTCGGGATAAAGCCCTAGCGCGTGCGTCTGATCGAAAAGATATGTGGTGGTATGGCGGCAAGGGTTGCATTGTCGCCGAAGAAGCATCAAGTGCATGGAACAAGTTCGCAAGAAGCTAAGAGAAGGAAAGCCCACAACACAAGGGAAACCAAGAGGAGATTTGGCCATGCATGGAGAGGACGCCAGAACATGGCATGTGGGTTGGTTCGATTTGGATCCAATTCGATGTACCAATTGGTGATTAATATTTTATTCCAAGACTAGAATAGTTTAAATTCTAATTAAAAAAAGAAAAGTGTTTTTGTTCGGATTATCGTTCACGTGAACGAGAACCGACTCGGATTATCGCTCACGTGAATAGTAATCCGGTAAGGTTATCATGCAGATCGGATTACTGTTCATCCGATTTTGTGCTTGCGTGGGAGGCTATATAAACCCCCCATGGCCGCACCATGTGGGAGGACAAGTTATGATTTAGATAATAAAAATCAGAAAAGCCGTTTTGGCGCATATCGTGTGTTCTTGAGTCGTGATATGAGTTGGAGAGATTGGGGAGAAAGATTGAGAGCAAGATCAAGATATCTATCTCTTGTTTCGGAGTACTATTCAGCTAACGCTACTACTTGCAATTCAATCTATTAGATTGGTTTGTGAGTATATTGATTTTCTTACAATTCAATTCACCGAATTGGTTTGTGAGATTGCTACTGATCTTCGAGTGTACCGTGGAAGATTGGGCCAACAATCAGGATTCATCTAATCAACTTGGTGGATCCGTATCACATATGGAGTACAATATAGAAATGGAGCACGTGTGTTAGGCGCCTTATTCAACATATAAATATTGTCATACTAAATTGTCTGCACGCTCAGGTGGAGGAACATGTCATCTCAAGCGGCACACGCAGGCAATGTTTGAAGAAGATAGCGTCTGAGTGGACTGGGGGGGGGGTGTCCAGACCCAGCTTAACTTTGGAGTCGATGGTTCGGTAAGTACATGGATGTACAACCCCCAGATAGCTAGAGACGAAATTTGTCAGACCCGGATTTTCTAATCCTGAATCCTCTGCGAATACACTGTGCTATTCCTTGAATCAGTAGATAGCACTCACATATACATCACTGAATCATTTCGTACATGGCGTAAAACCATACCATTCATTAATTTAACACATCAGAGTTTACATAAACCGCTTCGGGCTAAGTTTTAGAATAAGGGCTGAACAGGCCAAACAATTACATCATAAAAGTAGCAGAAGCGACAACAGAAGCAAAAAGGGCGATGGCACATCTCTCCACAGGCAAGCGATTGAGAAAACCCGTGTACATCCGATATTACCCGAAAACTCAAATAATATTGGATGCACATAAGTACCAACGGAGTCAGCTAGATTGAGGCGAGACTTGAACAACTAATGACTAAACTATGTTTCAAGAACTCCTGGGTCTTCAGACATCTGGTTCCTCGTAGTAGTCAAAAACTTCAGGATTTTCTGCTTAAGAGGGTTTGGGGAAAGAGCGAGAATGAGCACAACCACCGTGCTCGCGAGCCAACACACAGTATGCAATAGTATACATGCAAGGCTTAACAAGGATGACTCAGTTTCTTTTATTTGCTAAAGTAATATTTTTAATTATCATAATTACAAAATTCCTATGACTTAGCATTTTAAACGAATTGCATTTTATTAAAGAGAGTAAGTGCAATATTAAATAGCAGTAGAGGTTCCCTCCATCAGAACTATACACACACATCATTTTGGTGGAGCTACCTCAGCTCCTTTCACACCATTGAGCTCGACGGCTCAGGAAAAATCTAACCTCAGGCTAGGTGAAGCCATGGGAATGAAAACGGGACGGGACAGATATTTTCGGCCCGATCCGAAGACGGATTTGATCGAGTCTGGATTGAGGATGAGATTAGACTACCAGGCAGGGTCCGGGACGTGATCTGAATAGTTTAATTCGGATTTGTGGTAGGATTCGGATAAGACAATATCCGACAAATCCAGGACGGGACCAGATATCAGGATTTTTTCTTACCAGATATCCAACAACAAGCCTCTCCTAAATATTGGCCTATGGATATTGGTCCGCCCAACCCACTAGCAAAGACCTAACCGTAGCCCATGTTCTCCCCTCACCTAGCCGCCATGCTCCCATCCCAAATGGGCATGACCACACGGCCCACCGGCCACCGCAGGAAGCCACAACCGCCGGCCCACCACCGCTAGTCTCTAGTCGTCCTCCCTAGTCCATCTGTCGGCTCACATTGTGGCCTGAATCCTAGCCATCTACCAAGTTGAAAGGAAGAGGGCCTTACTCATATTTGAGACCGAGAAGCAGGGAGGGGGTTTTACGCCCTGGTGGGGATAAGGTGACGTCGCAACTCTAAATCTAAAATAAATAAATAAATAAATTAGAACACAGAGAGAGCGATATCTAGCTGTAGCCAACCATTTTAACGGGTAATGAGCCATTACCGTCCAGAAAAGTAAAAATTTGGCGCGTCATGTACGAAATTTCAGGTCCGCCCCGCCAATTCACCGATCCGGGCCTCACACCACGTCACCGATCCGCGGCATCTCTCCCACGATCCCGATCTCACCTGTCCATTCCCACCCCAACCTCTCGCCCCTTTTTAAACCCACTCCGCCCTTCCCCCAATTCCCACTCCAAGCACCACCACCACCACCGCCTCTCCTCGAATTCCATTCTCTCCTCTCGTGTAGCCTCGAAGAGCGGATCGGTCGGTAGCCATGTCTGGCCGCGGCAAGGGCGGGAAGGGGCTCGGCAAGGGCGGCGCGAAGCGCCACCGTAAGGTCCTGCGCGACAACATCCAGGGCATCACCAAGCCGGCGATCCGGCGCCTGGCGAGGAGGGGCGGCGTGAAGCGCATCTCCGGGCTCATCTACGAGGAGACCCGCGGCGTGCTCAAGATCTTCCTCGAGAACGTCATCCGCGACGCTGTCACCTACACCGAGCACGCCCGCCGCAAGACCGTCACCGCCATGGACGTCGTCTACGCTCTCAAGCGCCAGGGCCGCACCCTCTACGGCTTCGGCGGCTAAGCCGGACCCCCTTTGTATCTGCATCCCAGCTAGTGTTCGCATCGCTGCCGTGCTCACAGGTCTTGCCGTCAAGAACTCTCTCTCGCTCTTGCGGCAGAGACGAAACTGCCATGTCTTAGTTCAGTTAGCGTATTAGTTGTAGGTGGAACAAGGCATGCAGTGGAGCAATGCTACTAGTACTTCTATCGCAAAATCTGTAGTATGTATTCAGATCCGGAATTCGAATTCAAACATGTCGTTTCTATGGTAATTGCCGAAGGGCGAGAAAAAAAAAACTAGGTGCTGATTTGGCAAACAAACCTGCCTATGTTAGCGTTTCCATGCCAAAGAATGATGCCAAAGCAGCTCAACTTGGTCTTGACACTGTAATGTTCTACTCCCTTTTCTTGTTTTTCTTCCTATTTGGCACCATATATACTCAAGGCTTTGTTATTTCAACCACATGGGTTTTGTTATTTCAACGACATGGGAAACAACTATCTAGAAAATTATTATCATATATGTTAAGGATATAATGGTATTTCTTATTGTATTAGGGTCTAGATTTATGTCCTTTTGTATTATATCTATTGCATATTGGGCTTTTTTTAATATATATATATATAGGAAGCTATTTTCCTACTCTCGGGAGTAGTAGTTACTCTCTATTATGTATCTCACAACGTAGGGAGTATTTTGCGCAACCGAGAGTATACATGTGTAGTATACGAGTATATAAGACCACCTAAATGGTATTCACACCTTTTTAGGGGTGGTATGTATAATTTTTTTAGACATACTCTTTTTTTAGTGTGAATATGAATGTATTTACAAAATATGCTAAACTATGGACTCTCTTATAAATTTTTCGTGTGGTTCGCATTGGATATCTTATAATTAATATATGAGTATACCCAAAGTGATAAAGGAGCATGTCAAGTTTTTTTAGGTGGTATATCAAAGATGGTAGTAACTACACTCGGGAGTATAAAGTATTCCTAATATATATATAAACTCTTGCAATTGTTGGGATTGAATTTTTTCAGTGTCTATGGGAGTGCATGTCTTATGTTTAGTTTTGGATATTAGGATAACCAAAAAAATGCTGCCATGTCTTATGTTTATAACTTCAGTCAAGGCAGGTGATATCTTCTGGTACTTGCATATTCACCATCCATTTTTCTTCTCATGTTTAGAGATCACTCCCCTTTTCAAGGTACATATTATTTTGTAATTTTTGGATTGTTTCCAGCATTTTATTGTCAAAAAAGTAGCCATCATTTTATTGAGTCATATGAATGCCTCGTAAGGCCATGACAGAGTTGAAGTCACATCCAGCATATATTGGTGGACATGTGGTTAATGAAACAGGCTTGTTTCAATGACTATGAAAGTATGAATGTTGCCATTCATGGGCAAATGACTGATCTCAATTTTCTAGTTGATGTTGTGTCAGTTATTGGGCCACCGATCGATGCCCGTGCATCATTTTTTTTTGCCTTCTGTTGATTTTATTTAGTTCTGCTACATCAATTTTGAATGGTTTCAATTGATTGATCAACACTGTAATATCAGTTTCTTGTTATCCTTCCTTTTTTTGGGTATAATTCCAGATAAAAAACAAAACAACTGCTGATGGAACACTTCTTACTAAGAATTGGGACACTGAGCCGCTCTTTCCTTTGCTAGAAACTGTCGTTACCATGACTGAGACAAGGTGTGTGCTTCTCTTCCACCCCTCCCTCTTGCCAACAAAAAGAATCTGGACTAGTTCAATTTTGTAGTCTGTTATTTTGCACTCTTGGTACTATACTGCAGTGCAACGAACACCTGCATAATGAATGAAATTTTGATAAAACACCTTTTCGGCAGTATCATCTTTTGATTAATTTGTATTATATGGTGTTTGTTATGAATTGTGTGTATATTGAAGAGAGGCTCAAAGGGCGATATATATAGAAGTACAAGAGATATATGCTATATATAAATAAGACATATAAGAGTTCCTATTCTAACTCATATTCTAACATATCTCTAACACCCCCCTCAAATGCAAGACGTATGCAATAGCATTGTATTTGAAAAAGGTTGATACTAAAATATGAAAAATCCAAAATCCGGGTCTTGATAATGTCGTCGTAACATGCAGCTCTTGGAAAAAAAAATATCGAGTATCAAAAGACCTCCCATCCAATGTCGTGCGACGGCTCATAAAGCACAAGGTGCAAGAGCAAAGTCGACCGTGGTAACAGATCGAAAAAGATGATGAAACCGACATGAATAAAGAGAGCTATCAAATCAAGTCGAATATGAATTGGTGGAAGCATGGTGGCGCAGATCGTAGTCCAAGACGGCGGCGACGCAGTGCACAAGAAGTGCAACGAATGCACAGTGCAAAAGAAGCGCAACGCAATGCACAAGAAGCGCAACAGAGACGCAATGCAGAAGAAGAGCGGCGCAATGCACAAAAAGTACAACGAAGACGCAGTGCGGAAGAAGCGCGGCGGCCTTGAAAGCTTGGGACGGCGGATCTGCGCGCTCAAGAAAATAGCAATGGCGTGGGGCGGAGCGGCACGCCGCCATGCATAAGGCAATTCCTATACTTCTACGACTGATAATAAACTTGTGGACTCGCATGGCTAAGACGAACTCAAAAATTGAGTACTACGGACTTGGATGGACGCAGCAGAAGAAAAAAAAAAGAAATGACTCAAAGGACTCAAGCGAATAACCAGCGTTAGCAGCAGCGTGTAATCGGAACTAGCAGCAGCAACAGCTTGTAACCGGATTCCCGGTGCTTGTTGCCTGTTGGGTTTGGGACCCTTGAAAGGTGGGCTGGCCCACACCGTTGGTACTTGAATCTGGGTCGAAAGCCCTGTCCTCGGCCTCGCTCAAGATCGCATCGGAACGGTGCCTTGATGCAACTTGAGGCTCCGCTTCAGCGGCTCCGTTAGACTCGACCCATATGAAGCCCAAACGGCTCGACTGCATCATCTTCCCAGCGAAGTCGCCACCGGCTCGGTCGACGCGTAGGCGATAGGCCGACGGACCAGCGGGCGATCGTGCTGGCTCGTCGACGCAAAGGTCGACCTCGTCCTCACCTTGGCGACGGAGAAGGGGAGCAGGTCGCTGGATCCGGATGAGCGCACGATGTACGGCGAGCACACCACCAAGACACCGCTCCGGCGCGGCGGCCCCTCCGGCCCCAAGTCGCTGCGCAATGCGCGCGGGATCCGGTACCGGAAGAAGAGAAGGAGAAGGCACCGGTGGGGAAGAAGAGGCGGCGCCGAAGAGCGCTCTGCGGCCGACGGCGTGGCACCGGTGGGGAAGAAGAGGCGGCGCCAAGAGTGCTCCGCGGCCGACGGCGTGGGGCGGCTGGCGTACACGAAGGAAGCTGCTGGTGGCGATGCCTCCGCGGCCGACGGCGTGGGGCCCCTGGCGCACACGAAGGAAGCCGCTGGCGGCGATGCGGGGCGCGTTGGTGAGGATGGTCTGGGAGCCGCCTCCATCTGGAGCTCGCACGACTTGTCTTCAATGCCACCGCTCGAGATCGACGGGGAGCGAAGATCCGACGAAGAAGCTCGTCCTCGCACGAAGATCCGACAGATCCTCTGCTTCCTCTCGAGCAAAGATCCGACGGGGCAAAGATCCTCTGCTCTCTCTTGAGCGAATCATCACCTTCGTCGAGGACCAGGCGCTGAGCTCGCGGAGGAGGAGGCACCTACCACGGTAGATCACCGAGTGATTGTTAGGTAATCTTTGTCTAAAGTATTAGTTTCCTTATGTAGATCATCGAGTCCTAGTTGGATTCTGATTCCTAGTCCTATTTCATTTGTGCGGCTGAGTCTTGATGCTATATAAGTAAGGGCATTGTACTATAATATGAGATAACTTGAGAAGAAAAGAAGAAAAATATGCTAGTTGTGCCGCACTGAAAATTCTTCTTTGTTCGTATTCGAGCGCGTGCGGCAGAGGCGCACCACTGGGGCACACAGACCGAGGAGGTTGGGGGCTGTCATGGATGGAGTTGCCCGGGCCACACCTGGATGGTGCTGGTCCAGGGGTTGTAGAAGGAGGGCGGCCAACCAGAGATGGTTGCTGCCGCCGTTTCTGCAGCGACGACGGCGACTGGATCCGCCCCCCATGCTCAGGCACGGAGGGGCGCGCTGGTGCGCGTCGATGGGCGGCTGCCGGACGAGCCGCCACCGCCCCCGGAGACACCACCGCTGGGAGCCCCATTGTCGGTAGGGGTCGTGGTGATGAGGGCTATGGAGGGTGTAGAGGGGCATGACATCGTGATTTCTTCGACGGCCAGACGGGCGGGCCTCGATGAACGAGGAACCGCTTTGCCGCCAAAGGGCCGCCATGTATGCGAACTTCGTGTTTAGACCGCGCAGAAGGGACAGAACAAGGGTGCGATCGCGCACAGGTTCGTCCAAGTCGCTGAGGGCGTCGGTCATGCTCTTCAGCTTGCGGCAGTAGTTAGAGATGGGGAGGTCACCCTGGACGAAGTTGCGAAACTCCACATCTAGGTACAGGGCACACGTCTCCTGGTTGCTGATGAACAGTTGCTCGAGGCCCACCCATACAAGCCGCGCTGTGGAGGTAGGAGTCATCACGATCTCGAGAAGTTCGGCGGAGATGGTGTCGTAGATCCACGAGAGAACGAGATAATTCATCTGGACCCAGTCTGCAACGTCGGGGTGGGCGTCGTCGGAGAGCATGTGGTCGGAGAAGGCGTACTTGCCGAGGGTGACGAGGAAAAGGCTGCACCATTTGGTGTAACTCGGAGATGCGAGGTCAAGGACGACATGGACGAGGACAATTACATGAGAGAGTTGAATATTTATGACAATTACATAGATTGTATGTATTGATAAGCCAAAGATTATATATATAAACAAAAAGTTACTATATGAATCAGAAATCAAAGAGTCTAACACTAAGTGTGGACCAAGAACCGAAGAATCAAAAACCAAAGAATTTAACAGGAACCGAAGAGTCTAACATTAAGTCTGGACCAAGAACCGAAGAGTCATAAACCAAAATCTAATAAAAACCGAAGAGTCTTAACATTAAGTATGGACTAAGAACTGAAGAGTCAGAAACCAAAATCTAACAGGAACCGAAGAGTCTAACAAAACTTACAGCACAAGGTAGGGAAGGGAATGAGCACAAGGTAGGGAAGGGAATGAATGACGAGACTTCAAATGCAATGAGTGGCAAATCATACGAGTAGAACATCACATCAATTAGTATAACAGAAGGAGCAGCAAAAGTCAAGCGTGACAAATTGAAATGACTGATTACCATACAAAATGCAGCAAATTTCAAACCTTGCCAAAACAATAGTACTTGCTCAATTAGTTCCCTCTACATTGCAATTCAAGCAAGATCCACCTTGTAATATCCAGTTAAGTATCCTGCGTCTCATCAGTAAAATTTGAAGCTAAAGGAGAGGAACAAAATAATCTTACATCCCTGCAGTACATACGCAACTGTGAGCTATACCCTGGCATCTGTGTGGCATGTTCAATCAATATCATAGGGAGGAAAGATCAAACGAACAGGGTGCCGAGAAAGCAATCCTGGCAACTCTATTCCCACTATGGCGCTATTGTTGCAAATCACCGAAACTCTTCACAGTTCACAGTTCGATCTCCTCTTCCCGGAGCACCATCTCGGCAGCCTCCTCCTCATCATCATGGAGAGAGAAGTACTTGCTCCTCTCGGCCGGCCTGAATGTGTAGAATAAGAACAGGTAGAACGCCATTGTAGCCACCTCCTCGGCCAAGACGCTCACCCACCGGTACTGGTAATTGGCAATGGTCTTGAGCGCATACACGATGATCCTAGTGAAGTACAAGTACCCAATTACGACGATATAGAACTGCCGGAACAGAGTGAGCTTGGAAAGATTCCACGCCGCCTTGCCGTCGGTCTTGGACGTCTCCCGGAGTGACCGCATAGACCAGACAACTGGGAATAGCACAGCGCAGCAGCACGCGACGTCCACGAACATCAAGATCTGGTTCCATGTCACCCACCCCTGAAAGAACGGCCCCGTCTCCCCAACCACCGCGGCGGCGATGTTCGCCGTGACCTGCAGCGGGATCACCACCATGAGCACCTTCTTCTCCCGGTCCTGCAAGAAAGGCTTCAGGAACGACCACCCTGTGCCGACCAGCACGATCACCGCGAACAAGATGACGCCTTTGACGAGCTGGAAGAGGTAGAACGCCACGTCCCATCCGTGCGGCGTCCCCGTGACGCGGATGTAGTGCTGGTCCTCAGCGGCCGAGATGCAGTAGAGAAGGCGCGCGACGAGCAGCCCGGACATGAGGTGGTGGATTTGGTGCGCCGAGACGCGGTAGCGGGAGAGGGTGAGGTACCCCCACGCGGCCAGGAACGCGGCGTAGCAGAAGGCGAAGAAGCCGTAGATGGCCGGGACGGGCGCCTGGCCGACGGAGAGGTAGTCCTTGGAGCCATCCCGGTTGGCGTTGTACATCTCGGTGCGGACTTTCATGGTGACGAGCGACTCCGGCGCGCAGTTGGCGAAGTAGAGGCTGTACTCGTCGGGGTGGGTGACAGGGAAGGACTTGTTGTAGTGGCCGCCCTCCATGTCGTGGAAGGTGAAGAGGGTCTTCACGTAGGGGCTCGAGAGGACGCAGCCGGAGACGTCGGGCTCGTCGGCACCGCCCGTCGCCTCCGCGCGTTTCTCCGGCGGCGGCCGCTCCTGCGACTCGTAGATGGCCTGGAAGAGGGACTCGTCGGATAGGAGGAAGAATCCGATCTGCTTGGGGTCCGCCCGGGCGAAGGAGGAGGAGATGGAGGCGCCGGAGACCATGATCCTGACCGCGCCGGTCTTGGAGAAGCCGAACTTCTCGAACAGGATGGACGGGCGCGGGTCCTCCCGGAAGGACTCGGACTTGATCTCCGCCGCCACAGGGAAGGAGAGGGGTCCTGCGACGGTGAGGAGGAGCAGGAGGCGCGCGGCGCCGGCGGCCATGGCGAGATCTGTGGTGGCGGCGGTCGGGCGAAATGTGTGGAAGTGTGTCGGTGCGCGCGTGGTGAAGCGGTGATAAGGCCCTTATGTGGTGGCAGTGTGGGAGTCGGATGCGCTTTGAGATTGGTGAGCGTTGGGTGGGGAGGTTGACTTGGGGAGGCGTAGCGGGGAGCGATGGGAAAGGTTGAGGAGAACGTGGTGGCTTTGTTCTCAGTTGGATCGTTTGCCTTGTTTGGTACTACTTCAGTCGTAATCAGTCATGAGTCAAAACGTTATTTTAAGTATGTGCAGACAAAATTTTTAAACTTTGACTATAAATATTATCATCGATGCAAGATCGGACAGTAAACTTGTGACACCCCGGTCGGACACGTCGACCGCTGATGGTGCTAAAGGGACTTCAACGAGAATCACACACGAGTTTTTGTACCATTGTATTGCGCATGTGTGGAGAGATTTACAAGTGACCTCCCTCTCCCCATCTACAAGTGATCCTATTTATAGAGGGGTGAAGATCAGTTAAGTTACATCGCTGCCCTTAAGGTTTAGCATGCTCCGAGGTACTTCCATCCATCACACCAAGTGGGTCCTGCCATGTCCGAGGCACATGATATCGTCAACCTTCCATCTATGTGGGTGTCAAAGGGGCCTCGCTGTGTGGCTACCCAAACTGGGTCCGAGGTGGGTTCGCCGATGTATTACATCCCAGTCACGCCCACGTGGCTGCTTGCGTGGGTGCTTGAGTGGCAGCCGCCACTATTCCTGTGCGCCCGGTCCACTGTGGACTTGGGTATCCTCGTGGACCCGGTTCATGGACCGCGGGCCTATATATCAGTGGCTCAAGGCACTTTTCAGTTGAAAAATAATTCAGTCGAAATCTTTTTTCCTGTGTCGAGTCGGCTTGACTCAATAAAAATGGTTTCCCTTTAGAAAATCAATTCCATCAAATCCGAAATTCCCAATTTCATCATTTTATGTGGTTTCAAACTTCCGAGAGTCTGTTCTCCTTCGTTCAAGCTCCGATTTCATTGATTCAATTTTTTTTAATTAATGTAAAGTAAATATCTATCTATATATATACTAAAACTATTTAATTTAGAGTTCATTTGAATTTTATTTGATTATTGGCTCGTTTTCACGTATAGGTTTCGATGACTCCGGAGAACTCTAATTATTTGAAGAGGTGGACCCTCAAGCATTTGAGTAAGACAAGTTACATATTTGATCATATTTGAATCTCAGTGTTCTAAATTATTTAAATTCTATTTTAGAATTATTATTGCATATGCATGTAAATTCAAGTACTTTAAATTCCTATCTTAACTTCATAGTTATTCCTAATTTCATTGCATAGCCAAATTATCATTCAAAAGTGATATATATTTTGGAGTTATAAATTTAAAAGATTGGATTATAGGAATATATAATTGTGGATATTGGATTATAGAAATTGTGGATGTTGGATTATAGCAATAGAATATTGTTGGATATCGGATTGTTGGATGTTGGATAATAGAAATAGAATATTGTTGGATATTAGATTGTTGGATGATGGATTATAGAAATAGATAATTATTTGATATTGGATTGTAAGAATATATTTTGGATGGATTACAGAAATATATATTGGTTGGGTTGTAGAAGTATATCTTTGCTGGATTACTGGGAAATATTATTGCCGAATTGTTTAAAATTTAGTATTGACGAACTAATCAGGTATAGGTGATGAATACAGATTGAAGTTAGATTGTTATAGTAAATTATGAATGGATTTCAGGTGCATTTGTTGAATTATAGAGAATTAATGAAATTGGTAGATTTAATAGAATCGTAGTGCTTAGTTGATCTACCGTTGTTGGTGGACTAACGTAAGCAATAATATGGTGGATCAATAGACATAATAGATTTATTTGGAGATTATGATTCTAGTATTGATGGTTGACTGACAGATCTTGAAGTTGACAATTCTTAGACATCGAAACCCTCACACATTGTCTCCCTAGATAAAACTCCAGTTAATACAATAGTATTGACAAGATGCATTTATGGAAAATGTGGTTAGCAATGCTTAGTCCTGAAATATTTAATTGTGGAATTTACAGCCAAAAGATCAAATGCTGTCTAAAATTGTATCCATGACATTGGTTTGTTATGGAAGTTTATAATGCTTTGAAAACTAGAATAAAAGTAAAAACTGGTTTAGATTTGGGCGAAATGGATGTTTGGATGGTGCAGGTTTATGCACAGGCTCAATTCAGAAATGGTTGAGGCCTAGGGTTTTATTGGAAGTCGCCAAAGTTAGTTAAGGACCGGTCTTCGAGCGCATTATGCTAAGCTCCATGGTACAACCACATATCCTGTATGGGCAGGACCTAGCCAACTAATTTATCATGTTCTAGCATTATGCCTGCATGCTGTTTTTAGGCTTGTGCAGACTATGGTATCAATTCCATGTCTGTTGGAGCTTGCTCCGGTCAATCATGTCAATTCCATGTCCGGGCAACCTTTCTTGACAACGGTGAGCTCCGGGTCATGGTAAATGACCTCCATGACTTGGGGTTAAGCTCATCGGGTGGGTTGGTGTTAGAGCGTGGTATTGTAAAGACCTTGTGATAATTACTTAGTCGTACACCTATAGAAGTGTGTCAAACAGACATTATAAGATGATTATCTCTTGTTGGTAAAGTTGTACAACCTCTGCAGAGTGTTAAAAACTATCCAAATAGCCGTATCTACGGTCATAGATATGTTGTACAAAGCCACCCAAAGTTAAACTTTGGTTTTGATTTCAAAAGATGTTATCAAATGATTTTGGATAGTTTATCCTATTGGGAAATCGAGTTGGTAACCATGTGATAGGAGGGTATCCTTCACCAGAAATATATGGAGGTTATCCTACTATAAAACTTGAGAATTTAGAAAATAAATTTTAGTTATAGAATAACTTCTTTGGAACTTAGTACAACTAATTAAAGAAAAATATTGCTTTATACAAACTCAACCCTATAAGCCGTCCTTTGATATATCCATGCATATATTATACTTCCATTACTGGGTGTAACTTGCGGAGTACATTCATTTGTACTCACCCTTGCTAATAAAATATTGTTCAGATGAGGAATACTATAAGGAGGATAAGAACTTTGACGACTAGGCTAGGCCCCCAGACGATTGCCTGTGGCGAATCGTGTGGTCTACCTTACTGCTTGCTTTCACTGTATTTTGCTTTTGGTATTATCTCCTTTCGTAATGAACTTAAGTTATTATGAATGAATTGTGTATTATAGTTATGCTATCACCTTTTATTTGATTGTGTATACTAGCTACTGATCATGACACTAGTGTGGAATGTACATAGAATCCGGGATCTTCGCTCCCGGGTTCGACAAGTGTTCTTGACTAATGACTTTCGAGCTGTAGAGGTATGCATTGGAGCGCCAAGCTTGACTCACCTAGGAACGACAGAACGTCGAGGTGCACAAGGTTGACTCACGTGAGCACGTAGCGATGAGTACAACCGACTTGTTAGTCTGAGACGCACGGAGCCCTTAGGTGAACAGGTCATCGTGTGCGATGAATTTTAAGACGCTGGAGGCTGATAGGTGCACACGCGTTAACATGCACAAACTCAATGGATGACACTCACAGCTATATGCGATCAATCGATGTATGCCATCATGCTAGATGTTCGAGGTCGGAGTGTGCCCGGGGCCAACCTGATGAGGCTTGGCCCCGAGGTGAGGGGATATGGGCTAGGGTGTTGTCTGCTCGACTCACCAAAGCATGGCACTAGAAGCGAGGAGGCGTGCCATGTTCTTGTCTCAAGGAGGCATGACCTATGAAGCAAGGAGAACTCGATGCGAAGCTATGTTATGCCAAGGGAATGCCCTCGAGTATGATCACAGCTCACCGAGGCGACGTGATGGCGGTTGCCGAGGTGAAGCAATCCAACAGGAGCACTTAATTTAGATACCCACAGAGCCGAGTTGGGTTCCATGGGGGAATGCCCTCTTTGACGAGTTGTATCATGCGGAGGCGAGGCCATCGGGGCTAATTGACCCAGTGACGAGAGGAGGGGTGCACTGGGGCGTGAAGTACCAGAGGTTGATGGGTTGCTTGCGGGGTGGGGAGACATGCACCGAAGCACGTGTTAATCGACTCACCGAGGGGTCTCCCGTGGTGCGAGTGGGTGTGATTTGAAGAGCTTGTAGCTAGAGTTGGAGACTGAGTGATAAGGAGGACATGTACATTGGAGTGTCGGATACTTGGCTCACTTGAGGCATGACCTTGCGAGGAGTACTCGACTCACCGAGGAGTTGCCTTCGGGGTGGGGAGATATGCACCCGAATGCGAGGTAATCGACTCGTCGAGGTGTGGCGTATGGATCTAGGACTGCTCGACTCGTTAAGGTACAACCTACAACACGAGGAATGCTTGACCTACCGAGGAGTTGACTGCGAGGCAGGGATTACTCAAATAACTTATGCGTGACCTTTGATGGAAGGAGCTGATTTTTTTACTTATTGGCTGGTTTTCATTGAGGGGGTAAGTTATTACCCCGTATCCTATCGAAAAGACATAGCACTCAAGACGACTCTCGAGAGCACTTCGCAGGCCGAGGGAGGTTGGAGCGTTGTTGTCTCTCATTGAAAAACTTAGCACTAGATGTAGCGCTTTGTAGGTCGTGAGAGGTTGGAGCATTGTTGTCTTTCATTGAAAAAACTTAGAGCTCGAGACAAGGCTCGAGAGCGCTTCCTGGTTGTGGAGAGGCTGAAACGTCGCTGTCTCCCAATGAAAAAACTTTATGCTTGACATGAGGATTGAGAGCACTTTGTGGTTGTAGAGAGGCCAGAACGTCGCCGTCTCCCATCAAAAAAAACTTAGTGCTCGAGAGCACTTCGTGGTCTACCTGCTCAACCCTCGAGGGTGAGGACAAGTCTGGATTAGGTTGAGTCCACTCAGCCCCGAAGGGTGATTATATGTTCAATTGGCCACAGAGGGTGAGTTTGTTCTCACTCTTCCACTGGGCAAGGAGTGCTCGACATACCACAGCGTGGCCTTCAGGTGGCATAGCATGCACCGAAGCGCTAAACTCGATGCACCTTGATGAATCCATCAAGTTAGGGGAAGCACCTAGTTGAGGAAACGCCATCGAAGCAAAGCAAAGTTCGGCCAAGGCAAAGCCGTCGAGGCCGAGTTGAACAATACTGACGTCGTGCCATCGAGGTGTGTTGGAACTCGTCGAGGTGAATACGAGATTGGATAGTTCACCTGACCCCGGAAGGTGAGTGTTTGATCATTCCCTCAACCCCAGAGGATGAGTCTTTTGCTGGCGCATTCGGTCCCAGAGGGTGTATTTTGCTAGCGCACTCAGCCCCAGAGGGTGAGTCTTTTGATGGCGTACCCGACCCCAGAGAGTGAGTCTTTTGCTATCACACTCGTTCCCCGACAGAGAGTATGTTCTTGTTCGGCCGAGGCAAAGCTGTTGAGGCTAAGTAGAACCACGCCGAGGTCAAGCCATCGAGGCGTGTTGAGGCTCGCCGAGGTGAATCTGTCGAGCTAGGGGAGCCCCTAGTCGAGGAGATGCTATCGAGGTGAAGCAAAGATCGACCGAGGCAAAGCTATCGATGCTGAGTTGAACCATGTTGAGGTAAAGCAATCGAGGTGTGTTGGGGCTCGTCGAGGTGAATCCATCCAGCCAGAGGGAGCCCCTAGTCGAAGAGACGCCATCGAGGCGAAACAAAGCTCGTCCAAGGCAAAGTCGTTCTATAGAATCTTCTAGAAGCAAGCTAGGCTACCTTCTCGCTAGCTCTGCCATCTTAGAAAAATTGATGCAACAAATATTTTACTTCCTTCCTTCCCTTGCGTCAGACAGACTGAATGGGAGGCCGAGTTCAACCATGCTAAGGCCAAGTCATCGAGGTGTGTTGGGGCTCGCCGAGGTGAATCTGTCGAACCATAGGGAGCCAATAGTTGAGGAGACGCCATCAAGGCGAAGCGAAGCACGGCTTGGGCAAAGCAGTTGGCAAAGCAGTTGAGGCCAAGTTGAACCACGCTGAGGTTAAGCCATCGAGGTGTGTTGGGGCTCGCCGATGTGAATCTGTTGAGCTAGGGGAGCCCCTAATCGAGGAGACACCATCAAGATGAAGCGAAGTTCGACCGAGACAACACCATCGAGGCCGAACCGAACCACACCGAGGTTAAGCCAACAAGGCGTGTTGGGGCTCACTGAGGTGAATCCGTTGAGCTAGGGTGTTGTTGCTGTGTTTAGAGGTTGACTCCTGGCATCTCAGTTCATGACAATATGTAGCCCGGGCCTGTCAGCTCTCCAAGTTGCATCAGCTGTTGCTAGCCTGCGGTTCTTTTGTTCTCATATATCGGTGCAACTCCTGTACATGTCAATTAGATGACTCCGGGTCATGGAATAAACTGGCAACAAAAGTTGTCCACCATGCTGGATGTTTGTGTATTATGGAAGAGAAAAGATTGTGCATTTCGTGCCCCATTTTCACCTCTTGTGCTGCCTGCATGCGATTTACATCTGTGCCTGTGGATGGACCGGAGGCGCGAAGCTGTAAATGTGTTTGGCCAGATTATGATGAGTTCAGTGCTTAAGATGCTAAGCGACGACGAAATATCAACATCGGCCCTCGGAAGAGGAGAGAGAATAATGCTTCGTGGGGTAATATTCACCAGCTACAGTCACTGAGAACAAAGCCTCTCGAAGGTTTCCAAAAAAGGAAAAGGAGCAGAGCCTGCAGTCTTCTGAACAACTGAAGAACAGCCGAGCAAGCAGTTAAATTCTGCACCAAGCTTTTGCTGCCATTTGGTGACCAGGGGGGGCCAGAGTTGCTGGGAGGAAACGGAAACCTTTGCCTTGCCTGCTTCCAGTCGAGGAGGCAATGGAACACCTCGAGCTGTGAGATCACCTTCCTTTCGACTCCTGTAGGAGGCTAGGTGTTTTGGACGCACGCAAGGCAAACTGGCAAAGTTTCGGCTGTCTAGTTTTGTCTGCCCGATAATTGGGTCAGTCGCTCCGCCTCCCTCGTTTAGCTCAAACCTAGCCCACCTCGAGCCCCAGCTTGCTGTTCCGTCACCCTTTACTTGTTCGGCCGCCGCCGCCTCCGACGCATCCGTCGAGCCCTACCTCTTCGTTCCCTCTCATCTCTTTCCCCCGTTCGGCGGCCGTCTCCTCCCTCCTCGCCTTCTCCGCCGCCGACGCATCCGCCGAGCGCCGCCTTGCTGTTCCATCTTCTCTCTTTTTTCATTCGGCGGCTGTCTCCTCCCTCCTCGCCTTCTCTCTTTTCCTATTCGGCGACTGTCTCCTCCCTCCTCGCCTTGTCTGCCTCCGACACATCCAGCAAGCCCCACCTTGTCGTTACCTCTCCTCTTTTTCCCCGTTCGGCGGCCGTCTCCTCCCTCCTCGCCTTCTCCGCCGCCAACGCATCAGGCGAGCGCCACCTTGCCGTTCCCTATCCTCTCTTTTCCTGGTCGGCGGCGATCTCCTCCCTCCTCACCTCCCGCGCTCCCCCTCCTAGCCCTGCTCCCCTCCCCTGTTCTCTCTTTCTCTGCTCTCTTGCTTTGTCAAATCCCAACCATTTCTCCTACCTCTTTCTCTCTAACCTTACCCCTGATTTTTTTCTTCCTGTTACCCCATTTTCCCTACCTGCTTCAGTCCAAATGCTCATGATAAGTACCTTCTTCCCCTCCTACTACCCGTTGGCTACGTTAAAAGCCATTTGTTAGTACAGGTGTTACTAGAAAGTGGTTGCTCTTACATGTTTAGGGGTTAGAACACCAGCTTACTGCCCATGAGGCGCAGTGGTGTTAGTAGGAGTAGTGGTTAATGCATGAACTTAGTTATTTAGATTATACTATGAGGGAGTATCCTTGAGCTACAAGAAGCTTTTTTTTATACTGAGCTTTTCAAGTCCCCCCAGCCAAAGGTTCAAATCACATTTCCTTCTTATTTTTGAAATTGGCTAGCTGAATGCTCGCTAGCCAGAAAGCAATATTAAGACCATGTAATATGTTTTTCTGAAGCATTCTTTTCTAAAACGTCACCAACATGTCCTTTTTTTTTTTGGTGTAGATACATGACAGACGTAATCAGAGGGGATATGGGTCCAATACGACGAGAAGTGAAGGAGAATTATTCCAATCTAGTAAAATAATTCAACAACAAGATGCGTGTACCAAAATGTATTTGAACCATATCATCGAGCAAGTGTTATCTTGAACTGTTCTCTCAGTAATTTAATACAATCTGACCGATTCTTTGTTTTATCGTGCTGCCTACTAAAATGTTGTCGGAATACAAGGTCTCTAACTTTTCCAAGTTTCAATAATATCACCAGTTATGTAGACATGCGATTTTTTTTTTTTTTTGTGAAATCAGAACCACCGCAGTTGTGGACGCTTTCTGTGTTGATCATACCGTTTTGTCAAGCTTTCATCGGGTATTAATTCTGCACCTATACATGTTACATATCGGCATTGCCCCTTAGTATGCTCTTTGAATAACATTCGAATTTCTCAATATGTATATCTTAGCACATATATCTAGACGATGTCGCACCTGTCAGAAACTGTTTTATCATGTCATTACAACCACCGTGATGAATTGTGGATCTACCATCATGATGAATCGTGAATTTATTGTACTTCTACAAAATACGCGTTCACCATAGGAATTTGCTCGATGATTCATAGGTTTGATAGGTGAAAGGGCTTGGATAGCTATTATGGATGTTAGAATTGGTACTTACCTGTACAACAATATAGCTGATTTGATTTGAGGCTTCATAATTTTTTGCTGACTTGATTTGAGGCTTCATAATTTTCCCCTGGAAAGGTTACTGATCAGAAACATTGTAAACGGAAATAATTCTAACACTGATTGCTGGACACAACGTTAGTGATGAAGTAATGGCACAACAAAGCAAATAGCTCAAGAGACCAGTGTGTCATTACCATTTTTTTTTGTTCCACCTCCAGTTTCTAATGACTGCAGATCCACAATAGAACGCTTTAGTTGATCTATAGCTTGGATTTACTCACCTTTCCCCCTTTTAAGTCAATCACTCTGCATGAACTACGGGTGAGTACATGTTTTTTTTTTAATAAAAAAGGTTGCTTAGATGAGTACTATTTTGATGTACTGCAGTTGGAAAAAAGAGGATCCTTTTCTTTGGTGGGTTGTAGATAAAGATAGGTGATATTGCAAGTTTTGGAGCACAAATAGCTTTCTGTATTTGAAATGCGAAAAATTGCATAAGCAAGGCTTGCGTCTGTTTTCTAATATATAATTGATGAAGGGAAGAGTACACAGTAGTTTGCTTTTTTCTACAATTTTTTCAATTCTTTGATATGTTCACCGATTTACATTTCTTACATGTCCTCCACATGGTAGGCCATCGCTATTTACAGGTTGCTACATAGTGCTCTCTACAAATTATTGAGGTACGATGTTCTTATCCTGCACACTACAATGTAATCTTTGCCAATATTTCCGCGGGGCATGTTTATGCATGATAGAGTTCCTATACCGCTCTGCCATACTCAGTTCAGTTATGCTTACATTTTTCCATTCAAAAATACATGTATGTATGTATGTATGTATGTATGTATGCTAATATTAGAGCTGGGTACCCATACATACTATTTGTCGAGTGATTAACAAACACAAATAACGATAAACATTCTTACAGAACGATCACACAACGCTTTAAACTACACAAACATTCATACACGTAAAACACATCATCCCGTGTATAATCATAACATTCTCGGCACGGCGCGCCAAACGTCCTAGTAGAATTGAAGCCACAACATATACCTTATGTGTGTGTGTGTGTGTTTTTTTTTTAAAAAAAAATCATGGTCACAATTCAGGTGACCAAATCCAGCCAACCATGGACCAGGCTCTTGTTCTCTGTCTCGCACGAGTGTCAAAGCTAAACTTTAACCTATATTCGGTAGGTATTAGGATTTGAACATGTACTACATGTCTTGTGAATTGTATCGTGCCATGCCTTTTCAACTCGTACGTTGTCCTTGGGAGCTACAGAAACCAAGTAACATAAATACTCGCTGTTCAAAAATATATGACTATTTAGATATCGTTGATACGCAATTTCGACTATTAATTTTATATACAAATATAATAATAAAATAATTATATTATAAAAAAAGACTAATCTAATGATACTATTTTCATGTGACCAATACAAAATAGTTTTCTATATATTAGTAGACAAAGTTAAGAAAATTTGAGGGGGTATGTCAGAGCTTTAGATCAACAAAGGAATACGCAAAAAAGGATAATGCATGTGGCAAGATTCTAATAAGAAAAACTACCATGCCTTCTCCACTACGTCTAGTATAAAGTTAGTGCTGAAATTTTACAAGAAGGTATATATTCTGTATTAATTGCTCTTTTTCCGTGTCGCCTCTTCAGCTCTCCTCTCTTTCTTTTACCTTTTTTATTTAAAAAAAAATCACTACAGATTACTAGATTAGAGTGAGCTCATATGAATCTATCTACCTTTAGATACTCTCCCACGAATCTTCCACGTTCGAACCACCGCCGACCACGTCAGAGCAGTGGCCGCAGCAGCCTGCAAGTGGCGCATCTTTCAGGCCTGCAATTCACCCTAAATCCGGAGGTTTGGCAGTTGACCACAGACCTAACCTACGTTTCACATCCCCTAACTCCTATCCAACTAGCTAAAGCACCACCAAATGGCCATCTTTACACTGGAATAATCCCTCGAGTTAGGACTTTGTGACGATGGTGTTAGCCTCATGATATCTTTAAGCAATTCTGGTACGTTGCTTAGGGATAATATAACAACATCGTCAAGCACGTGTGTAAAAGTCATTTCCTCCGATGCAAGTATCTTTTTTGTAGGTGTTCAGATGATTGTATTATCTATTAATTATATATAGTTATACACATAAACACCTCTTAAATATCGGTGCCTAATTAAGTATCGATACTACAAAAATAGGAACCTTATCTGTCCAATCAGTCTTCTTTGCTAAACATTCGTATCGTACGTGCTCTAAGTATTCTAGTTTTAGCTGGGAATGGAGTATTAGTAGCAGGGAAATAAAGAAAGCCGGTCTCACCATGTCAAGGGCTTTGTAATGTCACCCGTGGCAAGATGATAACCAGATGGTCTACTACTAGGAGTACCTCTTCGCCGGCATTTACGGCATTTCAGTTTTGCTCCGTAACATGTGGAAGCTCAAGGAAGAAGAGCGGAGGAAACGAATAAATAATCTGGCACTTATGTCACCCTCACACACTTCAAGTCTTCAAGGATCGGCCCGAACTCCGAGGCATCCATCGACCGGTTCCTGATACGAAGGTAGGTCTCAAACAGGCATGCAGTGATGCAGTATACCACCAGTTCATGCTCTCTGAAGGATCATTTGTGTTACTTATTGTGTATGTGAATCGGACGAGCAAGACCTCAGCTGAGATGCTGCCATCGATGAGCGATGGCTGATGACACCCTCAACACACCCCGACAGGTTGACACGAAGAAGATGGCATAATAAACAAATGCACGCACCCACACAAGCACAGCACACACAATAGCGCATCACTGTACCACTCCATGCTTAGTTTTTGCATTGTTCTGGCCGGGGGGCGCAAGAGTGTTAGATGTGTTGGTTCAATATGCATTTTAGAGCTCATTGACCTCGTAACGAATACAAATACTATTTATAACATGGTATTAGAGTAAGATTAGAGTTAGGATTTTACCTGTTGCAGCCGCCGTTGTCGCTGCCGTCACCCTCATCGTGTCCTCTTTTTTCTTCTTCTTTTCTCTCTAAAGCCGCTGGTGCCCATCGCGGTGTCACCCACCCGTGCGAGCTCTGCGTCGGCTCCAAACCACCGCTAGTCTTCCGCCGCCGGATCCCGGGCGCCACCGCCGGATCCAGGCCACCCTTCGCCAAATCTATGTTTCCTCTTCACGCTGTGTCGCCGGAGCGCCTACTTCGTGTCGTTCGAAGTCGCCTCGTCTTCATCGGCGATGTCATATCGTCTTCTTCTGCGGCGTCGCATTGTCAGCCTGGTGTCGCCAATCGCCGGTCGCACGAGCACAAACACGAGCCCGAGGCCTATTTCGAAATCAGCTGAAGCTGCCAAATATTTGAGCAAAGTTTGGTTCAGTAACCCAAGGAGAAGGAGCAGGAGCAGCCCGGTTGGTATGCGGGCCAAGCGCCTCTCACGGTACAGATCCTGCTATCATCCGTACTGGTCGTAACTCGGTCACTCCACTGGTTGGAACTAGAAGCGCGCTCCTACTTAATCGCCCTTGCTCCCAATGATTCTACCCACCTTGTGTAGTAATTTGCAGTACCAGTGCTAACCCAGCACTACTACCAGTGCTAACCCAGCACTACTCCCTCTGGTTGGTCACAGCCAGGGATTGATAAACTTTCTAAACTTTAAATATTGATTTTTTTTAATATTCAGATTCGACACATGAAAATAATATATACAACCTCTTTTAAAATATAAGGTCTATAACTTTTGCAATCTTGCTTCAAAATATAAGACGACGTATGTAGAGTTAATGATATTCTCTCTTTTGCCCTCTTCAACATTTAGGGGTAAACACTCACACAACTATCCTTTCTCTTATTCCAAGGATATTAACACCATGGACACAATGGCCATTTCCTTCTACCATTCTCTTGGTTTCATGAGCTCCTTAATCCCTGTGTCTAACCAAAATATGATATTTAAAAAGAAATGGAGGGTATATAGATTTGGCTCGAAAAGAACTTTTATAAAAGTGTAATTTTGTTATGTTTTATAAATATTTTACAATAAAAATTAGTAGTTAAAATGTGTTTTGAGACCGTGTGGATGTCCAAAATTATGTTCTTTTGTGGCCGGAGGGAGCAGTGTAATATATTTCTCTCAAATCAAATGGCATGAGCCAGCCATGGAAAGAATAGAAGCATGCAGAAGCTGGAAGGCAAAAAGCAAAGGAACACCACCCTAATCAGTATAGTAGTTCAGTACTTATGCGATCACT